>CP125976.1:361451180-362701180 GCA_030063025.1 Avena longiglumis
ACGTATCAACCGGAACTAATGGAATTCTTCCGAGTAACATAGTAGTACCGGAAAAGGGTGAGATTTGGCCTAATGCCAAGAAACCCCTCGCAAAGAGCTGCTTGAGCTCTAAGCTCAAGCAGAGAGTTGGGAGGAAGATTGTGGAGTTTCACACCATAATGGTTGAGGACCTCGACGAACAAGTCCGAAGTTGACAAACTGAGGCCGCGGTCGACGTGAGTGTTGAACAGCACCCTCTCGCCATCTTTCGGCGCGGGGATGGCGTGTCCAGCAGCGCTCCGCCACGTGCCGGCAGCAATGAACCCCTCATCCTCCATGACTTGGAGCTCCGCAGTGTCCATGGCGCTGGGGATCCATAGACGCCGCATCTGTTTCTCGCCCGCCGCCGACGAACCCGCCGCCGCTGCTCTAGAGGACGAGGCAGACGCCATAAGTTTTGGAGGAAGATGGGCTGGTGGGGGAAGGAGAGATTTTTTCTCAACGGGTGGTAGATGGGAACTGCTGCGGAGAGCTCGAGGAGTACGAGGAAGAAATGAATGAATCAACGGAGAAGTGAATCTGAGAAGAAGGGTTTTCTCTCCTCTTATTTACCTTTGTGTCAAGATTCGTGCGGTGAGACGCGCAATTATCGCCACGCGTAAAGGAAAGGGGCAGTTAGCTTCCTCGCAACTCTTCCGCCCCTTCGATTTTCATGCACGCATTGAAACGGCGTTCCGTTCCATTAGGAATAGACCCACAAACGGTCGTGTTGATGGAAATCCTGTCAGTGATTGGACCTAGCCTGTAAAGTTGTCAGTCAGCACGCCGCCGTAAAATCCGTCTTATGTTTCAAATCAAGCAACGGAAAGATCAAGGTCAGAGCAGAATATATCTGACTCAATTGACTCGAAATCTTACATCAATGAAAGAAGTTTTTCGGGAACCCTTCAAGATTCTCAAGACGAAGAAAACATCAATCTAGATATATTATCCGACTTCAGATCTTGGAGACTTCCCGGGGATACTGTTAGGGATATGCTTTCTGGGTATACCCACAGGAATTGCTGACCAGGGTGGCCCACCAACGGGTTAGAGCTTTTCTTCACGGGCGGCCCAGTCAGAGAAAGAGGAGGAGCCACTTCCGGCTATGACAAGGCCTAGAATAATTACTGACTTAGGCCTGTAGTATTACTTGTAGTCCAATTTGTACATATTTAGAGACTCTATAACATAGCCAGATATGTCTCTCACTGTAACCCTAGGCCCCGGTGGCTATAAAAACCGGCCCTATGGGAGCCTTTAGGGCAACACAACTCGATAGACAACCACAATCAACTCGCACAGGCGAACCTCTCTTGTAATCCATTATAACATCCGGCTTACGCCGATATATTACTAGGTTGCTAGCAGGAGTAAGATCCGATCACCGCAGTCGGATCTGAATCTGGGTAAACTTGTGCACACTGCTCCTGGAACATCCGACGTCTCACACCCCATCCTTCCAATGGCACTAGGACCCCCTATGGTGTACTTGTCGAGAATCCGACAACAGCATGGTTAGGGGGCTAGGACGATGGGCGGTCGCCTGGTGGTTATCACAGTCATCATGGCTCAGTAAATGGTGGTCTACAGTGGTCGGAACAGGGCGGTGGTCTGCACTGTACTAACGGTGAACTTCGCGGTGTGCGGTGGCTACGGGGCACGATCGAGGGAACGGGCATGTCTGGTGGTCTCCTGGGATGGTGGTGATCGTGTTGGCGGGCGGCGAGATATCGAGGTGGTCGGGTCAAGTGGGAACGCTGTGGGAACTATGTTACACATCGGCATGGTCGACAGGGGCGCGGGCACGGTGTTCCCGGCGTCTCCTCTCTTTGTCCACGATCTAGGGTTGGTCTGGAGGGGGCTGTGAGGCACATGCAGCATGCCAGACATGGTTGGTGAGGCTGGCAACGCGTGCATCGTGCTGTCGATGTTGAGATGGACAAGGGGGTGGTCGGGCATGCACGACATGGTGTAGAGGGTATCTTGCTAGCTGTGTCAATGCAATGGTTTTCACTAGGGGACAAGGGTTAAGAACTGGAGTCAATGGTTTGAATGATCACTACTTAAAACAGTGAAAGTTTGGCCAATTTGATTTGTGTCTGCCAAGTGTTTGATGAAATGGCCGAAAGAAGTTTATATTTGAATTTTTAGATGAAATTTGGTGAGTGTACTGGCCACATACTTGGTAGTCTCTGGTTGCTTGGATTTGTCAAGGTGAACTGGTTTGGTTGGGTTTTGAGTAATGGTGATCTTACCATATGAACTAGATTCAATTTTGAATTGTCCTTGGCATAGATTTGCAAAATGTTTATGTGGGTTTGCAAGGTGGGCTTGGGTTCACTTTTACTTGGTCTATCAAGGGGTGAAAAGAATTGGATTTGTTTCTGATAGAAATCTTGGACTAGAAACACTCAAAGTGGTCTAATGGTTAACTTCGGTCAAAATGACCATTAGCTCATATTGTTTATATTTGAATTTCTGTTGATTTGATTCTGCTGGGAAATGATTTACATGATATTATTTTCATCTTTAAACCAATACTTGCTATTCATAACCATAACACAAGTCATTGCAAGCATTCATGCATTCATCACATACACACATGCATTCATATTGATTTTAAATAACAAAAGTTTTTGTTGTCCCTAAACTTGGGTGATTAGAACTTGATAACCTTGATTAATATTTTTGGGATGTTATAATAAATAACCCCTTCACTTGTTTCCATTGGAGCTTTGTGCTTCTTAAACCCACATGGTTTATGAGGCATCATGATGCATATATTATGGCAGCCTTAATTTCAACAAAGTTTGCCATCACTCCCAAATCACCCCAATTGAAACCAAGGCCAACTATTGATGACATAGTACTCTATATAACTTGGTATAAATATCCATCTATCCCATGTATCAAGATGAGCTATAAGCTACCTAATCCAACCATGTTTAGAAGGTATCAAAATAGCAATGTCCTAGATCCTCAAATCCTTGCCTTCTTTCAAAATTCATCTTGTCTTGCAATACCCAAGGTTGATAATGATAAATACTTCAAGTTGACATCATATACCTTGGATATAATTCTTTTCCAAATAATTTCCATAATTATTTGGATCCTAAAACCATTTAAATACCCCCATTTACAAAATCCTCAAAACCTTCTCTATAAAGTTAAGTTTGTTTTTCTCCAAATCACTTGGCAAACTCAAGGAAAATTTGAGACCTATATATCATATCCTATATCCCCAACTCAAAAATAAATATTTTTCGGATTCTTTATTATTTATTTTTTCCCTTTTTCTTAAATGGTAGAAAAAAGAAATAATTACTTAAAAATAGTTTTATATCTAAATAAATTCCAATAAAATTCTCTAGTGTGTAATATGGTATTTAGGACCATATCATACCCAAAATCGAATCTTTCCCAATGTAAAAATACCAAATAATCATCAAGAAACCATTTAAAGCACTTTTTGAATAAATAATAATAAGAGGACTAAAACTCCTTAGAAAAATTTCAAATATTCATAGGAGGTGTCTCTTGACCACACCCATCTAATAGAATCATCAAACCATCTTATCATGATCAAAATATGACGATTGCCTCATAATCATCATATATGGTTGTTTTGAACATTATAGAAGAACCACTCCCCAAACCCATCTTAATCCTTTCATATCTTGTCAAACACTACTCCTCAGCACCATTATCAACTCTGGTCGAGCCACACTGTAGTTGGACTATATCAACACCTTCCATTCTTGTCCTTTGTCCTTGTATGGAGACAAGAGAGAGAGAAGCACCACATGGCATAGCTTTGAAAACTTACAGCACCGTCCTCCCTGTCCTCTCTACCCTCTACATGACACTATTGGGTCCCACATGATCACTCCATCGCCCATAAGACCCAACCAGCAAGCTCCACCCCTCCCATGCCTCCTCCATGAGATTTTTCCACCATGGACCTCTTCTCTCGAAATAAAAAGGACAGAGGCCAGGAAGCCCCCTCTATCTGGCTCATTCACTACCTCCTCCCCTACCTCCCTCCCCAAAGCTCTAGATCCCGTCCTCTAACTCTCCCTCTCCATGGTCAAAGGTATCCCTCTCAAGCAACCCTGCAATCAAGATACAAGAATTCTCCTGTGTCCCCAACACACCCAATACACTTGTCAGGTGTATAGGTGCACTAGTTCGGCGAATAGTGATGGAAATATATGATGAAATATGATGATATGGATGATTATAAGTGGTATAAAAATATGTAAAAAAGATAATCACAATAAGGATGTAAATGATGGTTGTAAGCAAAATTGTTAAAAGATGGAAAACAGCAAGCTAGGACAGACTGGAACATATAAATGGATCATCTTTGCTTGACCATGTGTATGGGATCATACAGTATGGTTTGATCCACCAAATGACATGTACCAATGACAAATAATTACAAAATATCATAAATATCATAAACATCATAAAAAAATATATATACACAAATAATTTATATTACACAAGTATACAATCACAAATATACTTAATTATTCACCATATAATAAAATATACACAAGTACACAAAAAAACAAACGTGAACATCGACCTATGAGCGGAAATGACTGCAAAGAACAAACATGCAAACTGAATGCATGCGCATGATGGAAAATGAACTTTAAATGAATCAAATGAGAGCATAAATAGAACATGATGCACTGAAGTATCTGCATTTCAATTCTGGAGGAGGAGTTGGGGCACAAACAAAATGCTTATTACTTTTCTTTTTTCTTTTTAAATACTTCTCAAACTAAACTTCTTCTTCTAAAACATACAAACATCAAACCAAAACAGAAAAAAAACAAACTTCCAAAAAAACACCAAAATAAAAAACATAGTTCGTTTAAGTATTATTTTTAGATGAGAGTGAGAGCATGATTCCCATCCCCAGGTTGCCATTGCTTCAGTTTTGTCCATAACCGGGGAATGACTGGTGCAGTAATTGAGATGACTGGGGGGGTTGTACACTTTACACTTGACACTCCACGACCCGCACTACCACACTCACTTTGTTTCACCATGGACCTGAACCAAACAGAAAACCTTTAGAAGAATTAGGAACCCAACCCCCGGGGACCCCACCCAACCCACACCCACCCCTCTCGCCTCAGTCAATACTGGTCAAGTCATAAATACTAGTGACACTAAACAATGACATGACATGACACTACACACTACACAAATCTACACACAAAAGACACCAACTTCTGAAACATGTTCAAAAAAAAAACCAAAAAAAAATCACAAAAACATCACATATCACAATTTCATTCATTTTTTTATTAATTTCATAATAAAACATAACACATAACTTACATAAATCAAATAATTCCAAATGAATTTTAAGCATGGCTAAAAAAATACAATGGCACAAAAAAACAAAGTCATCATGGAGGAATCATATGGAGATGGTCATGTCATAGCATCATATAATAGTAGTAAAACAACACTACACATACTACTACTAAAAACTACAACTACTGAATATAAAAAAAACAATATTACATTTATGATACCTTTTTTTGCCTTTGTGATTATTAGTATAATCATAATAATCACAATAGAGAAGCATATGCGTCACAATCTCGTCATTGCACTCCTCGCAATATCGATCGAAAACAAAACAAGTGCACAACAAACACACCATTCAAAACAATGCAATTATGCACAATACAACAAAACAATGATGAAAAAATGCATGGATAATGATTTAATATGTCACAAAGGTTGTAATATGTTCTCTGAACATTACTAGATCATATGATGCATGTGGCAAATCATTTAATGCAATAGGGTATTTGTTATATCATTTTCCTTACAGTATTTTCCTAAACCATTTGCATATTAATGACCTACATGGAACCAGCTTTCCATCAGTATATTATTTATATTTTTGTGATATGCAAATAATTTACTATGAATTTAATGATTTCTAAAGCCATTAAAACTATTTAAATCACTACGGGGTGAATAATCCGCAAAGGCTAGATCCAACCAGATAATATTAATCTACATTATAGTAGCTTAAATTTGATATATTGTTCATATTTTTCGGAGTTACAGATAATTTCCTATGAATTTATTAACCTAAAAGACTATTAAAACTAATTAAATTACTACAGTAAACGCATACTGTAAATGTTAGATCTAATGTCATATTATTATTCTACACATTTTTATGAATCCATTGATATATTATTTTCTATTTTTGGATCTACGAATCTTTTTATATGATTTTTGCAAATTTACACAATTTCCTGCAATTTAAATTCAATTTCAAATCTATAGGGAATATTCCCTGAGAATATTCTACGTTGACCAGGACGCTGGGCTGACCTGGCTTGATACATGGCGAGATCTGGTTGGCTCGTACCCCTTCGTTGATAAGCTCTAATCTTGATCGTGGGGATGAGATCCAGTGGCTAGGAGAGGAGATTGACCCGATTTTGGCTCAGAATAGACAAGAAATAGATCTATGTTAGAGAGAAAAATCCGTAGGTCAAATAGAAAAACTTATAACATGAAAGTTGTGAGGAATCATTAGTCCTACCTTCTCACCAAAGGAATTTGGATTTCAAGAAACGAGCGCGAGTACATCTTGGATATGCACTGTCATATCTGAAATATTGCGGTGCGAAATTCTCCTGCTGTGGTGGATGAAAAGAGGTGAGTTTGTCGGGAGTGAAAGATTTCGACGAGATCTACAACTTTCGTGTTTTGGCCGAAGGCAAACGACAAAGTCTAGATGCGTGAATAAACGAAATAAGATTCAGATATGTGTAGATTCAGGATTTTAAGAAGGGAAACTCATAGAGTTGTGGCTCCACGGGTTTATATGGATGTTTATGACAGTGTATAGATAGGTCTTTGAGTAGGGAACAAGTAGAAACAAACGGAAGTCGATTCGGAGTTATAGATAAAAATATATAAGAGTTTGAATAGAGATAGGTTCGAGAAAAACAAATTTCCACGAAAATTAAAGCAAACAAGGCATCGATGACTTCTCCCGTACGCGCGTGTAGCTCTCCGGTGGCTGAATGGGCCGGCCCACTTAGGATTTTTTTTCCTTTTCTTTTTCTTTTTTTCTATTTTTTATTTATGTGTTGCCCTCATAACTTTTGCATACGAACTCCAAATGGCACGATTCTTGTTTCTAAAATTTTCTAAAATCGAATAGATCATTGCATGATCATATTTATATTCTTTTTACTAGTTTGAAAATAGTGGATTTATAAATCCTTGTATATTCCATTTTATTTATATCTTTATTTGTTTGTATTTATTCCATAACTTTTTCATAATAGCTCCAAACGAGCTCAATTTTGTTTCTAAAATTTTGTAATATTCATTGGATCTTTTTATGCTATAATTTAGCAATAATTGCTGCCTTAGCAACAATGGGTTTTTATAAAGCCATTTTAATTCCGTTTAGGAACAAAGTGGCATATACTATTTAGGGTTTTAGTCCTTTATTTCTATTTAGGAATTTTTTTCTTGATGCAAGTACGCAATGCAATGCTCGTGAATGTCACGCAAATGCAAAAAAAATCTGGTCCCAATTTCCAAAATCTTGGGATGTGACAGAGTAACCCCATTAAGATGAATCTCGTCCTCGAGATTCGGAGTGGCTAGCAAATAGACGTAGGATATCCTCTTGTCCGGTGTAGATCTTCTTCACCATGGGTAAGCTTTCCGAGCTAATCCCCCTAAGAGAATTTAAGTTGGCCTCTCCAACTTCATTTACTGTGCAATATCTGATTCTTCTTCCCTCTGGGGTTGTAAGTGAAATTGCTCGTCGTGCATGATCTATCTGGCCTTCATACTTAGACATCCAATCCTTGCCTAGGGTAACGTCCAATCCTTGTGATTCCAACACATTCAAGCTTGTGGGAAAGTCGTGTAACCCAATCCTTAGATTCAGTTGATGACATCCAAAAGCTGCTACCTCTTCTCCACTAGGAGAGCTTATTTTAATGGGCTTGTTAATGGTTTCAGTTGGAATTATGTTTCTATCCACAAATTCCCTTGATATGAATGAATGTGATGCTCCATCATCAAATAGAACGAGTGCTAGAAAGGTATTGAGCCAAAATGTACCAGTCACGGTATCAGGGTCTTCTTGAACTTCCTCCACACTAACATGGTTGACACGTCCCTCCTGAAATGGGTTTGGCTTGTAGCCATCAATCTTGTTCTTTTTCTTATCAGGGAAGTCTCTTGAATAGTGTCCTTTCTGCTTGCATTTGAAACATCCAACCTTGCTTAGGTCCTTCCTAAAGAGATTGGTATTGTGCAGCCCAACATTGTTGTCTTCATGGTTGTGATCATTCCCTCCTTCAGAATTGTGGTTGTGACTCATGTGTACATTATGGTGGCGTCCATTTCCTTCGCGGTGCTGATGTCCATTACCATCATGGTCTTTGTATCCATTGCCTTCATGCATGTGATGTTCAGAACCTCCATTCCCATCATGGAGAGCACAAAACTTCCGATGCGGTCTTGAGTTGTAGTTGTTCTTGAGCTTTCTCTTGCGTTTCTCAACTTGACTCTATTTTTCTTCAAGAATTCTCGCTTTGTCCATTAGATCCTGGAAGGTGGGAGTGTACACTACTGATAGCTGAACAGAGAGCTCATCACTCAGTACATCCAAAAACCTTTTATCATCAGTGTCGACATCCTCCGGAGCATAGAGAGAAAAATTGGTGAATTATTCTATATACTCAGACACTGAGCGATTGTACAGGTGTAGATCACGGAATTCCTTTCTCTTTAGGCTCATGACTCCAGACGAGACGTGGTTTGTCTTAAATCCTTCCTAGAACATATCCCAAGTGATTGTATCGATGGGGTGGGTAATCTGAAAGGTATCCCACCAAGTAGCTGCCTGTCTTTCAAGTAAGTGAGCAGCAAACCTCACTTTCTCTTTGTTTGTGCATCCAACTGTTACTAAGTCCTTAGTCACCTAGCGCAGCCAATCAAGTGCTATCATAGGCTCAGGTGCGCTTGAGAATTTTGCAGGCCTCAGTTTCAGAAACCTGGTGAGAGCATCCTCTTGGGGCTGGTTGTTGCCATTGTTCTTGTTATTTTTGTTCTTGTTCTGGACAGCCATGAATTGTGTCATCACCTGAGCTAGATGTGCCTGGGACGCTATAAGCTGCTCCATCTCAGTGGGTTGGCGTCGAGGCAGCATCTGTTTGGGATAGCATAGATGAATATAGATAGAAGATGACTAAGGGAAGTATTTCTACCCATAACTATATGAAGAAATCAATGTCATAAGCAAGCAAACAATCTTAAGCAATCAACACACAAATGAACACTTGCATAACAACGTTACATGGGTTTAAAACTAGGCAGTATATGGTCACAAAATATTTTGAAAATGTTGGGGACAATACTAGAGTAGAATAGAGCAACAAATAAGCAATAAACAAAATCTATCAAAATAGTACAGCTGGTTTCACGAATTTTTATGGGAACCTTAAGCTCGTCATGAATTTTAGCCAATTTTTGTTCCTGTAGTACAGGTAATTACGCTTCAGATCCTATTTTTTCAGATTTTTCTGAGTTACCACTAAAATATTAAAAATCGCGCGGTACAACAGGTCAGGCAGAAAACTGCAGCAGTAAAATCACGAATTTCAATCAATTCACACCATTAAACTAATTTAAAAACCTCATAAAAATTTAAGAAATGTTAGAGTTCAAAACTAACTGATCCTAAACAAGGATCACACAAAATAGCTCAATACAACCAAGGAAACAACCTATATTGTCATACCACATAAGTTGATAAGATCAATATGCTAACACGATAACGATGATCTCCTAAAGAGATATAGTATGGTGGTCCAAATCTAACCAAACATGATGAGATGCTCAATTGTGTCATCCTATTTCTTATTTTACTTGTAGGCAACACTCATACATGTATCAAACGAATGGAAAATATGATAGTTCTCCTAATAGAGGTATTCTATTACTAATCCATTTCTAAGGTCACGATCCTACAGTCAACGCACAGCTCTGGTACCATCTTGTAACACCCTCGCCTGATAAGGCTGAGTTCATGTGTATAGTGTCAATCCCTAGATTGGTTCACTGGCACACACAGTACAAAATGATACCAAATAAAACTGTACATCATAAATCTAACGAATATGATCCAGAATTTACATTATATTACACAAGTACACAGCGGAAAAAATAACAAGGTAGATCTCCATTCATCAAATGTGCCATAGGCGAACAATCGTTGAGTGGAGCCTCGCGACCTATGAACGATCACTCAGAACAGAACAACCTGCAACATGAAACGCTGCAGCCATGAATGGTCAATACTTTGAATGTATTGGCAAGTAGAACTAATCAGTACAAAGGATCTATCAACTACATGCATATTTGGCTAGGAGGAGTTCAGGCTCATTTGCTAAAAGCAGTACAACTTTTCCCTACTTTCAAAATACTTTTCTTTCTTCAAAAACAATCTTTTAAGGACATACCAGCATAAGCCCATGTATAAACAAGACAGTTCAGATTTCGTATGCTCCTAAACCCATGTTCACCCATCAAGTTTTAGTAATTAAGAAATTGGGATGAGTGAGATCTTCCAAACAGTTCCAGGCCCAGTTGCTCATAGTTGTCCATAACCGGGGACACGGCGAAGTACTTAGTTTAGACACCGTGCAGGGATTGTACACTTTACCCGCATGACCCAGTCAGCCCGCTCTTACCACTACACTCATTTTGTGCCATGGTAGGGAGAAAACCAAGACGAAACCTTTCAGAAGTAGAACCCTGAGCCCTCTGGACGGACCCATACCAACCTACATCCCCTATATTCGCTAGTCACGTCGGGTCAAGTTCCCACAACTTACTAAGTCAAGATAAATAATGACATGCGGCTGTACTGGGAGCTACTACACAAGAAACATGTCCGACTTCTGAAGCATAGGTGTGCTTTCCGCAATAAACCATCCAAAAAATAGCAGTCCATCACACCCAGGAGATTCATTAAATTCCAGTTGTTTTCATAATAACAAAACATAACTTTTCCATAACATAATCAATCATGAATTCCCTTTTGCGCATCTAAGAAGCATGGCTAAGCAACTACAATACAATGGCTCAAAGGAATCAAGTCATGGAGATATGGGAATCATGCCTGGGTGTCATAGATAGCATAGTAGTAAAACACCTACACATGCATTACTACTAAAAATCATACTACATGCATAGGAAAATAATAGGACATTTATGATAGCTCTACTTGCCTTTGTTGTAGACGTAGTCATTCGGATAATCCTCACAATAGAGAAGATTGCATTCGTCACAATCACAAGCGTTGCACTCCTCGCAATCTATCGATCAAAACAAGTGCACAACAAACACACCATTCAAAACAATGCAATTATGCACAATACAACAAAACAATGATGAAAAAATGCATGCATAATTATTTAATATGTCACAAAGGCTATAATAAGTTCTCTGAACATTACTAGATGATATGATGCATGTGGCAAATCATTTAATGCAATAGGGTATTTGTTATTAATAATTACTTGCCATTATTGGTGTTTTAACAGATCCGTTGTAAATTCTGTCCTCATTGTCGAATTAAATTTTCATCTAAAGTGTACTGGATAGAGGGCATTAATACGAACCAGTAGCAATTGGATTCACCTCAATCGGAGTTGTAAATATTTTTCTATGATTTAAATAGTGTTTAATGGATTTTAAATCATTTATATAGTTTTTTTGCCTAAATATCAAACTAAAATTATATTTGTAATCTCCACAGAATTGTGATTCCAGGGACATAATATTTGTAATTTTCTGAGCAGTAATCGAATTACTATGATTTTAATTCTCTAAATAAGCCATTAAACTATTTATATAATTGCTGCAAAACCTTACAGTATTTGCCTGAACAATTTGCATATTGATGATCTACATGGAACCAGCTTTCCATCGGTATATTATTTATATTTTTGTGATATGCCAATAATTTACTATGAATTTAATGATTTCTAAAGACATTAAAACTAATTAAATCACTACGGGGTGTATAATCCGCAAAGGCTGGATCCAACCAGATAATATTAATCTACATTATAGTAGTTTCAATTTGATATATTGTTCATATTTTTCAGAGTTACAGATAATTTCCTATGAATTTATTAACCTAAAAGACCATTAAAACTAATTAAATTACTACAGTAAACGCATACTGTAAATGTTATATCTAATGTCATATTAATATTCTACACGTTTTGTGAATCCATTGATATATTATTTGCCATCTTTGGGTCTACTAATCTTTTTATATGATATTTGCAAATTTACACAATTTCCTACAATTTAAATTCAATTTTAAATCTATAGGGAATATTCCCTGGGAATATTCTATGTTGACCAGGATGCTGGGCTGACCTGGCTTGACACGTGGCGAGATCTGGTTGGCTCGTACCCCTTTATTGATAAGCTCTAATCTTGACCGTCAGGATGAGATCCAGTCGCTAGGAGAGGAGATTGACCCGGGCTCAGAATAGACAAGAAATAGATCTGTGTTAGAGAGACAAATCCGTAGGTCAAATTGAAAAACTTACAACATGAAAGTTGTGAAGAATCATTAGTTCTACCTTCTCACCAAAGGAATTTGGATTTGAAGAAACGAGCGCGAGTATATCTTGGATTTACACTGTCATATCTGAAATATGGCGGTGCGAAATTCTCCTGCTGTGGTGGATGAAAAGTGGTGAGTTTTGTCACGACCCAAAGATTTCGACGAGATCTACAACTTTCGTGTTTTGGCCGAAGGCAAATGACGAAGTCTAGATGGGTGAATAAACGAAATACGATTAGAATATGTGTAGATTAGGGATTTCGAGAAGGGAAACTCATAGAGCTATGGCTCCACGGGTTTATATGGATGTTTAGGACGGGGTATAGATAGTTCTTGGGGTAGGTAACAAGTAGAAACAAACGAAAGTCGATTCGAAGTTATAGATAAAAAGATATAAGAGTTTGAATAGAGAAAGGTTTGAGAAAAAATGATTTGCACGGAAATTAAAGCAAACAAGGCATCAATGCCTTCTCCCGTACGCGTGTGTAGCTCTCCGGTGGCTGAATGGGCCGGCACACTTAGGATTCTTTTTCTTTTTTTCTATTTTCTATTTATGTGTTTCCCTCATAACTTTTGCATGCGAACTCCAAATGACACGATTCTTGTTTCTAAAATTTTCTAAAATCGAATAGATCATTGTAGGATCATATCTATAATCTTTTTACTAGTTTGTAAATAGTGGATTTATAAATCCTTGTCTATTCCATTTTATTTATATCTTTATTTGTTTGTATTTATTCCATAACTTTTTCATAATAGCTCCAAACGGGCTCAATTTTGTTTCTAAAATTTTGTAACATTCATTGGATATTTTTAGGCTATAATTTAGCAATAATTGCTTCCTTAGCAAAAATGGGTTTTTATAAAGCCAATTTAATTCCCTTTAGAAACAAAGTGGCATATACTATTTAGGGTTTTAGTCCTTTATTTCTATTTAGGAATTTTTTCTTGATGCAAATATGCAATCCAATGCTGATGAATGTCACGCAAATGAAAAAAAATCTGGTCCCAATTTCCAAAATCTTGGGATGTGACACGTATAAATATCTTCTCTTCATTCGGCTACTCTAAACTACTCTCCGATTGGATAACTCCAATCCACGGTAGGGCTACAAAAGCTCTCCTTAAATTTCGCATTCCCCAGCTAGATAACCCTACACTGTCACCTTGAGCGCTAGATGGTTCCAACAAACACCACAATTTCATAGAGATATCCAACTCAAAATATACTCATGATCAGTATTTCTGTAATCTTTAGCCTAAGTGCCACACGGTGTGCACACTGTCAACTTCACACAGGTGGGCATAACTGGAGATTACAATTAAAGCACTTGAGTAACAGAGTAGATCTACTTGATTACAAAGATCATGACCACAATAAGATCACGCATAGAGAGATAGAGAGATGAAGACATAGCTATCGGTAGAGCGCTTAGCCTCGAGGGAGAACTACTCCCTCCTCATCATGGGAGTCAACAACGGCGATGGAGATGGTGGTGGAGATCGATGGAGATAGCTCTGGGGGCAATTTCCTGTTCCGGTAGGGTTCCGGAACAGAGACTTTTGTCCTCCAAATCTCTTCTTCCGTGGCGGCAATGCTGCGGAACTTTTCGTGGATGGAGGCTGAGGCCTTTAGGGTTTTCTGCATCAAGTGTTTTTATAGGCGAAATGGCAAGGTCGGAGGGCGCCCGAGGGACCCACACCATAGGGCGGCGCGCCCTAGGGTGGACCCTCCTGGCCCTAGGGTGTGGCCACCTCGTGGACCCTCTTAGGCTACCCTTTAGACTCCGTGTTCCTTCTAGTAAAATATTGACTTTGGCTTTTGTCCTGTCCAATTCTAAGAATATTTCCTTAATAGCTTTTCTGAAACCAAAAACAATAGAAAACATGCAACTGGCACTGCAACATCTTGTTAATAGGTTAGTCCCAGAAAATGTATAAAAATACCTCAAAGTGTAGACAAAACATAGCAAAGTTGATCCTAAACAAGCATGGAGCATCAAAAATTATATATACGTTTACAACGTATCAAGCATCCCCAAGCTTAATTCCTGCTCATCCTCGAGTAGGTAAGTGATAAAAAGAATAATTTTTGAGGTGACATGCACAATCAAAATCTTGAACAAACCATTTGCAAAGCATTGATAACTGGGATCAAAGAACTCTAAACATGAGCATGAAATATGTAGTTATAACAATAGGACATAGTAACAATGTTGTAACATGCAAGGTACAAACAAAGGATCATGAATAACAATGCATTGAAAGGCGTTTGTTTGTTTCACATATAGAAAACATATCATATGCGGTATTCATCTTGTCCCTCATGGAGTAGCAAAACGTAAATGCATAAGACACCTTCAAAGTTCATAAGGGTGACTAGATACAAATAGTTCAAGAACAAGCAATATCAACATTATCAATCAATCAATAAGTTTTGGGACAATGCACATAGAACTAAGAATGAAAATTATTCTCTCTTAATTGGTGCATAAAGATGGAAGGTGGAGACTCAATATAAAAGTAATAAGAAAGTCCCTTCACAGAGGGAAGCAGGGATTTCAAGTTTCATAAAGAGATTCCAAAAATTATGGTACTTGTTATCTTTCATATCTCATTTCCCGTGTCAAAAGCATCTTGAAGTGATTAAGGTTAAAGTGAAATAAATATGGAGTATATGCTTGACAGATCATAAGTTGGCAATCTCATGTCCCTTGAGTACGAGGGTCGTTCCTCATGCTACTCAACTTTAGTCACAAGCAAGTTCTTGTCATTGTAAGTACATGTGTATCATAGAGAATCGCCAACGGGGTACCCTTGCCCCATGACACATGATTTATCACATATCAAAATGACAAGGCAACAGATAATGAGCATCTCAGCGATCTTTTTATTTGCTATTTGCATAGGTTTTTATTGAGGATGCTTCACATATTGCTTACTATGGTTATGTTGCAAGTTTCCACCATGATTAGGCATGGATTAGGCTAGCCGCCCAAGCGTTTCTCTAACACATATACAATACTCCATGGACTTACAAGATCCCCTTTTATTTCACACCGCCGACATCCGCAAACAAAAGATCATGATATCAACTAGGTAATATGTACAAGTGTTGAAAGCGTTCCCCATGACAGCATGGTTCTGCTAATTGCCAACTTATAAGTGCAAGCATATTCAACATAGATGACACGATGGTTCAATATTATTAGGTGCAAGAAAGTAAAGTGTGCCATCAAGTTTGTGAGAGCTTTAATCACTAATTTTCTCATAACATGTTTAATTTGGAAGATAGATAAACATGAATATACTTGGAATGGTGTAACACACCATGCATAGGAATTTATAGTGGGCTCTTTTGAATAACTTGGTTTATTGGGAGTTGGATGCACGAGTAGAGCTCACTCAATACAAGTGGAGGCTGGAAAAAGACTAGGAGCGACCAACTAAGAGAGCAACAATGGCCATAATCATGCAAAGAGACAAAACATTATTAATTAAAGCATAAAGTGATATCACAAGTCAAAAACTAAATGATCATAGAGGCTAAGGTGACTGGTTCATAGTCATATCATGGTGTGAGCATGTTCCAAGTCAACCCAAACAAAGCATCAAAGGAGAATACCACAATAATATTCTTTTGTATGCTAAAACAACGCATGATTCTTTCAAGGCACATTAAGAAATCTCAATTGTTTGAAACAATTCATGCTACAAAAATAATCACTAAGCATAAGGTCAAAGCAACATCTAACATTACATGATAAATTCTAAGCCATAGTCAAAACAAGCTTCCTTTTGTACCACTTAAACATGAAGATTCCTACTCTTTTCCAACACCAATCGACTTATTTGAAACAACTCACAAAGATAATAATAAATAAAGATCAATGAGCATGTCTCACAAATACACAAATAAGAACTAAAAAGTTCTAAGTAAAAAGCATAAGAAAACTAAGGCTAAATACAGCGCTAAAAAAAGATAACACTCACAAAACAATAAGAATGAAAATTAGAGTGTTCTAGGCAATAAAACAGAGTGTGTGTCTCTCCAAAAGAACTTTAACTTTGGTGCCAATATCACATAAACCATAATGTGAGATTTCTTTAAATATGCAGGGAAGAATAGGGTTACCCACATCTTTTACCTGAATTTTACCTTCAACCAGTACGGAAGTCTCTTTATCAAGTTCAACTATGTTGCAATGTGCATGCATAGCCATAATTTCTTCCTTGGTTATCTATTCATATTTGGTTTTATCCAAATTTTCTTCAAATTCTGGCACACTTTCATCTTCCTTCTTCTCATGTACTTATTTAACCTGTTCATATTCCAAAATATGCTTCTGCGTGTTAGGGAAAGGTATCTCATACATTGGTTCTAGGGAGGCTAGTCTTGCTTTAACTTCTCTTTTCTTCTCAGGTTCGGGTGGTGGATCATACTTGACCGAACCCTCTTTTGGAGCTTTGATGTGTTTTGTAAAAGCTTTAACAACATGCAACACAAGATCCGAATCCAAATAAAGTTCTTTAGGTAATTCATTAACATTGCCCTTTTTATTATAGTCATGAATACAATCATAATCTATTCCATGCCTCCTTCGCTTCCTAGACAAAATTCCAAGAAACTCTATGATCGTGAATTCTATTAATTAAAGCCCAAGCTTTATTTATGGGAAGGTTTATAAAAGCTCCGCTTGCAAAAGAGTCTAGCTCCAATTTATTAGGTTTAATTAAACCGCCATAGAAGATATACAATAAATACAATTCAGTAAAATCACGATGAAGACATTGATTAAGTAAATCTTTAAATATTATATAAGCTCTTACTAGTACTTCATTAGTACGGTTCCTCCAAGTCATTATAATACGCCTGATCCCAAAAGATTTTGATAAAGGGTAATACTTGGCTAGAAACTCAGAATATAAATTATCCTTAGTAGTGGCTTCTAGGGTAAAGATCTATACCATGAGAGAGCTGTGCTAGTCAAAGTAGAATAAATAGTTTAGGCCTTACCTCATTAGAAGTATACCCCGGTAATTGGAAAGTGCGACATATATTGCTTCTTGTGTAGAATACAAAGTAACAGAGGATTTATTTCAAACCCCCTTGTCTTATCGTTGGAGTTGTCTCTTTTATTAATATCATAGGGCTTCCCAAAGTGGTTGAGTGGGTTCGCACTAGTCAAATGCTCAAACTCCATCATGTTGGTGGAAACCTGTAACTCAAAACAAAACATAGAAAGTCTAAAATAAATAAGCAAAAACTAAAAGACCTATAGTGCTTAGCTACCCGGCAACGGTGCTAGAAAATAGCTTGATGACTGCAAGTGCACTGCTCGTTTCTAGCTAGTTTCAAAATAAAGATATCGATCCCACAAGAAGCAGGAGTTCTGAAGTCTAATAACTCTTGAATTAAATACTGAAATAGTAATGCTAAATAATGTTATAAGTAACAAGATAAAAATGCGAGTGTTGTGTGAAAAGGTGTTTTTGGGTTTTTGGTATAAGAGAACAATAAGTAAAATAAAGCAAACTGAATAGATAAAGTAAATATTGTGTATGTAAAAGACATTTGAAACTGGAATGGGAAAAGCATTCTCAGGGAGTAGCGGATACACCTCTAGCATTATAAAGGTTTAAGGTAGAGATTATTATCATGAACATTCTCAACAATGTATGTGTGAGAGGAACTCCGTATTTGGGAAAATAGGTAGCAACCACTGCTCACATCGTCCTCATAACCACAGCAGACAAGCAATCGACATCAATTGAATTATTGTTCTATTAAGGGAATTTATCCCGTAGGATGTATCCCATGGCATGGATAGTGTTCCGTGAGTTTTCTTGGTTCCCAAGTTGATACATAAGTAGTGCCAACAACTTTATATTCACTGTAAGTGTTATCACACCTCTGTCTACCAACAAGTAGTTCCCTCCATCAAGTCCCCACAAGAGGCAAATAATGAGAGGTCAACTTTTCCCAACATCAAGATGAAGACAATCTAACACATGGTCATAGCGATGAATATCATAATAAACTTTATCTTATTTCAATCTCATGCTAGGGTTTCTCCATCTACCCAAGAACTACTGATCTACTCAGACATGAATGCAATCAACAACATGGCAAAAACAATGGAATCTATCATAAATGAATAGTACTTGTATAAATCCACAACGAGTATGGAAATCATAACAAAATCTAGACAAGATGTAGATGGGATGGATGGAGATGGTGGTAATGTAGCGGTTGTTGATGAGGATCGATGCCTTAGCCTCCTGGATCTGCGTAAGGTGAAGATGGATCCCCGGTGGATGAGTTCCCCCTCCACATCCCTTCTGGAGGTGAGGTTTCTGTGATTTCTAGTCGTTCTGTATGTCGTCTCCCCGATCCATTTGAAGGGGTGAAACTATTTAAGGAGGCGGTGGAGGCGCCAACTATATGACGGGAACTATACGACCGTAGAATTTATTCCCACCGTATAGTTGGTCATTAAAGAGTCTGTATGCTTCAATTGCTTCAGGTTTTCTTCTGGTGTTATTGATATTTCCCAAATTAGCGATTTATATTGTTTTTCACTCCTTTTCTCCCCAATACAACTAGTCCAACAATTGTGCCCATCATGTCCTGATCCTGGTGAAAATGGACATAAAAGATGCACGTGAACACCGTAAAATACCAAAATCCTACAACTACAGTGCAAAATAATAACATAAAACATCATGAAAATATGCACTCATCAGGTATTCTCAGTATTCTGGTATTCCAAGGAAGTCAAGGGACATCTCGCTGGTCACAGGCAAGCCACCATTCCTAAACTCGTCTATTGACCTACTCCTTTTATCAATTTTTTTATATTGTTTATGAACTTCATGGTTAAATTCATGGTTTGTTTCAAATAAAATACGTGAGTAACTTGTCTCCTCCAAGTTATGATGGAGTGTCTTTTAGGAAACTTACGCTTGTTGACACCCATCTTTACCCCTTTAGATCGAGGTTAAGATGATTAGCATCTTCCCTCCTAGGAGACTACAATATTTCGATGATAAACTATTTTGGGTTTGACCCTACTACAAAGTTTTCAAAATAAAACCCTTAGAAAGAGGCATCATTTCCTAGTGGATGTTTTACAAAAGAAAATATGAAGTGGAGAAAGAGAAAGTCGAGCAAGAGATAGAGAAGAGATGTTCTACACCTTTACCGGAACAATTTATATGTGCAGCTACACTACCCAGTTAATGGGGCTTAGCTCATAGTTTATTGTTTTTAGCTGGGGCTGCTCATACTCGCTAAAGGGGAGAAATCCCCTAAAATCCGGACTGTCCTGGAAAAGGTACGGGTGCAACAATTGGGTCTCCCGCGGACGATATGCAAAGTTTGTAGGAAAGGGAGTAAGTCACAATTGAAGGTATATCCCAAGCTGCGGCTTGGGTATATGCGTGTACGGGAGGAAGGAATATAGCCGTCGAGCCACATACTCATTTCCTGGGAGAACAAAGCCAAAAGGAAAGCTAACGTTTCTAGGGATGACAAATAAAAAGTTAGGTTTGATTATAAGAACCCCCGTCTACCGTGTGTAGCGGGTCGTGATTGTATCCCGGCGGATGTATTGATTCTTGTGGGTAAAGTTCACAAATTCTGCAGAATATAACCTATTCGAATAGATGTGTCCACGGTCAAGGACGGTTGGAAAGGAGATTGCTAGGAGTACCCTTGGCATGGTTTTGAGATGGATAAAAAGGATGTGACTTGGTCACGAGAGAACATGAGTAGAATGTTTGGTTTTGACTTTAAATGGTCCAGGAGAATTTTAAAAGGGTTTTCTTATAAAAATGTTTTATAAAGGATATGGTGGTATCCCAATTTTTCAAAAGGAGGCATGTTTTCTAAAAACTCTTTTTGAACAAAGATATAGAGATGCCAGTTTAGGCTCTTCAAAAACAACCGTAGTGTAGAGCTACCTTGCCACTGCCAAATATGCATTATACTTGTTTAACTTGTCACGGTGGTCTTGCGAGTATATTCAAAAGTACTCATGGATTTGTCCCTGGCTATTTACTTGGCTAGATTGGAGATACTAAGGAATGATGGAGATGCTGACGTCTATGCGAGCTAGACCATCTTCCCAGTCAGTCGCATGTAGGTTAAGGAATGACATGGGCTCTGCGCTTGAAGACTTCTGCTATTAATATTGTTATCGCCATTATGGCAATAATGTAAGTTTTGTACTCGCTACTTATGAATGATGTAATGATACTAGCCGGTTATGTTCATGGCTCACTGATAATGGGAACTTGAATTGTAGGCATAACGGGGATTCTAGGACCGTAAATCCGGGGTCCCACACCCTCGCTGCAGTTGCCGCTGCTCGCCGTTCCGCAGTTAGCAGCCGCTATGCATGCACCATCTGCCTCATGCATGGACAAACACCTCTACCTACCGCTTTTTTATTGTCATCTCAAGGCCACCCCATGTTTCTTCTAGCGAAGTTTTTCACCCGCACGCTTACTCGGTACACCCATCTACGTCACACAACCAACCGCACCTAAAACGAGATCCTATGCAACTCGAAAACATCCAATTAACTTGGACGAACCTCGCTGCGACATTGTAAAAGTTGGCACTTGAGATTCGCTGTCAATGTTCATTTATCCTTTGTTTCCCTCTCGGTTCCTTCCTTTCACTCCGACCTCAGGTGTTCACCTTCACACGCACATACAATCGGTATATCCAGCTTCATCCAGCTTCAAATCTCGCCCATCTTCATGCTCTGAGCTGCTCAAAAACGACATCTGAAGTTTGGAAAATTTCATTGACGCCCCAAAAGTTGTTTCAGTTTCACACATCCTTCTTTTATCCTATGTTCCTCGAAGATTTCCGGGTGCTATATTCCTCCTCTCACGAAACTCTCTAAACAAACTTTGTGGCCCGTTGCCTCTCTTCATTTCTCTTATTTACAGCATGGTCTAATTCTTGCTCAATATGTTGCCATCTTCGTCCAAAGTTTAGCCGAGCTAGCAGTTTTTGCGCTAATCGTTCCTATCGAGATTCAATTCGTCACCAACAATTCATGTCGGTTTTTTAAATAAAATTCTGGGTTTTCCTTTTCCTAGACCCGCGGTCCCTGTTCTACCACCAGTTGGGCCAGCCCATGTTCTGTCCATCGCCAGCGAGTGTCGTGTAGCCAAACCGGAGCCCAATCCCTCTTCCATGGGCCTCTATCTCTTTCCCTTTTTCTTTTTCCTAATCCTAAATCCTTTTATAATTCAATTTCACAAATAAATACAAATATGTTGGAAATTCGAAAATGTTTCAAAAATGAAGAGTAAATATTTTGCAGAGATGAATTAAAACATAGTTTCAAATCTGGCCAGAGTAGACTCTATCTAGTCAAACCTTTGAATTTGACCCATTTAAATATAATTTGACTTTGATATGGTTTTCAATTCATAAATCCAAATAATGTAAATAATATATGTTTTTGAATCATAAAAACATGAGGAATATGTTTATGCGATTTAAAATATCATTTGGGAAATTTATAATTTCGAAATAATTTAAATGCTAATAAATGCCATTTCTTTATAATTGCATAACTTTAATTCCGTAAATCCGAATTCGACAAATGATATGTCTAAATCGATCAGCACGACGAGCGCGTTCTAACTATGCATTCCATGATATAAATAGAAGCATGCATCATATAATTATTAAAGGGGAATCAAGGTTTATGCATGCAAAACATGACTAAAACTTAATAAAATGCTTTATTCTTGTACCCCACACCTCACCCAAGCCATGCTATGTTATATCATGTAATTGTGCATTATCCCATCATGGCATCCCTTCTTTGCTTGTTGCATATGATTTATGTGATTGCGCAATGTATTTACTTTGTCCCATGTGTGTTTGGTTTTTATCTGGATAGACGACGAACAAGGAGAATGTGAGACCTGGGATTTATAGTCCGAGAATCCCCGTTATGCCTGCAATTCACGTTCCCATACACAGTGAGCCATGAGCATAACCAACGAGTATCATTACAACATCCAGAAAGTAACGAGTACAAAACTTACATTATTGCCATTATGGCGATTACAATCATCAATAGCAGAAGTCTTCACTCGCAGAGCTCATGTCAAGCCTTAACCTACAGGCAAATGACTAGAAAGACGGCCTAGCTCGAGTAGACATCAGAATCTCCATCGTTCCTTGATCCACTGAAAGTCTGGCCAAGTAAATGGCTAGGGACAATGTCGATGAGTACTTTCAATGTACTCGTAAACCACCTTAAAGGAACAAATAATAAAGAATATGCAATATGGATGTGGTAGTAGGAGGGCTCCATAATAGTTTCTTTTATAAAGTAGTTTTCTCTTGTAGATATAACATTTCTATATCTTTCTTAAAAACTTTTGTAAAACATTTGGAAGTCCTTTTGAAAAGTTGTGGAAAACACCAGGATTAGGTCACCCATTCGTTTCTTCCTTCTGGTCATCCCATGACCAAACTCCTTTCCTTTCATTCCGACCATCCCATGGTCAAAACATTTCCAAAGCCATTTCTTTTCCGAAGTTCCTTTTGAAATCAAATCCAGCATCTCTCTATAGCAACCTTCCCAATTGTCCATGACCGTGGACACGGCTATTCGAATAGATTTACACTCTATAGAGGTTGTACAGTTTACCCACACCATCTCAGTACCATGCCGTGATCTACAACGATCGTGGGTCAAAAAACCGGTCAAGACTCTCTAGATGCCACTCTAGTATAGGACCTACCCTATGTGTCGTCGGATTGTCAACAAGTATGCCATAAGGGTTCCCAACGGCGTTGAGAAGATGGGGGTGTCAGACGTACGGTGTTCCGGGAGCGGTGAGCACAAGTTTACCAAGGTTTAGATCTGACTGTGGTGATCGGATCCTACTCCTGCTAGCAACCTAGTAATATATCAGCGAGAGCCGGATGTTCGAGCAGATTACAAGAGAGGTTAGCATGTGCGAGTAGGTTGTGGTGTTGTAAGATTGGTTGTGCCCTAAAGGATCCCGTAGGGCCGGTTTATATAGTCACCGGGGCCTAGGATTATAGGATAGACTTATCCGGTTACATTACAGAGTCGGTTACTAGATACAACTTGCACTACAAGTAATACTACAGGCCTAAGTCGGTAACTCTTGTGGGCCTTGTCGTAGCCGGATTAGACTCGTTCTTTCCCTGACTAGGCCTCCCGTGAAGCAAACCTCTAAACAGTTGCTGGGACACCCTGGTCAGTGAGTCCTGTGGGTATACCCGGAAAGTATATCCCCAACAGTAGCCCCCGGAAGTCTCCAAGATCCAAAGTCGGATAAATCATCTAGCTTGATTGGTTCTTCGTCTTGAGAATCTTGAAGGGTTCCCGAAAACTTCTTTTAACAATGTAGGATTCCGAGTCATTTGAGTTAGATATATTTTCTTTGACTTCAGTCTTTTACTTGCTCGATTCAAATCATGAGCCGGATTTTAAACAGTGGCGTGTTGTCTAACAACTTTTCAGACGAAGGCTTATCACTGACAAGAGTCCCATCAGCACGATCGTTGGTGGGTCCGTTCCTTATAGAACAGAACATCATTTCAATACCGCGTGAGAATCGAGGGGGCACAGGTGTTGCGAGGAAGCTACCTCCCTCTCTCCTACACGCGTGGATCGCGTGGTTTTAACGCGAATATTGAAGTAGAGGTTAATAAGAGAGAGGGAATTTCTCTCCCCAACATTCATTCTTCGCCGCATATTCATTGTCTCCTAGTACTCCTCGAGCACTCCGCACCTTTTCTCATCTAACACCACAAAACCCGCAGCGCCACCAATCTCTGACCTTCTCCAGTGATATGGAGGCACCATCCAGCTCCAAAGTGGCAGCGGCGACGGGCGCGGTGGCGAACGAGAGGAAGTTGTAGGGCCTTTGGGTTCCTAGCGCCATGGAAAGCGTCGAGCTCCAAGTTATGGAGGATGAGGGCTACATCGTCGTCGGCGCGTGGCGGAGCGGCGCTGAAGAGGCCGTCCCCGCACCACGCGACGACGACTGAGTTCTCTTTGGCATGTACGTTGACCGCAGCCTCAGTCTGACACCATCAAAGTTCTTCACCGAAGTTCTCCAATACTACGGTGCGCAACTTCATAACATTCCCCCTACTCCTCGCTTGAGCTTAGTGCTCACGCAGCTCTTAGTGAGGGGTTTCTTGGCATTAGGCCAAGTCTCACCCTTTTTCGGTACTACTACGATACCTAGAAGAACTCAATCAGTGCCGGTGTTCCTTACACCACCGGCACCCATTGCTTAGTCCTTAGGATAAACCTAGTTTATCCTAGTATTAATGCTAGATAATCTGTAAAAAGATAGGCCAGGACTTTCTTCTATCATAAGGATATTCTGGATCGAGACAAGGTGTAAGGTCTTCGGGCCTCCGTCGACGGTGCCGCCTCCCACCAAGAATCATGGGATGCAAAAGCGCTAGAATTGTCCGAGGACTTGATCCTTGCCAAGAGGTAGATCGAGTTCTTGATGAAGCACGAGGGGCTCCATGGATACAACTTGATCCACTGCTGGCTGGATCGCCAGATTCAGCCATTACAGTTTCACAGAGACCACTTGATGCACATGGACACCGGAGACCGGAAATACAGCCTGAGGGTCAGTCCGAGTCGCATCCCTGTGTAGGACTACAAGACCCGAATTAAGTATTTGATCAAGGAGCGGGTTAGAAGAAGGTCCCCGGAGTTTCCATGAAAATTTCATCGCCAACCACCCTCTGATCCCGGTAAATATTTCGACTTTGTTTCAAGCTTATTCACTCTGTTCTGCCTCATAGTCCGACTTTTCTCTTACTGATGTGCTAAATACTTATTAGCTCGAGGAACTTCCGGAGTCCAAGATTTCCCCTGTAGAGGGTTACGACTCGGAAGTGACGGAGGATGACGAGGTGAAAGAAGTTCCTGCCTCAGCTTCCAAGAACCGAAAGACCCAGGAAACCATTATTACTGCTGGCACACAAGTGTTGCCAGTAGTTAAAAGGTAAGCACCTTATCAATCTTGTAGTACTTTGTACATTTCTTTCTTTCCGAAGCACACCTGATATTTGGTTTTATGTGT
The DNA here is from genome assembly GCA_030063025.1 of Avena longiglumis. Classification (NCBI taxonomy): domain Eukaryota; kingdom Viridiplantae; phylum Streptophyta; class Magnoliopsida; order Poales; family Poaceae; genus Avena; species Avena longiglumis. Next base: position 361,477,003 of record CP125976.1, read on the forward strand.
TTCAGAGATAAGTCTATTTTAAAGAGTAAGCCGAATCCAGAAAGCAAGACAGGCAAGCAACTGCGCCAATAGAAGCTTGTCGTATCTCGAGCCATGCCACCTCGGACTCCAAGCTATACCCAAACATCAGCACCGGAGGTTTTCGACTCTCCAAATGCGGGTTCTGCCACTCCTGATGCTAGCACCACATTGAAAGCCCTGGTTACTGTTGGTAGCCAGGCATATGACAAGGGTGAACTCGCCAAGGGTAATGATCCCATGATAATATCAACAGGAGAGGTAGATAAAATGGTCGGCTCTACTTTCTTCGGGCTGAAGCGGAAGAAGAAGGAAGAGATTCTCAAGCTGGCATAGTCCACTCTCGAGAAGCAAACCCTTACTCCAGAGGCAGCGAGCTAGGAGACAGAGGACGTGAAGTTGGTGAACCTCCTAAAACAAATTTTGGTCCGGGATGCCAAAATCGAGTCTGGCGAGCTTCCAGCAACAAGCGTTTCTCCCCTCTCCCTTGCCGAGAGAGTGTTCCACAACACAAAACTCGGATTCAAGAAGCTGCACTTGGAGTACATTGTAAGTTTTCCGAATCTCATTTGCAGTATTTATTATCATATCCTCTATCCCCAAGCATAAAGTCGGATAAACATCATAACGTTAAATCAGATTTTATGCTTATAGGATGCAAAAGAACGATATAGTGTAGCCCCCAAGGCTCATGCTGTATTTGGACTTAGTTAAAGTTGCAACCCGATTCTTAGTAGCCGTCTGATGCTATTCCATCTTTAAATTACATAAAATTGCATCTTCCAAATAGGAATTTCTCAAGAATATATATAACAAGAGCAAGGAGATTAAGGCTCTGCATCTTGAGCATTCAAAGTTGCAAGTGGAAGGTAATCTTTTCCGACCATTATCTTTAAATATTTTTCATAGTCATACTTTTTAGCTGACTGATAATTTTACCTTTGCAGAATTGCTGAGTGAATCCAAGAAGATGGTGGGGGAGGCCAAGAACATCAAGGTCTTAAAGATAGAAAATGTTGAACTCCGGGACGAGCTTGATAAGCTGAAAACTGAATCAGAGTAATCCGTGAATGCCGTCCTAGAATCAAGCAGCATGGAGACCGAGAGGGTTGAGAGGCTATTGGCCCTCCAAGATAAGTAGCTTGATGATCTCAAGAAGGATTTCGAAAGATTTAGCAAGATCTAGCCAAGGCCACAGATGAAGATTTGAGGAATCTCCAAATCGAGCATTCTCAGTGGATCCACTTTGTGCTAGGTAAGATTTCCGACTTTCACTCTTCTCTTGATTTCCGAATCTCTTTGAGTCAAATTTTAATTTTTGGTTCTTTCCTAGATCCTCTACATCTTTCCGACTCTTCTTCCTCTGAACCCAGCCTTGAGCGCATAAAACTTGTCGGAGATGTTCTTTTCGACTTCCACCGGACTCTTGAAGACTTTATGACTTGCACAACGTGCCAGTGCTTGAGGTGAGGGATAAAGTGAAGGAGATTCCGAATCTTCTAGAGGATTAGAAGATTTCCTACACTCGGACTGCTGCACATACCGCCCTCACTATGGTGGTGAGTCACCACAGTGATACCTTCACCTTCCCACGTCGGTGCCACGGCGGTGCGGTGGATGGAGAGGGAGAGAGGAGCCAAGCGAGCTCGGGTCCTCCTAGAGGTGGATAGGGGAGGGGTTTGGGGTGGAAATGAACGGGGAGCGAGGGCAGTAGGTGGCGACTAGGCTTTTAAGCCGAGAAGGATTGGCTCATTGTGCACCACGTGCAGGGGCCGTCTAGGGTGAGCTCGGGGAGTGTGGGTGGACTAGGGGAGAGGGGGAGTGTGTCACTGGGGTCGGCGTATGGACAGTGGAGGTGTGAGAGAGGGTGCACGGCCTCGGGACAGCGCGGCTAGGTACAACGGCGCCTCTGCCCGACAGGTGTTCGATGCCAGGTCTTGTCCTGGTCGGGCTAGGAGAGGGCTAGGGGTGGCTAGGTTTAGACGTGGGGTGGGGGAAGGTGGCAGTGGGCGGTGCCCTCTTTGCGAGCGTGCCTTGTTTCTGCACCACGGAGCGGAGGGGTGCGGGGGCGCGCGACGTGGCCACGGTGACGTGGCCGGCGAGGGTTGGGGGTAGAGGGGGCGTTTGGTGAGTGAGGGAGGAAGTGGTGGGCGGTTCCTGGGGAAGACGCGGGTTGCATGGGCCCAGGGACAAGACGTTTCAGGGGTTAGTGGGGCTGGGGTGATCATGGCAAGATCTTGCCGATCTGCCGCCCGGCCACTCCCTCTCTCTCTCTCTCGCATGGGTGATCAGGGTCGGGCAGGGTGAGGGAGAGGGTTGCGTTGTAGGGTTGGATACGTGATAGGGCCCAGCGTGCGTGACGATCGGGTTTGGAGAGTAGGGGAGGGTTTAGGCTGATCTAGGGCGGCACACGCTCGGGGTCAATTTTGATCGATGCCCTAGTCAAGCACAAACCACTAATGGCAGGAGTAGGGGCATGGGGGTGTAGAGAGAGGTGGGGTGAGTGAAACCAGACCCCGGTTTCCTCCTAGATCCTCTCCAAAAGTTTGAAATGATCCACCAAAGTGGGGAATAATTAAGGTGATCATTTGATGAAGTGGTCACATGTGATCATGGCTTCAATATGATAATGGGACCAGGTTGGGGATTTAATCCTTGTTCATTGTGTGTTGGTTTGGGGTTCATGACAAAAATAAAAAAGGTACAGGGTTTTTAGGTCCTAGGGGTTTTTGTGCTCTCCTCATAGTGGTGCTAGGGTTTTAAGCAAAGTTAATATTACTGCAAGAACTTCTAAGTCACATACAACAAAGCAAGCACAAGATTTTAAACTAGACAAGGCTAAAGACCAGACAAGTAAGTGAGTACAGATAGGGGTTATGTTACTGAAAAGTTTTATTGCTCCCTGAATTTTGGATTTCATATTTAAACAATTCAGGGAAGAAAAGTTGGGATGTTACAGACCTTCCCCCCTTAAATAAATCTCGTCCCGAGATTTGCAAGTTCAGGAGTGAAGAGGGTGGGGTATTCCTTTCAAAGGTAGTCTTTGTGTTCCCAGGTAGCTTCGTCTTCGGAGTGGTTGCTCCATTGAACCTTGTAGAGGGGTATGTTACGACGTCGGGTCAAACAGTTTGCCTTCTCTAGGATCTTGATAGGGACCTCTTTGTAGGTCAGGTCTTGGTTGAGATTAATCGCCTAGAAATCGATCTTTTTGAAGACATCCGGCTTGTCAGGCACTTGGAGGCACTTCCTGATTTGGGACACATGAAAGACGTCGTGGAAGTCAGATAGTTCGGTTGGCAGCTCTAATTAATATGAGACTCGACCCCATTGGGCCAGGATTTTGAAGGGCTCAATATAACGGGGAGCGAGTTTACCCTTGTCATGGAAACACTGCATTCCCTTAAGGGGAGAGACGCGAAGGTACGCGAATTCTCCTTTGTTGAAGGTCACTTCCAGGCGCTTGGTGTCAGCGTAGCTCTTCTGGAGAGATTTTGCAGCCTTCAGACGGTCACGGGCTAGCTGTACTTGTTCTTCTGTGTCCTTGATTACATCTGGACAAAAGATTTGGGTTTCTCCGGTTTCGGCCCAATTGAGGGGTGTTCGGCACTTTCTCCCATAAGGCACTGAAATGGGGCCATCTTGAGGCTAGCTTGGTAGCTGTTATTATAGGAGAATTCGGCAAATGGAAAACAATCCTCCCACTTTGTTCCGTAGGCCAGAACACACGAACGAAGCATATCCTCCAGTACTTGATTGACTCTTTCGGTTTGTCCTCCCGTGGAGGGATGATAGGCAGTACTGAATGACGGCTTTGTACCTAAATATTTGTGCAGGATTTTCCAAAAGTGAGAGGTGAATTGAGGTCCATGATCGGATACGATTTCCTTGGGTACCCCATGGAGGCTAACAATCCTTGAGATGTAGAGTTCTGCAAGTTGCTTTCTATTATAGTTCATTCTCACGGGAAGGAAATGCGCAACTTTGGACAAGTAGTCCACAATCACCCAAATGGAGTTATGTCCCCTGCTAGACGTGGGTAGTCCAGTAATAAAATCCATTCCTACTTTTTCCCACTTCCATTCGGGAATCTTCATTGGTTGCAGTAATCCTGCGGGGCATTGGTGTTCTGCCTTGACTCTTTGGCAGACATCACACTTGGCTACAAACAGAGCGATCTCTCTTTTCATTCCATGCCACCAGAATTGATCCTTCAGGTCTTGATACATTTTGGTACTCCCTGGGTGGATGAATAGAGAGTCTCATGGGCTTCCTTCATAATGGTTTGCTTCAGATCATGCTGACTTGGCATGCAGATGCGTCCTTTGTACCACAGGACGTTCTTATCATCCACCTTGAATCCGGAAACATTCTCTCTCACCATACGCCGCTTGATTCCTTCTATGCTGGGGTGACCCTTATGGGCTTCTTTTATCTGGTGTATTAAGGTCGGCTTTAACTCAAGGTGGGCTAGGAATCCTGAGCTGACTAGCTCTAACCCGAGCCTTTCAAACTCTTGGGCTAGGCTAGGTTGTTCTTGTTCAATCATGATGTTTAGGGAGCATGGTTCTCGACTAAGGGCATCGGCTACTACATTCGCTTTTCCGGGGTGGTAGTGGATACCTAGATCATAATCCTTGATCAGTTCTATCCATCTTATCTGCCTCACGTTTAGCTCCCTCTAGGTGAAGATGTACTTCAGAATCTTGTGGTCGGTATAGATCTCACAGCGGTTTCCCATTAGGTAGTGGCGCCAAGTTTTTAGGGCATGCACAACGACGGCCAATTCGAGGTCATGGGTGGGATAATTCATCTCATGAGGCTTCAGCTATCGGGATAGGTAAGCAATGACTTTTCCTTCCTGCATTAATACGCTCCCCAATCCCATCTTGGAGGAGTCACAGTAGACGTCAAAGCTTTTGGTTATGTCGGGCATTGTTAGGATGGGGGTTGAGACTAATCTCTATTTGAGTTCCTGGAAACTCTCTTCGCACTTTTCTGTCCACTCGAATTTCTTATCCTTTTTAAGTAGTTGGTTCATTGGTTTGGCAATACTGGAGAATCCCTCAACAAATTTCCGATAATATCCCGCTAGACCCAGGAAACTTCCAATTTCCGAAGGATTGGTGGGTGCCTTCCATTCCAGTACTGAGTGAATCTTGGCGGGGTATAATGATACTCCTCCGGCAGAAAATACGTGGCCAAGGAATCCCACTTCTTTTAGCCAGAACTCATACTTAATGAACTTGGCGTAGAGTTGATGTTCCTCGAGGGTGTCTAGTACTATCCTCAGATGGTTCTCATGATCCTCTTCTGCTTTGGAATAGATCAAGATATCATCTATAAAGACCACCACAAACTTATCCAGATATGGCATGAATACCTTGTTCATAAGATTCATGAAATAGGAAGGTGCGTTGGTTAGTCCAAATGACATGACTCCATACTCATACACTCCATATAGGGTGGTGAAGGCGGTCTTGCGGATGTCGGATTCTCGGATTTTTAGCTGGTGCTATCCTATGCAGAGGTCTATCTTGGAGAACACCTGAGCTCCATTTAACTGGTCGAACAAGTCATCGATCTTTGGTAAGGGATATTTGTTCTTAATGGTGACCTCATTGAGCTTGGGTAGTCGGTGACTAGGCGGGTGGTTCCATTCCGCTTATCCACAAATAGAACTGACGATCCCCAGGGGGAGGCACTTTGCTGGATATGGCCCTTGTGTTCCATGGCATCTAGCTGCTTCTTTAGCTCTACCAACTCCTCAGGGTTCATACGGTAAGGTCTCTGGGCTACAGGGGCCGTTGCAGGGATTAACTCGATGATGAACTCAATATCCCTGTCAGGGGGCATACTGGGAAACTCATCAGGGAGAACATCCGGATACTCACAGACCACTGGTACTTGATCTAGGGTGGGTCCTACAACACCTTTTTGGCAATAGAACCGAGACGAGGGGTTTGTCGCTTGGTACTGGACAGGCTCTCCTTCGGTACTTTTTAGGGAGATGATCTTTTGGGCGCAATCTATTATGCATCTAATCCATCCCTAATATTACGTCCAAACCTTGGGTTCCTAGGACAATTAGATCAGCCTGAAAGTTTATGCCCTGAATAATTATGGGGATATTGTGGCAGACGGATTGTGTTTTGGCCGTCGAGCCTAGGATCTGTACTAGCATGAGTCTACCCATCTGACTAGTTTTCATCCCACTTTTCTCAACAAACGGCTCCGTAACAAAATAGTGTGATGCTCCTGAGTCAAAAAGTACTGTAGTGGGAATTGAGTTGACGAGAAACATACCCAAGACAATATCCTGAGATGCCTGAGCTTCCTCAGCAGTAATGTGGTTCAGGTGTCCTCTGGCTGCATTAACGGACCTCTTTGGGGCAGCGCCCCTTGCCGGAGCTCCACCGACATTCGTAGGGGCCGCATTGGGACAAGGTATGCTTCCTCCTTTCTTTATAGGGCATTCACGGGAGTAGTGCCCCTCTTCTCCACAAGTGTAGCATCCAGAGGTGTTGGGTGGACATTGGGGTTGACAGGTCCTCGGCGAGCGGGTCTTGGGTTCCCACTTCTAGGGCAGGGGTTGTTGTAGTTGCGATTGGGGTTGTTGGGGTGCGGAGCATAGGTTGGGGCCCTCTATGGTGGGGGTGCAGGGTGGGATGGGGGCATGCTTCGTGACCTGATTCCACTGGATCCTCCTTGCTGCATCATTCGGCACTTGTGATTTTCAATCATTCCTTTACGCTTGCTCTCAACCATGATCGCCACGTCAACCAGAGCATCAAGTTCCTGGAATCTCTGGACTACTAGGTGACATTGCAGCTCATCATGTAGTCCGTTTAGAAAGGTATCCACCTTCTTTTCTTCACTGTTGGTGTCTTCGCAGGCATACCTAGCCAGATCAGTGTATTTCTCCAAGTACTGGACAACGGACATTCCTCCTTGCTTCAAGGCTCGGAACTGATCTCTCATCATCTTGATCAAACCAGGGGGAATATGGCACTTGCGAAACCTCTCCTTGAAGTTCTCCCAAGCAATCTCTTGCCCGGCCGACAGGATCTCCTTAACGTTGATCCACCATTCCCTGGCCTGGCCTGCGAGGAAACGGGTGGCCAGGAGTACTTTCTCTTCATTGCCCACTCGGGTTACCTCTAGATTGTTCTTGATGGTACGGAGCCAATCGTCGGCATCCAATGGGTTAGTGCACTTGGTAAACACGGGTGGGTTGGTACTCTGGAATCCTTGAGATGAGATCGGGCTTCTCCGTTCCCTCCTTCACCCTCGTTATCATGTGCATTTCCTGCTGCGGCTTGGACAAGCTACTGAAGTGCTGCTAGGTTGGCTTGACGCTCGGTGTTGGCAGCTTGACGATCTTCCACTACTAGGAAAATGCATGTTTGTCGCGCACATGGAATGGACATCCGTGGTGCACTAGCCGTGCGCCCCTAGCCGCGCGCTGCGGCTAACTCTTAGTCGTGGTGCACTGCCTAGTGCGCCACGGTTGTGTCGAGATAGGCGTAGCGCACCTGCTAGTGCGCCACGGCTATGTGGGCAGGTGCGCTACGCGTTGGATCTTCTGTGGCGTACGTTCCAGTGCGCCACTAAGCTGCTGAGGTGCGCTTTAGACGTAGTGCGCCACAAAAGCTAGGTCATGTGCGCCACTGGTGTTTTTTTTGTTTTTTTTAATTTCAGAACCAGATTATATACAATACATATTATATACAATATTACAGGCAGATATACACACATAGATACAATATATACAATTATATATATAAATACAGAATTTGAAAAACAAGATTGAAACAAATACATATAGATAAGGTTCATACATGAATACATAGTATAAGTTACATTGTTTCGATCAAGTTACAAAGTAGTTGGTGACATGTGAATACATGTGTCGATCGAACAAGTTAGAGCTCGGAAGCTCGCCTAGACATCTAAACTAGCTAGACACAAACACGGGATAAACAACCAAAGAAGATAAGCATGATCACCGCCCGCGACGAAGGTGTAGGTCTTCATCCGGTTCCTTGTCCTAACTCCCGCTAGATAGCGCGTGTATCTAGCTTCCGCCTCCGCCATAGTGTTGTAACCTTTGTAGCTATTGCCGCTGAAACGACGTACCTGTCTCCGACAGTCTTCCCAATCATCGTAGACTCCGGGAACCCGTCCCTTGTACACGACGTACCACGTCATCTATAAATTGACAATAATAATTAACCGATGATTGAAAAAAAACATATATAATTAAAATCGCATATGAAGATACACTTATAGAAAGTACTCCTAAATCAAAAAGACCAAACTCAAAAAGCATGCCTCATATATAACTAGGTTGTTCGACACAGGAATATGCTACGATGGAACTGTGAGCCAAGTAGGATGCACAAGACCTGGACTTGTGCATATCACAAGGCTCACAATCCCGTCGTAGCACATTCACATATATAGTGTGCCAAGACATTTCAATCATCGGCATTATTCTCGAAAAATACCAAAGTAAATCAAAAAGAATGCCTCATATATATATATACATAGGTCGTTGGACACAGGAATATGCTACGATAGAACCGTAAGCCAAGTAGGATGCACAACATCTAGACTTGTGCATAACACAAGGCTTACAGTCCCGTCGTAGCACATTCACATATATATTGTGCCAAGACATTTCAATCATCGGCATTATTCTCGAAAAATACCAAAGTAACTCGAAAATAATGCCTCATATATAACTAGCTAGGTCGTTGGACACAGGAATATACTACGACGGAACGGTTAGCCAAGTAGGATGCACGACTCCTAGACTTGTGCATATCACAAGGCTAACTATCCCGTCGTAGCACATTCACATATATATTGTGCCACGACATTTCAATCATCGGCATTATTCTCGAAAAAGACAAAAATAACTCGAAAAGAATGCCTCATATATATACATAGGTCGTTGGACACAGGAATATGCTACGATGGAACCGTGAGCCAAGTAGGATGCACAAGACCTGGACTTGTGCATATCACAAGGGTCACAATCCCATCGTAGCACATTCACATATATAGTGTGCCACGACATTTCAATCATGGGCATTATTCTCGAAAAAAGAGTAAGGAAAAAAAGAAGGACCAAAGTGAGCAAAGGACCAAAGAGTAAGCAAAAAAACCAAGCATTGATTGATATATAATAATAATAAGCAAAAGAAGTAAGTGGTGATTCATAAACCTAATAAGATAATTATAGTAGCATGTACACTTGTCCACACACACACAAAGGTCATCTATAGTTTGTAACTACAACTAGGCCAACATTAGGCCTTCTAGCTCGGCTTAGGGAACGGGAGGACGCCTTGTCTCGTCATGAACTTCCTATAGTCACCCTGCATCTCTAGGCGATCTTCTATGTCACGGTTATTCGGGATATTTCCTCCGCAGAAGACCCCCCCCCCCCGAAGTCATGACATCACGAAATATGATTGCCCCAAACTGCTGCTGGATGCGATACATCTCTTGTCTAATATCTGAATCAGTGATCTTGGCCTTTGCTTCGGCCCACTGTTTGAGATGATCTGGCAGCGTAGAATTCTGCTGGTCAAGTAGGAACGCCCTCATGTGATGGAGTGCGTAGTAGGCTTCCTTCTTACTGTTTTCCGGCTGCTTCACGCAGGGGAACTCCATTACGTGGTTGAAGACGTGCCTGCCAAACTTGACCTTCGTACGCACGAAGGTGGTTCCTTCCGTCGAGCCAAAGCCAGTGAGAGCATCATCCAGAACTTCCTTGATCTTGTCATAGTTTTTCTTCTTTTCTAGACTCCCCGAGTCGAAATACGTGGCGTGGGAATGCTTCGGCGATAAGGAGATGAGCGTGCAGTGTTCATCTCTGTGCAAAAAATTCAAATGAAATGTGTTGGAAAAAGAATGATGATAATCTAATAAAGCCAATCGACGATGGCGAGTGAATAACGACTTACTCGGGAAAGTAAGGCACAAGAATGTATTCCTTTGTCTTGTTCGCCACGAGGATTCTTTTTAGGTACGAGGCCACGATACGTCGTTCGGTGGGGGAACCCAAGCAGCCCTCACGCATGTAGTAGGGGTCCACTATAGCGATGCCCGGTGTGTTCTCTCTAATGATCTGCATGGCCAGGATGAGAGAAAACAGACGGACCATGGTATAGTGCAGCGGGTATAGGTGGAACATATTGAAGATGTCGTCGAACCTTAGGAAGAACAGATCCGCAGGGGCATTTTTGACGAAGCCCAAGCCTTGTGGCACCTTAACCACGAATACCGGGTGCGAGGGATCTTTCTCCGATAGAAGGCGTCTCTCTATCATCAGCATGCCATCATGCACACTCTGCAGTTCCGAACTGCCGAGCTTCCGCAAATTCTTAGGTAGCATGGGCTCACCCGCCACATGAATCCTCCACATAATACCCTCGGGTCTTGGTGGCCCGTCCCGAAACCTGATCGGATTCGCAGTTGTTGACGCCACCGGCTGGCTCGAGCTGCTAGATTTTTTTTCCTGCCCTTTTTTCCTTTTGGAGAGCGGGCAGGCACCGCAATCTGAGCATCGGCCGCCCTATGTAGTGTGTCAGGGCTTAGACTAAAGGGCCAGTTGGTTGTATCAGCTGGCTCTATAAAGGCACAAGATAGAGGCGTCTCCTAAGAACCAATAGACGCTTGGTGATAGTGGATTTCTCTGTGGGTCCACCAGCTAGGTCTTCGTTGCTAAACTGAGTGTTGAAGAAGTGATCATTCAAGTCTTCCTCGTCCTCGGCCGGATCCTGCTCCATGTGCATATCATCAACATGATCATCCGACCCACCGCGTGGAGGTGACGGCGAGGGCGGTAAGGGGGCCTTGCCACCGCTTGTCGCTGGCACGACAGACGGTGCTGTTGTCTATGGCGTGATGGCCCCCGCCGTCCGCAAACGGATCATGATCTTTGGCCATTGCATGAATAAGCCGAAGTAAGTTCTGAGGACAGCCGGCTCTTCTTCATCTGCTCCTGGGGGTTGAATGGGAGGTTCCAGGTCGTCGCATCCCCTTAGAACCTGACTAATTTTAACCCTGTGCAGGATCCGCGGTGAGTTGTTTGGTTTTTGGGTCCACATGGTAACGGCCCCTGATGAAGTTTCGAACCCGCCCGGGTTCGAATTTCGCAAAGGGGTTTTCTATCCCCTTGGATCTATACTCTTCGTCCTCCTTATTCCATTTGGCCTCCGCGGTTCTGTATCCACCAGATCCGAGATGGTGATGACCTATATTAATCGCCTGCAGCACCTTTCCTCGATTATTATTGGCCAGGGCTCTTTCGAATTCACACCTCTCCTTGAACTACCGGAACTGATCTTCGGTGATCTGCGGGTCAATCTCTGGATCTCCTCGAGACTTTTTCCTTCTTTATAATCTTCTTCTTTATCCGGGTTCTCCAGTTGGCCAGGGCAGTGCTCATCTTTGTGAGGGCGGATTTGTTTACTTCGTTCCGATGATAATTTGTGTTCTGATACTTAGCGGGGAACTTGTATCTTGCGTGCAGCTTCTCGAAGAGGAGTGTGCGCAAGTGTCCATTATCTTTATGCCGGAGATTCTCGGTGTTGATCGAGATGGTTGTCCGGGTGATTTCCGCCACTTTCCCACTGTACCCTTTGACGACAAGAGTGGGCTCCAAAGGAACCCCTGATGGGCTCACTTCGGTAATTTCCTCCCTGACGGTGCCGACCGTGTTTGGGTAACGTTCCTTCGGCTTCTTCTTCTTCTTAGGAGGATTGCTACCACTCCATGTGCCCTCGCCACCATCAGTGGTTTCATCATCCGCCGTTCCTTCGGCTTCTTCCTCCGTGTCTTCCATCTCATCATCCTCGCTCTCCGAAGGATGGTATTCTTCATCGTCTTCTAGCCGCTGGGCTGCCTCCCAGAATGTCAATTGTTTATTCGGAGGTCTGAGTTCTCCTTCAGCTCTGATGCGCTTAGAACATCTAGCCTCGTCGTTGTCACACATCTTTGCACTAATAAAAAACAAATAATTTGTTAAATGCACGGAAAAATCCGGCATGACCTTTGCTAATTTTCTTAAACTAGGAGTGCCCGATTTCTGCCGAAACGGAAGTTAATCAACATTCCGGCAAAAATTGGGACTCATTTCATACAAGAACCTGCATACACGTCATATTAAAGTGCTTCATATACAAGAACAAGCACAATTTCAAGTGCTACAATTATATCACCATAGATCAGTACTACTAGACCATCACCAGCAAGCAAACCAGTACTAAAACCATCACCAGGATCAGTACTAACACCATAGAACATAACTAGGATTTCAGCATGAGCATTTCATCAGTATATACACATTTTTTCATCAGTATATACATCATAACTAGGATTTCAGCAGGAGCATTTCATCATTATATACACATTGTTTCATCATAACTAGCATTGCAGTAAAAATATAAGATGCACTGCAGTATATATTGTTCAGGTAGTATATTGTGAGTAGTAGTACTGGTACTCTGGTAGGGTTACTAGGGTCTGTAGTATATATTGTTCAGGTGTTTGTTTAGGAGATGCTAGCTGGCTGGAACAGGACACTTGAACAAAGTAAGGGGCTTGCAAAAGGACAGGCTACTAATAATGTGCCCCAGGAGAGGACAAATGGAGCCATCAGCATCAGATTGAAATAACACCTGAACAACTTGTATTTCAGTCAACTACACCATTCTAACTACTTTAAATTGAAATACACAAACCTCACTGGACAAGCCTATCTGACAATGCAATGCAAGCCAGATAGATTTGATCAAATAAAACAATATGACAAAGCAAGATATATTTTCACAGTATTGTTTCAAGTACTCATATCATGCTCTGTTTCACAGTATTGTTTCAAGTACTCATAAAACACAGTATAAGATAGGAAACATAATCCACAACTAAAGATTCAGACAAAACATTCTGTCAACTACTAACTATCACTGTCACTGTCAACTACTCTATTTCTAAAACAGAGGGAGTAGGTGGTTGCATGTCAGTCAGTAAATTTTAGATAGCAAGGTAGTGTCCATAAATCTAGCATTTTTGTTCATGAAAATACACATAAAATATGTTGTAAACATGGGCATTTTCCAGGAGCACTAGAGATCATTCTGTACACCAAATGGGCATTTCCTTCCTGTAAAAATTTAACTGAAACTCACACTCTACATTTGTATTCATAGATCGATGGAAATGTTACACATGAACACCAAATGTTTCAGATGGATCCTAATCTAAAACCTAATCTGAATAGGAGCAAATGCTACAATAATAGTTCACTTCTCTGAACCCTAACCATGGCCTGCAGAGAGAGGGGAGAGAGGGATAGAGGGAGAGAGGGGAGGGGCGACACTCACCTCTGAGACAAGGACGACGATGGCGGGCGGACGACGACGGGCGGACGACGGGCGGATGACGGCGGCCTCCACCTCCTGAGACGCGTGTGGGCCTCCTCCTCCTCGAACACGGGCGGACCTTCTCCTCCTCGGACGCGGGAAGGCCTCCTCCTCCTCAGACGCGGTGGCTGCTGGTAGAGCTGGAGAGGCGGCGGATCGAGAGCGGCGGCGGCGTGAGGGGGGGGGATCGTGCTCGGGCTGAGATGGAGAGATGGGGATGAGAGAGGAGGGTCGAGCGCACGTGTGGATAAAGCCCTGGGCTAGTGCGCTACGCCTATCGGAGGGAGGTTGTACATCCATACGAACACGGGCCAAGTGCTATGCGTGCTGCTCTGGCTACCGAACGGATTGAGTCCATCGATGCTTGCACCAAGCCTAATGTTCCTCGAATCTCTATCGAATTCTAGGAATTCGAGGTCCAATGCTTTCCACTGGCTAGCATCTGAAGGGTGCGTCAGTAGCTCATCCTTCTCAGGGTCATCATCATCATATCTTGGCTTCTTCCTTTCCGCATGTCATCGCATGAGCTTCGCTTCCTTAGGGTCCGCGAAATAGCGCTGCAGACGAGGAGTGATAGGAAAGTACCATACCACTTTTCGAGGTGCTTTCTTACCTTTCTTGTATCGACTCACGCCGCACACCGGACATGTGGTTTTCTCCGCGTCCTCGCCCCGATAAATGATGCAATCATTGATGCATACGTGATATCTAACGTGAGGTAGATCGAGAGGACAAACGATTTTCTTGGCGTCCTCGATACTAGTTGGACATGTGTTCCCCTCCGGGAGACGATCGTGCTAGAATGCCATCATATCGTCGAAGCTTCCGTCGCTCAATTTGTGTTTTGCCTTCATCTCCATAGCCTTGAGCATTACATTCAACCGGGTATCATCGGGCCTGCATCCTTCATACAATGGAGTAATCGTGTCTTTCTCAAGTTGTGCAACCTTGTCTTTCTTTCTAGCGGCAGCCCTGGCGTTACTCGTCTGCTTGAGAAGCAGCTCTTGCAAATAAGGGTCCCGCACCCAGCCCGACGTTGTTCCATCGTCGTCTCCTCCTCCGGCATCTATATCATCATGATCCCGGTCTGCTTCCGCACCTTCACCATCTCCAGGAGACTCTTCATCATCTCACCCGTTCTCGCCATGATGATGAGCATCGTCATGTTGCCCACCTTCACAGTCTCCATCGTCTTCGTCATCGCTTATCCAACGAGTGTATCCATCCATGAAACCATGGCGGAGCAGGTGCGCCTACAGATTCCCGGAATCTGGGTCGATCACCCAGTTGAGTTTGCATCTTCTGCACGGACATCTTATCTCCGTCTTGTTATTTCGTATCATGTCGGTCGTCGCACATTTCAAAAATCTAGCCACAATGTCTTCGCTCATTATGAGCACCATTTTTTCCTGCACGGTGTACACGGTACAATTATAAGTCTATTAGAACCACATAATCAATGCATGCATGCAATGGTCGATAGAAAATTTCGGCATGACCTATCCTAAAATTAGGACCTTTATGAATGTTAAAAGTCTTGCCAAAATGGAAATGAATCAACATTTTGGCAAAACAAATGGCAACTTGTTCACATACAAACACAAGAGAGAGAGAGACTGATCCATACACACATGAACATATCATTATCCTCTCCATACACACATGCATGAGCATCATCGATACTCTCCATATACACACACATATGACCATCGATCCTCTCATACACACATCATGAGCATCGATCATCTACATACATATGAGCATATCATCCATATACACATGAACACATACTTACATGGACAACTTACCGAGAAGAGAGACCAATCGCGAGAAATATGGAAAGGAGAGGTGCGCGCAAGACCGGAGAAGGAGATGAGAGACCGGAGACCTTCCTCCATTACTTATGTAACATCCAAGGCAAGTTCTACATGCTAAAAATGGTGAATGGGTGGAGAAATTGAGGTGGGAAGGAGAATATCCCGACTAGATCTAAGGAGGAAGAATAAGGGGAAAGTGAAGTGTGGGGTGGTGGATGATCACACATGTGCACATAAAGTGCAGCTGCCAAAAAAATCGCCACATTCATGGCGCACTCGGCCCAAGTGCGCCACAGGGATTAGTAACATCCGTGGCGCACATGCCATAGTGCGCCACGGATGTGTCTGGTCGTTTTACAACACAGAGGGGCATGCGCTTAGGCGTAGCGCACCCCCCCCCCCCGACGTGCGCCACGGATAACACCAACAGGAGTAGCGCACCTACCCTACGTGCTCTACGGATGTCTGGCATGCGGCCAATAGGGCCCTGGCCCACACATATATGTGGTGCACTATGGTCATGTGCGCCACGGTTGTTCTAGTTACTAGTAGGGCACTTCCCATAGGTGAGCCACGCCTGTTTTAGCCGTGGGGCACTTCAACCATGTGAGCCACGGATGTGCTGATTACCTATAGCCATTTTCCTATTAGTGTTCCATGAACATGCGCAGGAGTTGAGCCATGGTTGGCTCGGGTGGAGGGGGTGGCGGACCACGGGGACGCACCATCCTGAAGGTTGTTTAGGGGTTAGGTACGGTTGGAACGTGATGGTTGCCTTAACAAGAATTAAATCGAAGAAGGAGCATCAAGACAACACTCATGCCTAAAGACAAGTAATACATAACAGAGAGAATAGCAAGCACAAGTTTTAACATAACCAAACATCACAATATGGGGTTACTAGAGATTCAATCTTACAAAACAAATAGAGACAATCAACTCGCCACTCAAAAGGGGGACACGTCGGTAGTTTCTAGTACTCTCATCGCAGGACCTACTCCTCGGTCTGACGTGCGGTGGTATCCTCCTCGATGATCACCTCATCGCCCTCCTCAGGCTAAAAGACAAGCTCCTCCGGATCCTCCTCCTCCATGTGGTCATCATCCTCAGGTTCGCTTTGGTGGTCCATGTCGAAATCCTCCTTGTGGGCAGCATCATTGTCAGTCTCATCTAGAAGCTCGTTGTTGTCCTTGTGGAGGTCGGCGCACTCCTCTAGCTCCTCAATCTTGGCTTCCATAGTCACCAGCAGCTCATTCTGATCTTTCATCTTCTTCATGGGGCGTTTATTCCTAGCGACCATAGCTTTCTTCTCTAGTAGAGCTAGAGCACGACCTGCCTTTGCCTCGTCTAAGCTCTCCTTGGTGACAAGCAACTGGGTAGCCTTGAGATCCAAGTCCATTCGGACTCGGTTCAGGTGGGTCTGAGTCTTCTTCAGGGTGTACTCCATGTTTTGGATATACGCCCCAAAGACAGGATGAGGGGGTGCGTGAAGCACGTAACCCTCCTCATGCCGCCTCCCAAAGAAATGGGAACCCTCCAGTTGCTGGCAATGGTGATATGCTAGACACTCCAAGGCTTCCTGGGCTACTCTGGGTATGCCATCTCCCCACTCCTTTTCGATCATGCTGACCTCAAATTCCTTGGAGAGTGGGGGCAATATTCCGCCTCGAAAGGTGCACACCACAATCCAGGAAAGCTCCCTCTCATAAGAGTGGGGATGTGGGCGCCCTTGATCTCTAGAGTAGGGCATCCCACCACATAGGACAACTCTCCCAGATCAACCTCAAATAGCTGAAGTGGCAGCTCTAGTCCCACTTGGCGGAACTTGGTGAACACCACAAACATCTACAAAATTTTAGAGTGGTTGGGGTTAGTGCAAAGTGTGCAAAATTTTAGATAATTTAAAGATGGAAGTTTTAATGTAAGTGGCTTTGAAAATTAGAGAAGGGGAGACCTAAGCAGTATTTTTGCAAGTATCCATGTTCTTCCCTTTTTATAATGAAAATAGTTTTTAGGTCCTCGACTAACGTCCAAGCTATCTAGGGGATCCTACAGTCAGGATGGCTCTGATACCAAGTCTGTGGCACCCCAGATTTACGGTCCGGGATGCCAATTATGCTTAACCACCACGATCCCATGATCAGTGACTCGTGGAGCATAACTGACATAATATCAAAATACACATCCATTACATTACCGGAACACCAAGTCTTACATAGATTATCTTACAAAGAGGCCACCTGGGCACAAATAGATAGTAGCAGCGGAAAAACTTAAACGCAGAAGGCTCGAGTCACGCCATAGCCCATAGGGTTCCTGACTCGGAGAAACGCCCTAGTTCGCGAAGTCGTTGTCGTAACCTTCATTATTCCCATCATCCTGCTCATAATCTGGCCAAGTAGATAGCTAGGGACAATGCTGGTGAGTACTTTGAATGTACTCACAAACCACCTTAAGATAACAATAAGAATGGGTATGCAATATGGCTGGGGTAGGATAGCTCCATAAGGGGTTCTTTTGTAAACCAGTTCCTCTTGTAGATATAGTATGTCTACATATCTTTATTGAAAACTGCTGCAAAACATTGTGGAAACCTTTCTGAAAAGTTTTAAGAAAACACTAGGATTGGGTCACCCTTTGTTTTCCTTCCGGTCATATCATGACCAAACTCCTTCCTCCTTTTTCAGACCATCCCATGGCCAAAACATTTTAGAGTCATTTCTTTTCCGAAGTCCTTTTTGAAAACTAAAACCATCACCCGCCGTACAACCGCCAGCACAACCGTCCATGACAGAGGACTCGGCTATTCGAATAGATTTACACTCTGTAGAGGTTGTACACTTTACCCACACCATCTGATTACCCGTCCCTGATCTTCAGCGATCGTGGGTCGACTAACCGGTCAAGACCTTCCGAATGCCCTCTCCGATATAGGTGCCTACCCTATGAGGTTAACCCCCTCAACATCGGGACGCCCTATATAGTAACCAGCCAACCGGAGCGTATTTTGCACCTCAACAGGTGTGCGCTTTCAATGAGGGGCTCATAGTGTCGCGCGGAGGCCCTTAGACCCTTTGTTCCTTCTCCCGGTCGATGATACGCATGGACCGTTAGATAGAGAAGGCCCACCCTTCGGGGATTGTTTGCCCTTGTAGTAGTGTTGGGCCCCTATACCGGATCCGACAAACTTCGATCCCAGCCCTGTCCCATTCCAGAGTAATGTGGTTGCACGGGTTAATTGTTCCAGCATAGTAAACTATATAGCCCAGCGTGGTTTCGTAATCATTTTCCCTAAATCATTTTGTAAAACAAAACCTTTCTCATTTTCCAAATCACTTGATAGGCCAAGCCTCACCAAGGTTTTCTCATAAAACATTTTTGAAAGTATTTCCCGGGGTCTTCCCATCCTACAGTTTTGCTTAGGCTTAAAATGGAATCACCAAGGGGTTATGGTGTTAAACACCATCTACCATACTAAAGGAAGGTAGGTATTATACAAAGGTTTTGTACCTAATGGTACTAAGGGGTAACATTTGGAGGAGCCAAACATTCCCCATATAATACATAGTATAGTAAAACAATGCAATTGCAGAAATAAGTAGACAAAACATGCATAAGTAAAATAATGGGACAAGGCATATGAGTAATAAGGTGGCTTGCCTTCGTTGGCAACTTGTCCCTGGTCTTCTTCTTCAAGATACTCCCAATCACCCTCCTCGTACCCTTCCTTTTTCGTATCTAACGTCGTAAAGAGAGATAAACAAATCAAGCAATACACCATACATCAAACAAGGAGCAAACAATCAAATAGTATAGAACAAGTATTCAGCTAGGCCAGCCAAATCACATACTTGTAGCTAGTGAAATTATCAAACCAAAGTCCTTGGAATCAACTAATTTGGATACTCCTAGAAATAATGGTGAATTTAAAAGTGAGCCTTAACCTAGTGAGCAAAATAGTGCCTCACCAATGTTCTACAAGGGAACAAGGATCCAAGGTAATATTGCTGGGTAGGTAACAGAGAAACTAATCTAACAAAATTGGATTCATAAATTTAGCTTATAAGGTTGATTTATGGCATTTTTAATACTGCAGCAAAGGCTAGAATCACTCAATAAATTCTCAGTTCATAAATAATCATCCTAAAAATATACCCTTCTCGGATTAGGTAGGTGTAGATGGTTCTCAACTCCGGGAGTTGGAATTACTCAAAAAGGAGTTTCACAGAAGCCTCTAGAATTTATGCAAAACGCTTCTGGCCCAAACTTGTAATAATTACCACATGTGCCAAATTATTGCAAACCGGTTGATTCTAATTTTTCTGGCTATGTTGTTTGAAAAGGAAGGCCTGGGAGTTGGTTTCATATTTTTCTGACATGCAGAAAAATTATAAAAATTAAAACAGTGAGAACTGCCTAGTATTTTGCCAGAATTTACTCGAGAAACTACAATCATGAGTTTGGTCAGCTGCTGGTGTGAGGTGGTAGGGATTTACATAGGCTATCCTCCAGAACATGAATCAGGTCAAAAAGTTGTCTTAGTGATTTTTGGTGGATTTAAAACTACAACACCACTTTCTGGGATTTAATTAAAAAGGAAAAAGTAGAAAGTTGCTGGGCAGATCTGAGCCTGGCTAAGGCCTGCGCAGCAGCTGGGCCGGCCCAATAGCACGATAGTGCGCGCGGGATCTAGGGATTCAAACCCCCGGTAGGGGCCCCACGCGTCAGCGTCTGCGGCTGGCGAAGGGTACCCAGCGCCGTGGGTTGTCAGATCTAAACAGATTCGACGGCCCCAGGCCTTTCTTCCTCGTGAGGGTGACGTCACCGGTGGTAAACCCTAGCGGCTACGGGAGAGGCTCTAGGAGGCTCACCTACATGCGTAGCGGCGTCGGTAAGGGCGTGGCTTGATGTAGACGACGGTGCTGGTTCTAACAAGGGGCGACAGCAGCCACCTTGGGCTCTGGAGACGCCAGGGACCAGCTCGCTGACTCGACGTCCTCGGTTCTTCTCCGGCGAAGCTCCCAGGGGTGCCTGTGAGAGAGAGACATGGGGGAGGGGAGAGTGCGGTTAGGATTGTGCATGCATGCAGAGACAATTGGGAAGAAAGGGGAGAGCCGTGGCTTCCTCAACCTTCACCTTCCCACGTCGGTGCCGCGGAGGTGCGGTGGATGGATAGGGAGAGAGGAGCTGAGCGAGCTCGGGTCCTCACAGAGGTGGAGAGGGGAGGGGTTTGGGGTGGAAATGAACGGGGATCGAGGGAGGTAGGTGGCGACTAGGCTTTTAAGCCGAGAAGGACCAGCTCATTGCGCTCCGCGTGTAGGGGCCGTCTAGGGCGAGATCGGGGAGTGTGGGTGGACTAGGGGAGAGGGGGAGTGTGTCACTGGGGTCAGGGTTTGGATAGTAGAGGCGTGAGAGCGGGTGCACGGCCTCGGGACAGCGCGGC
Source organism: Avena longiglumis (assembly GCA_030063025.1). Taxonomy (NCBI): domain Eukaryota; kingdom Viridiplantae; phylum Streptophyta; class Magnoliopsida; order Poales; family Poaceae; genus Avena; species Avena longiglumis. Next base: position 361,497,717 of record CP125976.1, read on the forward strand.
TAGGTCCAACGGCGCCTCTGCCCGGCAGGTGTTCGACGCCAGGTCTTGTCCTGGTCGGGCTAGGAGCGGGCTAGGGGTAGCTAGGTTTAGACGTCGGGTGGAGGGAGGTGGCAGCGGGCCGTGCCCTCTTTGCGAGCGCGTCGTGTTTCTGCACCGCGGAGCAGAGGGGTGCGGGGGCGCGCGACGTGGCCGGCGAGGGTTGGGGGTAGAGGGGGCGTTTGGTGAGTGAGGGAGGAAGGGGTGGGCGGTGCCTGGGGAAGACGCGGGTTGCGCGGGCCCAGGGACAAGACGTTGCAGGGGTTAGTGGGGCTGGGGTGATCATGGCAAGATCTTGCCGATCAGCCGCCCGACCACTCCATATCTCTCTCGCATGGGTGATCAGGGTCGGGCAGGGTGAGGGAGAGGGTTGCGTTGCAGGGTTGGATACGTGACACGGGCCAGCGCGCGTGACGATCGGGTTTGGAGAGTGTGGGAGGGTTTAGGATGATCTAGGGTGGCACACGCTCGGGGTCAATTTTGATCGATGCCCTAGTCGATCACAAACCACTAATTGTAGGAGTAGGGGCATGGGGGTGTAGAGATAGGTGGGGTGAGTGAAACCAGACCCTGGTTGCCTCCTGGATCCTCCCCAATAGTTTGAAATGATCCACCAAAGTGGGCAATAATTAAGGTGACCATTTGATGAAGTGGTCACATGTGATCATGGCTTCAATATGACAATGGGACCAGGTTGGGGATTTAATACTTGTGCCTTGTGTATTTGTTTGGGGGTCGTGACAAAAATAAAAGAGGTACAGGTTTTTTAGGGTCTAGGGATTTTTGTGCTCTCCTCATAGTGGTGCTAGGGTTTTAATCAAAGTTAATATTACTGCAAGATCTACTAATTCACACATAACAAAGCAAGCAGAAGATTTTAAACTAGACAAGGCTAAAGACCAGACAAGTAAGTGAGTACAGATAGGGGTTATGTTACTTAAAAGTTTTATTTCCCCCTGAATTTTTGGATTTCATATTTAAACAATTCAGGGAAGAAAAGTTGGGATGTTACAGTAGATCCAGATTTTTTTCCGCCATGGTCATCAGCTCTAGGGTGGGTCGTCACGGGCTCTTGAAACCGAGATAGATATCGATCTCACCGATAGACATGATTGTGTAGGTCGTCACGGGCTTCGAAGCTGGAATCTATGTTGGGCCACGTGGAGATAAAACAAAAAATTTCCTCTAACATGGTGATCCCAAGATCTAGCTGAGGTAGAAGGCCACGATGTTTACCACTAGACGCGCAGTTGCGGATTACTGATGAAGCGCGTCAGTTGATGTAGTGCAGTCCTTTGCGATCCGATCGTCCTGGTGTTGATCGTACAACACTTCTGCTGGTATCCACACGTGCAAGGAGGAGCACCGGTGGCGAATTGCTAGGTTCCTAACCGATCAACGATTAACCTTTCTGGGTTACGGTGCTCTACTATATATATGGAGTGAACATTGGCTCTGCTCGTGCGGCCCATTCACTAAAGCCCATATAATGTTAGTCCCTGTGATTCCAACTCACTGACTCAGTACAAATCAGGCTCGGGTCCAACCCAACCAGATTTCCAGTTCAGATCCAATCCAAACTTGCTCCCGCTCTTAAGTGTGTGACCCCGCAGGCTCATGGCTACTTGAACACGAGTAGATTCCGACTATAAATCGATTAGTCGGTAGCGGCTCCTAGCAGAACGTGCCGACTCCCAAGTACCAAAGAGTCATGACGACTTGCCTTTCTAATGTGACTTTCGTCCGAGTCCCTTTTGCCTCACGATATACCTTGTCAGACTATAGGCGAATATATGTCATCCCTTAAATAGTCCGACTCTCTTCTCGATCTGATATATGTGATTCACTCGACTAACTCATAGTCGATCGCCTCGGTTAACACTTAACCGAGTCGTGCATGGCCATGCTTTCCGAATCATATCTTCCGAGAGGGCCAAGAGAATATCTCTCCGAGTGAAGGGGCAATATCCCATCTTGGTTATTCACATCACGCAGCTTGATTCTCAGCCGACCTGAACTCTGCCTTTATAATTGCCCAGTTACAGATCAACATTTGAAAGAACCTAAGTCGGTGATCCTCAACTCGGATTATGCAATAACCTTAGGTCTAAGGATTACATTGATTGAGATATACAAATGACAACTTGTTCGTTGTACCTCAATATGGGTCAATCCGAATCGCTAAACTCTTTAGCCGAATCTGTGTAAGTCGGAATGGCATCACCATGCCCATGACAAGTGGAACCGAGTCATCAAGCCGACTTTCACATTGGTCTAAGTTGTGTGTCCAGCACAACCTCAATGACCAAGGACATTTAGTACAAACAACATGAATGCATAGTTCCACAATCGAATCACATATTCAATGATACACATCAGATGTTTATACAAGGACAACTTTATATCTTTATGAATACAATGGGAAATCTCATCATACATGATTGCCTCTAGGGCATATTCCCAACAGTCTCCCACTTGCACTAGAGTCAATCTTCCGACATCACATGTCTAAGCATCTAATGCCCATGGCTCTCAGGTGCGCCTCATGCTTTGGCTGGGGTAACGGCTTTGTCAACGGATCCGCAATATTTGCATCCGTGTGTACCTTGCAAAACTTGATATCACCCTGATCCACGAACTGGCGAATCAGGTGGTACCGCATGAGTATGTGCTTGTTCTTCTAGTGTTGTCTAGGTTCCTTGGCTTGTGCAATAGCACCATTGTTGTCACAATACACGTCTAACGGATTGGACGAGCCCTAAACCACACCAAGATCCATGAGGAAATTCCTCATCCAAACAACTTCCTTTGCTGCCTCCGAGGCGGCAATATACTCAGCCTCTGTTGTAGATGCAGACACAGTCTCTTGCTTGGAACTCTTCCAGCTCACAGCACCTCCGTTTATAATAAACACGTATCCGGATTGCGAACGAGAATCATCAGAGTCGGTAAGATAACTCGCATCCATGTAACCCTTTACACTGAGTTCATCTTCACCACCATAAACCAAGAACATATCCTTAGTCCTTCTCAAGTACTTTAGGATATTTTTAGCCGCTGTCCAGTGGATTTCTCCAGGATCAGCCTGGTATCTGCTCACAACACTTAGAGCATATGAAACATCCGGCCTAGTACAAATCATGGCATACATGATGGATCCGACTGCAGAAGCATACGGAATCGCACTCATCCGACTTCGCTCATCAGTTGTCGAAGGACACTGAGTCTTGCTAAGTTTTACACCATGGGACATCGGTAAGAACCCCTTCTTAGACGATTCCATGTTGAACTTCTTCAACACTTTGTCCAAATAAGTACTCTGACTCAATCCAATGAGCCTCCTTGATCTATCTCTATAGATCCGGATTCCGAGGATGTATGTTGCCTCACCCAAGACTTTCATTGATAAACTGCTTTCCAATGATTCCTTGTTTTCTTGCAACATCTGGACATCATTTCCAATCTGTAATATGCCATCCACATATAAGATTAGAAAGTTTACTTTGCTCCCACTAAACTTCTTGTATAAACAAGAATCATGATCACTCTTGATGAAACCAAACAATTTGACTACCTCATCAAAGCGAATATTCCAACTCCGAGATGCTTGCTTCAACCCACAAATGGATTTCTGAAGTTTGCACACCTTGTCAGCATTAGCCGGATCAACAAAACCCTCGGGCTGTATCATATACACGTCCTCGGTTAAATTTCCGTCCAGGAAAGTCGTTTTAACATCCATCTGCCATATCTCATAGTCGAAATAGGCTGCTATAGCTAACATGATCCGAACTGATTTAAGCATCGCTACGGGCGAGAAAGTCCCGTCGTAATCAACTCCTTGAACTTGTCGGAACCCCTTCGCGACAAGACGTGCTTTATAGACGGAAACATTTCCATCCATATCAGTTTTCTTCTTAAAGACCGATTTGCACTCGATGGGTCTTCCACCGTCTGGCAGATCAACCAAGTTCCAAAATTGATTTTCATCCATGGACTTTAACTCGGATCTCATGGCTCCAAGCCATGAAACGGAATCAGATCCCACCATCGCTTCCAAATAATTTGTCGGCTCATCACTGTCTAACAGTAACACATCACGAACACTTCGTAAACTAGCCGATCTTCGTAGTATAGGTGCTACTGCCGGCTCATCTACCACGATCGGCTCAACCTCCAAGGTTATTGCCGACTCGCTGCTAGCCGGTTCCTCACGAATTTCTTCGAGCTGCACCGTGCTCCCACTTACTCCCTGACTGAGAAACTCTTTCTCAAGGAAGACACCGTTCCGAGCGACAAACACTTTTCCATCTTCTCGGTTGTAGAAGTAGTAACCCAAGGTTTCCCTCTGATACCCCACGAAAATACACTTATCCGACTTGGCCGTAATCTTGTGCGACTGGAGTCGCTTGACAAATGCTTCACAACCCCAAATCTTAAGAAAATACAAACTCGGCTTATTGCCTGTCCACATCTCATGTAGTGTCTTCTCTACCAATTTTGATGGTACTCTGTTTAGTGTGAACGCCGCTGTTTCTAGACAATAACCCCAAAATGATAAAGGCAGATATGTCCGACTCATCATTGACCGTACCATGTCCAACAAGGTCCGATTCCGCCTTTCCAAAACACCATTCCTTTGTGGCGTTCCTGGCAGAGTAAGTTGAGGAACTATTCAACAACTTTTCAGATTGTCATCAAACTCATGGCTCATGTACTCGCCTCCTCGGTCCGACCGAAGAAACTTTATTTTGTTACCGAGTTGATTATGTGCTTCATTCTGGAATTCTTTGAACTTTTCAAAGGCTTCCGACTTATGTTTCATCAAGTAGATATATCCATACCTACTCAAATCATCAGTTAAGGTAATGAAGTACTCATAACCACCCCAGGCTATCGTGCTCATTGGTCCACACACATCAGTATGTACTAGTCCCAACAAGTCGGACGCCCTTTCGCAACTCTTTGCAAAAGGTGTCTTGGTCATTTTGCCGAGTAGGCAGGATTCGCATGTCTCGAACGACTCGAAGTCGAACGAAGTTAGGAGTCCATCATCATGGAGATTCTTCATGCGTTTCCAACTTATATGACCAAGCCGACAATGCCAAAAGTAAGTCATATTCAGATCATTTGTTTTCAACCTTTTAACATTTATGTTATAAACCGACTCACCATCAATATTCAAAATAAATAACCCGTCCTGGACGGGTGCAAAGCCGTGAAACATATCATTGAAATACAAAGAACAACCATTATTCTTGATATTCGACTCATAGCCTTGCCTCATCAAACATGAAGCAGAAATAATGTTTCGTGAAACCGGAACATAATAACAATTATTCAGTTCCATAATGAATCCGGAAGGTAAATGAAGTTGCATCGTGCCGACTTCCAACGCAGCAACTCTTGCTTTGTTGCCGACTCGAATATCAACCTCGCCTCTTGCTACGCTCCTAGTTCTTACCAGTCCCTGCAATGAGTTGCAGATGTGAATAACTGATCTGGTAACATATACCCAAGAACTATTAGGTGCATCGGCAATATATATGTCTATAACATTGCAAACAAGTGTACCTGAGTCAGAAGTCATACCTCCACTCTTGGCTTTGTCGGCCAAATACTTGCTGCAGTTCCTCTTCCAGTGGCCATCCGCCTTGCAGTAGAAGCAAGTGGATCCGGCTAAAGGAGATGGCTTAGTCCCTGAGGAAGCGCTTGGGACTGGGTCCTGAGCCTGCTTTCCTCCTGACTTAGCCTTATTCTTAGTCCAAGAACTCTTCTTGAACTTAGCCTTATTCTGCACCATCAACACTTGACTGGCGCCCTTTTTGAGATCCGCCTCTGCCTACTTGAGCATCCCATGCAATTCAGTGAGCTTCTTATCCAAACCATGCATGTGGTAGTTCGAAATGAACTGCCCATATGCACTAGGAAGAGAGTTCAGAATTATATCCGTAGCGAACTCTTCGCTAATGGGGTAGCCAAGCCTCTCTAGAGACTGCACATAACCAACCATTTTGATCACATGCGGACTCAGTGGATCATCATCCTTAAGCTTGAAACTCAGCAAAGCCTGAGAGACTTGATACCTCTCAGTCTTCGCTTGAGCCTGGAACATACTTTTGAGGCTTTCGATCATATCGTAGGCCTCAACATTCTCGAACTGCTTTTGCAAGTCCGGTTCCATGTGAGCAAGCATAAGACAGCTAATATCCATGGACTCATCCTTAGCCCGACGGCAGGCATTGGTGGCAGCGGTAGTCGCATTCTCATTCGGCTCATCTGGAAGTGGGTTATCTAGGACATGGTCCTTCTTTTCTTGTTTGAGAACAATTCTCAGATATCGATACCAGTTTGTAAAATTAGTGTCATTAAGTTTATCTTTCTCAAGGATAGTTCTCAACGAAAAACCGGATATCTGAGAGTGACTGCTACTTGGTGCCATGATCGACAACAGAAAATATGCAAAACACTTAAGACATGTATTCATAAAAGAGCAAGCATTTAAACATTTTAATATTTTATGCTCCCACTAGAACAAACACAACTCCGATGGTTACTTAGTGATTCAGGATCCTAAATAAGCAAGTCGGCTAGTGAGCTTTCGCATCACCGCTAGGCGCCAAGTGATCTAGGTAGACAACTCCTTGTCAATCGCATCTCATACGACTCATGTTGGACCGGTGGCATCACATGCCCCATCTCCCATCCGACCTTTCCTCGAGCCCCACAACCATTGTGATAAACCCGTCTAGCTTACCGAGTGTTTCCGCAGTAAGAGTCCGACTCGAACCCACCTAGTTAGAAAGAATTGGCAGCACCTCAATTTTATGAGCTCACTACCAAAAATGTCCGACTTGTGATAGTGCAAACACTCGCGAGTTTAGAAGCACCAAGGGGAGAGGTGTAGCCGGCGTCTAGGGTTTGTGGAAACCCTATTCGGCGACTTGGGTGGAGGCCCTAGGCGGCGGCAGCAGTAGGTGATGGCGCCTGGGGCTAGGGCTTTAGGTGTAGGGAGAGGGGGCGTCCAACCCCTCTTTATATAGGAGGGTAGAGGAGGTTTGGGAAGGAGGGAGTCCTCCTCCAATTCCTCCTCATGGCCGGCGGGTGGTAGGGAGTGGGACTTCCTCCCCAATTAGGTTTCCTACTCTCCCTCCACCAAACAAACTTGAGATTTGACTTTTTCAGATTGGCGTTTGACTTTCAAACTTCGATTTGATTTCTTCTCTTTATTTTGCCCAGCCAAGTGACCTAGTAAATGATGCAACCATTCCACATTGTCATGACACATCCATGTACCCTTCCCCTCTGGAGTGCCGGACCTTCCGGACCCTTCTAGAACATTCCTGGTGAGAACACCGGAATCATTCCCGAACTCCGAAACAGGACATTCCTTATATGAATCTTATTCTCCGGACCATTCCGAATCTTCTCGTGATATCCCGGATCCCATCCGAGACTCCAAACAACATTAGGTCTCTTACTCATCATTTCATAACTACTCAACAACATCGAATCCTTAAGTGTGTCTCCCTATTGTTCGTGAATTATGCGGACATGACCGAGACACTTCTCCGATCAATAGAGGAATCTGGAAATTCATATGGCTCCCACATATTTCTACGATTACTTTGCGATCGAATGAACCACGTACATACGATACCAATTTCCCTTTGTCTCACGATAGTTTACTTATCCGAGGTTTTGATCGTCGGTATCTCTGCATACCTAGTTCAACCTCGTTACAGATAAGTACTCTTTTCTCGTTCCCGTGATATGTGATCCCTTGTGAGCCATTCACATGCCTGCAAGCTAATTGGATGACATTCCACCGAGAGGGCCCAGAGTATATCTATCTTTCATATGGATGGACAAATCCCACTCTTGATCCATGTGCCTCAGCCGATACTTTCCGAACACTCAATGCCACCTTCATAGCCACCCAGTTACGGTGTGGTGTTTGATGTCATCAAAGCATCCTTCCGGTGATGGTGATTAACATGATCTCATGGTCGAAGGAATTAGGTTACTATGTATCGGAAAGCTTATAGCAAATGAACCATATTAAATGACTTGATCTTTATGCTACGCTTAACTATAGGAGTATGTCCATCATATCATTCTTTTAATGATATGACCCTATTGTTAATAACATCTCTATGTTCATGATCAGGAAACCATGATCATATATTAACCAACAAGCTAGTTTAACAAGAGGCTTTACTAGGTACTCTTTTATGTTTACAAATCACACAAGTATTAATCTTTGCTGTTAATACAATTATAGCATGGTATGTAAACATTTATCATAAGCATGAAGATATGATAATAACCACTTTATTATTACCTCTTGGGCATATCTCCAACAGTCTCCCACTTGCACTAGAGTCAATAATCTAGTTTCAAACCTTTGTGTATTCAACACCTATGGCTTTCCGGTGTTGTATGTACACGATTGCTAGTGGTAAACTGATCTCCGGATCTGACACTTCCAGGTCCGTGTGTAATTGCATGTCTTTGCGTCTCTACGCATCACTCATTCTCAAATGAGATGGCTTTGTATAAATTTGGTCCTTTGGTGAGACTTTTAGTTCTTTGGGGTTAAAACATGTTGATAATATTGACGTACAATATATCTTCATAGTATTATCCCGCTGTGAACTACACCTAGTTTGATAACAAACTACTTGACACAAATACCCTCTTTTGCTGCTATTATAGCAGTCATATACTTAGCCTTTTGTTGTAGTATCTGTCACAATGTCTTAACTTTGGAACTCATCCAAATTTATTATGGAACTTACTTTCCATCATATTGTGCCACCCTTAGTTTAGATTGAGATAAACTTAATTTCTACTTTGTGACAAAACTAGTATCAATGTAGCACTTTTACAATCAACTAACCATCTATTTGTCACTTCTACAAAATAATATACTCTTAGTTCTTCCAAAATATCATAAGAATATCCTTACTATCGTCCAATGATCATCTTATGAATCATTCTGGTATATGCTCATAATATTTAGAGCATAGGACATATCTGGATTTGTACATATCACAGTATGATTGATATAAATATTCTTTGTGATTTCAAACATCACGTATCAATCTATACTTGAATATTTGTTTCACTTACCAAGTGTCAACACACTTGAATATATCATATATATTGAACTCATTCAATCCTTTCTGTGTGACAAGAACCTTTCTTGTAGTTTCTATATTAAACTCATTCAATATATCATGTATGTACTTTCGGCACAACCATATTAGCGTCTATTGATGCCAAATATTTGGGTTTTGCCTAAGTATTTCATCGAGATGAAATTCTTAATATGTGTCAATAAAAGATACATCATTTCCAATCAACAATATGTCTACCACATACTGTATTAGAAACATGTCTTAGTGCTCCCACTTAATTTCTTGCAAATGCAAGCATCTTCATCGTCTCCGACGAATTTAAACTCCTTTAACAGTTTCATCATAGTGAAGATTCCAACTCCGTGATGCTCACTTCAACCATTGTAGTTTGCATACATTTTTCGCATCCTTTGAATTAACAAATCCCTATGGACCGTGTTATGCACACGTCCTAGGTAACAATTCTATTAGAAGAACTTTTTTTGTTTATTCAACTACCACATAACAAAATTATATGTAGTGGTTGATACATTAATCCGTCTAAACTAAATATCGCTATGAAAGATCAAATCTTGTCATATACAACCTTTGAACATTGTTGTGAACTCTTTCCCAACATGTCAACTATTTCATAAATGTGAAACATCCATGTCTATTTCTTTATAGATCCAAACACAACTGTAAGGTCTTACACCTTTATCGAGGGTCCTTCAAGTTCAAAACTTGATTTCTCATGTATGGAACTATCACGGATTTTATGGATTCAAGCCATTTTATGGAGTCAGGGCCCATCATCGCTTCTTTGCATGTAGTCCGTTCATTATTCTCAAATAATGATTCAACCATCAAATCTTGGTATTTGATTGTTTACCCGACCTACTTGGTTCAATAGAAACTTTGACCTCCGTAACCACAACCTTTGAGGCACGTGAGCCATGAGCATTGTTGCTGCCTCCAGGACACTTTTCGGCGCTGCGCAACTTTGCACATACAGCTAAGGTTATTTTAATCTTATCAAAGTTCTATTGTCCTACCACTTATCTTTTCACGAAAAATTCCTTATCAAAGAAACTTGATGTTCTAAGCGACGAACACTTTTGTCTCCGATGTTATGGAGGAACACTTAATAGTTATTCGAAATAACATACAAATACAGGTTCATCCGACTTTGGTTGTAAACATCTTTCTTATGCATAGCATACCAATGTTTAAGAAAGGACAACTTGGGTTTTATCCCAAACCATAACTTTATATGGTGTCATTTCAATGGATTATGATGGAGCTCTTTTCAGTGGAAAAACAATAGTCTCTAAAGCTTTTAATCTTTAAAATATAATGGCAGTTCTATGAATTATACCTTTGATCTTACCATGTCAAACAAGGTTTAATTACATATCTCAAACGCTCCATACTCTTATGGTGTTTCGAGAAATGTAAATCCACGGAATGAATCCTTAAATCTTAGGTATTATGCTAAACTTGTAACTCAAATATCTTCCTTTATGATCTTATCATAAACTATTTATATTCTTGTTACAATGATTTTGTACTTCATCTTGAAAGTCTTTGAACTTTTCAAATGTTTCATACTTCATCCTTATTAAGTAAATATTCATATATTCACTCAAATTTTCGGAGAAAGCATATGAAGTTGAAATCCATCGCTCTTGACTACACATAATGGACTTCATACAACAATATATACAAGTTCCAATAATCTAGTCATTCGTTTCCTTTTGGTCTATAAACGAAGTTTTAATTATCTCTAGTAAAGTTTCACAAGCGTCATTTGATCAAAATCAAAAGACTCCAAAATTCCCTCCATATGGAGTTTCTTCATGTTTTCTTTCCAATATAATTTAAACGGCGATGTCACTTCCTAAGTGATCTTTCAATCAATTTGTCTTTCGACATTTTTAACACTAGTTTTATGGATGTGATTTCTCCAACGAGATTTGTAAATCATCCATCTTTTATGGATTACGACAATTATTTGAACAACCCTTTTGTTCTCATAATACCTGATAAAACAAATCTTGAAGGCAAGATTTAATGTTTAACAAGCAACACAATAACTCTTTATTTGTTCTCGATGAACATCATCACATATTCTTTTTCTAGTTACTTAGGCCATTGTAGTTCATGAATCTTGTTGTTTCGTATGAAGATTCATACCAACAAATTCAGTATCCAATACTTAAGAACCACATTATTTAACAAGCAAAGAATACAACCATAACACGTATATCCTCTATATACCTAAGCTGAACAATTCTAGTCTTTTCTTTTCTGCCATATATTTATGATATTCTCTTTCAGTATTTCTTTTCTGTTTGAAAGAATCTATCAACATCAATAGTGGATCCATATACATGACACATATTCCAAAGCATGTATAGTTAAATACCAATGTCTTTGGACTTGCACTTTGAAGTAGATCACCATCATCAAATGTTTGGTGTTCTTTCAAATTCCTTTCTTTAGTAATCTCTTGGTGTAGTAAAAATTTTACCTACATCAAATATTCACCCTTATCATGGAATAATCCATGATAAAGCTACTTTTAGCTTATAACTGTGAATCGCGAGTATAATATTGCTCTCCAAAACCTTTTGTAAATTCTCATCAAATATGAGAACATAAACTTTGCCATATTATACTCTATCATGTTGTAACCAAAACATCATTTCAGATATCGCAATATCTTCTGTACATGATGGTTTCTGAAACAACTCTTTCAACTCCTAGATTACCTTGATATTGAAACTATCTTCGAATATCAAGAATCATGCAGATAAACATGATACTTATATACTAACACTGGAATTGTTACTCTTGATTTAATACCAACTATTAAACTTCACGGAGTAATAGAAACTTACTGAAAGTTTGTAATGGGACTTTTAAACTTTAGATTAACACTTCAAAACAATACGAAACCAGTTCATAAAGTAACTAACCAGAATTCTATAGTTCTATCATCTCAGTTATAACTAAGCGCAAGGTGGTAAACGGATGCCAATGACTACAACAACTATGCAAGTTCACTTTGATTTAATTTATGATAAATAGTGTTCAACTTTTAATCATATTGCTGTTGAACTCCCACTCAAAACAATATCCCTCACATTGTTTTAGTGATCACACGAACCAAACCCACCACATCAAAACCGATCATCACGAGAGTTGATGTAGCTTCAACGACGAACAATCAACATGTTCATCATATCTACTATATGACTCATGCTTTACCTTTCGGTGATCCGTGTTCCGAGACCATTTCTGTACATGCTAGGCTCGTCAAGATCAAACCTTAGCTTCCGCATGAGCAAATCTGGCTTGCTCACGTTGTATACACTCGCAGAATCTAACACACCCGATCATCACGTGATGCTTCCAAACAACGAGCTTTAGCAATGGTGCTTACTAAGGATGAACACTTTAAAACTTGAAATTGTGTGCTTGAGGGATCATCTTATAATGCTACCGTCGTGAACTAAGCAATACAAGATGCATAAAAGGATTAACATCACATGCAATTCATAATATGTTATATGATATGGCCTTTTTCTTGTGCTTACGATCTCCATCTTCAAGCACGAACATGATCTCCATCATCACCGGTGTGGCATCAAGGTCAATGGCGCCGTTTCATGGTTGTCATCCACCAGCATCAACTATTACAACTACTTTGAATAGACACGCAGGTCTTAACGGAATTTAAAAGACAACCATATGGCTCCTGCCGGTTGCCAAATTACAATAAGGAACATTGCATACATCATATATAATCATAATCATGGCCATATCACAGCACACCCCTGCAAAACAAAGTTAGACGCCTCTAATTTTCTTTGCATATTTTACGTGGTTTGGGGCTTTCAATAAGTGTCGTTCTAAATTATGAACAAGAACCACAACGTTGATACTAGTATTGTCAATCACCCATTGTAAATTGAATCTTAACTATGTTGGGAGAAACAGGCACCCGCAAAGCCACTTATGCAATACAAGTTGCATGTCAAGCGTGGAGCAAGTCTCATGAACGATGTCATGTAAGGTTAGCCCGGGCCGCTTCATCCCACCATCCCGCAAGATGCAAAGTACACAAGAAGCAATCGACAACAAAAACATCAACGCCCACAATGACCATTGTGTTCTACTCGTGCAACAGATCTACATATAGACACGTCTCTGATACCACTGTAGGGGTTCGTAGCATGAAAAACAAAAAAATTCTATCGCATGAACACACACAAGCCAAGATCTATCTACTAGATTGCAGCAACAAGTCGATAGAGTACTAACCCTCGAAGATCCAAAGCGGTTAACGAGAGCAGATTCTCGTAGATGATGTCGTCGTACACTTCCGATCTAAAGATCGCTTAGACGATCCTTCCAGCGCTGCGTTCTGGCAGCGCTTCCGCAGTCGGTCACTCGTTTGGTACTCGATGAAGACCTTCCTCTCCCTTGTTCCAGCATGCAGCGAAGGTTGTAGCACTCTCCTCGCGATTCCGACAGCACGGTGGCGTGGTGTCGGAAGTAGAGGGAAGATCTCGCAGGGCCTCACCTTAAGCCAGAGCGAGTATGGCGGAGCAAGAGAGGTGCCTTGGCGATCTAGGGTTTAGAAGAACCAAGGGGAGAGGTGTAGCCTGCGGCTAGGGTTTTGGGAAACCCTAGTCAGCGACTTGGGAGGAGGCCCTAGGCGGCGGCAGCAGCAGGTGGTGGCGCCTGGGGCTAGGGTTTTAGGTGTAGGGAGAGGGGGTGCCCTACCCCTCCTTATATAGGAGGGGGAGGCAGTTTGGGGAGGAGGGAGTCCTCGTCCAACTCCTCCTCATGGTCGGCGGGTGGGAGGGAGTGGGACTTCCTCCCCACGTAGGTTTCCTACTCTCCCTCCACCAAACAAACTTGAGATTTGACTTTTTCAAATTGTAGTTTGACTTTCAAAGTTCGATTTGATTTCTTCTCTTTATTTTGCCCAGCCAAGTGACCTAGTACATGATGCAACCATTCCACATTGTCATGACACATCCATGTACCCTTCCCCTCCGAAGTGCCGGACCTTCTAGACCCTTCTAGAACATTCCCGGTGAAAACACCGGAATCATTCCTGAACTCCGAAACATGACATTCCTTATCTGAATCTTATTCTCCGGACCATTACGGATCTCCTCGTGATATCCCGGATCACATCCGAGACTCCGAACAACATTCTGTCTCTTACTCATCATTCCATAACTACTCAACAACATCGAATCCTTAAGTGTGTCTCCCTACGGTTCGTGAATTATGCGGACATGACCGAGACACTTCTCCGATCAATAACCAATATAGGAATCTGGAAATTCATATGGCTCCCACATATTTCTACGATTACTTTGCGATCGAATGAATCACTTACATACGATACCAATTTCCCTTTGTCTCACGATAGTTTACTTATCCGAGGTTTTGATCGTCGGTATCTCTGCATACCTAGTTCAACCTCATTACAGATAAGTACTCTTTTCTCGTTCCCGTGATATGTGATCCCTTGTGAGCCAGTCACATGCCTGCAAGCTAATTGGATGACATTCCACCGAGAGGGCCCAGAGTATATCTATATGTCATATGGATGGACAAATCCCACTCTTGATCCATGTGCCTCAACCCGTACTTTCCGAACACTCAATGCCACCTGCATAGCCACCCAGTTATGGTGTGGTGTTTGATGTCATCAAAGCATCCTTCCGGTGATGGTGATTAACATGATCTCGTGGTCGAAGGAATTAGGTTACTATGTATCATAAAGCTTATATCAAATGAACCATATTAAATGACTTCATCTTTATGCTACGCTTAACTATAGGAGTATGTCCATCATATCATTCTTCTAATCATATGACCCTATTGTTAATAACATCTCTATGTTCATGATCAGGAAACCATGATCATATATTAACGAAAAAGCTAGTTTAACAAGAGGATTTACTAGGGACTCTTTTATGTTTACAAATCACACAAGTATTAATCTTTCCTGCTAATACAAGTATAGCATGGTATGTAAACATTTATCATAAGCATGAAGATATGATAATAACCACTTTATTATTGCCTCTTGGGCATATCTCCAACAGTCTCCCACTTGCACTAGAGTCAATAATCTAGTTTCAAACCTTTGTGTATTCAACACCTATGGCTTTCCGGTGTTGTATGTACACGATTGCTAGTGGTAAACTGATCTTCGGATCTGACACTTCCAGGTCCGTGTGTAATTGCATGTCTTTGCGTCTCTACGCATCACTCATTCTCTAATGAGATGGCTTTGTATAAATTTGGTCCTTTGGTGTTACTTTTAGTTCTTTGGGGTTAAAACATGTTGATAATATTGTCGTATAATATATCTTCATAGTATTATCCCGCTGTGAACTACACCTAGCTTGATAACAAACTACTTGACACAAATGCCCTCTTTTGCTGCTATTATAGCAGTCATATACTTAGCCCTTGTTGTAGCATCTGTCACAATGTCTTAACTTTGGAACTCATCCAAATTCATTATGGAACTTACTTTCCATCATATTGTTTCACCCTTAGTTTAGATTGAGATAAAATTAATTTGTACTTTGCGACAAAACTAGTATCAATGTAGCACTTCTACAATCAACTAACCATCTATTTGTCACTTCTACAAAATAATATACTCTTAGTTCTTCCAAAAGATCATAAGAATATCCTTACTATCGTCCAATGATCATCTTATGAATCATTCTGGTATATGCTCATAATATTTAGAGCATAGGACATATCTGGATTTGTACATATCATAGTATGATTGATATAAATATTCTTTGTGATTTCAAACATCACGTATCAATCTATACTTGAATCTTTGGTTCACTTACCAAGTGTCAACACACTTGAATATATCATATATATTGAACTCATTCAATCCTTTCTGTGTGACAAGAACCTTTCTTGTAGTTTCTATATTGAACTTATTCAAGATATCATGTATGTACTTTCGGCACAACCATATTAGCGTCTATTGATGCCAAATATTTGGGTTTTGCCTAAGTCTTTCATCGGCATGAAATTCTTAATATGTGTCAATAAAAGATACATCATTTCCAATCAACAATATGTCTACCACATAATGTATTAGAAACATGTCTTAGCGCTCCCACTTAATTTCTTGCAAATGCAAGCATCTTCATCGTCTCCGACGAATTTAAACTCCTTTAACAGTTTCATCATAGTGAAGATTCCAACTCCGCGATGCTCACTTCAACCATTGTAGTTTGCATACGTTTTTAGCATCCTTTGAATTAACAAATCCCTATGGACCATGTTATGCACACGTCCTAGGTAACAATTCTATTAGAAGAACTTGTTTTGTTTATTCAACTACGACATAACAAAATTATATGTAGTGGTTGCTACATTAATCCGTCTAGACTAAATATCGCTATGAAAGATCAAATCTTGTCATATACAACCTTTGAACATTGTTGTGAACTCTTTCCCAACATGTCGACTATTTCATAGATGTGAAACATCCATGTCTATTCCTTCATAGATCCAAACACAACCGTAAGGTCTTACACCTTTCTCGAGGGTCCTTCAAGGTCAAAACTTGATTTCTCATGTATGGAACTATCACGGATTTTATGGCTTCAAGCCATTTTATGGAGTCAGGGCCCATCATTGCTTCTTTGCATGCAGTCCGTTCATTATTCTCAAATAATGATTCAACCCTCAAATCTTGGTATTTGATTGTTTACCCGACCTACTTGGTTCAATAGAAACTTTGACCTCCGTAACCACAACCTTTGAGGCACGTGATCCATGAGCATTGTTGCTGCCTCCGGAACACTTTTCGGTGATGCACAACTTTGCACATACAGCTAAGGTTCTTTTAACCTTATCAAAGTTCTATTGTCCTCCCACTTATCTTTTCACCAAAAATTCCTTCTCAAAGAAACTTGATGTTCTAAGCGACAAACACTTTTATCTCCGATGTTATGGAGGAACACTTAACAGTTATTTGAAATAACATACAAAGATAGGTTCATCCGACTTTGGTTGTAAACATCTTTCTTATGCAAAAAATACCAATGTTTAAGAAAGGATAACTTGGGTTTTATCCCAAACCATAACTTTATATGGTGTCATTTCAACGGATTATGATGGAGCTCTTTTCAGTGGAAAAACAGTAGTCTCTAAAGCTTTTAATCTTTAAAATATAATGGCAGTTCTATGAATTATACCTTTGATCTTACCATGTCAAACAAGGTTTAATTACATATCTCAAATGCTCCATACTCTTATGGTGTTTCGGGAAATGTAAATCCACGGAATGATTCCTTAAATCTTAGGTATTATGCTAAACTTGTAACTCAAATATCTTCCTTTATGATCTTATCATAAACTATTTATATTCTTGTTACAATGATTTTGTACTTCATCTTGAAAGTCTTTGAACTTTTCAAATGTTTCATACTTCATCCTTATTAAGTAAATATTCATATATTCACTCAAAGTTTCGGAGAAAGCATATGAAGTTGAAATCCATCGCTCTTGACTACACATAATGGACTTCATACAACAATATGTACAAGTTCCAATAAGCTAGTCATTCGTTCCCTTTTGGTCTATGAAAGAAGTTTTAATTATCTCTAGGAAATTTTCACAAGTGTCATTTGATCAAAATCAAAAGACTCCAAAATTCCATTCATATGGAGTTTCTTCATGTTTTCTTTCCAATATAATTTAGACGGCGATGTCACTTCCTAAGTGATCTTTCAATCAATTTGTCTTTCGACATTTTTAGCACTAGTTTTATGGATGTGATTTCTCCAACGAGATTTGTAAATCATCCATATTTTATGGATTACGACAATTATTTGAACAACCCTTTTGTTCTCATAATACCTGATAAAACAAATCTTGAAGGCAAGCTTTAATGTTTAACGAGCAACACAATAACCCTTTATTTGTTCTCGATGAACATCATCACATATTCTTTTGCTAGTTACTTAGGCCATTGTAGTTCATGAATCTTATTGTTTCGTATGACGATTCATACCAACTAATTCAGTATCCAATACTTAAGAACCACATTATTTAACAAGCAAAGAATACAATCATAACACGTATATCCTCTATATACCTAAGCTGAACAATTCTAGTCTTTTCTTTTCTGCCATATATTTATGAGATTCTCTTTCAGTATTTCTTTTCTGTTTGAAAGAATCTATCAACATCAATAGTGGAGCCATATACATGACACATATTCCAAAGCATGTATAGTTAAATACCAATGTCTTTAGACTTGCACTTTGAAGTAGATCACCATCATCAAATGTTTGGTGTTCTTTCAAATTCCTTTCTTTAGTAATCTCTTGGTGTAGTAAACATTTTACCTACATCAAATATTCACCCTTATCATGGAATAATCCATGATCAAGCTACTTTTAGCTTATAACAGTGAATCGCGAGTATAATATTGCTCTCCAAAAACTTTTGTAAATTCTCATCAAATATGAGAACATAAACTTTGCCATATTATACTCCATCATGTTGTAACCAAAACATCATTTCAGATATCGCAATTTCTTCCGTACATGATGGTTTCTGAAACAACTCTTTCAACTCCTAGATTACCTTGATATTGAAACTATCTTTCGAATATCAAGAATCATGGAGATAAACATGATACTTATATACTAACACTGGAATTGTTACTCTTGATTTAATACCAACTATTAAACTTCACGGAGTAATAGAAACTTACTGAAAGTTTGTAATGGGACTTTTAAACTTTAGATTAACACTTCAAAACAATACGATACCAGTTCGTAAAGTAAATAACCGGAATTCTATAGTTCTATCATCTCAATTATAACTAAGCACAAGGTGGTAAACGGATGCCAATGACTACAACAACTATGCAAATTCTCTTTGATTTAATTTATGATAAATAGTGTTCAACTTTTAATCATATTGCTGTTGAACTCCCACTCAAAACAATATCCCTCACATTGTTTTAGTGATCACACGAACCAAATCCACCACCTCAAAACCGATCATCACGAGAGTTGATGTAGCTTCAATGGCGAACAATCAACATGTTCATCATATCTACTATATGATTCATGCTTTAACTTTCGGTGATCCGTGTTCCGAGACCATGTCTTTACATGCTAGGCTCGTCAAGATCAAACCTTAGCTTCCGCATGAGAAAATCTGGCTTGCTCATGTTGTATACACTTGTAGAATCTAATGCACCCGATCATCACGTGATGCTTCGAAACAATGAGCTTTAGCAACGGTGCTTACTAAGGATGAACACTTTAAAAGTTGAAATTGTGTGCTTGAGGGATCATCTTATAATGCTATCGTCGTGAACTAAGCAATACAGGATGCATAGAAGGATTAACATCATATGCAATTCATAATATGTTATATGATATGGCCTTTTTCTTGTGCTTCCGATCTCCATCTTCAAGCACGGACATGATCTCCATCATCTCCGGTGTGGCGTCAAGGTCAATGGCGCCGTTTCATGGTTGTCATCCACCAGCATCAACTATTACAACTACTTTGAATAGACACGCAGGTCTTAACGGAATTTAAAAGACAACCATATGGCTCCTGCCGGTTGCCAACTTATAATAAGGAACATTGCATACATCATATATAATCATAATCATGGCCATATCACATCACAACACACCCTTGCAAAACAAAGTTAGACGCCTCTAATTTTCTTTGCATGTTTTACGTGGTTTGGGGCTTTCAATAAGTGTCGTTATAACTTATGAACAAGAACCACAATGTTGATACTAGTATTTTCAATCGCCCATTGTAAATTGAATCTTAACTATGTTGGGAGAAACAGGCACCCGCAAAGCCACTTATGCAATACAAGTTGCATGTCAAGCGTGGAGCAAGTCTGATGAACGATGTCATGTAAGGTTAGCCCGGGCCGCTTCATCCCACCATCCCGCAAGATGCAAAGTACACAAGAAGCAATCGACAACAAAAACATCAACGCCCACAATGACCATTGTGTTCTACTCGTGCAACAGATCTACATATAGACATGGCTCTGATACCACTGTAGGGGTTCGTAGCATGGAAACAAAAAATTTCTATCGCATGAACACACACAAGCCAAGATCTATCTATTAGATTGCAGCAACGAGTCGATAGAGTACTAACCCACGAAGATCCAAAGCGGTTAATGAGAGCAGATTCTCGTGGATGATGTTGTCGTACACTTCCAATCTCAAGATCGCTTAGACGATCCTTCCAGCGCTGCGTTCCGGCAGCGCTTCCGCAGTCAGTCACACGTTCGGTACTCGATGAAGACCTTCCTCTCCCTTGTTCCAGCAGGCAGCGGAGGTTGTAGCACTCTCCTCGCGATTCCGGCAGCACGACGGCGTGGTGTCGGAAGTAGAGGGGAGATCTCGCAGGGCTTCGCCTTAAGCCGGAAAGAGGTGCCTTGGCGATCTAGGGTTTAGAAGCACCAAGGGGTGAGGTGTAGCTGGCGTCTAGGGTTTGGGGAAACCCTAGTCGGCAACTTGGGAGGAGGCCCTGGGCGGTGGCAGCAGCGGCAGGTGGTGGCGCCTGGGGCTAGGGTTTTAGGTGTAGGGAGAGGGGGCGCCCTACCCCTCCTTATATAGGAGGGGAGAGGCGGTTTGGGGAGGAGGGAGTCCTCCTCCAACTCCTCCTCATGGTCGGCGGGTGGGAGGGAGTGGGACTTCCTCCCCAAGTAGGTTTCCTACTCTCCCTCCACCAAACAAACTTGAGATTTGACTTTTTCAAATTGGCGTTTGACTTTCAAACTTCGATTTGATTTCTTATCTTTATTTTTCCTTGCCAAGTGACCTAGTACATGATGCAACCATTCCACATTGTCATGATAGATCCATGTACCCTTCCCCTCTGGAGTGTCAGACCTTCCAGACCCTTCTAGAACATTCCTGGTGTAAACACCGGAATCATTCCTGAACTCAGAAACATGACATTCCTTATCAGATTCTTATTCCCGGACCATTTTGGATCTCCTCTTGATATCCCGGAACCCATTCGAGACTCCGAACAACATTCGGTCTCTTACTCATCATTCCATAACTACTCAACAACATCGAATCCTTAAGTGTGTCTCCCTACGGTTCATGAATTATGTAGACATGACCGAGACACTTCTCCGATCAATAACCAATAGAGGAATCTGGAAATTCATATGGCTCCCACATATTTCTACGATTACTTTGCGATCGAATGAACCACTTACATACGATACCAATTTCCCTTTGTCTCACGATAGTTTACTTATCCGAGGTTTTGATCGTCAGTATCTCTGCATACCTAGTTCAACCTCATTACAGATAAGTACTCTTTTCTTTTTCCCGTGATATGTGATCCCTTGTGAGCCAGTCACATGCCTGCAATCTAATTGGATGACATTCCACCGAGAGGGCCCATAGTATATCTATCCGTCATATGGATGGACAAATCCCACTCTGTATCCATGTACCTCAACCCATACTTTCCGAACACTCAATGCCACCTTCATAGCCACCCAGTTACGGTGTGGTGTTTGATGTCATCAAAGCATCCTTCCGGTGATGGTGATTAACATGATCTCATGGTCGAAGGAATTAGGATACTATGTATCAGAAAGCTTATAGAAAATGAACCATATTAAATGACTTGATCTTTATGATACGCTTAACTATAGGAGTATGTCCATCATATCATTCTTCTAATGATATGACCCTATTGTTAATAACATCTCTATGTTCATGATCATGAAACCATGATCATATATTAACCAACAAGCTAGTTTAACAAGAGGCTTTACTAGGGACTCTTTTATGTTTACAAATCACACAAGTATTAATCTTTCCGGTTAATACAATTATAGCATGGTACGTAAACATTTATCATAAGCATGAAGATATGATAATAACCACTTTGTTATTGCTTCTTGGGCATATCGCCAATAAGATCCAATCCAAACTTGCTCCCGCTCTTAAATGTGTGACCCCGCAGGCTCATGGCTACCTGAAAATGATTAGAGTCCGACTCTAAATTGATCAGTCGGTAGCGGCTCCTAGAACAACATGCCGAATTCCATGTACCAAAGAGTCATGACGACTTGCCTTTTTAATGTGACTTGCGTCCGAGTCCCTTTTTCCTCACGATATACCTTGTCAGACTATAAGCGAATATATGTCATCCCTTAAATAGTCTGACTCTCTTCTCGATCCGAGATAAGTGATTCACCTGACTAACTCTTAGTCGATTGCCTCGGCTAACACTTAACTGAGTTGTGCATGGCCATGCTCTGAATCATATCTTCCAAGAGGTCCTAGATAATATCTCTCCGAGTGGAGGGGCAAAATCCCATCTTGGTTATTCACATCACGTAGTTTGATTCTCAGTCGACCCGAACTCTGCCTTTATAACTGCCCAGTTACGGATCAGCGTTTGACAGAACCTAAGTCGGTGATCCTCAACTCGGATTATGCAATAACCTCATGTCTAAGCACTACATTGATTGAGATATACAAATGACAAATTGTTCGTTGTACCTCAATATGGGTCAATCCGAATCGCTAAACTCTTTAGCCGAAAATGTGTAAGTCGGAATGGCATCACCATGCCCATGACAAGTGGAACCGAGTCATCAATCCGACTTTCACATTGGTCTAAGTTGTGTGTCCAGCACAACCTCAATGACCAAGGACATTTAGTACAAACAACATGAATGCATAGTTCCACAACCGAATCACATATTCAATGATACACATCAGATGTTTATACTAGGAAAACTTTATATCTTTATGAATACAATGGGAAATCTCATCATACATGATTCCCTCTAGGGAATATTCCCAACAATCTAGGTCTCATCATGATGGATGAGAGGGACATCACTGGCGTAGACCACGCGACCCATGGCGATTGTTTTGCCAATTCCTACACGCATAGATTCCGCCTGGAACGATGCTCCAAAGGTCACCTGCCCCATGGTGGGTGCCAACTGTCGTCGGATTGTCGACAAGTACGACATATCGGGGCCTAGTGGCATTGGAAGGATGGGGTGTGAGACGTCGAATGTTCCAGGAGCGGTGAGCACAAATTTACACAGGTTCAGAGCCGACTGCGGTGATTGGATCCTACTCCTGCTAGCTACCCAGTAATATATCGGCGTAAGACAGATGTTACAGCGGATGACAATAGAGGTTCTCCTGTGCGAGTTGGTTGTGGTTATATGTATTGAGTTGTGCCCTAAAGGCTCCCATAGGGCCAGTTTATATAGTCACCGGGGCCTATGGTTATAGGAGAGACCTATCCGGCTACGTTACAGAGTCAGTAACTATGTACAGCTTGGACTACAAGTAATACTACAAGCCTAAGTCGGTAACTCTTCTGGGCCTTGTCGTAGCCGGAACTGGCTCCTCCTCTTTCTCTGACTGGGCCGCCCATGAAGCAAAGCTCTAACCCGTTGGTGGGCCACCCTGGTCAGCGAGTCCTGTGGGTATACCAGGAAAGTATATCCCCAACAGTAACCTAGAAAGGTCCCTCAATATTCGGGAAAAAATGTTTTGGGGTGCCCCATGGGGTACCTAGGCTGGGCACGTGCCCAGGTTCAAGGTTGCACTGACCTCGCTTGCCTACGTGCGCCAGCGGGTTTGCCGATTCTCCCCCCCCCCCCCCCCGAACCCCGGCAATAGGAATTTATCAAAAATCAAAAAAATTAAACCAGCTCGAGCAGCCCTTGTATGTCACTCACTACCATCATAAAACATAAAGAAGATGAACTGACACTTTTCGCACATGGTGTACCCCCCAGATGGCTATCAAGTAGGCGTTAACATGGCTTTCAACCCTAGACCTCCCCCACACTTCCTAGAACATGGATCCACTATGCCGATTGAGACCAAACCCGACACATAGCTCTGACTCGGCATTCTAAGCAACTTCTCCAACTAGATATTTCAGGGTTCCATGAACAAATCCAAGGTTTCCATTTACCGACTTCGAAAAACCAGCGATTTTGCAAAGGAGGTGCAACAATTGAGCGCTCCCTAGGCCCCGAGGAAATTTACAAACATGTTAGGTCATGGCGGACCGACATTCCCAGGAGGTTGGTATTTATCTCGTGGTTCAAGCATATACTGTATTTTTCCTAAGTTACGCCCCGGTAATGGCGGTTTCTAACAATAAGTACCCTAGAAACGCCCCTCAATTTTCAGGAAAAAATGTTTTAGGGTACCTACCTAGGCTGGGCATGTTCCTAGGTTCAAGGTTGCACTATACCTCATGTTCATGCACGCGCCTGCGGGTTTGCCGATTTTGCCCACCCTCGAACCCCGTTAATAGGAAATTCATAAAAACTCCAAAGAATATTGAACCAGCTCGACTAGCCCTTGTATGTCACCCACTACCATCATAAAATCATAAACAAGACAAATCGAGACTTTTGCACACGATGCACCCCCAGATGGCTATCAAGTAGGAGTTAACATGGCTTTCAACCCTAGACCGCCCCCTCACTACCCAAAACATGGATCCACTACGCGGATTGAGCCAAAACCCAGCACCTAGCTCCCTCTCGGCATTCTATGAAACTTCTCCAACTAGAGATTTCAGGGTTCCATGAATAAATCCATTTTTTCCATTTACTGACTTCAAAAAACCGGTGATTTTAAAAAGGAGGTTCAAGAATTGAGCGCTCCCTAGGCCTCGAGGAAATTGGCACGCATTCTACGACATGGCAAACCGCCGTTCTCGGGAAGTTGGTATTTATCTCCTGGTGCAAGCATATACTTTATTTTTCCTGAGTTATGCCTAGGTAATGGCGGTTTCTAACTATAGGTACCCTATAAAGGGCCCTCAATTTGCGGAAAAAAATGTTTTGGGGTGCCCCATAGGGTACCTAGGTTGGGAACATTCCCAGGTTTAAGGTTGCACTAGACCTCGCGTGCCTGCGCGCGTTGGCGAGTTTTGCGATTTTGCCCACCCCCCGAACCTCGGCAATAGCAAATTCATAAAAAGTCAAAAAAATATGATACCATCTCGAGTAGCCCTTATATGTCACATGTTGGAATTATGCCCTAGAGGCAATAATAAAGATGTTATTATTATAATTCTTGTTCATGACAAAGTTTATAGTCCATGCTAGAATTGTATTAAGCGGAAACTTTGATACTTGTGGGGTTTATGAACAACACCGTGTCCCTAGTATGCCTTTATGGACTAGCTCATTGATTAGTGATGATTAAGGTTTCCTAACCATAGACATGAGTTGTCAATTAATAATGAGATCATGTCATTGGGAGAATGATGTGATGGACAGAGCCAAATTAAGCGAAGCAATTAGATCGTGTTCATCTTTGCGAAGCTTTTTCTTATGTCAAATATTGTATTCCTTAGACCATGGGATAATGCAACTCCCTGGTATCGGAAGAAAGCTTTGAGGTCATCAAAGGTCATCCTATGAGAGGGTGATCATAAAGGTGTCTCTCAGGTGATCGGAAAGTACTTGTTGGGTTGTATGTATCGAGATGGGATTTGTCCCTCCCAATTCGGAGAGATATACTTCAGGCCCACTCGGTAATCGATACCAACACCGCTTGCAAGCAAGTGGTTAAGGAGTTAATCACAAAGTGATATCGGATTACGGAACGAGTAAAGTACTTGCTGTGAATGAGATTGAACTAGAAATTCCGATGCCAACGATCGAATCTCGGGCAAGTAAAATATTGCGTGACAAAGGGAATGTATATATGGGATTAATTGAATCCTGGCATCATGGTTCATCCGATATGATCATCGATGAATATGTGGGAGTCAATATGGGTTTCCAGACCCCGTTGTTGATTATTGATATAAGATCATGTCTACATATTATCGAACCCATAGGGTCACACACTTAACGTGTCTCGACGCTAGGATATAATGGATAATTGGTTTATGAGTTTTTGTTTGGAGTCTCGGATGAGATCCAGGACATCATGAGAGGTTCCGGAATGGTCCGGAGAATAAGATTCATATAAGAGAAAGCAGTTTTTGGATTTCAGAATTGTTTCGGAATGTTCGGTATTGTACCAGAAGATTCTAGAACCTTCCGGAGTGGGACCAACATGGACACACTTGTCGGGAGGGGGCGTGGGCCTACGAGGGAGCGCCATGGAAGCATTGGGCCAGGGGCACAAGGCCCCATAGGCCCAGTCGGCCAAGCCCTAGGGGAAACCCTAGGGAGAGCTTCTAGAAGGGGGGGGGAACCTTGCCCCCACTCCACCCCATGTGGCCGCCGGCCCTAGGGTTTGGAGGAGGGGCAAGGGCAGCCGGCTAGCCCTCTATATAAAGAGGGCAGGGGCGCACCCTCCCCCCACACCTCCTCCAACCCTAGCTACCTACCTGCTGCCCTCCTCTCTCTCTCTCTCTCCCGACTGCGCGTAGGCGAAGCCCTGCCGCAGAAACTCTCCACCTTTGCACCACGCCATCGTGTTGTAGATCCAATCTATCTCTCCACACCACTTGCTGGACCGAGGAAGGAGGAGACGTCGAGGTGCCGTACGTGTGCATCTCTCGGAGGTGTCGCCAATTGCGGCGTTGGATCGGATCGGATCGCGAGGAGGAGAAGGCTAGTACGACTACATCAACCATGTTCCGTTGAACGTTTCGCTGTGCGATTTCTTCAAGGGTATAAATCTCATCTATCCCCCCTCGTTGTTTGCATCTCCTAGATTAGATCTTGGCTTCCCCGTTCCCATCCATAGAAAATTTTGATTTACTATGCCGCGAAACCCTTAATCACCCACTACCATCATTTAATCATAAACAAGACAAACTGATACTTTTGGAGCACGGTGCACCCCAGATGTCTATCGAGTAGGAGTTAACATGGCTTTGAACCCTAGACCTCCCCCACACTCCCTAGAACATGGATCCACTATGCCTATTGAGCCCAAACCAGACACATAGCTCCCCCTTGGCATTCTAAGCAACTTCTCCAACTACATATTTCAGGGTTACATGAACAAATCCAAGGTTTCCATTTACCGACTCCGAAAAACCAGCGATTTTGCAAAGGAGGTCCAACAATTGAGAGCTCCCTAGGCCCCGAGGCAATTTACAAACATGCTACGTCATGGCGGACCGGCATTCCCAGGAGGTTGGTATTTATCTCGTGGTTGAAGCATATACTGTATTTTTCCTGAGTTACGCCACGGTAATGGCGGTTTCTAACTATATATACGCTAGAAAGGCCCCTCAATTTTTGGGAAAAAATTTTTTAGGGTACCCCGTGGAGTACCTAGGCTGGGCATGTTCCTAGGTTCAAGGTTGCACTAGACCTCGTGTGCATGCACGCGCCTGCAGGAAGACGATTTTGCCCACCCTCGAACCCTGGTAATAGGAAATTCATAAAAAATCCAAAGAATATTGAACCAGCTCTACTAGCCCCTATATGTCACCCAATACCATCATAAAATCATAAACAAGACAAACTGAGACTTTTGTCACATGGTGCACCCCACGGATAGATATCGAGTAGCAGTTAACATGGCATTCAACCCTAGACCTCCCCCTCACTGCCCAAAACATGGATCCACTATACCGATTGAGCCCAAACCCGACACCTAGCTCCCTCTCGGCATTCTAAGCAAGTTCTGTAACTATATATTTTAGGGTTCCATGAAGAAATCCAAGGTTTCCATTTACTGACTCCAAAAGACCGGCGATTTTGCAAACTAGGTGCAAGAATTGAGCGTGCCCTATTCCTGGAGGAAATTTACGTGCATGATACGTCGTGGCGGACCGCCCTTCCCGGGACCATGAAAAAATCTAGTCAAACGCAACACTACTAGGAAAACGTCTATTTTGTGGCGCACATGAAAAGGCCATCTGTGGCGCACTAGCAGTGCGCCACTAGCCTCGCGCTGCGGCTATCTCCTTGCCGTGGCGCACTGCCTGGTGCGCCACGGTTGTGTCGAGATAGGCGTAGAGCACCTTCTAGTGCACCACGGCTAGGAGGTCAGGTGATCTACGTGTAGGATCTTCTGTGGCGCACGTTGCAGTGCGCCACTAAGCTGTGTAGGTGCGCTTTAGCTGTAGTGTGCCACAAAAGCTATGTCATGTGGGCCACGGGCGTTTTTTTGTTTTTTTTTTAATTTCAGAGCCAGATGATATACAATAAAAATTATATACAATATTACAGGAAGATATACACACATAGATACAAGATATACAATTATATATATAAAAATACACTATTTGCAAAACAAGATTGAAACAAATACATATAGATAAGTATCATATAGGAATACATAGTATAAGTTACATTGTTTTGATCAAGTTACAAAGTAGTTGGTGACATGCGAATACATATGTCTCGAACAAGTTAGAGCTCGGAAGCTCGCCTAGACATCTAAACTAGCTAGACACAAACGTGGGATAAACAACCAAAGACAATAAACATCACCGCGACGAAGTGTAGGTCTTCATCCGGTTCCTCATCCTAACTCCCGCTAGATAGCGCGTGTATGTATCTTCCACCTCCGCCATAGTTTACCCTTTGTAGCTATTGCCGCTGAAACGGTGCACCTGTCTCTGACAGTCTTCCCAATCATCGTAGACTCCGAGAACCCGTCCCTTGTACACGACGTATCACGTCATCTACAAGTTGACAATAATAATTAACCGGTGATTAAAAAAACATGTATAATTAAAGTCGCATATGAAGATACACTTATAAAAAGTACTCCCAACTCAAAAAGACGAAAGTAACTCATAAATCATGCCTCATATATAACTAGGTTGGTTGACACAGGAATATGCTACGATGGAACTGTACGCCAAGTAGGATGCACAACACCTGGACTTGTGCATAGCACAAGGCGTACAATCCCGTCGCAGCACATTCACATATACAGTGTGCCACGACATTTAAATCATCGGCATTCTCGAAAAAGACCAAATTAACTCAAAAAGCATGCCTCATATATAACTAGCTAGGTCGTTGGACACAGGAATATGCTATGATGGAACTAGAAGCCAAGTAGGATGCACAACATCTGGACTTATGCATAACACAAGGCTTACAATCCCATCACAACACATTCACATATCTATTGTGCCACGACATTTCAATCATTGCCATTATTCTCAAAAAAGACCAAAGTAACTCGAAAAGAATGCCTCATATGTATATACATAGGTCGTTGGACACAGGAATATGCTACGACGGAACAGTTAGCCAAGTAGGATGCACAACACCTGGACTTATGCATATCACAAGGCTAACTATCCCGTCGTAGCACATTCACATATATAGTGTGCCACCACATTTCAATCATCGACATTATTCTCGAAAAAGACCAAAGTAACTCAAAAAGAATGCCTCATATATATATATATATAAATATATATATATATATATATATATATATATATGCATAGGTCGTTGGACACAAGAATATGCTATGATGGAACTGTAAGCCAAGTAGGATGCACAACACCTGGACTTGTGCATATCACAAGGCTCACAATCCCGTCGTAGCACATTCATATATATCGTGTGCCACGACATACCAATCATCGGCATTATTCTCGAAAAAGACCAAAGTAAATCAAAAAGAATGCCTCATATATATACATAGGTCGTTGGACACAAGAATATGCTACGATGGAACCGTGAGCTAAGTAGGATGCACAAGACCAGGACTTGTGCATATCACAAGGCTCACAATCCCGTCGTAGCACATTCACATATATAGTGTGCCACGACATTTCAATCATCGGCATTATTCTCAAAAAAATACTAATAAAGTAAGGAAAAAAGAAGGACAAAAGTGAGAAAAGGACCAAAGAGTAAGCAAAACAACCAAGCATTGATTGATATATAATAATAATAAGCAAAAGAAGTAAGCGATGATTCATAAACCTAATAAGATAAGTAGTAGAATGTACACTTGTCCACACACACATAAAGGCCATCTATAGTTTGGAGCTACAACTAGGCCAACATCAAGCCTTCTGGCTTGGCTTAGGGAACGGGAGGACGCCTTGTCTCGTCATGAACTTCCTATAGTCACCCTGCATCTCTAGGCGATCTTCTATGTCACGGTTATTCGGGATATTTCCTCCGTAGAAGATCCCCCCCCCCCCGAAGTCATGACATCATGAAAGATGATTGCCCCATACTGCTGCTGGATGCGATACATCTCTTGTCTAATATCTGAATCAGTGATCTTGGCCTTGGTTCGGCCCACTATTTGAGATGATATGGCAGCGTAGAATTCTGCTGGTCTAGTAGGAACGCCCTCATGTGATGGAGTGCGTAGTAGGCTTCCTTCTTACTGCTTTCCGGCTGCTTCACGTAGGGTAACTCCATTACTTGTTGAAGACGTGCCTGCCCAACTTGACCTTCGTACGCACAAAGGTGGTGCCTTCCGTCGAGGCATAGCCAGTGAGAGCATCATCCAGAACTTCCTTGATCTTGTCGCAGTTTTTCTGCTTTTCTATATTTCCCGAGTAGAAATAGGTGGCATGCGAATGCTTCGGCGATAAGGAGATGAGCGTGTAGTGTTCATCTCTGTGAAAAAAATTCAAATGGAATGTGTTGGAAAAATAATGATGATAATCTAATAAAGCCAATCGATGGTGGCGAGTGCATAACGACTTACTCAGGAAAGTAAGGCACGAGAATGTATTCCTTTGTCTTGTTCGCCACGAATATTCTTTTTAGGTATGAGGCCACGATACGTCGTTCACCGGGCGAACCCAAGCAGCCATCACGCATGTAGTAGGGGTCCACTTTAGCGATGCCCGGTGTGTTCTCTCTAATGATCTACATGGCCAGGCTGAGAGAAAATAGGCGGACCATGGTATAGTGCAGCGGGTATAAGTGGAACATATTGAAGATGCCGTCAAACCACAGGAAGAACAGATCCACAGGGGCATTGTCGACGAAGCCCAAGCCTGGTGGCACCTTAACCACGAATACCGGGTGCGAGGGATCTTTATCCGCCAGAAGGCGTCTATCGTCAGCACACCGTCATGCACACTCTGTAGTTCCGAACTGGCGAGCCTCCGCAAATTCTTAGGTAGCATGGGCTCACCCGCCACATGAATCCTCCACATAATACCCTCGGGTCTTGGTGGCCCATCCCGAAACCTGATCGGATTCGCAGTTGACGCTACCGGCTGGCTCGAGCTGCTAGATTTTCTTTTCCTGCCTTTTTTTCCTTTTAGAGAGCGGGCAGGCACCGCAATCTGAGCATCGGCCGCCCTATGTAGTGTGTCAGGGCTTACAATAAAGGGCCGGTTGGTTGTATCAGCTAGCTCTATAAAGGCGCAAGCTGGAGGCGTCTCCTGAGAACCAAACAGACGCTTGGTGATAGTGGGTTTCTCTATGGGGCCACCAACTAGGTCTTTGTTGCTAAACTGAGTGTTGAAGAAGTTATCATTCCAGTCTTCGTCGTACTTGGCCGGATCCTGCGCCATGTGCATATCATCAACATGATCATCCGACCCATCGCGTGGAGGTGACGGCGAGGGAGGTAAGGGGGCCTTGCCACTGCTTGTCACTGGCACGACAGGCGGTGCTGTTGTCTGTGGCGTGTTGGCCCCCTCCGTCCCCAAACAGATCATGCTCTTTGGCTATTGCAAGAATAAGCCTAAGCAACTTCTAAGGACAGCCAGACCTTCTTCATCCGCTCCTGGGGGTTGAATGGGAGGTTCCAGGTCATCGCAGCCCCTTAGCACCTGACTAATTTTAACCCTGTGCACGCTATCTGGCATCAGCCTTGAGTGCAACGTGCGCTGCAAGGGTTGAATGATGGTACCCTTGGCAACATCCCTCAGCTCGTTGTTCACGTAGCATAAGAGAGTGCAAGGAACATCCGTCTGCGGAAAGCATGTATGACGTCGTCATAGATGCCATAAGAGTAATAGATGGCATGAAAGGCGGTAAAGCGATTTGTTTACCGTGATGGCGTCGAGATCGGCTAATGTCGAGGCACCGCATACGATGACGGGCGTGCAAGAGACGGAGGCGCTGCTCGATTGCGCGGTGCTGGCCGCCGGTGTATTCTCTCTACCGGGTGCTTGGAGCTTCGGTGCCTCCGCGATGATGGTAGGGGGGTCACCAACATGTCCGGCGGCGCGGTGATGGCAAGGGGAGTCACCAACACTTCCGGCGCCGCGGTGCTAGCAGGCGGAGTCACGAACACATAGTCCGCCTGATTCGTCGGTGCCGCGTTGTTCGAGTGGCTGCTGAACATGCTTGGAATCGGGCATGGCCCTTGTCGACCACCCGCACTCCAGTTCGCTATTGACTCCACCAAGGTAGGCAGGAAGGACGTGAGGGTGATTGCCAGGTTGTCTTGGACGATCTGCGGGATCCGCGCCACTTGTTACTTAAGTTCTTGAACCTCGCGGTTTTCCTCCTCGCTCCTTCCCGACGACGCCACATGTGTCCTCGACGGTGGACCAAAATGATCGACCCAATTCTTACCCCCGAGGCCGGCCAGACGGCCAGCCAACGACGGCTTCTTCGTAACCGGCTCTATTTTCTTGGCCCGGTTCATCGCCCTATTAAAAGGGTTCTCCCACCGGGTGGCCGCCGTCGACCCCTGGGATGAGGAACCCTGGGATCCATGACTAGCAACAATTTCCACCTCCTGCAGAAGAAGTAACAGTGAACCGTTTAGAAACCAGACTTCATCGATTAGAATGTAATCGAGTTGATCCGCGGTAATTAAATTACTTATCACAATTTCCTCGAATTCCTTGGTTTTTGGGTCCACATGGTAACGGGCCCTGATGAACTTTCGAACATGCCCGGGTTCGAATTTCGCAAAGGGGTTTTCTATCCCCTTAGATATATACTCTTCGTCCTCCTTATTCCATTTGGCCTCCGCGGTTCTGTATCCACCAGATCCGAGATGGCGATGAACCTCTATTCATCGCCTGCAGCACCTTTCCCCGATTACTATTGGCCAGGGCTCTTTCGGATTCACACCTCTCCTTGAACTCTCGGAACTGATCTTCGGAGATCTACGGGTCAATCTTCCGGATCTCCTCGAGACTTTTGCCTTCTTTATAGATCTTCTTATTTATCCGGGTTCTCTAGCTGGCCAGGGCGGTGCTCATCTTTGTGAGGGCAGATTTGTTTACTTCGTTCCCATGATAATTTGTGTTCTGATACTCAGCGGGGAACTTGTATCTTGCGTGCAACTTCTCGAAGAGGAGTGTGCGCAAGTGGCCAATATCTTTATGCCGGAGATTCTCGGTGTTGATCGAGATGGTTGTCCGAGTGATCGTCGCCACTTGCCCACCGTACCCTCTGACGACAAGGTCGGGCTCCAAAGGAACCCCTGTTGGGCTCACTTCGGTAATTTCCTCCCTAACGGTGCCGACCATGTTTGGACGCTGTTCCTTCTGCTTCTTCTTCTTGTTCGTAGGAGGATTGCTATCACTCCATGTGCCCTCTCCGCCATCAGTGGTTTCATCATCCTCCATTCCTTCGGCTTCTTCCTCCGCGTCTTCCATCTCATCATCCTTTCTCTCCGAAGGATGGTATTCTCCATCGCCTTCTAGCCGCTAGGCCGCCTCCCAGCATGTCAATTGTTTATTCAGAGGTCTGAGTTCTCCTTCAGCGCTGATGCGCTTAGAACATCCAGCCTCGTCGTTGTCACACATCGTTGTACTAATAAAAAACAAATAATTGGTTAAATGCATGGAAAAATCCGACATGACCTTTGCTAATTTTCTTAAACTAGGAGTGCCCGATTTCTGCCGAAACGAAAGTTAATCAACATTCCGGCAAAAATTAGGACTCATTTCATACAAGAACCTGCATATACGATATAAGAAAGTGCTTCATACAAGCACAATTAGAAAAGAATAAGCACCTGCCATTATATGCAGCAAGCAAATAAGCACCTGTCATTATATAATATACATGCAGATTATAGCATTCAACAACAGGAGCATTTCATCACCAGGAGCATTTCATCACTAAAGAAAATAAGAAAATAAGCAAGTTTTAACCATGTAGTTTCATGAGCATTTCATCACTAAAACCATCACCATGATATTTGGTTCAGCACATATTCATTTTATATATTCACACATTTGGTTCAACACATATTCATTTTATATATTCACTGCAACATATTGCTTACAGTAGTATATACACATATAATGACCAGGATCAGTACCAGGATTAGAATATTCACTGCACATATTCATTATATATACAAATATATTCACTACCAGTACTAGGATCAGTACCAGGACCAGGATCAGGACCATTATCAGTACCAGGATCAGTATATACACATATATATTCAATACCAGTACCAGGATCAGTACCATGACCAGGATCAGGACCAGGATCAGTATATACACATATATATTCAGTACACATATTCATTACTAAGATCAGTATATAGACATATATAACCTACAAGCTCTATGTTTGCTAAAAATCAAGAACTACGACGAGAGGGGAGAAACGGTTTGGTTGAAACATTTTATTTCAAACCCAATGTTGCCTGGTTTATTAATTTGTAGACACATATTTTTGGACTCAAATGTAAAACCAACTTATTTTATATGAATATATATGAATACTATGAACATTTAGAGTTAAGCATTGTCTCTCGTGTTTTAGTGAAAAAAAGAGAGTGCTGGCTAGTAAAGAACACTATGAACATTCACAAACAGTACCACATGAAGAAATCCTGGAAACGCAAAAGGCCAGGAAGCTAAACAATTTAAAACAAGGCAATGGCATAACAAACATTGTGCAAGATGAAAACTGGAGTAGCAAATACTCTAATAGTCTACTCTAGACACTAGGAGATGCTGCACTATCTCTGCAGAGAAGATCTGAATGTAAATGGCAAAGCTTGAGATTTAAGCCGTAATTTGATGGGTACATATCACAAATAGGTCAAGTAAATCAGTGCAGCTACCATGTAGCAGATATCATCATCGGTTCATCACCTTAACACATGGCTAAACTAATGAAAGTAGCTGGCCAAAATAGATAGTAGAACAAACCATAAACATATAGAGCACGTACAGGTGACCATTAATAAATCAAAGTGACTGTGACTTTTTCACGACAAACCATAAACATTGTGAAGAGATCCATGCTGCATTAAAATTGCATCAACTAGTATTTCTACATGTATTAGCACAAGAAAGAATTCAAGAAACATGGGTTCCTAAATGTAAATAGACACCAAAACCGGAACTTTTTATTTGGACAAGGAGCAGATTCAGGAAAAAACTCACTTTAGGCAGTTTTGATATCATTTCAGAGACCATGGTGTCCTTCACGTCGCTCATCTGCCTCCTGCACGGCCTGAGAGTCATCTGACCATTGTCTCATGAGCACTTCGCGGCGCCAACTTGAGCTCTTCCTCTCCCGTACGAACTATAGGTCTCAACTACGAAAAGAGAGAAACCCAAGGAGAGAGGGGAGGGGAAGCGCTCACCTCTGAGATGAGGACGACGAGGGCTGGCGGATGAGGTAGCGAGGGGGGGAGCGGAGGAGCACCTTGCGGCCGGAGGAGCGGAGCCGACTCTACACGAACCTCGCCGCCACCGACCTCCTCCTCCATGGAATGAGCGTGCAGGCAAGGCGGCCTCCTCCTCCTCCTGGCGTGGCGAACTCCTCCTCCTGGCGTGGCGGCCTCCTCCTCCTGGGATGCGGAGCGTCGATGGGGATGGGGATGATGGGGATGGGGACGATGGGGACTTAGACGATCTGTGTCTGAGGATGGGGAGGGCATGTCTCACGGTTGACTAGTCGTACCCATTTAGGCGTAGCACACCCTAGCCAAGTGCGCTACGGTTATCCATAGCACACTTGGCCAGGGTGCGCTACGCCTATGTGGGTAGGACTAGTCAGATAAGAGGGCTGCCACCCCTCTAGGTAGCACTAGCACTTTCTTATCCCACTGGTTCTGCCCACTGCTCTATTCTAAACCTGTGATCACCCAGGTTCGAATCTTGGTGCCCACCTTTTTTATTTTTATTTTAAAAATATTTTTAAATGTTCCAAAAAATGCCCAAAAGTGTGATATATGCCATAAAAGTTTTGTTTTGTTTTTAAAATACTTTCAAATATTCCAAAAATGCCAAAAGTGATAATATATGTCATAAAAGTGGTACAAATATGATTCAAATATGTCATAATAATTTGTCCACGATACAAATATGTCATAATAATTTATCCATGAATATTACAATCTTTTTCGACCACGTATTTTACAATATTTTTTGAGCTAGCATTTTATAATCTTTTTTCCCTTCTTTGTCGCGGTTGAATAATTTAGCCCTGGCACTTTAGTGTTTCTTCTTTCGAACGGGCTACCTTTTTTGGGTAGGGTTGTCATTTTTCTTCTTCTGATGTATTTTGATGCATCGTAGTCGTCGTCATCTTCAATCTTTGGATCGTCGTACTGGTAGCCAGTACCCGGCGAATTCTTGCTCGTTGGTGACTCCATCCATTCCGATTATGTTTCTTTTTCCTCTCCTCACGATAACACGGCTAGGCTTTGTCGGGTCGGTAATGAAAAAACATTGGTCCACTTTGGTAGCCAGTACCAACGGTTCATTTTTCGTGGCCACGTTTGCACCTGCGGCATTGGATTTGGCTGCTTCGGGTATAACCATGGTTGTGAAATACCGGTCTTCTCTTTCGACGCTCTTTGCCCATCTGACACGGAACGTCGGCACCTTTTCTCCATAGTAGTCGAGCTCCCAGATCTCCTCGATCCTTCCGTAGAATCTTTCCTTCACGTTGTCATCGGTATAGAATTCCGATGTTATGCCTGAGT
The DNA here is from genome assembly GCA_030063025.1 of Avena longiglumis. Lineage (NCBI taxonomy): Eukaryota > Viridiplantae > Streptophyta > Magnoliopsida > Poales > Poaceae > Avena > Avena longiglumis. The sequence goes on from CP125976.1 coordinate 361,534,759, forward strand.
TCTGATAATCACACTTGTTGTCCTTTTCCTCCGTGTAGAATGTGTAGACGTTGATATCATATGCCTGATAGGTCACCAGGTTTTGCATCGGTCCCTGCGACAAGGTGAATATGATATTTTCCGTGTCAGAAGAATGCGATCACGGGGGATTATCAAGGAGCGTTTGCCTAAACCAACGAGTGAAATCTGAGTTGTGCTCTTTGATTATTTCTCCCTGCGTCCTCTATATGCCCCGGTCACTGTACTTCTTCTCGATAAAACTTTTGTGTTTCTGTACCCAAGGATCGACTAGTGATAAATGATGTAGCGCGACGTGGTTTGCTCGATCAAAGTCTGCGCGTCGAAAATCAAAGTCTGCATGCAGTATGCGACGACCCTCTCGGTGACCAGATCCGTCGAGCTTGCCAAGATTCCTGTTGACGGCAAGACCGACAGGGTTCTCGATGTCTAGATAATTCGTGCAGAAAGAGATGCACTCTTCGGCCAGAAAGCCCTTGGCTATGCTTCCGTCTGGACGGGACCTATTGCGAACGTATCCTTTGATGTGTCCGTTCATCCTTTCGAACGCCATCATGCTGCGGAGGAACATCGACCCGAGTTGGACGATGTCCTCCACGACATGGACCAGCAGATGCACCATAATATCGAAGAATGCGGGTGGGAAGTAGACCTCAAGATCGCATAGTATCTGTAACACCCTCAGATCGGCCCTATGCAATTCTTAGCGATTCCCGCCAAACCCGCATAGAAACGATTCAAAGGTGCCCACCAGGGACTTGTGTGCAGGTGGAAAACAAAGTAATATCATTACACAATATTCCTCGATGGAACCCATAGAACAGATATATACAACAACGACTCCAAGAGCCAAGAATACAGATATATAGTACAAAGATCCAAATCACCTTGAAAACGATACAACGTCCGAGTACGGACAATATGCAAATCGGGCTAAGAGCCCTGAAGAATAACCAATGGCGTCCATAACCCTGCCCAGGACAAGCCGGAAGGGTAACCCTACTAACGACGTTGATCTTAAACCTGCTAAACAAAAAGGGGTGCCGACAAAGGGCAAATGAAAACAAGAGAGGGGTCAGTACTCAGGCTAGTACATGGCGAGACTAGAATTCGACGGTCCTCGCCTACATAGGTATGGTGGACTGAAGCGGCAAAGAAACATGCGCTAAACAACCTATAGAGACTCAATATATATTTGTCGGCTATTAGAGAGATGAGAAAGACCTATTCGAATCCAACCTGATACTACCACCAAACATACCCATCCTGGTACTTCCCCCTCGAGACCAAACGAGGAAGTCAAACCGAGGAAACTCACACGGTTGGCAGTTTTATTCATTCTTTCCATGATGGTTATCCAACTTACTAGTCATATCAGATACAACTCAAATTTATAACAATAATCTTTAGTTATAGTTTTCTATAATCGAGATACTGTGCTCCAAGTCGTCCATAACCGCGGACACGGCTTTTTGAAAAGATTTAACCCTGCAGGGGTGCACCAAAGTTTCCACACGCACTTCTACCCTTGTTGCCAGATCAATTAACATACTTCCATAGGTATGTCGGAGGGGCTTTTTGAAACGACGCTTTCCCAAACCCAAATCAAGTACATAGGGTCCACCCGAAAGAGCTACCCGTACGAGGTATAGCTAATCCTCCTCGTACGGACTCTAGGGTTGCGTACACTTGTACGGGAGCAGAGGTCATGGACAAAATATTACCGTGACAGAGTGCCGCACCTACGCAACAGTAATAAACGCTCATCGAGCAAAAGGTAATAAACATGGCAAAACATGGCATAACGTGGCATGAAAACTTCAAACTATTTTGTGGCCCCCAATACATTACTTTGAAATCAGGTACTAAGCCGATAGGGTTGCCCACACACCCCACATGTGGTTAGCGCGCTCAGTCTCGGAACAGGTGTCAAGAACTCGGGTCCTATGTGGACACAAGTGGGCGGTTAACAACCAAATCTCAACTATTACCCACTGGTGCCTCTTCATTAGTTATATCAATTTTTAATATTTAAGTAACAAACTGTAATTAAACCCACGATCAACTCCACCTTTATGAATATGCCAACCCCCTAACATCAGTGAAACATCGACGACATGAAGCAGCACATGAGCAAGCGACTACGACTCGCAAGGCTAACTGTCTACCCAAACAAGGCAATAGGATGTGTCCAAGGCAATATAAAGGCTGCTGGGATATATAAAAGGGTACGGAATCTAAAGCATCGCAACACAGATAGAAATAGATCAACAGGAGGAAGTAAAGACTATAAAAGTAAGATAGGTAGAAAGGGGGAGAATGCTCGCCTGAAAACATTGCCGAAGGTTCATCCGAAGATCGGGTCGACACTCGCATCAACTCATCGTCCTAATCCGTGAAGAAGCAAAGCACTAGAAAAAACATCGGATGCACTATTTAATACTACGGAAGAAGATCGGGCATGATGCATGTATGATGTATGACAAGGCAAAGATGCGATGCAACTAGGCAATATTAAGCGGAACCGGGGTCCCAATAATTAATTAGGTGGTTTATATTGTCTAGACACCCCACAATTTAATGTTGTATTAACAAGGCAAAATGATATAATCGGTTCGCTACACAATTTAAATGAGGCCAATATAAGACTAGATTCGCCCGCATACGGTCTCCATATTTAATTATAAGGCGAATCGATATAATGCCCTAAACCACATGATATGAATGCAAGCATGATAATTTTATATGCAACAAGTCAAATATCATATTATAAAAATAGGGGTCGCACACATTAGGGTATTGGCAATCTTGGGGTTTGCCGAGGGAGTTCGATGGAATCATTCTTCAGGATCGGGCTCGAGGATCTCGGCGCCTTCGGTTCCGTGTAAACGGTCATGGCATCCGAGAAGGTGATCCTTTGGGGGTCGGGGTTCGGGTTTGGGCTCCAGAAAGGTCTTCGGATCCTCGGGAGGGAGAGCTTCACACCATCAGATCCGTGAGGTAGTTCTTGGTGTACCATGATGAAGTTCTTGTCATCCAACGGTCCTTGCCGAGGACTCTCCGGTTGGACGTCATCACCCTCGGGTGGTCTTCTACGCTGCAGCACCATACTACCACTCCATATTCACCTTACCGAGAGGAAACTAGTGTTAGCTGAACAAAAGAAGGGTCACTACCTTCGACTTGTTCCCACATAGAGCAAAGCAAAAGGAGGTGCCGGACACACCGACGACAGGACATTGCAGGGGAACATGGTCTCTGTGAGCAGGGCACGTCTCGCGTGGCGACATGGACGGCGAGGGCGCGCTGCCGGGCGCGGGGAGGAGCGGCGACCGGGGCAGCACCTGAGACAGAGGAGACGGTGGGGTGGCAAGGCGCACAGGAGGTGCGGCCAGGATGCGGGCGGAAAGAACCAAGAGCGGTGGCGCGCAACTCTACGGGAGGGCGACTGACGATGCGGTCGCTACCGGCGGCGGTGGAGGGCTGCGCGGACGGTGGGGAGAGGCAGGCCGACGCGGGACTGGCGGTGCAGAGGAGGAGTCAGGGCCGACTCTAGGCGACGCTGGAGGAGCAACCGCGGGAGAGGGCGGATTCTGGCGAGGCAGAGGCGTTCTTGGGTGGCGGGTCCGCAGATCTCGACGGTGCAAGGGAGAGAGGGAGCCCTGGCGGTGCAGGGTGGTTTCAGAGGAGGCAGGCGGCGGTGCTATGCGGGCGAGGTGGGCGTCGGGAAGATAGGGTTGCGGGGTGAAGGAGGGAGAGAGAGAGGGACCCGCGGGGTGGGGTCCACCTGGGACAGATGGGGTGTGGAGGCGTGTTGTGTGCATGATGCTGGCGCGCGTCGCGTGTGTGCGTGGTGGTGTGCTTTCAGGGTGTGTTGTTGTGTGTGTCGGCGGCTGGGGAAGTGGGGTGGGGTGTAGAGTCTAGGGTTTAGTTAGATGTGGGTCTAGGATTAGGTCTAGGTTTTGCCGGGTGTGTTGGGCCGGGCTACCGGGGTGGTAGGTGGCCTGTCCTACGGGCTGGGTCGCCTCCCCCGGACAAAACATTTTATTATTTATTTATTTTTAAAATATTTTTGTAAATACTTTTTAGACAAATAAAAGATCTGAACAGGCCGAGATTTTAGTTTGAGATTAAAGGAGAGGGCTAATTAGAAAACAATATAGGCTTTTACGAAAATAGTTTTATGCAAAATATATGCATGATGTCATGATGATGCACAAAATATTGTTAGCACACGGTTTTCTAGTAGTGGATTTCCCGGGATGCTACAGTATCACCACGATCTCCTCCTGTAGCCTCCCGAGCTGACTCACACCAATCGACCTCCTACAGATGACGTAGAAAAACTTGAAGAGGCCAAATAATGTTTTACGGACATGCTCGTCCATTATCCCTCTTAGTGCAACCGGAAGTACCTGCGTCATTAGCACGACACAGTCGTGAGACTTCATGCCACTGAACCTCTGCTTCGCCTCGTCTAGGTATCTGCTTATCTTGCCCGCGTAGCCGTAAAGAAATTTGACTCCTAGAAGGCACTTGAAAAACTGTTTGATCTCATCCTGGCTTAGAGTGAAGCAAGAAGGAGGGCAGTAATATTCGTTCTTCTTGAACTTTTTACCCTTCCGACGACCTTGTGTCATCTCCGACTCATGATCATCGTCATCTTCCTGATCATCAGGAGTAGTTCGTCCTCCGTGAAGCTCCTTCCGGATACCCATGAATATCAGGTCATGCTTTGCTTTCGGACCATCTTTCGTCCTATCTGGCATGTTGATGATGGTGGCGACCAGACTCTCGCACACGTTTTTCATGATATGAATGATTTCAAGGCTATGAGGCGTGCGGAGAAACTTCCAGTATGGCAACTCCCAAAAAATAGACCTTGTTTTCCATACCTTCATCACCGGCTTGTCTTGCTGCCTATTTTTCTTCTTTCCAGGCTTAGGACAATCTTTCTAGTTTTTCAACAACTCTTCAACTTCTTCGCTGCTCCTCCGCTCTGGGATTCCTCGGTTCTCGGATTTTGAATCGAACAGGTCTCCACGTTTTCTCCATGGATCATTCTTGCCGAGCCTCCTTTGGTGCGCCATGAACACGATTTTTGAAGACCCTGGATGTTTCTCTAGTTGGAGATAGCTTGTGTTATCCATGCACCTAACGCATGCGCAGAATCCTTGGATAACCTGCCTCAACATATACCCACAACCTGGATAGTCTTGCACCATAGTGACCAACGCGGATCTCATAGTGAAATAATCTTGTGCGACGGCATCGTAAGTATTTGCTCCAGATTCCCATAATGTGGCTAGCTCCTCTTTCAACAGCTCGAGATACAGATTGATGTCGGTACCAGGTTGTTTCGGCCCTTGAATTAGCATACTCATTTGTATGTACTTCTTCATGCACAACCATGGAGGAAGGTTGTACATCCATACAAACACGGGCCAAGTGTTGTGTCTGCTTCTCTGGCTACCGAATGGATTGAGTCCATTGGTGCTCGCACCAAGCCTGATGTTCCTCGAATCTCCACCGAATTCTGGGAATTTGAGATCCAATGCTTTCCACTGGCTAGGATCTGAAGGGTGCGTCAGCAGCTCATCCTTTTCGGGGTCATCTTCATCTCCTGGTTTCTTCCTTTCCGCATTCCATCGCATGAGCTTCGCTTCATTAGGGTCCGCAAAATAGCGCTGCAGAAGAGGAGTGATAGGAAAGTACCATACCACTTTTTGAGGTGCTTTCTTCCCTTTCTTGTATTGACTCACGCCGCACATCAGACATGTGGTTTTCTCCGCGTCCTCGCCCCGATAAATGATGCAATCGTTGATGCATACGTGATATCTAACGTGCGGTAGATCGAGAGGATAGACAATTTTCTTGGCGTCCTCGATACTAGTTGGACACGTGTTCCCCTCCGGGAGACGATCGTGCCAGAATGCCATCATATCGTCGAAGCTTGCATCGCTCAATTTGTGTTTTTCCTTCATCTCCATAGCCTTGAGCGTTACAGTCAACCGGGTATCATCGGGCCTGCATCCTTCATACAATGAAGTAACCGCGTCTTTCTCAAGTTGCGCAAGCTTGTCTTTCTCTCTAGCGGCAGCCCTGGTGTGGCATCCCGCAAAACCACTACTAGAAAATCGCGTTGTTTTTGTGCATTGCATCATCATGACCGCATGCTCATGTCATCATGCCACATTGCATTTGAGCATCATCATGCATTTGTTTGTCGAAACCTATTTTCTAAAAGCCTAGTTTGGTTTTCTAAATATTCCCCCTCTCAATTTCAAATTAAAGCGCCGGGCTTTTCCGGGTCTTTTTATTTGTCTAAACACTATTTACAAAAGTTTATTTTAAATTAAACCAAAGTTTATATTATTTTAGGGGGGCAGCCAAACCGGGTCAATCCGACCCAGCCGACCACCCCCAGTACAACCAGCCTACCCAAAATCCTAAAACTACCCAACCCAATCTACCCAGCCCCCCTCCACCTCACCCCACCCAATAGTCTGCTGCCACCTCATCCTCCCCCTTCCCCCTACCCTATCCCAGCCCGCCACCTCATCCTACCCCCCTCACCTCTCCTCCTTTTTTTCCCCAACCAAACCCACTTCCCCCCTGCGGTCAAAGACCCTGGCGCCTGGCCCCACCCAACTCCCAGCCCCGCACGCTCCCTCGCACCGCCCCGCTCCTCACCCGGGACCCACCTCCCAGACCCCACCTGCTCTCACGCGCCCGCGACCCCGTCTTCTCTCCCTCGACCCTGCTCGCATCCTCCTTCCCCGCCGCCAGGCACCGAGGCTTCTACCGCCGCGATCCCGTCCTCGCCCGACCGCCTCCCTCTCGTCCCCAGGCTCCTCTCCGCCGCGCCCTCCCTCCTCCGCTCGCCCGCCGCCGCCTCCATCCGGCTCACCGTCGCCCTCCTCAAGCCGGAGCCGGCCACCGCCTCCGCCACGGAGCCCCCGATGCCACCTGCCCCAATCCCCGCGCACCGCGCCTCCTCTCTCGCTCCTCCTCGTCTCCCTCCCCGAGCCGTCCCCGAGCACCTTCGCCGGAGCCGCCCGTGGCCCTCGGTGACGCCCCCCTCCGAGCCTGCACCGCCTCCCTAGCCGCCTCAAGCCGCGACGGCCTCCACTGCCAGCCCATGACGCCACCCCTCTCCCTCCTGCGAACGGTTGCCGCCCTCTGCCCCGAGATCCTCCGCCTCCCTCCCTGCCGGCACCGTGGCCGCCTCACCCCCTGTCGTCAGCGCTCGGCCGCCGTCCTCTGCCAAGATCGGCCTCGATCTCCCCTCGCCGGCCTCTGCTCGTGCCTGTGTGGCTCCGTCACCCTCCCCAAGTTCGCCGGCCCCATGCTCGTCTGCCCCAGCGGCCGTAGAGACGACATCGAGCCCGCCTTTGGCCCTGGTGCTCGTCGTCCCTGGCCGTTGTCGTCCTGGCGCCCTCGTAGTCCTCGCGCATGTGGTGCACGCTGCCTCCAATCCCTGATGCAAGCCTCCGTTTTTGTCCATCCATCTCTGTCGAGTTGCTCTGGTCGAGTAGCTATTCTGGCCGATTCCTTCCCAGGTGTGCTATGTGGTGGTCGTGCCTTCGGCAAACAGGGACACCAAGTTGTTCAAGAATCTCGCCACTCACAAAATATGGATAGCAAGTACTCCGACATGGAACCCGGAAGACCCCGGTGTCGAACCCGAAGAATCGCCGACAAGGACCGTCCCTACACCAAGATCTGCTTCCGAACACTTCGACCGAAGACGAATCAAGATCTGCCCGGATGCTACAAGTTCTCCTTCCCGGATGTGATGCCCGAGAACCCGGATGCCAAGGACGTCGACACGGATACGCCAAGTACTTCCTCGAGGACGCCAAGCTCTTCGCCCCGAATGCCAATACCGACTCGATGGCGTGGAACCGACAAGGTCTTCGCAACGACAAGATCGACACCGACCAGGGCGAGTCCGATGCGCCCCCGACGCCGAACCAAGTCCTTCTTCCCGGAACGCCAAGCTCTTCATCTTGTATCCGACCTTCGAAGACCGATCCCGTCGAACCCTGAACCCTGAGACCGAACCCCTAACCCCGGAACCAAGATCTGCCGAACCCTAATGTGTGACCCCTTTCTCAAGCCCTATTTTTATAAATGTAATATCAAATTTTTGCATATTAAATTGTCCATGTCGCATGCATACTTGTCATGTGGGTTGGGGGCCTTATGCCGATTCACCTAAATTAAATATGGGGTCATATGCGGGATTATCTAGTCTAATATTGGTCCCATCTAAATTTGTGTAGCGAACCGGTACTATCTTTTGCCATGTTCAGACAACATTTAAAATGCGGGGTAGTTAAACAACTTGAACTATTTAATTAATTGTCGGGACCCCGGTTTCCGCTTAATATTGCCTAGTTGCATCGCACCTTTGCCATGCCATGCATCATACATGCATCATGTCCGATCTTCTGTCGTAGTATTAAATAGTGCATCCGGTGTTTCTTCTAGTGTTTTGGTTCTTCGCGGATAAGGCCGTTATGTTGATGCGAGTGTCGACCCGATCTTCGGATGAACCTTCGGCAATGTTTTCAGGCGAGCATCTTCCCCCTTTCTACCTATCTTACTTTTATAGTATTTATTTCCCTCCTGTTGATCTATTGCTATCTGTGTTGCGATGCTCTAGTTTTCGTACCCGTGTTATCCCTTGCAGCCTTATATTGCCTTAGACACCTCCTATTACCTGTTGTTTGGTAGATAGTTGGACCCGCGCGTCGCAGTCGCTTGCTCAAGTGTTGTTGCGTGTCGTCAAGTACCACAGTTGTTGGAGTATTGCCTTGTGTTTATTGTTGGAGATGATCATAACTTTAATTACTGTTTAACAACTAAAATTGAAGTAGGTAAGCAGAGGCACAGGTGGGCAATAGATGTTATTTGGCTGTTAACCGTCCACTTGTGTCCCGTAGGACCCCGAGTACTTGATACCTGTTCCTTGAATATTCGCGCTATCCACATCCGGGAGGATTATGGGACCACCAGGCGAGCTTGATTCGGTCTTATTTCTTGGGGCCACAAACTAGTTTGAGGTTTTATTTACTATCATGTACTTATGCCATGCTTTCTGCTTTATTACGATTGCGAGGAGCACCTATCTGCTTTAGGTAAGTGGAGTGTTTTCGGTATCGACAAGCCCAGCTTTTGGGTTCCCAGTCGTTCTGACCATCGGCACAAACCTTGAGTCCGTCTCGAGTCAGCTAACCGCTATGGTGTACTCAATGGGGTGGCCCCCTGAAATATGTCTGAATCCTGTGATTGCTTTGTCATGAAGGCCTCGTTGGGTTTTGATTTGGTTTTTCCGAGGTTGATCGAGTGTGTGTTGCTATTTGTGTACCCCTGCAGGGTAAAACTTTCTGAAAGCCATGTCCGCGGTTATGGACGACTTGGAGCACAGTATCTCGATCATAGACAACTATAACTAAAGTAGTGCTATAAATTTGACTTTATAATGACTAGTAATCAGCTTCACTATAACGGAATGAATAAATAAAACTGCCAACAATTTCTTGTTTGGGTTGTCGCCTGCGACCATTGTATCTGACTAGTAAGTATTGCAACTACAACGGAATGGCTAAATAAAAGTACCAACAACTGCTGGGTTTTGGATTATCTCATGCTAATGGAATTTGACTAGTAAGTGTCGCAACTACAATGGAATGGTTAACTAAAAGTGCCCACTGCTTATTTTATCAGGATGACTATCTATACCTGACTAGTAATTGCTGCAACGATAACTGAATAAATAAAACTGCCAACTGTGTGAGTTCCTCGGTTGACTTCCTCGTTTGGTCTCGAGGGGGAAACACCAGGATGGGTTTGTATGGTAGTAGCATCAGGTTGGTTCCGAATAGGTCTTTCTTATCCCTCTCTGATAGCCGACAGTTATATCGAGTCTCTATAGGTTGTTTAGTGCATGCTTCCGCTGCCGCTTCAGTCCACCATACCTATGTAGGCGAGGACCGCCGAATTCTAGCCTCGCCGTGTACTGGCCTCAGTACTGACCGCTCTCTCTTTTTCCTTTGCCCTTTGTCGGCACCCCTTTTGTTTAAGCAGGTTTTGAGATCGACGTCGTTAGCAGGGTTACCCTTCCGGCTTGGCCTAGGTAGGGTTATGGACGCCATTGGTTATTCTTCAGGGCTCTTAGACCCATTTGCATCTTGTCCATAGTCGGACGCTCTATCATTTTCAAGGTGATTTGGATCTTTGTATATTATCTCTGTATTCTTGACTCTTGGAGTCGTGTTGTATATATATATCTGTTCTGTGGGTCCCATCGAGGACTGTTGTGTAATGTTATTACTTCGTTTTCCACCTGCACGCAAGTGCCTGGTGGGCACCTTTGAATCGTTTCTATGCGGGTTTGGCGAGAATCACTAAAACTTGCATAGGTCCGATTCTGAGGGTGTTACAGAGTGGTATCAGAGCTCAGCAGTTGCGACACCCCACTAGTCCAGCCTGTAGGATAACCTAGCTAACGGCCGAAGTAGAGTGTCAAAAATATTTTTGCAAAATCGGTTGGATAGTTCTGATTAGCTCTGATTTTACTCCTTACCCCTCTGCTGCTCTCCTCTCACCTCTGCGTGTTTTGAATCCGCTCTCTTCTCTCTCTTCGAGTCCAGGATTTCTCATGGTTGGGTTCCATCGTACCTTCAGGGTTTCGCCTCCTCCTTTGGTAACAGTGTTGCTACATCTGGTCTTCATGCTATCCGAGGAATCCTTCGTCTGGTGGACTTCTCTTTGTTCCTTCTCGTGCCTTCCGGTGTTTTCCGATGCGACTACATCATCTACGCCAGATCCGATGCAGAGTCTGCATCACTCCTTTGTTTCCGAACCTCGATTGTCGAGATCTTCAATCTGAATTCTGAGAGTTGGTTGCGTAGTTTCCTATTCATGTGCAGGGTAATGCTTTGGGTGCGCGATGGACTGATCACCATCCGACTACTCTTATCATTCGCTCTTGTACATCGAATCAGTGGATCCAGCAATTTTACTCCGTCCACGGAGGCTAGAGGTGGCTTTATTGGTTGATACCTCTACCTTCGCCTTTGTTTGCCGGAGTGTTCTCTCGACGATCTCGGACAACGAACCCTTGTTAGTGGTGTCGCAGGGATCTACACGATGCGAGAAGATTCAGATCGTCGACCTTCTCCCCGGTACCATGAGGCGGATCTCGAGGGCGAGATCCATTGTTAGTGGTGTCGAATTGTGGCATCCCGCAAAACCACTACTAGAAAATCGCGTTGTTTTTGTGCATTGCATCATCATGACCGCATGCTCATGTCATCATGCCACATTGCATTTGAGCATCATCATGTCATCATGCATTTGTTTGTCGAAACCTATTTTCTAAAAGCCTAGTTTGGTTTTCTAAATATTCCCCCTCTCAATTTCAAATTAAAGCGTCGGGCTTTTCCGGGTCTTTTTATTTGTCTAAACACTATTTACAAAAGTTTATTTTAAATTAAACCAAAGTTTATATTATTTTAGGGGGGCAGCCAAACCGGGCCAATCCGACCCAGCCGACCACCCCCAGTACAACCAGCCTACCCAAAATCCTAAAACTACCCAACCCAATCTACCCAGCCCCCCTCCACCTCACCCCACCCAATAGTCTGCTGCCACCTCATCCTCCCCCTTCCCCCTACCCTATCCCAGCCCGCCACCTCATCCTACCCCCCTCACCTCTCCTCCTTTTTTCCCCAACCAAACCCACTTCCCCCCTACGGTCAAAGACCCTGGCGCCTGGCCCCACCCAACTCCCAGCCCCACACGCTCCCTCGCACCTCCCCGCTCCTCACCCGGGACCCACCTCCCAGACCCCACCTGCTCTCACGCGCCCGCGACCCCGTCTTCTCTCCCTCGACCCTGCTCGCATCCTCCTTCCCCGCCGCCAGGCACCGAGGCTTCCACCGCCGCGATCCCGTCCTCGCCCGACCGCCTCCCTCTCCTCCCCAGGCTCCTCTCTGCCGCGCCCTCCCTCCTCCGCTCGCCCGCCGCCGCCTCCATCCGGCTTACCGTCGCCCCCCCCTCAAGCTCCTTTGGCCGGAGCCCGGCCACCCGCCTCCGCCGCCATGGGAGGCCCCCCCGACGCCACCTGCCCCAATCCCCGCGCACCACGCCTCCTCTCTCGCTCCTCCTCGTCTCCCTCCCCGAGCCGTCCCCGAGCACCTTCGCCGAAGCCGCCCGTGGCCCTCGGCGACGCCCCCCTCCGAGCCTGCACCGCCTCCCTGGCCGCCTCGAGCCGCGACGGCCTCCACTGCCAGCCCGTGACGCCACCCCTCTCCCTCCTGCGAACGGTTGCCGCCCTCTGCCCCGAGATCCTCCGCCTCCCTCCCTGCCGGCACCGTGGCCGCCTCACCACCTGTCGTCAGCGCTCGGCCGCCGTCCTCTGCCAAGATCGGCCTCAAGATCCCCTCGCCGTCCTCTGCTCGTGCCTGTGTGGCTCCGTCACCCTCCCCAAGTTCGCCGGCCCCATGCTCGTCTGCCCCAGCGGCCGCAGAGACGACGTCGAGCCCGCCTAGCGCCGACCGCCTTTGGCCCTGGTGCTCCTCGTCCCTGGCCGTTGTCGTCCTGGCGCCCTCGTAGTCCTCGCGCATGTGGTGCACGCTGCCTCCAATCCCTGATGCAAGCCTCCATTTTTGTCCATCCATCTCTGTCGAGTTGCTCTAGTCGAGTAGCTATTCTGGCCGATTCCTTCCCATGTGTGCTATGTGGTGGTCGTGCCTTCGGCAAACAGGGACACCAAGTTGTTCAAGAATCTCGCCACTCACAAAATATGGACGGCAAGTACTCCGACATGGAACCCGGAAGACCCCGGTGTCGAACCCGAAGAATCGCCGACAAGGACCGTCCCTACACCAAGATCTGCTTCCGAACACTTCGACCGAAGCCGAATCAAGATCTCCCCGGATGCTACAAGTTCTCCTTCCCGGATGCGATGCCCGAGAACCCGGATGCCAAGGACGTCGACACGGATACGCCAAGTACTTCCTCGAGGACGCCAAGCTCTTCGCCCCGAATGCCAATACCGACTCGATGGCGTGGACCCGACAAGGTCTTCGCAACGACAAGATCGACACCGACCTGGGCGAGTCCGATGCGCCCCCGACGCCGAACCAAGTCCTTCTTCCCGGAACGCCAAGCTCTTCATCTTGTATCCGACCTTCGAAGACCGATCCCGTCGAACCCTGAACCCTGAGACTGAACACCGAACCCCGGAACCAAGATCTGCCGAACCCTAATGTGTGACCCCTTTCTCAAGCCCTATTTTTATAAATGTAATATCAAATTGTTGCATATTAAATTGTCCATGTCGCATGCATACTTGTCATGTGGGTTGGGGGCCTTATGCCGATTCACCTAAATTAAATATGGGGCCATATGCGGGCTTATCTAGTCTAATATTGGTCCCATCTAAATTTGTGTAGCGAACCGGTACTATCTTTTGCCATGTTCAGACAACATTTAAAATGCGGGGTAGTTAAACAACTTGAACCATTTAATTAATTGTCAGGACCCCGGTTTCCGCTTAATATTGCCTAGTTGCATCGCACCTTTGCCATTCCATGCATCATACATGCATCATGCCCGATCTTCTGTCGTAGTATTAAATAGTGCATCCGGTGTTTCTTCTAGTGTTTTGGTTCTTCGCGGATAAGGCCGTTGAGTTGATGCGAGTGTCGACCCGATCTTCGGGTGAACCTTCGGCAATGTTTTCAGGCGAGCATCTTCCCCCTTTCTACCTATCTTACTTTTATAGTATTTATTTCCCTCCTGTTGATCTATTGCTATCTGTGTTGCGATGCTCTAGTTTTCGTACCCGTGTTATCCCTTGCAGCCTTATATTGCCTTGGACACCTCCTATTACCTGTTGTTTGGTAGATAGTTGGACCAGCGCGTCGCAGTCGCTTGCTCAAGTGCTGTTGCGTGTCGTCAAGTACCACAGTTGTTGGAGTATTTCCTTGTGTTTATTGTTGGAGGTGATCATAACTTTAATTACTGTTTAACAACTAAAATTGAAGTAGGTAAGCAGAGGCACAGGTGGGCAATAGATGTTATTTGGTTGTTAACCATCCACTTGTGTCCCGTAGGACCCCGAGTACTTGATACCTGTTCCTTGAATATTCGCGCTATCCACATCCGGGAGGATTATGGGACCCACCTGAGCCAGAGCTTGATTCAGTCTTATTTCTTGGGGCCACAAACTAGTTTGAGGTTTTATTTACTATCCTGTACTTATGCCATGCTTTATTGCTTTATTACGATTGTGCGAGGAGCACCTGTACTGTTTAGGTAAGCGGAGTATTTTCGCGGTATCGACAAGCCCAGTTTTGGGTTCCCAGTCGTTTACAGCCACTGGCGCAAACCTTGAGTCCGTCTCGGAGTCAGCTAACTTCGTTGCGGGTGTACTCAATGGGGTGGCCCCCTGAAATATTTCTGAATCCTGTGATTGCTTTGTCGTGAAGGCCTCGTTGGGTTTTGATTTGGTTTTTCCGAGGTTGATCGAGTGTGTTGCTATTTGTGCACCCTGCAGGGTAAAACTTTCTGAAAGCCGTGTCCGCGGTTATGGACGACTTGGAGCACAGTATCTCGATCATAGACAACTATAACTAAAGTAGTGCTATAAATTTGACTTTATAATGACTAGTAATCAGCTTCACTATAATGGAATGAATAAATAAAACTGCCAACAATTGCTTGTTTGGATTGTCGCCTGCGACCATTGTATCTGACTAGTAAGTATTGCAACTACAACGGAATGGCTAAATAAAAGTACCAACAACTGCTCGGTTTTGGATTATCTCATGCTAATGGAATTTGACTAGTAAGTGTCGCAACTACAATGGAATGGTTAACTAAAAGTGCCCACTGCTTATTTTATCAGGATGACTATCTATACCTGACTAGTAATTGCTGCGATAATCGAATAAATAAAGCGCCAACCTGTGTGAGTTCCTCGGTTGACTTCCTCGTTTGGTCTCGAGGGGGAAACACCAGGATGGGTTTGTATGGTAGTAGCATCAGGTTGGTTCCGAATAGGTCTTTCTTATCCCTCTCTGATAGCCGACAGTTATATCGAGTCTCTATAGGTTGTTTAGTGCATGCTGCCGCTTGATCCACCATACCTATGTAGGAGAGGACGCCGAATTCTAGCCTCGCCGTAATCGGCCTCGATCTTGACCGCTCTCTCTTTTTCCTTTGCCCTTTGTCGGCACCCCTTTTGTTTAAGCAGGTTTTGAGATCGACGTCGTTAGCAGGGTTACCCTTCCAGCTTGGCCTAGGCAGGGTTATGGACGCCATTGGTTATTCTTCAGGGCTCTTAGCCCCATTTGCATCTTGTCCGTAGTCAGACGCTCTATCATTTTCAAGGTGATTTGGATCTTTGTATATTATCTCTGTATTCTTGACTCTTGGAGTCGTGTTGTATATATATATCTGTTCTGTGGGTCCCATCGAGGACTGTTGTGTAATGTTATTACTTCGTTTTCCACCCGCACGCAAGTGCCTGGTGGGCACCTTTGAATCGTTTCTATGCGGGTTTGGCGAGAATCGCTAAAACTTGCATAGGGCCGATTCTGAGGGTGTTACACCTGGCATTACTCGTCTTCTTGAGAAATATCTCTTGCACATAAGGGTCCTGCACCCAGCCTGACGTTGTTCCATCGTCATCTTCTCCTCCGGCATCTAGATCATCATCATCCCGGTCTGCTTCCGCACCTTCACCATCTCCAGGAGACTCATCAGCATCTCACCTATTCTCGCCGTGATGATCATCGTCATGATCATCTTCGTCATCGCTTATCCAACGAGTGTATCCATCCATGAAACCATGGCGGAGTAGGTGCGCCTGCAGATTCCCAGAATCTGGGTCGATCACCCAGTTGAGTTTGCATCTTCTGCGCGGACATCTTATCTCCGTCTTGTTATTTCGTATCATATCGGTCATCGCACATTTCAAAAATCTAGCCACAATGCCTTCGCTCATTATGAGCACCATTTTTTCCTGCACGGTGTACACGGTACAATTAGAAGTCTATTCGAACCACATAATCAATGCATGCATGCAATGGTCGATAGAAAATTTCGGCATGACCTATCCTAAAATAAGGACCTTTGCGAAATGCTAAAGTCTTGCCAAAATGGAAATGAATCAACATGTTGGCAAAACAAATGGCAACTTGTTAACACACAAACACAATAGAGAGAGACTGATCCATACACACATGAACATATCATCCTCTCCATACACACATGCATGAGCATCGATCCTCTCCATATACATACACATGACCATCGATCCTCTCCATACACACATCATGAGCATCGATCATCTACATACATATGAGCACATCATCCATATACACATGAACACATCCTTACATGGACAACTTACCGAGATGAGAGACCGATCGTGAGAAGATGGAAAGGAGAGGTGCACGCGAGACCGGAGAAGGAGATGAGAGACCGGAGAGCTTGCTCTATTATGTATGTAACATCCAAGGCAAGTTCTACATGCTAAAAATGGTGAATGAGTGGAGAAATTTAGGTGGGAAGGAGAAGGATCCCGACTAGATCTAAGGAGGAAGAAAAAGGGGAAAGTGAAGTGTGGGTGGTGGATGATCACACATGTTTACAAAGTGGAGCTGCCAAAAAAATAGTCGACACATCCGTGGCGCACATTGCCCTAGTGCGCCACAGGAACTAAACACAACCGTGGTGCACATGCCCCAGTGCGCCACGGATGTGTCTGCCCATTTACAGAACAGAGGGGCCTTCACTTAGGCGTAGAGCACCCCCTCCATGTGCGCCATGGTTAACCCTAACAACCGTAGTGCACCCACCCCATGTGCACTACGGGTATGCGGCATGCGGCCAGCAGGGCCCTGGCCCACACATATCTATGGCGCATTATCACCATGTGTGCCACGGTTGTTGTAGTTACTAGTAGGGCATTGCCCATAGGTGAGCCACGCCTATTTTATCTGTGGGGCACTTCAACCACGTGAGCCACGGAGGTTTGGATTACCTATAGCCCTTTTCCTAGTAGTGCAGGATAACCCTGTTGACTGGCTTGAATTTCTAGGGTACAATCTAACCTAACCGTAACGACCAATAGTAGCCGCCCGATCGTAACCCTATTGCCCAAAGGCGACCGTTAGATCGTGTCTTCTAGAAGACCTGGCCACCTTCCCCCTTCCTGGGGCACTAGTTCTACGTGCCTATGGTTACAGACCGTTCGATCGGGCTGCATGGACGCTAGGATGTTTCTTTGCAAGGCCGATCCGCGAGTAGGCTGTTCTGCGACATGTTTCCCCGTTCTTATAATATTGAAATATATTACTATTTGCAATTTTCTCTACCATATATCAATAGAGATTGTGACAGAGCACGTATCTTTCACAACCATACCCCTTCTCCACCCCAACTCACTGTGCGGGATGACGCCACCGGCTTCCGCGTGCCTTTCCTGGGTGACAGCAACTTACTTGAACCGTAGGGTAGGAAATCATTTGACTAACGTTTGAATTGTACTTAAAAATTCCTGTTGTCGGCTTAACTAACTACACATCTATTCTCTGATTTCTGGACGAACTTCAGATGTGGGAGCCACGCGACAAGGAGTACTCAGATCGCTAGCCCTTGAATCTGGAGGAGATCGTCACGCACAACATCTTGGCGACGTACGCGATTTGTGTGCTCCCACCATGGATGCTCTCTCTGTTATCCCTACTACGTTCTCCTAGGCTACGAGCTCGTGTTTTGGCACGGCGCGTGCGGCTGCACGGCTGCAACTACACCGGCCCACCGGCAAAGCTCGTGGTCCACCTTGCAATGGATGAGCCGATCGAAGTGATTAGTCTCCCTTATGGCTATGCCATTCTTCTCTAAGGGCAGGTGTCTTTCCCTGAGTTGGCACGCCTCCGGCTCATTTTGCAGGGGGGGCTCTATTTTTGTCTTGACCATCACCACTAGCGTTCAAGGAACCATCACTGGGCCCACCATCACCTCTAGCGTTGCGGGAACCGTCCATCGGCCCACCTTCGTGTCTTTGGTATGCGTCAGGTCGGTCTCGTGCGCCTGGCCATTGTACACTATGAGTATGTGGTCGCACGCCCAGTTGCCATCGTCTGATGCAATGCATGTGAAAGTCGTGGCGCCGAGCTTCTCACCGCCGAGCGAGGTGGAGTTTACGGACCTGAGGTCAGTCCTTTGTGTGCCATCAAAGTACCTTGTCGATGCTGGACTAGCCAAGCAGATCAATTTTTGTATTCGCATCGAGAACACCGAGAGGGAGTTGTTGAACTTATGTTGTTCTTAAATGTAAGCTGTAATCAATACTAGTCCGGTGTGGAGAGCATACTTGTCAGGCGAATGTATGGTAGTCGCAGTTCTGTAATATTCCTTAATATTCGTGCGTTCTCCCACCTATAAGTGTCACACTTTCCGTGTGCCGTGTACAGAAGACATTAGATGTGTTCGTGTTATAACAGCTGTTGGATTTTTTTGGTAGGGTTGGCGTTCTTTAATTCTCTTCCTTCTCCTTGAAGCCACTGTCCTCACTCCACTCCACTATACTCCTTTAGCCTCTAGCAGGAGGTGTGCCCCCACAACTGTCAGGGGGATAACCCTCAGTAGGGTCACGAGAGGGGAAACGTAGCGCAGCTGGGTTGGCTCCGAGTAAAGAAACAACCCAGCCGGGTAAGAATGTCCAGGTAGGATAAACAAGAAAGCCGACATATAAACTATGTCGGCCCGCATCGGACAAAGTTGTAACCCTTGCAGGTCTCAACAAGCCGAGTCAAGCGAGGAAGGGCCGAGTCAAGGAGGACACGTGGCACCTTTCCGAGTAAGGTTCAGGAGGGACCATGGTAAAGCATAGTCAAAAGAGAAGGGCGATGCCGGGTGACACAAAAGGAACCGGGTGATGCCCAAATCACGCGCTGACGTACAAAGTAATAGCGTGACGTCAAAAAGAACAAGAAGCAGCGTACCAGAAGACCGTTAGCTGTCAAGCTTTGTGGACCGGGCCTCTGGTCTTAGGGCAAGCCCATAACCAGGCCCATATTGTAGGGACCAAGATCCATATAGTAAACCCTAGAACCCAAAGGGGTATCAGCTTTCTAGCACTTCCTATATAAAGGAGGGCATAGAAGTAGTAGAAGGAGGTTGGACCAAGTAGGGAACTAGTGATGTGTTCACAAACCAAAACAACTCAAGGAGCACTTGTAATCTTTGGGGTATCAATCGAATTGCCAAGTCTGGAGAGTTCTTCTTGTTCTTCGTGCTTGGCTCGACCGTGTAATCCCTCCCCGGTGACCACAAGCACCCATTCGGCCCCCAACTTAAGCCTACCCAGGGCATCTGCCGTGCCACCACCACGACAGTTGGCGCCCACCGTGGGGCAAAAGAAGGTGCTTGATGGAGTCTTCATCCGGACGGGGAACATCATCGCCAAGACCAGCGAGCGTGTCTACTCTGGCCTCATCCAGATGTTTGGAGCGCTCAACTTCGTCAGCGACAACCCGGGCTGCTTCGGGACCAAGCCGTTCCCTAGGGGCGGTCGCTTCATCGAGTTCGGCGAGCACCAGGTCTACGTCGCGGTGCGCGTGGAGCGCGCATATCCTGAGAACGTCGTCCTGGCGCCGGATCCTCCAACGGCTCCTATCGCTGGGAAACCTCACCAACTCGTCTTGATGGAGGTAATGATGACAGCCCCAAACCCACGGCTCCCCCAGTAGCTCCAGTAGTGAATGAGAACGCAGAGGGAGGAAATCACGAGGAAACGCCAAGGGCTGCAAGAACAGCAAAGGCGCCGCTGGAAAAACCAGAGAACATAGCTAGGAGCAAAAGAGCTAAGGAGCTGCAGGAAGCGATAGACAAGTTGGCAGAGCCAGTGGCACAAGCAACCGAGCCAGCGCGTGTGCAAGATGAGTTGGAAGAAGCCAGGATAAAAGTGCTGGAGAAATCCAAGGAGCTAGCACAGTTACAATAAGACGTGGATATCACTATCCAAGAGCTTAACTCAGCAAATCGAGTCAAGGGCGCAAAGACCCGGCTTAATGCAACGAGATTGAGAGGAAGGAACCTCAATGAAGAGCTGGCAGATGCGACATCGAAGATAACACCAGAGAACAGCAATGAGACGGCCATGCGTCCAACGTACAACACAGCAGCAGCTAAGCTGCGAGCGGCAGAAGCAGCAATGGCAGAATTACCCCACTTGGAGGGGGAAGCAAAGAAAAGGCAGCAAGAACGAGTCAATGAGTTAGTAAAAGCAGCCAGCATGCTGAATGAGGCATATTACAGAGCAAATCCGGGTATAGCATGGAGGTCACAGCTGGTTCACTCGGTGACTCCTGTCCTGGCAAGATCGGCAGGGGACACAGCATCCTCACCCGGAGCGACGCCTAGGCCAAGAAAAGAAAAAAGTGTAGATTCAGGAAGAAACAAGAAGATGGTCGCCTATGATCTGGCAGTGGTTCAAGGAAACCCGGCGCATGCGCAAGGGGCAAAAAGAAATAATCCCCGAGAAAATGAAAACCAGGAAAAAGTTGGGCAGAGAAATGACAACGGAGGGAAAAATTTGCACCTCATGCTAGGCGCGGAACTCACTCGGCAGGAGGAGGAAATCCAGCTCCGAATAACACACCAGCTCAGCCAGAAAGAATACAGCAAAGCGCGGGAAAAGCAGTTCAATAGCCTGCTGACCCGAACGCGAATAAGTATAAAGACGGTTACTCGGCTATGGTAAATGACGGGTATGAACTGTCGGATCATGCATATCAGGCAATGGGAGAAAGATTTGGAGGCAGGAACCTTTAGCCGGATGATGCCAGGTTGAAGCTTCACCGCATAAAAATGGCAGAGATAATTGAATCACAAGGTCCGCAGGGTCCACCGTGCTTTGGCCCAAGGATCATGAAGGAGCCACCGGTGCCAAATTTCTAGCTGGCCAGAGGGACAAAAACATATGATGAAAGCACAAAACCAGAGGACTGGCTCATAGATTATGGAACCACTGTGAAGATCGCACAGGGAAACTTGAGATGGGCAGTATATAACGTGCCGCAGATGCTGGAAGGACCAGCTCGGGTATGGTTGAACAATTTGCCACCCGGAAGTATCAACAGTTGGATCGATTTTCACGACGCTTTCGTGAGAATTTCACAAGCACTTACCAAAGGCTGAATTGCCCACAACAACTACCAATGTGCAAGCAAAGACTGAATGAGACAGACAGGGAATTCCTCAGAAGTTGGTGTACGATGTGTAACTCTTGTGAAGGGGTAATCGAGTCACAAGCAATCGCATGGTTTGCACAAGGATGTAGATATGGAAGTGTGTTGTGGCAAAGGTTACAAAGAGATATGCCGACAAGACTGGCAGAGACGATAAGAATCGCCGACTCGTATGCGTTAGGAGATCTGACTCAGCCGCTGCTCATGTTGGCAGACGGGATGACTGAGACTCAGATCTATGATGCTGCCTGGTCGCAAAGGCGCCAGGAAAGATCCGAATAGAGAAGCAAGAGAAGAGACGAGAGGCCGGATTACAGGTATGGTTCGACTCAGGTTGCGGCCGTGAGTCAGGACCACCCAGATGCTGGAAGCAGTCAGCATCAAAGGACAAATGGTCAACAACAATGGGTGCCAAAGAATGACGGCAAAAGGCCATACGATCAGAGAAAGCAGTATCAGGACCGACAAAAAAATACACCTATGTGATGATGCTGGATCAGCCGTGTAAGTTTCACACGCCTAGTCTGAGTAAACCGGCCAATCACTCAAAGAGTCAATGCACCTAGTTTTTGAAAGGAGATAGAGTGAACTCGCCGAATAAACAGCTTCCACCACCTCCCCCTCCACCACTTACAGGAGGAAATGCTCAAGCAGTAGGAGCAGATAATGATATGAAAGCAGTGCCGAGATATCGAATCGAAAGAAGAAGGCATGCACGGTGCACAATCCAAGAGGTGACGATTCTCATGTCGGCTACGGAACCAGAAATGAGTACATAGAACATCACCAGAGCTATGTTGTCTTTGTCACAGAGCCAAATGACAAGAAGAGCCAACAACGACGAATGATGGAAGTGAATGCCACGATGCCGGCAATTCCCATGTACATGCATTGGTCTGAGCAAGAGATAACTTGGAGTATAAAATATCACCCCAAGATCATGCCAACCCCTGGAGGATACGCTCTGGTTTTGGATCCAATATTCATGGGCCCAGATATCAATGTGAAGTTTTCAAAAGTGTTGATTGACGGTGGCAGTAGCATCAACATTATGTATAAGGATACAATGCTCAAGTTAGGCATTACCATGAACATGCTAGAGCCGACTAACACCACTTTCCATGGTATTGTGCCGGGATTGTCTTGTGAGCCAATTGGAAAGATCTAGGTCGACGTCTTATTCGGCAACAGAGAGAATTGTCGCACTGAAGCTATATAGTTCGAGGTAGTAGATCTGGTCAGCTCATACCATGCCTTACTCAGCAGACCGGCTATGGCAAGATTCATGGCTACTACCCATATGGCTTACCTAAAAATGAAGGTGCCAGGCCCATGTGGATCTTCACTGGCCGAGTCACTCATCATAGCGCAAGAGAAAAGTCAGATGTTGGAAGTGGCAGCATTGGCCAAAGTAGCACAGATGTCCATGCCGGCACTCACCAACCCGCATGGCAGTGTGTCATTTCAAGCTACCAAGGAAACCAAGAAGGTGCAGGTGGATGAAACTTTCCCAGAGCGCACAGTTACCATTGGGGATGGCCTTACAGATAAATAGGAAAGCGAGCTCACCAGCGTCCTCTTTGAGAATCGGGACATCTTTGCATGGTCCACTCAAGATCTGCAAGGAGTTCCGAGGGAGCTGGCTGAGCACTCTCTTCATGTAAGACCAGATGCAAAGCCGGTGAAGCAACCCCTCCGCCGCTTCGCCGAGGATAGGAGGAAAGTAATAGCTGCCGAGATTGCAAGACTTTTAGCTGCTGGATTCATAATGGAAGTACTGAACCCGGACTGGTTGTCAAATCCAGTCTTGGTCGAGAAGAAAAAAAGATGACCCGAACGTGGCAGTGGTATGGCGCATGTGTATTGATTACACGAACCTTAATAAGGCGTGTCCAAAAGATCCATTTCCTCTGCCTCGGATCGATCAGGTCATAGATTCTACTTCTGGGTGTGAGTTATTGTCATTTGCGGATGCATATTCAGGATTCCATCAGATTCCACTAAATCCAAATGATCAAATAAAGACAGCTTTTATCACCCCGTATGGGGCTTATTGCTATCGCACCATGCCATTCGGATTGAGAAATGCAGGAGCAACATATCAAAGATGCATGCAAAAATGCTTGCAAGATAAATTGGAAAAAAATGTTCAAGTATACGTTAGTGACATGGTAATAAAAACCATACAAAGTCATACTCTAATTGAGGACTTGTGTCAAACATTCGCGAACTTGAGAAGATTCCAATGAAACTTAACCCGTAAAAATGTACATTTGGTGTCCCGGTTGGCAAGTTACTCGGATTCCTTGTATCCAGCCGAGGAATCGAAGCTAACCCGACAAAGATCAGGGCCATCGAAAGAATGGAATTTCCAAAAACCCTCAATGATGTCCAGAAGTTTACTGGATGCCTGGCCTCATTGAGCAGGTTTGTTAGTCAGCTAGGCGAAAAATCCCTACCACTATATCAGCTGATGAAGAAATCAGACAAATTCACATGGACACAGCAAGCTGATAGCGCTTTCCATGAATTAATGAAAATGTTGGCAACAGCACCAATATTAGCGTCACCACTATCCAAGGAGCCAATGCTGCTCTATGTCGCCGCAACCAACAGAGTTGTAAGTGCAGTAATAGTGGTTGAACGTGAAGGGGGCAAATCAGTCCAAGGACCAGTGTATTACTTGAGTGAAGTGCTCTCTGTCTCGAAACAGAATTGCCCGCATTATCAGAAGATGACATATGGGGTATATATGGCAGCAAAGAAGCTGAAACATTATTTTCAAGAACACCCAATCTTGGTAATATGCGAGGCACCTATCTCGGACATATTGGGTAGCAAAGATGCCAGCAGCCGAGTCGCCAAATGGGCCATCGAACTGGCACCATACACTCTACAATATGATAGGTGGGATGCAATAAAATCTCAAGCTGTTGTAGATTTCTTTGTAGAATGGATGGAAATGCAGTACGAACCGCCACTACCAGATCCGAATTATTGGAAAAATGCATTTTGATGGGTCCAAGACGAAAATGGGTCTGGGCGCCGGGATAGTGCTCACATCTCCAAAGAGAGATCAATTGAGGTATGTGTTGCAGATTCATTTTGCTGCTTCTAACAACGTTGCCGAGTATGAAGCACTTGTCCATGGCATTAAAGTAGCCAAGGAAATTGGTATCAAAAGGATCATGTGTTTTGGCTATTCGGATTTGGTGATTCAGCAAGTGTCTGGACATTGGGATGCGCTGGACGCAAACATGGCATTATATCGCTTCCACGTGCAACAAATTTCGGGATATTTTGACGGTTGTAAATTTCATCACATTCCTATAGCAGAAAATGAGGCAGCAGATGTACTGTCCAAACTAGGATCCTCCAGGCAAGCAATACCACCAGGGGTAGCATTGGAGCATCTCAGGAAGCCATCGATCAAGCCGTCACCGGAGTCTGAATCAATGAGGATTATCCCGGCGAGTCAGGAATCAGAAGCAATGCCAATGGACATCGACTCAGGGGTAGGTTCGAGTTACTCGGGGACTGATCCATTCAATTCAGCGATCGCTGAATCACACTCGGGGACTCCTCAGGTTATGTTGGCAGATCATATGTCGGTGGAACCGATGGACATTGATGTTGAAGCAGACCGGAACCATTAATACCAACGTGGGCACAGCCAATATTCAGTTATTTGAAAGATGGAACCTTGCCGAGTGATGAAACACTGGCAAGGCAAATAGCACGAAGGGCAAAATCGTACACCATAATCAACAAGGAGCTCTACAAGCGAAGTGTGACAAGTGTACTGGAGCGTTGTATCAGCTCAGAGAAAGGCCAGGAGATATTATTGGATATCCATCAAGGAGAGTGCGGGAACCATGCGTCATCAAGAGCTTTGGTAGCCAAGGCATTCCGACATGGATTCTACTAGCCAAGCGCATTGGCACAAGCGCAAGAGTTAGTCGGAAAATGCAGTGGTTTTCAACACTATCCGTCCAAGTCACATTTACCAGCGTCTGAATTGAAGACTATACCAATCACTTGGCCTTTTGCAGTGTGGTGCCTAGATATGGTAGGACCATTCAAACCAGCAAGGGGAGGCATGACTCATATCTTGGTCATGATCGATAAGTTCACCAAGTGGATAGAAGTGAAGCCAATCAAGAAATTGGATGGTAAAACAGTTGTTACATTCTTAAGGGATATAATCCTCAGATACAGTTACCCGCACACTGTGATCACTGACAATGGCACGAACTTTGCCGAAGGATATTTTGTTCGCTTCTGTGAGAAACACCGAATAAGACTTGATGTAGCATCAGTCGCCCATCCAGAATCAAATGGACAAGTTGAAAGGGCTAATGGCTTAGTTCTGTCCGGGATAAAATCCCGCTTAATGGAACCACTCCAGAGATCACCTAGTTGTTGGATAGAGGAACTACCCTCAGTACTGTGGAGCCTAAGAACAACTCCAAATCGATCAACTGGGTATACACCATTTTTCCTTGTATATGGGGCTGAAGCAATTTTTCCTGCCGACATAGAATATGACTCGCCAAGAATAAGGCAATACTTAGAAGTCGAGGTAAAAGAGGCCCGAGAAGATGGAGTAGACTTACTCGAAGAAGCAAGGGAACTTCCATTCTCCATATCCGCTATATATCAACAAAATCTCCGATGCTACCATAGCCGGAAAGTGGAACCTCGTGTTTTTCGAGGAGATATGGTGCTAAGGCTGGTGCAGCGCACATCAGGAATGCATAAATTATCACCTCCATGGGAAGGTCCATTCATTGTAAGCAAAGCATTGCACAATGATTCCTACTATATCATAGACGCTCGAGAAGCGCAAAAGAACAAGGCGGAAATGTCAGGAGATGAAACCAAAAGGCCATGGAATGTAGCACTGCTTCGTCCCTTCTACACTTGGGAGAAGCAGTGCATGTATCACTCAAACTCTCATAGGTCGGACATGTTTGCCAGCTATGTGCTAATAATAAAATGGTATGATTCGAAAAACTGACTCGGGGACTACCCCTTAAGTTTTCCACTTCAGTTATTTTACGTCGGCTGGCGTGATACCCGAAATTTATCTCGGAACAAGTAGTGTTTACTCGGAAGAAATAAACTCTTTGACTATGTTGTTGTCTAAAAACACGGCTTCATGGCAAGCAAGAGAAAAAGATGTAAGACGGGTAAACACGAACGCCGGATAAAATACAAGGGAGAAACGTGAGTCAGCTTTAATTTTTGCCTGACTCTCTACAGGTTGTGTTATACTACGTGTTGATTAATCTCGGACAAGTTATCCAAGTTTCATACCCGCTAACTATATCCTTCGTACTTTGAGATCCTAATGTCGAACACCAAAAAAGGTAGACAAGGGCCAGAGGCAAGGAAAGGTGACACGGCAAAATGAAACTAGGGTACTTTCCCTTGAATGATTCACACTTAGAGCATAACGCAGCCACATAAAGCCTATCAAAAGGCATACAGTCAAACTTCAAGTGCAATGTATGTTACATATGTACCCGGCATACCGGGGATCTAATAAAAGTTCGATTATTTGTTTGCCTAAGGAGCAGATGAACTCGGAGGAGCACTCTCAGAGCCAGGAGCAGTGCTTGGAGCATCGGCCGGGTCATCTGGATCATCTGACTCGGTTGCCTCCTTGTCGCCACCTTCTTCAGCAGCAACTTCGACGAGCGGGTCGCCAAGGTCGAGGAAGTTGGGCCCTTCACACCAAGCATGCACCATGGTGTACTCGATCATGGCATAAGCTCGCTCCTGGCGCTTCTTGATCATCTCCAGGTCATTCAGCCATTTTCCATCGCCCCTTATGCGAGCAGAATGTCGAGGTTGATGTCCTCGTACCATGAAAGCACGAAGGAGAGAGCCTTATCCGCTGCAGCTCGGCCGACCGACTCACGCCATTGATCCAGCCCGTCTAGTAAGAAGTAATCTGTCGGCGAGTGGCTCGATGAGTTCGGGTGAGTCTTCATCCGGCCAGAGCATGCGAAACGCATGGATAGATGACTTGAGCAAGTCCACACCGCAAGATCTGAGGGTCTTGACCCGTTCAGACACCGCTTCAAGGAGCTCCTCAATGTACACCTCACTGTCAGTAGCAGCACCAGCTTCGTATCTCACTTTCTTCATGGCTCGGATGGCAAACATGTTGGCCTCAGGAAAGTTCTCTACGAGCAAAAAGAGAAAGTTAGCAAATAGCAAGGGCAGATGGAAAAATCCAAGAAGGACTCATACAGTGCGTAAAGAGTAAGAACTCACTACCGAGAAAGAAGTTGATGGCGGCGAGTTTGTTATGCTAAGCCTTGGTCTTGGCTTGAAGGGCGTCGAAGTTCTGGTTTGCTGACTCAACCGATGACTCGGCCTCGTCGAGCAAACTCTTGGTCTTCTCGGTGCTGGCAGCAAGTTGCTCGCTTTTCTCGGCAAGCTTTTCCTTTAGCCCTTTCACCTTGGCCAAGTGCTTCTGCTCCGTCTCGGCCATCAGTTTCTTCAGCCGATCCACCTCATCTCGCTCCTTCTGGAATTCAGCTTGGTGCTTCTCTGCTTATTCAGAACAAACATTTGTAATTACCAACAGAAAAATTTCAGCTATTGGCTTAGGGAGGCAAGAAATTTACTCTCGGCCTCGCTGATTTGCGAGTGAAGATCGTTGATCGTAGACTAAGAAGTGGTTGTGGAACAAGAGAAAGAGGAAAAGTGAGAAGATGAACCAAGGAAAATTACACCAAATAGAAAAGAGGAAGAGCAAAGATATTACATTGGCCGTAGGTGTCAGTCTGTAGCTTCTCATACGCAAGTTCGAGCTTGCGATGCGCCAAGACGAGAGATTGGTGCACCTTGGTGCGCTCGTTATGCGTGAGCTAATCAAAGAACAGACAGTAAGAAAAAGTCAGGTCAGGCGACCTACCGAATAAAAAGCTTAAGAGTTTACAGCCGAGTAAGTTCCTTACTCGGCAGTAACCTCAAGGGCTAGGGATTGAAGCTCTAACATGAGTTCAGCATAAAGGAATCAAAGAGCTTAAGAGCTTACAGCCGAGTAAGTTCCTTACTCGGCAGTAACCTCGAGGGCTAGGGATTGAAGCTCTAACATGATTCTGGCACAAAGGAATCGAAGGGCTTAAGAGCTTACAGCCGAGTAAGTTCCTTACTCGGCATTAACCTCGAGGGCTAGGGATCGAAGTTCTAACATGCAAGCTTGGAGTAAAGGATTTAAAGGCTAAGTGACTATTGAAGAGCTTGCATCCGAGTAAGTTTCTTACTCGCCTGCAACCTCGGGGACTAGGTGATATGTATAAAGGAAGTTAATTTACCTCGTTCACTTTGTCGGCGCGGGCCATCAAAGCAATGGCCTGCTGGGTCATGTCGGAGACGGCCTTGGGGCCAAGCTTCAGCTTCTTGCCGGCACGAGTGCTGACCTCCTGCTCGCCTGCTGCATTCCATGGCACGGCGTAAGGCTCAGCCGAACCAAGGCTCTTTCCACTGAGCGTCCGAGTGAGAACTTGGCCCGTTTTCAGGGAGGTTCCCAAAGTGGCACGGGTCGTAGCGGCAGAAGTCTATGGAGGGTAACAGCCCTGGAGTCGTCACCTGACCCGGCAGCCGCAGATTCGTCCCCCTTACCCGTTGAAGCGAACTTTGTCGCCGACGTCGGAGGCCGGATCTGAGGAGCAGAACCCGGAGCGCAGACTAGAGTTGTTTGCTTGGAAGAGGTGGATTTGCTAGATGAGGGGCGAGTAGAGCCAGAAGCCTTAGGCTGGGTCTGGACCTTTGACAGAATTGGAGAGCGAGCAGAAGGATTTGAAGAAGAACGTGGAGCCTCCTGGCTGGGCTCAGCAGTTTTGCTGGCTCCAAGATCAGGAAGTTGTCCATTCACATCAGCTTGAGGGCTGATGCCAGAGGAACAGTCGGCAGAGGGTTTCTCAGCGCCAGACTTGTGGGCACCAATATCAGGAAGTTTTTCCTGGCCAGCGCCAGGGGCGCTAGCCGAATGACCCACCGGGTCTGACTGACACTGAGAAGCGTGAGCCTCAACAGTGCGAGCCTTAACCCGGACGGGACTCGGCGACGCCGATTCAGCTGGAGGAGGTGCGGGCCTAAGCGGCGAGGCAATGCTAGAAGCAGCCTGATTTGCCGTCAAAGGTGCAACACTGAAAACAACAAGACATATATAAGAGAACAACAGTGATGAAAAAAGAAAAGAACAGAGAAGGCAAGGTATAAAAACTTACCGGTGGACCAAGGTCACGGCGACTTCGTGTGACTCGGTGCCAAGACAGCGAGTCTCACCAGTGGCCAGGAGCTACCGGACTGGGCTTGTTCTTCTTTGCCGGCTGAGTGCTGGAGGAGGTTCCGTGTCGCTTCGGCTTAGCGACGTGGATCTTGCCAACTCCGTCCACGGTGAGAGGAGGAATGTCATGTACCTGGCCAGCTGCAAAATTAAATAACGGGCTTACTCGGATAAGCAAAGAGATCATGCTCACAAGGCATATACCTCCAAAAGCGTACAATCATCATCCTCATCATCGTCAGACCAATCTTTTAAGGGATTACTAGATTGACTCTTACCCGAAGCTAAAGCAGCCGCAGTGTGCGGGATGGGCATGAAGCACTCCAGGTCATACTCGAACTCATCCGAGTCAGAACGATCCCGGTTATAGCCGGCAGGAGGGACATTACTGTCATCAACCTGGTGAAGGATATTCTGCGAAGGACAAACATAATGAGAAACTAAAAACTAAACTAAGAGTGGCAAAAGAGCTAAAGCCTACTCGGCGATAAAGTAAGTCGGAAAATTTACCCAGGGGACAGGCCTGACCCGGCTAAACGGCGGGCAACTCCAAGCCCAATCATCCACCAAGTTCAATTTAAAGATTGAGCTTACTTGGCGGGCAATGGAGTCATGGGTGAGCTCCTTAGTGGAATGCCGAGTGGGATCATGGGACCCGCTCATGAAGCACATTTTGTGGCTCCTGGCTTGGATGGGGCTTACCCGGCATGAGATGAAGGTGCACATGAGGTTAGAGTCGGGGAGATGAAAGTTTTCATTCGGCGACAACAACCTCTCCAGGATAGCATTGGCTTCGTTCACCGCAGCATCTTGGTCGCGCGGGTCAAGCTGCCAGTGCTTCTTGTGGGGGACCTCGTCCGAGAAAGGGGGAAGCCGGATGTTATTAGTGGACCCGCTGTTTTTGACATAGAAAAAGGTTCTATGCCACTTCTTGCAAGAATCAATGCAAGCAACCCGAGGAAAGATGGAATCCCTCCTAGGCATGATGCTGGCAGCACCGCACGGAGTAGGCTTCTTCTCGGCACGGGGAACTTCAGGTTGGGGAACAACCTGAACTTTGAAGCAAAAATACTTGGCCCACAAAAGAACTGTAGGCCAAATTCCAAGATAGGCCTCGCAGGTAGAGATGAAGCAAGAAAGAGAGCCAATCGCATTGGCAGGAAGATGGTGGGTCTGCAGACGGAAGGTAGAAAGAAACAAGGAAAAGAAGGTGCTCACAGGAAGAGCAAAACCACGTTCAAAGTGGGAAAGGAAAACCACCCGCTCGCCAGCTTGAGGTTTGGGAGAAATCTCACTGGTGGGGAGACGTCAATCCACTTGCAGTGGGATGCGTCTGGTGGAGCGGAGCCACTCCACCTCTTCGATTGAGACCTCCGAGCCTTCCCAGCCACCGCGCTCGTCGGTGGCGATCTCCTTCTCCTCGGCACCATCAGCACCGTCGTGAGCGTCCATGAGATCGTCAGAGTCTGTCTCCTCCTCGGTAAGGAGAGGCTTGGAACAGTGAGGACCCGTACTGGAATGGAAAGAGGATAGGGACAATCGCAGCACAAGGGCAAAGAGGAAGAAAGAACCGCAAAGGGGGAAGTTCGATTTTGCGGGCGCAAGGAAGAAGAAAGGCTAAGGGAAAACTAAACAGGCGTGGGGGAAGTGGAAACCCCCAACCCCTACTTAAGGGCAGTAAAAACTCCCGTCGTGGGATCTATCTGTGTCGTGCGGCTAGTGTGTGGCCGTGTACCAGGCCGGGAGAGACAATCAGCAAGCGCCACGTAGCCAAGGATACACGAAAAATCCAATGTCACGTCACGACTAGAACGACAAGAGGCGCAGGTCGATGGGACTGCCATAGTGACGGGAAATAACTGCACAACCGTCACTGTGTCGCAAGAGCTTGGAACAAAAATTGAGGCAAGTAATCATGATTACCAGCTGTCAGTGACTAAAGCGCGCCAAAAATGACCTAGAATTGGCCAAAGTAACTCGGCTCAAGGCAAGAACAAGCTAAGAAGTCCAAGAATTGACCCAGAATTGTCAGACTAACCCGGCAAGATGCGAAGTTGCAACAGATAAAGACAAAACCTAAGTTCGATTTACACAAAAGGAACCTGGAGACGCCTAACAGCTTGAACTGCTAGACCTCACCAGCTTCGGGGACTAATGTCGGGGGGATAACCCCCGGTAGGGTCAGGAGAGGGGAAACGTAGCGCAGCTGGGTTGGCTCCGAGTAAAGAAAGAACCCGGCCGGGTAAGAATGGCCGGGTAGGATAAACAAGAAAGCCGACATATAAACTACGTCGTCCCGCATAGGACAAAGTTGTAACCCTTGCAGGTCTCAAAAAGCCGAGTCAAGCGAGGAAGGGCCGAGTCAAGGAGGACACGTGGCACCTTTCCGAGTAAGGTTCAGGAGGGACCATGGTAAAGCATGGTCAAAAGAGAAGGGCGACGCCGAGTGACACAAAAGGAGCCGGGTGACGCCCAAAGAACGCGCTGACGTACAAAGTAACAGCATGACGTCAAAAAGAACAAGAAGCAGCGTACCAGAAGACCGTTAGATGTCAAGCTTTATGGATCGGGCCTCTTGCTTAGGGCAAGCCCATAACCCGGTCCATATTTTAGGGACCAAGATCCAAACAGTAAACCCTAGAACCCAAAGGGGTATTAGATAGCTAGAACTGCCTATATAAAGGAGGGCATAGCAGTAGTAGAAGGAGGTTGGACCAAGTAGGGAACTAGTGCTATGTTCACAAACCAAAACATCTCAAGGAGCACTTGTAATCTTTGCGGTATCAATCGAATTGCCCAGTCTAGAGAGTTCTTCTTGTTCTTCATGCATGGCTTGACCGTGTACTCCCTCCCCGGTGACCACAAGCACCCATTCGGCCCCCAACTTAATCCTACCCATGGCATCTGCCGTGCCACCACCACGACAACAACAACAACCTCTCTTGCCGCCACACCACTCCTCCACCTCCTTCTCGTCATGGCTTCGCAGGGAGATGGCGAGGAAACGCGTGAAGACCATAGAGACAGTGAAAGCAATGTGAGTCGTCTCATACCTTACATTTTATGGGAATTTATTTATTTTGATCTAGATCTACTCTGATTACTCATGTACATCTGGTGTGCTAGGATGTTGCGACATTGTATCACTCTGATTATCAGGGTTTAGCGGAGGGAGAGAGTCCTCCACATGGTAAAAACATGAGCTTGTGGCCGCAAAATTTGTAGCATTCGAGGGACGCGACACATGAAGGAGGTTTTTAGGGTGTCAAGGGGAGGGTGAAGCGTGGCCAACCAAAAGTTGCGGCATTGTCAAATGGGTAGATCCTTAGTGGCCACTTTCTATGCAGAAATCGCTAAAAAAAACTATGGGAGAAGAATGCTGAGTTGAAAGAAGCCTTAGTCAACTCACTTATTGAGAGTGCTGAGCTGAAGTTAATGGGCCTTGATGACACACCAATCCTTCGCAGTGATATCCGTAGGTTGGAAGATAAGGTTAGCAAAGTCATGAAGGAGAGAGATGTGGCGATGGCCCTAAAGGCTAAAGCAGAGAAAGATCTGACTACATCAAGGATTGAATTGCACGAGAAGAAAGTCTAGAATGTCAGAACTACCAATATGGACAGGTTCCTGAGGATCAAGGCAGAGAAAGAACTGACCAAGTGCAAGGAGGACGCCAAAAAGATGGCGCTGATGATTCAAACCCTGGAGCCACAAAATGAAGGGCATCAGGCTAAGGATAGGAAGATAATGGATGTGTGTGAAAACTAGGTTTGTTTAGATTGATCTCCCAACTATTAATTGTAATATTATTTGTCGACCAAGTGGTTTGAAGTCTGAACTAGTAGGAACCCAGGCTGAAGCATGTCCGTGGATTTTCAGTCGTGTGTGGGAATGCTCGGAACAAAATGTAACAGTATATTTGTCGACAAAGTAGTCTGAAGTTTGAACTAGTTGGGTTTGATCGGAACAAATTGGGAATATGTTCGTCTATCTTATACCTTTATTTCTTCATTTTGTCCGATAGTTGTAATCTGACTTTGCTGGGTTTTTTAAACATAATCTACGTGGATTCTGCTGTATCCAAAGGGCACATACACAATTTATATTATGGAAGCACGATCACCTGTTATTGCGCTGAAAACAGCTATCCATAATTCCCATTGCAACTTTCCAAACCCATTGCAATAATTGTACACGCATTAAAAAGATCGGAATTGCAACCAACATAAACAACATATAGACCCAGATCACGCCACTGTCATCAGAGTCCACCTCGATTTGTGACCCTTCCTAGCGACATCCACTCACGCCATGGCTTCAATGGCATTCAATGGCGCTCAATGGCGTTCTACATTGCTTTGTCGTCGTCCTCCTCCTCGTCGGAATCAACAACGATGAAGGGGATGGGTATGGCAACGATCGAGCCTATCGCTCCTGGCTACTCCTGCTCGTGCTTGACCCTGTAGTAGTGCTTCTGCAGATAGGAGGGGACAAGCTCGGAGACGCAGTGCAGCCATTTGGCTCAAGAAACCATGGCCATTTTATACTGCGATGATAGGATCTAGGGGTGGATCCGCTGCGGCGAGCCCGACCACGAGCGTTGGAGTGGATGGATCTACCACCGCGAGCCAAAAAAAAGCTTAGGAAGATTTTTCTGATCTAGGGTGTATAGGGACGGTGGAAAACTATGGGACCAGGCATGTATGTCTACTCGGCAAGGCCTCCCAGCGATATTTAGGCGAGCATGAGGCCAAAAACTTTCGGTCAATGAGTGCGAAAGGGCCTTTGAACAATAAAGGGGCGAGCTTTGGAGGAGCCCCACCTGTCAGCCCAAAGTGGACGGTAAGATTCTCGTCGAGATACTAGGTGGGATAAATCACACTTCATTGTTCCCCTGCTTTGACATCCAAGGCTCCTATGATGTCCCCTCTTTCCGCTGCCCTTGCTCCCCCTAGCCGATGGCTCGCGGCTCATGAAGTTTGTCTCGGGCGGAATCAGGGTCGGCTCGACGCCGCCAGGCGGGTGCCCCCATAAGGTTCCGGAAGACGCCCTATGATTACTACCCCGAGATGCTATGTTTGTGCGGTGAGAAGATGTCGAGATGGATATATTGGACCAAAACAATACTGCAGGAAAATTCAGCAACTGCAGCATCAAAGTGGTAACCTCGTATGTTATGCGCACTTGGTAACCCCGATCCGGGTAGCGTTATGTAATTTTGTCTTTGTTTTCTTTGCTTGTTCGTAGGAAGGGAAGGGACCGGGATGTGACAAGTTTGTGTGGATCAAAAAGCCCTTACAGGTTTTCACAAAGAGCTTGTTCAGGATCTTCGTGATGATGTGTGGGACAAGAAAGAGGAGATTCATGCGCTGGAGCGAGAGATCCGGGAGCTTCGACAGATGAAGGGGAGGCACGAGTAGGGAGGAGGTGTGCAGGCTAAGTTGCAGAAGCAATCTGGTGAGATAGAAGAGCTAAATATTAGGACAAAAAGTGGAACCAATTTCCTCATTATCTAGGAATTATCTGTTTCCTTTGCTGTTTATGTTGCCAAGGAATTTTCCAACAGCTGAAATAAATTGCTGCTTCGTGGGATTGTAGCATCTTAGAACTTGTTTTGCAGCTCAGAACCTTTTAATAAGTGTAGTGCAAAAAGGCGGGATTTAATCTTACTGGCGCAACCAATAAGCGCTTATGTAAATTATATATGTGCCACTACCATCCATCGAACTAGAGAAGCAATCCCCCTCGGCTCGGGTGCTATGATTGTATAGATAGTAGTGGCACATTCACAATTTCGGCTTCAACAAGTGACTTCAGCCATAACCAAACCTCAAGTCGCTACGAGAGCAGGATGACATAGTCAACAAACAGACAAGTACGAGAACGTGAAATAACTCATATTGTCTTAGACACCACTACACGCTTGTTTCCACCGACAATTCCCACGAACACAGCTCCAGGATTTACCGAATACATAGATAGGTTCGAGATCAACACATTATTATGATTCTTCTTAGACAGCCTTCTTACCCTTCTTGGGTGCCAATTTCTTTGCCTCGGTGTCCTCTGGCTTCTTCATTGATCGCCTTCCTCCTCTTCCTGGGTGCCAACTTTCTTACCTTCATGTACTCTACATCTCTGGCTTAAGGGAAGTCAGGCCAAACAACATCATAATCGTGTTCAGCATCATCACTCCACTCATTTTGATTTTCTTCCTACAGCAAAATCACTGAGTCTGCAGTCATGTTTCTTACCTTGCACTTCTTGTAAAAAAGGACACAGTTAAGCACCTAATATCTATAGAGTACGACCAAAAATATTTGTATAGGTACCATATCATACCTAGGTTTGGGAACATTAAGAGGAGACTCCGCTGCTCTATGGCCTATAAGACGGCAGGTCTTCCATCGGTTTTTTTCCTTCTTGCTACCACTAAAAGCCAAACCCGCCCTCTCTAGAAAGTTCTTAAACCTCTTCACATGTGATATTCCTCTGCCCCTTTTTGTTACTGGCTGGCACATCTCAAAAATAAGTTGGACTTGAAGCCAATGAGATGGGTCTATATAGGGCTCTACAGAACCAGCATACAGAGCTCTGAACTTTTCCAATGATAAGTAAGCAGACAAATATTGATCCAAATGTGGTAGAGTTCTTTTATTCACCAAGAAGATCTATGTGTGGTTGCATGATTTACCGGTATGCTGCCACTCTAATCAGGAGCATTCCCGCTGCTCGATGTTCACAACATCCTTGTGGTCATTTTTGGACATATTGACCACCTCAGAGTTGCCACTGTTTGAAGGGAGAACCCTAAGATGACCAAGCCCTTGTCTTCTCTTATGCATTTGATGTACAAGAGGTGGTAGCATATGGCCTCTAAGTCTCCGAACAATCTCTCTCCTTATATTTAATAGCTTCATGATCATACCCCGTATGGCGTCCATCAACATATGAACCGGGCGGACTTTTATGTCCTTCATCCAGTTATTCAGCCATTTAGCTAGGTTGTTGTTTATGTAATCAACATTGATGTCAGGGTTGAACTGACTCCTCTTCCATAGTTGCGAATGATGTGTGGTCAAGTACTAGGGAAGATCTAGAGCTTCTACCAAAATCTTGCTCCCGAAATATTCACAGCACCCAGCTATGTAAGATCTAGCAGCAGCGAACATGCAACCAAATACGTTGCCTGCGTAGTGCCTGTATAGGTTGAGCATCAGGTGGGCATGGAATTATCTACCCTCAGCTCGTGGGAACACCTCCTTCACTGCATTCTTTAGCCCTTTGCATGCATCTGTGGATACAGCCAATGTATCCATTTTTCCTATTGATCTCCTGAGCTACCTCATAAACCAGACCCAGTTTTCCTATGTCTCTATATCAAACATATCGAGCCACTGGGAACATCCAGTTGTGACCATCCAATGCTGTCGCAGATGCCAGGAAGCCTTTCCATTTACCAGTTAAGACACTACTGTCTACACTCAAATATGGCCTACAACCATCCTTGAATCCCTAGATGCAAATAAATTTTACCACCTTTTTTCTTAGTGCCGATCTCCACAACACTCCCTAGACACCTAGCCTATACCTCATCCTTGAAGTTGTACTACATCCTGAAGCTATTAGTCTAATCCCCATGCAAGATTTTTAGAGATTTCTCCTTACCTTTCCAAACTGTGTAATACGGTAGGACAATGTTGTATTGAGCAACGATTTTATTCTGAATATTCTTCGCGGTCTCCCTAGGGTTATGCTTTAGAATGGACAGAGCATGGAAAGCCAACCACTCCGTATCATCCATCAAGGATTTCAACATGCTCCCAGTCGCACACATGTGGGGAGGGCCCAATTTGTTCACCTGCAACACAAATTAATTTATAACATAAGCAGATTTTCTAGATAGATTAGTACATCAACTTTACTTATATTATAGAGTGAAAATGATAAATTTGAAATGGTTTGCTCCATTCATTGCATGGATACCCTAATTTCCTTTGACACGGGTAGGGCTCTAGCTATGATCCTCCACGGAAAAGGTATCACCACATGTGCATTCTTCCACTTTAACCTACAAACGGCCTCATAGCTCTGGGCAGTGTTCTTCAGTATATGAACATCAAACTCCCCTTGATAGAAAAATGCCAGATTGACATCCTGAACTCATGCATGCGGCTGAACTTAGTGCCAACCGAAATTAAAGGATCCTTGTGATCATGTATCATCTCTTCTATGTCGGGACCCAATTCATCAACTAGAATGCTAGCCCCATCCTTAAGTGTCTTGTAGAACTCATCATCACCAAATTCTTGATGCTCCACAGTGCCATCTTCTACACTAATTCAGAATCTTCACCATCCTCACTAATGCCTAGTACTGCACACATCGTATTGACTCCTAGGGGTGGGGATGCACCATCATTTGCACCTACATGGACCGGAACATCGGCCCAATCTACCTCCCCAACAACTTGGTTTTCTCCTAAACGCTCTGTTGGTGCTGCTGCAACCACAGGGGGTGGTCTTACACTGTCATGCATCACATGTTCATCCTCAGACAAACAGTAATCAGATTCTATTTCATCTCGATTGTATAGAACCCTCTTGCTCTTCTTGTGTACATCCTCCTTCCTGATGGAACCCTTCCTGATGGTATCATTCGTGATGGAGCCCCATTAGGTCTTGACCTCTGTGTTGTGTTCCTCATCGAACTAGCCTTTTTGCTCCTACTCCTCGATGTGATCTGCTTCCTATTTGACCTTCAAGGGTTTTGTCTACTACGTGCCGACATCATTGCCTGAACTCTACGACATGTTCCTCTTCAAACTATCCCTATTGCTGCAACTATTGGGTGTATTCTCCTTCGCACCGACATTATTGCCGAACCTCTACGGCATGATCATCTTCAAGCTAGAATTTTTCCGCCACTATTAATTGTATTCTCCTTCGCGCCGGCATTATTGCCAGACCTCTGCGACGTGTTCCTCTTCAATGTAGCATTTTTTCCGCCACTATTGGGTGTGGTATCCTTCGTGTGAGCCACCTTAGCATTTTTCCTGCTACTCCTGTGTGTGTTAACCACCTTGTTCAACACCGGTCTGGCCCTCTTATCTTTTTTGCTGCTACTATTCGGCATTGAATTATGACCGGATCTCAGGGGTGTACTCTATGGTGTGGTGCCTTTTTTCATGCAACTCTTGGGGGGCCTTCTTCTCTGGACTGGTCTGCATGGTGATGGCCTTCTTCTAGGTGTTCTTTCTAGGGATGCTCTTCCTGCTCCTCTTTATGTTGCTCCCCTGTAAGTATCTCCTCTGGTCGAAGCTACTGTCATTCAAACAACCACGAGCAAGGCTATTCCTCGGGTCAATCAAGTTTTCTACACGTTCGTCTTTATCATTGCCGACCTCAAATTATTGTCCAACCGTTAACAGGTGCGTGAACAGGTACACTTCCTATCTAGTTCGACTCATCCTACTTAACGATATAGCTAATCATTGGAAAATTTCACTTCTATAGCAATTTTGCTATTGTAAGCAAAAAATGCCAAATGTGCTTACTGGGAGGACCACCCACTCCACATTCTTATGTAACGATGCTATTAGTTCAGATATCTATACCACTTCAGGATCGTATGTGCCAACGATTACATAAGTGTCGTCGACGAATTTTTCTGTGCCATCGTCTAATTTTGCAGTAAATTTCTCGACATCGATACGAAATTGTACCTTGCCATTACAAGTTTCCTCAGGAATGAAACTACCGAGAGATTCGATGACAGTATCAGAGTCCAGACCATGGGATTGCTCCTCAACAACAGGTCTTCGAGTAGATGCAACAGCAGCACGCCGAAATTTACCACGGGGTCGAGGAGGACCAGCGCCGAAGATAGCAATTCTTGCAATAGAAATAGTGGGGCATCCTCGCGAAGCCTTAGTTTGTGCAACAGCAGCAGGTATTGGGTCAGTAGCAGGCTGAGCAACAACACTAGAAGATCTGGCAATAGCGGGGCGGCCTCCCGAAGCCTTAGTTTGCGCAATAGCAGAAGGGATTGGGTCAGTAGAAGGCTAAGCAACAGCACCAATAGATTCCACAACAGCGGGGCGGCCTCCTGAAGCCTTAGTTTGCACAACAGTAGCAGGGATTTGGTGAGTAGCTGGCTGAGCAACAACACCAGCAGATTCCACAACAGCAGGGCAACTGAAAGAGATTTTGCTATCCCCAGTGATTTTGGTCTTTGATAACAGCTCACATATCGGACTAATGATTTGCTAAGTGTGTCGCAGGTGCATTAAAAAGGATTTGCAATGTTCAAAAACTGTCTGCCTGGCGCGGTACCAAAAAGCGGTAGTACCGCCTTTTGCTACCGGATGCGACAGAAGGCTGTGACTAACTGTCAAAAAGCTTCTGCCTGCTCCGGTACTACCGCATTTTAGTAGCGCACCATGCAGAGACTTTTTGGATGTTGTCAAAAGCTTTTGCCTGCTCCGGTATTTTAATACTGCTCGAGGCAGAGACTTTTGTATATTGGCAAAAAGCTTCTGTCTGCCTAGGTGGAAAAATGTTGTAGTACTACATTTTACTACCTGGCGTGACAGAGAGTTTTTTCGTCTGAAAACTGCTGATTCCTCTATGTCTGGTAGTACCGGTTGCCACTTGCGGTACTACCGCTTCCCGGTAGCATCAATAGTAGTACCGCTGTGGGCAGGACTTCATGAAGTTTGAAAATGGGTGGTCCGATACCAGGTCCGGTAGTACCGGAGTTCTCCGGTAGTACCGCTTGAACTTCCGGTACTACCGCTTCAATAAATGCTCCAACGGCCAGATTTTGTGGAGGGGTATAAATACCCCTCCACCTACCTTGGGACAAGTTGCTCAAACACATTAAAGTCAAGACCACCATTGGAGCCACTCAAATCTTCAAGATCTCCTCATTCCACCACCCAAAGACCTTGATCTTTGGAGAATCGAAGGAGGAGGCCCCGATCTACTACTTCACCAAAAGAGATTTTCATTTCCCCCACATTTCATTGAGGGCCCATTTGCTCTAGTGTTTTCTTGGAAACCCTAGTTCTTGTTTTGGTTCTTACAAGCTTGTCTTTGATTGCTTTGACATCTTGCTTGTATTTGGGAGCCTCCGATTAAGTTGTGTATGTGTGCCCCAAACTTGTAACGGTGCCGGCTTCCACCTTGAAGGTTGCCGATATAGTGGAAGGTGAATCGATCCCGTTGGGGTGAGATTCATCGGAGAACAAGGGATGCCTTTCGTGGCGTTGGTGGTTTGGAACCACCCCCTCTCCAAACGTAGACATACTTCCCCTCAAAAGGAAGGAACTACAGTAAACAAATCCTTGTGTCTCCGCGTCCACTTTTCGGTTACTTCTATCCTTTACCGCACCTTACTTACTCGTTACTATTTTGTGTTGTGGTAGCTCTTGCATAATTGTCATATAGGTAAATTCACCATAGTTGCATTATCTAGAGAATTTACCTTATTGTCAAACCTTAATTTGAAAAAGAAGAAAAGTTGAAGTAGCACCTATTCATCCTCCCCCTCTAGGTGCCCATACGATCCTTTCAATTGGTATCAGAGCCTCGGCTCTTTATTCGGGCTTTACCGCCTAAGAGAATATGGGTAGCAACGATGGGGATGGTGGTAGTGAGTCGACACCGGTGACCATGGAAGATCTCAAAAACTTGGAAACAAGATTGAGCTCTTCCTTGGTCAACAAAGTCAAGAAGATGCTCGAGCAACTTCTTAAACACAAAGAAAGCTCATCACCTCCATCTCCTAAAGAGGATCAACCATCCATTTTACCTAAAGGGAATACACCGGTATCCCCCGAGGGTATGGTGGTGGGGGGTAAACTTGACAATGTTAATTCCTCCACACACAATGATGGTGGGAAGGGTGAGCACACTCATGGTACTCTCCCGACCCTCCCATCCCTCACCCTCATGTTTACAATAGAGGTGACCCACCTAAGCTTGAAGAATCTGCTACTTTTGCTCAATGGCAATCACTAATGAGGACTCATATGCGCAACTCTTGCATTGAACTATGGAACATCATCGAGCATGGACTCTTTGTTGGGGATCCAAACAACTTAACAAGAAGAGAGTTTGTTAATAGTCAACTCAATGCCACTGCTTTGCATATGATTCAACAAGGTTTGGGGACAAAGGATTATCCACACATTGAGCACTTTAGCATTGCCAAGGAAGCTTGGGATGCTCTCACTGTGTTGTTTATTGGAAATGAGAGTATGAGGAGGAACCGATATGATGCTCTAAGCAATGAAGCCGAAGGCTTCTACATGAAATAAGGTGAAGATCACGAAGATATGTACCAAAGGCTCAAGACCACCGCCACTGCTTTTAGGAATGTGGGTGCCTCACATGTAGATGATGCATGGATAAAAAGGAAATATGTGAGTGCACTCATGCCTTTTGAGCCCACCAACTTGAAGAGCCTACAAGGAAGACACAACTACCATCTCATGACCTCAAATGAAGTTATGCAAGAGATGGCTGCCTTCAAGGTTGCCGCCAAGAATGCCAAAGATGCCCGTGCTCGTGCCCTTGGTATGAGCAATGTTGTCAATGTTGCTTTGAAGGCCAAAGTTGTGGACCATGGGGACGAAGATGATAGTGATGAAGGGCTTTCCATGGACCATCCCGATGAAGTCAAGATTGCTCATGGTCAATATATGGCTTTCTATGCAAAGAACTTTTGGAAGAACCCCGCCAAGGCCAAGATGGAAATGGAACGGAGAAGCAATCCAAATGGGAAAAGAGAGAATACCACAAGATTGAGAACTTGCTTCAATTGTGGTGACCGCTACCACTTTGTGGCTAGTTGCCCCTATGAGAAGAGAGAAGATCACGGTGGAAAGCTTGTGTTGAAGAAGACTCTCAAGGGACCGTACAAGAAACCTTTCATCAAAAAGAATCCCATCAACAAGAAGCCGGGAGAAATTTTCTTGATCACTCATGAAGAGTACTCCTTCGAAAATGAAGATGACGAAGAGGAAACTTCTCATGGTGTGGCTGCTCTTGCCACCACCTCTACTCCGACATTCTCACTCTTCGATTCTCCAAATGATAACTCTTCCACCAAGAACGCCACTTGCCTTATGGCAAGAGGAACGGAGGTATCTTCATCATCCCGCTCTACTCACTTAGATAATGATGAAATTGATGATGAGATGTCTCTTGATGTTAAAAAGGAATTAATTGCC
Source organism: Avena longiglumis (assembly GCA_030063025.1). Lineage (NCBI taxonomy): Eukaryota > Viridiplantae > Streptophyta > Magnoliopsida > Poales > Poaceae > Avena > Avena longiglumis. The sequence continues at coordinate 361,577,603 of CP125976.1, forward strand.
TTTGATGAGTTTATGACTAACCTAGAAGGTGATGCAAAGCTACATTTTGGAAACATCTTAGATCAACTATCACATACTCAAGAGCTTCTAGATGTAAGATGTAAACTTGGGCATGAACATATGATTGAGCTAGAGGCCCTAAACAATGCTCTAGAAGAAGAACAAGAAACTAGGTTGTCACTTGAATGAAAACTTGAAGGGCTTGATGAGGCCAATGACATTATTGTTAACAAACTCATCAAAGAGCGTGATCATGCTATTGCTAAATATAAAAGATCTAAAAAGGACAAGATTGAGTTTGGTGTGGTTCATGGAAAACTTGCCGATGACTTTAGCTTTCTTAACAAGGCCCACAAGGCCTTGGATAGTGAATTCTTGTCACTCACAAAGTCCCATGAAACGCTTCAAACTCAATTGGCCAATATTCCTTCACCTAGTAATTTCATTCCATCTAGTAGCACAACTATTCTTGAAGATAATGCTAGGTTGAAGGGGGATCTTGCTAAGGCAACATTTCCACAAGGCAACAATTCTATTGATGATCTTTTGAGCAAGCAAAAGGCGTAGTGGTGATAAAGGGGGCATTGGTTTTGTTTCCAAAACAAAGAAGAAGAACAATAAGAAGAAGAAGGACAAGCCCGCACAAGAGACCAACAAGACCATTGTGGAGAGTAATACCACTAATGGTAAAACTATGTCTCAGGATGATTTTTCGGGAAGCGCTAACCCTCACTATGTTCTAATGCGTGATTATTATGGTGATGTGTATGCACAATATGTTGGACCTTATGATGGTTATATTGCTTGGTCTATTTGGATTCCCAAGACCCTTGTTGCTAACAAAAGAGGACCCATTGAAAAATGGGTACCTAAAAACTAGCTTGATCTTTTGTAGACTTATGCTTCCGGAGGGTCAAAATGGGTGATCGATAGTGGTTGCACAAGTCATATGACCGGAAGCTCGTTATTGTCAAGGACTTGGTGCCAAATGAAGATAAAATCACCGTCACATATGCCGACAAGACAAAGTCTAAGGTAATGATTTTCGGCAAGGTAGTGGTGGCTTACGACATTACACTCATGAACGTCATGCTTGTTGAAACCCTTGGATACAATTTACTTTCAGTCCGTGCTCTTGGAAAGATAGGCTTTGCCGTCTTTGTTGATGATGATATTGTGGTCCTCATGTGGAGCAAGTCTCTCAAGGTCGCTTTCGTTGGGTACGTCGAAAATGACTTGTATGTGGTGGACTTTTCGGGGCAAGCCACTGCAGGTCCGATGTGCTTATACGGAAAGGCCGATGTGGGTTGTCTATGGCACCGCCGACTAGCCCATGTCAATATGAGAACTTTGCAAAGTCTCCATAAAGAGGGCCACATAGTTGGACTAAAAGAAAATGTTTCCTTTGCCAAAGATCGTGTTTGCAGGGCATGTGTTCTAGGGAAGATGCATGACGCTCCTCACAAGCCCACGAACCAAATCAAGTCTAACAAGATCTTGGAACTCATCCATGTGGACCTATTTGGTCCTCCATCTCATGCAAGTCTTGGAGGGAATAAATATTGTTTGGTGATTGTTGACGACTTTTCAAGATACTCTTGGGTTTATTTCTTCAAGTTGAAGAGTTAAACTCAAAGGACTTTTATCGACTTCATCAACTTGGTTCAACGGCAACACAATGTTCCCGTGTTGATTATAAGAAGTGACAACGGCACCGAGTTCAAGAACTACACCTTGAATGATTTCCTTAGTGATGAGGGGATTAAACATCAATATTCCGCTACATACACCCCTCAACAAAATGGTGTGGCCGAAAGGAAGAACCGGACTCTTATTGAGATGGCTAGGACCATGTTGGCGGAGTTTAAATCTCCATACAACTTCTGGGCCGAAGCCATCTCCACCGCTTGCCATGCTTCAAACCGACTCTACCTCCTCAAGAAAATCAACAAGACTCCATATGAGATACTTACCGGTAACAAGCCCAACATATCGTATTTCCGGGTGTTCGGTTGTAAGTGTTTGTATCTCATCAAAGGTGTTCGTTTGTCAAAATTCGATTCTAAAGCATTAGAGGGTATTTTTGTTGGCTATGGTCTCGAATCTCACACTTATAGAGTCTATGACAAGCTCTCCGGAGCCGTCATAGAATCTTGTAGTGTGACCTTCGAAGAATATGATGGTCCCCAAGGGGGGCGTGTTGATGCTTGAGATGTAGATGATGAAATGCCTCAGGATGCCATAGGAAGAATGGGTGTGGGTTATATCCGCCCCATTGAGGAACCCCTTATGGCGGATCGAGAAGAACTATGCTCCACTCGAGTGGAGCCCTCATCTTCACAACCTCAACATGCTCCATCTACCGAAGAGGACATTGACTCAAGCCAAAGACAAGATGTGGAACCTCAACATAGTGATCAATGTGTGAAATCTAGTCAAAGGGAGCTTGGTCCATTCGATGGGTTGTCAAGTGGTGCCAAGTCAATTTGTCAAGGAAGATCCATCCAAACTGTTCTGAGACAAGCTCAAATTGATGCTAGAAGAGCACTTGATCAAGACCAAGGTCAACCCTTGCCTCCCAATGTAGAGGATGACTCCAATGATGATCAAGGTCAAGTTGATGGCCAAGACGAGGATCAAAATGATGAATAGGGTCCTCCAAGAAACAATGAGGAGATCCACGCTCGTCGCGAAGCTAGAAAGGAAAGAATGTTGGAAATAAGAGACCACACCCTCCAAAATGTTGTTGGAGATCTAAGGAAAGGCATTTCCACAAGAGCACAATTGAAGAGGTTCAGTGAACACCAAGCACACATCTCCATGATTGAACCAAAGAAGGTGTGGGAAGCTCTTGAAGATTCGGATTGGTTAGAAGCTATGCACAAAGAGCTCAACAACTTTGAGAGAAACAAAGTGTGGAAGTTAGTTGAGAAGCCAAAGGATTGCCGCAATGTTATTGGAACAAAGTGGATATTCAAGAACAAGGCTAGATTGGTTGCACAAGGGTATTCTCAAATTTAAGGCATTGATTATGGAGAGACTTATGCACCCGTGGCTCGCCTTGAGTCCATCTGTATCCTTCTTGCTTATGCGGCACATCATAACTTTAAGTTTCAACAAATGGATGTAGAAAGTGCATTCCTTTATGGTCCTTTAAATGAATTGGTATATGTTATGCAACCCCCAGGATTTGAGGACCCCAACTTCCCAAACCATGTCTACAAACTTGATAAGGCGCTCTATGGGCTCAAGCAAGCCCCACGCACGTGGTATGAGCACCTTAGAGAGTTATTGTTTGGCCGTGGCTTTGAGGTTGGGAAAATCGATCACACTATTTTTACTAAGAGGGTCAATGGGGAGCTTTTTGTATGCCAAATATATGTTGATGATATTATCTTTGGCTCATCTAACAAAGCTTTTAATGATGAATTCTCAAAGATTATGACTAGTAGGTTCCGGATGTCTTTGATGGGGGAGTTGAAAGTATTTCTTTGCTTTGAGATCAAGCAAGTTAGAGGAGGAACATTCTTCAACCAAGCCAAGTATACTCAAGATATGCTCAAGAGATTCAAAATGCAAGATTTGAATGGAGCTCCTACTCCCATGGCTACAAAGACTCATCTAGAACAAAATCCAAATGGTAAAGATGTGGATCAAAAGGTATACCGGTCTATGATTGGTTCTTTGCTTTAACTTTGTGCATCTAAACCCGATATTGTGTTGAGTGTAGGTGTGTGTGCAAGATATCAAGCGGCTCCTAAGGACAGCCATTTAATGGCGGTCAAGAGAATCTTTCGATATTTAGTTCATACCCCATTTCATGGTCTTTGGTATCCTCGAGGTTCAACATTTGCTCTTTGTGGAAACACGGATTCGGATTGGGCAGGGGACAAGAATGATAGAAAATCAACATCCGGGGCGTGCCAATTCCTTGGTAGGTCCTTGGTATGTTGGTCTTCTAAGAAGCAAAATTGTATATCTCTCTCCACCGCCGAAGCCGAGTATGTTGCTGCCGCTAGTGCTTGCACTCAATTGCTATGGATGAGGCAAACTTTAAAGGAATACGGTGTCCATTGTGACAAAGTGCCTCTTCTATGTGACAATGAAAGTGACATCAAAATTGCATACAACCCGGTGGATCACACAAGGACAAAGCATACTGAGATTCGTCACCACTTCATTAGAGATCATGTTGCTCGAGGTGATATTGATCTATCCTATGTTTCTACCAAAGATCAACATGCCGATATCTTCACGAAGACACTTGATGAAGTAAGGTTTTGCTACTTGAGGAATGAACTAAATATCGTAGATTCAAGGAGCTTGACTTGACTATCTTGCACTCTCACCTAATACTCGACCCATATTTGGTTTAGGTGTAGGCATGGACATAGGGGGGGTGCGGTCCTAATTGATTGGACCATCCCTCCCCACATTATGCACAAAGTAAACAAAATCATTCCTCTTAATATCATTTTGTGATATGTGAGCTTAATGATGAGTTTCGGTAATGGACCCAAGATATATCTTCGTGGTGCCAAGCCGAGTATACTCAAATATGGTGGCCTAGGCCACCGCCCCCTCTCAATCGAGAGTTTGATGTGCTTACTCGTGTTTGTCACTCTTTGAATTGGTTCTTACTCATGTTTGTCATCCTCTAGTTGGTGTTGTTCTTTTGGTCATGCACTCACATTTGGCTCTCCATATGTTTTTAGTAATTTTTTAGTGCATTGGCCCATATCAGTGTGACTCTCTAAACCCATACCATTCTTATCCCCCAACAAAACCCATCTACTATGCACAAGAACCTTCCATTTTATGTATCTTGGCTCTCTGTCCTGATGGTCACGGTACTACCGGGTCTCATATGCGGTACTACCGCCAAACGGTACTACCGGACGTTGCTAGTGGTACTACCGCCTCTGGTTTTGTTTCCAAGGTCCTGCCTAGAAACTTCTTAGGTGCGGTACTACCGGTTGGTATCTCCGGTACTACCGCCCATGGAACCGATACTACCGCTTGTGCGTGTCGGTTAAGACTGGAGATGGGGGAGAGGCACCCCTCAGTGCCTCATTCATCCCTCGTCTCCACTCCTCACCAGCGCTACCGTCGGGGCAAGAGGACGCCGCAGGAGCCCAGCCCTTCCCTCCTTCTCCCGGATCCACACCAGATTCGGCCTCCTTGCGGGCTCCTCCTTCTTCCCCACCGTCATGGACACCGGTACTAACGCCCTCCTCAACTTCTCACTTGTTTTCTCCATTGAATCTAGAGTAACTTTGATTCTTGGTTAAAACTCGCATTCTTGAGGTTGTATCATGTGCTATCTACCAGATCTACCACTTTGTCCGATGGAAATCGTGTTTTACAACAAATTTATTGGCCGTACATGGATTTCTAGTCTAGATCTGCACTGTGGTCGCGGGCCGGTAGTACCTGGAATCTTTTTCCGGTACTACCGCTTGGCGGTACTACCGCCCGTGCATATCTGGTACTACCGCCCTGTACTGGCAGCAATTTTTTTTAAAACACCAAGTTCCATCCTCTATTTGTCTCAGGTTCTTGTGCCCTTACCCCTATGCTATCTCCCTCATTCTTTCACAGGTGCAGGGGGTTCCCGGGGATCGCGCAAGTGCTCCAAATCTCACTATGAGATCGAGGACTATGAGTCGGAATCAGAGACTAAGTCAGAAGAGGAGGTCATGCCTCAACCTAGTGCATGTCTGAAACTGCCAAAAACTCGTGGTCGTTGGGGTGGGGGGGTCAAGTGTGGCATCCCGCAAAACCACTACTAGAAAATCGCGTTGTTTTTGTGCATTGCATCATCATGACCGCATGCTCATGTCATCATGCCACATTGCATTTGAGCATCGTCATCAGCATGCATATTATTTTACTTGAAACTATGTTGCAAAGTCTACTGTTTTCTGAAACTAGACCTCCTTCTATTTCAAATTAAACCCCGGATGCTTCCGGATATTTTGTTTGTCTAAAAATTAATTACAAAAGTTTATCGCAAATTAAATAAAGGTTATATTATTTTTAGGGGGCAGTCGAACGGGCTGATTCGACCCGGTCGACCACCCCCATAATAAAAATCGGTCCACCAAAATCCTAAGGCTACCCAACCTAATCTACCCACCCCTATAGCCACCTCACCCCCACCAATCCCTGGCTGCCACCTCACCCTCTCCCTCCCTTATACCCAATCCCATGCCCCCACCTGGCCTCTCTCTCCCTCTCTCACCCCCTCTCCCCACACCACTCACACACAGCACACACGCACGCAACCCCACCTGCGCGCTGGCCCACCCGACACGCACCCCACGCAGCCCCCACGCGGTGCGCCCGCGCCTCCCTCCTTCCCCAACCTCCCGCTCCTCCATCCTCTCCAACCCTCCCCCACCGACACCCCGTTCCGCCCCCCTCGAGCTCCTCCGTGCCGCCGTCCGCCCGCCTTCCCCACCGTCTTCCCCGCCCCGGCCGCGTGCTCGCCATCCTCCTCCCCTACCCCGACGCGGCCGCGTGCTCTCGCCACCGCCACCAGCCGCCGGCCCGCCTTCCCTCCCCGTCGCTCCGCGCGCCCGGCCTGCGCCATGAGCCGCCCGCCACCTCCCCTTTCCGTGGCCGCCTCCTCCGCCTCCGGCCCGCCTCCGGCGCGTCCGCCCAGCGTGGCTCCTCCCGAGCTCGGCCTTCCCGCCCGCCTCCTCGCTGCGGCCCGACCTCGGCGAGCCCGCCTCCGCCCGTCCTCTTCCACCCTCATGGCGCCCGGCCGCGCGTCTCTCCTCGCCGTCGCGCCTCCTCCCCGTCGGCCTCATCCTCTCCGCACGCCGCCTCCGTCTGCCCCTGACCGCCACCGTGGCCATCCCCTCCATCGGCCCCCTCATCCCTGTCGCCTGCCCCAACCAGCTCGGCCACGCCTTTCTCCGCCTCGAGCGCCGCCCGTCCTGGCGCCTGCCGCGTCGACCCCCTCTCCTGCTCGTGGACCGCCGCGTCGGCCCTCTCTGTCCGCAGACGCGGCCTGCAGCAGCTCGCCGGCGTCCCCTCCCGCGGCCCCACGCCCTCGTCCTCCGGCGCGTCGGCCGCCCGCGACCTCCCCGAGCGCCGCCGTCCTCTGTGTCCCAGCGTCGCCGAGGTCCCTGCAGAGCCGCTGCCCTGTTCTAGCTGTGCTTCTCCGGGTCGCAGATGCCAAGATAGTGGGAGGTCGGACAAGGGATACTCTGGTTCGGTGCGACCTAAGACCATCGGCTAACGATCCACGAACATCACCGACCACAAGATCTTCAACATGGCCCCCGATGACAAGATTGATTCTGTCAAGTACCCGCAAGATCTTCTAGAGTCACTGCTGCTCGAAGGCCATCGACACAAGTTCCAGTTCAAGAAACAACAAGTACTCCGACATGGAACCCTGAGGACCCCGTTGTCGAGCCCCAAGTTCGCCTCCGATAATCAAGATGGTATCCCAAGATCTCCATCGTATGTGTCGAGACCAACACCAAAGCGATGACAAGATCTACCGATGACCGAGAACCCTGACGCCAAGATCGCCACCGGAACGTCAAGCACATCGCCGCGGAACGCCGAGTACTTCACCCCGGACACCGAGACCCTGGACGACAAGTTCTTCTTCCCGAACGCCATGACCGTCTACGCGGACCCGAAGACCACGAATGCGACAAGATCGACACCGACCAGGGCGAGACCGATGCGCCCCCGACGCCAGACCAAGTGCTTCCTCCTGGAACGCCAAGATCTACTCCGCTATCCGAGAACGTTTCCGTCGAACCCTGAACCCCGAGACCCGACCCCGAACCCCTCGGAACCCCAAGTTCGTCGAGACCCCCCTAATGTGTGCCCCTTTTCTCGAGACCTATTTTATAAATGTAATAACAACTTGTTGCATATTGAATTGTCATACTTGCATGCATATTTGTGTGGTTTGAGGGCCTTATGCCGATTCACCATATAATTAAATATGGGGCCCATATGCGGGCAAAGCCAGTCGTATGTTGGCCTCATTTAAATTGGTGTAGCGAACCGGTAACTTCTCGTGCCTTGTTATTACCACATTTAATTTGCGGGGTAGATAAATAACCGGAACCATCTAATTAATTGTCGGGATCCCGGTTCCGCTTAATATGACCTATTTGCATCGCATCTTGCCATGTCATACATCATACATGCATCATGCCCGATCTTCTGCCGTAGTATTAAATATTGCATCCGGTGTTTATTCTAGCGTTTTGCCTCTTCGCGGATAAGGCCGTTGAGTTGATGCGAGTGTCGACCCGATCTTCGGTTGAACCTTCGGCAATGTTTTCAGGCGAGCATCTCCCCCTTTCTACCTATCTTACTTTATAGTATTTATTCCCTCATGTTGATCTATTGCTATCTGTGTTGCGATGCTCTAGTTCCGTACCTGTGATATCCCTTCCAGCCTCATATGGCCTTGGACACATCCTATTACCTGTTGTTTGGTAGATAGTTGGACTTGCGCGTCGTAGTCGCTTGCTCAAGTGCGGTTGCGTGTCGCCAAGAACCACAATGTTGGAGTAATTGCCGCATGTTGATGTTGGAGATGATAATGGATTTACTTTTCGTTCACTTTAATTACTGTTTAACAACTAAAATTGAAGTAAGTAAGCAGAGGCATCGGTGGGTGATAGGTAATATTTGGTTTCGAGCCCACTTGTGTCCCGTGGACCCGAGTTCTTGACACTTCGAGATCGAGCGCTAACCACGGTGGGAGATATGGGCCCCCATTGATTATTACCTGATTTCAAAGTATTGTCTTGGGGCCACAAACTAGTTTGAGGTTTTATTTACTATCTGTACTTATGCCATGTTTTATCGCTTTATTTACGATTGTGCGAGGAGCACCTGTCTGTTTAGGAAGCGGAGTGTTTTCGCGGTATCGGCAGGTCCAGCTTTGGGATTTCTGTCGTTCTGACACCGACGCAAACCCCGAGTCCGTCTCGAGACCAGCCGACTTCGCTATGGGTAGACTTAGTGGGGTGGCCCAGGTGCTTGCTTTGGGTGCAGGAACGTCATGACTTAGGCCCCGCCGACATACCGATGGGTGTATGTTAACCGATCGGCAAAAGGGTCAAGTGCTTGTGGATACTTTGGTGCACCTCAGGTTAAATCTTTTCGAGAAGCCGTGTCCGCGGTTATGGACGACTTGGAGCACAGTGCTTGATCATAGACAACTATAACTAAAGTTTACTGTTATAAATTGACTTGTATCCGATATGACTAGTAATCAGCTTCACTATGACGGAATGTCTAAATAAAAGTACCAACAACTGCTGGGTTTTTGGGATATCTCATGCTAATTGTATTTGACTAATAAGTGTCGAAACCACAACGGAATGGTTAACTAAAAGTGCCCAATGCTTACTTAATCAGGATGATTATCTAAACCTGACTAGTAATTGCTGCAACGATAACTGAATAAATAAAACTGCCAACGGTGTGAGTTCCTCGGTTGACTTCCTCGTTTGGTTTCAAGGGGGAAACACCAGGATGGGTTTGTTTGATGATAGAATCAGGTTGGTTCCGAATAGGTCTTTCTTACCCCTCTCTGATAGTCGCCAGTTGTATCGGGTCTCTATAGGTTGTTTAGTGCATCTTTGCCACGCCGCTTGATCCACCATACCTATGTAGGCGAGGACCGCGAATTCTAGCCTCGCCTCGATCTTGGCCTCCTCTTTTCCTTTGCCCTTTGTCGGCACCCCTTTGTTTAAGCAGGTTTTGAGGTCGACGTCGTTAGCGAGGTTACCCTTCCGGCTTGGCAGGGGTTATGGACGCCATTGGTTATTCTTCAGGGCTCTTAGCCCATTTGCATCTTGTCCGTAGTCGGACGCTCTATCATTTTCAAAGTGATTTGGATCTTTGTATATTATATCTACATTCTTGACTCATGGAGTCGTGTTGTATATATATCTGTTCTGTGGGTCCCATCGAGGACTGTTGTGTAATGTTATTACTTCGTTTTCCACCCGCATGAAGTGCTGGTGGGCACCTTTGAATCGCTTTCTATGCGGTTTGGCGGGAATCGCTAAAACTTGCATAGGGCCGATTCGAGGGTGTTCTGAGTGGTATCGAGCTCGTGATGCGATACCCCAAGTCCAACTGTAGGATAACCTAGCTAACGGCCGAAGTAGAGTGTCAAAACTATTTTTGAAAATCGGTTGGATAGTTCTGATTAGGTCTGATTTTACTTCTTACCCCTCTGCTATTCTCCTCTTATCTCGACGTGTTTTGAATCCGCTCTCTTCTCTCTCTTCGAGTCCAGGATTTCTCGTGGTTGGGTTTTCGTCGTACCTCGAGGGTTTCGCTTCCTCCTTCGGTAACGGTGTTGCTACATCTGGTCTTCATGCGATCCAAGGAATCCTTCGTCTGGTGGAATTCTCTTTGATCCTTCTCGTGCCTTCCGGTGTTTTCCGACACGACGACATCATCTACGCCAGACCCGAAGCAGAGTCTGCATCACTCCTTTGTTTCTGAACCTCGATTGTCGAGATCTTCAGTCTGATTCCGAGAATGGTTGCACGCTTATCTACTGATTGTGCAGAGTAATAGTTTGGGTGCGTGATGGATTGGCCCCCATGCCGACTACCCCTTCTATTCGCTTTTGTACATTGAAGTGGATGAGAATGCATCGGTTCCCTCTTTCCACGGAAGTTAGAGGTGGCTTTATTTGTTGATACCTCTACCTTCGACCCTTTTGTTCCCGGAGTGTTCTCCCGACGATCACGGACAACGACCTCTTGTTAGTGGTGTCGCGAGGATCTACACGAAGCGAGAAGACGCAGTTCGCCGACCTTCCTTCCGGTACCATGAGGAGGATCTCGAGGGCGAGATCCATTGTTAGTGGTGTCGAATTGTGGCATCCCGCAAAACCACTACTAGAAAATCGCGTTGTTTTTGTGCATTTTGCATCATCATGACCGCATGTTCATGTCATCATGCCACATTGCATTTGAGCATCGTCATCAGCATGCATATTATTTTACTTGAAACTATGTTGCGAAAGTCTACTGTTTTCTGAAACTAGCCCTCCTTCTATTTCAAATTAAACCCTGGATGCTTCCGGATATTTTGTTTGTCTAAAAATTAATTACAAAAGTTTATCGCAAATTAAATAAAGGTTATATTATTTTAGGGGGCAGTCGAACGGGCCGATTCGACCCGGTCGACCACCCCCAGAATAAAAATCGGTCCACCAAAATCCTAAGGCTACCCAACCTAATCTACCCACCCCTCCAACCACCTCACCCCCACCAATCCCTGGCTGCCACCTCACCCTCTCCCTCCCTTCTACCCAATCCCATGCCCCCACCTCGCATCTCTCTCCCTCTCTCACCCCCTCTCCCCACACCACTCACACACAGCACACACGCACGCAACCCCACCTGCGCGCTGGCCCACCCGACACGCACCCCACACAGCCCCCACGCGGTGCGCCCGCGCCTCCCTCCTTCCCCAACCTCCCGCTCCTCCATCCTCTCCAACCCTCCCCCACCGACGCCTCGCTCCGCCCCCCTGGAGCTCCTCCGCGCCGCCGTCCGCCCGCCTTCCCCACCGTCTGCCCGCCCGGCGTTTCGCCATCCTCCTCCCTACCCCGACGCGCGCGTTTCGCCACCGCCACCGGCCCGCCTTCCTCCCGTCGCTCCCGGCTGCCCGGCCAGCTGAGCCGCCACCTCTTCCCTCAGCGCGCCTCCTCCGCCTCGGCCCGCCTCCGTCCGTGTCCCGCTGCCCGCGTGGCTCTCCTCCCAAGCTCGGCCTTCCTCCCGCCTCCGCCGCTGCTGCCCGACCCATGGCGAGCCCGCCTCCGCCAGCCCTCTTCCACCTCCGCGAGCTCCCGCCGCCGTCTCGCCTGCCGCTGCACGCCTCCTCCCGTCGGCCTCATCCTCTCGCACGCCACCTCCGTGCCTCGACCGCCACCGCTGCCATCCCTCCATCGGCCCCTCTGTCCCGCACCGCCGCCCCCAACCCGCTCGGCCACCGCTTCTCCGCCTCGGCGCCGCCTGCCCTGGCGCTGCCAGACGACCCTCTCCTGCTCGTGGACCGCCGGCCTCGTCTCAGCGCTCGCAGAGCTTCGCCAGCGCCCTCTCGCGGCCCCACTCCTCGTCCTCCGGCGGCCGCCCGCGCGACCTCCCCGAGCGCCGCCGCCTGTGTCCCAGCGTCGCCGAGGTCCCTGCAGAGCCGCTGCCCTGTTCTAGCTGTGCTTCTCCGGGTCGCAGATGCCAAGATAGTGGGAGGTCGGACAAGGGATACTCTGGTTCGGTGCGACCTAAGACCATCGGCTAACGATCCACGAACATCACCGACCACAAGATCTTCAACATGGCCCCCGATGACAAGATTGATTCTGTTAAGTACCCGCAAGATCTTCTAGAGTCACTGCTACTCGAAGGCCATCGACACAAGTTCCAGTTCACGAAACAACAAGTACTCCGACATGGAACCCTGAAGACCCCGTTGTCGAGCCCCAAGTTCGCCTCCGATAATCAAGATGGTATCCCAAGATCTCCATCGTATGTGTCGAGACCAACACCAAAGCGATGACAAGATCTACCGATGACCGAGAACCCTGAAGCCAAGATCGCCACCGGAACGTCAAGCACATCGCCGCGGAACGCCGAGTACTTCACCCCGGACACCGAGACCCTGGACGATAAGTTCTTCTTCCCAAACGCCATGACCGTCTACGCGGACCCGAAGACCACGAATGCGACAAGATCAACACCGACCAGGGCGAGACCGATGCGCCCCCGACGCCAGACCAAGTGCTTCCTCCCGGAACGCCAAGATCTACTCCGCTATCCGAGAACGTTTCCGTCGAACCCTGAACCCCGAGACCCGACCCCGAACCCCTCGGAACCCCAAGTTCGTCGAGACCCGCCTAATGTGTGCCCCTTTTCACGAGCCCTATTTTATAAATGTAATAACAACTTGTTGCATATTGAATTGTCATACTTGCATGCATATTTGTGTGTTTTGGGGGCCTTATGCCGATTCACCATATAATTAAATATGGGGCCCATATGCGGGCAAAGCCAGTCGTATGTTGGCCTCATTTAAATTGGTGTAGCGAACCGGTAACTTCTCGTGCCTTGTTATTACCACATTTAATTTGCGGGGTAGATAAATAACCGGAACCATATAATTAATTGTCGGGACCCCGGTTCCGCTTAATATGACCTATTTGCATCGCATCTTGCCATGTCATACATCATACATGCATCATGCCCGATCTTCTGCCGTAGTATTAAATATTGCATCCGGTGTTTATTCTAGCGTTTTGCCTCTTCGCGGATAAGGCCATTGAGTTGATGCGAGTGTCGACCCGATCTTCGGTTGAACCTTCGACAATGTTTTCAGGCGAGCATCTCCCCCTTTCTACCTATCTTACTTTTATAGTATTTATTCCCTCCTGTTGATCTATTGCTATCTGTGTTGCGATGCTCTAGTTCCGTACCCGTGATATCCCTTCCAGCCTCATATGGCCTTGGACACATCCTATTACCTGTTGTTTGGTAGATAGTTGGACTTGCGCGTCGTAGTCGCTTGCTCAAGTGCGGTTGCGTGTCGCCAAGAACCACAATGTTGGAGTAATTGCCGCATGTTGATGTTGGAGATGATCATGGCTTTACTTTTCGTTCACTTTAATTACTGTTTAACAACTAAAATTGAAGTAAGTAAGCAGAGGCATCGGTGGGTGATAGGTAATATTTGGTTTCCGACCGCCCACTTGTGTCCCGTAGGACCCCGAGTTCTTGACACCTGTTCCGAGATCGAGCGCGCTAACCACAGGTGGGGAGATATGGGCCCCCCATTGATTATTACCTGATTTCAAAGTATTGTACTGGGGGCCACAAACTAGTTTGAGGTTTTATTTACTATCATGTACTTATGCCATGTTTTACTGCTTTATTTACGATTGTGCGAGGAGCACAATATACTGTTTAGGAAGCGGAGTGTTTTCGCGGTATCGAGAGTCCCAGTTTTGGGATTTGCTGTCGTTTACAGCCACTAACGCAAACCCTGAGTCCGTCTCGGAGACCGGACGACTTTGTTGCGGGTAGACTTAGTGGGGTGGCCCCCCGTGCTTGCTTTGGGTCTAGGAACGTCATGACTTAGGCCCCGCCGACATACCGATGGGTGTATGTTAACTGATCTGGCAAAAAGGGTCGATGTGCTTGTGGATACTTTGGTGCACCCCTGCAGGGTTAAATCTTTTCGAGAAGCCGTGTCCGCGGTTATGGACGACTTGGAGCACAGTGCTTGATCATAGACAACTATAACTAAAGTTTACTGTTATAAATTGACTTGTATCCGATATTACTAGTAATCAGCTTCACTATGACGGAATGGCTAAATAAAAGTACCAACAACTGCTGGGTTTTTGGGATATCTCATGCTAATTGTATTTGACTAGTAAGTGTCAAAACCACAACGGAATGGTTGACTAAAAGTGCCCACTGCTTACTTAATCAGGATGATTATCTAAACCTGACTAGTAATTGCTGCAACGATAACTGAATAAATAAAACTGCCAACGGTGTGAGTTCCTCGGTTGACTTCCTCATTTGGTTTCAAGGGGGAAACACCAGGATGGGTTTGTTTGATGATAGAATCAGGTTGGTTCCGAATAGGTCTTTCTTACCCCTCTCTGATAGTCGCCAGTTGTATCGGGTCTCTATAGGTTGTTTAGTGCATGCTGCCGCTGCCGCTTCAGTCCACCATACCTATGTAGGCGAGGACCGCCGAATTCTAGCCTCGCCGTGCATCGCCTCGATCGACGCCTCTTTTCCTTTGCCCTTTGTCACCCTTTGTTTAAGCAGGTTTTGAGATCGACGTCGTTAGCAGGGTTACCCTTCCGGCTTGGCCTGGGCAGGGTTATGGACGCCATTGGTTATTCTTCAGGGCTCTTAGCCCATTTGCATCTTGTCCGTAGTCGGACGCTCTATCATTTTCAAGGTGATTTGGATCTTTGTATATTATATCTGCATTCTTGACTCATGGAGTCGTGTTGTATATATATCTGTTCTGTGGGTCCCATCGAGGACTGTTGTGTAATGTTATTACTTCGTTTTCCACCCGCACGCAAGTGCCTGGTGGGCACCTTTGAATCGTTTCTATGCGGGTTTGGCGGGAATCGCTAAAACTTGCATAGGGCCGATTCTGAGGGTGTTACATCAAGAAAAGTTCTGGTCATGGTAAAGCTCCTCCACCTCCTCCTCCCTCCGGTCCTCGCAAGAGCCACAGTTCCGGGCCATCTGGGCCAAAGCTGATGTCTGATTTATCTGAGACAGAATTTCATGCCCTACTGGTGGTCAGTCCATATGGGACAGCTCGCTCTCATGCTCGAGAAAATAGCCTCTTCTTTACGGATTTTCAGGAGCAGGTGTTCCATAAGATTCTCATGAAAGATGACAAAATTGTGATTCCTCAAAAATGGATCGAGATGAATCATGTGAGGAAGAATCTGAACTACTTTGGTGAGGCCCTTGACATTTGCACCAACATTGGCTTGCTTCCCATTATGGAGTTCCGGTGCAACTATGATCCAATGCTCATTGCTCAATTCTATGCAACCGTTCACTTTGCCAAGAATGATACTCGGACTCTCACCTGGATGACTGAGGGTGTTGTCAATCAAGCAACGTTGGCTGAGTTTGGGGCTATCCTCGGGTACGAAGACCGTGGCAAGGACATTCCCGTTGGCTTTCGGTGCCGCTCCAATGATCGTCCCATGAAGAAAGATGTGCTTGCCCCACTGTACATCCGAGGGCGCGTAATCCCTGGAAAGATCAAAGGGCTCCTCCCTACATATGACATCTTGCATCGCATCTTTCATGAGGCCGTCGCCCCTCGTGCTGGTAATGTTGATGAGATACATGCTTTCATGGTAGATATTATGATGGCCACCTATCACCACCGTGACTCTGGCCTACCTATGGATGTTATTTGGAATGAAATGGTCTGCGCCACTTTTCAGAGGAGGGTGCCTCCTTTTGCTCCATACATCATGGCTCTCATCATTAGCAAGTTCCATGTGATTGCCCGTGACTTGCCTTCTCTTCGTCTTGCCACTCACCGCCACAAGAATCTGTTGATCAAGACTCATCTCAAACCACGCAATGCGGATGGTCAGATTGTTGATGAGTATGGGAACCCGGTTGAGGAGGAATCAGGTGATGCAGCTGATGTGCAGCAGGATGCTGCATATGTGGTCTCACGTCACCAGTCCGCTCAGCCATCTTGGGCTAAGAGGTTTGAGGCCAAACTCAAGAAGATATTCTGCTTCCAAGTAGACAATCAGAAACGCATGTACGAGGCCCATGTCTATGCCAAGAAGTCATGCGCTCGTCAGAAGGAAATGATGGAGGCTCAAGGCTTGACCGTTTCCAAGGCCTCCGAGAACAACATTACCCCAGAAGACCAATGGATCTCCAAGCACAGCAACTGGGAAGATGATGCCACCTCCTCTTTCCGTGCCCCACCACCTTAGGATGATGCATGGGAAGACTGGGTTGATGATGATGACGAGTGATCTCCGGGACGTTAGTGTTGCTCTTGTCCCTTTTTGGCGTCTTGATGCCAAAGGGGGAGAAGTTGCACATTAGGCATGCGGGATTTGCAAGGGAAAAGTCACAAGCTCGTTCTTGCCATTGATTTTATTCGCTTGTGAACTTTATTTGTTTGCCTCTTATTATGTGTGACTTACTATGTTTGAACTAACTATTTGTGCTATGTATGGTAAGACTATGTGGTTATCGTATGGATCCATCTTGTGTGTAATGTGGCTATTCTTGTTTGGATCCATCCTATGTGACGACCTTCCCCATTCCTAATCAATATTGGTCATCACATGTTATTTAGCAAAGTTATGTGCTCTATGTGCGACTTCTACTCCCAGGTAGCTTGTTAGTGTGTATGGGGCTTGTTTCTACATATCTAGGGGGAGCCCCATCTATATCTTGTCATCACTAGATTTCCTTGCAAAATGTGTGTTGTCATCTAACACCAAAAAGGGGGGGATTGAAAGAACATTTGCTATCCCCAGTGATTTTGGTGTTTGATAACAACTCACATATCGGACTAATGATTTGCTAAGTGCGTCGCAGGTGCATTAAAAAGGATTTGCAATGTTCAAAAACTGTCTGTCTGGCGCTTTTTGCTACCGGATGCGACAGAAGGCTGTGACTAACTGTCAAAAAGCTTCTGCCTGCTCCGGTACTAAAATGTTGTATACCGCACCATGCAGAGACTTTTTGGATGTTGTCAAAAGCTTCTGCCTGCTCCGGTACTAAAATGCGGTAGTACCGCATTTTAGTACCGCTCGAGGCAGAGACTTTTGTATATTGGCAAAAAGCTTATGTCTGCCTAGGTAGCAAAATGCGGTAGTACCGCATTTTACTACCTGGCGTGACAGAGAGTTTTTTCGTCTGAAAACTGCAGATTCCTCTATGTCCGGTAGTACCGGTTGCCACTTGCGGTACTACCGCTTCCCGGTAGCATAAATAGTAGTACCGCTGTGGGAAGGACTTGATGAAGTTTGAAAAAGGGTGGTCCGGTTGTACCGGAGTTCTCCGGTAGTACCGCTTGAACTTCCGGTACTACCGCTTCAATAAATGCTCCAACGGCCAGATTTTGTGTGGGGCAAGTTTCTCAAACACATTAAAGTCAAGACCACCATTGGAGCCACTCAAATCTTCAAGATCTCCTCATTCCACCACCCAAAGTCATTGATCTTTGGAGAATCGAAGGAGGAGGCCCCGATCTACTACTTCACCAAAAGATATTTTCATTTCCCCCTCATTTCATTGAGGGCCCCTTTGATCTAGTGTTTTCTTGGAAACCCTAGTTCTTGTTTTGGTTCTTACAAGCTTGTCTTTGATTGCTTTGAAAGCTTGCTTGTATTTGGGAGCCTCCGGTTAAGTTGTGGATGTGTGCCCCAAACTTGTAACGGTGTCGGCTTCCACCTTGAAGGTTGCCGATATAGTGGAAGGTGAATCAATCCCGTTGGGGTGAGATTCATCGGAGAACAAGGGAGGCCTTTCGTGGCGTTGGTGGTTTGAAACCACCCCCTCTCCAAACGTAGACGTACTTCCCCTCAAAAGGAAGGAACTACGGGAAACAAATCCTTGTGTCTCCGCGTCCACTTTTCGGTTACTTCTATCCTTTACCGCACCTTACTTTCTCGTTACTAATTTGTGTTGTGGTAGCTCTTGCATAATTGTCATATAGGTAAATTCACCATAGTTGCATTATCTATAGAATTTACCTTATTGTCAAACCTTAATTTGAAAAAGAAGAAAATTTGAAGTAGCACCTATTCACCCCCCCCCCTCTAGGTGCCCATACGATCCTTTCAGCAGCCTCCCGAATCCTTAGTTTGCACAACAGCAGTAGGGATTGGGTCAGTAGCAGGCTGAGCAAGAACACCAGCAGATTCCACAACAGAAGTATGGCATGCATCCACAATAGGTTTTGCACCACGGCAAAACGGGCACTCCTACGAGGAGATTGCACTGCAAAAACATGACGTAGATGAGGAACCACATTTTTCTTAATATCGGTGGGGATTTGAGTCAGACCACCCTGAGCTTATATAGCAGGGCCACTAGGAGTGGACGCACCTTCCTCATCCACTATTCTACATTCTAGGGGAAACATTCTAGCTCTTCGACACCGTTTCAACAACCCGGACATGTCACTGTCACGCTTTATAGTAACCTTTCTGCCTTGTTCATCCATGAAGTTGAACCGTGCAATCTGCGTTGGCCCCATTTCAATATGTTTAGGCAGAGCAGCAACCATACCAGGGATAGTGCAATCTGTGTCGGTGCTTCTTTAATCGTGACACAAGTACCATAATTCCACTTGTCCTTCACATTTGCGAATTACGGTTGGCATCAACCGACGCGTACCGAAACCACGTAAAAGGTCTCTTGGGGAACCGTAGTTGAGAGAAATTTGGGGACAAAAAATAAGAACTTGTCTGTCAGCATCCGGCCAGCAAACAATTCTAGGTTCGATCTATCTCTTTCAGGTCAATATACAGCTTGAAGTTATAGTTAGTGCGAAAAGCAAAGAAAATGGTAGCTCACTTGCATGTATCCAACACTTCTTTCAGGGTACGATGATCTGCCATCCTCCATGTTGCTCAGCTTGTTCGATGGCGGAGGCGGGCTAGATCCTCAGAATGGTGGGCACAACATGCGGCATTAGAGCTCGGGATCAACGAGAGGGCTCAACAACTTGGCACCATATGGAAAATGTCCCAAGGGATCATTCTGGTGGAGGGTGGATTTCACCGCCGCCAGTGCTAGTGTTCATGCGAAGGAGGGAGTGAATTTGTGAATATCTTCAATGTTCTAAGGCGTGGGATCTAGTTCCTCGTTTTGCCTACATGGTTTCTGACTTGGTGCTCGCGTCACGGACAGATCATTGAAATGGAGGTCCCAGATGTCTCTTTCACGGGGCAGTTTACAGAAAGTTTGTATTTGGCAGGGGTGGGACAAATTTGGCTCGAAACGGGCCTTCTTAGTGATTGGCATCCCAAGTTTGCGAAACCCCGGCGATTACACAGAACTTGGACCCCGCGTTGCACTCGCATGGGAAGACAGACCCCGCATGTTGAAATCCCCCGAAAATCGGGTTGACACTCGCATCAACTCATCGACCTAATCCATAAAGAAGAAAAGCACTAAAAGAAACATCGGATGCACTATTTAATACAATAGAAGAAGATCGGGCATGATGCATGACATGTCAAAGGTGCGATG
Source organism: Avena longiglumis (assembly GCA_030063025.1). NCBI lineage: Eukaryota > Viridiplantae > Streptophyta > Magnoliopsida > Poales > Poaceae > Avena > Avena longiglumis. The sequence continues at coordinate 361,597,405 of CP125976.1, forward strand.
CAATTAGGCAATATTAAGCGGAACCGGAGTCCCGACAATTAATTAGTAGGTTCATGTTATTTAGATACCCCATAATTTAAATATTGTGTTTACAAGGCAAAACATGGCATTGTTTCGCTATGCAAAGTTATATGGAGCCAAGATAAGACTAGAAAACCCACATATGGTCTCCATATTTAATTATAAGGTGAATTGACATAATACCACAAACCACACAAGATGTATCCAATATGATCAATTTATATGCAACAAGTGACAATGTCATATATTATAAAATATAGGGGTTTCGGATATGGGTCACACATCGGATCAACCATCTTGGGCTCCAAGGGGTTGGGACTACAAGATTGTTCTTCGGATCGGGGCCTTCGGTTTCCATGCGGGCGGTCTTGGCGTCCGGGGGAGAAGGCCTTAGCGTTCCATGAACTAGAACTTGCGTCGGTGGCCTTCTGGCAACAAAGAATTCGGAAGATCTCGCGGTAGGTGGGTACTCGACAGAGTCGATCTTGTCAATGGGATCCATGTTGTGTCCAACATTGTAACGACGCGACAACCTTGTTGAAGATCTTGTCGATGGGAAGATCTTGGCATCAGGAAGAGGCGGGAATCATGAGACGCGGATCTTGTGTGGGCAGAAAAAGCGGGACATGCGCCAGCGAAACACCACAAGGATCATGGCATCACCTTCCTCTTGTGGAAAACCTGACTGTTGGTGGTCGTATGACATGACCAAGCAACAAAGGAGGCCAATAGACGGCAGCGGAGGAGAGCCCGGGGCTTGGTCAACGAGAAAAACACATGGAAGCCCGCCAAGGTGTGTCGTGCTACTGGATGCGGCAGGGCAACGAACATGGCCAAGCGGTGACCATCATCGGATTTAGAGGAGGCACACAACGACGTGTCCATGTTTGCTAGGAGGCGCACATGGGGAGGTTGGCCTTGTCACCATGGAGGAAGGACGTCAGCGCAAAGGGTGAGCTGAGTGGCCAGAAGGGGATCGAGAGGTGGCAGGATCGTGGGACGAGCGAGGACAACGGAGAGAAGGCGATGGACAACGGTTGCTGGCCGGGGACGAGCGGGAATAGGCGGCTGGCTCGCGCTCGGCGAGGTTGCCCACTCGAGCAACGGCGGTGCCCGGATAGGAGGCGGGGCAGGCTGAGGAGGAAGGGGCCGGAGGCGCGGAGCACGGCGGAAACCGGGGCGCGAAGGATTCCTGGCAGCGGCAGTGGGAATCGCGGGGTGAGGAGTACGTGAGCGGGGGCTCAGGCTTGCGGGGAGGTGGGGCCAGTGCACGCAAGGCAGAGCGCCGGTAGGTGGGCGTGGTTCTCCTATTGAGTGGGGAGGTGGGGCCGATTCCAGGAGAGTGTGCGTGATACGGGGTGGTGGTTCGGTCGCGTACGGTGGGTGCTGCTTGCTCGCATCGCGCGCGCTACACATGTTGGGTAGTGCTAGGTGGGGCGGGTTGGTCGTTGGCTGAGGCGTGGGTGTGTGGTGGGTTTAGGTAATGTGGGTGCGTGTGTTGCGTGCTCTGCGGCGGTGGGGAGCGTTTGGTTTAGGGTTGGTTTTGGGTGGGGCTAGGGTTTATCTTTGGGGCAGTGGGATTTATGGTTAGGGTTAGGTAGGTCTGGTTTAGGGTTTACACATGGGGTGGTAGGTGGCCTGCTAGGCCTTTGGGCGTGGCCGGCAGGGCTACCTCTCCCGGTTTTAGAAATAGTTTTTCTTAATTACTTATTTCTTTTTAAAACAAAACATTTTTCAAATAGGTTTTCAAACGACACATTCCAGACAAGTCCAGGGTTTTTATTTGAAACAATAGATAGTGGATATCTAGTAAACAAAGAGGTGCTTTTCAAAAATAGTTTTAGGAAAACCATACATGATGACATGACGATGCTTAAATGCAATGTGGCATGATCACATGAGAATACGGTCATGATGATGCAAAAAACAAACACCAAGCGATTTTATAGTATTGGTTTTACCCGGGCGCTATAACTGCCATGCGGGACCAAGACCGAGATGCAAATCCCGTGCTCCCGCAGTGGTCGACGTTGATTTGGGCCGGCCCAGCACGGTGCTGGCTCGACCACGAGAGAAATATCCCGCCGTATTTCTTTTTGTTTTTAATTAAATTATTCCATAAATCTATGGTTGTTAGCTTTAAATGCACCAAAAATAAATGGCTTAACCTTTCTGCCTAATTCAAATTTTGTTTGATATCATAGGAAGTTCCCTGTCATATGGCACTGGTAGTTTTGCCATTTTATTTTTGTAGAATATATGTGAGATTTATCTCCAAAATAGTACTGTTTTCACTAAGAGATGCCTAATAATTATTATTTTAGTCCTAAAAATGTAAAACCAATTGGTATGGATTATATTTCATTAGATCTTTCCAGAACAACTTGGTTTGCATGTTTAGGAATTCTAGTTTTACCTCAGTAATTCATACACTTTGACCTACTATTGTACTATGCATGACCTACACCTATATATTAAGGTTTGTGCATTGTTTTACTACTTGTAAAGTATTACTATCCTATGGCATGGGTGTGGATCCTCCACCCCACTACCGATTGTACCGTTGGGTACAACCCCTTGTTAATGCCTATCCGACCCTTTTAATGCCATCGGTGTATAACACTGAGAACCTTGGAAACCCTCTTCAAACCAATTTCGAAACTATAGGATGGGAAGACCCCCCTAGAAGTTTGTTTTACAAAAAGGGGTTATGTGAAAACCTTGGTAGGATTTGTCCTACCAAGAGGGTTTCAAAAGGAAAAAGGGTTTTGTTTAAAAAATGGTGAAGACAGGAGGAGGAGAAATGTTTATGAAAACACACTTCTTTCAATGTAGTTTTCCCAAACAATTTAACTTGTGCAACCACGTTAGCCCGAAATGGGAAGGGGCCTAGCCTGAAGTTAGTTTGCTCTGACCTGAGTTACTTCATAACTAATGTAAGGTATCACCTCCCTCGAATGCTGGGCTTCCCTTATAAAAATGGTCACATGTAGTCACAATGACCTGGGGGAAGTAGATCTGCCCATGCGAGTGGTCGGGCGATACTATGGGCCTCTCATTGAAATCACACCACTTCTGAAGTAGTAAGTGATGCTCTAGTTGGTCTGCTTGGTACCCGACATCCCGATTTTGAGAGGAACAACCCATAGAGTTGGTCTCGTGTCGGATTGGACTCTCCTAGGGTTATGATTGATTATCAAAACCCCGCATACTGTTGCATGGAGATCCATGGTTGTCACGAAAGATGTATCAAATCTTGTGGGTAAAGTGTACAACCTCTACAGAGTGTCGAACTATTCGAATAGTCGTGTCCACGGTTATGTACGGTTGGGAAGACTGCTACCTAATGGTGTTGGTTTTGGTTTTCAAAAATGTTTTTCTGAAAAAGAGAAATAGATTTAAGTGGAGAATTCCATTGATATGGGAGGATCCCGAAAGAGGATAAAATGGTTTGTTGATGATAAAAATATGAGAAAATGGGTTACCCTATCCTAGTTTTCCAAAGATAATCTATCAAACTACCTCTATAGAACCTATCCAAGCAACGTAGGGTAGCCTCCTCGTCTACCCGATTAGCAAGCTTTGAAAAGAGCCCCGCTTGAAATTACCTACCACTATAGCCAAAGTTGCATATTCCTTTTTTACTTCTTGTTAGCTTGGTGGTTTGCGAGTACATTCAAAAGTACTCACTGGCATTGTCCCTAGGTAATCTACCTGGTTATACTACAAACACAATGGAGGAGAAGATGCAGGATACAATGAAGACATCGCAAACTAGGGCGTTATCCGAGTCAGACACCTATAGGGCTATGGTATGACTCGGGTCTTCTGTGTTTGATGTTCCATTGCTATTCTGTGTAATGCCCGATGTGCCACTTATGTAAGACTTATTTATGGAAGAACTTGTAATCGATATTGTAATGGATGTGGCATTTTGGTACTAAGTCGTTTATGCTACATGATGTGATGTGATCTTGGGATCATGGTATCATGCATAAAAGGGTACTATGGATATCGAATCTAGGGTCCCCACATACTTGGTATCAGAGACATCCTGACTGTAGGAGCCCCTAGTTAGCCGAGGCCTTAGTTGAGGAGCTAAAAACTATTTTCAACAAAAGGCATGAGAATTGGTATTTGAAAAAATAATGCTTACATCTCCTCCCCTCTATTTTAGGAAAATTTCTTGCTTTAATTATAACTTTGCCTACTAAAAACTATGCACACTCTTCACTAACTTAACCTTACACTAAAATTTTGTAGATGGCCATCTAGTTCACTGATGTGTATGCACGCTTCTATTATTGTAAACAGTTGTTGGGCCTCCAAGTGCAGAGGTTTGTAGAACAACATCAAGTTTCCCTTAAGTGGATTACCCAAGGTTTATCGAACTCAGGGAGGAAGTGGTCAAAGGTATCCCTCCTAAGCAACCCTGCAATCAAGATACAAGAAGTCTCTTGTGTCCCCAACACACCCAATACACTTGTCATGTGTATAGCTGCACTAGTTAGGCGAAGAAATAGTGAAATACATGTAATATGAATGATTATAAGTGGTAATTGCAATCTGAAATAAAAATGATAGCAAGCAACGTCGCCAGAAAAGAGCTTGACGGGGAGGTAGAGACTAAAGGACCTATAGTCCCCAGCAACGGCACCACGTCTTGTTGTAAATGGTGTTTCAATGCTTAGAAACAAGGCCTAGGGATCATATTTTCACTAGTGGACACTCTCATTTAAATATCTTCTCTTCATGATACTACTCTGAACTACTCTCCCGTTGGACAACTCTAATCCACGGTAGGTCTATAACAGCACACCTCAAATTTCGCATTCCCCATCTAAATAACCCCATACTGTCACCGTGAGCGCTAGATGGTTCCAACAAACACCACAATTTCATAGAGACAAGCAACTCAAAATATAACTCATGATAAGTATTTATGTAATCTTTAGCCTAAGTGCCACACGGTGTGCACACTGTCACCTTCACACACGCGGGGATAGCCGGAGATTAATTAAAGCACTTGAGTAGTAGAGTATATCTACTTGATTATGAAGCTCATGATCATAATAAGTTCACGCATAGAGAGAGAGATGAACACATAGCTACAGATAGAGACCTTAGCATCGAGGGAGAACTACTCCCTCCTCATCATGGGAGTCAGTAACGACGATGGAGATGGTGGTGGAGATCGATGGAGAAGGCTTCGAGGGCAATTCCCCGTCCCGGCAGGGTGCCTGAATAGATACTTCTGTCCCCCAATTCTCCTCTTGGGTGGCGGTGGCGCTGCCGAACTTTTTGTGGAGATCTGATCCGTGTAGGGTTTACGTCTCGGGGAGACATATATGTAGGCGAAAGGGCAAGGTCGGTGGAGCGCCAGGGGGCCCACACCATGTGTCCACATGGCCAGGGGGCCCGCGCCACCGTATGGTATGGCCGCCCTGGTGCCCTCCTCCATCTCTCCTTCGAGCTCTGTGTCGTGTCGAGAAAATAGTAATTTTGGCTTTTGTTTCATCCAATTCCGAGAATATTTCCTTACTAGCTTTTCGGAAACCAAAAACAGAAGAAAACAGGCAACTAGCACTGTGGCATCTTGTCAATAGGTTAGTTCCGGAAAATTTATGAAAATACCTCAAAGTGTAGACAAAACATAATAAAGTTGATATAAAACAAGCATGGAGCATAAAAATTATAGATACGTTTACGACCTATCATTCACCAAGTTTCACCAGGTAGGAGCCCAATCCTCCATTTTCTTTGTGTCCTAGAGGGAGCTGATGGATCTTTCTCGAGTTGTGGGTCACCCTATGACAGAGCTAAAGGGTGCCAAGATCCATTGAGAGATAGAGACCCGGATGACTTGGCTCATGGTGTGTACTCTCCGTGGAGGTGTAGTACCGCCCCTCTCACAGGAGTTGGTTGTCGATGTAGTGGAAGACACCTAGGAGAAGGGCTTGATCCAATCCATGCAAGCACATATTGCTCGTCTATCCCACTACCACCATTACTAGTTGGACACTTCACCCTTCAGGTACTTTGGCCGGCATAACGCCAGTAGAGTTCTAGCTGAGGTGGAGAATCACTACTAGTTTGGGAGGCACCAATAGAACATGGGTTACCTATTGCATCACACTCAGACTCACCTAGACCACACTCGTATGCGTGGTGATCTTTAGGGGTTAGAGTTGTCATAGGTCAAGAGCAAGCTGGCCCTGTGTGAGGTGGACTATTCTCCTCTTGAGAGGAACGAGAGCACTATGAAGGCTTAGATTACTCGCCTCAAGGAGAAGATGATGGACCTCAAGACTCTGTTCTCTCAGGCCAAATCTCATGTAGAAGAGCTCGAGGAAGAAGGTAAGGAGCTCCGCAAGGAGAACAAGACTCTTATGGCTGATGATGACACAGCCACCGCTGAGATGGATGTAGAGGAAGAGAGTGAGTCAAAGGATGATGATCCCGAAGAGGAAGAGAAGGAGCCTGAGGAGGAGGACCTTGAGCAGATTATCACCAAGCTAGAGGATGACCCCATTGTCATTGCTATGGAAACTACATCACCTGAGAAGGTTAGATAGAGTGGGAGCAAGCAGTAAGGCTAGCGACGGTGTCCGTGGGCGGCATTGGATACAAGTCGGCTCGGTGAGATATAGGAAGTACCCAGATTCAGGGCCCTTTATGTGAGGTAAAGCCCCTACTCTTGATAATCTGACTATGAGGATGAACACAAAGATCTACAAGGGCTCCTCGAGCTGTATCGGTGTGATCTAACTATCAGAGTAAAACCCTTGCTATGTATGCCCAGCTACCCCTTATATAGGGATAGGGCAGCATGGGCAACGGTATGGCCGCCTGGCGGGTCCCATAGGTGGGCCCAGCCGACTATTCTCGTACATTATCGCGCCTCCCTGATGTCTTGCATAGTGTAAGCGCCCTCCGGCCAACATGAAAACAGTGGAGGCCGCACCGTCCCACACGGGTGGCGGCTCCTGTTCCCGCCCGGCAAAGGGTATGACCCGTGATCTCCGGCGACCGTGTCGCCGGCTGGTGCCTCCAGATCTTGTCATTGTCTGCCAGGGGCGGCAGGCTACTGTGCACCCATTGACATGGTTATACCCTACAGGTACACGACATCATCATACCTTGTCTAGCCCAAGGAAGGCCCACGAGAATATACGCGGACCATGAAGATTTTCGGGTGGCCCAAGCCCGTGACGTCTTCGGATCCTTGGAGAGCAAGACTAGAGTAGATAGAATATTCAAAGGGGCAAAACCCTAAACCTGTAACCGACTCGATATATGCCCGGGATCTACCTATCTCTATATAAAGGCTAGGAGGGCATGACGAGGAGGCGCTGAATCACCTTACTGCATACGCACCTCCACGCCAGATTACATCTACAAACCCTTGTAACTTTCGGTTCCGCCGTAATCAAGAGCGGACAAGCAGGAGTAGGGTTTTCCCTCCGGGGGCCTGAACCTGGGTAAATATCATGTCCCCTGGTTGCTTGTCTGTTAACCATTCCGCGATCTCCAGCACACCCATCTTCTCCAAAACCCAAGCTCATAACAATGTGCATTGACGAAATTAAACCTCGTCACCTGTCACTCTGGTACCTTCTTCCTTCTGGCTCTCCATGTTTGGTTGGAATGATCCAGTCGGATAGGCGCCTTGGTGATGTCTTTTCATCTGGCTGTTTAGTCTGTCGGCTAGGTCTTTGTTTGTCCTTCTTTATGACCTGCATTTGGGTTTTTAGATCCAGCTATTACTAGTCGGCAGACAGTTACATTGCCCTTGTTTATTATCCAGTTAGCCTACCCGGGGGTGATCCCCCCAACACTAGCCTCCGGGAGCGTGTAGATTCCACTCTTATGCAAAATGTGCGCGGGCTCAAAACCTAGTTTGAAATTACATCCGATTAAAATTCTGGTGGTTGGGAATACTCTGCTACGTCATTGCTGACGCCAGGCATGCGCACAACATCATCACGGGGTTACTGCGGCAAGCAGCAAAGCGTTGCATTGCATGTCGCCTCGGGAATTGTCGCAGGTGCCTTGCAAACCGCATTGGGATCCTCTGCGTGTTCCTTGCTGGCACAACAAATCTTGGGGGACGTGTCGCACGTTCCACGTGGCCAGCTAGGAAGTTGCCCTCCCCCAGCCATAAATGTTGTCCTGGGCCGCCACTGCCCCCCACCCACCTTGCCATTCTCGCCGCATGTCGCCTCCTTCCTCTTCCTTGTAGCGCAGTGCTCGCATTCTTCCACAACTTTTTGTTTTGCCATAGCCGTCGTCGACCTTGCTTATCCTTAGTGCACTTGCCGTTTCTTTCCGCCACCATTCTTGCACACTCGAACTCCACTGGCGCCGCCCGTTTCTTTCTCTTCGGAGCGACGGGCCACCGTTTTTCTTCCTCTTATTTCTCTCCGACCGCCGCTGTCTACCCAATGGCGGAAAGTCGTGGCGCTTGGTGCGGTTTGTCCGTGATGAAGGACCAAATCTAGAAGTACCACCGGTCCCGAGTCCTGCCGCCGGACACAGAGGTCGCGACACGGCTCATGCCAGCCGTCGAGGTTGTGCCGCATCCGTAAGATGGCGAGTGTGTCATCTTTCGCACACACCTGGCGTGCAGCCTGGCCCTACCGTTTAGCGCCTTATTCCACACCTTCATGGCCACCTTCTATCTCTTCCTCCACCATCTCGGCTTCTACTCCACTGGCACGCTCGCACACTTCATCGCCCTCTGTGAGTGCTATCTGGGATCCAACCGGATCTCTAGCACTTCTGCCAGCTCTTCTACATCCGACCCCAAACTCAATTCTCCAAAGGTCTGCGTGTAACTTGCTGCAGTGCCTCCATCTACTCCCGCACGCAGACCGGATATCCAAAGTTTCGGCTGGATGACACGGTCAAACTTTGGCAGTAGACATACTTTTATGTATGGAATCTGATGGAGGCTGACCGTATCAATCTTCCCGCATTCCAGCACTAGTAGTCCAGGCGGACTTGCTGGGACCTGAAGATCTACGGCTCCAAGGAGGAGTCGGACGAGACGCTGTGCCGGATGAGGGAGCTTGTCACAGTCGGGTTGAAGGGAATCGATGTCCCCCTCAGCTGGATGTCCCGGCTGATGATGCTACTACTCTGGCTGCCTCGACCCGACCCAGCTCTCCCTCTGTGATCCCCCCTTCGAGAACCTCTACGAGTGGGTGTGGATGATCATGAAGGAGAAGATCAAGGAAGACTGGTCTTGGGGACAGGCCCCCTACACCCGCGACAACCGTGCCCCTCGCGTAAGTTGTCGCCCTTGCCACTTTATTGTTCGCACTTGCACTTTTTGATCCAGCTAACTTTTGCTTCTTTTCGGCAGATCTTCCCTTGCATCAACTGGGAGGAAGGTGATACCCTCTCCAGTCTTTCACGGCCAACTTATCCGACCACGCTCTAGGCGGACCGGCGAGGCGGCATCAGAAAGTGAGGGGGACTTCTTCCCAAGCCGGAACAATGAGTTCGTGGAGTATCCACATGGCCTGGAGAGGGACGAGGGCGTCGTTGCCCGGGAGGCTAGCTAGAAGCAGCCCGCGAAGGCCAATTCTAGCAACACCCCCGCGACCGATGAACCGGCTGCCAAGCGGAGCTAGAGCGGCATCCCCCATTCCAAACAGGCTAGGGTTGCACACAAGAATACCGGCGATCCCGTTGTGCAGGGGTAAGCCTCCACCATTTCCAAATCCATTGTCGTTCTCTTTCTTGCTTCTGCCTTTCGCTTTCTCTTTTCTCATTGTGCTTTTTCTCGCGTCTTTCCTTGTCTTGTTTCAGCACTACCATCTTTTTCGACGCCGCCAGCCTGTCTTGCACCTCCACTGCCCCGCCTCCTTGCACCCCCCATCCGCTAGGACACCGCATCCACTAATGCCCCCCCCCACCGCCGCTGTAGACACAACCAACAACGCAGCCTGACCCCGCTGTTCGGACGGATGTGTCTAGCCAGCCGGAGGCCACGGTGTCTGGCCCTTGCGGGATTTCCTCCGCGTGAGTGGGGGGCTCTACGGCCGGGAAGCAGATTGTCATAGTAGCATACAAGGAGTCGGCCAGGCAGTGACTGGCCATGGCCCGCGAAGCCCCTGACTCCCTAGCGGACGCCGCCGTTCCACTGCCTCCGACCACTGCCGCCTCCCTCAAGGACCTGGAGGTCAACCTGGAGTCTTGCTTGAAAGGCTATCGGCTGCTCCAGGAGACACTGGAGGATGCCAACAAGTTAGTGGCAAAGCAGATCGCTATGGCATGCGGGACCGCCCGGAGAAAGTTCTTCAACCTTTCTGTTTCCCCTTTTTTCTTTTTCTTTTCTCCGACTGGTTCTTTTCGACTGACTTTTCTCCTTGTCTTGGTTCTTCAGCAATCCTCGTCTGCGGGTAGCGCGAGATTGACCAGCTAACACATTCGAATACGCACCTTAGCTGGGACAGCTCCGTGACACCCCCGAGATCAGGGCTAAACAAATCCCAGACCTTCGTCTGACATAAGATTAACCTTGAGCTCGAGAATATCCAGTGAAGAATCGGTAACACGACAGTGACCCTACAACACAAAAAAATTATTACAGCAAGCTCATAACGGAGCAGAGAACCAAATTCTTACAAGCAGAGGGCACTGACCACAAACATCAAACAACGAAAGGCAAATTATGCTATTAAGTATAGCAAACTTAACAAATGGCCTAAGAGGCCTGAAGCATAACGATGGCGTCCCAGCCCATAGATTCCAGGCTGCGGGCCGGGAACCCCAAGCTAATCATCGATGTAGATGTAGTACGGAACTTGTCTTCCGGTGAACACTTACTCTGCCAAAAGTATCAACAAAGCAAGGGCGAGTACAGGGTGTACTCCGCAAGACTTATGGCTGGTGGAGTTGTTCTGCATAAAGCCATCTTTGTTTATAAAACAAGAGAGAGAAGAATCTCGTCTAATCAGAGTATTTTAAAAGGGGATAAGAGAGAGACATCTCCAAAAATATTGATCATCAATTTTGATATCCACCAAATCATCATCATCTACCAACTAGGATCACCCCCTCGTGCCCATGAGGAAGCATCCTTAAGCACACGTTGATCTGCCATGTTTTAAGATTAGGTTAAAGTTCTCTATGATCTTGAGTCCGGTCGCCAAGCGTTCATAACCGTGAACACGGCTTTTCGAAAAGATTATTACGCTGCAGGGGTGTACACCTTTACCCACACGTACTAACCTTCTCTTAATGCCACATGATTAGCCCTCTTCCTTGGAAGGCTGACATAGGGTGGTTATACACGACCTTTACCTTGCTTTCGCCGAGACCATGAGTCACGCAATAAGTATGATTCCGCCGTAACGGGTCAAATCCCGAAACCGGTACTTAAAGATGTGAGGCAAGGTTGGTTTACCAGGGGCACCATCAACCCCAAGCAACCCGGTCCACGCTTCCCTACCTGTATGAATGCACCTCCTTCACCACCTCTTTCGAAAACGTTTTCAATGCGTATGTCAAATGGAACGCCCGAACTATGTGACTCATGGAATCTACTGGGCAAGTTAGTAAGTCATGAGGCTGTACAGGCCCCGTGTGGTTGCACGCTCGTCTTGGTTCCAAAGGCAAGAACCCAGGTCCTAGTGGTGGCAAGCATGGGACTAGAAAAACCAAATCCCACCATGGCCACCCATACAAGCCTTAGCAAGTTTAATCTCATATTACTGATCTCATCTCATCACGTTCTCCTGTCATACTAGGTTCTCTGCATCTGATACATCATCTGGATGGACCAGACTCAAAAGCTATGCATGGCTAAGTAGACACAAATAAGAGCTCTAGCAGTGCACACAAGCCAAACCTATTTATGCTAGGAGTAGTGGATCAGGTAATATAAGCTCAAGGGAGTAATGCAATAGATAGGATACTCTATTATCGATAAAAGACCACAATAGAATCGTATGCATCATGGCAGAATTGAAATGCTTTCGAAATCATAGGATTATATCATGGTGGGGATATGCTTGCCTTTGCCAGTTGATAACAGATAAGCAGATTTTCGGAAGCCTTGTACTTGACTTGATTATAGTTGGTCAAGTATTGTTCGTCGATCTTCGAACTTCGACGGTCTTGATCTCGGTCTTCGATCTCGATCTCGATATCGTATTCTACCGGGAAGAACCAAACACCGGAAATAAAGGGAAGACAATCAACACATGGCATCGATGCAATGCTCAAACAAGAATGATGATATCACAAGTTAATTTGCATTGAATTGAAACCCTAAAGCATGCTTGACAAATTAAACAGGGTTCCGAGGGGTGAAAACCCTAACTCGGGGAAACTCCGGAATCATCTATTAGGGTTACAAGGTTCTTCTAATTAAACTCGTCATTGAACTTATTAAATAATGCATGATTATATCTTAAATAGTTATAGCTCATTTTTCTGAACATTTTGGTATATTATACATATTTTTCTGACTTATAAATAATTACTTATTAAATTTATAAGGTTTATCCTTTTTCTGAAATTATTAAAAGCTGGTTTAACTTTTTACACCGCAGGCATACCTAACCACAGTGACTGACAGAGGGGCCCCAGGGCCACCTCAGTAGACACACACGCGAGGTGGGGTCCGGGGTTTCTTCACCGTGGCTGGCTCTAGCCAGAGAGACTGACGGGTGGGACCTAGCCACGCAGGCACCACGTGGACGCCACACGGGCGGCACATCGGCCTCGCCGGAGAACGGCCGGACAACGGCGGTTGGAGGAGCTAGTGTGCAAGCGGTCTAGCGAGGACACGCGCGTTTGAACCGTATGGACGCGAGGAGCATTAAAATGGCGGCGCCGCTTGCGTTTGGTTGCTGGAGCAGAGAGTTCAGCGGCGCGTGGCGGAGGGACTTGCTGACCTACGGCGAGCGATGGCTGCAGAGTGAGAGGAAGGAGGGGGAAAGGTCCACAGAGACCACGGGCTCACCGTGATGCTAACAGGGATGGCAGCATGGCCGGAGGTGGTCCAGAGCATCGGCAATGTCCACGGCGGCGAGCGTCGGACTCGGGGAAGATAGAGGCGATGCGGGCGATTCTAAGCGCCCCAGCTCGATTCCTCTGGAGAGTCGAGGTAGGCAAACACGGCGGTGCTGATGGCATACTCGACCGAGCTCGGGGGTGGCCAGAATGGCAACGAGCCAAAGCTAGGGTTCTGGGCTCGCTGCAGAGGGGAAGAGAGAGGTCTGGGGAAAGGGGAAAATGGATGGGGATGGCCAGGGCGACGGCGCGGGGACCTTATCCTCCCCCAGGGAGCGATGGACGGCGCGGAGTAGGCGGAAGGGATCGATGGCGGCACCGGCGACAACGAGCAGCTTGCCGACGACGTGGAAGATGGCAGAGGAAAGGCGAAGCGGTATTGGGTCGGGGACGGGCTGCAGCTGGGCCAAGCTGGGCTGCTGAGCGCTGCTCTATGCGGGAGAGAGGAGGGAGAGATGGGAGAGGCAAGATGGTCTATGGCCTATTGGCTTGTTTTCTCTATTTTTTCTACCAGAAACATTTTCCAAATCCTGTTTTCACTTTTGTTTTTGTATTTCTATTTTGAATATGTTTTGAATTATCTCAAAAGTACCATAAGGTTTTCAAAATATTTAAAATATTGTAGGAACCCCTTTAGACAATTTGGGACCCATACACTTTGATACTTTTCAAAATTCAAAACCTATTTGAGTGTGTTTGAGATGGAGAGGTAAAATATCTAGGGTTTAGGATTTTGTGTTTGATCTTGATTGAGTTTAGTGTTAGCAAGATAGATGATGCTTATGCAATGCACAATCAAAACCCTAATATGGATTAGCTAAAACTGGTGTGTTACAGCTTTATCCCCCTTACGAGAATCTCGGCCCGAGATTCCAAAGGTAGGAAAAGAGATAGAGAGAGAAAAAGAAACAAGGTCACTCTAAAGATAAGAGGGAATACACTAAACGACACATATAGTATCTCATGGTCCACTCATAGATGGAGTGTTTAGAAACAACTCTAAGATGATGAACATGAAACACACCAAGATAACAGAGGAAACAAGAGGAGAAGGTTTCAATTTGTTAGATAGATGGTCTTCATAAGGATTGAGACCATGGAGCTTATTGGAGGTTTTGAAGCTTCTGAAAAAGAAAGCTTCCAACAGAAAGATCATGACCACAGACTTCGATAGGGAACCTCTATTAAATGTCTTAAGTAGAGATTTTAGGTTGGAGAGATATGGATCAACAAAACTAAGTTGTTGAACTACTTTTGACACAGAAGAGTCACTCTTTCATCCAACAGAAGGCTTAAGACAGAAAGGTGTTTTGGTGGAGAGGACTCGTAAAAGTCACAAGAAACATGTAGCAAGAGAAACTACAGATTACCAAAATCATAGTCATTCTTAGAACATGGCTGAGAAAACGAAGGAAACTCTTTAATTCAACCAGAGCTATCAAAATCTTTGCCAAAGATCGTGATATCACTTTACACCACTAGACAAATTGGTAAGAAGATTCCTCATAACACGAGAAGAAAGAAACTTCATTCTCAGACTTCAATTACTTGGCACAACAAGATGCTTGCCAACATAAAGGGTCTGGAGGATCGACCGAGAGACATTTAGCAACACAACGTTAAATGTTCTCGTTGATGTTCGAGAAATCAGACATCAAGTGAAGGTCAGACTTCGGAGACAAAGGGAACCATAAGCACAACTCCTATAATGAATTATAGAAGAAGCCTCATGAAGAGTGGTTGATATTGCTGATTTCAAGAGAATATGGAAAAAGGTCTTTCTGGCTAAGTGTGTCAACCATTTCATCAATCTTGCCAAATTTACAAAGATACGAATGCCAAAACCTTGAAGAACACCAACCATCATTGCTGCTTGAGATTCAGCTGTGGTTAGGCGAGATGATATTTCAGACTCAGCATGTCTGAATAGAAAGTTTGCAACATTTACCGCGAAGGTAAAGTTACTAGATTCTCAAGACAGGGACTATAGTGTAAAGCTCCAAGAGACTGAGCTAGATTGTTATACCCATGTATTTGTCGGAAGACAACTGCATACATATAAAGTACTAACATTAGAACACACATGTGTTCTTAAGGAACGGAGTTAACTATTCTCGAATCCACAACGACATATTTCAGCATTTGCATGTGAATCAAAGAAGGTCACTTCTAACATCCAGAACTCAAACTTCGAGATAACACGAAGATGGTTCTCGAAATTTTCCAATGTTAATGCCAATTGTTCCATACGAATCTTGTCTAGTATGAGGAAGATAAGAATGTCATTGATGGGCTCAACAACAAACTTATCAAGACACTCCAAAATGATGGACTCGTATGTCATATGAACAAGGCAGTAGTATTGGTCAGACCAAAGGGCATGAAAATGCACTCAAGTGAAACATCATGAGTAGATACATCGTCAAGATAGTCCTTGGAACTGAGTTTGATTTGACAATAACCCAAATCAAATCAAAGGTGGGGAAGATAACATATCCACAGAGGAGTTACTATCTTTCTTCAATGCGGACAAAACTAGACAATCCTTTAAGAAGGAACAAAGTTGGATAAATTTTTTATCTTCCAACTCTCCAAGTTGTTGTTCAATATCAACCAACTAGTTCAGGGATATCCAGTACAGATCCTTGGAGAAAAGAGCAGTTCAGAGAACTTGCTTGATCAAGAACTTGACAACACGGTCATGTGGCAACATGGAGATACTTCTAGTAGACATATAGAATATCATGAACCACCGATATGTCACCTAGTTCGAGAGGAAACTTGCTTGGTAAGGCAAGAAGACGTAGTCTTAGAGCTTCGGCAACAAGCTAACTCTTTAACGGAAGAGAGTGTACCAAAATAACGGACTTGGTAGTACAATCATCCTTTTCTTAGTGACGGGTTAACCAATCACACTAGGAATGACTCAAATGTCCTTAGAGTTCAAAACAATAATAATTGCTAGAATCTCAGATGGCCAAATTATTACGCACACGCATCACTCACGACCGTGAAGGCTCGAGGAAGGGTGAGTAAAGATGTGTAAAAGAATCACTTCATTCAGGGATCACGAAACTCGGCATGACCTCTTAATATAAAAGAGTGTGATACTTTAAGGTAGGACATATAGAAGCTAATCAATGCCTCTTGATCTGCGGTTTACAACACTTTGACCTGGTCTTCCATATGACGAGGTACTGGAGTTTGTTTCTCCTAGACATTCCATAATGGTTTGTCTTGACGGACCACAAGAGTATCTTACTTCGGGAGACACCGATGCACATTTACTACTTGGCTACCAACTGGTAAACAAAGGTCAAAAAACAACAAGGGAAAAAGATGAACATGCTCAAGATAGAATCCCGAGATGTGGATGCATAAGTTAACAACCTTCCGAAAACCAATGCAAAGAAAGGTAAGGTGTGGCAGAGTCACGGGTATAGATGTGAGACTCACGAGGAGTACTCTTGTCGTGATCTATTTGGTTCCATTATAGAACATCTGCCATAACATGTGGTAGGGAAGTCCTTTATCGTCACAATTCAACCGCGACAGAAACCACAAACTTGGAGGCTAGAATTGTAATACCAACCATCCTGAGGTAATGTGTGAACATTAACAATAGGGTCAAAGGGATGGATCTTGGTTTAAAGGTCAGCTTCATGTACAAGATTCATAACACCAGAGTCCAGCACAACCAGGGATCTTAAGTTCAAGTCCAAGGGTTAAAACCCAAAGAAATAAGTAATTACTGCTTGAGTGACATAGCGTACACTACAAGTTAGTAACCACAAGGTAGCTTCCAAAAGAAGAAACAACTTCTGAAGTACCCAACAAACGAAAAGGAGGCACACGAGGAGAAAGGAAACCTCGAAGCCTAGAACAGAACACTGCAGATCCGACAATATAATATTGCGGGTCTGGAAGATAGGAAGATCATGATGGAAAGAAATCTCTTAGATGAACAGGATCAAAGGGAACAAGGAATTCAAAACACACATAACTCTAAAGAACTCAATGCTAGGTCAACTGGCTTTGAAATGTCATGCCTAGAAGGCACCTAAGTTTTGTAAGACTAGAAGAGATATCAAAACTTTTCCAAAATCAACACCGGATAAGATAACCCAGAGTTAGAGTGAAACTGGATAAGGAGAAAAGAAGCATACTAGAGTTTTCGCAAATACTTTTTAGCTTTTAAAATAGTTTTCATAAGCACTAGACTCAACATCAACCAATAATAAGGTTTTCCTACGGTCAGTACTGCTCTGATACCAAGAACTGTGACACCCCTGAGATCAGGGCTAAACAAATCCCAGAACTTCATCTTACCTAAGCTTAACCTTGAGCTCGAGAATATCCAGTGAAGAATCGGTAACACGGCAGTGACCCTACGACACAAAACAATTATTACAACAAGCTCATAACTGACTAGAGAACCAAATTATTACAAGCAGAGGTCACTCACCACAAACATCAAACAACGGAAGGCAAATTATGCTATTAAGTATATCAAACTTAACAAATGGCCTAAGAGGCCTGAAGCATAACGATGACGTCCCAGCCCATAGATTCCAGGCTGCCGGCTGGGAACCCCAAGCTACTCGTCGATGTAGATGTAGTACGGAACTTGTCTTCAGGTGAACACTTACTCTGCCAAAAGTATCAACAAAGCAAGGGTGCGTACAGGGTGTACTCTGCAAGACTTATGGCTGGTGGAGTTGCTTTTCATAAAGCCATCTTTGTTTATAAAACAAGAGAGAGAAGAATCTCGTCTAATCAGAGTATTTTAAAAGGGGATAAGAGAGCGACATCTCCAAAAATATTGTTCATCATCTTTTGATATCCACCGAATCAACATCATCTACCAACTAGGATCACCCCCTCGTACCCATGAGGAATCATCCTTAAGCACACGTTGATCTGCCAAGTTTTAAGATTAGGTTAAAGTTCTCTATGATCTTGAGTCCGGTCGCCAAGCGTTCATAACCGTGAACACGACATTTCGAAAAGATTATTACCCTGCAGGGGTGTACAACTTTACCCACACGTACTAAGCTTCTCTTAATGCCACATGATTAGCCCTCTTCCTTGGAAGGCCGGCAGAAGTTGGTTAGACACGACCTTTACCTTGCTTTTGCTGAGACCATGAGTCACGCAATAAGTATGATTCCGCTGTAACAGGTCAAATCCCGAAGCCGGTACTTAAAGATGTGAGGCGAGGTTGGTTTACCAGGGGCGCCATCAACCCCAAGCAACCCGGTCCACGCTTCCCTACATGTATGAATGCACCTCCTTCACCCCCTCTTTCGAAAACGTTTTCAATGCGTATGTCGAATGGAACGTCCAAACTATGTGACTAATGGAATCTACTAGGCAAGTTACTCAGTCATGAGGATGTCCACGCCCCGTGTGGTTGCACGCTCGTCTTGGTTCCAACGAGAAGAACTCAGGTCCTAGTGGTGGAGAGCATGGGACTAGAAAAACCACATCCCACCGTCGCCTCCCATACAAGCCTTAACAAGTTTAATCTCATATTACTGATCTCATATCATCACGTTCTCCTGTCACACGAGGTTCTCTGCATCTTATACATCATCTGGATGGACCAGACTCAAAAGCTATGCATGGCTAAGTAGACACAAATAAGAGCTCTAGCAGTGCACACAAGCCAAACCTAGTTATGCTAGGAGTAGTGGATCAGGTAATATAAGCTCAAGGGAGTAATGCAATAGATAGTATACTCTATTTATCGTTAAAAGACCACAGTAGAATCGTATGCATCATGGCAGAATTGAAATGCTATCGAAATCATAGGATTATATCATGGTGGGGCTATGCTTGCCTTTGCCAGTTGATAACAGATAAGCAGATCTTCGGAAACCTTGTACTTGACTTGATTATAGTTGGTCAAGTATTGTTCGTCGATCTTCGAACTTCGACGGTCTTGATCTCGGTCTTCGATCTCGATCTCGATATCGTATTCTACCGGGAAGAACCAAACACCGGAAATGAAGGGGAGACAATCAACACATGGCATCGATGCAATGCTCAAACAAGAATGATGATATGACAAGTTAATTTGCATTGAATTGAAACCCTAAAGCATGCTTGACAAATTAAACGGTGTTCCGAGGAGTGAAAACCCTAACTCGGGGAAACTCCGGAATCATCTATTAGGGTTACTAGGTTCTTCTAATTAAACTTTTCATTGAAGTTGTTGAACAATGCATGATTATAGCTTAAATAGTTAGAGATCATTTTTCTGAACATTTTGGTATATTATACATATTTTTCTGACTTATAAATAATTACTTATTAAATTTATAAGGATTATCCTTTTTATGAAATTATTAAAAGTTGGTTTAACTTTTTACACCGTAGGCATATCTAGCCACAGTGACTGACAGAGGGGCCACAGGGCCACCTCAGCAGACACACACGCGAGGTGGGGTTAGGGGTTTTCTTCACCGTGGCCGGGTCTAGCCAGAGAGGTTGACGGGTGGGACCTGGCCACGCAGGAACCACGTGGACGCCACACGGGCGCCACATCGGCCTTGATAGAGAACGGCCAGACAACGGCGGTTGGAGGAGCTAGGGGCGAGCGGTCTAGCGAGGACATGCGCGTTCGAACCGTATGGACGCGGGGATCATTAAAATGGCGGCGCCGCTCGCGTTTGGTTGCCGGAGCAGCGAGTTCAGCGGCGCGCGACGGTGGGACTTGCTGACCTATGGCGATGGATGGCTGCAGAGCGAGAGGAAGGAGGGGGAGGGTCCATAGGGACCACGGGCTCACCGTGATGCTAACGGGGATGGCGGCGAGGCCGGAGGTGGTCTAGAGCGTCGACAATGTCCACGACGGCGATCGTCGGACTCAGGGAAGACATAGGCGATGCGGTCGATTCCGAGTTCCCCTGCTCGATTCCTCTGGCGAGTCGAGGTAGGCGAACACGGTGGTGCTGATGGCATACTCGGATGAGCTCGGGGATGGCCAGAACGGCGACGAGCCGAAGCTAGGGTTCCGGGCTCGCTGCAGAGAGGAAGAGAGAGGTCTGGGGAAAGGGGGAAATGGATGGGGATAGCCAGGGCGACGCTGCGGGGACCTTATCCTCCCCCAGGGAGCGATGGACGGCGGGGAGTAGGCGGAGGGGATCGACGGCGGCGCCGACGACACCCAGCAGCTTGCCGACGACTAGGAAGATGGCAGAGGAAAGGTGAAGCGGTATTGGGCCCGGGACAAGCTGCAGCTGGGCCAAGCTAGGCTGCTGAGCGCTGCTCTGTGTGGGAGAGAGAGGAGGGAGAGATGGGAGAGGCAAGATGGGATGCGGCCTGTTGGCTTGTTTTCTCTATTTTTTTCTTCCAGAAACATTTTCCAAATCCTGTTTTCACTTTTGTTTTTATATTTCTATTTTGGATCTGTTTTGAATTATCTCAAAAGTACCAGAAGGTTTTCAAAATATCTAAAATATTGTAGGAACCCCTTTAGACAATTTGGGACCCATACACTTTGATACTTTTCAAAATTCAAAACCTATTTGAGTGTTTTTGAGATGGAGAGGTAAAATATCTAGGGTATAGGATTTTGTGTCTGTTCTTGATTGATTTTAGTCTTAGCAAGATAGATGATGCTTATGCAATGCACAATCAAAACCCTAATATGGATTA
The DNA here is from genome assembly GCA_030063025.1 of Avena longiglumis. Lineage (NCBI taxonomy): Eukaryota > Viridiplantae > Streptophyta > Magnoliopsida > Poales > Poaceae > Avena > Avena longiglumis. Next base: position 361,618,117 of record CP125976.1, read on the forward strand.
GCTAAAACTGGGGTGTTACAAACTCCGCTCTCCGAATCCAGAATAAGGAGTTCCACTCCACGGTGGATAAGCTGGAGGCGGCTGCCGTGGAGCACGTGAAGACCCTTGCCAGTCGGGCCGAGGCCTTTGACCTCCTGGAAACAGAGGCCAAACCGCTGAAGGAGCGCGAGGCGTTCCTGCTAGACGAGGTAATGAACGTTGGGAGCATTGCCAAAGGTTGGTTCCGCCTTCCCTTTTTTGTTTGATCCGTGTGAAGTAGCCGGATTCATTTTTGACTTTGTTGTCTGATAGCTTTCTATCCAGAAGCGGACGCCTTGGCATACGACCGGGTCCATCAGGTGGAACCTGGCGAGAAGGCCAGCATGCGGAATCTCGTTGCCTAGCTGGGCGAGGACGCCTCCAACCTATGCAAAGCCGCTGTCTCCGTCCACTACTTCCTCTGGATGGATGACCTTGTGCCAGATACGATGTGCTCCCTCTCCATCAAAGTCTCCGACACCCCGGCTGCCATTGACCGACTCCCCGACCTGGCTACTCGCGTTGGATCCGAAATGGCTTTGGTGTTGATGCTCAGCTATTACAAGGACGCCTGTGCGGAGAATCTGGTGGGAGGCTTCTGGACTAGAGTCAGCCACGCCGCCATGTGCCAAGCCCATCTAGGACTCCAGGCCACCACTATCAAAATCGCTGGCTACACCGACATCGATGAGGTTCTGACCGAGTCAGAGACAAGCGGGGATCCAGAAGGTGGAGCGGAGGCGTTCTCTCAACCGGGAGCTGGAGCTGATGCGTCAGGCACGTCGACCAGTGGAGAGGCTAGCCAGGGGCGCCGACATGGCAAGGAACTGGTTGCTTGAAGAGATCCATGGGATGCCGGGTGTATTTGTGAATGTTGTTTTATGCTATCCATCATACTTTGAAACTTGTGGTTATGTCGGGGCTTCGACCACCGCCTTTTAATGACTATGATACTGCTCTTGCCTTCGTGAATATCTGTCTTATCTCGCGCATGTACGATTACTTTTTCCTTACTGTTCTCCTCCAGTCAGGACTTATCTTCCTCGTTTGCTTCTTCTGACTATCTTGTGAACTGCTTCTGCCTGACTGGTCACATCCAGTCAGGAATCCATTCTTGCCTTTGTCTCTTACCCGGCTGAACGACTTATTCCCGGAGAAGCCTCACTTCCAGTGGGGGCACGCCAGCTCACCCACTGGGTGTAGCCCCCGATATTCAAAGTGGCTGGCGCAGCCAGGTACTTTGAATCTTACAAATCTGCATTCTTCCTACATCTTGGATGGCTGACTGGCCTGACTTAGTCGGACGGGGGAAACTGCATCCCGGCCCGAGCTAACCCACGATCTTATCCAGCTTTGAGCCTGTCAACACCTGGATTTTTAATCCCAGATACCTGTTATGTCATACATAGCAATCCCATGATTACCATTTTTGCGAGACATAACAGAATTGGATACCATAGTACATCATCCATTACAAACCGTACATAAGTTCTTACACAAATAGGGATCTCATGATCCAGTTCTTAATACAACTTCAAACAGCGAAATACATAATAATAACGGTAGCGTAGGCGAAGCTCCATCTTCGGGGTCACAGGCAATGCTGACGATGGGAGATGATCCTAGTTGTCGTAACCTTCCTGGGGTCCATCCTCCAGGTACTCCTCTTGATAGTCTGGCCACGGGAATAGCCATGGACAAAGCCATGAGTACTCTTTAAGTACTCACAAACTAATACTAACAAGTGAAAGGGGTTTTTGATTATAGGACACTAGGCTCTAGGGTTGTTTTGCAAAAAGCCAGATTTACCTCTACTAAGTTCAGAAGCAACGAATGCTAGTTGAAGTTTTATAACACCTAAGTGGGAAATTGTATCTCATGCCACACCTCTGTTGTGGTCAAGTCAAAATCTCAATTCATTTCACAAGTCTTTTGGAAACATCTGACGGGGGAACAGTATGGCCACTCCAACTGTCCAAAACCGCGGACGCGGCTATTCGAATAGTTTGACACTCTGCAGAGATTGTACACTTTCACCACAACATTCGATACATCCGCCAGGAAAAAATCCCGAATTCACCATATTCAGTATGCGGATAATCAATCCTAACCTTTCAATTACACGCCCTAGTATAAGCACCTATCCTGTGAGTTTGGCCTCCCAACCATGACCAACTGTCATCTTGGGTACTGCACAGGTGGACAATCTTCACAAGGTAGACTCATCTCAGACCTTGGCCGTGAGGGAACTAATACTAAGGTATATAAGTTTCCAGTCAAGCCCTACCCAATCTTCGGGTATTGTGGTTGTACGATAAAATTGGAATGGTATCGCATCCAGACAACCATCAGTTTTATAAAGGGCTAAGGATCATGCCTCAACATTTTCAACACCAAAATCATCTGGTGTTCGGAAACACATGTCAAAACATCTCAGTAGAATGATCCATCATTCTAAGGTTTTCATAACCATTTTCACCAAGTATTCCCATCTAATGTTGATCAAGTTGTATTCTTAGCACTAGCATCTACAAGTAGGGGTAAGCACTAATGAGGGGTGGTAAACTGGTGGAGTTTAACTAAGTTTAATCTCATGCCTTAGGATGACATCAAGATTATCTATCTTAGGCCAAATTTTATGCCCTTTATGCAACCTTCAAATATCTTTCTAGTATCTACAATTTATTCCAGTAACATCTAAGTAAGATCTTTGATAAAGAAATAAAGTATAAAGCTTGCAAGTAAAACTAGGATTGGTTTATCAAGTGGTTATGATCATATATGCTTTAAGGAATATAGTTGGCATGGTAGCAAGCAGTATTAGCTTGCATAGGTTAACTTGATTATTAAGGCTTGCTAAGTTAATAGCTTGCAAGTATTGACTTGCTAAAGTAGAGTATCTTGCAAGTGTTAGCTTGTCTTGTGCAGAGGAGTGGTTGAAGTTCTCCTCGGCTTCTTCTTCGTAGAATCCTCCTTCCTCCTCGTATCCTTGGTCGGTACTAGCGTCTATAAATAAATACGAGGTACACAATCACCAAACAATACCTAACTACTTGCAATCATCACACATAAGGGTCCTATAGATGATCTAGCATCATACCCTAACATTACAAGATTAAAGCTTGGTTTAATTCCTTTTATTTTTAGAAAAGTAATTTCTACTCATTGAAAAACTTCTTAAGATTTAATATTCTCCAAACCAAACATGGGATCATGTTGACACATGTCATCACCACATATTTTAGTCCATGAGAATGTGATTTAAAGTGGTGTCACAATTTAATAAGGTTTTACCCTTTTATTTTAATTAATTAAAGTGACTAGAAATGCCTATGTAGCATTCTTTTATTACTTGAAAATTATTTCTGTAAGTAAACCTATATATTTTTATATATTCTGAAAGGTATGGTTAAATATGATTTTTGAGAGTTGGAATCAACTCAAAAGCTATTATGGTTTTAATTTGAAAAATGTTTGAATGTAGAAAAGCTTCTGCCTTGTTATTTTTACCAAGGATGATCTATAGAACCAAATGACTTGAATCCAACGGGCTTGGATTCAGCATTCCTAGACCTTTCTAACAAAATTGGTTTCATTCAACTTGGTTCACTGAATCGACCTGGGTTAATTTTTGAAACTGGGTACAGAAGTGTGTTTGAAATAAGATGGAAAAGGTTAAATTCAAATAACTAGGCTGCGCGGGAAGCGATACTGGGCCGGCCTGCTAAGCACAGTGCTTACGCGGGCTGGTTAAGTGGCTGTCCCCACGCGTCAGTGAGACAGGGGGTGCGAAGCGGTATGGGGCGATGTGGTGCGTTCGATCTGGTTCTAATCCAACGGCTGAGGGTCATCGTCGACGTTGGGCAACGCCGGCAAGACAGAAACCTAGCGCGGCCAGTGGGGGTCGTTGGGGGCTCACCGGGGTTCAGGCGAGGGTCGGCGAGGTGGGCGAACGACGAAGTCGATGACGGCGAACCTCCTGGTACCGACAGCTTCTCCTGGGGCAGCTCCAATCGCTGGCTCCCTTCTTCTCCAGAGGCAGGGCTCCGTGAAATTCGGCAAGTGCTTTCGCCTTGCTTCGGGAACGGGGTGGCACGATCAGTGAGGAGAGGGGAGTAAGATGGTGTGCTCAATTCGGCTAGGGGTGGCCTCTATTTATAGTGGCGAGAGGGGACCAATGGGGCGCAAGGTGAGCTCGTCGTGGTCGACGGTACAGACGACTATCAGCGTGGGCGACGGTAGGGGCGGTGCGGTGCTCCCTGGCGATGCTCAACGACACGGTGGCGAGACGTGGGGCGGTGCGGTTTGGTAGGAACACGACGGTGCTCTGCGCGTGCCCGACGGAAGATTTAATGGCGCACAACGCGCGTGGTTCGCGCGGCGGCGAACGAGCGTGTCTACGGGGTTACTGGGACGGTGATGATCACGTATGCACGCGGTAAGGGTGGCGCGCGGTCTGTGGGCGTCGGTCGGGTGTGGCGCTCTAGGCGTGCTCTCGACATGGTTGCTGGCGAGCTTGGCATGGTTCGTGCGTGTGGTCCAGTGGCTGGCAGGGTTCGAGCGCTAGACAGGGAGTGGCGGTGGGGTGTTGGCTGCCTCCTAGACATGTTGTTTAGGCTTGGTGCTTGCTCTGGCTAGCTAGCCATTGTCGGCTGGCAAGGTGATGCTCGGGTTGGCAAGGTGATGCTCAGGGCAAAGGGTAGGGGCTAGGGTTTGTCCAAGCACTGGTTGGCACTGGGGGAGAGAAGGATGATCAATGGTGAACATTGCTTAGCCAAATTACTGCTCCAAACAGTAAAGTTAGGCTAGTTTGATTTGTTTCTGCCAAGTGTTTGATGAAATGGCCGCAAGAATTCAAGTTTTTAATTTTGAAAAGATTTTTGGTGGGTGTGCTAGGTTGGTGCTGGTGAGTCTGCAGATGCTTGGGTTTTGAAAGTTGAGCTTGTTTGAGTGGTTTTTGAAAAAGTGGGATCTTCCCATATGATAAAGATTCAATTTTGAATTGTCCTTTATACTATGCATTTGAATGTTTTTGGATGATCAAAAAGTGGGCCTTGATACTTTTTTATGAGTACAATCAAGGGGTGCAAAGATCTAGAAAAGTTTCTGTTAAGTTCTAAAAGTTTGAGACAGCCAAAGTAGGCATGGGAGTTAAATTGGTCAAAATGACCATTCCCTTATTTATCTATGTTTTGATTTATTTGCCTTTGAGAAAAGTTTGGGAATTGTTTAGATGATGTTTATTTCACCTAAGAAACATGTTACAAGCAAAGAAACACATAAACAAGGCAATTCAAAAGAATTCAAAATGGGATGCATACACACATGCATGTTTTCATATTTTTATTTAGAAAAGTTTCTGTTAACCCTAAATTTGATGATTAGAGTTTGATGATCCAAGTTTAGTATTTTTGGGATGTTACAAACCTTCCCCCCTTAAACAAAATCTTGTCCTGAGATTTGAAAAAGGACGAAAAAGATTACCTAGGATTTGAAGAGATCGGGAACCTCTGTCCTGATGTGATCTTCGCGCTCCCAGGTAGCTTCCTCTTCTGTGTGGTTGCTCCACTGAATCTTGAGAAATTTGATGCTTCGGGTTCGGGTAGTTCTGAAATCTTCTTCCAAAATACGGATGGGTACTTCGGAATAGGTCAGGTCATCGTTGATCTCTATGGTCCGGTGATCAATATTCTTGAACACTTCGGTCTTCTCTGGGACTTCGAGACACTTGTGAAGTAATGAGATATGGAACACATTGTGCACGACTGACATCTCTTCGGGTAGTTCCAATTGATACGACACTTCTCCTCGACGGTTCAGAATCTTGAAAGGTCTGATATATCTGGGGGCTAACTTTCCTTTGAGTTGGAAACGCTGCATTCCCTTCAATGGCGACACTTTCAGATATACAAAATCTCCTATGTTGAAGGCGAGGTATCTACGTCTCTTGTCGGCGTAACTCTTCTGTCTGGACTGGGCTGTCTTGAGGTGCTCACGAACCTTGTGAACCTTCTCTTCTGCTTCTCGTGGGATGTCGGGTCCGAAAATCTGACTCTCTCCTACTTCCGACCAGTTCAAAGGGGTGCGATACTTCCTTCCGTACATGAATTCAAAGGGGGCCATTTGCAAACTGGCTTGATAAATGTTGTTGTATGAAAATTCTGCAAACGGCAGACAGTCTTCCCACTTGGATCCATATTCTAGCGCGCATGCTCTCAGCATATCTTCGAGTATTTGATTTACTCGCTCCGTTTGTCCATCGGTCTAAGGGTGATATGCGGTGCTGAAATCTAGGCGGGTTCCTAAACCTTCTTGGACTTTCTTCCAGAATCTTGAGGTAAACTGAGTTCCTCGATCCGATACAATGTTCCTAGGGACTCCATGCAAACTAACTATTCTAGCGACGTATAACTCCGCTAGCTTCGAACTCTGATATGTGGTCTTGACGGGCAAGAAATGGGCGACTTTGGACAATCGGTCCACTATGACCCAGATAGAGTCATTTCCCCTACTAGAAGTAGGCAGTCCGGTGATAAAGTCCATTCCAACGGAATCCCATTTCCATTCCGGAATCTGCAATGGTTGCAACAATCCAGCGGGTCTTTGATGTCCTGCCTTGAATCGCTGACATATATCACACTTGGCGATATAGCTTCCGATTTCTCTCTTCATCTTATGCCACCAAAATTGCTCTTGTAAATCTTGATACATCTTAGTTCCTCCGGGATGGATAGAATAAAGAGTATCATGAGCCTCCTTCAGAATCACTTCTTTCAACTCAGAATCTGCTGGTACAGAAAGGCATCCTTTGTACCAGAGAACTCCTTCTTCGTCTTCGGTGAATCCGGGTACTTTGCCTGTACTGATATGACGCTTGATTCCGTCAATACTAGCATTTCCCTTCTGCGCCTCTTTAATCTGATTGATCAAAGTGGGCTGGAGTTCTATGCTAGCCAAAAATCCTTCACTTACTAATTCCATTCGAAAATCTTCCATCTCTTTGTGCAAACTTGGTTGCTCCTTTAAAATCATGGCGTTCAAGCGGCACGGCAATCTGCTAAGGGCATCTGCTACCACATTGGCTTTACCAGGGTAATAGTGAATGTCAAGGTCGTAATCCTTGATTAGCTCAATCCACCTTCTCTGTCTCATATTCAGCTCCTTCTTAGTGAATATATACTTCAGACTCTTGTGATCCGAATAAATCTCACAACGGTTTCCCATCAGGTAATGCCTCCATGTCTTCAGGGCTAAAACTACGGCTGCGAGTTCGAGGTCATGGATTGGGTAATTTTGCTCATGTTGCTTTAGGTGTCGAGATAGATAAGATATAACTTTGCCTTCTTGCATTAGCACACATCCGAGACCAATCTTGGATACATCACAATACACATCGAAGGGCTTCGTGATATCCGGCATGATCAAGATTAGGGCTGAAATCAATCTCCTCTTGAGTTCTTGAAAACTCGCTTCACATTTGTCGGTCCATTCAAACTTCTTGTCCTTCTTCAGCAATTGGGTCATGGGTCTGGCGATACTCGATAATCCTTCTACGAACTTGCGGTAATATCCCGCCAATCCGAGAAATGCACGAACTTGGGTTTGAGTGGTTGGGGCTTGCCAATCCTCGACATCCTTCACTTTGGCAGGGTCAACGGCAATTCCTCCGGCTGATACAATGTGACCGAGGAATCGTACCTCCTGTAACCAGAATTCACATTTGCTGAACTTTGCATACAACTGATGCTCTCTAAGGGTTCCAAGAATGGTCCTTAGGTGTAGCTCATGTTCTTCTTCCGATTTGGAAAAAATCATAATGTCATTGATGAAAACAACAACAAACTTATCCAGGAAGTCCATAAAAATCTTATTCATGAGATTCATGAAATAAGCAGGGGCATTGGTTAATCCAAAAGACATAACGGTATACTCGTATAATCCATATCTGATGATAAAGGCAGTCTTGGGAATATCTTCTGCACGAATCTTGAGTTGATGATAGCCAGTCCTAAGATCAATCTTAGAAAACACTTTGGCATCGGTCAACTGATCAAACAAATCTTCTATCTTGGGCAAGGGGTACTTGTTCTTGATGCTGACATCATTCAACTTCCGGTAATCTGTACACAAACGATTACCTCCATCCTTCTTATCCACGAACAAAACAGGTGATCTCCAAGGTGACGCACTTGGTTAAATCAATCCAATTTCTAACATGGAATCCAGTTGCTTCTTCACTTCTGCGAGCTCAGACGGGTTCATACTATATGGTCTCTGGGCTATGGGTCCAGTTCCGGGGATTAGTTCGATGATAAACTCGATATCCCGATCTGGGGGAATACCGGGAAAAACATTTGGAAATACATCAGGGTATTCACAGACTATCCGGACTTGGTCAATGGTAGGTTGGGCTATACTCTTGTTGCACTTGAATTGACGAGGTAAGGTTTCAGATATATGCTCGACTAATATTCTGGCTCTACTGGTCATGGTTATGGCTTTCTTGGCACAGTCAATCAATCCTTCATGTTTGGACATCCAATCCATTCCTAGTACTACTTCCAATCCTTTAGTTCCGAGTACTATCAGATTAGCATAAAAATCTATGCCATGGATTCGGATAGGGACGGCTTTGCAAACTTGCCTAGCCTTGGTGGTTGAATCGGGAATTTGAACAATCATGACATGTTTCAGTTTGGTTGGTTGAATTTTACTAGTGCATGCAAATTATTCGGTGACAAATGAGTGCAATGCACCAGAATCAAACAACACTCGTGCAACTACTGAATTAACAGAAAACATACCCAGCATGACGTCTGGCGCTTCCTGAGCTTCTTCAGCATGCATGAGAAAAAGACGGCCATTGCGGTTGAGCGAATTCCCCGGGGCAAACCTTCTTCCTGGCTGAACATGACGCTGTTGCTGAGCTGGGACATTGGCATTGGGTGCTGCGTCATTCTTCTTGTTGGGGCACTCGTTGGAGTAGTGACCCTTATTTCCACAGTCATAACAAGTCACTTGCGACTTCTCCTTTGCTGCTACAGGCACAACATTGCTTCCAGTCCTCGGGGCAGTGTTGGCATTGGCGGTAGCATTGTTGTTGTTGAACTTGGGTGGGGCACGGTTGAAATTGCTAGAGTTGCCGGGGTTGTTTTGATTTCCTCCGGGCTTAGGGTTTCCACAGTTGGGATAGGTCGGACGGTTCATCGGGAGTCTATTGGTTTTTGGGGCAAATCCTCAAAGATGGGTTAGGGCGATGCTTTGGGGTCTGATGGGTTCCTGGCTGATGCATCATGCGACGCTTGTGGTTCTCATTGGCTTGGTTGATCTTTCCTTCCATGTGGATAGCAGAGTCAACAAGGGCTTCAATATCAGCAAAGGGGATATTGACTAACAATGTCTGCATCTCATCGTGCAGACCATTCAGGAATCTTTCTTTCTTCTTGGCTTCGGTGTCGATCTCATCCGGGGCATACCTAGATAATGACAAGAATTTTTCACGGTATTCCACTACAATCATCCTTCCTTGCTCCAGTTCTCTGAACTCGTCTCTCATTCTCTTGATCAAACCCGGTGGAACATGGGTTCTGCTGAACTTGACCTCGAATTCCTCCCAGGTCATCATCTGGCCTCCAGTCATTGCGCGAACACTGTTCCACCATGCCCTGGCATCTCCGGCTAGATAGTGGGTGGCGAACAGAACTTTCTCGTTGGCTTCCACTTCGGCGACTTCTAGGTTATTTTCCATGGTTTGCAGCCAATCATCAGCGTCTAGGGGTTCTTCTGACTTAGTGAAAACAGGTGGGTTGGTATTCTGGAAATTCTTGAGCTTAGATCCATGGTTTTCCTGATTTCCATGGCCTTGGTTGTTGTGGGCTAGCTGGGCTATCTGCTGCAGGGTGGCTAGGTTGGCTTGACGTTCCGCTCTTTCAGCTTCGTGGTCAGATGTCAACATTTGCAGAATCTGCAACATCGGGTCTGGGGATGAACCACTTCCTCCGCGTGGCATCTGAAGATTGAGATAGATCATGAGAAAAGAGGGAAATTTCTAAGGTTCTGGGATTTTGAAAAGTTTTTAAAGTTTGACTCAGATTTTTCTAGCAACTCGCTTTTCATTCATTCATTCATAGCACACAATACAACATACACCACAACAAAGAAAAACAGATGTTTTTAAGAACCGTTCTGGAAATTACGATACAGTGGGACCGCATACTACTCACTAGGCTAGTGCTCAAGTGATACTACTCTTCAGAATATGTGGCTTCGTCATCTTCATCATCATCGATGAAGGCGAAATCATCCTCATCGGTGAATAAGTCCATAGCCTGATCCTCCAGAAAATCATCGTCATCGTTGAGATAGGAGTAGGGGTCTCCACGAATATCCTCTCCTGCATTCTCCCTTTCTTCCAACTGCATGTCTCTCTCGTGGATGGTCTCCTCCAAAGATGAGATACAGTGGCAAAGACGAGCAATGATGCGCTCCTTCTTGTCGAGCTGACGGCGGTGAGACTTGCGATCCTTGGCTAGCATGGCGATGGTCTGATCCTTCGTCTTGATGATGGCAGACTTGTGGTTGGACTAGTCACAACAGTTATCCAACTCCTGCTGACGATCATACATCATGAAGCTGAGGTGGTCCAATTGGGTCTTCAGCTCGTGGTGGTATGGGGCTTCCAGTGGTTGTCCATTTGCATCACGCCTTGGGCAAAACTCAAAGCGGGTTCCCTTGATCTGATTGACGCTCTGCCCACACAGACGGGAAAGAGCTTCCTGCATGGCCCTGTCAAGTCCATCGATCCAGTTGTTCTCTCTTAAGGCAAACTGAATTCCCTCAGCGGTGGGAGGTTCAATCTTTCCTCGGAGACTTGCAACAATTATCCACTGCAAATCTTCTCCTCCTTGATCATTGAGCTGAGCTCCGAAGAACTCGGGGTGCGGACGCTCTAGAAGTTCCGAAAGCTGGTCCAAATCCCTCTCAAAGATAAGGTCTCCTCCATTCCCCAACTGATAAAACTTGCTGTACTTCACGTCCATCTATAAGAATATAGGATGAGTAAGTAGTAGAGTGATCAAGTGTGTCAAAATTTTATGTATTTTGCAAGATTTTTTGAGGAACATGAATTTTCATGAAAGAATCAAAGAGATAAGAATGAGAATAAGTTTTTGTAAATATTTGTTTTCTTTGGTTTTGAAACTAAGTTTTTGATTCAAACGTCCAGTCTAACTAGGGTCTCCTATGGTCAGGATGGCTCTGATACCAACTTGTCAACACCCGGATTTTTAATCCCAGATGCCTGTTATGCCATACATCGCAATCCCAGGATTACCATTTTTGCGAGACATAACAAAATTGGATACCATAGTACATCATCCATTACAAACCGTACATAAGTTCTTACACAAATAGGGATCTCATGATCCAGTTCTTAATACAACTTCAAACAGCGGAATACGTAATAATAACGGTAGCGTAGTCAAAGCTCCATCTTCGGGGTCACAGGCAATGCTGACGATGGGAGATGATCCTAGTTGTCGTATCCTTCCTGGGGTCCATCCTCTAGGTACTCCTCTTCATAGTCTGGCCACGGAAATAGCCAGGGAAAAAGCCATGAGTACTCTTTAAGTACTCGCAAACTAATACTAACAAGTGAAAGGGGTTTTTGATAATAGGACACTAGGCTCTAGGGTTGTTTTGCAAAAAGCCAGATTTACCTCTACTAAGTTCAGAAGCAACGAATGCTAGTTGAAGTTTTATAACACCTAAGTGGGAACTTGTATCTCATGCCACAACTCTGTTGTGGTCAAGTCAAAATCTCAATTCATTTCACAAGTCTTTTGAAAACATCTGACGGGGGAACAGTATGGCCACTCCAACTGTCCATAACCGCGGACACGGCTATTCAAATAGTTTGACACTCTGCAGAGATTGTACACTTTCACCACAACATTCGATACATTTGTCAGGAACAAATCCTGAATTCACCATACTCAGTATGCGGATAATCAATCCTAACCTTTCAATTACACGCCCTAGTATAAGCACCTCTCCTATGAGTTGGGCCTCCCAACCATGACCAACTGTCATCTTGGGTACTGCACAGGTGGACAATCTTCACAAGGTAGCCTCAGCTCAGACCTTTTCCGTGAGGTAACTAATATTAAGGTATATAAGTTTCCAATAAAGCCCTAACCAATCTTCGGGTATTGTGGTTGTACGATAAAATTGAAATGGTATCGCATCCAGACAACCATCAGTTTTATAAAGGGCTAAGGCTCATTCCTCAACATTTTCATCACCAAAATCATCTGGTGTTCGGAAACACATGTGAAAACATCTCAGTAGAATGATCCATCATTCTAAGGTTTTCAAAACCATTTTCACCAAGTATTCCCATCTAATGTTGATCAAGTTTTATGCTTAGCACTAGCATCTACAAGTGGGGTAAGCACTAATGAGGGTGGTAAACTGGTGGAGTTTAACTAAGTTTGATCTCATGCCTTAGGATGACATCAAGATTATCTAGCTTAGGCCAAATTTTATGCTCTTTATGCAACCTTCAAATATCTTTCTAGTATCTTCAATTTATTCCAGTAACCTCTAAGTAAGATCTTTGATAAAGAAATGAAGTATAAATCTTGCAAGTAAAACTAGGATTGGTTTATCAAGTGGTTATGATCATATATGCTTAAAGGCATATAGTTGGCATGGTAGCAAGCAGTATTAGCTTGCATAGGTCAACTTTATTAGTAAGGCTTGCTAAGTTAATAGCTTGCAAGTATTGGCTTGCTAAAGTAGAGTATCTTGCAAGTGTTAGCTTGCCTTGTGCAGAGCAGTGCTTGAAGTTCTCCTCGACTTCTTCTTCGTAGAATCCTCCTTCCTCCTCGTATCCTTGGTCGGTACTAGCGTCTATAAATAAATACGAGGTACACAATCACCAAACAATATTTAAATACTTGCAATCATCACACACAAGGGTCCTATAGATGATCTAGCATCATCACTAACATTACAAGATTAAAGCTTGGTTTAATTCCTTTTATTTTTAGAAAAGTAATTTCTACTCATTGAAAAACTACTTAAGATTTAATATTATCCAAACCAAACATGGGATCATGTTGAAACATGTCATCACAACATATTTTAGTCCATGAGAATGTGATTTAAAGTGGTGTCACAATTTAATAAGGTTTTACCCATTTATTTTAATTAATTAAAGTGACTAGAAATGCCTATGTAGCATTATTTTATTACTTGAACATTATTTCTGTAAGTAAACCTATATATTTTTGTATATTCTGAAAGGTTTGGTTAAATGTGATTTTTGAGAGTTGGAATTAACTCAAAATCTATTATGTTTTTAATTTGAAAAATGTTTGAATGCAGAAAAGCTTCTGCCTTGTTATTTTTACCAAGGATGATCTACAGATCCAAATGACTTGAATCCAACGGGCTTGGATTCAGCATTCCTAGACCTTTCTAACAAAATTGGTTTCATTCAATTTGGTTCACTGAATCGACCTGGGTTGATTTTTGAGACTGGGTACCGAAGTGTGTTTGAAATAAAATGGAAAAGGTTAAATTCAAATAACTGGGCTGCGCGGGAAGCGATACTGGGCCGGCCTGCAAAGCACAGCGCTTACGCGGGCTGGTTAAGTGGCTATCCCCACGCATCAGTGAGACAGGGGGTGCGAAGCGGTATGGGGCGATGTGGTGCGTTCGATCTGGTTCTAATCCAACGGCTGAGGGTCATCGTCGACGTTGGGCAACACCGGCGAGACAGGAACCTAGCGCAGCCAGTGGGGGTCGTTGGGGGCTCACCGGGGTTCAGGCGAGGGTCGGCGAGGCGGGCGAACGACGAAGTCGACGACGGCGAACCTCCTGGTACCGGCAGCTTCTCCTGGGGAAGCTCCATTCGCTGGCTCCCTTCTTCTCTAGAGGCAGCAGGCTCCTGTGAAATTCCGGGGAAGTGCTGCCCGCCTTGCTTTGGGAACGGGGTGGCACGATCAGTGAGGAGAGGGGAGTGAGATGGTGTGCTCAATTAGGCTGCGGGTGGCCTCTATTTATAGTGGCGAGAGGGGACCGACGGGGTGCAAGGTGAGGTCGTCGTGGTCGACGGTACAGACGTCTATCGGCGTGGGCGACGGTAGGGGGTGGTGCGGTGCTCCCTGGCGATGCTCAACGACACGGTGGCGAGACGTGGGGTGGTGTGGTTTGGTCGGAACGCGACGGTGCTCTGCGCGTGCCAGACGGAAGATTTAATGGTGCACAACGCGCGTGGTCCGCACGGCGGCGAACGAGCGTGTCTGCGGGGTTACTGGGACGGTGGTTATCACGTATGCACGTGGCGAGGGTGGCGCGCTTTCTGTGGGCGTTAGTCGGGTGTGGCGCTCTGGGCGTGCTCTCGGAATGGTTGCTAGCGAGCTTGGCATGGTTCGTGCATGTGGTCCAGTGGCTGGCAGGGTTCGAGCGCTGGACAGGGAGTGGCCGTGGGCTGTTGGCTGCCTCCTAGACATGTTGTTTAGGCTTGGTGCTTGCTCTGGCTAGCTAGCCATTGTCGGTTGGCAAGGTGATGCTCGGGTTGGCATGGCATGGGGCAAAGGGTAGGGGCTAGGGTTTTCCCAAGCACTGGTTGGCACTGGGGGAGACAAGGGTGATCAATGGTGAACATTGCTTAGCCAAATTACTACTCCAAACAGTTAAGTTAGCCAGTTTTATTTGTTTCTGCCAAGTGTTTGATGAAATGGCCGCAAGAATTCAATTATTGAATTTTGAAAAGATTTTTGGTGGGTGTTCTAGGTTGGTGCTGGTGAGTCTGCAGATGCTTGGGTTTTGAAATTTGATCTTGTTTGAGTGGTTTTTGAAAAAGTGGAATCTTCCCATATGATAAAGATTCAATTTTGAACTGTCCTTTAAACTATGCATTTGAATGTTTTTGGATGATCACAAAGTGGGCCCTAATAATTTGTTATGAGTGCAATCAAGGGGTGCAAAGATCCAGAAAAGTTTCTGTTAAGTTCTGAAAGTTTGAGACAGCCAAATTAGGCATGGGAGTTAAATTGGTCAAAATGACCATTCCCTTATTTATTTTTGTTTTGATTTATTTATCTTTGAGAAAAGTTTGGGAATTGTTTAGATGATGTTTATTTCACCTAACAAACATGTTACAAGCAAAGAAACACATAAACAAGGCAATTCAAAAGAATTCAAAATGGGATTCATACACACATGGATGTTTTCATATTTTTATTTAGAAAAGTTTTTGTTAACCCTAAATTTGATGATTAGAGTTTGATGATCCAAGTTTAGTATTTTTGGGATGTTACAAAGCCTTTTCTCTATTACTTTGCTTTCTTGTGATCTTACATTTCTCCCTTTCTTTCTTTCCTTACAACTTAACTTCTGACGAGCTTCGCCTTGCGTTGACTAGCAGAACATCTTCTAGCCGGGAGCTGTATACTTCTAGTGGGGGCGCGCCAACGCACCCACTAGGTGTAGCGCCCAAGATTAGGAGTACCTGGTGCAGCCAGGTGCTTCGAATCTTCACAAACTTGCACTCTCACCATGCCTTGTATGCCCAACTGATCGGCCTTAGCCAGATGGGAGAAACTGCATCCCGGCCCGGGTTAACTCACTATCTTGCCTTACCTACGGGCTTCATCTTGCTCTGACCATCTGGACCTCTTCTAGCCAGGAGCTACATGCTTCCAGTGGGTACGTGCAAGCGCACCCACTGTGTGTAGCCATCGAGATTCGGAGTAGCTATCGGAGGTAGGTGCTTCGAATCTTATCTATATTTCAAATCCGACTCGACATGCTCGTGAAAAAACATACAAAACAAAAAGTTCTGATCAATATTTGTTACTTATCCGAAAGATAGTATTACTTGCGAGAAGAGTGGACTAGCGCGTGTTTTTTGGATACTTAGTCATTTTTCCAGTGCGCCCTGCTGTTTACGCTATGTCCTTGCCGGGTAGCCGTGTTGCGTTCTGGAGCCGGATGCAAAGGGGAGCTAACAATACATTGCGCATGGTACTTGTAGGCTTAGTATCCGGAAGACACGACCTAGTGGTTTTGAGGAGGAAATGTCCAGACTTCTACGTCCTTTGCCATTTTTCGCATGGGATACTTCCGTATTTTGCTCTTGCTAGCCAGACAGCCAGGTTGTGGTCTATAGCTAAGACGAAGAGTGGGCCTTTGGCATCACGCACAGTACTGGATCCGTTTTGGAGCAGCGGGCTGGGCTAGCCGGTGAGCCCCGGGTGAGGATCGACGGAGCTGGAAAACATTGCAGGACTAATCAGAAAAAGCAACAATAAAATGTCTAGCAAGGATCCCCCAAGCATCATTTTGGGTTCCACATATTTCATTCATTCAAAGTTAATGATACATACACTACCATTCGACTAAGTGTAAAACGGACAAAGCCGGTCCGTGTTCGATGGTCTTTTGATCTCCTCATCCGACTTGCCCATTTTATTATTGTGCGACTATTGCATGTCGATGAGGTAGTAGGAGTTGTTGTTCAGCGCCTTGCTGCTGATGAAGGGGCCCTCCCATAGAGGAGACAACTTGTGCATTCCCTTGGTGTCTTGTATCAGCCGGAGCACCGCATCACCCTCACGGAATGCGACAGGTGGATCCAGATCGAATGGTACCGGCGTAGCCCTTGCTGGTATATTGACGATCTTGAGAGATCTAGCTCGCGGGCCTCCTCGAGGAGGTCCATGCTTTCATTACTTTACTCTTGGTTCACCCTATCCGTGTAGAGGAGCTTGCGAGGTGAGTCGAACTCGATGTCCGCCACGGGGACTACTTTTGAGCCATAGGTGAGGAAGAACAGGGTGAAGTCGGTTGACCAATTTGGGGTGGTGTGTAGGGTCCAAATAATGGCCGGAAGCTCCTCGATCTAGCAGCAGGGCTAGCGCTCTAGTTTCTCCATCAGTTAGTGCTTGATTCCGGCTAGCACCAAGCCGTTTTCCCTCTCCACCTGCTCGTTGGACTGTGGATGCGCGACGGACGCGAGGTCCAGTCGGATCCCCTTGTTGTGGTAGAACCGAGCGAAGTCCCCCTTGGAGAATTTCGTGTTGTTGTCGGTGATGATGCTATGGGGGTACCCGAACTGAATGATTATGTCCTAGAAGAAGGTGATGACCCTGGCACCGTCCAGCTTCTGGATTGGCTTTGCTTCTATCCACTTGGTGAACTTGTCCACCGCCTCCAGCAGGTGGGTCATGCCATATTGAGACCGTTTGAAGGGACCGACCATGTCTAGTCCCTAGATAGTGAAGGGCCATGTGGTTGGTATAGTCTTGAGCACGGAAGTCGGCATGTGTCCGAGATGGCCGAATCATTGACAGTTGTGGCCTGATCAAACCATCTGCTCCACATCCTTGGACGTAGTGGGCCAATAGAAACCATGGCGTATGGCCTTGGCGACCATAGCCCGGGAAGAGGCGTGGTGGCTGCATTCCCCTTGGTGGATCTCCTTCAATAACCGGTAGCCGGTTTTCTGCGTCGATGCACCGCTCGAAGATGCCGGAGATGCTGCGCTTGTAAAGATCCTTGTTGATGATGGTGTGCGTGTGCGCGTGGCACCTGATTTGCCTTGCCTCCACCTTGTCATCTGGAAGTTCGCCATCGAGGATGTAGTTCATGACGGGCTAGGCCTAGGACGGCACTTCCCGAATGGTGAAGACGCTTCCCTGCCTAAGATGAATCTCATTGGGCGGGCGAACGGGTGGGATGCCCGAGTCGAAAGCCCCCGAGCCTCTTGGCTCATCTGGCGATACTTGAGTAGGTGGTGTGGCAGCCCCGGGTCTTTCGAGCCAGGAGGCACCATGGCAGGGCTCGATTCTTTTCATCCGGCAGCCCCCGGGTCCTCCACCCAGATGATGGACTCGGATTCGAGGGAGGGGTAATGCTAGGATTGTGAAGGTGTTCCAAGGAAATGCTGGGAGGGATCGCTTGCCTAGTGGATCCAACTGGCGCGAGTGAATCGGCCGCTTCGTTGTTGGTGTAGGGGACATTATGGAACTCACACCCCTCGAATCAGGCACTGAGCAACTGAATGTGGAACTGGTATAGAGCCATGTTGGTGTCCCGGGAGTCCCACTCTCTGTATACCTGATGCACCACCAAATCTGAATCCCCAAAGCAGAGGATCCGACGAATGCCGATTTATTTTGTGAGCCAGAGACATGCGCCAATGCTTCGTATTCGGCCACGTTATTCAAGGCGGTTAAATGGATCTGGAGAACATATTCTAGCCGGTCTCCATTGGGAGAGGTGAGTAGACGGCTCACTATACCGGTTGGGCCTTGCCTTCCTCGTGGCACTCCACCAACAGGACGATGTTGACAACCCGGTCGGTGGCTGCTATATAGAGCAACACCGGCTCCTTCTCAGGCAGCATGACCAACATCGGTGATGTGGACATCATGCTCTTGAGGTCATGGAATGCAGCATTTGCCTTCACGGTCCAGGTGAACTTGTCCGTCTTCTTCACCAGCTGGTATGGTGGAAGTTCTTTCTCTCCCAGCCGGCTAACGAATTGGCTGAGGGAAGCAAAGCATCTGGTAAACTTCTAGACACCTTGCAAGCTCTTCGGCGGCTGCATCCTCTTGATGGCTACAATATTTTCCAGGCACACCTCGATCCCTAAGTGACACGATGAAACCGAAGAGTTGTCCCGCTGGCTTCACTGGGTTCAGCTTCATCTGGTATTGGCGGAGGTTCACGAACGTCTTTCCCAGACCCTCGAGGAGGGTACGCATCTCCTTCGTCTTGATGATAATATCATCCACGTAGGCATGCATGGTCCGGCCAATTTGTGAGGGCAAGGATTTCTGCAGGCAACACTGATAGGTGGCACCTGCGTTTTTTAGGTCGAATGGCATGGTTACATAGCAATAAGACCCTTACGGGGTGAATGATGTCTTTAATTGATCAGCCGATTTAACGGATCTGATTGTAACCAGAATAACAATCGAGGAAGGATAGAAAATTGCACCCAGCCATAGAGTCAATAACTTGAACAATATGGGGCATGGGCGAAGGGGTCTTTTGGGCAGGCCTTGTTCAGGCTGGTGTAGTCTATACACATACGGCAAGTCTTGTTCTTCTTCGACACCAAGACTAGGTTGGCCAGCCAGTCCGGGTGTTACACTTCCATGATGAACCCGGTTGCAAGGATTCGGGTGATCTCGTCGCCAATGAATTTTCTCTTGTCCTCCGCGAAGCAACGGAGGGGATGCTTGACCAGTTTGGCATATGGCCACATGTGAAGCGAGTGCTCGATGAAATCCCTCAGCACACCCGACATGTCCTTGGGGGACCATGCGAAGATGTCCCAATTGTCACGAAGGAAGTCGACGAGCGTGCTTTCCTATTTGTTGTCCAAGCTGGCACTGATGGAAACGCACTTGGACGAGTCAGCCGGGTCGAGTGGGATCTGCCTCGTCTCCTTTGACGGATGGAACACCATATCTCCAGGCGGCTTCATTCTAGCCGACACTTCTTGCTGCAACATTGCCACATTGCACATGATCTCGCATTTCTCCTCGGCGATGAGCAAGGACTCGGCTATCTTTGCGCATGCCAACGCACGTTCCATGGACCGCCTATAGAGTCAGACATGATGATCACACCATTTGGGCCTGGCAACTTCATCTTGAGGTATCCATAGTGGGGGAACGCCATGAACTTTGCAAGGGCGGGACACGCAAGAAGAGCATTGTAGGTGCTGGCTAGATTCACCACCTCGAACCAAATCGGCTCGCGCCGGAAGTTCTCCTCCGAGTTGAATATGACATCCACCCGGATCTTTCCCAACGCGACACACGGGAGTTCATGCGTGACGCCATGGAACACGGTGCTCGAGGGTTGTAGATCGCACTCCCAGATGCCTAGCTTATCCATGAAGGAATGGTAGAGCAGGTTGAGGCAGCTTCCACCATCCACCAGCACGCGCAAGATGAGCAGAGGGTCTAGCACCATCACGTAGCCCCCGGGATGCTGTAGGAGCTATGGCTGGTCTTCTCGGTTCCACATGATGGGAGTCTCGGACCAGTTCAGGTACTGGGGGAATGGAGGGACAACATCATTCACCTCCACCGTGCCCTGCTTCCAGCTACGACTATCAGTTGGCTCGGCCTCGAAGATGTGCTAGTTCTCATGCTACTGCAGGTAGGCTCTGTTGTTGTTGTTGTTGTTGTTGTTGTTGTTGTTGTTTTTGTTTTTGTTTTTGTTTTTGTTGTTGTTGTTGTTGTTGTTGTTGTTGTTGTTGTTGTTGTTGTTGTTGTTGTTGTTGTTCCCAGCGTCCCTAGCCGGCGTTGGAGGTCCACCGGAAGGGGGTGGGGGAGGAGGTGGCAAGCCGGCCTACTCCTTGATCTACCAGGTCCACATGCACTACCGGGTGGTGCGCATAGCCGGCTTGAAGGCGCCGCTGTGATACTTGCACGACCATCAAACATCTGCTCGAAGGTAAACTTGGCCTTTTGCCTTCTGTCATCTCCTACCGGTGCGCCTTGCACCGCATTTACTTGCCTCTGGTGATATAGAGGACCTTGTTTCTTAGTCAGGCACTTGCCCTGGTAGCGGTTGTCCTTGTTGGGCCGCCTGGACGATCCGGCGTCACCGTCCTGACCACTTTGTCTTTTGCGTGCCGGCTCTATGAGAACCGGCTGACCCTCAGCATTCACCCGGAGGGGGTTCTTCATTCCCGCGTTAGTGGTGGTGTACTAGTACGCTACGGTCATTAACTCCACCATGGTCTTGGGCTCCACACACAGCAGCCGGTGGCCTAGCATCGTGCCCTCTCGACACCCTTTGATGAAGAAACTAATTGCTTGGTTCTCCACCACTCCTTTGTAGGAGTTACACAACTCTTGTCCAGCGGGCGAGATACTATCGATCTCCCTAGATGCACAGAGAAATATCACGAGGTCGACCCGGACGCTTGTAGGTGCCGTTGAAGCTCCGGACAAAGACCTTTTCAAAGTCGGTCCAAGCGTTGATGTTGTTGGGCTCCAGGCTGTTGAGGCGGGTTTGGGTCGAACCGGTTAACATTAGAGGCACATAGCATACTGCTACACGCTTGTTGCCATGGGCGATTCCGACTGCCATGGCATAGTCGGTCAGCCAATCGTCCGGCTTCATGCCTCTATCGTACTTTGGGGTGTCTCGTGGCAGGGAGAACTTGTCAGTAAAATGTTCACCCCGGATGCATGGCCCGAAGCAAACCGCTCCGGTTGCGTCTTCCTCCTCTGTGATGCGAGCTTGCGTCAGGAGGTTGATTTGGTCCCATGCGTCTGGCTCAACCGGATTGGGTGTTCCTACCTGGCCAGAGAGGTGGGATGCAGGGGGAGGAGGTGGGTGGCCTACTCCTGCCAGATTCATTGGCGCTGGCGCCTAACTGGTTGCGCCCTACTCGTTGCGAGGCTAGCTGCCTGGAGTGAGAGCGAGGCTGACCTGCAGGGGGGAGGAGGAGTGCTCGGTCAGGCGAGGTCCTCCCGGGATCCCTCCAGCCAGACGATTCTCTCTGGAACGCGCAGCTGCCTCGTGTGTGATCCGGACATCGTCAGCTTGCTCGTTCACGACCCGCAGGAGGTTCTGCACCCATAAATCTTGCCGGGCTATTTCCTCACCCTACAGGTGAGGCAACTCTTCTACGGCGGCTCTGGCCGCATGCAAATTCTTGATTGTGGAGTTGTACACCAGCGATGGGAAGAACGGGGGCAGGTCTGGCTCGCCTTCTCTTTTGAAACAGGCTCCCAGTTCCCCTACTCGACGTTGCATGATCCCATGCCGGCTAGGCTCAAGGCTAATCAGGGTTACACCATGGGCACGATGATAATCGCGCATGGTGCTCTCCATTCGGAACTGGGTCGGGGCCAGCTACTGTGCCTGATGGAGCAGATGCTCTCGAGCTGCCTCGATTTTTGCAGCCACTTTCTCCGGATTGTCGCCAGGATCTATCGGGACAAGGATATCCTCTATGGTTTGCTCCACCGCGCCCTTCTCCGGCTGAGGGGCGGAAGTTCTGGTTCCGTCATTGGTGCCATATAGGGTGGGTTGGCGGTTGTGTCTTGACCCGGCCATTATCACCTCCATGCCGCGAGGCGCGACGAGCGCACTGCCAGCTGAGGGTAGCGGCTCGACGAAGGATACGATCTCTCGATGGAAGCGCTCTGGCACTATGGTGACATAGATGGGTAGGTCGCCGTACATCATGATGGTGTCGTTCGCTGGAAAGTAGGCCAGGCGAAGCACGAGGCGTTGTCCATAACGCAGTCGAACTGGCACAAGGTAAGCACGAGGCCGGAAGAGGTACGGGGTCCCGCGCGGAGTGTGACTCTGGTCGCCGTCGAATCTTGCCCCGTGGTGTGCGCCAACTATCATTACTATGGAAATGGTAGCACCTGATAAGGATAGATAGAGAGTGGGAGCAAGTAGTAAGGCTAGCGACGGCATCCGCAGGCGTTTTTAGGGATTAGCGGATACACCACTAGCATTATAAAGGGATAAGGTAAAGATTATTATCATGAACATTCTCAACTATGTATGTGTGGGAGGAACTCTGTATTTGGACAATGAGACAACAACCACTACTCAAATCATCCTCATAACCACAACAGAAAACAATCAACATCAATTGAATTACTGCACTATTAAGGAACATAATCCCGTAGGACGTATCCCATGGCATGGATATTGTTTCGTGAGTTTCCTCGATTCCCAAGTTGATACATAAGCGGTGCCAACAGCTTTATAGTCAATGTAAGTGCTAACATCCCTCCTTCTACCAACAAGTAGTTCGCTCCATCAAGTCCCTACAGAGGCAATCTAACACATGGTCACAGTTGTGAATATCATAATAAACTTTATCTTATTTCAATCTCATGCTAGGGTTTCTCCATCTCCCTAAGAACTAATCATCTACTCAGACATGGAGGCAATCAACATCATGGAGAAAGTAATGTTATTTATCATAGTTGAATAGTAGTTGTATAAATCCACAACAAGTACGGAAATTATAACAAGATCTAGACAATATGTAGATGGGATGGATGGAGATGATAGTGATGCAGCAGTTGATGATGAATATCGATGCCTTAGCCTCGCGGATCTGCGCAGGGTGAAGATGGATCCCCAGTGGATGAATTCCCACTCCAGATGTCTTCCGGAGGTTAGGTTTTGGTGATTTCTCGGTGTTCTGTATGTCGTCTCTCCGATCCAGTTGCACGGGGTGAAACTATTTGAGGAGGCGGTGTCGGCGCCAACTATACATCGGGAACTATACGGTCGGAAAAGTTCCTCCCGCCGTATAGTTGGTCGTTAACCCTTCTGTACCCTCCAATTTCTTTGGTTTTTCTTCTGGTGTTACTAATATTTCCCAAATAAGCAATTTACGTAGTTTTTGGCTCCTTTTCACTCAAATATAACTAGTCCAAGAATTGTGTTCATCGGATCCATCATCTAATCTGATCCTGGTGAAAATTAACATAAAAAGTGTGTGTGAACACCGTAAAATACCAATATCCTACCACTACAATGCAAAATAATAATCTAAAACATGATGCAAATATGCACTAATCAACTTCTTCAAGCTTAGACTCTTGCTCGTCCCGAGCAAGTTTAGATTAATGGATGTGATCCTCATATTCATGAAGCTGAGTAGATAAAATAAATGAGGCAGTTGTAGCATGTATTTATCATAAAGGATACGTATAAATAAGTTCATGGATAGTATCTTACTCTAACCATCTGAATAATAATAGTAGGCTTCCACACCTTAGCAATTAACCGCTCATAAACGATTATTCTGAACATGATGTAAAAGCATTCAGTTCAATCGAATGAGTTAGTGAGGTAGTCCCAAGTGTTTTTAGGACTAACATATTCACTTGGGATTCAAAATATCAAACATCTCTTCGTCTTACTACAATATAGTGGTATATGCCTATTTTCTCTTTGCACATTCCCTCTTTTTCTTCTTCTTTCTTTTTATTCTTTCTATATATATAGAAGAACTATTCTGCAATTGATCGCAGAATAATATTCTGTAATAACCTCCCTCTATATAGGGCTCGAAGGGCCCATACCGATTCGGTCAACCCGCCCTGACCAGGCCGCACCTTCGCTCACCCCGACGCGCGTCGTCCCCAACCCGACGCCACCTCACCCCACCTCCCTAGGTCCCGTCGACGCGGGCCAAGCGAGCGATGGAGGGATGCCAGAGCGAGGGAGCGAGGCCCACCCTGGTCGGCGTCGACTTCCCCTCAAAGCCGACCTTCTTCCTCCGAGGCGAAGCGAGCAAGATTGTGACGGCGGTAGCCAGAGCGAGGGAGCGAGGCACGCCCAGGACGCCATCGAGTACCCCCTGAAAGCAGGGCTTCTTCCTCCATGGTAGGCCGAGCGAGCTCGCGACAGCGGTAGCCGGAGCTAGGGAGCGAGGCCCGCCCTGCTCGGTGTCTACTTACCCCTCCAGAAGACATTCTTCCGTGGCGGATCGAGCGAGCTCGCGGCAGTGGGACGCCGGCAAGAGGGAGCAAGGCCCGCACTAGTTTGCGACGACTTCCCCCTTATTCAGCGGTGGATCGAACGACCCCAGGTCGCCCTCCACTTCCCTTTCTAAACTTCTTCTTCTCCGACGCCGACCGAGCAGTACCAGTGAAGGAGGAGAGTCGGCTCAACGAAGAGAGGTTCGCTGCTGACTTACTCATCTAGAACACTACTTCATGAATGTTTAATCACCTAGAATCAGCTTCTGGAGTGCATGAATCCAGTTTAAAAATGTAGATTTGAATGTTGTTTAAATAGACCAAAAGCATGCCGCCCCGTCCAGCGAAGTTTCTTCGAATTAGATCGAAAACTAGAGAGGGAGAAGTGAAATTCAGAAGAACTTCACCGAGATTCAATTGCCCTACATCAGTTTTCAAAGTTCCAACTAAACTTCCTGCAGCAACAAAATCCAAATCATCTATAGAATAACATACAAAGAGTACAGAGGTGAGAATAGTCTAAAAATATACTTGTATTGCAAGCAATTGATATGTTAGGATTGAAGCAGTACAAGCGGTGTATGTTTGAGAAGTACCAACATTGTTGACTTAGCAGTACAGAAAAACTTTGTTTGTGGTTTTATTAGTACAATAACTAGCATTCAAAAAAATAATATAAAATGAAGTATGAGATTCATTTATTATAGAAGTACAATCAATGCAGAAAAAGCAGTACTGACAAATAAGTAATGTGTAGATAACAGTACAGAAAAAACATAGAATATGTAATTCAGTTTAGAATTGCCAGGATTGACATATCATCATTAGAGTTAAAGTTTGTTACCTATTTTTGCAGTACTGAAAAATTCATATAAACCCCAAAAATATAAAAGTCGTATGAAAAAGAGTTAGAAAGGCAGTACGAAAATTTGTGATCTAACAGTACAGATATAAGTTGTATTGAAGTATACAATACCTTATATAATGTGTGACCAATTGTTCTGATTATTTCTTCCTATTTTATGATCAGGAAAATATGAACATATAAAACCTGAGATTACAACAAGTTTGTTTGATCCAATTCCTTGCAATACACTCCAACCCCAGTGCTGCCATGTAACTTTTTTGTTACGGGATATTCACCGGAAACTCTGGACTTGGAATAATCAGTGTCACCACCCAGCCAACCTGCTATATCTGGTGCAACCTTACTTAGGAAAGCTGCTGGATTATCTAAAAATTATTTTCCATCAGTTGAAAATGTTGGACCATCAGTGGCACCGCATATTGCGAGTATTACGCGTGAGGTTGCACGCATGAATTCGCACCCAAATGAGCCTCAACATCGAAGAACGGTTCCTGGGGTTGTAGCATTGCATCCACCAGACATGGATGACGAGGATACCCATCATACTGACTACCAATGGACTCGACATACAAAACCATTATATTCAACTGAGATGCCTCAAACTACTGATTTCAAGTGGCCTCCAGAAGCAAATCAATCATCATCGACCAAGGAGCCTCATCCTACTGGTTTCAAATGGCCTCCACAAACAAATACATAGCCTTCAACCAGATTGCCTCCGAAAAGACTTACAAAGAACAAGTCTGCAATGGACAAACAAAAGGCAAAACATGACCCGTTGCTACCACATCACCATGTCCAATACTGCCTGGTGAGAATCAAACTCCAGTAGAACAACGATGATACACACATGTGAGTACTAAGTGCACTTATATTCCATTTTTAAAACTGTAAAAGGAAAATATAAATTACACCAATACAAACTACATGTTCACAACAGTTCTATATTGATACTATGGGCTATAGTAGTTTCATATAAAACTTCCTCATAATAGCTACGAGATATACTATTCTATTTGTTTTAATATGTAGAAACCATATATTCCTGAGTACCTAATATCAAAGTTGGGGATGGTGTTCAAGAACTTTAAGGAGGCTCATGTGTACTACAACAGATATGCACGTCACGCGGGTTTTGGAACCAAAATTGGGCAGAGAAGTGGTCTCAACAGATACCTCTACTGGATAGAGAAGTTGACCGTGTACGTGAAAAGACAACAAGGAGATGCGAATGCAATGGAAAGCTGAGATTAAAGGAAGATAAATATGATAAAACATGCAAAATCATAGATATGAACTTGGAACACAACCATCATCTGGTGCAGAGTCCTAGCATGTTGGTGTTCCTGCATTCGCACAAGGACTTCAACCCACCACTAAAGAAGTTTGTTAAGGACCTTCAGTTTCAAAATGTTCCACACCAAACAATCATGTCAGTCTTGTATGGAAATCTCAAAGGTGGGCAGTACTTGACAGTGCATGGACGAGACATATTAAACCAGTAAGTATTGTACTTGATTGTGTGTTGAACAAGCAGTATGGTCATTTTAATTCCAAAAATAAAGAAAATAGGAAAATATTCTTGCAAAAAGAAGTACAAACAACATTTCAACATCAGTACAAAAGCTTTATTATAAAACAGTATAGTCTACACTTCCATAGCAGATTTTTCAATATCCATTAGATAAGCAGTACATGCTGGGATAGAATGACTAAAATTTTGACCTAATTACTAGTGCGTAAAAAAATGCAGGAGGGCGAAGAACTCTAAAACAGATGACGCTGATGACGTCCAGAAGCTACTGTCCTTCTTTGGGGAGATGAAGGCAATAAATAAAGAATTCTTCTTCGACTTCGATCTTGATGACGAAGACCAAATAAAGAACATATTCTGGGCAAATGCAAGCTGCAGGGTCACATACCAGGATTTTGGTGACTGCATCACTTTCGACCCAACCTATAGGACCAATCAATACCTGGTGCCTCTTGGAGTATTTGTCAGATTAAACCACCATTTGCAGTCAAATCAACGATGAAAGTGAAAAGTCCTTCAAGAGGATTTTCCAAACCTTCTTGAGGTGCATGAATAATAAGAATCATATGGTGATTTTAACTAATATGTCCATCGCAATGTGAATAGTTCCAAAAAAGAAGTTTCAAAACATTTAAAATAAGCAGTATCAGCGTGAACTACTTGTACTTCAATTGACTAATTATACAATGCTATAATGCAGACCAGTGCCCTTCAATAGGACCTCCAATTGATGATGTCTTATACAAGACTCCGGACAAGCTATGCAGATGGCACATTACAAAAAAAAGTATAGAATTCATATTGCAATGCTATACAGACGGTTCCCAACTTTTGAGAAATAATTTCACGCAATATTAAACTGGCTTCTCATGCCAAGAGAATTTGAGAAAACATGGGAAGAACTCGTTGAGAAGTACGGTCTTCAAGACGACCACATGATGGTCAGACTGTATGAAGACATAATGGATTGGGTACAAGCCTACTTGAAGGCTACATTTTGCGCAAGGATGACTTAAACTCAACGAAGCGAGAGCATGAACTTTGTTCTTAAGAGAGGGTACATGAGTGTTGACAAGAACGTGCACCGCTTAGCCGGGCAAGTGAACAACTACATTTTTACATGAAGGCAGCAGGAGAATGCGCATGACCATGCTTCAACGGTATGTAAAAAATAACGAATACATGCACTTAAATAAGAACCAAGTGTTTATTTTTAGAGGTACAATAATCAACTAAATAGAAAATGACACCTCTTCGTTTATCGCAGTACCACATATTCTAATACAAAAACAGTACAAACAGTACTATACAAGAGAAGTACCATCCAAACGAATATAACAGTACCACCTCTATAATTAAAAGAAGAATCATTTATATTTTTAGATCAGTGCTGACAAAAAAGAAGTACATAGATTTAATATTTTTCACTAGTTAGTTTACTAATTAGCTAGAATAAGTGCACCTAACTATGTGATGTACATGATTTGCAGGACGAAGGAAACACTAGAACTCGTTATTGTTTTGAGAAGCAGTTCAACATCCACTATACAAAAGTTGTGTTCGCTGAGTTTAAACCCAAGTTGCAAAAATTACCCTCTTTAGGGTAAAAGAAAACAGGGATCCCCTTATAGATGAACATTACTATCTGGTCGCATACCATGAACCAACAGACACGTTCTCATGGTCAAAGCATGATTTAAAGGTGGTTGCAAAACCGGAAAAGGAGAGTATAGATTCGAGTGCATGCTGTGGGAACATACAGGTACATGCTGATTGACAAAAAACACAAAAATAGTATATAACTGCTTAAAACTGTTGCTTTTTCTATTAACAGAACTATACAAAATCCGACAAAATATATTTTCTGACCTGCAAAAAACACTTATTTGTTCAGGACTGTTCTGTCTACATGTAATCTGCATGCTTGAACACTTGAGGGTAAAAATTGTACCAGAAATGTACATACTAAAAAGGTACACGAAAAATCCACATGTAAACGAAGCGTTTGACAGGAGGGACTACAAATCATTGGCACCAGACGGGGCCTCATTGCTATACAAGTAGAATCAACTTGTAATGCTGGCCATGAAAGTTACTAGAGCAGCAACAAATTTGGATGAGCAGCGTGATTTTGCAAAAGCAGGATTGGAGGATTTGATGGAAAGAATTGAAGCAATTGGGAACTCAACAACAGAAGGTGACAATGAAGATAATAAAATTCCAGATGTGGAACAATTTGAGCCAGAGTTGTCACTTCCCGATGTCAGCACGCCTAACCAAGATTGCTCATGACAGATGTGGGCAGCTAGAGCATAAAGGTGACCAACTTTGTACTAAACATCAAATAAGACAACATGAGCGATTATCTTACCACATCCAATGTCAAAAATTAAATGGAGCAGAAATCATAAGAGTTTGGACGCATCAATAAATCGAAAACCAAAAGCAGCTACAAAGAAGAAAAAGAAGAAGAAGAAGAAGAAATAAATAAAACTAGAACTTTATTCAGACGGTGAACCTCGAAAAGGAAAAGTATCAAGACAATGAAGTGGATGCGGCGAGAGGGAAACAGGCCCTAACTTGCGTATGTGTCCAAAGGTAATAAACGCAAATAATGAAGCTAATGGAGTACCGGCAGAAACATGATGTAAAAAGAGGGGAAGATTATGCAAAGGATGCAACAAAATATCTTATGGCCACAACATACTGACATGTCCTATAGTCAAACATGCATTGGCAATAGCTAGGGCTATGGATCAAGATAAAAGTCACACAAAGGAAGAGAATAAAAAGAGGAAGAGGAGCAACAATGAAAGTGAGGAAGAACAGGAATCTGATGAGGATGGATAGAAAGAAGAAGAGAAAGATACAGAAGAAGAAGAAGATAAAGAAACGGAGGAAGAAGATGAAGATGATGACGATGAGAAAGAAGGTGATGAGAAAGAAGATGAGGAAGAGGAATAACCTCCAGCAAAAAAAAACGAGGAGCTCTAGCACAAAAAAGAAGAAAAAACGAAGAGATAGCAGGCCTCACCACCACATCAAACAAAAAGGTGTAGCATTTCCAAGACATCAAATGCAGCCAAGAACAAGAAGCAACAAGCAGCACCATCACCACAGAAAAGGAGGAGCTCAAGATTAAAATTATGCATATTTGGTTTCATTCTAGTTGTCAAAAAATAAAATGAATACTTGTTGTGTAAAGAATGATACAAGTGATGTTCTGAGATAAAAAAAATTTCCATTGATATTGACCCTCATTCTTAGATGTATAGAAAACTTTATGCTGATACTATAAAATAAACCATTTAAATCCTAACTCTATGATGAGCATAACCAACAGGAAGATGAATAAAAAAATACTGAAAAGGTAAAAGGGGTTGCAATACAGAATTCTACTAGAACAGGCAGTACGGAATATGAAAGTCCATCAGTACAAAAAAACAAACAAAGAAGTACACGTTGCATGATAATAGATGTACATGATATGACTCAATAAATAATAAATTGAAGTTATATGCAAAAGTTTAAAATTAAGCTATATAGAGAACTAGTCATTCACATGAACTACAAATCTGGTATAGCTTTTATTTACTTCTATGTTTAAACTGGTGTTTTCAGTCCTGTTCTTCTTTTAAACATGGTGTACTTTTTTACTCTATGAATCTTGTGCTGCTTTTTATATACAACTTGTACTTCTTTTCTACACTGTAGTTAGTAATTATTTGGTAGGTTTCAAAGATTTTTACTTGTAAAAAAGCAATACAAGAATTGAGTATAGAGAAGTTCATCTTAAATCTACGCGAGCAGTACAGGATTAGAAAAAAGTATTTAAAAAAAGCATGACCAGGTCTGATACAAAGGAGTGGATAGAAAGAAGTACCAGTATTGCAAGAAATATAAGTACAGGAAGGCAATAAAAAAAAATGATAGGAATATGAATTATTTCAATAACCGAAAGACATTTATAGCCATGAAGGAGTACAGGAAGTGCAAACATCATTACAATGATCAAACATGACCGTAGAATTACCTAGTGCTTTATAGAACAACAATTAGAAACACAAAAGGAAAAATATGTATCAAATACCTATGAGAAACAACACTGGAATACAACCGCACTTTGCATAACGTGTGCCTGAATCTATAATTACTTATGAGTTAGCAACAGCAAAAACTCTTCTTGTTTAGGCGACAAAAAGAGATAAGGAGAGAGACATTGTATTTCTTCAGGAAGATCATCAAGAAGAACTTTGTTGTCTGGATGGAAGAAAACCCTGTACATGTACTCTGTCTTCCAGTCCTGCGAACATTCCTGAAACAAATGAAATCAGAAGTTAGAGAGAGCTAAAAAGCACAGATATGTCACAAAACTATAAACAATTTACATGGATGGATAGTTGTTTTTAAGAAACATACATCATAATTCACAATATGCTCAACACACTTATCACCATCAAACATATCAGCAAACTTGAGAACATAGACACCGCATTCGTTTATGCCCTGACAAGGCAAAGTGTCTTTGTCAAAGTAATGCAGCGCATTTGAAATAGTAGTCCAATTGTTCTGACCACTCTTCTTGTACACCTCCTTGCCATAAACAGCTTGCATCACTTGTATAAACCTCCTAGCCTCTTGAAATAAAAAGATAAGAGCAATAAAAAAACAGAACAAAAAACAAACAAAAGTAAAGATGTGAAAATAATAGAGACTCACAATCTCCTAAATATCAGCGGCGTGAAAATCACTCCTTGTAATTTCAGTCTTGCTTTTTTTAGGCCAATCTTTTGAATGGAGAACATCAATCACATTGCGGTGCTTGTTGAAGACATAAACAATGTGATGGTTAACCTCTGAATTAGGGATTTTTTGCAATAAGGCATAAGGATCTGGTAAAAAGAGAAAAATATATATAAGAAAAAGAGACGGTTAGACAGCATGAACTACAACCGCCAGCTAAAAATAAAAAACAGCAAAAATAAGTAAGCATGAAAAATAAATGAGTGAGATAATTACTAACCAACTTATCCTTTAAAAGATCTTCTCCTTGACTAACAAATTTGGGAAAATAACTATAGCTAACTCTAACTTAAACTTCTTAGCCGACTTCATATTATTCATTCCAAGGACATCCATCTTGAACAAAAATAAAAATAGATAAAACAGCAAACAATCTCACCAAATAAATGGAGAATATACTATACACTCCAAGTTCATTTTGAAAAAGAAATATTACCGATATAAAAAACAGGCTCAAGACAACACGACTACCAGACGCAAAAATAAGATTATTCATAAGATCAGACTTCCATTCAAAGATGACATAGTGCATCATTTCGCTTGTGAGCTGCTGCCAATCGTCAAAATTGCAAAAAAAATCTTTTCTAGTAAATATCATGGGAATGATGGCTCCCGTAGAGTCAGTTCCGTGATCAAACTCACAGAAATTTTTGCTGCACGAACAGAAACAACAAATTAATTTAAAAAGCTATCATAAAAATAAAAATAGAAGAAGTACAATGGGGCTGTAAATAGCAGTACGGGATACATGCATCAAAGAAGTGTAAGAATAATATAAAAACATAAAATACAATTAGTAACTAACTTGCAGATCAGGTAACTAAAAAATAGATAGAAGAGAAAGGAAGTAAAAAAGAAAACTAACTCGCTAAACTTCTCACGTCCATGCTTGCTTAAGGTTAAATTCTTAAGAAACCTAGCCTTGTGAAGGTGAATAAATTTCCCAGGCTTTAGAACCTCAACAGGAAGGCTCCACTTCTTTGCTCTTTTAGATGCCCTCTTGGTAGAAATGACATTACCAGATGAAACACCTATCGTGTTCTTCTTTCTAATGGCAGGAGAATCGACCCTCTTCTTCTCAGACCTTTTAGTTGGCACTTCAAAATCATCTGTTTCGCTTGAATCATTCCCAGCATTCTCAAACACAGTCAACTACTGATAATAATAGATTTATCTTGAGAAATAAAATCTTGGGATTCAAGAATGACGAAAAAATAGGATCTATGGGAATAGGTTCGCTTGCAAGAATACAAATAACAAAAAAAAGTGTTATAACGAGCTCATTGCTCAAAAAATGCATGACAAGACAAGAAATTAAGACTTCTAGATAAAAAACATTTAATAAAATCAAACCTGGAAGGCATCCGAAGAACTTGACAAAATCAATCTTAAACTTGCCGGACAAGGCCCAGCAATAGAGCATCGTATTCTTGATGTTGGGGATGTACTTCATAGAAAATTCCATAAGAGACTTACCATCCCAAGACATAATAGACGCGAACATAAACCAACCACAACCTCATCTACAAGAAAATAAATGAAGAAGCGCAAAAGTAATAAGCTTAGGAAGTACAAAAGAAAAAAGAATAAAAATTGAAGACTATGTACATGACTTACATGTCATCTTGCTTCACTGTATTCATGTGATTAGTAGGAAAATGGTCAATACTGATAGGGTTAAGTGGAGGATCCATATCAGTGTTCAAATCAGTCTAGAGCCTCTTAATGTTCTCAACCATTCTATAGAAATTGGCCCAGACAGCATGTTGCCTTTGATTATATAGAGAATCAATATACTTGAAACACTCTTTTTCAATATTAAGAGCAACAAAAACCTAATGGCCAACAAACCTTTACCAGCTGGAGGATCCAAAGTTGGAAACAAAATCTGAAAAATAAGAAGGAAAATAAAGATGTTAAGAAAATAAACGTGAAACGACAAATTCAGGACAAATGATGCCAAAATTCACTAACCAGATCCTTTTGGTCAATGCGATCCTGCACAACTCTGTCGCGAAACCATCTTCTCAAACCAGCAGATAGATGACCATGATAAATCTTATACTACAGAAATATAGAGCAGAAAAGAAACAATAATAAAATTAGCAAAACTGATGCAATAAGATGAAGTATAAATTGTAAGTAAAAAATGAAATTTTAACTTACAGTAACCCAATAAGGACAAACCATCTTCTTCGAACCACGAAAATGTTCATATGTAATGTAGATGCGAACTGATCCAACCTCACACTTTCACTTTTTTGATAGAAATATTAAGTCTTTGGTTTACAGAGTGAATTACCCAACATTCCAGCAGGTTAAAAAGACTTGATAACATCTTTAATTTTAGCTCCACAACTATTACTTACAAACATTTCTTTATCTCTGAGGGAATAAAAATAGATAGTAAAAGATCAATATAAGCAAATTAACATACGCTAGCTTAGAATTCATATCAATAGATGTGACACGTAGATAGAACTGCTCAACAGAAATAGAAGCACAACAAGTAAACAGCTGTAACTATCTCGGTGAATTACGCTCCTAGATACAAGCCTGGATGAGCGGTAGTGGTTGAAATAGTACGGTGGGGCCCGAAAGCCAGTCACGGGTAGACCTTTCGGCCGTCCCAACCACTTCCAATTCATCGGGACTTGTACGGGCGGCGTAATCGGCAGGCGAAGGGATCAACTACATACACAAATGAGTATGTATGCAAGCCACCATACAAAAGTACATCAGAGCCATACCATATAAAAAGAAAGGAAATATAGCAACGCCATACGGCAAGATTCAAATGACCTAGATAGATATAATATTTTAGGATATTTCCTCATACATCACACATCAGAGTATCAAGCGGAAGCGGCAAAACAAGGTCCGAGTACGGATAAGAAGCAAATCGGCATAAGATGCCACAGAAATAAGCACATCCATACCTAGATCTCACGGATCCCGTTCCGGAATCTCTACACCGAACGATCGTTGCCCACATCATCGCCTCTTCCACCCAAAGATCCGTCTCCGCGAGTGTACTGCTTCATCCGAACCAATAATTTATCGTGTGAGACCCTAAGGGTACTCAAGAAGTCTTAATGCCTCTAAAGGGACACAACTGGGGTGACGCAATTGCAGCAAAAGATAAACCCTAGCAGTTCTATAGATACTCGCTAACCATCCGCCTAACCAAAGATAGACGGATGTCCGTGAATTAATGACAACAGTTATAACAGTAATATCCCCAGATCCATCCTCCTCCTCGCTTACCAACGAGGAAGCGGACGAACAACCCCCCTTCCGTTGGCAAATTTTATTTACCATTCCATGAGTGTTGAACTATTTACTAGTCAATTACTTAGTCAAATTAAAAGCGGTACTTTAGTTATGCTTGTCTATGATCGAGAAACTGTGCTCCAAGTCGTCCATAACCGCGAACACGGCTTTTAGAAAGTTTTACCCTGCAGGGATGCACAAATAGCAACACACACTCGATCAACCTTGGAAAAACCAAATCAAAACCCAACGAGGCCTTCACGACAAAGCAATCACAGGATTCAGAAATATTTCAGGGGGCCACCCCATTGAGTAGACCCGCAACAAAGTTAGCTGACTTCGAGACGGACTCAAGGTTTGCGTCAATGGTCGAAACGATGGGAACCCGAAAATGTGACTGGCTTGTAGATACCGCGAAAACACTCCGCTTACCTAAATGCAGTGCTCCTCGCACAATCGTAAATAAAGCAAGAGCATGGCATAAGTACAGGATAGTAAATAAAACCTCAAACTAGTTTGTGGCCCCACGAAATAAGATGAATCAAGCTCGCTGTGGGGTCCCATAAACCTCCCGGACGTGGATAGCGCGAATATTCTTGGAACAGAATCAAGTACTGGGGTCTTACGGACACAAGTGAGCAGGAAAAACCAAATAGCAGATATTGCTCACCGGTGCCACTTTCATTAGTTATCCCATTACTACTCGAGTTAAGTTTTTAGGTACCTTGTTATCCATCGACACTCACATACCCTACACATGTGTTCTCGACTCGCATGGCTCAAACAACTCCTGTAGTAATGGCTCATGGGATGGAGGAACAAGCTTGGTGGGGTTTAAAAGTAAAGGCTATGCAATACTTGGGATTCAGTTTAATGCAATCGCGACTCAATGATGCACGAATAAGATAGAAGCAATAGGTACTGTATGTATGCAAGCATGTGGTAGTGCTTGCCTGGCAACTCAGTTGAAGCGAGAGACGGATCTGGGTAGTGCTCCTGGTTCTCTTGATATATCCCCTGCTCAGTGTCTATTCGAAGAAGAACCAAACAAACAAGGGCCAACATAAATAAAGTGCACAAGCATAGGAATAAATGCGTCAAGCAAACAATCATGCCATGATGAATTATGCACAAGTTTCATGGCAATAATGTAGCATGGCATGGGTGAGGTGTAGAATACAAGAAATAACATTTTTTATTGGGTTTTGGTCACATTTTATTGTCATATTAGTTGCTGTATACTCTATATTTATATGATGCATGCTGAAATTTAAGTCATGGATAGCATAAACAGAAAGTTCTCGTCGAGCTGATCATTTTAGACATATCATTTGCTTAATTCGGAGTTATAAATCAAAAGTTATTAATTAATTAAGGTGAATGGCATTTTATTGTAATTTAATTCAACTTGAAATTTAAAGTGTTCAAATAATATTTTGAATGGCATATTTGAAATCCTCACATTTTTCTGATTTGAAAACATATATTATTTGTATTATTTGGAATTATGAAATTAAATTTATTTTATAGTCAAAATTAATAAATAGGGTCAAAGTCAAAGGTTGACTAATTAAATTAATTCTGAAATTATTTGATTAAAGATTTGAATTCATATTCAAAAATAAAACATTTTTCATATTAAGTTTGAATTCAAATTCTGAACCTAGTGAAAGTTATGGATTCATTTGTATTTAAACAGATTTGAAAAATAAATTTGAATTTGAAAGATTTGAATTTGGAGACAGACAAGATACTGGGTTTTTGGTACTCTGCCAGAATCTACCCACAACCACTGACCAGGTGGGGCCAGGTGCTGACTGGGCTGCGGCGTGAGGAGGACACGTGGGTTGGTTTGGGGGACCGCGGGTTAAGGGCCTGGAAAACCCAGGGGTTCTTCTGCAAGATGGATCGGTGGCTGACATGTGGGGCTCGAGGGACCGCGGGTTTAGGCGGGAATTTCTGCGGACTAAAGCGCCATCATCGCCGTCACGACGAAAACAACCTCGACGGCGGATCCGGCCGTTCTTCGTCGACGATGGCGACGAATCCGCCGGGAGAAACGCGATGCGGCTAAAACGAAAGTTGAAGAGGGGACGTTGGGCTACAAATCTCATTCAGCGATCTAACGCAGAGGAGGGCTACATCGCGCGGGGTAGGCCGAGGAACAGTGACGGAAGGCTGCTGCCGCCGCCAGAGCGACGCCACGGCCAAGACGCTCGCAGAGCGCTCGACGGAAGGCGGCGGCGATGCAAGGCAAGAGGGGGAGGGAGACGATGTCTAGAGGGAAGAGGGGCTCACCAGCGACCGTCTGGTGGGGTTGGATCGGGTCGGCGAGCAGCGGAATAGCGGCGAGGCAGACGGCGGCTAGGGTTAGGGTTTGCGCCAGCCGCTTGCCGGGCTTCCTCTTCGCGTCTGCACGGCTGCGGTGGTCTGCGAGGTCCTCCTCAACACCTTGGAGCTCCACGCCTCCGGCTAGTGAGAGGGATGCAAGGGGAAGGTCGACGGTGGCCGGCGTCGGTGGATGGTGGCGGTGAAGGAGAAGAGGGGAGCGAGGGCAGGACGCCCTGGGGTGGATCTGGGGTAGCTGGGCGAGGCAGAGAGGTGGAGGGGTGGATAAGAACGATGGGGGTGAGGTGGTTGGCGTGGGGGAGGGGATGGTGATAAAGGTGGCCTCGGCCACCTTTGTCCTCTCCTTCACGTGATCGGCAGGGGCTCGACAAGGCAGGGGAAGTGGAGAGGGAGGCTGCCAGGTGGGCTAGGGAGGGAGGAGCTCGTGGTGGGGCAGGGCAGGCAGAGGGAGAGCAAGAAAGGAGAGGGGGAAGAAGAGAGGAGGTCCTCGGGTGGGGCTAGGGTTAGAAGGGAGAGAGGTATGGCTCGGCTAGGGTTTTTGGTTTGGGTGGGTAGCTAGGTGGTATGGTGGGGCCAACTAGGAGAGAGAGAGAGGCCGAGAGAGAGGGGGGTTAGGGCTATGCATGCACACATGATCACACATGGAAGGGGGTGGTTTAGAGAGGGGGTAGGGTTTTAGGGTTAGATGGGGGTATAGTGATTAGGGGGGTAGGTTTTAGAGATAGCAAGAGAGGTAGAAAGATGAGGGAAGAGGTTGAGTGTTTGACAAAACAAACAAGATCAAGCAAGATCACAAGCCCAAGCAAGATATCCAAAAGAGAGAAAAGTAGAAAAGGTGGTGATGGGGGGTAGATGGAGATGGAGATGAGGTTTTAAGCAAGATCAAAAATATATCAAGCCCAAAAGAAAAGCTAGAGATATAGATGAACCACTCAAACTCAACTAGAACCAAAGATGACCAAGGTGGATGATGGTTGTATGGCCCATGCAAATAATAAATGCCATGTATTCATATTGTGAAAACAACATAAAATCATATGGCATTATTCCATGCATTTCCAAAAGGTGGAATAAGGCCAAGCAAAAAGGGACTAGCAATGGATCCACCCAACCCACATGAGCTAAGTAAACTCAAATAAATGCCAGCTCATATTAATTGGATGGTGGAATTATAAGGTGGTGAAGAAAAGGTGGTGGAGTCAATAAAAGATATGCCCCCAACTCAACTTGGGCGTTTGAACAATATATCAAGATCCAACTACAATATCAAGAGGCAAATACAATTAGCAATGCATATGAGATAAGAACCAAAGTTCAAGGGTTTTTGTATGATGCTCAAATGCAAGGTGGCATGATGGCATGAGCATGATATGATGATGATGCAACAATTATAAGTAGGAAGTGGCCATTATATTACTAGATCAAGTAGCATTACAAATGTTAGACAATTGGGATGCTACAACTCTCCCCCACTAAACAGGAATCTCGCCCCGAGATTCTAGGAAGAAGAAGAAGACACAAAGAGGTTAGGATAGCTGGCACGTAGTTCATATTCACGCTCCCAAGTGGCTTCATCAACAGAATGGTGCGACCACTGCACCTTGCAGAACTTGATGGACTTGTTGTGAGTCCTTCTTTCTGCGGTCTCAAGGATTTTTGTGGGGTGTTCTTGATAAGACAGGTCTTCTTGGAGATCCATTAGCTCATGATCCACGGTCCTGCCGGGATCTTTGAAGCACTTCTTGAGCTGAGAGATGTGGAAAACATCATGAACCTTGAGTTTTTCCGGGAGCTCAAGGGCATAAGCAACTTCTCCTCTTCTACCACGAATCTTGAAAGGAGCGATGCATCTAGGAGCCAGCTTTCCTTTGATACCAAAGCGGTGTGTGCCTCTCATGGGAGTGACACGAAGGTAAACGAGATCACCCGGAGCATACACCATGTCCGTGTGCTTCCTGTCATAATTGCTCTTCTGGCGACTTTGAGCAATCTTCAGATTCTCAAGAATGATATGCACCTTCTCCTCCGCTTGAGTTACAATGTCAGGGCCAAACCAAATTCTTTCTCCTGCACCTTACCAACCAATCGGAGTTCTGCATTTGCGACCATAGAGAGCCTCAAATGGTGCCATCTTCAGACTTTTTTGGAAGCTGTTGTTGTAAGATAATTCAGCATAAGGAAGACATTCCTCCCACTTCATGCCAAAAGAGATGACGCAAGCACGAAGCATATCCTCCAGAATCTGATTGATCCTTTCAACTTGTCCTTGCGACTGAGGGTGGTAAGCTGTGCTAAAGTTCAACTTTGTTCCCAAAGCATTTTGGAAACTTTCCCAGAACTTGGAAGTGAAGATGCTCCCACGGTCTGAACTGATCTCAAGCGGAACCCCATACAGAGACAATTACATTGATATAGAGCTCACCAATGAATTCCAGAAATTGCTTCCTTGACGGGAAGAAGTGAGCCACTTTAGAGAGCTGTCGATGACAACAAAGATTGCGTTGTTGCTTCTGCGACCTTGGAAAACCAGTGATGAAGTCCATCTCTACTTTCTCCCATTTCCATTCCGGGGTTTCAATGGCTGTAGAAGACCGAAAGGTTTCGATGGACAGCTTTCACTCTCGGCAGACATCACACTCGAGACATACTTGGCACAATACCGCTTTCAAACCAGGCCACCAATATTGTGTTTTCAAGTCCATGTACATCTTTGTGCTTCAGGATGGATAGATAGAATGAATCGCGCGCCTTGAGAACTTGCTCTCTCAAACCCGGGTAGTTTGGAACAAACATCCGGTGTTCAAAGAAAAGCGTGCCTTGATCATCGACGTGGAAGGACTCATACTTCGGAAGCTCAAGTTTGGAGATGATCTTTTTGGTGTGCGGATCACCCAGCTGACGAGAGCGAATCTTTTCTTCCAAGAGAGGAGTAGCCAGAAGGTTCAGGAGATGCCCTTGTTCCACAATTTCCAGGTTGAGCTGACGGAATTCCTCGCACAAGATAGGCTGTTGTTCATCCATCACGAGGTTGTTGACATAAGCTTTGCGGCTGAGAGCATCGGCCATGACATTAGCTTTTCCCGGAGTGTAGTTGATGGTCAAATCAAAATCATTGATTGCTTCAATCCATCTCCTCTGCCGAAGGTTGAGATCAGGCTGAGTGAAGATATACTTCAAACTCTTGTGGTCAGAAAAGATCTCACAACGGTTGCCAAGCAAGTAGTGCCTCCATAGCTTCAAAGCAAAGACAACTGCGGCTAGCTCGAGGTCATGTGTGGGATAGTTGATCTCATGCGTCTTCAACTGACGAGAGGCATAAGCAACCACCTGTTTTTCTTGCATAAGGACCGCACCCAATCCTTGCAAAGAGGTGTCGCAGAATATCTGGAAAGTCTTAGATGTATCCGGAGGAACCAAGACTGGTGTGGAAGTGAGCTTCTCTTTGAGTGTCTCAAAGCTTGCTTGACATGCAGGAGTCCAAAGGTATTTCTTGCCTTTCTTGAGGAGATCGGTAAGAGGCTTCGCTATCTTTGAGAAGTTCTGAACGAAGCGACGGAAATAACTAGCCAAACCAAGGAAACTCCGCACTTATTTGACATTTACAGGAGGAAGCCATTCAACAATTGTCTTCACAGTTTCCGGGTTGACTGCAATGCCCTTGGCAGAGATGACATGACCAAGATAGGTTACTTCAGGTAGCCAAAACTCAGACTTTGAGAACTTTGCATACAAGCGGTTCTCACGAAGCTTGTTCAGGACACACCGAAGGTGTTCTTCATGCTCTTCCTTGGACTTAGAATAGACCAGGATGTCATCCAGATAGACCACAACGAACTTATCAAGGTACTCCATAAAAACTGAGTTCATAAGCCTCGAGAAGGTAGCAGGTGCGTTGGTGAGACCGAAAGACATGACCGTGTACTCATACAGGCCATAGCGGGTGGTGAAAGCTGTTTTAGGAATATCTTCCTTGCGAATCTTGATTTGGTGATAACCACTTCTCAAGTCCAGCTTAGAGAATACCACAGCTCCAGCTATCTGATCGAAGAGATCATTAATCCGCGGAAGGGGATATTTGTTCTTGATGGTTTTAGCATTGAGAGCCCGATAGTCAACACAAAGTCTATCAGTCTTGTCTCGCTTCTTCACAAAGATTGTTGGGCTACCCCAAGAAGAAGTACTGTGTTGAATGAAACCCAACATCTCTTGCTCATCAAGTTGACGTTTGAGTTCAGCCAACTCAGCAGGACCCATTTTGTAAGGCCGCTTGGAGATAGGAGCCGTTCCAGGTTCAAGCTCAATTACAAACTCAACCTCACGATCCAGAGGCATACCCGGCAACTCTTCAGGAAAGACATCTGGGAACTCACAGACCATCGGAACACTCTGAATAGCTTCCATAGCATCATCATTCGTGAGCCAAAGAGAAAAGCTGGACAGGAGTCAAACTTGGAGAAAAGACTATATGGTCTTCGTGAATCTTGAGAAACCGAGTTCTCAAAGACAATCAATCACAGCTGCATTTGCTGTCAACCAATCCATGCCCAAGATGACATCAATGTCAGAATTTCCCAGGACAATTAAGGATGCCGAGAACGAAGAGCCACCAATCTCAATTTGATTGCCATGGCTGATTTTAGCAGCTGCCATTGTTGCTCCAGGAGAAAGAACCATTAACCGCTTAAGAAGAGGATCCATT
Organism: Avena longiglumis; assembly: GCA_030063025.1. Lineage (NCBI taxonomy): Eukaryota > Viridiplantae > Streptophyta > Magnoliopsida > Poales > Poaceae > Avena > Avena longiglumis. The sequence continues at coordinate 361,660,167 of CP125976.1, forward strand.
GCTAACTCATTCTCATTTGCAAACTTGTGAGAAAAAAAAGAATGCGATGCACCAGAATCAAACAAAACTCGTGCAGGGACTGAGTTAACGGAAAGCATACCCATCACAACCTGTGCATGCTCACTTGAGCGGCGTTGACACGCTTGGCACGAGCAATGAGACCCGGCTTGGTGTTGATGTTGAGAGCCCGAGGTGGTGGTGCACGAACCAAAGGAGAGCTTGCCGCAGATCTTGGAGGGTGGAGGAAGAGCTTTGTTTTCAACGACAGTTCAGATGCCTGTGGTCTCCGCATGTGAAACAAGAACTGTGGACGTGGAGCAACGTAGCTGTGACTCCGGCCAGCGCCTAGGGTAGTGGTGGTTGTAGCCCCTGGGAGCAGCAGTGGTGAAGTTTGGTGGCCTTGACGCGTAACTTGCAGGTCTTGGTGGAGCCGGGAGCGACGGTGGGGTGTTAGGAACCCAGACACGCCGCTTAGAAGGAGCTGACATAGCTGAAGAGCTTGGTGCATCACGGTTGTGTTTCTTTGACTCCTCAAACACTTGCCTACTTGCTTCCTCTTGCAGAGCTGTGTGCTGAAGTTCCAAGAAATATGCCGGCCTTGAATGTGTGATTGCATATTTAATCGATGCATTGAGCCCTTGCCTGAACCTCTTTTGCTTCTTCTTGTCATCAGATATCTCATCGCCACCATAACGAGAAAGATTCATGAAGTTCCTGATGTAGGTGTTGACGTTATCATTTCCCTGCTTAAGGTTGAGAAAAGCTTCCTTCATCGTCTCCATGACAATTTCTGACAGATACTGCTCTTTGAACGCTCCCGTGAACCGTTCCCAAGTAGGCTGAAAACCAGTGCAGCTTGCCTTCAAGTAATTCTCCCACCAGAGAGCTGCATCTCCCTTCAGAAGGTGAGTAGCACACTTTACCCACTCTTGCTCAGGAACATCAGTAGTCTCGAGTAGCCTTGACATCTCACGCAACCAATCATCCGCATCCAGTGGTCGATCAGAAACATCAAATTGGCGAGGGTTGAATTTCAGGAAGCTTTTGATGTCTCCTCGCTTGGGAGGTGGAGGTAGTGGAGCAAACTCATTCCTCCGAACACTTTCCTCAAAGCGCTGTTGGTTCTGCTGCATTGCTGCCAAGGCATTGGCGATGTTTGACAACGCGGAACCCAGTTCAGGTGGTATGTCCTCATCAGAACGGCGTGGTGGAGCCATCCTGTGATTGATATAAAACACAAGTCAGTACTATAATGGAGAATAATAATAATCCAAAATAGTACCAAGATGGAATTAACCAAGATTAAAGGATACAATTTACTAAGATGATATTAAAATATCAACAAAGTTCAAAGCACCTAGAAGATATTAAGCATATCGCACACGACTGAAAAGGAGTGTGGTACACAAATATATCAAAGAAAAATTTTCCACAAATTTTGGCATTAAAATACCAATAGATGCGCAAAATCACTTATCGAATCAAGATTAGTGACTCTACCAATTCAATATACAAAAGCGAATGATAAGAGTAGTGGTATGGTCGCGACTCCATCCCGCACTCAAATCATTACTCCGTACATGAATAAGTGGAACACATATCCTAACCCCTTCTTCTCACGTTGAACCTAAAGATTGGTAACTACGGAAACGAACACCCCAAACAAGATAACATCGGATAACAAAGAGTAAGACAGATTGCGTCGGTAAACAACGAATCAGATAGATCGCGTCGGTTTGCAAAAGCCTGTCGGTATGGAATGTACCAACAGTTGATAACCAAAGGCTGATTAGATAACAACTTGTATGCAACAGATAGACAAGGGATTACACACACACACACCTATGGTACTACGGAAACCCAGAACACGTGAATCCTAGTTTGAACTTTTAAGAAGAGGATTGAAAACGTTACACTTCCTTACCAGAAAAAGGGTGGGTGGTTGGTTAAGAAGAAAAATGGAAGCAGTCCTACTCTCGCGTTTTGTTTTTCCCTAGTATACATAACTACCAAAATATTTGCTAGACTGACAACGACCATTTGGCTGAGACCCTGAAGGGCGGGATGGCTCTGATACCAATTGTAACTACCTCGGTGAATTACGCTCCTAGATACAAGCCTGGATGAGCGGTAGTGGTTGAAATAGTACGGTGGGGCCCGAAAGCCACTCACGGGTAGACCTTTCGGCCGTCCCAACCACTTCTAATTCATCGGGACTGTGCAGGCGTAATCGGCGAAGGGATCAACTACATACACAAATGAGTATGTATGCAAGCCACCATACAAAAGTACATCAGAGCCATACCATCTAAAAAGAAAGGAAATATAGCAACGCCATACGGTAAGATTCAAATGACCTAGATAGATATAATATTTTAGGATATTTCCTCATACATCACACATCAGAGTATCAAGCGGAAGCGGCAAAACAAGGTCCGAGTACGAATAAGAAGCAAATTGGCATAAGATGCCACAGAAATAAGCACATCCCGCCCACAGATCTCACGGATCCCCGTTCCCGGAATCTCTACACCGAACGATCGTTGCCCACATCATCAGCCTCTTCCACCCAGTATTCGTCCTGCGAGTATACTTGTTCATCTGAACCAATAATTTATCGTGTGAGACCCTAAGGGTAATCAGCAAGTCTTAATGCCTCTAAAGGGGACACAACCTGGGGTGACGCAATTGCAGCAAAAGATAAACCCTAGCAGTTCTATAGATACTCGCTAACCATCCGCCTAACCAAAGATAGATGGATGTCCGTGAATTAATGACAACAGTTATAACAGTAATATCCCCAGATCCATCCTCCTCCTCGCTTACCAACGAGGAAGCGGACGAACAACCCCCCTTCCGTTGGCAAATTTTATTTACCATTCCATGAGTGTTGCACTATTTACTAGTCAATTACTTAGTCAAATTAAAAGCGGTACTTTAGTTATGCTTGTCTATGATCGAGAAACTGTGCTCCAAGTCGTCCATAACCGCGAACACGGCTTTCAGAAAGTTTTACCCTGCAGGGGTGCACAAATAGCAACACACACTCGATCAACCTCGGAAAAACCAAATCAAAACCCAACGAGGCCTGCATGACAAAGCAATCACAGGATTCAGAAATATTTCAGGGGGCCACCCCATTGAGTAGACCCGCAACAAAGTTAGCTGACTTCGAGACGGACTCAAGGTTTGCGTCAATGGTCAGAAACGATCGGGAACCGAAAATGACTGGGCTTGTCGATACCGCGAAAACACTCCGCTTACCTAAGCGACAAAGTGTGCTCCTCGCACAATCGTAAATAAAGCAGTAGCATGGCATAAGTACAGGATAGTAAATAAAACCTCAAACTAGTTTGTGGCCCCACGAAATAAGACTGAATCAAGCTCTGGCTCAGGGGGGTCCCATAAGCCTCCCGGTTGTGGATAGCGCGAATATTCTTGGAACAGGAATCAAGTACTCGGGGTCTTACGGGACACAAGTGAGAAGGAAAAACTAAATAGCAGATATTGCTCACCGGTGCCACTTTCATTAGTTATCCCATTACTACTCAGGTTAAGTTGTTTAGGTACCTTGATATCCATCAGACACTCACATACCCTACACATGCTGTTCTACGACTCGCATGGCTCAAACAACTCCTGTAGTAATGGCTCATGGGATGGAGGAACAAGCTTGGTGGGGTTTAAAAGTAAAGGCTATGCAATACTTGGGATTCAGTTTAATGCAATCGCGACTCAATGATGCACGAATAAGATAGAGGCAATAGGTACTGTATGTATGCAAGCATGTGGTAGTGCTTGCCTGGCAACTCAGTTGAAGCGAGAGACGGATCTGGGTAGTGCTCCTGGTTCTCTTGATATATCCCCTGCTCAGTGTCTATTCAAAGAAGAACCAAATAAACAAGGGCCAACATAAATAAAGTGCACAAGCATAGGAATAAATGCGTCAAGCAAACAATCATGCCATGATGAATGATGCACAAGTTGCATGGCAATAATGTAGCATGGCATGGGTGAGGTGTAGAATACAAGAAATAACATTTTTTATTGGGTTTTGGTCACATTTTATTGTCATATTAGTTGCTGTATACTCTATATTTATATGATGCATGCTGCAATTTAAGTCATGGATAGCATAAATAGAAAGATCTCGTCGAGCTGATCATTTTAGACATATCATTTGCTTAATTCGGAGTTATAAATCAAAAGTTATTAATTAATTAAGGTGAATGGCATTTTATTGTAATTTAATTCAACTTGAAATTTAAAGTGTTCAAATAATATTTTGAATGGCATATTTGAAATCCTCACATTTTTCTGATTTTAAAACATATATTATTTGTATTATTTGGAATTATGAAATTAAATTTATTTTATAGTCAAAATTAATAAATAGGGTCAAAGTCAAAGGTTCACTAATTAAATTAATTCTGAAATTATTTGATTAAAGATTTGAATTCATATTCAAAAATAAAACATTTTTCATATTAAGTTTGAATTCAAATTCTGAACCTAGTGAAAGTTATGGATTCATTTGTATTTAAACAGATTTGAAAAATAAATTTGAATTTGAAAGATTTGAATTTGGAGACAGACAAGCTACTGGGTTTTTGGTACTCTGCCAGAATCTACCCACAGCCATCGACTGTGTGGGGCCAGTCTTGACTGGCTGGCGTGAGGAGGACACGTGGGTTGGTTTGGGGGACCGCGGGTTAAGGGCCTGGAAAACCCAGGGGTTCTTCTGCAAGATGGATCGGTGGCTGACATGTGGGGCTCGAGGGACCGCGGGTTTAGGCGGGAATTTCTGCGGGGGCCTAAGCGCAAAAGCCTCATCGACTGTCTCTGTCTGCTGATGAAAACAACCCTGACGGCGGCGGATCCGGCCGTTCTTCGTCGACGATGGCGACGAATCCGCCGGGAGAAACGCGATGCGGCTAAAACGAAAGTTGAAGAGGGGACATTGGGCTACAAATCTCGTTCAGCGATCTAACGCAGAGGAGGGCTACAGCGCGCGGGGTAGGCCGAGGAACAGGCGGACGGGAAGCTGCTGCAGCTACTGCCGCCAGGCGCGCGCAGAAGGCCGATTTGAAGGCGGCGGCGATGCAAGGCAAGAGGGGGAGGGAGACGATGTCTAGAGGGAAGAGGGGCTCACCAGCGACCGTCTGGTGGGGTTGGATCGGGTCGGCGAGCAGCGGAATAGCGGCGAGGCAGACGGCGGCGAAGCTAGGGTTTGCGTCGGCTCGCGTCGGTTCCGGCGGTGCTGGGGCTTCCTCTTCGCGTCTCCGTGTACGGGCTGCTGCAGTGGGTCTGCGAGGTCCTCCTCAACACCTTGGAGCTCCACGCCTCCGGCTAGTGAGAGGGATGCAAGGGGAAGGTCGACGGTGGCCGGCGTCGGTGGATGGTGGCGGTGAAGGAGAAGAGGGGAGCGAGGGCAGGACGCCCTGGGGTGGATCTGGGGTAGCTGGGCGAGGCAGAGAGGTGGAGGGGTGGATAAGAACGAGGGGGGTGAGGTGGTTGGCGTGGGGGAGGGGATGGTGATAAAGGTGGCCTCGGCCACCTTTGTCCTCTCCTTCACGTGATCGGGGCTGCACAAGGGGAAGGGGAGAGGAGGCCAGTGGGCCAGGGAGGGAGGAGCTCGTGGTGGGGCAGGGCAGGCAGAGGGAGAGCAAGAAAGGAGAGGGGGAAGAAGAGAGGAGGTCCTCGGGTGGGGCTAGGGTTAGAAGGGAGAGAGGTATGGCTCGGCTAGGGTTTTTGGTTTGGGTGGGTAGCTAGGTGGTATGGTGGGGCCAGCTAGGAGAGAGAGAGAGGCCGAGTGAGAGGGGGGTTAGGGCTATGCATGCACACATGATCACACATGGAAGGGGGTGGTTTAGAGAGGGGGTAGGGTTTTAGGGTTAGATGGGGGTATAGTGATTAGGGGGGTAGGTTTTAGAGATAGCAAGAGAGGTAGAAAGATGAGGGAAGAGGTTGAGTGTTTGACAAAACAAACAAGATCAAGCAAGATCACAAGCCCAAGCAAGATATCCAAAAGAGAGAAAAGTAGAAAAGGTGGTGATGGGGGGTAGATGGAGATGGAGATGAGGTTTTAAGCAAGATCAAAAATATATCAAGCCCAAAAGAAAAGCTAGAGATATAGATGAACCACTCAAACTCAACTAGAACCAAAGATGACCAAGGTTGATGATGGTTGCATGGCCCATGCAAATAATAAATGCCATGTATTCATATTGTGAAATCAACATAAAATCATATGGCATTATTCCATGCATTCCCAAAAGGTGGAATAAGGCCAAGCAAAAAGGGACTAGCAATGGATCCACCCAACCCACATGAGCTAAGTAAACTCAAATAAATGCCAGCTCATATTAATTGGATGGTGGAATTATAAGGTGGTGAAGAAAAGGTGGTGGAGTCAATAAAAGATATGCCCCCAACTCAACTTGGGAATTTGAACAATATATCAAGATCCAACTACAATATCAAGAGGCAAATACAATTAGCAATGCATATGAGATAAGAACCAAAGTTCAAGGGTTTTTGTATGATGCTCAAATGCAAGGTGGCATGATGGCATGAGCATGATATGACAATGATGCAACAATTATAAGTAGGAAGTGGCCATTATATTACTAGATCAAGTAGCATTACAAATGTTAGACAATTGGGATGTATATGAAAAAAGAACTACATCAAACAGTTAAAAAAAGTATAGGTACACACAGAAGCAGTACTAGACCAGCAAGACAAAAGCAGTACAACTATATGAAGAAGAAGTACAAGGACAAACATGCTCAAAAAAGAAGTACAAGTAATCACAAACAAAAACCATCACACCTCCGGCACTAAAAGGTACAAGATTTCAGAAAATGAAGTACAAGATTCATGAGTTAGAAGTTCAGCACCTCCCCATGATATTAAATATGTAGGGAAATTGTATGCACACGTTTAGCACATATCCTAACAGATACAACGTTTGCGGGGTAACCAACAGTAACTACAGCGCAGAAAAGATGGAGTCAAAAGTAAAGAGTGTTACATTTCATTTCACATTCAAAAATAAAGATTCAAACAGAACAATAATTTTTATATATACAATAGTTTCCTTCCATAGTACAACCAAAGTATCCCCACGAGCTCTAGCAAAACAAACGCTAGAAAAATATACGTAAAACGATGATGATATAAGGACATATGGTTTTAGAAAAAGATTGGACATTATGGAATCTTGCCTAAGTCTTGAATCGAAGAAGATCCTGGATCCAATTTGCCTTCACCATCGGCAGCAAAAATATCTGTGGCATGTTGTTCTTCAATAACACCACCCTGCAACTTTGGAGGCAAAAACAAAGTAGAGACAGGAACTAATTGAGATTCTGTGGATTTTATCGCAGAAACAGCAGCGATATCCTTAGATGCATTAGCCTGGACTCCAGCCAAAGATGGATCTGCAGCATCCTTAGCAGATGACGCATCGTCAACACCAGCATTAGCTTCTAATCCACCATCCCGCTTCTTATTAGAAAGTGTTTCCTTGCTATCAACATTCTTTCCAACCTCAGGAGGAGTATCGCTATTCGGCACCAGTGCCTTAGATGTTAAAGGCTAAGATAGATAAAGGGTATCATCATTAACCACCTACAGCAAAAATAAAACATTAGAAACAAGGAAATAAAATAATAATAAACACATACATAGGTGAGAACAACCGACAAAAAAATAACATATGAAAGACACGTTTATTTTAGGCGGATCAACAACCTCACGCCTTGAATCAGGTGCAACAGCAGAATCTTCCTAAAAATCTGACTGAGATATTCAGTTGCGCGATCTTCAAAAGGTTTGCAACTATTATCCCGTGTCTTCCTGCAGGTAGAAAAACCTACACGGAGCTGGGAGATGGTTTTCTGCAATTGCTCCAGATTCCCAAACTCAGCATTAAGTTTAATCCTGTGAGCATCTTCGTCAAAAACTTCTCCAGCTGGCAAAATTCCAGAGATGAAGGCGATCCTAGAAGTCGTGATGGGCACCAGGAGAGAAAGGTCAACTGCCCTACTAAGGGCAGCATAAAGATCTTCAAAAGTTTTGGCAAACATATCACCACTGCTAGCTTCAGCATCAACACTAGCAGAGCTGCTAGGTACAAATTTGAACTGCTTAGGCGAAGGGGGGACATCTACAAAAGAGGAATGATGCCTCTTATGTTTACGCAGACGCACATTTGCGGGGAGGACTATGGATCCTTCATCAGCGAACAAAACATAATTTGGCGACTTCCACTACAAAAATAAACAAAAGGCACAAAAAACCAATAAAAGAGAATCAGATGGAATTTATAACAAAAATATCATTGGGGAAGTACTATGCCAGAATAAAGTAAGTACATGCATTATATAGAAGGTAAGTACAGTATAAGTCACCGGTAATTTGCCAAGAATCCATGTTTTGGGGTCCCTTGTACCCTTTTTAATAAGATCATTTCTGCAAAGTTCCATGAGCTTTTTGGGATCATAGTACAAGGCACGAGGAATCCGCTTGTCAATAGGATTTAGCATGGGCTCGTCAAGCATTTCTACATAAGCCAAAAGGACGCTAATGAAGAAACCTGGGAGAGCTCTCCACTCTGCACCTGCAACCTGCCATGCTGCAATAGCCTTTTTCAACTCTTCAACAACAAGTCGATAAACATTTGTCTCCTTGAACCTAGCAAAAGAAAAATCTACCACCATAGTGGAGTCCTTCACAATGCGCTGTCCTTAACCTGGGCAGATAAACTTTTTGATTTGAATCAAACCAAAGACCTTCATAGCCAGAGTATGCTGTTTTGGATCTTCAACAAGATTCCTGAGAATATCTCGAAGTTTTGTAGTAGTAATCTCAATGTTCCTTGGAATACCAAGCTCATCCTACAAGTTCCTCAAGGCAATAACATCGTCACGAGGCCTCTTAGGGGAGCTATTACCACGAGGAAGCATACACAACTTCCAAATGACATCAGCCGTGATCTGAAGAACTTTACTACCATCGCCAAGATCAAGAATCATCGTCTCTGGATCAATGCGGTACATCAGGAACATTGCGAGACAACGATTGATATTTGACTTGATCTTGAAATCTTTCAAATGAAGAAGATCTCCAGCTTCAAGCAGTTCTATGTGACGAGGCTTGAGTAATTTAACGCACAAAGCTACCTCCTTCAGAGAGCATCTGGCTGTCATATTGAAGTGCCTCGGTGCATTAGCTCCATCACCTCTCTTCCTCTTACCCGCTGACCTCTTGACAAACTTAAACTGACGATAAAAAAATATATATAAAATACAAACTAAAAAAAATAAACAACAAACAGTTTAGAATTAAAAATCAAAAAAAGTACAGGAATAGCAATCAAAGCAGTATGGAATGTGTATCACAAAGTAGTAAAACAACACAAAAATAATATAAAAGGAAAACATACACTAGTCAACCAAAAAAAGACTTAAATTGGACAAATTAGCATCATCTTCAGATTCTTAACCATCATCCTCATCCTCATCACCGTCTTTAGCCAAAAAATCTTCACTTCCTCTTCTTCATCACCATCTTCAAAGTCATCCACATCTTCGTCTACAAATTCATTAACATCTTTAAACGTAATAGACCTCTTCACCATCCGAGGGGCCTTCTTGGGTTTAGTAGTAGTTTTGTTGGCCTTAGCAGGAATAGCAGCCTTCGGCTTCCCCTTAACAGGAGCTTGTTTTCCCTTATTAGGAGATTTCTTTGCTTTTGAGTCCTTTTTTACCGCAACAGCTTTCGTTTGAATAGGGACAGCTTTTGATGCAGATTATTTGGCTTTCTCAACTGAGCTCACTCGAGGACTTCTGCGTTTAACACCTTCATCAGCAGGTGGAACAGTTGTTGTACGAGCACTCTTGCGTACAGGAGTGTTATCAGATTTCTTCTGCTTTTATACATCAATTCTTTGCTTTACTTGCTTAGCTGGGCTACTAGGGACAGCGGAATCAATAGGGGTAGACAAAGCCTTCTTCTTACGCTAATACGCAATTATCAAAGGCTCTTCATCCAAGGCATCCTCCTTAGGATCTGCCATAGCCAACTCAGGCTCTCCCTCCAAAGACTTCTCCTTAACCTCTTCCGCAGCCACCTCAGCCTCTTCCTCCAAGGCGTTCTCCTTGGACTCTGCCGCAGCCACTTCAGGCTGCCCCTCCAAAGACTTCTCCTTAACCTCTGCCACAAAAACCTCAGCCTGTTCCTCTAAGGGCTTTTCACTGACATCCTTTGAAGCCAAATCAGGATCGTCATCCAAGGCCTTCTCCTCAAGCTAATGTCCGCCAAACTCAACCGCATCAGCTATTGCCTTCTTCTTGCGCTCCTTCGTAGCCTGTAACTTAGCTTCCAACCTCAAACACTCAGCCTCAAGCTGAGCAGGAACATCCTCAACCTGAGTAATAGGTTCAGTGTCATCAACAGATTGGGCCTCTGTATCCGACAGATCCAAAGAACCTATATCAGAATCATCCTGCTGACCGTCGTTATGAGGTCCTCCACCATATTCTTTCTCAATAGAGTCAACTACATCTGCTATATATTTGTCAGTAGAACCAAGGAGATCTTCTGCAGCAAAACACAAAAAGAAACGAAATTCAGAAATATAAACATAAAAAAAAGTTTGCAGAAGAAGTACAAACCATGCACTTGATATAAGTACATTAATACCATCACCAAAAACAGTACAAGACATATGCAGTAAAGAATTACAAAAGATACAAAAATTAAAAAACAAAATGAAAACTTCACAAGCACATCACTACAGTACAAAAACATTACAACACATACAGATCAATCCAATACAAGGAAAAAATATCAAAATAATCAAACGAATAAAATATCAAACATGCATTATTCAGAGTATATCAAATCAGTACAAGAAAAGAAACACAATAAGTATGAACATATATACAAAAGAAGTACATCATATGAAATCCTGAAGCATTTTATATAGGGATTTCACAAGAATTAAGAAACACACCCCTATTATAAACATAGAGATGGAATTTACTGAGTGAGTACTAGAAGATAGCCTAGCACCTTCTCATCAACACTAAAAACTGATTTCAAAGAAAATTAAACCGCTTTAAGAACAGACAAGTTTGTATGAAGAATTACAAGATCTAGAAAAAATAGAAGTATATGAAGACTATCAGCCAGAAAATAGTGCACCATCTATTTACAGAAGAAGTACAGGAACTCTAAAATACAGAAGTTCAGAAATACTAATTACAAACAGTACAACAACTTTAGATCAATGCAGGACAAGGGAAAACACAAAAAAACTCAAGAAATGAAATGAAATTTAATAGTGCTTAATTGTAGGAGTTAATTAGTGGCAGGCCCTATTCTGTACAACAACCACATAATTAACTACAATGCAACAGTTTCCCAGAGATACTGTAGTAATTGAATCAAAGCAAGAATTGCACAAAAACTAGAGTTCATAAGCAGTACAACAATCAAACCATAAGGAGGACACACATTACATATACAAGCATGACTACAATTTCAACTGTTGGACCATGTTGAGAGTGAAGAATAGATCCGTTACCTCTAGAAGTATGAGGAACAACACTACTCGGTAGAGAGGTCGCCGTGGCAGGACTGATAAAAAAATGAAGACGCCCGTGGAGTGCTTACACGTGCTGACGAAGACACGAACACTGGTCAAGTTGGAGCAGAGGCACCCGACGCAGGAATAGACAGAGGAGACGAAGCCGTCACAAGGATTTATACATGTGAGCCAACATCAGCCGCGGGAGAAATATTAGAACCAGAGGCGCCCGCCGCAGGAATCCTCGGTGATGCGGGATCATTCGACCCAGCGCTCCTCGGCAACGAAGGCATCAACAACAAAACGGAGACCCTAGATCCACAAGATGAACAGTAAGAAGATGAGACCAACCATTGCAGCCACATAACCAAAAAAAGGGCCGCAATGCACGAGATAGTAAGTTCTTAGACGGGAGAGGACACACTGCAGGAGAAATTACCGAACGCAAGCATCGACAACTACAGCGAGTTCGACGGGAGAAGACAGGAGGCGCCAAAAATGGAGAGGACGAGAAGACGATGACGGAGAAATAGAGGCGAACCTAGATAAGTAGAGGAAGAATCGCGACGGCGGTTGTTGACGCACGAGGGGATCATCAAACCGGCGCGACGGATTCGACAGCACGCGAGATCGTGGGGGAGAGAGATCATGCGTTAGTAAGTAGCGGAGGAATAGGAGGAGGAGGTTTGGTGTCTGCGTGAGGAGAGAGAGTGAGAGAAAAAAAGGAGGTAGACGAATACGAACATCATAAATGCAGGAGGGACTCGGTCGTCTCATGTCCGGACTAAGAAAAGGTTTCTTTTAAAATAATCAAAAAATACACACGAAAAAAATTTACAACCGACCAGAGTTAAGAAGTACGAAAAAACTTAAGCTATACGACCAAGGTTTGAAAAACAAAACTAAATAGGGATTGCAAAAATAAAGAAATATAGTAATAAAAATAAGTACGGAATCCAAATACAAAAATGTACCATACTGAATCTAAAAATGTGGGGCTCCCCAACCCCCCCCCCCCCATCCCCACACACACACACAATAACTGTTACTACCCCAAATCCACCACCCACTATCAAATAATATATAAGAGACATAGTAGAATAATTAAACATTACAAGAGACGCTGGGTTAGAAGTTTCTCTTGCATGGACAAAAAAAATACGTGAAGAGTACCTAAAACAATACAGTGTATATAGAGCATAAGATTTTAAATAGAAGATACAAAACGACAATTGCAAAGTACAACCGGAAGATAGAGGAATGTAAATCCATTTACTACTTCGAAGACACAATTAAATAGTAAAATTTCAAAAATTCAGGTTATAAGAACGCAACGACGTGGACTACCTCCCGCTGGTTGAAAACGCACGGGGATCAACCAGATCCGCCACAAATCACACGAATACAACTTAATCCATGAAAACAAACAAAGAATATGTGATCGTGAGCATGCTTAATTTTAGATAAATGAAAACGCCACTTAAAATCAATGAATTTTTTTGCGGCGTATGCAATATACAGAGATAGCGTCGACCGTGATACGAGAATCAAAAATTGAACTGACCAGAGCTTGTCAATCTATTTAAAAGAACTAAATAACTTGCTAGTACATAAGAATCGATGCTATATAGCAAGAATTGCTCAAGCGCATCAAGAACATATCACCGGAAAAGAAAAAAAGTAGGGCAGAGAGCAAAATCGATTACAAATCATGATTTTAAATGAAATTGAATCATTTAAAACATGCAGCGTATGATATAAATAACAAATCACTTGTATAATCATCAATTAAATCTTACAGACGAAGAACAATGAACACGTTTGTCCCGTCTGGTAATATACATGAAAGAAGTGCGAGACAAAGAAAAGAGAAGTACATCCCTGCTATAGGAAAAGAAGTACACAAACGGGCCAAAAAGAAGTACAGGTTATTGTAGAATATTATTTTGTCTTTGATATATATATATATATATATATATATATATATATATATATATATATATATATATGCTATTCAAGAACCACTTCCTGAATAACTATTCAGAACCCATGTTACTGTTCACGTGAACACCAGGAACCCTCTGTTAACTTCCAGGAGAGTACGAGTGAATATTAACTTTCACTGTGTAAGTTAACTTCCACGACCGTTCTTAACTTCCTCATGTGCGCAAGTTAACTATCTCTTCTATGCTAGTTAACTTCCTGACGGAGCATCGATATTTCGTGTTTTTTGGACTGTATATTAACTTTCGCGACCATTCTTAACTACCTCATGTGCGCAAGTTAACTGCCTCTTCTATGCTAGTTAACTTCCTGAAGGAGCATCGATATTTCGTGTTTTCGCGGTTACTGTTCACGTGAACACCAGGAACCCTCTGTTAACTTCCAGGCGAGCACGAGTTAACTTCTTTTTCTTTCTAAGTTAACTTCCAGTATGTAACAGTAATAGTGAATGTTAACTTTCAATGTGTAAGTTAACTTCCGCGACCATTCTTAACTTCCTCATGTGCGCAAGTTAACTACCTCTTTCTTAACTTCCACCTATGCAAGTTAGCTTCCCAAAAAAATTTAGATGTCCCGTGTGTACAAGTTAACCCGCTCTTTCTATGCTAGTTAACTTACTGACGGACAATTGATTTTGTGTGTGTTTTTTCGCGGACGAATGTTAACTTCCGCATGTGCAAGTTAACTTCTGCGACCCTTCTTAACTTCCCTATCTGTACAAGTTAACTCCCTCTTTTCTACTTGTTAACTTCCTGACGGCACGCTGGGCGGAGGAGGCTGGCAACGCACGGGGGAGGAGGGCGCAAAGGAGGTTGGATACGCGCGGGGCGAAGGTGGCTGCGGTGGCGCGCGAGGAGGAGGGCACGGTGGCGCCTGGTGCGGAGGAGGCCGGCGGCGAGTAGGGCGGAGGAGGTCGGAGACGCGCGGGTGAGGTGAGCATGGAGGAGGCCGGCACGCGCGGGGAGGAGGGTGGCCGAAGGCGCGGGGCGGAGGAGGCCTTCAGGGAGGAGGGTGCGTGGGGCTGAAGGCCAGCTATGCACGGGAAGGAAGGTGGCCGACGGCGTAGGACGGAGGAGGCCTGCGGGGAGGAGGACGCACGGGACAGAGGGCCGGCGACACGCGGGGAGGAGGGTGGATGGCGGCACAGGGGCGGAGGAGGCCGCCGGGGAGGAGGGCGTAGCGGCGCGCGGGCCGCAGGGCCGGTGGCGCGTGAGGAGAAGGGTTTCCGACGGCGGGGAGGAGGGTGGCCGGATAGATGTGACGAGGAAGAAAGTGGTTAGGTGGGCGAGGGTAGTTAGGTGGGGGTTCCTGAATAAGCTTATCTAGGAACCTCTTAAGGGGGTGTTTCTGAATAGTCCTGTCCTATATATATAATATATATATATATAGCTCTGCTATTCAAGAATAACTTTCTGAATAACTATTCAGGAATCCCCTGTTACTATTCACGTGAACATCAGGAACCCTCTGTTAACTTCCAGGCGAGCATGAGTTAACTTCTTTTTCTTTCTAAGTTAACTTCCAAAATGTAACAGTAATAGTGAATGTTTACTTTCACTATTGTAAGTTAACTTCCGCGACCATTCTTAACTACCTTATGTGCGCAAGTTAACTATCTTTTCTATGCTAGTTAACTTCCTGACGGAGCATCGATATTTCGTGTTTTTGTGGACTGTATATTAACATCCGCGACCATTCTTAACTACCTCGTGTGCGCAAGTTAACTATCTCTTTTATGCTAGTTAACTTCCTGATGGAGCATCGATATTTTTGTGTTTTCGTGGATATTGATCGCAGTTTTTGAACCACTTATCGGAATGATGCATGCGATTTACCGTTGAAAAGGTATGGAAATTTCGCATCTTTTTCGTAAATAAAGTTTTTCCAAATTCGGTATATTTTTAAAATACTATCAAATATACTAAACAGTTTTTTTTCATGTCAACTTCCGTTTTTTTTTTCATGTTAACTTTTCCGCGAACACGAGTTAACTTCCGTTTCTTTTTCATGTTAACTTCCGCTTGGGCAAGGGGGTGGTGGGATTTCTCTGATTGTTAACTTCTATTTTTTCACACGAACACCAGAAACCCCTTGTTAATTTCCACGTGTGTACAAGTTAACTCCCTCTTTTTTACTAGTTAACTTCCTGACAGAGCCTAGATAGTTATCTTGTGCAACTTAACTTCGGCGTTCCCTATTAACTTTTCCGCGAACATGAGTTAACTTCCGTTTCTTTTTCATGTTAACTTCCACTCGGGGAAGGGGGTGGTGGAATTTCTCTGATTGTTAACTTCTATTTTTTCACACGAACACCAGAAACCCCTTGTTAATTTCCACGTGTGTACAAGTTAACTCCCTCTTTTCTACTAGTTAACTTCCTGACAGAGTCTAGATAGTTATCTTGTGCAACTTAACTTCGGCTCCCCCTATTAACTTTTCCGCGAACACGAGTTAACTTCCGTTTCTTTTTCATGTTAACTTCCGCTCGGAGAAGGGGTGGTGGGATTTCTCTGATTGTTAACTTCTATTTTTTCACACGAACACCAGAAAACCCTTGTTAATTTCCACGTGTGTACAAGTTAACTCCCTCTTTTCTACTAGTTAACTTCCTGACAGAGCCTAGATAGTTATCTTGTGCAACTTAACTTCAGCGCCCCCTATTAACTTTTCCGCGAACACGAGTTAACTTCCGTTTCTTTTTCATGTTAACTTCCGCTCGGGGAAGGGGGTGGTGGGATTTCTCTGATTGTTAACTTCTATTTTTTCACACGAACACCAGAAACCCCTTGTTAATTTCCACATGTGTACAAGTTAACTCCCTCTTTTCTACTAGTTAACTTCCTGACAGAGCCTCTTAAGGGGGTGTTTCTGAAACTCCGACGCCTCCTCCCTCGCGTTGGCCTTCGCCGCCGCTCGCTCGTCGGCGTCGGCGCAGCCCAGAAGAAGGTCTTTAGCTCGGGAAAAAGCGGGGAACTCCGGCACCTACTCCCTCGCGTCATCCTCCACCGCCGCTAGGAACTCCGGCGCCTCCTCCCTCTGGATTACTAGGAGGCGACGCGAAGATCTCGTCGGGCTAAACAAACCCGTTCGAGGAAGCTGCCGCGAAGCTGCATGCGCGCCGAGCGAGCGGGCCGCGGATCCAGGCGGTTGGGGCACGTACGTACGTGCCTGTCGGTGGGACGGGGGGCCGCCCCAATTCCCATCCAGCCTGGCCGCCTCAGAACTTGAACCCGGCGCAGCGCCACGTCTCCCGTTGCTTTCGGTCTCCGCCGCGATCGATCTCCTCGCAGGCAGGAATCTGTATGCCACGGTGGCGGCGAGCCTGGCGTCTCGCTCTCGCCTCGCCGTCGGGGTGTCGACGGAGGTACGTGGCACGCCTGACCATGGCCGCACGCGTGCTTGCGGTTGCAGCTGCGCGCGCGCTGCCTCACCGCCTCCATGCACGCACGCAGGAGGAACGTCGCGCGAAGTTGCCCACGCCGCTTGTCGAGGGCCAGCGGTGCGCTCCAGCCTGGCCGCGTGGACCGAGGACCAACTGGCTCCCTCGTGCGGCCGGACCCACCCGTCATGGCAACTGGAATGGCTTGTCGGCAGGGCGGGGTTTTGGATGGATGCGACGCGACGAGACGCGAGATTCGGGCCGGGGGAGTACGTACCGACCCGCCGTACATACGGGTGTTTCTGAATAGTTATCTAGGAACCTCTTGAGGGGATGTTTCTAAATAGTCCTGTCGTATATATATATATAAACATTTGTTCTCACACTTTTGTTTAAGTGTTGTGCAAAGGAGCTAGCCATATATTCCACTTCATGTAGGAATTCAAAGTTTAACGATCTTAATTACCAAAATCCAAATATATGTGAAGCATCTTTATAACTTGAGTATTGTACCTCAACTTGTTCTCACTCTATTTGATTGAACTTATAATTTCTCCTTTGTTCAAAATTATTGTTTTTCATCTTAATTAATTAGATAATCTATCCTCTTATAAATCAAACCATTCACCTACAACATATTGATCAAATTATCTTTATATGTTCCGTTAATACCAATGGTGTGAAAGTCTCCTATTGCTATCATCAAGTGCAAGTAAAATTATACTCAAGCCATTCATATATCCGATAAAACAAACTCAAACTTAATAATGCTCCATATATTATAATAAAATCAGAATTTCATAAGAGGGATCAATTATTCCTGAAGGGAATTCTAATGATGCAAAATTTATTTATGATCTCGAACTAATGCAAAACTAGAATAGTAATAAAAACTTGTAAGATAGATTACAAGGTCTTAAAGATCACCCCACGCTTGGAAACAAGCCAGGTGGGAACAAATAATTTCTCGTGATTATTTGATACTGTGTTTTATTGAAGGTCACTGTGGTGCCATGGCACGTGGTATCTTCTCTGCCCGAGCTAGCTTGAGATAGAGGGATTGATTGATAGCTTCTAGTTATTTGACACACATCTTGTAGAAAAGATTGTTCCGCTCCAGCACTTTCACTTGTTCTTTAAATAGATCATTGTTGCTTTGGAGGGTTTGTATCGCCATAAGACACATAGAGAACACTGCTTCAATGGTCTACTTGATATCTTCATTGAGTTTATCAAGATAAAATCGCATCCATGGAAGATGCCTGGGTGTCCCTGGCGCCTCCTTCTCCATTACCGCGATCTTCAACTCGAGAGCTTTCAAATCCTTCTTCCGGCATTCATGGTCGGCATTAAAAATCTCTATGGGGATGCCCTTGATCTCCTTATCAAACTTTCTATCGCTCCCAACCTCCATAGGGACTTCTCTCCTTGGCTTCCTGGTGCTAGCCTCTCATGAAGACAAAGGTGGATTGGTTCCTCTTGTGATTAGAGAGAGGCACAACGGCAGTATATAAGAGGGTCAAAGGTCGGAAAAACTCATGAGAAACACCAAATTCACGCCCAAGACAAGAATCCAAACTGATTAGGAAAAAAAATCATGGATTTGGAGGAGTCCTGCTTCGTAACAACCAACTATACGGTCGTGGCCCGTATAGTTTCGACCGTATAGTTGGTTCTGGGCAGATATTTCCAAATATCTCGAATCCAGGTCGGTTATATTACCGACTAGGACCCGCAATTTTTTTAAACCTGAATAGTATAAATAATAACGAAAACGGGTCGATGATACAGAATCTTTGACGACCAACTATACGGCGGGAGATTTTTCTCTCGCCGTATAGTTGCGGCTGTATAGATACTGCACACCAAAAATTATTTTTGCGAGGGGTACTGAAGCTTCAACAACCCACTATATGGCGGGAGATTTTTCTCCGGCCGTATAATTGCGCCCGTATAGTTACAGAAACCCCTCAAAAACTTCAGAAAAACAAGAGGAGTTCAAAGGCAAAAACTTCAGAATTACCATCCACTTACTGTTTATTTAGTCAGGAGTGACAAGATCCTCCAACAATAAGGACTTCTTCTTCATGGTAGGATTTGACCTTAGCTTAAATAATAATTATTGAAAACGAAAATCACCAGGACTAAAGTTCCTCTCAATAACATCGGTATCTTGCTGGGCACATATAGATGCTGCATCCACTATATTTTATTCTTGTCTCTACATAATCTGCAACTCAAATTCTTGAAGTAAAAGGATCCAACGGATCAGTCTTGGCTTATGAATCTTCCTCTCGAGGAGTTCTTTTAAACCATCATGATTCGTATGAACTCTTACTTTTGCATCAACAATATAAGAACGAAACTTATCACAAGAAAAAAATACATCAAAGTTTTCTCTTTCTTCCTTAGGATAATTCTTTTGAGCACTATTGAGAGTTATACTAGCATGATGTATAATATTAAATCTGTGACCTATGTGTTGTCCCAGAGTTACTCCTACAACATCATCACTAGCTTCACATATTAAATCAAAAGTCATATCCCATATAGGTGGTTTAATGACGGAAGCACGAGATAAAGCATATTTAATTTTATCAAATGTAATAAGGCATTTATCATCAATATTGAATCTTACTCCCTTTTGCAACAGATTAGTTAGAGGTTTAGAAATTGCAGAAAAAATCCTAATGAACCTTCTATGAAAGCCTACATGACCAAGAAAACTTCTTATACCTTTTATGTCCCTTGGTTGTGGCATTCTCTATATTGCTTCAACTTTAGCCCTATCTAATTCAATACCCTTTCCTCATACTTTATGTCCAAGGACTATGCCTTCTTTGACCATAAAATGACACTTCTCCCAGTTTAGAGCAAGATTGGTTTCTTCACAACGCTGCAAAATTCTATTGAGATTATCCAAGAAAGTAGTAAACGAAGTTCCATAGATAGAAAAATCATCCATAAATACTTCCATTATCATTTATATAAAATCTTTGAAAATAGCAGTCATGCATCTTTGAAAATTAGTTGGAGCATTACATAAACCAAAAGGCATGCGTCAGTAAGCATGTAAACCACAAGGACTAATGAAAGTTGTTTTAAGTTGGTCATCATGATGAAAAGTTATTTGGGAAAAACTAGTGTATCCGTCCAAGTAGCAAAAAAGTGTGTGGTTGGCTAACCTCTCTAAAGTTTGATCTATTAATGGTAAAGGATAGTGATCTTTCCTAGTTTCCTTATTCGTTTTCCTGAAATCTATGCATATCCTATGTCCAACAATAGTTCTAGTAGGTATCAATTCATTATTTTCATTAGGGACAACAGTAAAGCCGCCTTTCTTAGGAACACAATGAACATGACTTACCCATTCACTTTATTTTACATGATAAATTATACCTGCATCCAGTAGGCATACTATTTCTTCTCTTCCACTTCCTTCATTTCAAGCTTTAGTCTTCTATTAAATTCTTCAACTGGTTTAGCCCTTTCCTCCATGAATATTCGATGGATGGCTATCATGGGACTAATACCCTTCAAGTCATCCATTGAGTACCCAATGGCCTTGCGATGCTCCTTTAGTACCTTCATGAGTTCTTCTTCTTCTTCTCCTGAAAGTTTAGCACTAATAATAACAGGGAATTTATTAGTATCATCTAAGAATCTATATTTAAGATTGTATGGTAGAGTTTTTAATTCTAGGGTGGTATTTTTTCATCCCCTCTCTTTTATGGCTCTTTAAAAGGTTCATTATTTGGAGGTTCTAAAATGGGAAATGAATCAAATTAACTTTCTAATTCTTCTAGAATCATGTCCTCCATAATTATTTCTTCACAATTTGAGTCTCCATTTATTTATTATTCTTGATTATTTAAGAAAAGAGCTGCCATCTCCGTAATAGTTTTCTCTTTTTCTTCATCTTGTATGCGTAGAGGTGTGTCTTCAAATTTGGAAAAGTGGAATTCTTTTTCCGCTTTCCCAAGCTTAAGGGATACAACCTCCTTTTTTGAAGTCGACTATGGCACCTATATCACTCAAACAAATTCGTCCAAATATGATTGGGCAAAGATTGTCAGTTGGCATATCAACAACTACAAAATCGATAAGGAATTTTATATTGTCAATTGTGATAGTTGCATTTTCAACTACTCCCATTAGAATTATATGATTTTTATTGGCTGACATGATTGTCATATTTGTATTTTCTATTGTAGCCGGTGGTATTTCTTCTTTTATTTCTAAATAAAAATCATAATATCTAACATTAACTTCGGTGCCAAGATCACATAAACCGTAATACGAGTTTTCTTTAAATATAAAGGGAAGAATAGGCTTACCCACATCTTTTACCTTAGTTTTACCTTCAACCAACATAGAAGTCTCCTCATCAAGTTCAACTATATTACAATGTGCATATATAGCCACGATTGATTTGTTGGTTACCTCTTCATCTTTGGTTTCTTCCAGATGTTCTTCAATTATTGGCACACTTTCCTCTTCTTTCTCCTCATGTACTGCCTTGACCTGTTCATATTCCAAAATATGCTTCTGTGCAGTGTTAGGGAAAGGTATCTCAAACATTGGTTCTTGTAAGATCCCTCCTTTATAAAGGAAAAAGGATCCTTGTGTTTACAATGCTAGTCCCTAGATCAATAGCTAGCATCCACAGTTAAGATGTAATATCAAGAAACAAAGGTCATAATACAACTTTATAACCAGGAATAAAATAATTTATTACATCTTTCTTAGATCATTTGGCTATTACATTACATTGCAGCAGAATATCTATAAGCATGGGGGTCCTTCATCTTCAAAGTGCCACAGGCAGACATGTTGGTTGTAGACTTTGTAATCCCAATCAACACACTTCACTAAATCAATCAAACCTGCAACATAACAAGTTACAGCCACAAGGGTCAATACATTTGAATTGTATTGTCAAGTGATACTATGGTAGTATAGTGGAGTCTATCATCTATATGCTTTTGGTTCAGTGGATTTGAGGCTTGAATTGCTCAAAAATGGATTTTTCCTTATCATTTGAAAACACTAAGTTTTTGCTTGACAAAAATCACCCAAGGCATATACCAATCAAAGATTGAAGATCCTTTAACCCTTGTTCAACCACAAGTTTTTAACTTAGAAATTTGGATGATGAGATTCTTGATAGCTTCCATGTCTTGATGCTCAAATTGTCCTTTACCAGGGACATGGCTAAGTACTTAGATTTTACACTCTGCAGAGGTGGTGCACTTTCTCCACAAGACTTGGTTTCACCAAGACAAGATCTTTTAGAAGCCTTCCCTTAGACCAGAATGGACGCGTTCCAACCTATAAAACCCCTACCACCAACTGTCCATTTAGCTAAGTTCTTGCAACCTATATGATCCAGGCAGAGCCCATAATGCCAAGTGGTTACACTTGAAGCTTCTCAACATTTGACATCTCAAATCTCTTTGTTCCTGGGTGGCCATCCACAAGTGAGATACACAAGGTTCACCAGTCCCCTGGCCTTGTTAAACCACTCAACACAAACCTTTCCTTCCATTCCACCCAGGTGATTCATTCATTTAGTTGTTTTATTAAACAAAACTCAAGTCCTCAAACTTAGAAATTTTTCCATAGTATGAATATATATTCCACCCTTGTTTTCTACTAGCTAAGCTAAGCATGATAGTAGTAGGAATCTTAACTTAGGAAATTTCTACTAAGGTTTCATCTACTAGGATTTCCCATAGCATGGTTTATACTTAGCAAAAATTCCATGCAAGTCCTACTTAGAAATATCACTAATGCATAGTGAAAATAATGGGACAAAAGTATGAAGCATCACTTGACTTTTTGGTAGAGTATAGGTTCACTTCTTGATATTTGCAATGTTCACACACTTCAGGTCACTACAATTCAATCAAGCAAACAATAATTCAATCTACCATTTCAAGCAATTCATCACATAAAATCATAGTAACAAAACAATG
The DNA here is from genome assembly GCA_030063025.1 of Avena longiglumis. Lineage (NCBI taxonomy): Eukaryota > Viridiplantae > Streptophyta > Magnoliopsida > Poales > Poaceae > Avena > Avena longiglumis. Next base: position 361,683,127 of record CP125976.1, read on the forward strand.
CATGCAAGCATGCCAAAGATTGTTTTATTTGGAGAAATGGTTTCTAATAGGTTATAAACATTTGAAAACACCCATTGGTCATTTTATAAAGTGGCAAAGTCATTTGTAAAAGGATTCACTTTATAAACCATTTCTAAACCAAGTCATTATTTTATGTGGTTGAAAATGTCTTTAGTAAAGTAGTAGTTCTATAGGGTTCACCAAATACATTTTCAAATCATAAAACTTGGTGTTCGGGGTAAGAGAGTTTGAAACAAAACATTTCCCAAAGGTTTTCTTCCAAAACCATTTTTAATAAATAAACCATATTTTTATTTGACTAGAATTGGTTTAAATCCAAAGTTTATTCTTTTGTTTCACCAAATACATTTTTGAAACCACAATTTGTTTCCTATGGTCAGTAGGATCAAAACACACCATTTTCCAAAGGTTTTATCCCCAAAATCATTTTAGAATAAATTTTATATCTTACACAAGCATACATAAGTTTCAGCAAAAACAAACATTTTACCAGAAGCTTTTTACTAAACAAAGTGCATGGTTGGATAGGGATTGCTTTTCTGAATCCATTGATATAAATTTTGTAAAATTTGGATGTGTGGATCAAAAGTTATGCAATTTCCAAATTTGATCATCTAATAGATCAAATTCTGTTTTTAAAACAAACTCTGGGCCACGTGGAATGTTTTGATTGGCCGAAAATGGTTCGCGAGGATTGAGCTCTGTGGAGCGTCGGATTAAAACAGATCGAGCGGCACATGATCACTTGTACCTCTTCGTTAAGTGGATCTATCGTGTGCATATGATCGTGATCTAACGGCTCACATCGTATCAGCCAAGAACTGGCGGCGCTGTGATGGTGGTCGGCGGCGGCGCGCTCTGCTCGCGATGGTTCCGGTGATACAGGAAGCTGGAGAGAGGGAGAGAGGGCTCACCGAGGTCTCCTCGTCGTGCTGAAGCTCAACGTACTCGCCGTTTGTCGAGGGGCGCACGAGGTAGGCCTAAATCGCTCGCCGGAGTTGTGCTTCACCTCGGGTGCGGTCAGATGTTGTCGGAGGTGGGTGTCTGGGGCGCAAGCGAGCAAGAGATCATGTCAGGAGGATGTGCAAGTTTGTATAGGTTGAAATGGAACTCACCATAGGGCAAGGGGCACACGGAGTTGACGACAGTAGCTCGCCGGAGCTGATGCAGACGGCGGTGGTTCCCAGACGAAGACGAAGGCGAGGCTGTGGGGCACGAGCAGACAAGTGGGAGGTACTGGAAGAAGCACACGGTGATGGTGAACGAGCTCGTAGCATCCAAGGGGCAAGGGGAGGCAGGTACTGGTTGGAATTGGCCGGACAGCTCGTCGGAGCAGAGGGCGTTCCAGGTCGAAATTTGCTCGGCTGAGGCGGAAAGGGTGCAACGTCAGGAAAGGGAGGAGGAGCAGGCGGTTTAGTACGCGTGGTCGCGGCGAGGGTTAATGGAGAGATTAACGCGGATTGATGGTGCCTTCATTGGCTAGAAACGGCGATGGAGGATTTGGGGGCGGGGTCGTCGCGCGGGTGAGGGAGACGATGACTCAGCGGTGGGGTCTGTTGTCGTGAGAGGAGAGAGGAGGAGGGTCCGGTTGTGCAGTCGAGTGGGTTCTTTCCGCGGTGAGAAAACGGTTAGCTCGGGTGAGAGGGAGAGGTGGGCTGCTGGGCCTTAGTGGGCTGCCAGATTGGGTTGGGTCTATTTTATATTTTTTTGTTTCTGAATCTTTTCCTTTTTCATTTCTTAATATTCTGTTTTGATTTCAAATAAGTAATTCAATTACTCATTTGAATTCAGACCTTTGTCAAATTTTGTGTAGGTTTAAATACTGATTAGTATTGTATTCTGATGTCAATTTTTGAATAAAACCTTATTCCTTTTGGGGTCTTTTATTTATTCAAAAATAGGCTCTAGTTTTTAATTAGATAGGATTTAATAATTTTAAACCTCCATTTAAATTCTTTAAACTTTGCAATTCCTTTCAGTAGGTTTTTATTTGTTTAGGTGGTTCAAATAATTCATCTTGAACTATTTGGAAAGTATTTAATATGATTTATTAATCATTTATGATTGGGTATTTGTTTTAATTCCAATGGAATTTAATATAGTTTTAATTCCCAAATTTTTATTTGGAGGTTTTATTTTATTTAAGTTGATTAAACAACTTTTATTCCACTTGGGTAAATTCCAAATATCATTTTTTTCATGTATTCTTATTTAGAGATTTGTCTTTATTAAGATAGGGATAGAATGGTTATTGCCATTTTATTTTATTTGGAATATTCTTTATCCTTTTATTTTATTTGGATCTGGATTATAGTCAATCCACTTGTTTAAGGATTTGGCCAAGGTTTGGTTTGGTCTTTAAATATTCTTTAATTAATATTTCTTTCTTTAACTAATAAAATCCATATCTTTTTATTTAGAGATCCAAACTTGGTGATTCCAATTTGTGAAATCTTGTTTGATATTTCTTTATCCTTTTAAACCCCTTTAGGATTATTTAATCACCATTTGGTATGGGTTTCTAGATAGGTTCTTTATTAGCTTTGGGAATTCAATTTCTCATCTTATTAAATTCATAAGATTTTATTTATGGTTCCAAATTAAGTGAAACCCATTTATTGGTTTTATATTAATTCTATTTGTCTTTCTTGATCATTTGTGAATGTTTGTTGACAAATTTTTATATGGATCAAATCCATAGACTTAGAGATACTTGGAAATGATTTTTATTCCATTAGGGTTTTAGGGTTTGGATTTATCTTCCAAGTGTTTAAATTTCCAGATACATCCATTGAGGAATGCCTTGATTTGGATTTTATTGAATTCAAACTTTACCAAAGTTTGTTCAAGATGGGATTTTAAGTTTCCTTTTAGAAACAAAAGTTTCTTTTCACCCTGATTTTCAACAAAAATTTATTTTGTTTATTTTATTTTTTCACATTACAAGATTTGGAAAATCTTGGGATGTGACAGGCTACCACCCTTAAAATAAATCTCGTCCCGAGATTTGGGAAGGCTAGGGTTACAAGTTGGCTCAAAGCATCTAGGGTACTACCACCCTTAAAATTTCCAACTAGATTACATCTTGTCTTACTTGGGATCTTGATGTAACTTTTCTGGACCGAGGTTTGCATAATGGCCTAGCTCCTTGCATTTGAAACACATCACTTGGCTGATATCTTTCTTTTCCTTTAGTATCATTGCCTTTTGTTTGTTTCCTTGGTTCTTCTTCTTTTCTGGGCATTCACTGGCATAGTGTCCCATCTCTTTGCAAGTGTAACATTGCACTTGGCTTTTGTCCTTCTTTTTCTTGGGTTTCTCTAAAGCTAGGAGTGCTTCTAGTTCATGCTCTTTATATCTCACCTCAAAGGTGGGAAATCTTTCTCTCTTCTTGGGGCAGTTACTAGAGATATGACCTTCTTCTTCACAAGAGTAGCAACACTTTATGGTCACTTTGGATTTGGCCTTATGTGGCATGGTTCTGACTTTTCCTTCATCTATCTTGGTAGAAGTTGTTCCCTTATGGAGGTTTCCAAACATTTGATGCATTCCATCTTTCTTCATTTGTTGAACTATAGGATATATGGGGCATTGAATAGGGGCATGATCATTTCCTTCACATAGGAAACAAGTCACTTGAGATGTGGGGCATTGATTAGTTGGATGTCTCTCTTCACAATTAGGGCATTGATCTTCATGCTCCTTGGATGTATGATCCTTGCCTCCACAAATATTGCAAGCTTTGGTTCCTTCTAAAATAACATCTTTGTCATCCTTCTTGTCATTAGCTCTTTGGGAAAAGTTTTCTCCCATGTTGATCATTTGAGTAACCAATCCTTGCAACAATTGGGATTGAAGTTTCAAAATCCTTTGTATGGTTGGGTCTAGTCCATTGTTGTTGGCTAAAAGCTGAGTTGTCACTTGGCTCAACTGGTTTTGGGTTGCTATAAGTTCTCTCATGTTGTCCTCTTGGTTGTTGTTGTTGTCACCATCCTTGATGTTGGAGTCTCTTGGATAAGTCATCTGTTTGGGTTGGGTAGGGATTAGAATAGGCAAAAGATTTTCTAAGGAGATGATTCTAATCACACATCACAATTCACACAAGCAATGTGCAAGCAATCACAAACAAATACTCAAACAACAAGTTTCAAGCATATTTTTAGGCAACCAAAAATATTTTTGTTACACCACATAAGTTGGTGGGTTTGACTTAAACAAAATATGGTGGTCCATCTATATGGTTCACTTGTGATCTTTCCATCCTTCTTGGTTGATTCTTCTTTCTTGAGATCATGGTTTCCTTAGGAAAACTCTTGGTCACAAAACTTCAAAGGTGATGATGGCTCCTTCTAAATTGTGTTTCCTTAGTCTCCAAATCTTGAGTAAGATTTCTTTTCTCACTTGCCCTTAGTGATATCCAAGGTTGAAGTCCTTGGTGAAAATGCTGAAGATATTGAAGTCATTAGAGTTGAAGATGTTGAAGTCATTAGAGTTGATGAAGTCCTTTGCACATGGTGAAGTTTTGGCCATGGGGTAGGTTTTCTCCATCAAGATTGAAATAGAAGAGATGTAGAATCAAAACCAAAATGGTTTAAGGAAAGAGTTTACAAGATTTTTCGTAAATAAGTTTTGGAACAAATACAACTCTTATTTTTCTAAGAGGTTTGTCCAATCCTAGGTTTACAAATCCTACAGGCAACACAATGCTCTGATACCATCTGTAAGATACCTCCTTTATAAAGGAAAAAGGATCCTTGTGTTTACAATGCTAGTCCCTGGATCAATAGCTAGCATCCACAGTTAAGATGTAATATCAAGAAACAAAGGTCATAATACAATTTTATAACGAGGAATAAAATAATTTATTAGATCTTTCATAGCTCATTTGGCTATTACATTACATTGCAGCAGAATATCTATAAGCATGGGGGTCCTTCATCTTCAAAGTGCCACAGGCAGACATGTTGGTTGTAGACTTTGTAATCCTAATCAACACACTTCACTAAATCAATAAAACCTGCAACATAACAAGTTACAGCCACAAGGGTCAATACATTTGAATTGTATTAGCAAGTGATACTATGGTAGTATAGTGGAGTCTATCATCTATATGCTTTTGGCTAAGTGGAGTTGAGGCTTGCATTGCTCAAAAAGAGATTTTTCCTTATCATTTGAAAACAATAAGTTTTTGCTTGACAAAAATCACCCAAGGCATCTACCAATCAAAGATTGAAGATCCTTTAACCCTTGTTCAACCACAAGTTTTTAACTTAGAAATTTGGATGATGATATTCTTGATAGCTTCCATGTCTTGATGCTCAAATTGTCCTTTACCAGGGACATGGCTAAGTACTTAGATTTTACACTCTGCAGAGGTGGTGCACTTTCCCCACAAGACTTGGTTTCACCAAGACAAGATCTTTCAGAAGCCTTCCCTTAGACCAGAATGGACGCGTTCCAACCTATAAAACCCCTACCACCAACTGTCTATTTGGCTAAGTTCTTGCAACCTATATGATCCAGGTAGAGCCCATAATGCCAAGTGGTTGCACTTGAAGCTTCTCAACATTTGACATCTCAAATCTCTTTGTTCCTGGGTGGCCATCCACAAGTGAGATACACAAGGTTCACCAGTCCACTGGCCTTTTGTAACCACTCAACACAAACCATTCCTTCCATTCCACCCAGGTGATTCATTCATTTAGTTGTTTTATTAAACAAAACTCAAGTCCTCAGACTTAGAAATTTTTCCATAGTATGAATATATATTCCACCCTTGTTTTCTACTAGCTAAGATAAGCATGATAGTAGTAGGAATCTTAACTTACGAAATTTCTACTAAGGTTTCATCTACTAGGATTTCCCATAGCATGGTTTATACTTAGCAAAAATTCCATGCAAGTCCTACTTAGAAATATCACTAATGGATAGTGAAAATAATGGGACAAAAGTATGAAGCATCACTTGCCTTTTTGGTAGAGTATAGGTTCACTTCTTGATATTTGCAATGTTCACACACTTCAAGTCACTACAATTCAATCAAGCAAACAATAATTCAATCTACCATTTCAAGCAATTCATCACATAAAATCATAGTAACAAAACAATGCATGCAAGCATGCCAAAGATTGTTTTATTTGGAGAAATGGTTTCTAATAGGTTATAAACATTTGAAAACACCCATTGGTCAATTTATAAAGTGGCAAAGTCATTTGTAAAAGGATTCACTTTATAAACCATTTCTAAACCAAGTCATTATTTTATGTGGTTGAAAAGGTCTTTAGTAAAGTAGTAGTTCTATAGGGTTCACCAAATACATTTTAAAATCATAAAACTTGGTGTTTGGGGTCAGAGAGTTTGAAACAAAACATTTCCCAAAGGTTTTCTTCCAAAACCATTTTTAATAAATAAACCATATTTTTATTTGACTAGAATTGGTTTAAATCCAAAGTTTATTCTTTTGTTTCACCAAATACATTTTTGAAACCACAATTTGTTTCCTATGGTCAGTAGGATCAAAACACACCATTTTCCAAAGGTTTTATCCCCAAAATAATTTTAGAATAAATTTTATATCTTACACAAGCATACATAAGTTTCAGCAAAAATAAACATTTTACCAGAAGCTTTTTACTAAACAAAGTGCATGGTTGGATAGGGCTTGCTTTTCTGAATCCATTGATATAAATTTTGTAAAATTTGGACGTGTGGATCAAAAGTTATGCAATTTCCAAATTTTATCATCTAATAGATCAAATTCTGTTTTTAAAACAAACTCTGGGCCACGTGGAATGTTTTGATTGGCCGAAAACGGTTCGCGAGGATTGAGCTCTGTGGAGCGTCGGATTAAAACAGATCGAGCGGCACATGATCACTTGTACCTCTTCGTTAAGTGGATCTATCGTGTGCATATGATCGTGATCTAACGGCTCACATCGTATCAGCCAAGAACTGGCGGCGCTGTGATGGTGGTCGGCGGCGGCGCGCTCTGCTCGCGATGGTTCCGGTGATACAAGAAGCTGGAGAGAGGGAGAGAGGGCTCACCGAGGTCTCCTCGTCGTGCTGAAGCTCAACGTACTCGCCGTTTGTCGAGGGGCGCACGAGGTAGGCCTGAATCGCTCGCCGGAGTTGTGCTTCACCTCGGGTGCGGCGATGTTGTCGGAGGTGGGTGTCAGGGGCATGGCGAGCAAGAGATCATGTCGAGGATGTGCAAGTTTGTATAGGTTGAAATGGAACTCACCATAGGGCAAGGGGCACGGAGTTGACGATAGAGCTCGCCGGGAGTCTGACGGCGGTGGTTCCCAGACGAAGACGAAGGCGAGGCTGTGGGGCACGAGCAGACAAGTGGGAGGTACTGGAAGAAGCACACGGTGATGGTGAACGAGCTCGTAGCATCCAAGGGGCAAGGGGAGGCAGGTACTGGCTGGAATTGGCCGGACAGCTCGTAGGAGCAGAGGGCGTTCCAGGTCGAAATTTGCTCGGCCTAGGGGCAGAGGGGGTGCAACGTTCAGGGGAAAGGGAGGAGGAGGAGCAGGAGGTTTAGTACGCGTGGTCGCATCGAGGGTTAATGGAGAGATTAAAGAGGATTGATGGTGCCTTCATTGGCCAGAAACGGCGACGGAGGATTTGGGGGCGGGGTCGTCGCGCGGGTGAGGGAGACGATGACTCAGCGGTGGGGTCTGTTGTCAGCGAGAGGGAGAGAGGAGGAGTGGGTCGGTTATGCAGAATCGAGTGGGTTCTTTCCGCGGTGAGAAAACGGTTAGCTCGGGTGAGAGGGAGAGGTAGGCTGCTGGGCCTTAGTGGGCTGCCAGATTGGGTTGGGTCTGTTTTATATTTTTTTGTTTCTGAATCTTTTTCCTTTTTCATTTCTTAATATTCTATTTTGATTTCAAATAAGTAATTCAATCACTCATTTGAATTCAGACCTTTGTCAAATTTAGTGTAGGTTTAAATACTGATTAGTATTGTATTTTGATGTCAATTTTTGAATAAAACCTTATTCCTTTTGGGGTCTTTTATTTATTCAAAAATAGGCTCTAGTTTTTAATTAGATGGGATTTAATAATTTTAAACCTCCATTTAAATTCTTTAAACCTTCCAATTCCTTTCAGTAGGTTTTTATTTGTTTATTTGGTTCAAATAATTCATCTTGAACTATTTGGAAAGTATTTAATATGATTTATTAATCATTTATGATTGGGTATTTGTTTTAATTCCAATGGAATTTAATATAGTTTTAATTCCCAAATTTTTATTTGGAGGTTTTATTTTATTTAAGTTGATTAAACAACTTTTATTCCACTTGGGTAAATTCCAAATATCATTTTTTTCATGTATTCTTATTTAGAGATTTGTCTTTATTAAGATAGGGATAGAATGGTTATTGCCATTTTATTTTATTTGGAATATTCTTTATCCTTTTATTTTATTTGGATCTGGAATATAGTCAATCCACTTGTTTAAGGATTTGGCCAAGGTTTGGTTTGGTCTTTAAATATTCTTTAGTTAATATTTCTTTCTTTTACTAATAAAATCCATATCTTTTTATTTAGAGATCCAAACTTGGTGATTCCAATTTGTGAAATCTTGTTTGATATTTCTTTATCCTTTTAAATCTCTTTAGGATTATTTGATCACCATTTGGTATGGGTTTCTAGATAGGTTCTTTATTAGCTTTGGGAATTCAATTTCTCATCTTATTAAATTCATAAGATTTTATTTATGGTTCCAAATTAAGTGAAACCCATTTATTGGTTTTATATTAATTCTATTTATCTTTCTTGATCATTTGTGAATGTTTGTTGAGAAATTTTTATATGGATCAAATCCATAGACTTAGAGATACTTGGAAATGATTTTTATTCCATTAGGGTTTTAGGGTTTGGATTTATCTTCCAAGTGTTTAAATTTCCAGATACATTCATTGAGGAATGCATTTCCCTTGATTTGGATTTTCTTGAATTCAAACTTTACCAAAGTTTGTTCAAGATGGGATTTTAAGTTTCCTTTTAGAAACAAAAGTTTCTTTTCACCCTGATTTTCAACAAAAAATTATTTTGTTTATTTTATTTTTTCACATTACAAGATTTGGAAAATCTTGGGATGTGACAGTTCTAGGGACGCCAATGTTGCTTTAACTTCTCTTTTCTTCTCAGGTTCAGTTGGTGGATCATACTTGGCCAAACCCTCTTTTGGATCTTTGATGTGTTATGTAAAATCTTTACCAACTTGCGACACAAGATCTGAATCTAAATAAAGCTCTTTAGATAATTCATTAACATGGCCCTTTTAATTATAATCATGAATACATTCATAATCTATTTTTGTGCCTCCTTCACTTCCTAGACCAAAATTCCATGAAACTCTATGATCGTGAATTCTATTAAGTAAAGCCCAAGCTTTAGTTATGGGTAAATCCATAAAAGCTCCTCTCGCACAAGAGTCTAGTTCAATTTTATTAGGTTCAGTTAAACCGCCATAAAAAATATGCAATAAATACCTTTCAGGCAACTCATGATGAGGACACTGACTAAGTAAATCTTTAAATCTTATATAAGCTCTTACTAGTCCTTCATTAGGATGGTTCCTCCAGGTCATTATAAGACGTCGAATTCCAAAAAACTTGATAATGGATAATATTTAGATAGAAATTTGCAAGCTAAATTATCCCAAGTAGTAGTGGATTCTAAGGATAGATCTGTACTTGTCAAAGTTTGACTAAAAAGTTTAACCCTTACCTCATCGGCAGTATACCTCGTTAATTGCAACGTGCCACATATATCTTTGAAATATGCAATATGCTCATATGGATCAGGGTCTTCTTCATCTCTAGTAAATTGCTTCTTGTGTAAAATACCAAGTAGTAGAGGATTTATTTCAAACCCCTTGTCTTCTTGTTGGAGCGGTCTCTTTTATAAATATCAAGGGGCTTCCCAAAGTGGCTGAGTGGGTTAGCACTAGTCATATGCTCAAACTCCATCATGTTGGTTGAAACCTGTAACTCAAAACAAAACTTAACAAAACTAAAGTAAATAAGCAAAAACTAAAATACCTACAAGGAGCAAAATAGCTTAATGACTGCAAGCGCACCAATTGTTTGTAGCTAGTTTCAAAATAAAGATATCGATCCCACAGGGAGCAGGAGTCTGAAGTCTAGGAATTCTTGAAATAAATACTGAAAATAGAAATGCTAAATAAGGTTCTAAGTGACAAGATAAAATGTGAGTATTGCGTAAAAATGTGTTTTTGGGTTTTTGGTATAAGAGAACAATGAGTAAGGTAAACAAAACTAAATACAGAAAATAAGTATCGCGTATGTAAAAGGGATTTGAAACTCCAGCGGGAAAAGGCGTTCTCAGGGATTAGAGGATACACCACTAGCATTATAATGGGCTAAGGTAAAGATTATTATCATGAACATTCTCAACTATGTATGTGTGGGAGGAACTCCATATTTGGACAATGAGGCAGCAACCACTACTCAAATCATCCTCATATCCACAGCAGACATCAATCAACTTCAATTGAATTTACTGCGCTATTAAGGAACATAATCCCGCAGGACGTATCCCATGGCATTGATAGTGTTTCATGAGTTTCCTCGATTCCCAAGTTGATACTTATGGGGTGCCAACAGCTTTATAGTCACTGTAAGTGGTAACATCCCTTCGTCTACCAACACATAGTTCCCTCCATCAAGTCCCCACAAGAGGCAAATATTGAGAGGTCGACTTCCCCGAACATCAAGACGTAGACAATCTAACACATGGTCACAACGAAGAATATCATAATAAACTTTATCTTATTTCAATGTCATGCTAGGGTTTCTCCACCCCCCTAAGAAGTAATGATCTACTCAGACATGGAGGCAATCAACATCATGGAAAAATTAATGGGCTATCATAGATGAATAGTACTTGTATAAATCCACAACGAGTATGGAAATTACAACAGGATCTAGACAAGATATAGATGGGATGGATGGAAATGGTGGTGATGCAGCGGTTGATGATGAAAATGGATGCCTTAGCCTCCCGGATCTACACAGGGCGAAGATAGATCCTCAGTGGATGAGTTCCCCCTCCACATGCCTTCCGGCAGTTAGGTTTCGACTATTTTTGGGTGTTATGTGTATCCTCTCTCTGATACAGTTGCACGAGGTGGAACTATTTGAGGAGGCGGTGTCGGAGCCAACTATACGGCTGGAACTATATGGCCAGAAAAGTTCTTCATGTCGTATAGTTCGTCATTAACCCTTAAGTACCCTCCAATTGCTCCGGGTTTTCTTCTGGTGTTATTAATATTTCCCAGATAATAAATTTACGTAGTTTTTGGCTCCTTTTCACTCCAATATAACTGGTCCAGGAATTGTGTCCATCAGATCCATCATCTGATCTGATCCTGGTGAAAATAAACATAAAAAGTACGTTCGAACACCATAAAAGACCAAGATCCTACCACTACAATGCAAAATAATAATCTAAAATATGATGAAAATATGCACTCATCACTGGCTATGAGGATGAACACAAAGAACTACGAGGGATCCTCGAGCCGTATCGATGTGATCTAACTATCAGAGTCCAACCCTTGCTATGGATGCTCTGCTGACCCTTATATCAGGCTGGGGCAGCGTGGGCAATAGTATGGCCGGCTGGCTGGTCCCACAGGTGGGCCCGACCAACTATTCTAGAATAGTATCGTGCCTTCTTGACGTCTTGCATAGTGCCACGCCCCCTGGCTAGCACGGAAATAGTGGAGGCTGCCTCGGCCGACACGGGTGGTGGCTTCTGTTCCCGCACGACAAGGGTACATCCCGTGATCTCCGGTGTTCGTGCCGCCAACTGGTTCATCCGGGTCTTGTCGTTGTCTTCCAGGGGCGGCGGGCTACTATGTACCTGTCACCTTGGTACCTTCGTCCTTCTGGCTCGCCATGTCCGACTGGAATGATCCAGTCGGATAAGCGTATTTGTGATGTATTTTCATCTGGTTGTTTGGTTTGCTGGCTTGCTCTTTGTTTTGTCTTCTTTCTGACCCGCCTTTGGGTTTTTACATCTGGCTGTTACTAGCTAGCTGGCAGTTACATTTCCCTTGTTTCTTATCCGGTTAGCCTACCCGGGGGTGACCCCCCCCCCGACACCCACCGAGGTTATCTATGATTAGGTTGCTGTAGACCGAGTGTCCTTCAGTGAGCTACGATTCCCTTTTGAGTGGAGACCCTGCTTGATTTACCCTCTCGTTGTGATGTATGGAGATATGTTTGGTAAAACAATGATCTATGCTATCCTAAGTATTTTGCATCTAAGTGCCTTTGATGACTCACCTTGTATGACCATTTTATTCCCCATCCCTCCTTTTCAAACTCGTAACCTTTTCTTACCCATCATGCTAACACCATATCTTCAGGATGGTGCGTCCTCGCGGTCCAGATCCACCCCCACCCCAGAGGCATCCATGGCTCAGCTTCTTCGCCTATTCATGGAGGACTGTTAGGATGCCAAAACTGAGCGCCTAGCCAACATCACCGCACTCCAGCAGTTAGTACAAGCAGCTACAGGAAATGTCAACAATCACGAAGAAGGGAATGGAGATCAGAGGTAAAAGCTTAGAGATTTCGAGAACACCAACCCACCTGTATTCACCAAGTGCACTGACCCTCTGGATGCCAACGACGGTCTTTGTACCATTGAGAACAACCTACAAGTAGCCCATGTAGGAGATGGGGAAAATGTGCTTCTGGCTACCCACTTCCTCATTAGGAAAGCCGGCACCTGGTGGATTAGCATAAAGGATATTCTGCCAATAAGGTAGGAAGTCTCTTGGAATGACTTCAAGGAGAGGTTCCGCAAGCGCGACATCCCACCAGGTCTGATAAAGATAATGAGGGATCAGTTCAGATCCCTCAAGGAAGGTAGTATAAACGTCGTACAATATTTGGAAAAGTACACTAACCTGGCAAGGTATGCTCCTGATGACACCAAAAAATAAGAAACTAAAGTAGACACCTTCTTAAATGGTCTACATGATGAGCTGCAACACCATCTGGTAGCCTAGGGTTTCCATGATCTGGATGCCCTAGTTGATGCTGCTATCATGGTGGAAAGTAAGTGCAAGGGTCTGATTGAGATTGTAAGCGTCGCATGATGATGCAAGGAGGACCGGTGGATAAAGATCCTGTATTCTGCCACCATCCATGCCTAAAACCCCACCCTAGAGGACTTAGTCCTATGCTCCGTGCCCCAACAATCCTAACCACAACTGCAACAACCCTCGCCCCGGAGGAGGAAATCTAGTAACATGAAACCAGTTAATCTCAAGCATACCATGTTAGTCCAAATTCCGGGGTAAACCACTGGAACTAGACAGACCTACAAATATATCCATGTAGTAATCCATGGAGCTAGTTTCTGATCGGATCTGATAGTTTTAGGAACCCAAGGTTTGGATGTGATACTCGGAATGGATTGGATGTCGAAATACCAAGTTGTCTTATACTGCACCAGTAAATCCATCACTATGACCAATAGTGAAGGAGTAAAAGTGGAACATATCGCAAGCATGCACTCCTCCAAGTGTACTGCCAGAAAAGCATAGCTAGACCTACCATGGAATAAGTAACCATTGTATGTGAATATCTGGATGTTTTCCCCGGTGAATTATCCGGTATGCCTCTAGATAGGGATACTGAGTTCATAATTGAGCTAAAACCCGAAACCGCTCCTATAGCCCAATGACCATACCCTATGAACCCTGAAGAACTAATGGAGTTAAAGAAACAACTTGATGATATGATACAGAAGGGTCATATCCATCCTAGTGCATCACCCTGGGGATCTCCCGTCCTATTCATGGACAAAAGAGATGGCACAAACCTCTTAGCTACCGACTACCGGAAGCTTAATGGATCTCGCATCTTAATGGATGCATTCGACCAGCTTAATGGATCTCGCATCTTCTCCATCAAGAACAAATACACTATGCCAAAATTAAGGATATGTTCGACCAACTTAATGGATCTCACATCTTCTCCAAAATAGATCTCCCCACTGGGTATCACCGACTCAAAATTCGAGATTCTGATATTCCCAAAACAGCTTTCACCATAATATATGGCCTATATGAATATACCATCATGTCCTCCAGGTTAACCAATTCCCCTGCCTACTTCCTGAATCTCATGAATAACTTTTTCATGCCGTATCTAGACAAGTTCGTGGTCGTGTTTATCGATGATATCCTAGTCTATTCCAAGACTGAAACCGAGCATGAAAAGCACTTGAGAATAGTATTAGGAACCCTAAGGAACGCATCTCTGTGCCAAATGATCCTGATCTCAAACAGGTAATCATGAAGGAACCACACCAAAACCCTTTATTCCATTCACCCAGGAAGTACTAAGATGTACCAGGATCTCAAGGAACAGTTTTGGTGGAAAGGGATGAATAGTGATATAGCTCTCTTCGTGGGCAAAGGTGATATCTGTCGCAGAGTCAAAGCCGAGCATCAATGACCCACCGGATTGCTTCAACCCACTAAGATCCCGGAATGGAAATGGGAAAAGGTTGGAATGGACTTCATCACTGGATTTCCCAAGTCAAATAGGGGACATGAATATATTTGGGTGATAGTGTATTACCTATCTAAGGTAGCCCATTTCATTCCTGTCAAGACCACCTTTAGCTGACAGCAGCTAGCCGAGCTATATATCTCTAGAATCATCAGTATCCATGGTGTTCCTAAGGAAATCGTGTCTGACAGAGGACCTCAAATTACCTCTAGGTTCTGGAAAAAGCTCCACGAGGCCCTAGTAACCAACCTAGCTTTTAGCACAGCCTATCACCCTCAGACGGAGGCCAGACTGAAAGGGTCAACCAAGTTCCGGAGGACATGCTCTGCTCTTGTGTTCTAGCTTATGTATCCAAATGGGTATACTGCTTACCATTCACAGAATTCTCTTACAACATCAGTTATCAAGCCAGCCTAAAGAGGGAACCCTTACAGTTTCACTATGGTAGGAAATGTCGTACCCCTCTAAAATGGCCTGAAACCGGATAAACCCAAATCTTCCGACCGAATATAATTAAGGCTGCAGAATAACAAGTTCACATAGCCCATGAACATTTGTGATCAGCCCAATCTCGTCAGAAGAGTTATGTAGACGCAAAACAAAGAGAAGTAAATTTCAACAAGGGAGATTTCGCCTACCTTCGTGTTTCTCCTCTCAAGGGAATGATGCAATTACATGAGAAGGGCAAGTTAGCACCAAGGTACATTGGACCATTCAAGATAGTGGCCCACAAGGTAAAAGTGTCTGACCAATTGGAGTTACCCATAGTACTATTTGAATTCCACAATATGCTCCATGTATCCCAACTATGAAAGTGTCTCCAAGTGCCCGACAAACCCGAAGTCTTCAAGAAGATTGACTATCGCTCCATTGACCTAAATCATGATCTAACATATAGAGAGGTTCCCCTTAAAATTTTAGAAGAATCAAACCGACTTACCAGGCATCACAACTTTAAATTATATAAGGTTCAGTGGAGTAATCACTCCAAAGAAGAATCTGCCTGAGGAAGAGAAGATTATCTCTAGAAGGAATATACATAGCTTGTGGTATCTAAGACTGGGAATCTCATGATGAGATTATCTTAAGGGGAAAGGTATGTACCATCCCATCGTTTGAAAACCTACTTTATAGTTGGGTAAATGTTCAAAAATTAGGGTTAACAAAAACTTATACACCAAATAAGTGAAATGGTTTGAATTGTGTTAATTGTTTGCTAATTGTCTGCTAGTATTTGTTTTCTAGTAAGCTTAGGTAGTTAAATGGAATATCTATCCTTGATCACCATTCTTGTTTAATAAATAATGCTAGCACAACCTAACTGAACCCCTAACTCTTTTTTCTAATGAATAGGTTAGTCCCTTTAGTAGATTAATGAGCTATGGCACCCTAAATTTTGAGAAAACTTTGAAAAAACATAACTAGAGCTAGGAAAGGATCTAGGAAGCAAACTTTCTATGGAGATGTACATCTGTACATCCTCTATGCAACCAGACCAAAATCACTGTTAGGAGTGACTCGAGCTACTTGCCATCATCTACCAAAGTTGCCATCATGCTATCTAGACCCTAGATGACCAAGCAATGGAGAAGAGCCAAAAATCATTGCCCTGGTCATGTCCACTATTGTGCACGAGTACAAACTTGTTCCTGTAGTTCACCATGACCTCCACACGACCAGTATCACCCAAGCTCTGCCATGGAAAAGAGACAAAAAATATTTCACCAAATCTAAACCTCTTAAATGCAGCATCTATTTTGTCCCATCACACCCCTCTCTGGACCTAGCCCCACGTGATACAACTTCCAAGAGCCCGCCCTCGCTCACCCTCGCTCTCCATCGACCCCAACCGCCGTCATGCACGCCAGACAGAACGGCGCCGAGCACATTTGACTCACCCTCCCCGCGGTGAAAAACACCACGAGCTCGTGCGGGAGACAAGCCCTAAGCCTACACACCGCCCTACACCTAGTCCCGCACGTCACCCACGCCTTCCCGATCCCTATAAAGCTCGTGTTGTTCCGTCGAACAACCTACGCGCAAACATGAGGTCGACCTCAATCGCTCGCTCCCATGGACTCCGGTCCGCGCCATCATCGAGGCCGCATCACCAGAGTGCCATGACATCATCCACCACCCAAAACCGCCAGTCGCAAGCTCCCACGCACTCACACCCCTCTCTCATTCTCTCGGTGCACCATGGATGCGCCCGTCCAGATAAATATAACCCGGCCTCGCCTACGCCCACCTACCACCCCATTTCACTCCCACTGCTCCATAAACCCACCCCGAGAGCGGAGGCCGAGCCTCCTGCTCTCTGCATCTCGCCATCCTCGTAGCGCTGCCGCTGTACCAAGAAATAGAAGGAGAAGTAGTGGCCTCTACATGCCCTCTCCCTCCCTTTTCTTCTTGCTCGCATGCATGTCTCTCCCTCGCCTATCTAATCCGTCGCTCATTTTTTCCTAGGAGCACCAAGTCGTCACTATCGTGAACACATGTGAGCGACACGCCATCTTGGACATTCGCGACCTCGACCAGAGCCAAAGCAGACGTTCCCAGCCCTCTCCAAGCTCGCCATCAAACGATTCTTCATCCCCAACCCCCACTGAGCCCTCTCCGCCGCTAGGTGAGACGCTCTGTCGTGTCCCTGCTGTAGCTAGGGTTTCACTCGCCCGTGTCGCTTCATCACAAATACGACAAGCCGCAGTTGTGGATCCTCTCTTGATCAAAGGGCTTACATCCCCCGATACCCCTTCCTTACGCTCTGTCACTACCTTGCGGTACCAAGCCCGGGATTCAAATGCCGCGCTCCCATGGTGGTTTCCATTGATATGGGCCGACCCAGCATGATGCTGGCTCGACCCATAGAGAAACATCTCATCGTATTTCTTTTTGTTTTTAAATAAATTATTCCATAGATCTATTGATGTTAGCTTTAAATCCACCAAAAAATGGCTTAACATTTCTACCTAATTCCAATTTTGTTTGATAGCATAGGAATTTCCCTGTCATATGGCACTAGTAGTTTTGCCATTGTATTTTTGTAGAATATCTAGGAGATTTATCTCCAGAACAGTATTATTTTAACTAATAAATGCCTAATAATTGTTATATTAATCCTAAAAACATAAAAACAGAGAATTTTAATATGCGGCCTGAAAGTTCAGACGCCAAGGCAACGCGGGGTCCGAGTTGCCTGTAATCTCGCGGAAGGGCTGTAGTAGCTTCGCCAATTGTCGAGAGGGGGCAAATAGGGATAAATACAAATCTAACGGCCAATCGATCGTTTGAACTAGTCAAAAAATGATTGAACTTAAATCCCGTTGTTAGGTCAACTCTTCTTGCCCCGTCCTGTCAGTATTTCCTATTAACCTTTGCAGTCATGGACTGGTTTACCCCTGCAAGGACTAGATCTTCTTCTTTGCTATGCTCTTCTCCCCTATCATTACCCTCTCCATTATCTTGCTTAGCTCTGGCTACTAGTCTCCAGATCGGAACTCTCCGTTTCTCTCCTTGCGTCCCCGCCATGGCCAGTCAACCTCCCACACACTTAATCTAAGATTGTCGTCGCCGCCCTCGCCTCGTTTTTCCTAGTAGACATGTTAGAGCTTTGTGTCCCCATCCTAGCCTCTCGCCGCTTCCTAGACCTTCTTGCACGGCGGAGCGCGTGCGGTCGGGCAATCCAGACAGGCGCCCGGCCTCGGGCGGTTGCGTGTTGTCGCGCACCCCATGCATGGTAGCCCTGGCAGAGGAGTTTGACGACAATGCTCTCATGGCCACCCTGTTGGGCACTCGTCTCCCCGTGTCGCCGGCAGAGTTGCTGTCGACTTTTAGGTCTCATTTTGGGATCAGCCGAAAAGTGGTCAATATTGAGGTATGTGTGCTGCCATTCGATTTCTTCGTCTGGTTTGCCCACAGCTCAGACAGCGACCGTGTTCTACATTCTTCCCGTTATTTTGAGTGTTGTGGGGGATAAAATGAGCTTCATGCATTCATTGGCATCGCGCCTGTGGGCTGGACAATCGCTTGGGGCATCTTCGTTTCTTCTCTAAACTCAGCTTTGATGGCCTCCCTTTGCATGCTTGGGAACCGGAGGCCCTCAAGCAGGTCGTCGGTAGCCTTGGCGGCGAGCTGGTGGAGATTGTGCCACAGAGCGACAGATGGATCATCGAGGTAAAGGAGTGACTGAAAGATCCAGACACCATTCCTAAGATGCACAAGGTGGATATTCGAAGCAGGGAAAGAGGACAGCTTTACTAGAAGCACACGGTAATCATCCACCTGAAGGAGGTTATGGATCAAGTATATGGCATTTAGGACCCTGACGAGGCGGCCAGAAAGCGTCCTCGTCGCCTACAGTGTTGGCCTGGAAGGTTCGATGGCACAAGAACACCATCGTTCCACGACGAAGCGCACGGTTTCGGTGGGGGACTGGGCGTGGACAGGCTGGTGTCCCTTGAGTGAAGTGATGTGTGCAGAAGCACTTCGTTGGGAGACCCTAAGAGGAAGCTATGATTCGGTATATCAGCAAGTTTTCCCTCAGTGAGAAACCAAGGTTATCGAACTAGTAGAAGGAAGGAAACGTCACACGGGTATTGCGAGCAATGTGGAAACCTGCACAACACAAACTCAAGACTTTGCCCCAACTAACAGTGAGGTTATCAATCTCACCGGTTTGCTGTAACAAAGGATTAATGTATGGTGTGGAAGGTGATGATGGTTTCTGACAAGTAGCGATATGATGGAAGATGTATCAATGGTAAAGATTGGACCGGGGTCCATAGTTCACTAGAGGTGTTCTGCTTAGATAAACAAACATGGCATGATGGGTAAACAAATTACAGCAGTGCAATTGATAGGACTAAGCAAGGCATAACAATGCAATACTAGACAAAAAGATCCTATGAGATTTGATTGGGAAAATACAACAAGATACATAGACCTCCATCCAACTGCATCTATGACTGGAAGTCCACCTTTGGGTTATCATTCGAACCCCCTCCAGTATTAAGTTTCAAGCAACAGACAACTTCTTTAAGCAAAGTGTGTAAGGTAAACAATCCACTTGTTCCATGAACAAGAGACCATTGTTTTCTCCCTAGTGGAAACATCACATCTACAACCGTAGAGATTTCTGTCACTTCCCTTGATTAATTAGAGGCATGAACACACTATCGAGCATAAATACCCCCTCTTGGAGTCACTAGCAACTACTTGTCCAAGATAGCTACTAACAACAGAGAGCATGCAAGATCACAAACAACACTGACATGATAGAATCAATAAGAAATAACCATTAATCAATCTGACATAGTAATCTCAATATCCATCGTATCCCTGCAAAAACAACATGCATGATTACAAATACATGAGATCTTGATCACGAACAGAGCTCACAAGATCTAGACATGAAAGCACAAGGAGGAGATACAACTATCTAGCTACTACATGGACCCGTAGTCCAAGGTGGAACTACCCACGCTTCATACCGAAGGCTGGCATGATGAAGAAGAAGGCCTCCGAGATGATCTCCCCTCCGGCAGGGTGCCGGGAAGAGCTTCAGACCCCCCTCCCGATCTGGGGACGATGGTGGCGGCGGCTACAGACGGTTTCATGGAATTTTGATCGGATGCTTATGGTTTAGGCATCGGGGGCTTCTTATAGGCGAAGAGGTGAGGCTGGAGGGCCACCAGGGCGACAGAACCTCCCCAGGCGCGGGGTGGGCCCACCTGCATGGCCAGGGGGTGTGGCCCCCTTGTGGGTCTCCTCCGTCTCGTACTCCGGCTTCATGTACCCCACGGAAAAATATTGACTTTGGCTTTTGTCCCGTCCAATTCAGAGAATATTGATTTTCTGCCTTTTTGGAACCAAAAACAGAAGAAAATAGGCAACTGGCACTGTGTCAACTTGTTAATAGGTTAGTAGCAGAAAACATATGAAAAGCACCGCAAAGTGTGTACAAAGCAAAGCAAAGTAGATACTAAACAAGCATGGAACATCAAAAATTATAGTTACGTTTCGACGTATCAAGCATCCCCAAGCTTAACTCTTGCTCGTTCTCGAGTAGGTAAGTGATAAAAAGAATAATTTTTGAGGTGACATGCAGCATCAAAACCAAGATCAAACCATTTGCAAGTATTGAAAGCTGGGATCAAAGAACTCTAAACACGTGCATGAAAGAATAATTTTTGAGGTGACATGCAACAATAAGACAAAGTAACTATGCATGCAACATGAAAGTCTACAAACAAAGATCATGAATAACATGCATTGAAAAATGTTTGTTTGTTTCAGATACAGAAAACATGGCATAGTGGAATTCATCTTGTCCCTCATATAGTAGCAAATAGATGCATAGGACACCTTCAAAGTTCATAAGAGTGACTAGATACAAATAGCACAAGAATAAGAAATATCAACAATATGCATCAATCAATAAGTTTTGGGACACTGGACATAGAACTAAGAATGGCAACTATGCTCTCTTAATGGTGCCTAAAGGTAGAAGGTGGAGATTCAATAGTGGTGGAAGAAAGGCCCTTTTTTGTAAAGGAAGCAGGGATTACAAGTTTCAAAAAGATCTTCCAATAAATTATGGTACTGGTTAGCTTTCAGCCCTCATTGCCCCTATCATAAGCATCTTGAAGTGATTAAGGTTAAAGTGGCCAGACTATGGAGTATATGCTTGACAAATTATAAGTTGGCAATCTCATGTCACCTGTAAGTTCTTGTCATATTAAGTACTGCATGTGTATCATAGAGAACCACCAATGGGGTACCTCTTGCACATGGTATAGGAGCTTTCTCATAACCAAAATTACAAGTCAAGGAGACAATGAGAATCTCAGCGATCTTTTTATTTGCTATTTGCATAGGTTTTTATTGAGGATGCTTTACAGATTGCTCATTATGGTGATGCTGCAAGTTTTCACCATGATTAGGCATGGCTTAGGCTAGTGGCCCAGGCGTTTCTCTAACATAAAATACATAACTCCATGGACTTACAAGCTCCCTTTTTATTTCACACCGGCGACATCCATAGGCAAAAGAGCATGATATCAACTGTGCACAAAGTACAAGTGCAATGTTGAAAACGTTACCCATGAAAACATGGTTCTTCTAATTCCAATGTATAAGTGAAAGCATATACAACTTAGATGACACAATGGTTCAAGTTTATTAGGGGCAAGTAATATAAAGTGTGCCATCAAGTTCGTGAGGGCTTTAATCACTAAGTTTTCACATAACAAAATACTTTTTAATTGGAAGATAGCTGAAAACAAGAATATACTTGGAATGGTGTAACACACCACACATAGGAATTTACAGTGGACACTTTGGAATAACTTGGTTTCCTGGGAGTTGGAAGCATGACTAGAACTTACTCATACAAGTGGAGGCTAGCAAAAGACTGGGAGCAACCAACTAAGAGAGCAATAATGGCCATAATCATGCAGAGCGACAAAACATTACTAATCAAAGCATAGAGTCGTACTGCAATAAGTCAAGGGCTAAATGATCATAGACGCTATGGTGACTTGTTCATAGTCATAACATGGTGTGAGCATGTGCCAAGTCAACCCAAACAAAGCATCAAAGGAGAATACCACAATACTATGCTTTTGCATGCTAAAACAACACATGATTTCTTCAAGGAACACTAAGCAATCCCAATTGTTTGGAACAAGTCATGCTACGGCAATAATCAGTAAGAATAAGGTCAAAACAACACCTAGCATCACATGCTAAAGTCTAAGTCACAGTCAATGCAAGCTCCTCTTGCACTTTCAAGCAATAACTTCCTACTCCTTTCCAACACCAATCGACTTATTTGAAACAACACAGCGAGAACAGGGGTCCAAAATACTTTATTCAAGCAAACTAAACAACTAAGCAAAGCAAACGGAAACTAAGACGCTCCAAGAACAACACAACATGTGCATGAAACAATAAAAACGAAGTGTCTAAAAAGACCTGAGCTTTTTATTGATGAAGAAGGGGATGCCTTGGGCATCCCCAAGCTTTGACGCTTGTACCTCTTGGATATTTCTTGGGGTGACACCGGGGTGGCATCCCCAATCTTGATATTGTGTCCATTCTTCATCTCATTACATCATTCTCTCTCTACACCTGAAATTTTCCTTCATACAAAACTTCACACAATCTTCATTAGCAACATTAGTGTATTCAAAAGATAATTGACCCTTGGGTTTAGCTTTTGAACAGCAATTTTTTCACTAAAAACACAAGCTACTGTAGAAACTCCTTCAAAAAGATCAGTTTCCCAAAAAGAATCCAAAAAGGAATCAATAAGAAGCAAATGCAAATAATGGCAGAAATCTGTTAAAACAGACTAGCAGGTAGAAACCGATTTTGTCGAAGACCTTCTGTTGCTCAAATAAAAAAGTTTTGAACTAACGAAAGTTATCTAACATACTGGGGGCATTTATTCGTAAATTTTCAGCTCAATCCGACTTACAGAGACTCTTCACGAATTTTTATGGTGGAGGACCAAAATCTATTTCGGGACAGCAACTCCCTAAATCTTACTTCCATCTCATTAGAGGTCATTCTTGGCGCAAAAAGCAAACAAAAAGGATAAGGAGAGGTCATTACTGAAGTAATAACTTCCAAGACTCAATGAAACTCTTGGGTTATCTCCCAACAAGTACTTTTCTTTAACTCCTTTAATTTAGGCACAAGAAGGAAGAAATCAAGTATTTTCAAATGAAGAAGCATTAACATCAAATATTGCTTTCAAAGGAGGAGCAAAAAGCAACTTCTCTCTCGTCATATGGAAGTGTTCAATACCTTTCTTGAATGGAAATTGATATTTCATGGTGCCTTCTTTCATATCAATGATGGCACCAACAGTTCTAAGAAAAGGTCTTCCCAAAGTAATAGGACAAGAAGCATTGTATTCAACATCCAAAACATAGAAATCAACAGGGACACAAGCATTGTTAACCATAATGAGAACATCATTAACACTCCCCATGATATTCTTATTAGCATTATCATTAAGTGGGACATCCAAATAACAATCTTCCAAAGGTGAAAAATCAAGCATTTCATAAATCTTCCTAGGCATAATAGAGACACTAGAACTAAGATCACATGAAGCTTTGAGATCCAAGTAATTCACTTGCATATTAATAATGGGTTCCCAACTATCTTCTACTTTCCTAGGAATAGAAGCTTTGTGTTTTAACTTCTCTTCCCTAATCTTAACAAGAGCTTTTGTAATGTGTTTGGTGAAAGCAACATGCATATCACTAGCATCGGGACTTTTAGAAAGCTTTTGCAGGAACATAATGACTTCAGAAATATTGCAACCATCAAGATCAAAATCAAACTTAGCATCACTAGCAATAGACTCATTAGGCTTAGGCATTGTTGTAGGAGGTATGGGACTTCTTGTGGTTTAGTGGTGATGGTGCACACACTATTGTTTCTATCAATTGCAGCTTCTCTTTCCCACTTATCATGAAGATGGGCTAACAGTCTAACATTTTCATCAATAGTAACTTGTATGGCATCAGTAGCAGCAAAGGTACTTTCCATGGTTTCAGGTTTAGCAGCCATTTTATTAATCAAAGAGGACTGTTATTCAGACAAAGAGGAAATATTTTTCTCAACATTTAAAAGATTTTCCTCCACAGTCTTGTTGAAAGTTGTTTGTTTACTAATAAAGTCTTTGAGCATGACTTCAAGTTGTAACATCCCTAAAATCATGTTTCAAAACTCATGCATATCATCCATGCATCCATGATCATTCAGGGTTCCATTTTCAAAACCATTTGAAAAACAGGAGCAATGTTGCTCATTATTTTATGTGAGTGTGTTCTAGCCTTAGTGCTACATTATAATGAGAAGAGTACTTGTTTTGTTCAGTAGTGTTTTGAATTCAAACTTAAGTACTATCCAAAGCTTGAGCAAAGTTTCAAAACAAAGTATGAAATAAAACCAAATTTATGCCTATTTTTATATCTCATAAAGGCTTGGTTTTATTTTATTTTTCAAATGACCCAAGTATGTTTGAGTAAACAGAAGTGTTTGACACTTATTTGAGTACAAAGTTCAGTGTACAAAAATTCATAGAAGGTTTGAAATCAAACTGATTTGAAATAGAGTTTGAAAACCATTTCTAGAAAATCAAACAGAAAAAGAAAAGGAGTAAAGAGGAAAAAAATAAACAAACAGCCAATCTGGCCCAACCAAGCCCAACTCGACCCACCTAGCCCAGCTACTCCCTCCCGCGAATCGTTTTTCTTTACTCGCAATCAAACCCACAGAGTCACTGACCGCCTGGACCCATCCCCTCTTCCTTTCTCCCGCTGACAACCGCGGCCCACATGGCAGTCGTCGTCTCCACCCCCCAGCGACCAGTTCTTCCCCAAATTACGCCGGGTGTTTCCTGTTTAAATACGCGGCTTCAATTCACGATCAATGCTTGAGTAAATCTCGCCCTCGTCCTTGCTACTTAAACCCCCTCTGCCCCCTCTCCATTTTCGCCCAAACCCCAAGCACAGAGCGCCCCCAGGCTGCGAGAATTCCTCACCGCGACCTCACTTCTCCGACGAACCGCAGCCTCAATTCCGGCCAACCCCGACCACCCCTCTGCTCCTGGTTCACATGAGCAGGCTCCACCTCACCTTGCGCACCTACCAGTACCACTAGCTCGCCCGCGCGTGACCCAGAGCGTCGGCAACACCATGGACTGAGCGCCACCGTCTTCGGCTTCAACTCCAACGACCTCTAGTGGTAATTTTCGACTGCCCCTTTTCCTCTCGTTGACACCCGCGTGACTAGCATCATCTTGCGCATCTAACCCATCCCTTCTTTTGCCTTGGCATGATCTGCATCCTCGCCAACGTCGACGAACAGAAGCATCCGCCGCTAGAGACTTCTCCGACGAGCAATCCTCGACGACCCCGAGCGCCCCTTCGCCAACCGAGCACACGTTGAGCTTCAGCACATCTCCGCGAGTCTGGTAAGCCTCTCCGACGACCCCAACCCCCTCTGTAGCCACCACGCCGCCGTAGACAGAGCGCGCTGCCGCTCACCGTCGCCGCGGCCGCCAGCCTTTGGTAGGTTGATCGAGCACCGTTGGATCTGGATCTGACGGGTAGGATAGATCACTTAACGAAGAGGTATGGATCAGATCTGACCACGCGTTTTAGTTAGATCCAACGGCTCAGAAGCGCGATCCAGCGCGAAGCGGTACCAGCCAGTTAGAAAGCGCCGCGTGGAACGAGATTAGTTTTAAAAAGTTTGAATTAGATCTATTTGATGTCAAACTTTTTTAAATCATAACTTTTGAATGCCATGTCCAAATTTGACAAATTTTATATCAATGGAATCAGGAGAGAAAATCCTTTCCAACTATGCAATGTGTTTAATGTTTTGCCTCTGTTAAAATGGTTGGTTTTACAGAAACATGTGTAGGCCTATTTTGTGTATATTAATTATTTGAAAAATGTTTTAATGTTCAAATAAAGTTTATTTAGCTTGTTTTGAACTTGTTTATGATTCAGTACCTTGCACTTGTCTTGTTTGTTGTAGAAAATCATCACATGGCATTATACATGCATCCATATATTTTTGCTTGTATTTATTTTGTATGTGATTTTGGTGTTATTATTTTATGTGTATATTTTGGTGCAAATAGTGATTGTGATTGTGAGGATTGTAGCTACTATCCAAACTACCAAGGCAAGTGGTGCTTCATGATTTATTCCTATGTTTTTCAACTATGCATTAGAAATATTTGCTAGACTTGCATGGATATTTTTGATCTATATGCTATGCTTGGGAAATCCTAGTAGTTGTAGAATTGCTAGAAATTTCTAAGTTAAGATTCTTATCAATGCCATGCATAGCCTAGCTAGTAGCAACCAACGGTGGTTAAATATTCATGCTATGATAAAATAATTCTAAGTCTTTGGACTTGTGTTTTGCTTAATAAAACAACTAAATGAATGAAACACCTGGGTGGAATGGAAGGAATGGTTTATGTTGAGTGGTTACACAAGGCCCATTTCTATGGTTTACCTTGCGTATCTCACTTGACCCAGGAACAAAGGGATTTGAGAGGCCAAATGTTAAGAAGCTTCTAGTGCTGCCACTTGGCAATATGCGCTCTGCCTGGATCATATAGGTTGCAATAACTTAGCCATTTGGACAGTTGGTGGTAGTGGGATGATAGGTTGGAGCGCGTCCATTTGGTCTAAGGGAAGGCTTCTGGAAGGTCCTGTCTTGGTGAAAATCAAGTCTTGTGGGGAAAGTGCACAACCTCTGTAGATGGAAGAATCTAAGTACTTAGCCATGTCCCTGGTATTGGACAACTTGAGCATCAAGACATGGAAGCTATCAAGAATCTCCTCATCCCAATTTATAAGTAAAAACTTGTGGTTGAACAAGTGTGAAGGACCCCAATGTCTATTGGTGGTTCCTTGGGAAAGTTTTTGTCAAAGAAAAACTTAGTGTTTTCAACTGATAGGTAAAACCTATTTTGAGCAAAGAAAGCCTAAGCTACACTTAGCCAAAATGCATATAGTAACTAGCCTACCAATATTCTACTAAGGTATCACTTGCCAATACTATTCCAATGTATTGACCCACTGTGGCTGTAACTTGTGATGTTGTAGGATATTCTAATGATGATTAGGAGTCATGAGTCTACACTCAACATGCTTGCCTGTTGCACATGAAGATGAAGACTTATTTATCTTATTATATATTTGAACTCTTGTATTAGGCCTGTTGCCATGGAGTTTGTAAAAGACTATGTTTGTCTCTGTGATGATATGTAATAATGACCTTTGTTTCTATGTACTTCATCTTAAACTGTGGATGCTAGCATTGATCCAGGGACTAGCATTGCAATCACAGGGATCCTTTCCTTTACAAAGGAGGGATCTTACAGATGGTACCAGAGCACTGTGTTGCCTGTAGGGTTATGACCCAAGGATTGGAAAGCACTAAGGAAAATTTTTCAACAACTTCCACACTTGTCTTTTCTTCTCGTAAACTTTTCTAATCTTCTTTCTCATCTCTATTTGTAGATGAACTCCATCAATGAAGCTGTGCGGAAGGGACCACTCATGACTATGACTTTGGAGTGTGATACGGAATTCCCCAAGGCTCTCAAGGACCTCATGGTTGCCATGGGAATACATGGTGCAACTGTGTACAAAGGTTTTCCTGTGATGGATGAAGGAGTTGAGTACTGGTGGGTGCAACTTCACTTGTATAAAAACAAGGAAGACAACCACAAGGACTCAGGATTCTGCATGGTCACCAACACAGTGATGCACACTACATTCTTTGATTCAGCATGGGATGCAGCTTGGAGGGCCATCAAAGAACATGGTGATAGAATCAAGTGCAGAATGCTTAACACCTAGAATTACCTTAGGGAAGAAAAGAAGCATACCCAAGAGCTAGAGGCTACCAACCAAAGTTTAAGGAAAGACATCATAGACTTATCAATGGAGTCATGTGATCAAGATAAACAGATTGCCTCTAGGGTGCCCTGTTAGCCAACTTGGCAAGTGAGATGGGATTGTAAACGTACTTCTTTAGTTGGACCACCACACTTATCATTTTATTTTCCAAAAATGTTGTCTAAAATAAGTTGAACCTTGGATGCTTGTAATGGATTTTATGTATGCTATGACTTGTGTGTTTGTCAATGTTGTGCCTGTGATGCTTTGTCTTGTAAATTATTCATTGTGTTGACTCTAACTTTTTCTATCTTATAAATAGATGCCTAATGTTACTATCAGCACGGCTGTAGAGTTCAAGGGAACTCATTTTGGCCCTCGTATTATTGAGCTCGCTAGTTTGCTCAATCTCCCTCTTCCTACCATCATGGTGCTTCCCCTCACCAAGTTTGAGAGGAAAGACCTTTGGGGCTTCAAGGTTAATCAGCCTGGACGCCAGACTGAGCCTACCACGGAGGCAATCATCTTCAAGCTCATGCATGATGACAAGGAGAGAGGCCTGGAGGTAGTCATGCAGGATTTGATTGGACGTCTGTTAGGGAGACACTCTTGACAGGTTAGAGGTACTCACTTCCACGCCTTCGGTAGATGTGATGAGGATGGTGAGGCCATTGACTTCGAGGATACTTTGAGGGAGACAGCAGAGCCGATTCGTCTATACCTCCAGGACTTAGAGGTTCTTCTTAGGCACATAGACACTGATAGGACCAACGTCATTCTCAATGATAGCGAACTCAGTGCAGCCGTGATAAGGACAAACTCTTCGCGGAGCAAGATGAGATAGTCAAGGAGATGGAGGCCAAGTTTGAGAGTCAGGACAGAAAGTTCAAGAGTCAAGAGAAGCGAGTCCAAGATAGGAACAAGAGGATTCGAGACATGACTGCAGAACTGGAGGCCAAGGACTTCGAGCTCGAGCATCAGCAGACTGTGATTGAGAGACTTCATTCACAGAAGAGGGCTCTCAAAGCCAAGGTAGAGACCTTGACCACCAATGTCGAGGAGTACAAGACCGCTATGGAGAATGCAGGTCTTACACTTGTCGACAAGGAGGTTGATGTAGAGGAGTAGTGATGACTACTCATTTACCATTTGTTTACCATGCTTTTTTAGTCGCAATGACCATCCAACATGTGGATGGCTTGCTATTAGTGTGTTTACTCTGCAAACTTGTTGTCTATGTTGTTGAACTTTTATTATTGCGATGCATGTTTGGTGATTGTTTATGTGGTGTATTGTGCATGTTAGCATCTATGGGTATCTCATTCTTATCTCTATTGAACAAACCACAGATGCCTCCCCGACGTGCCAATCCCAACCCCAACAACAACAACATCACTCCTGAGATGCAGCAAATGATGGTAGCTCAGACTCAGCTGATGCAAATGATGACTACTTTCATCCAGAATCAGAACAACAACAACAACAACAATAATAATAACAACAACAACAACAATCAGAATAACCCACCGGGATTTGACATGCTTACCAGGTTCTTGAGATTGAGGCTAGCAAAATTCTCAGGAACTACTGATCCTATGGTGTCCAATGATTGGCTACGCCCTGTGAACAAGGACTTGGTAACTGTTGGCTGTACTGATGAAGAAAAAGTCAGATTTGCAGCTCACTTGTTGGAAGGACCAGCAGCCACTTGGTGGGATAACTTCCAGATCACCACTCCCATTGAGGATGTGACATGGGATATCTTCGAAGATGGTTTCCGTACTGCTCACATATCATCTGGAGTGATGAGTTTCAAGAAGAAAGAGTTCCATAACTTGAAGCAGCGCCACCGCAGTGTGGCTGAATACATTGAGGAGTTCAACAATCTGGCGCGATATGTACCGGATGAAGTTGACACTGATGCTAAGAGGAAGGAAAAGTTCCTTGAAGGGTTGAATGATGAACCGAACCTGCAGTTAGATATGGCCTATGTTCCCACATACCAGTCTCTTTGTGACAAGGCTGCTATTTTGGAGAGCAAGATGAAACAAGTTGAAAGTAGGAAGAGAAAGCACTCTGACAAGCACAGCTCAGGATCGTCTCACAAGCGTTCCCATTATGATGATAGTGGGAGTTCTGGATCCCACAAGCATGGGAAATTCAACAAGCACCACAACCACAACTGTTATCATGACAACAAGCATCATCGTAGTCATGACAACGATAAGTACAAGAACCACAAGGGTGGATATAAGAGCCACCACAATGGAAGTGGAAGTGGCAGTGGAAGCCAGCCTGTCAAGAAGGATCTTAGTCAGGTTGAATGTTTCAAGTGCAAGAAGATGGGGCATTATGCAAATGAATGCCCAGAAAAGAAAGTTGAAGGACCCAACAAGGCCAACCCTTTCTAGAAGGGACAAGTGAACCACATCAATGTGGAGGAAATCTATGAAGAAACATATGATGTTGCTGGTAAGTTCAAACTCAACTCTATTCCAACACTTGTTCTTTTTGATACTGGAGCATCACATTCATTCATATCAAAAGCATTTGTTGATAGAAATGGGTTTTCAACTGAAAATATTGGGTGTCCAATAAAAGTAAGTTCTCCAGGTGGAGATATGATAGTAAGTCTTGGATGCCGGGATCTAGTGATAGAGTTTGAAAGCATAAGTTCCCAGTGAGTCTGATAATCCTAGATTCCCAAGGACTGGATGTAATTTTGGGAATGGATTGGATGACCAAGTATGAAGGAGTACTAGATTGTGCTAATCGTACTGTTGCACTCACAACCCCGGAAAAGAAACGGATTAGATTTAAGTCTAACTTTGAATCAAAAGGAAGTAAGCTAAATTCTCTTAAGGGGGTTAGCATAGACAGTGTGCCAATTGTGAATGAATATCCAGGTGTGTTTCCGGAAGAATTGCCAAGAATGCCACCAGATAGAGATGTGGAATTTCTTATTGAGTTGCTACCAGGATCTGGACCAATAGCAAAAAGACCGTACAAGATGTCAGTTGATGAGTTGAAAGAACTCAAGAAGCAACTTGGAGAACAGTTGCAGAAAGGTTTTATCCAACCAAGTTCTTCATCTTGGGGAGCACCAATTTTGTTTGTGGAAAAGAAATATAGAAGTCAAAGGTTATGCATAGATTACCGTTCACTCAATGAGGTGACTATCAAAAACAAATACCCTTTGCCTAGAATCAATGACTTGTTTTACTAGTTAGAAGGAGCCTGTGTGTTCTCAAAGATTGATCTTCGGTCAGGTTATTTCCAGCTCAAGATAAGGGAACGAGACATACCTAAGACAGCTTTCACCATAAGGTATGGATTGTATGAGTATACCATGATGACATTTGGTTTGACCAATGCACCAGCATACTTCATGAATATGATGAACAAGGTGTTCATGGAATTCCTTGATAAGTTTGTTGTCGTTTTCATCGATGACATTTTGATCTACTCCAAGAGAAAAGAAGAGCATGAAGGACATCTACGTTTGATACTTGAGAAGCTTAGAGAGCATAAGATGTATGCCAAGTTCAGCAAGTGTGAATTTTGGTTAAATGAAGTTGGATTTCTTGGACAAGTTGTGTCAGGTGATGGTGTAGCAGTTGATCCTACTAAAGTTTTAGCTATAACTGAATGGGAATCTCCTAAGTCGGTAAAAGAGGTTCGTAGTTTCCTTGGCTTGGCAGGATACTGCAGAAGGTTCATTGAGAATTTCTCCAAGATAGATAAGCCAATGACATAATTTCTAAAGAAAGACAAGAAATTTGCTTGGTCTGAAGGTTGTGAACTCAGTTTCCAAGAATGGAAGAAGAGACTAGTGACAGCACCAGTCTTATGTTTGCCAGATTTGGAGAAAGATTTCCAAGTATGTTGTGATGCATCTCATCATGGATTAGGTGCAGTATTTATGCAAGAAGGGAAAGTTGTGGCTTATGCCTCGAGACAATTCAAAACTCATGAGGTAAATTACCCTACTCATGATTTAGAGTTAGCTTCTGTAGTCCATGCACTCAAAACATGGAGACATTATCTTTTGGGAAAGCGTTGTGAAGTGTTCACGGATCACAAGAGTTTGAAGTATATTTTCACCCAGAAAGAAATTAACATGAGACAAAGAAGATGGCTAGAACTCATCAAGGACTATGACTTGAGTTTGCAATACCACCCGGTAAAGCAAATGTTGTAGCAGATGCTCTAAGCCATAAGGTTTTTGTGAATGGCCTTACTAAGGGAGAATTTCCAGATGATCTGTGTGCCCAATTTAGAGATCTCAGATTGGAGATTGTGCCTGAGGGACATCTCATGTCTTTGGATGTTCAACCCACCTTGTTGAACAAGATCAAATAAGCCCAAAAGGAGATAAGGAAATTGAAGAGATTAAGGAAAAGATTGGCAAGGGAAAAGCCAAAGGATTCCATGAAGACGAACAGGGTACTTTATGGCATGGAAAACGTATCTGTGTTCTACAAGATTCGGAGCTTCGGAAACTGATTTTACAAGAAGCACACAACTCACCGTATTTAATTCATCCGGGTAACACCAAAATGTACATGGATATGAAGGAAAGATTTTGGTGGAATAATCTCAAGAAGGACATCGCCGAACATATTGCTTTGTGTGATGTATGTAGTAGAGTGGAAGCGGAACATCAGAAACCAGCAGGATTATTACAACCACTACCTATTCCTGATTGGAAGTGGGACAAGATTGGTATGGATTTCATCACCGGATTGCCAAGGACCCGGTCAGGATATGATTCTACTTGGGTAGTGGTGGATCGCGTAACTAAAGTGGCTCATTTTATACCCGTGAAGACAACTTATACAAGTGCTAAGTTAGCCAAGATCTATATGAGTAGAATTGTATGTCTACATGGGGTACCCAAGAGTATTGTGTCTGATAGGGGAACTCAGTTCACTTCTCATTTTTGGAGGAAATTACATGAGTCATTAGGAACGAGGTTAGAATTCAAGATCGCTTTTCATCCTCGGTGATGGATGCAGAAAGGACTAATCAGATTCTTGAAGATATGTTGAGAGCATGTGCTCTAGACTATGGAGCCAGTTGGGATGAAAGTCTGCCTTACGCAGATTTTTCTTATAATAACAGCTATGAAGCCAGTATTGAGATGGAACCATTTGAGTTTCTCTATGGGAGAAAGTGTACCACCCCATTTTTATGGAATGGTGTGGGATAAAGAAGTTTATTCGGACCAGAACTAATCAAAGAGGCTGAAGAGAAAGTCAAGCTAGTCAAGGACAGATTGAAGATAGCACAGTCCCGATAAAAGATCTACGCAGATCCTAAGCGTAGAGAAGTCACCTATGAATTGGTGATAGAGCTTATCTTAGAGTGTCACCACTTTGTGGAGTGAAGAGGTTTGGAGTCAAAGAAAGTTGGCCCCAAGGTATGTTGGACCATTCAAGATTCTGAGTCGTAAAGGAGAAGTAGCTTATGAGATTGAATTGCCAGAGTCTTTGTCAGCTGTTCATAATGTGTTTCATGTGAGTCAGCTTAAGAAATGTTATCCAGAAATGGAAGAGACTTCTTTGAAGGATACTATACCTTTGGAAGAGGTCCAATTGGAAAGTGATCTCACTTATGAGGAGAAACCTATCAAGATTCTTGAGACTGCAGAAAGAGTTACTCGGACTAAGACTATCAAATTCTGCAAAGTTCAATGGAACCATCATTCCGAAGAAGAAGCAACATGGGAAAGAGAAGATGATCTTCGGAAAGACCACCCTCACCTATTTGCTAGCCAATCCAAATCTCGAGGGCGAGATTCACCTTAAGGGGGTTAGATTTGTAACATCCCTAAAATCATGTTTCAAAACTCAGGCATATCATCCATGCATCCATGATCATTTAGGGTTCCAATTTCAAAACCATTTCAAAAACAGGAACAATGTTGCTCATTATTTTATGTGAGTGTGTTCTAGCCTTAGTGCTACTTTATAATGATAAGAGTACTTGTTTTGTTCAGTAGTGTTTTGAATTCAAACTTAAGTACTATCCAAAGCTTGAGCAAAGTTTCAAAACAAAGTATGAAATAAAACCAAATTTATGCCTATTTTTATATCTCATAAAGGCTTGGTTTTATTTTATTTTTCAAATGACCCAAGTATGTTTGAGTAAGCAGAAGTGTTTGACACTTATTTGAGTACAAAGTTCACTGTACAAAAATCCAGAGAAGGTTTGAAATCAAACTGATCTGAAATAGAGTTTGAAAACCATTTCTAGGAAATCAAACAGAAAAAGAAAAGGAGTAAAGAGGAAAAAAATAAACAAACAGCCAATCTGGCCCAACCCATCCCAACTCGACCCACCTAGCCCAGCTACTCCCTCCCGCGAATCATTTTTCTTTACTCGCAATCAAAGCCACAGAGTCATTGACCGCCTGGACCCATCCCCTCTTCCTTTCTCTCGCTGACAACCGCGGCCCACATGGCAGTCGTCGTCTCCACCCCCAGCGACCAGTTCATCCCCAAATTACGCCGGACGTTTACTGTTTAAATTCGCGGCTTCAATTCACGATGAATGCTCGAGTAAATCTCACCCGCGTCCTTGCTACTTAAAACCCCTCTTCCCCCTCTCCATTTTCCCCCAAACCCCAAGCATAGAGCGCCCCCAGGCTGCGAGAATTCCTCTCCGCGACCTCGCTGCTCCGACGAACCGCAGCCTCAATTCCGGCCAACCCGACCACCCCTCTGCTCCTGGATCACACGAGCAGGCTCCACTTCACCTTGCGCACCTCCCAGTACCACTAGCTCGCCCGCGCGTGACCTAGAGCGTCGGCAACACCATCGACTGAGCGCCACCGTCTTCGGCTTCAACTCCGACGACCTCCAGTGGTAATTTCCGACCGCCCCTTTTCCTCTCGTTGACACCCACGTGACTAGCATCATCTTGCGCATCTAACCCATCCCTTCTTTTGCCTTGGCATGATCTGCATCCTCGCCAACATCGATGAACAGAAGCATCCGCCGCCAGAGACTTCTCCGACGAGCAATCCTTGACGACCCCGAGCGCCCCTTCGCCAACCGAGCACACGTTGAGCTTCAGCACATCGCCGCGAGTCTGGTAAGCCTATCCGACGACCCCAAACCCCTCTGTAGACACCGCGCCACCGTAGATAGAGCGCGCCGCCGCTCACCGTTGCCGCGCGCTGCCAGACTTTGGTAGGTTGATCAAGCACCGTTGGATCTGGATCTGACGGGTAGGATAGATCACTTAACGAAGAGGTATGGATCAGATCTGACCGCGCATTTTAGTTAGATCCAACGGCTCGGAAGCGCGATCCAGCGTGAAGCGGTACCAGCCAGTTAGAAAGCGCCGCGTGGCACGAGATTAGTTTTAAAAAGTTTTAATTAGATCTATTTGATGTCAAACTTGTTTAAATCATAACTTTTGAATGCCACGTCCAAATTTGACAAATTTTATATCAATGGAATCAGGAGATAAAATCCTTTCCAACTATGAAATATGTTTAATGTTTTGCCTCTATTAAAATTGTTGTTTTATAGAAACATGTGTAGGCCTACTTTGTGTATATTAATTATTTGAAAAATGTTTTAATGTTCAAATAAAGATTATTTAGCTTGTTTTGAACTTGTTTATGATTTAGTACCTTGCACTTGTCTTGTTTGTTGTAGAAAATCATCACATGGCATTATGCATGCATCCATATATTTTTGCTTGTATTTATTTTGTATGTGATTTTGGTGTTATTATTTTATGTGTAGATTTTGGTGCAAATAGTGATTTTGATTGTGAGGATTGTAGCTACTCTCCAAACTACCAAGGCAAGTGGTACTTCATGATATATTCATATGTTTTTCAACTATGCATTAGAAATATTTTCTAGACTTGCATGGATATTTTTGATCTATATGCTATGCTTGGGAAATCCTAGTAGTTGTAGAATTGCTAGAAATTTCAAAGTTAAGATCTTATCAATGCCATGCTTAGCCTAGCTAGTATCAACCAAGGGTGGTTAAATATTCATGCTATGATAAAATATTTCTAAGTCTTTGGACTTGTGTTTTGCTTAATAAAACAACTAAGTGAATGAAACACCTGGGTGGTATGGAAGGAATGGTTTATGTTGAGTGGTTACACAAGGCCCATTTATATGGTTTACCTTGTAAATCTCACTTGTGGAAATCCACCAGGAACAAAGGGATTTGAGAGGCCAAATGTTAAGAAGCTTCTAGTGCAGCCACTTGGCAATATGGGCTCTGCCTGGATCATATAGGTTGCAATAACTTAGCTGTTTGGACAGTTGGTGGTAGTGGGATGATAGGTTGGAGCGCGTCCATTTGGTCTAAGGGAAGGCTTCTGAAAGGTCCTGTCTTGGTGAAAATCAAGTCTTGTGGGGAAAGTGCACAACCTCTGCAGCTGGAAGAATCTAAGTACTTAGCCATGTCCCTGGTATTGGACAAATTGAGCATCAAGACATGGAAGCTATCAAGAATCTCCTCATCCCAATTTCTAAGTAAAAACTTGTGGTTGAACAAGGGTGAAGGACACCAATGTCTATTGGTGGTTCCTTGGGAAAGTTTTTGTCAAAGAAAAACTTAGTGTTTTCAACTGATAGGTAAAACCTATTTTGAGCAAAGCAAGCCTAAGCTACACTTATCCAAAATGCATACAGTAACTAACCTACCAATATTCTACTAAGGTATCACTTGCCAATACTATTCCAATGTATTGACCCACTGTGGCTGTAACTTGTGATGTTGCAGGTTACTCCGATGAGGATTAGGAGTCATGAGTCTACACTCAACATGCTTTGCCTGTGGCACATGAAGATGAAGACTTATTTATCTTATTATATATTTGAACTCTTGTATTAGGCATGTGTCCATGTAGTTTGTAAAAGACTATGTTTGTCTCTGCGATGATATGTAATAATGACCTTTGTTTCTGTGTACTTCATCTTACATTGTGGATGCTAGCATTGATCCAGGGACTAGCATTGCAATCACAGAGATCCTTTCCTTTACAAAGGAGGGATCTTACACAAGTTCAGAGGGGGCATTTCTAGCATTGTTGTAGGAGTTTCCATAGGTATTGCCATTATTAGGAGGATAATGCCTATAATTGTTGCTACCAAAATTATTCCTATAGGCATTGTTGTTGAATTTGTTGTTTCTAATGATGTTCACATCAACTTGCTCTTCTTGAGTAACCAAAGATGCTAAGGGAACAATACTTGGAACTAAAGGAGCTTTCCCATTAACACATAGCCATAATAACATCAATAATATCACTCAAGGAGGAGGTTTCTTCAATAGAATTTACCTTCTTACCATGTGGAGCTCTCTTAGTGTGCCATTCAGAATAATTAACCATCATATTATCAAAGTGTTTTGTTGCAGCACCCAAGGTGATGGTCATAAAGGTACCTCCAGCAGCTGAATCCTATAGATTTCTTGAAGAGAAGTTCAAACCTGCATAAAAAGTCTAGATAATCATCCAAGTAGTAAGTCCATGAGTGGGAAAATTCTTAACCAAAGATTTCATTCTTTCCCAAGCTTGAGAAACATGTTCATTATCAAGTTGTTTAAATTTCATAATATCACTTCTCATAGATATAATCGTACCAGGAGGGTAGTACTTTCCAATAAAAGCAGCTTTGCACTTAATCCAAGAATCAATACTATTTCTAGTCAAGGATAGTACCATTCCTTAGCTTTTGCTCTCAAGGAGAAAGGAAATAGCTTGAGATTAATAATATCTCCATCTACATCCTTATAATTTTGCATCTGACAAAGTTCAACAAAGCTATTGAGATGGGCAGCAGCATCATCAGAACTAGCACTAGAAAATTGCTCTCTCATCAGAAGATTCAACAAAGCAGGTTTAATTTCATAAAAGGTAGCATCAGGAGTAGGTGGAGCAATAGGATTGCTAAGGAAATCATTGTTGTTTGTGCTACTGAAGTCACATAACTTGGTGTTCTTCGCAGAGTTCATTTTGGCAAAAGTGGGCAAGCCAAAAACAATATGAGCAACTAGAGCAGGAACTATTTTTTGTGTTTTTGAGAAGAGAAAGCAAACCAAACTAAAATAATTTTTTTGGAGTTTTTGATAAAAAGAGGCAAACAAAACCAAGCAAAATAAACTAAGAAAACTAAAAACAAAGTAAAGAGAAAGGTTGAGGAGGAATCCCCTTGTGAAGACGTCCTTAGCCTCCCCAGCAACAGCGCCAGAAAAAGTCTTGATGCGTCCAACAGCACTTCGTTGGGAGACCCCAAGATGAAGGTATGATACAGTACAGCAGCAAGTTTTCCCTTAGTAAGAAACTGTAACACCCTCAGAATCGGACCTATGCAAGTTTCAGCGATTCCCGCCAAACCCGCATAGAAACGATTCAAAGGTGCCCACCAGGCACTTTCGTGCGGGTGGAAAACGAAGTAATAACATTACACAACAGTCCTCGATGGGACCCACAGAACAGATATATATACAACACGACTCCTTGAGTCAAGAATACAGATATAATATACAAAGATCAAAATCACCTTGGAAACGAGAGTGCGTCCAGCTACGGACAAGATGCAAATGGGGCTAAGAGCCCTGAAGAATAACCAATGGCGTCCATAACCCTGCCCAGGCCAAGCCGGAAGGGTAACCCTGCTAACGACGTCGATCTCAAAACCTGCTTAAACAAAAGGGGTGCCGACAAAGGGCAAAGGAAAAAAAGAGGAGCGTTAGTACTGAGGCCAGTACACGGCGAGACTAGAATTCGGCGGTCCTCGCCTACATAGGTATGGTGGACTGATGCGGTAGCGGCAGCATGCACTAAACATCCTATAGAGACTCGATACAACTGGCGGCTATCAGAGAGGGGTAAGAAAGACCTATTCGGAGATAACCTGATACTACCATCAAACAAACCCATCCTGGTGTTTCCCCCTCGAGACCAAACGAGGAAGTCAACCGAGGAACTCACACAGTTGGCAGTTTTATTTATTCAGTTATTGTTGCAGCAATTACTAGTCAGGTGTAGATAATCATCCTCATAAAATAAGCAGTGGGCAATTTTAGTTAACCATTCCGTTATAGTTTCAACACTTACTAATCAGATACAGATAGCTTGAGATAACCCAAAACCCAGCAGTTGTTGGTACTTTTATTTAGCCATTCCGTTGTAGTTGTAATACTTACTAGTCAGATACAATTTGTCGCAAGCGACAAACCAAACAAGCAATTGTGGGCAGTTTTAGTTAGCCATTCAATTATAGTGAAGCTGATTACTAGTCATTATAAAATCAAATTTATAGCACTACTTTAGTTATGCTTGTCTATGATCGAGATACTGTGCTCCAAGTCGTCCATATCCGCAGACACGGTTTTCAGAAAGTTTTACCCGGCCGGGGTGCACCAATAGCAACACACGCTCGATCAACCTCGGAAAAACCAAATCAAAACCCAACGAGGCTTTCACGACAAAGCAATCACAGGATTCAGAAATATTTCAGGGGGCCACCCCTTGAAGTCTTACCCGCAACGAAGTAAGCTAGCTCCGAGACGGACCCAAGGTTTGGGTAGACGGTCATGAACATCGGGAACCCAAAGCTGGGCTTGTCGACACCGCGGAATCGTGTTCCGATCCTAAACAGTACAGGTGCTATCTGTCGCACAATTGTAAATACAATAGTAGCATGGCATAAGTACAGGATAGTAAATAAAACCTCAAACTAGTTTGTGGACCCAAGAAATAAGATGAATCAAGATCGCTCGGGGGTCCCATAATCCTCCCGGATGTGGATAGCGATAAATCAAGGCAGGTATCAAGTACTCGGGGTCCTACGGACACAAGTAGGCGTTCGTAACCAAATATTATCTATCACCCACCGATGCCTCGCTTACTTCGATTTTAGTTGTTAAACAGAATTAAAGTGAGCGATAAGTAAAGCCATGATCATCTCCAACAACACACATGCGGCATTACTCCAACAACTGTGGCACTTGACAACACGCATAGCACACTTGAGCAAGCGACTACGACGCCAAGTCCAACTATCTACCAAACAACAGGTAATAGGATGTGTCCAAGGCAAATATATAGGCGACAAGGATATCTCGACGAAAACTAGAGCATCGCAACACAGATAGCAATAGATCAACAGGAGGGAAATAAATACTATAAAAGTAAGATAGGTATAAAGGGGGAGATGCTCGCCTGAAAACATTGTTGAAGGTTCATCCGAAGATCGGGGCGAAGCTCACATCAACTCAACGGCCTTATCCGCGAAGAAGCAAATCACTAGAAGGAACACCGGATGCACTATTTAAGATCGGCAGAAGATCGGGCATGATGCATGTATGATGCATGATATGGCAAGGACGCGATGCAATTAGGTCAATATTAAGCGGAACCGGGGTCCCAACAATTATTTCGATGGTCCATGTTGTTTAGCTACCCCGCAATTTAAATGTTGTTTGAACATGGCAAAATAAGTTACCAGTTCGCTATGCAATTTTAGATGAGGCCAATATAAGGCTAGACTTGCCCGCATATGGGCCCCATATTTAGTGATGAGGTGAATCGGCATAAGGCCCCCAAACCACACAGATATGTATGAAAGATGAATGATTAATATGCAACAGGTTTTATGTTCAGCATTTATGAAAATAGGGGTTCGGATAAGGGTCACACATTAGGGTTCGGCGAACTTGGTTCCGGGGTTCGGGGTCGGTCTCAGGGTCCAGGGTTCGACGGGTTCGGTCTCGGCGGAAGCGTTCTCGGATAACTGGGGTAGATCTTGGCGCATCCGGGACGAAGTACTTGGTTGGCGTCGGGGGCGCATCGGACTCGCCCTGGTCGGTGCCGATCTTGTCGTCGCGAAGATCTTGTCGTGTCCTCGTGTCGGGTCGGTCTTGGCGTTCGGGGTGAAGCACTTGACGTTCTGCGTCGGTGTTCTTACCGTTCGTGTTCTCGAGCATCGCATCCGGGAAGGAGTACTTGTCGTCAGGGTATCGGTGTCCGTGGTGAAGTACTTGGCGTCCTCGGATCCGATTGGAGATCTTGGCGTTTTCGACCGGTCTTATGCTCGGGTGGAGGTACTTGTCGCACCATGTCGGAGTCCTTGAATCCGGGAAGAAGAACTCGACGCGCCAGGGTTCGGTCTTCGGGGTTCGGGATCGGTCTTCGGATCGAAGCATCGGGGTTTGGATCCGGGGATCGAGGGTCTTCATGTCCGAGAGGAAGATCTTGAGGTGCCGACCTCACCGGTTTCGGTTGGAGTTCTCGGCGATCCGGGAAGGAGGGTTGTCATCCCAAGGAGAAAAACTTGTCGAGGTATCCCATCTCACCACACTTCCACCACATCGAGCCACACAAGCAGGTCCATACATCACCGGATGTGGTTCACCACTAGCATTGCAGAGAGCCGACACGGGGTGGTGAGGACACGGCAGCGGCCGTCGGGGAGCACGGGGCTGCGCGGCCCTTGATGCTCGAAGCTGGCCGCGGCGGTGAGCATGCCCGCAGGGGTGGCGCTGCAGTGCTCGGGGGAGATCCGGCGGCGGAAGGCGGCGAGGGGCTTGACCGCGACGGCGAGGGCGGTTCAGACGCGGAACGTGGGGGGCGCGGCGGAGGACGTGGAGGAGGCGGTCGCGGCCGGGCACCGATGGCGGCGGCGGCGGGCCAGTGGCGGAGCTGCCGGCAGCGGAGGAGGGAGGGCGCGAAGGCACCGGCTGCGGAGCGGTGGAGAGGGCAAGCGGCGGCGCTCGTGGGAGGGGGCCGCCCTGGCGGCGGACGGAGGCGGGTCGCGGAGCAGAGCGGTGGCGCGGGCGCGCTGGCCTGGCCGGAGGAGAGCGGCAGTGAGGGCGGCTTGGGCGGGCGGGCGGTTGCTGGGAGGCGGGCGGAGGCGAGGGCGGAGCGGCGGGCGAGACTCACGCGCTGGTCGGGCGAGCTGGAGGGAGGCGACGGAAGGCGGAGGTCGCGTGAGGCGAGGGTGGGGAGCGGGAGGAAGGCGGCGAGGAGGCCGGGAGGCGGGCGGCAAGGTGAGGCGCCATGGTGGTGAGGTTGGTGGGAGCGTGCGGGAGGGAGAGAGAGGAAGAGGGAGGCGCGGGTGGAGACTGGGTCGGGGCGAGCGCGGCTGGTGGGGGGTGGGCCCGCGGGGAGAGAGGAAAGAGGTGGGGCGAGGGGCGGGGACAGGGGGTAAGGATCGGCTGTGGGGGGAAGTGGGGTGCGTGGTGTTGGGTGGTGTGTGTGTGGGTCTGTGTTTTGTGTGTGGGTGATGAGTGGCAGGTGGAGGGTGAGGTGGCAGCGGTTGATAGGGTTAGGGGAGGAGAGGGTTGAGGTGGCGGCAGTCTATTGGGTGGGGTGAGGTGGAGGGGGGTGTGGGTAGATTAGGTTGGGTGAACTTAGGAATTAGAGGGGCTGGTTAGGTGGACCGATTAAACTGGGGTGGTCGTTCGGGTCAATCCGGCCCGTTCGACTGCCCCCACTAAAAATAATTTAATATTTTATTTGTTCCAAACAGTCTTTTTGCAAACCGATAGCAACAAAACAAAATAATCCGGAGGCCCGGGTTTTGGTGTTTGAATAAAGATGGGCCGTTTAGAAAACAAAAACAGGTTTTCCGCAATTAGTTTTATGCAAGCAAATGCAATGTGATGATGATGCTCAAATGCAATGTGGCATGATGACATGAGCATGCGGTCATGATGATGCAATGCACAAAAACAACGCGATTTTCTAGTAGTGGTTTTGCGGGATGCCACAATTCGACACCACTAACAATGGATCTCGCCCTCGAGATCCGCCTCATGGTACCGGAAGGAAGGTCGGCGATCTGCGTCTTCTCGCTTCGTGTAGATCTTCGCGACACCATTAACAAGAGGTCGTTGTCCGTGATCGTCGAGAGCACACTCCGGGAACAAAGGTCGAAGGTAGAGGTATCCACAAATAAAGCCACCTCTAGCTTCCGTGGACGGAGTAAAATCGCTGGATCCACTGATTCGATGTACAAGAGCGAATGATAAGAGTAGTCGGATGGTGATCAGTCCATCGCGCACCCAAACCATTACTCTGCACACGAATAGGCAGATTATGCAACCAACTCTCGGAATTAGACTGAAGATCTCGACAAGCGAGGTTCGGAAACAAAGGAGTGATGCAGACTCTGCATCGGATCTGGCGTAGATGATGTCGTCGTGTCGGAAAAACACCGGAAGGCACGAGAAGGAACAAAGAGAGGTCCACCAGACGAAGGATTCTTCGGATAGCATGAAGACCAGATGTAGCATCACCGTGATAAGAGGGGGAAGCGAAACCCTGAAGGTACGACGGAAACCCAACCACGAGAATTCCTGGACTCGAAGAGAGAGAAGAGAGCGGATTCAAAACACGTCGAGGTAAGAGGAGAATAGCAGAGGGTAAGGAGTAAAATCAGACCTAATCAGAACTATCCAACCGATTTTGCAGAAATAGTTTTGACACTCTACTTCGGCCGTTAGCTAGGTTATCTTACAGGCTGGACTTGTGGGGTATCGTAACTGCTGAGCTCTGATACCACTCTGTAACACCCTCAGAATCGGACCTATGCAAGTTTCAGCGATTCCCGCCAAACCCGCATAGAAACGATTCAAAGGTGCCCACCAGGCACTTTCGTGCGGGTGGAAAACGAAGTAATAACATTACACAACAGTCCTCGATGGGACCCACAGAACAGATATATATACATCACGACTCCTTGAGTCAAGAATACAGATATAATATACAAAGATCCAAATCACCTTGAAAACGAGAGTGCGTCCAGCTACGGACAAGATGCAAATGGGGCTAAGAGCCCTGGAGAATAACCAATGGCGTCCATAACCCTGCCCAGGCCAAGCCGGAAGGGTAACCCTGCTAACGACGTCGATCTCAAAACCTGCTTAAACAAAAGGGGTGCCGACAAAGGGCAAAGGAAAAAAGAGGAGCGTCAGTACTGAGGCCAGTACACGGCGAGACTAGAATTCGGCGGTCCTCGCCTACATAGGTATGGTGGACTGATGTGGCAGCGGCAGCATGCACTAAACATCCTATAGAGACTCGATACAACTGGCGGCTATCAGAGAGGGGTAAGAAAGACCTATTCGGAGATAACCTGATACTACCATCAAACAAACCCATCCTGGTGTTTCCCCCTCGAGACCAAACGAGGAAGTCAACCGAGGAACTCACACAGTTGGCAGTTTTATTTATTCAGTTATTGTTGCAGCAATTACTAGTCAGGTGTAGATAATCATCCTCATAAAATAAGCAGTGGGCAATTTTAGTTAACCATTCCGTTATAGTTGCAACACTTACTAATCAGATACAGATA
This sequence comes from Avena longiglumis, assembly GCA_030063025.1. Classification (NCBI taxonomy): domain Eukaryota; kingdom Viridiplantae; phylum Streptophyta; class Magnoliopsida; order Poales; family Poaceae; genus Avena; species Avena longiglumis. The sequence continues at coordinate 361,727,504 of CP125976.1, forward strand.
GCTTGAGATAACCCAAAACCCAACAGTTGTTGGTACTTTTATTTAGCCATTCCGTTGTAGTTGTAATACTTACTAGTCAGATACAATTTGTCGCAAGAGACAAACCAAACAAGCAATTGTGGGAAGTTTTAGTTAGCCATTCAATTATAGTGAAGCTGATTACTAGTCATTATAAAATCAAATTTATAGCACTACTTTAGTTATGCTTGTCTATGATCGAGATACTGTGCTCCAAGTCGTCCATATCCGCGGACACGGCTTTCAGAAAGTTTTACCCGGCCGGGGTGCACCAATAGCAACACACGCTCGATCAACCTCGGAAAAACCAAATCAAAACCCAACGAGGCTTTCACGACAAAGCAATCATAGGATTCAGAAATATTTCAGGGGGCCACCCCTTGATGTCTTACCCGCAACGAAGTAAGCTAGCTCCGAGACGGACCCAAGGTTTGGGTAGACGGCTGTGAACGACTGGGAACCCAAAACTGGGCTTGTCGACACCGCGGAATCGTGTCCCGATCCTAAACAGTACAGGTGCTATCTGTCGCAAAATTGTAAATACAGTAGTAGCATGGCATAAGTACAGGATAGTAAATAAAACCTCAAACTAGTTTGTGGCCCCAAGAAATAAGACTGAATCAAGATCTGGCTCAGGGGGGTCCCATAATCCTCCCGGATGTGGATAGCGCGATAAATCAAGGAACAGGTATCAAGTACTCGGGGTCCTACGGGACACAAGTGGGCGTTCGGAAACCAAATATTATCTATCACCCACCGATGCCTCTGCTTACTTCGATTTTAGTTGTTAAACAGGAATTAAAGTGAACGATAAGTAAAGCCATGATCATCTCCAACAACACACATGCGGCATTACTCCAACAACTGTGGCACTTGACAACACGCAACAGCACTTGAGCAAGCGACTACGACGCGCAAGTCCAACTATCTACCAAACAACAGGTAATAGGATGTGTCCAAGGCAAATATAAGGCGGCAAGGGATATCTCGGGTACGAAAACTAGAGCATCGCAACACAGATAGCAATAGATCAACAGGAGGGAAATAAATACTATAAAAGTAAGATAGGTAGAAAGGGGGAGATGCTCGCCTGAAAACATTGTTGAAGGTTCATCCGAAGATTGGGGCGAAGCTCACATCAACTCAACGGCCTTATCCGCGAAGAAGAAAATCACTAGAAGGAACATCGGATGCACTATTTAAGATCGGCAGAAGATCGGGCATGATGCATGTATGATGCATGACATGGCAAGGACGCGATGCAATTAGGTCAATATTAAGCGGAACCGGGGTCCCAACAATTATTTCGATGGTCCATGTTGTTTAGCTACCCCGCAATTTAAATGTTGTTTGAACATGGCAAAATAAGTTACCGGTTCGCTACGCAATTTTAGATGAGGCCAATATAAGGCTAGACTTGCCCGCATATGGGCCCCATATTTAGTGATGAGGTGAATCGGCATAAGGCCCCCAAACCACACAGATATGTATGCAAGATGAATGATTAATATGCAACAGGTTTTATGTTCAGCATTTATGAAAATAGGGGTTCGGATAAGGGTCACACATTAGGGTTCTGAACTTGGTTCCGGTTCGGGTCGGTCTCGTGGTCCAGGTTCGGGTTCGGTCTCGGCGGAAGCGTTCTCGGATAACTGGGGTAGATCTTGGCGCATCCGGGACGAAGTACTTGGTTGGCGTCGGGGGCGCATCGGACTCGCCCTGGTCGGTGCCGATCTTGTCGTCGCGAAGATCTTGTCGTGTCCTCGTGTCGGGTCGGTCTTGGCGTTCGGGGTGAAGCACTTGGCGTTCTGCGTCGGTGTTCTTACCGTTCGTGTTCTCGAGCATCGCATCCGGGAAGGAGTACTTGTCGTCAGGGTATCGGTGTCCGGGGTGAAGTACTTGGCGTCCTCGGATCCGATTGGAGATCTTGGCGTTTTCGACCGGTCTTATGCTCGGGTGGAGGTACTTGTCGCACCATGTCGGAGTCCTTGAATCCGGGAAGAAGAACTCGACGCGCCAGGGTTCGGTCTTCGGGGTTCGGGATCGGTCTTCGGATCGAAGCATCGGGGTTTGGATCCGGGGATCGAGGGTCTTCATGTCCGAGAGGAAGATCTTGAGGTGCCGACCTCACCGGTTTCGGTTGGAGTTCTCGGCGATCCGGGAAGGAGGGTTGTCATCCCAAGAAGAAAAACTTGTCGAGGTATCCCATCTCACCACACTTCCACCACATCGAGCCACACAAGCAGGTCCATACATCACCGGATGAGGTTCACCACTAGCATTGCAGAGAGCCGACACGGGGTGGTGAGGACACGGCAGCGGCCGTCGGGGAGCACGGGGCTGCGCGGCCCTTGATGCTCGAAGCTGGCCGCGGCGGTGAGCATGCCCGCAGGGGTGGCGCTGCAGTGCTCGGGGGAGATCCGGCGGCGGAAGGCGGCGAGGGGCTTGACCGCGACGGCGAGGGCGGTTTAGACGCGGAATGTGGGGGCGCGGCGGAGGACGTGGAGGAGGCGGCACCGATGGCGGCGCTTGGCCGGGCGGGCTTCGCTGGGCAGCGGCCGGCGGCTGAGGAGCGGTGGAGAAACCTGGCAGCGGCGCTTCGTGGGAGGGAGGGCTGCCTGGCGGCGGACGGAGGCGGGATCCGCGGAGCAGAGCGGTGGCGAGGCGGGGCGCGGCCTGCCTGGCCGGAGGAGCGGCCAGGTGAGGGCGGGCTCGGGCGGGGACGGTTGCGGGAGGCGGTGGAGGCGAGGGGCCGGAGCGGCGGCGAGACTTCATGGCTGCGCGCTGGTCGGGCGGAAGGCGGAGGTCGCGTGGAGGCGAGGGTGGGGGAGCGGGGAGGAAGGCGACGGCGAGGGGAGGCCGGGAGGGCGCTGCCGGCGGCGGGCGAGGCGCCGCGGGGTGGTGAGGTTGGTGGGAGCGTGCGGGAGGGAGAGAGAGGAAGAGGGAGGCGCGGGTGGAGACTGGGTCGGGGCGAGCGCGGCTGGTGGGGGTGGGCCCGCGGGGAGAGAGGAAAGAGGTGGGGAGAGGGGCGGGGACAGGGGGTGAGGATCGGCTGTGGGGGGAAGTGGGGTGCGTGGTGTTGGGTGGTGTGTGTGTGGGTCTGTGTTTTGTGTGTGGGTGATGAGTGGCAGGTGGAGGGTGAGGTGGCAGCGGTTGATAGGGTTAGGGGAGGAGAGGGGTGAGGTGGCGGCAGTCTATTGGGTGGGGTGAGGTGGAGGGGGGTGTGGGTAGATTAGGTTGGGTGAACTTAGGAATTAGAGGGGCTGGTTAGGTGGACCGATTAAACTGGGGTGGTCGTTCGGGTCAATCCGGCCTGTTCGACTGCCCCCACTAAAAATAATTTAATATTTTATTTGTTCCAAACAGTCTTTTTGCAAACCGATAGCAACAAAACAAAATAATCCGGAGGCCCGGGTTTTGGTGTTTGAATAAAGATGGGCCGGTTAGAAAACAAAAACAGGTTTTCCGCAATTAGTATTATGCAAGCAAATGCAATGTGATGACGATGCTCAAATGCAATGTGGCATGATGACATGAGCATGCGGTCATGATGATGCAATGCACAAAAACAACGCGATTTTCTAGTAGTGGTTTTGCGGGATGCCACAGAAACCAAGGTTATCGAACCAGTAGGAGGAAGGAAACATCACACAGGTATTGCGAGCAACGTGGATACCTGCACAACACAAACTCAAGATTTTTCCCCAACTAACAGTGAGGTTGTCAGTCTCACTGGTTTGCTATAACAAAGGATTAACTGTATGGTGTGGAAGGTGATGATGGTTTGCAGAAAGTAAACAGTAACGGTGGAAGATGTATCAATGGTAAAGATTGGACCGGGGTCCATACTTCACTAGAGGTGTTCTCCTTAGATAAACAAACATGGCATGTTGGGTAAACAAATTACAACATGTAAATTTATCAGGACTGAGCAAGGCATAACAATGCAATACTAGACAAAAAGTTCCTAGGAGATTCGATTGGGCAATACAAAAAGATACATAGACCGCCATCTAACTGCATATATGACTAGAAGTCCACCTTTGGGTTATCATCCGAACCCCCTCTAGTATTAAGTTGCAAGCAACAGACAACTGCTTTAAGTAAAGTGTGTAAGGTAAACAATACACTTGTTCCATGAACAAGAGACCGTTATTTTCTCCCTAGTGGCAATAGCACATCTACAACCATAGAGATTTTTGTCACTTCCCTTGATTAAGTAGAGGCATGAACCCACTATCGAGCATAAATACCCCCTCTTGGGGTCACAAGCAACTACTTGGCCAACATAGCTACTAACAACGGAGAGCATGCAACATCACAAACAACACAGACATGATAGAATCAATAAGACAAAACCATTAATCAATCTTACATAGTAATCTCAATATCCATGGGATCCCCGCAAACATATCATGAATGATTACAAATAGATGAGTTCTTGATCATGAACGGAACTCACAAGATCTACACATGAAAGCACAAGGAGGAGATACAACCATCTAGCTACTACTACATGGACCCGGAGTCCAAGGTGGAACTACTCACGCTTCATACTAGAGGCTAGCATGATGAAGAAGAAGGCCTCCGGGATGATCTCCCCTCCGGCAGGGTGCCACGAAGAGCTTTAGATCCCCCCGATCTAGGGATGATGGCGGCGGCTAGAGACGGTTTCCTAGAATTTTGATCGAGTGCTTAGGGTATAGGCTCAGGGGCTTCTTCTAGGCGAAGAGGTGAGGCTGGAGGGCCACCAGGGCGGCTTCACCCCCCAGGCATGGGGTGGCCCACTCGCGCGGCCAGAGGGTGTGGCCCCCTGGTGGTTCTCCTTTGTCTCGTACTCCGGCTTCGTGTTCCCCACGGCAAAATATTGACTTCGACTTTTGTCCTGTCCAATTCCGAGAATATTGATTTTCTACCTTTCTGAACCAAAAACAGAAGATAATAGGCAACTGGCACTGTGGCAACTTGTTAATAGGTTAGTACCAGAAAACATATGAAAAGCACCTCAAAATGTGGACAAAGCTAAGCAAAGTAGATACTAAACAAGCATGGAACATATAAAATTATAGATACATTTCCGACGTATCATGAAGAGAGAGGTTTAGTGAATCTGAAAGATTGCTGACTTGAGATCCAATCACATAGTACGCCTTATGTAATAGTTTAAACTGCTGTAGTATGTGTGGCTACTGGATTTGTTATGTGTGGCTATTTAATTTGTAGTATGTGTGGCTAATGATTTGTAGTTTGTGTGGATACTGAATTTGTAGTACGTGTGGCTAATTTTGTAGTTTGTGTGTCTATTGAATTTGTAGTATGTGTGGCTAATAATTTTTGTGAATAACCAAGGTTAGCCTCCTCAAAAGAGGGTAGGCTAGCAATGATCAATGTCACCATTGCCAGGAAAATGCTGCTGGTGAGCGATCAGAAAGGCACGAAATGCTGCTGGTTTGTATGCCTCGAACAATTTTTACATAGATTTGTTTGAGCTAGTGCGTGATTCTGTATGGAACTTGCATGAATAAACCACCCAAGATCATTTCATAAAATGCTATCTGGATCTTGTCTCCCTCGGATAAGTATGACAGTAAACAGAATTCAACCGCCGGTAGTAATTGAATAAATGGATACATCATGATAGTATTTGGTTACTTCCAAACTAATTCCATACTACACTATGGATAGCTGCACAAAAGGGACCTATTGCATATACAAAAGGCATTCTACAGAGTTAGTCTGAACTTAATTGTTTTACACTGAAGAAACTGCAGATCTCCACCATAAAAGTTGGCTAGACAATTGCCTAGAGAGGAGATAAGTCCAGCGATTGTTCAACCACAACTGATCTTTTTCCTTTCTGCCAAACTTCAAGACATATCCAATGTTCATGCACTAGTTGATGCGCTTGAACCAATCCCGGTTCAGTATGAAAATCCACGCCGCTACAACGATTTCATCGAGCGTGAACTCCGACTTCTTGTGGCAGGGATTGTAGGTACCTGTGAATCTGAACCTGAATTCCGTTGCTGAGTTGTTGCCTGTCGTCGGCTCCAGTTGTCGAACACTCCAACAAGCTGAGTGTAGATGGATGCACGCCGCCGCAGTGTAGCCACCTACGGTGAATAGGATGGATCGTCTTTGCCGCTGATGGTGTGCGCCCAGATTGCCCCACGGTAAGGTCACCCACGCCGAGGCATGGAGGTGAGAGTTTGTTGACCTTGGCTCCGCCCTGTTCGGGGGTTTGTTTCCTCGGTGGCAAGCTCGCAGTAACGATTTGGAACGTACCTTCTTTCCCGTGCGTAGAGCACACGAAAATTCCACCGCACGCATTCTCCACAATGCTTGGTTGGCCCTTCTCGACGCTGCCATGGCCTTCGCCATTGCCACCGCCGCCACCGCAGATGCAACACATTATGTGAAATCAACCGTCTCGGATGGAAATGGAAGACCGTCCTTGTAGTATAACCACATGGACTACCTCAGAGGGGCCAAATAGCCAAGCTTCGGCGGCGGCCAAGTACCACGCTGGGGCCATAGCTAAGCTTCCTAAGAGTGTATCTTATTTATTCGAAACTAGTTCGACAAACTGCTGAATTTTTATTTCCCTTCTTATCACAAGAGTGCTAAGATATTAAAAATACAAGTCATGGCTAGCAACTGGATCGGGCAATGTACCAGGTCAGGGTTCCATTATAAGTATATTTACGAGTGTGTCCTTAGTTGTGTCCAGAAATTTTGCGTGTGCCACTATGATCATAGAATTGTAGGAACACCATCAGAAACAGGGGAAGAGGACGTGGCGTTTTACTGACTGGTGGGTCTTCCAACCTCGACCATCGACGGCGCGCATCCCAGGTTCGAGGATTAGTGCTCCTCATTATTCTATGATTTTCCATATTTTGTTGCTCGCTCGCAGCTCCGCTACGCTCCACTGCTCTGGTCTTGCATGCTGCCACTCTATCCCTTCCGGCAACACTCTCGTCCTCCCCCTCGACTATCGTCCTCCCGTCATCCCCTACCCACCCTGCCTTGCCCCCTTTCCCTGTCTCCTTGCCTCTATCGCAGCCCAGGCGCGTGTGGGAATGAAAATCGTTAGGTGGGCGCTAGGTTCTCGCACAACGAAGGTGGCTTTGATCTTGATCCCACACAAAAAATGGATCCTGCATGGCTGGAGAACACGAAGATGGGTCCTTACCAGATGGAGAGCGAGGAGATGGACCATTCAAGGCTGGAGAACATGGAGGAGCACGAAACAGGGGAAGAGGACACATGGTGCAAAGCTTTGGTGCTCTAGAGCCCATTGAACATGGCGTACATACTCCCTGAAGGGTAATAACTACAATTCCATCTCTGCATCTCCCAATTAGCATTTCTAGTCCCATGTTGATGGAGAGGATCTTTGTTGGTGACCGTAGGACGTCTGCTTCATCCAGATTTATTTTGAAGTTTCAGCATGGGTGTCAGAATGAAACATTGTCTGATGGTAGAATCGCAGTTACCAGTGGATTTGATTATTGGCTGACAGTAGACATGGAGGACATACCTCTAAGTGACTTGCACATGCAATTTGGCAAGATTCCCATTGGCCAGCATGATGAATTTTTAATCAGGTACTACGACACAAATTCTAGACTTTATGTGACATTACAACTGAGGAGGCTCTGGCCATGATGTGGGGTAAACACCTCGGCCATCCTCACATCTCTATTTTTGATATCGAGCGCCCGACCAGCCTTTCGTTGATCATGAAGACATTGAAATGTGTGGCGGTCAGGGTGATTGTGTGCTCAATGATGATGATGATGATGAGAAAGAATATCCAGATGTGGATGCTGACCCTAATAGGATGGAGAGTAGGGAATATTTGGTTGATTCGAACTATGAGCCTGACTATGGGACTGATGAGGAATAGGAATGTGAAGATGGGGAAATGGGATACAGATACGATGATGAAGACGATGACAGGACAGTGATACACTTTGATAGGGACAACCCTACAGCTGATGAGGGGACAATCTTTGATACTGTGGAGGAATGCAGATATGACGTTGCTACATATGCAATAAGAGTTCGGTTCAAATTTATCGTTGAAAAGAACGACCAAAAGAGATTTAGGGTGCATTGTAGGGAAACAAAGGTGTGTAATGGATATTGCATGCATCTCCAATGTGGGGTGGACAACCATTTCAAGTTTCAATAGCTACATTTAGTTTTAGTCTTTCTCATATTTGTTTTGCTGATGAGTCCTCTGATTTATTTTTATTCCCATTGAATGCAGATCAAGGTTAACATAAATAAACACAACTTCCCTAATACTTCTTTAAGTTATAAAATTAGACCCGCGAGAACCAAGTGGATTGCTGCTAAGTTACTTGACTGGGTGAGGTAGGATCATTGTATTGGACCTGCTGAACTCAGAACTAAGCTAAGCAAAAAGTTTAACGTTCTGATTCCTTACCATAGAGTCTTTGATGGGAAGGAGATGGCTCTAGACTTCATTCAGGGCAAGTGGACTGACAATTTTCACATGTTGTATAGCTTCAAAGCTAATGTAGAGAAGACATCACCTGGTAGTGTTGTTGACATTGATTACGAGGTTATGAAAGGAAGAGAAAAGGTGTAACACCCCCGGTCACTCTGGACCGACGACTATCACTTCTGGAAGCTCAATAGGATCTCTAGACTAATCCCACAGACCAACACTAGTCTTTTCTGCGCACTTTGTCCTCACTTGTGCGCACCCGGTTACCCACTTCCCGGTCAGTCACCCATCATAGAATTTCTCTAGGCCAAGCACGCTTAACCTTAGAGTTATTTTCGAATGAGCTTCCGGAAAAGAAGTTGCAACTTGTTGGTATGATTATCCTATCAATCCTATTAAGCCATGTGCTGGATCTCACATACACCCATCCTTTAGAAGATCGATACCCTCATCGATCAAGCACACCCCAGGAATGTTCCCTCATGGCACGCGTATGTGCATCCACTGCGGCACATGTGCCATGTCATGTCCACTCCGGGCCACACGCGCCATGCTCCACATGTCCCGCCACTGACCGGCACACACCCGACACGCGTATGTGTGTCCAGTGCCGACACATGTGTCATGCCGTGTCCACTCCGGGCACACGCTCCATGCTCCACATGTCCCGCCACTGACCCGCACACACTCGTTTAACCGCGAGGATCGGCTCTGATACCACTTTGTAACACCCCCGGTCACTCCGGACTGACGACTGTCACTTCTGGCAGCTCAATAGGATCTCTAGACTAATCCCACAGACCGACACTAGTCTTTTCTGCGCACTTTGTCCTCACTCGTGCGCACCCGGTTACCCACTTCCCGGTCGGTTACCCATCCTAGAATTGCTCTTGGCCAAGCACGCTTAACCTTAGAGTTATTTTCGAATGAGCTTCCAGAAAAGAAGTTGCAACTTGTTGGTATGAGTATGCTTCAGGAGATGGTTTGTCTGCCAGTAGGCATGCTAGAAAGGGTTCCTAGACGATTGCAGACCATACTTGGTAATAGAGGAAACTTCTTTAACAGGGAAGTTCAGGGGACAGCTTGCTACCGCTTGTGTCGTGGACGTGCATAGTTGGCTTTTCCCATAGCCTATGCTGTTCTTGAGGGTGAATCGACTGAAAGATGGACATAGTTCATGTAGAGACTACGTGCAGTAATTGGTCACCCTGAAGGCTTGGTGATACACACTGGTGCATGCAAGGGTCTTCAGAATGTTGTTGATGCTATTTTTCCTGGGGTTGAGCATAGGGAATGCATGTGGCACCTCGCTACTATCTTCACAAAGAATTTCAAAGCAAAGACCTTTGAAGACAAGTTGCCGCGATCAACATACACGTACACCCTAAGCATGCATGCTACTTACATGCAGAACTTGTATACCATGCCAAAGCTGAAAGAATACCTCGAAGAACATCATAACAAGTTATGGGCCAGAAGCAAGTTTGGTGAGTTAAACAAAGTGGATTTTGTTTGCAATAATCTGACAGAAAGGTTCAATGCTAAGATTAGGAGTATGAAGTCACTTGCAATTGTTATTTTGTTAGATCCAATAAGATAGAGTATAATGGTGAAGATAGATTTTAGGAAGAGAATTTGTGCAAGAAAAAAGGCCGTAAAATAGTTCCAAAGGTGGTTTTATTACTGAATGCAAGAACCAGGGGCAATGAGAATGATAAAGACGAGGATGGTCAGAAGTTCAAATACATTGGCTGAGGTTTATGCACGAGACATGCATGGAACTGAATGGAGGTTTACTGTAGACATTGGTAATAAGACTTGTTCATGCAGGAAGTGGTAGGTTACTGGTCTGCCATGCCACCATGCACCGCACTTCATATTAAAGCTGAGAGGTATAGGTGATGAAATAGAGAACTATATTCATAACTATTTCTCTATAGACAATTTTGATGCAACTTTTGCAGAAAACATACCACCTATTGGTGATGAAAATGATTGGGAGATAGTTGATCCAGGGTTCAAACTCGAACCACCAGTTCTTAGGAGGCCACCTGGGAGGCCTAGAAAGTAAAGGACCGAAGCCTTCAACGCAAAAGGTTCAAGACTAGGAGCAAGGAAGCGAAAGTGCAAACGGTGTGGAGGGTTGGGCTATATCAAGAGGCTATGCAAAAATCCAGTTCCATGTGATTTCAGAGATGCTGACCTTGTCGCCGTTCAAATCATGCATGCACAAGATGAGGCTTCTCAGGAAGAACAGGAGGAAGCGCAGCGAGATGACGTAGAGGGAGTGCTGCATGTGAAAGAAAACAGTGATGCGCATGTGGAGGGAAACGTTGGTAGCAGCAATTGGTTGAGGACGTGGATGTGCCGGCGGGGATAGGGGGCGAAAAGAAACAAAAGGGTAAGCGGAAGCGGATGGGAAACGATAATAATGTAGTTGAGTTTGAATATGAAGAAGTTGCTGGGGTGATTGAGGATGTTCTTGCGGATATTTCAGCTAACTGCAGGAGAAACAATAAATCACTATCAATTTTGTCTTCGTACGATTCTCCGGACGTAAGGTAAGCTTGAAACTAGTTTTACTTGGCATTTTGATCATTTTTGTTTCAGTCCTCATCAACTATTGTTTAGTGCAGCGCGGGACTAAATAGTAATGAGAGGAGTAGATAAGGTGGCACAGTAACATCGTTTCTTGAATTTTCATTGAAATTTATATAAATCTGGTACTTGTAACGGGTATGTGATGTGTGGTGTCGACCAGATTCCAGGTCGTTAGATATTACAATAATTTTTAAACTGATTATCCATAAACAATAATTATGGATTTGTAACAGTTCAACGACCAAAATTATGGCCATGCCATGGAGTTGGTGAGTCTCACCTCCCTTGTATTCCCATCTCAAATAACATGACACGTGCGTCTCCTTCTCCTCTAACGCACTCCAAATTTATGACTGTGCCATCAAGTGCTGGGAGAAGAGACAGCATACCGTCCCATCAGCCTCGCCTCGTCTTTGACTGCAACGTCTGATGCTCACATCGGCTACGTTAGGGGCATTGATGCTCTAAGAGGAAAAATCTTTGGCAAAGAAAAAAAGGATAAAAAAGAATCTTCATAAATAGGTTTTATATTCTAGTAGAGGGGCCTACCGGTGTGTCTAAACACTGGAGCATACTTGGTTTTGCTAGGCTCGTGTCTAAGATTTTCTTTAGACTCAACCGACACTGTCCAAGAAAAGAGCTTTGACAAACAGAAAAGAATAGGAAAGAGCCCTTTTAAATAGGTTTTTATTCTAACAGTGGGGCCAATCAGTGTGTCTAAACGTTGTAGCATATTTTCCTCTGCTAGACTCGTGTCTAAGATTTTTGCTAGACTCAAACAACGTTATACACGATCTTACAACCTGGGTATTCTATCCGAAGAGGTCATTAAAGCTATCGTACATAGATTTAATTTAGGATCAAATGACCCTAATCGACTATGCCGCTCCCGCTGTCTTCGTCGTGCATGACATCCTCCGCGTAGCCGTCCGCCTCTTCTGAGTATGAATCGATGAGGATGAGCCCGGCGACGTTCGTCTTCACGATTGCTGCATGGCACGCAGCATCAATAATGGTGGAGGGCGTATGCCCAGGCACTACCTAGAAGCGCTGCCTCCCTTTGGGGTTGCGCAGATCCGGGTGGATCTCCGGATGATGAGCTCTGCAAATCCAAAGAAACGCCTCCCGCTCCTTCTTGAAGCGCCTTGTCCAGTACGCGCTGGTGAGAGCGTATCGGTCCATTGCCCTCTTCCTCTCTGGAAGTTGGTGGCAGCGCTCCTCGATTTTCCTCGATAGCGTGATGCCGCACAAGAGCGGATCCACGGGCACCCCGACGTAGCTGAGCTCATAGACGGACGGTAGCCTCGCTAGCGGTGGCGTGAGTATGTCATAGTGGGCAAACAACTTGGCCTTGTGCAAGCTCAGACGGGGCCTCTTCATGGCGAGGCGCCATTTCTTTAGGTAGGATTCAACGCTTGTGCTGACGCGAGTTGCAGGGAATGAACGGGGTTTGAGCTTCGGCCACATGGTCGCGTTTATAAAGTCAAGGAGGTAGGCCCACTGGTGGTTATGAGGGCCAATAGGGACGCAGAAATGCCTACTCGCGCATCGCTGTTTCAAAGGACGATCCTTATTGTCCATTCTCCCTAATCCAACGGTGCCTAACAACTGGGACGCAGAATCAACCTGACCGCATTGGGGGATTCTAGAAGAGCCTAACAATAGGCATAGTTTTTGCAAGGTTAATGAGCTAGTTAACGTGGTTTATCCTGGGTTTGACCAGATTTCAAAATATCATAAGTATTTCACAAGCATGCGCGGAAATTGCCTCAGGCCCATGGGCGTGCCCTAATCTTGCATATCCTTTGGGAAAACACCGGTTTTTCGGGTTCAGAAAATGGAAAGTCGAGATTTCTCTTAATGAACACGAAATCTTTAGTTGGAGAAGTCACTTGCGATGCCGAGAGAGATCTAGGTGCCAGATTTGGGATCAATCAATGGAGTGGTTCCATGTTCTGGGCAGCGAGGGGGGGAATCTAGGTTGGAAGCCATGTTAACTCACACTCAATAGACATCCTGGTGGTGCCTTGGGTTCCAAAGGACCTGGTATGCGTTGCCAATGATTTAATGAGGGCAGTGGGTCACATGCAAGGGCTCCAGGAGCTGTTTTCACATTCTTTATTTTTTTAGATTTTGTATGGTGCTGCCCGAGAAAAGGTGAAACCTGGTGGTGGCCACAGCAACGCGACGGTCGGTGCAATCTTGGATCCAGGCATGCATCCAGCCTAGGTACCCCATGGGGCACCCCAAACCATTTTTCCCTGAAAATTGAGAGTGTCTTATAGGGTACATATAGTTAGAAAACGCACTTAGCGGGCCGTAACTCCAAAAAATATAGTATATGCTTGCACCATGAGATAAATACCCACCTTCGGGAATGGCCATGCACCATGGTATAACATGCATGGATAATTCCCTAGTCCCATGGGCGCGCCCTAAGCTTGCACCTCCTTTGGGAAAACACCGGTTTTTTGGGTTTAGAAAATGCAAATTCGAGATTTCTCCAAATGACCACGAATTCTCTAGTTGGAGAAGTCACTTGTGATGCCAAGAGGAAGCTACGTGTCGGGTTTGGGCTCAATCCATGGAGTGGTTCCATGTTCTGGGCAGAATGGGGGAATCTAGGGTTGGAAGCCATGTTAACTAACACTTGATAGACATCCTGGTGGTGCCTTGGGTGCCAAAGGACCTGTTATGCCTTGCCTATGATTTTATGAGGGCAGTGGGTCACATGCAAGGGCTCCAGGAGCTGTTTTCATTTTTTTTTAGATTTTGTTTGGTGCTGCCCAGAGAAACGGTGAAACCCGGCGGTGGCCGCGGCAACACGACGGTTAGTGCAATCTTGGACCCAGGCATGCATCTAGCCTAGGTACCCCCTGGGGCACCCCAAACCATTTTTCCCTGAAAATTGAGAGTGTCTTATATGTAGGGGTTCGTCGCATGGAAAAAAAATTTCTATCGCATGAACACACAAGCCAAGATCTATCTACTAGATTTTAGCAATGAGTCGATAGAGTACTAACCCTCGAAGATACAAAGCAGTTAACGAGATCGGATTCTCGTGGGTGATGTAGTCGTTCACTTGCCGATCTCAATATCGCGTATACGATCCTTTCGGCGCCGCGTTCCTGCAGCCCTCCCGCATTCGGTCACATGTATGGTACTCGATGAAGACCTTCCTCTCCCTTGTTCCAGCAGGTAGCGGAGGTTGTAGCTCTCTCCTCGCGATTCCAGTAGCACAATGCAATGGTGTCGGAAGTAGAGTGGAGATTCCGCAGGGCTTCTCCCAAGCCGGAGCAGGTATGGTGGAGTGGAGAGAGGGCCTCGGAGATCTAGGGTTTAGAGGGCTGAGGGGTTTAGAGGTAGCCAGCGGCTAGGGATTAGCTACATGGCGGTTTTAGAGGAGATCTAAGGCAACCGCATCTAGAGGGGAGGCGGCGACTGACCTAGGGTTTTTATGTAGGTTGCAAGGGGGGCGCCCCCTCCCCTCTATTTATGAGAGGGAGGGGCAGTTGGGAAGGGGATTCCTTCCCCAATTCCTCCTCATGGCTGGCACAAGGGAGAGGGAGGAATCGTCCCTTAGGTAGGATTCCTTCCCTCCTTCCACTTGGAAACCAAAGTCCCACTTTGACCTTTTCAAACTGCCTTATTTTGACTTTCAAACTAGAGTTTGATTTCTCTCTTCCAAGTGTCCAGCCAAGTAACCTAGGACATGATGCAACCTTTCCACTTTGTCATGACACATCCATGTATCATTCCCCTTCCGGATCGGTGAACCTTCTAGACCCTTCTAGAACATTCCGGTGAAAACACCAGAACCCTTCCCAAACTCCATAATTGGACTTTCCTTATATGAATCTTATTCTCCGGACCATTCCGGATCTCCTCGTGATATCCTGTATCCCACCCGAGACTCCAAACTACATTCGGTATCTTTACTCACTTTCCATATCTACTAAACAACATTGAATCCTTAAGTGTGTCTCCCGACAGTTCGTGAATTATGCAGACATGACCGACACTCTTCTCCGATAAATAACCAAAAGAGGAATCTGTAAAATCATATGGCTCAAACATATTTCTATCATTACTTCGTGATCAAACGAACCATTTACATACGATACCAATTTCCCTTTGTCTCGCGATACATTACTTATCCGAGGTCTGATCGTTGGTATCTCTGCATACCTAGTTCAACCTCATTACCAACAAGTACTATTTTCTCGTTCCTGTGATATGTGATCCCTTGTTATCCAGTCACATGCTTGCAAGACAATTGGATGACATTCCACCGAGAGGGCCCAGAGTATATCTATCTGTCATATGGATGGACAAATCCCACTCTTGATCCATGTGCCTCAGCATATACTTTCCGAACACACAATGCCACCTTTATAACCACCCAGTTACGAAGAAGTGTTTGATGTCATCAAAGCATCCTTCTGGTGATGGTGATTAGCATGATCTCATGGTCAAAGGATTTAGGTTGCTATGTATCTGAAAACTTATAGCAAACAAACTATTGAAATGACTTGATCTTTATGATACATTTATCTATAGGACTATGCCCATCACATCATTCCCCTAATGATATGACCTTGTTGTTAATAACATATCAATGTTCATGATCAGGAAACCATGATCATATATTAACCATCAAGCTAGTTTAACAAAGAGGCTTTACTAGGGACTCTTACATCTTTACAAATCACACAAGTATTAATGTTTCCAGTTAATACAATTATAGAATGGTATGTAAACATTTATCATAAGCATGAATATATGATAATAACCACTTTATTATTGCCTCTTGGGCATATCTCCAACATTATAGGGTACTTACTATTAGAAACCGCATTTACCGGGCCGTAACTCAAAAGAAATACAGTATATTCTTGCACCACGAGATAAATACCCACCTCCAGGAATGGCCATGAACCATGGTTTAGCATTCATGGAAATTGCCTCGGGCACATGGGCACGCCCTAATCTTGCACCTCCATTGGGAAAACACCGGTTTTTCGGGTTCAAAAAATGGGAAGTCAAGATTCCTCCAAATGTCCACGAAATCTCTAGTTGGAGAAGTCGCTTGTGATGCCAAGAGGGAGCTAGGTGCCGGGTTTGGGATCAACCCATGGAGTGGTTCCATGTTCTGGGTAGCGAGGGGGGAATCTAGGGTTCGAAGCCATGTTAACTCACACTCGATAGACATCCTGGTGGTGCCTTGGGTGCCAAAGGACCTGGTATGCCTTTCCTATGATTTTAGGAGCTCGGTGGGTCACATGGAAGGGCTCCATGAGATGTTTTCACATTTTTTTAATTTGTAAGATTTTGTTTGGTGCTGCCCAAAAAAACAGCGAAACTAGTCGGCGGCCGTGACAACGCGACGGTCGGTGCAATCTTGGACCCAGGCATGCATCCATCCTAGGTACCTGAAAGGATCGTATGGGCACCTAGAGGGGGGTGAATAGGTGCTACTTCAAATTTTACTCTTTTTCAAATTAGAGTTTGACACGAAAGGTAAATTCTCTAGATTATGCAACTAAGGTGAAATTACCTATATGTCAAACTAGCACATACACTAAGAAAGAACAAGTAAAGTAAAGTGCAGTAAATGATAGAAGTAACCAAAGTGGAGCACACGTAGACACAAGGATTTGTTTCCCGTAGTTCCTTCCTTTTGAGGGGAAGTACATCTACATTTGGAGCGGGGGTGGTTTCAAACCACCAATGCCACGAGAGGCCTCCCTTGTTCTCTAATGAACCTCACCCCAAAGGGTTCAATCCACCTCTTTCACTATAACGGCAACCTTCGAGGTGGAAGCCGACACCTTTACAAAAATTTCGAGGCACACATCCACAACCTAATTGGAGGCTCCCGAATACAATAAAGTTGTCAAAAAATCAAAGACAAGGTTGTAAGAACCAAATCAAAATCTAGGGTTTCCAAAGAAACACTAGAGCAAGGGGCCCTCAAGGGGATGAGGGGGAAATGAAGATCTCTCTTGGTGAAGCTACATATCAAGGCCTCCTCCATCGATTCTCCAAAGATCAATGACTTTGGATGGTTGAGTGAAGAGATCTTTTGTATTTGGTGGCTCAAAAAGTGATGTTGTTCTTGATATGGTCAAGCAGATCCCAAGGTATAAGAAGGCACCTTTATATAGGGCCCTAGAAATTAGAGTTGTTGTGAGTCACTTATACCGGATAGTCCGACAGAATCATACCAGATAGTCCAGCCCAATCGGACACTCTAGTGCAACCTTGCTGGACACTCCGGCTTGTAGAGTTTACGGCCAGTGTCCGGCAGGTGTTCGGGTAATGTCCGAAGGGGCACACAGGACGTCCACACCTCGCAAAGAAAATCTGGGAAATCCCCAGGTGGAAGTACCGACTTGATACGACTAGAGGGGGAGTGAATAGGCGTCTACCCAATTTTAATTTGTTTCTCACTTTTAGGCTCAACGAGAAAGGAAGTTATCTAGAGATGCAACTAAGTGAACAACCTAAAGCAAGAAAACAATCACCAAACACAAAAACAGTAAATAGCAAGGAGTAAAGGAAGGGAACGAAGTAACCGGAGAGGGGACACGGAGATGTAATTCCCATAGTTCACTCCCAAGGAGCTACGTCTACGTTGGAGAGGTGTCGGGGCCACACAAGGTCACCCGAGCGCCACAAAGGCCTCACCTTCTTCTCCGGTGAGCTCCCCCCACAAAGGAGGCCTCACAATCCACTAACCGGTGACCATGAAGGCGCCAACCGAAACCTTTACACCAAGGTTGAGGAGGAGGCTCCACAACTCAATTGGAGGCCCTCAACGAAACCTCACAGCTTTACAAAGCAAGCCTTTGCTCCGAGGATGCCCTACACCGTCTAGGGTTCCAAGAAACCCAAGAGCAACAAGATCCACAAAGGATGGGTGGGGGGAATCAAATCTTCTTTGGTGGAAGTGTAGATCTAGGTCACCTCCCTCGCCTCTCAAAAGATCAGGTCATTTGAGTGGCTAGAGAGAGAGATCTAGTGAGGTGAAGCTCAAGCATTAATGGAGGAGAGAGAAAAATTCGAGGGAAGAAGGGAGGAAGAAGAGGGGTGCCTTAAATAGGCCCCCTCGCGCTGAACCGTTACAGCCCCCACGACCTCACCGGAAGTTCTGGTGAGAGGCCGGAAGTTCCGCCCAGCCTGGCTCCAACGGTCATCAGACCATTGACGCCCGCTCCAGAAGCGCAACCGGAAGTTCCGGTCAAAACAGACCGGAAGTTCCGGTGAACTTCCGACGCAAGTTCCGACCAAGTTCCGGAAAATAGAACACTTCAAAACAGAAGGTTACTGAGCCTTCATCGGAACTTGGAGTGGAACTAGGGGCGGAATTTCTGGGTCGCGAACCGAATCTGGCCGGAAGTTCCGGCGGCTGGGCGGAAGTTCCGCTCAGGACCTTTTGGCAGGACAAGTTCCGATGCAAGTTCCAGCCCAAGTTCCGGCAAATAGAACACTTCATACAGAAGGTTACTGATCCACCAACAGAACTTGGGGCGGAACTAGTGTCAGAACAAAGCTTAGAACAGCCTGCAGAAAAAGCCTGAGCGGAACGTCCGGCGCCAGGCCGGAAGTTCCGGTGAGACACAGAAGGCTCCAACAGACCAGGAACTCACTCTCTCACGGAATAGTAGGAGACACAAGGGCATCAAGTTTTTATTTTAGAAGTTATAATGTCGAGATCTCCCATAGTTCAAACTTTAGTTGCTCAGTATTGTCCATAACCGGGGACACGGCTAAGTACTTAGATTTTATTAACTTCTGCAGAAGGAGTACACTTTACCCACATGTCACAATCCCATCCTTTTGCCACCAGTGGCCTACTGGATTAGTGCTCACCAAGATGGAGTACTGGCAGACTGAGAATGTGACGAAGTCTTTCCAAAAGGTCCTCCCATACATCATTTCTAGCTTGTCTTCAGCCCCCATGAAGCATTCCAGATCCCCATGTCCGGTAACTAAAGACAATGTATGGGTCTTCCTAATGTAATTGACGAAGCCAGAGCCATAATAGCATGTGGTTGCACACGAAAGCCACAATTGGAGAAACATATTCAATCTCTAAGTTTCCTAGGTGGTTTTCTTTTGGAGCACAACACAAAGTGATTCCCATAAACATGGTTCCTTTTGTTGCCACCTTCTCCAAAACTTAAAGTATCCACCACCTAGGTGGTTCATTGAGTCCTTGTTTTATTATGTAAAACATAAGTCCTTTTCTCATCCTTTGTAAAATCTCAACATGTATCTCTTTTCAAAATATAGCATGGCTAAGCATGTACAACTACAATATTTTCACTAAGGAGTGTATAGGGAATCCTATTAGGATTTAGCATAGCATAAGTATAAAATTGTTTTCATGCATGTTTTTCATAATCCACTAAGTATATGAAAATAATAGGACTTTTGAATGATAGTGTAACTTGCCTTTTGGTAGAGAATGGTGGTTCACTCCTTGATCTTGCTAGTCTCTCACTTTGCTAAATTCACTACAAGTCAATCAAGCAAACACAAAATCAACTAACATTCCAACCAAAGTCAAACAAACAATCTCATACTCACAAAGCAATGGAATCTAAGTCCTGCATAAGTATGCAAAGGATGGTTCTATTGTAAGGATGGTCTCCACTAGGTTTATAAACTTTTTAAGGTCCACATTGGTCATTTACCAAAATGGCAAAGTCATCTGCAAAAGGCTTTAGTCCATAAACCATTTTTTTTTAAATCCAACCATCATTTCATGTGGTGAAAAATATTTTTATCAAAGTAAAACTTTATGTTTTTCACCAAGTGAGTTGCCATTTGCAAAGCTTGGTGTTTTGGGTCAGTAGGTTTGGTCCAAACATTTTCCCAAAGTTTTCCTTGCAAAAACATTTCCATAATAAAATCAATAATTTTATTTGGCTAGAAAATGGCCAAGTCAAATAATTCAACCTAAATTTTACCAAAATCATTTTTAACACCAAGGGTTGGTTCCTAGGGTCAGTAAGGTCACAACAAACAATTTTGCAAAAGTTTTAATCCAAAAATCATTTTTAAACAATTTTTCTAATCCAAATAAGCACACAAATGTTTCTGCAAATTCAAACAATCTAACATATACTATTTGCTAAACTAAAGGCAGGGTTGGTTAGGTCTTTCTCTCCTGAATCCAATGACATAAAATTTGTAATTTTTGGACGTGTGGATCCAAAGATACAAGGGTTTGAAATTCACAAACAAATCTGTTTTCAAATCTTATTTTAGATCTAATATAGGCCACGCGTCGCGTCGTGATTGGCCGATACCGGTTCGTCTGGATCGCGTGCTGCGGACCGCAGGATCTAGTTTGATCGCACGGCACAGGGCGCGTACCCTTTCGCTGTTAAGTGAGACTATCGTGAGTGTCAGATCTTGATCGGACGGCTATGGGGTGCTCGACCATAGACCAGCGGCGCTGCGGCGGCTGCTGGCGGCGGAGCGACCAGACGGTGGCGGCGCCGGTGAAATAGGAAGCGCGGTAGAATAAGGAGATGCTCACCAGAATCGCGGGATCGTGGTGAAGCTCAAGGTACCCGCGAGAAGGCAAGGGGCGCACGGGTGTCGTCGGAATTCCTCGCCGGAGATGCTCTGGTTCTCGGTTGCGGTCAGACGCTGTCAGGGGCGAGGCTACAGGGTTCGCCGAAGCAAGGCAGAGGGTGTGTTAGACGCAGACGGAGCTGGAGATGATGTGAGCATCCATGGAAAAGCTAGGGGCAGTCGAGGCTTACCGGGGAAGTTTGACGGAGACGAGACAGACGGCGGCGCTGCAGGTCGTCGTCGAAGTCGAGGTTACAGGGCACCCGCGGTTGAACGGAAGGCACGGGCAGAAGCTCCAGGGGCTGGGGAGTGTGTGTGCTTGGTCAATGAGGCAAGGGGAGGTCTGGTTTCGCCGGAATCGTCACCGGAACATCATCGGACAGAGGGCGGTGTGCGGCGCAATTCGTCCAGCCTGGGGGCAGAGAGAGGGAGTGGTCTGGGGGAAATGGAGGAGAAGGCGCTGGCGCTTAAAACAGCGTGGTTGCAGGAGGGATTAACTGCGGCGTTAACTCGAATTGATCCTCGCGAATTCATCGCAGAAGAGAGGAACTGGTCTGCGAGGGAGGGGTGAAGGAGACGATGAACAGGGAAAATGGGCCTACCAGTCAGTGGGAAAAGGAGAGAGGGGGAGTCCACCGGTCAGTGCCACTGCGAGTTAACTAATTGGTGCGAATCGTTTTCTTTCGGGGTGAGGTGCTGGGCTGTTTCTGGGCCTGTTTGGGCTGCTGGGTTGGGTCAGGTCCATTTCCTATTTTTTCCTTCTGAATTCTTTTTCCTTTTCTATTTCTATTTTTCTGTTTTGAATTTCCAAACAAACAAACAATGTCCAAATAAAATCAAACAACACCCAAACTTTGTAATATTGAAATTGGTTCTGTTCAGTAACATGAACCAAAATCCAAATTCAAATTAATAATTTTAATAATAGGGGCTATTACTATTTAATTAAATGGATGTACCAATTATTAAATTCATAGGTTTGATTTAACTCAAAGCTCCACTTGAGAACTAAATAATTTTAAACCATTCAATAGGTTGTATTTGAAATTAAGGAATATTTGGAAAGCTTGTTTTAAAATAAAAATAACATTTTGTTATATAGGGTCCATTAATAATTTAAATAAAATGGGCCTTAGTTATTAAATCAAATAGAGTTTGATTTTTATTAATAAAATCTTTATTTGAGCCCTAAATATTTTCAAAACCAAATCAGTAGGTTTAATAAAGAATACTTGGATATTTGTTTAAAACAAAATAACCTTTTTATTTTAGAGTCCATTATTAATTAAATACAATAGACTTTCCTTATTAAATCAATTAGGATTTGTTTTATTGAGATATTTATTTTGAAATCTAAAAATAAAGACAAAACACTTTAGTAGGTATTATTTGTGAATATCAAATATTTGGGAAAAATTATTTTAAATAATTTAATAAGTTTTGATGTTTCAATTTAAATTGGTAAAACCTTTTATTTAAATAAAGTTGGATATTAAATCCTTATTAATTTATTTAAATAAACCTTTGCTAATTTTATTTAAAATAAAATGTTTTAATTCCCAAAGTTTGGCCAAGTTTTAATTTGGCCTTAAAAATATTCTTTATTTATAAACTTCTATTTCATTTGAAAATAAATCTTTTCACTTAAGAGTTTCAAAATAGTATTTCTCAATGTTTTTATTTTTCCTTTTATTAAATGTTTATCTGTTTAGATCCCTTTAGGTTTTATTTTAATTCAAATGGGTTTGAAGATCCAATTGAATTCAAAAAGTTTCTTCTGGCTCTGAAAATCAAACAAAGTTTTATTTTATTCATTTATTTTCACATAACAAGATTTGGAAAATCTTGGGATGTGACAGGCTACCACCCTTAAAATAAATCTCGTCCCGAGATTTGGGGAGGCTAGGGGTTACAAGCAGGCTCAAAACAACTAGGGTACTACCACCCTTAAAAATTTTCAAACAAAAATTACATATTGTCCTTCTTGGGATCCTGGCGGAAAATTTCTCTAAGCGAACATTTGCATTGAGTCCTTTGTTTCCATGCTTGACTCATGGACCAAGGTTGAGCTTCTCCATAGGTTTGTTCAACTGTCACATCCCAAGATTTTCCAAATCTTGTAATGTGAAAAATAAAGGAATAAAATAAAATTTTGTTTGATTTTCAGAGCCAGAAGAAACTTTTGGAATTTAATTGGAGCTTCAAACCCATTTGAATTAAATAAAAATCCTAAAAGGATTTAAAAATATAAACATTTTAAATAAAGGAAAACAAGATATTTTGGAAATACTATTTTAGATCTTTTAAATAAGAGGATTTGGCTTTCAAATGAAAAAGTGGATTTATAAATAAAGATTATTCTATATAGCCAAATTAAACCTTGACCAATATTTTGAAATAAATGTTTTGTTTTGAATAAAAATAGAAAACGTTTTATTTAAATAAAATAATAAGGAATTAATATTCAAATTTTATTCAAATAAAAGGTTTTACCATTTTAATTAAAACATCAAAACTTATTAAATTATTTTAAATAGGTTTTCCTAGTATTTTATATTCTCAATAAAACAAATCCTATTTGATTTAATAATAAAAAGTCTATTTTATTTAATTATTATTGGACCCTAAAATAAAATGTTATTTTATTTTAAACAAGTTTCCAAGTATTCCTTATTTCCAAATAAAACCTACTGATTTGATTTTGAAAATATTTGGATTTCAAATGGGGATTTTATTAATTATATCAAACCCTATTTGATTAATAAGCCATGGTCCATTTTATTTAATTATAAATGGAACCTTTAACAAAATTGTTATTTATTTTAAACAAGCTTTCTAAATATACCTTATTTCAAATACAACCCACTATTTTGGTTTTGAAAAATATATGGATTTAAATAGAGTTTGAAATAAATCAAATCCTAATTTGATTAATTAGCAATGGACAAATATTTAATTAATAATGGACTTTATTATTTAAAAATTATGGATTTTAGATTTAGGTTCAGGCTACTGAACAGAACCAAGTCAAACTTACAAAGTTTGGGTGTTGTTTGAATTGATGTGAACATTGTTTGTTTGTTTGAAATTCAAAACTGAAAAATAGAATTAGAAAAGGAAAAAGATTTCAGAAGGAAAAAAATATGGAACAGACTAGCCCAGCTATTCTGGCCCAAACAGCCCAACTTCAGACCCACCTCCTCTTTTCCACAAGCGTTTTCCTTCACCGCATAAACAACCCGATAGCCTATGACTGGTGGACCTCCCCTTTCTCTCCTTTTCTCATCGACACAGACCCCACCAAGCCCTCTTCTTCCTCACCCGCTTGGACTGTTCCTCCTTTTCTCGCCTCGCCGTTTCTGGACAAATAAATTCGGATGAATTCGTTTAAATGCGTGGTTAATTCTCCCCCTAGACCCTCCTGTCTTAATCCCCCTGGTATCCTCTTCCTTCTCCCGCAGACCACACCTCACGGAGCCCCAGTCGCATAATTGCTTATGACAACACCCTGTCCCCGACAACTTCCCGGCCGATTCGGCTGCCGCCACACGCCCTTGCCTCGTCGACCTAGCACACATACTCCACGCGTCCAGACGCATCCGTCCATACCAACCATTCACCTGCGGGAGCTCCAGAACGTCGGCAACAACTCCACCTATACGCCGCCGTCGTCTGCTACTTTTTTCCGGCTAGTCCTCCAGGTAATATCTGACCACCCCCTTTCCTCTCGATGATGCATACATGACCACCGACCGCATGCGCAGCTAACGCAGCCCCGAACTTTTCTTAGCGTGGTCCTAAACATCGCCAACGACGACAACCTGAGAGCACCGTCGCCCGCAGCTTCTCCGACGAGCAATTAGCAGCAACCACTTGCGCCCCTCGAGTAGCCGACCCCACCTCGAGCATCAGCAAGTCTCTGCGAGCCTGGTAAGCCTTGCTAGCCTCTCCCTCGCTTCCTGCATCGCCAGCTCCGCCGCTAGCAGAGCGTCGCCGCCGCGCGCTGCCGCTAAGCGCCGCCAGAGTTAGGTCAGGCCATCTCCAGCCGTTAGATGCAGATCGTAGGGGTACGACAGAATCACTTAACGCGAAGGGGTATGCGTTCAGGGTCGCACGATCGGACTTGATCCAACGCGCCAGAATAGTCAATCCGGGCGAAGCGGTACTGGCGAATGAAAATAGGACGCGTGGCACCAGGAGACTTAAAATAGGATTTGAAATCAGATTGAAATGCCATTTTGAAAACCCTATAACTTTCAAACCACACGTCCAAATTTTACAAATTTTATATCAATGAATTCAGGAGAGCAAGCCCTAGCCAACTTTGGCCTTGGTTTAGAAAATAGTATCTGTTTGTTTGCTCATTTTTGCAGATTCATTTGTATGCTTGTTTAGAGTATAAAAATTGTTTAAAAATTGAATTTAAGGATAAAACCTTTGCAAATTGGATTTTTGTGACCTTACTGACCCTAGGAACCAACCCTTGGTATTAAAAATGATTTTTGTAAAATTTAGGTTGGATTACTTGACTTAGTCATTTTCTAGCCAAATAAAAAGAATGGTTTTTGTTATAAAAATGTTTATGGAAAGAAAACTTTAAGGAAATGTTTTGGACCAAACCTACTGACCTAAAACACCAAGTTTTGCAAATTAGCAACTCATTTGGTGAACAACTTAAGAGTTTTGCCTTGATAAAAACATTTTTCACCACATGAAATGATGAATGGAATTAAAAGTGGTTTTGGATAAAACCCATTTTCTAATGACTTTGCCACTTTGGTAAATGACCAATTTGGATCTTACAAGGTTTAGAAACCCCATAGAGACCCTATTTGCAAAATAAAACTATCTTGTGCATGCTCCCATGCATGAATTGGTTTCCATTGTCTTGTGTGTGTGAATTAGTTTGAGTGATTATTGGTTTGGAATGTAAATTGAATTGGTGTTTTCTTGATTGACTTGTAGTGAAGTGTGAGACTAGCAAGATCAAGGAGTGAACTACCATTCCCTTACAAAAAGGCAAGTGATGCTTCATACTTTTGTCCCATTAGTTTCTCTATGCATTAGTGATTTTGCTAAGTAAAACTTGCATGGATTTTGCTAAGTATAGACCTTGCTATAAGAAAACCTAGTAGATGAATCCTTAGTAGGATTTTCCTAAGTTAAAGATTCCTACTACTATCAAGCTTAGCCTAGCTAATAGAAAACATGGGTGGAATATATATTCACACTATGGAAAAATATTCTAAGTCTGAGGACTTAGGTTTTGTTTAATAAAACAACTAAGTTAATGAACCTCCTGGGTGGAATGGAAGGATTGGGATATGTTGAGTGGTTCACAAAGCCATGGACTTGGATTGTGTATCTCACTTGTGGATGGCCACCCAGGCACAAAGGGATTTGAGATGTCAAATGTTGAGAAGCTTCAAGTGCAACCACTTGGCAATATGGGCTCTGCCATCATCATATAGGTTGCAAGAACTTAGCCATTTGGACAGTGGGTGGTAGTGTTTGATAGGTTGGAACGCGTCCATTTTGGTCTAAGGGAAGGCTTCTGAAAGATTTTGTCTTGGGAAACCAAGTCTTGTGGGGAAAGTGCACCACCTCTGCAGAGTGTAAAATCTAAGTACTTAGCCATGTCCCTGGTAAAGGACAATTTGAGCATCAAGACATGGAAGCAATCAAGAATCTCATCATTCAAATTTCTAATTTAAAACATGTGGATTGAACAAGGGTTGTTTGAAATCTTCAATCTTTGGTTGATAGATGCCTTGGAAAGGATCTTCAATCCTTGATTGAGAAAAATGATTTTGTCAAACAAAACTTAGTATTTTCAAATGTTAAGGAAAAATCTATTTTGAGCAATGCAAGCCTCAACTCCACTTAGCCAAATGCATATAGAAGATAGACTCCACTATACTACCATAGTATCACTTGCCAATACAATTCAAATGTATTGACCCTTTGTGGCTGTAACTTGTATGTTGCAGGTTTGATTGTTTTTAGTGAAGAATGATTGATTAGGATTACAAAGTCTACAACCAACATCTGCCTGTGGCACTATGAAGATGAAGGACCCCATGACTATAGTTATTCCGCTGCAATGTAATGTAATAGCCAAAAGAGCTATGTATGATGTAATAAAATTATGTTATTCCTGGTTATAAAGTTATATTATGACCTTTTTTTCTTGATATTACATCTTAACTGTGGATGCTAGCTATTGATCCAGGGACTAGCATTGTAAAACACAGGAGGAATCTACCTTATTAGGTTGAGACCCCTACAGTTCAACTTGTTCATCTTTTCTGGACAATTGCTTGCATAGTGTCCTGGATTCTTGCAGTTGAAACAATGGATATCTTGGAGTTATTTAAGTTGCTCTTGTGGACATGTTGCTACATAATGGCCTGGCTCTTTGCAGTTGTTACACACCACTTGGTCAATTCCCTTATTTTTCTTGTTCTCTGGGCACTCACTGGAGTAGTGTCCCATTTCCTTACATTTACGGCATTGCACAAGGTGCATGTCCTGTCTTGGTTTCTTGGGTTTCTTTGATCCTTTGAATTGGGTCGTCTTGTTTGGGGGTATGAGTGGTCCTTTTCCTTTGGTAGACTTGGATCCTTATTGTTTCCTTTGTTCCACCATGGAGTAGATAGGGCATTGGATAGGAGTATGATCGCTTCCTTCACATAGGTAGCAAGTAGCTTGAGAGGTGGGACATTGTCCAACAGGATGATTTTCTTCACAGTTAGGGCATTGACCTTCATGCTCCTTGGAAGTATGGTCCTTGTCTCCACAAATAATGCAAGCTGGGGCTCCATCTAGAATAACATTCTTGTCATCCTTGTTATCATAAACTCTTTTAGGATAGCTTTCTTCCATGTTGATCATTTGATTAGTCACCTTAAGCATCAGTTGGGATTGTTCTTCCAAAAACTTCTGCAGTGCTGGATCTTTATCACTATTGTTGGCTATGAACTGAGCTGTCAGTTGGTTCAACTGGTGTTGGGTTGCTATGAGCTCCTTCATGCTATCACCTTGGTTGGTGTTGGTGTCATCAACCTTGGAGTCCTTTGGAGTAGTCATCTGTTTGGGTTGAAGGAAAATTAGAATAGGCAAGATATTTCTAAGGAAATATTTCTAATCACACACATCACAATTCACACAAGCAATGTGCATGCAATCACAAACCAAACATTTCACTCAAACAATGTTCAAGGACATACTTAGGCAACAAAATACTTTTGTTACACCACATAAGTTGGTGTGTTTTGTCTTAACTAAATTATGGTGGTCCATCTATATGGTTCACTTGTGACCCTTCCATCCTTCTTGGTTGATCCTTCTTGCATGAGAAAATGGTTTCCTTGGAAAAACTTT
Source organism: Avena longiglumis (assembly GCA_030063025.1). Classification (NCBI taxonomy): domain Eukaryota; kingdom Viridiplantae; phylum Streptophyta; class Magnoliopsida; order Poales; family Poaceae; genus Avena; species Avena longiglumis. The sequence continues at coordinate 361,755,579 of CP125976.1, forward strand.
TGGTCACAATACTTCAAAGTTGTTGATGGCTCCTTCTTATTTTGCATTCCCTCAGTCTCTAAATTTTTGAGTAAGACTTCCTTGTCTCATTTGTGGTCCTTAGTAGTTCCCAAGTTGGAAGTCCTTGGTGAAAATGCTGAAGATGTTGAAGTCATTAGATTTGAAGAAGTTGAAGAAGTCCTTTACACATAGTGTAGTCTTTGGTCATGGGGTAGGTTTTTCCATCAAGTTGAAGTAGAAGGGATGTAGAGTTGAAACCAAAATGGTTGAGGAAAGAGTTTACAAGTGTTTTTGTAAATAAGTTTTTGGAACAAAATACAACTCCTATTTTTCTAAGGGTTTTTGTCCAATCCTAGGTTTACAAATCCTACAGGCAACATAATGCTCTGATACCATCTGTAGAGGTCCCAACCTTTAATAAGGTATAATCCTCCTGTGTTTACAATGCTAGTCCCTGGATCAATAGCTAGCATCCATAGTTAAGATGTAATATCAAGATACAAAGGTCATAATACAAATTTATAACCAGGAATAACATAGTTTTATTACATCATACATAGCTCATTTGGCTATTACATTACATTGCAGCGGAATAACTATAAGTATGGGTCCTTCATCTTCAAAATGCCACAGGCAGATGTTGGTTGCAGACTTTGTAATCCTAATAAAACAATCTTCATTCAAATCAATCAAACCTGCAACATTACAAGTTACAGCCACAAGGGTCAATACATTTTGAATTGTATTGGCAAGCTTCACTTCTATGTATAATAAGAGTGGATCCTATCAATACATGCATATTTGGATAAGTAGAGTTTAAGGCTTTTTTGCACAAAGCAATATTTTATCCTATCTTTTCGAAAATGGTTTTGGTCCCTTTGTCAAATCTCTTTTCCAAGAATCCCTTGAACTCCTTGGTAGAAACTCAAGTGTTCAAGTCCTTATCAAAATCTCTTGAGCCACTTGGTAACCCCAAGTGCAACAAGCTTTAAAATCTCATGAGTTCCTTGGTAACCCCAAGTACAACATGCTTTAATAAAAATCTCTTTGAATTCCTTGGTAGACACACAAGGGCATCAAGTTTTTATTTTAGAAGTTAGAATGTCGAGATCTCCCATAGTTCAAACTTTAGTTGCTCAGTATTGGCCATAACCGGGGACACGGCTAAGTACTTAGATTTTATTAACTTCTGCAGAAGGAGTACACTTTACCCACATGTCACAATCCCATCCTTTTGCCACCAGTGGCCTACTGGATTAGTGCTCACCAAGATGGAGTACTGGCAGACTGAGAATGTGACGAAGTCTTTCCAAAAGGTCCTCCCATACATCATTTCTAGCTTGTCTTCAGCCCCCATGAAGCATTCCAGATCCCCGTGTCCGGTAACTAAAGACAATGTATGGGTCTTCCTAATGTAATTGACTAAGCCAGAGCCATAATAGCATGTGGTTGCACACGAAAGCCACAATTGGAGAAACATGTTCAATCTCTAAGTTTCCTAGGTGGTTTTCTTTTGGAGCACAACACAAAGTGATTCCCATAAACATGGTTCCTTTTGTTTCCACCTTCTCCAAAACTTAAAGTATCCACCACCTAGGTGGTTCATTGAGTCCTTGTTTTATTATGTAAAACATAAGTCCTTTTCTCATCCTTTGTAAAATCTCAACATGTATCTCTTTTCAAAATAAAGCATGGCTAAGCATGTACAACTACAATATTTTCACTAAGGAGTGTATAGGGAATCCTATTAGGATTTAGCATAGCATAAGTATAAAATTGTTTTCATGCATGTTTTTCATAATCCACTAAGTATAATGAAAATAATAGGACTTTTGAATGATAGTGTAACTTGCCTTTTGGTAGAGAATGGTGGTTCACTCCTTGATCTTGCTAGTCTCTCACTTTGCTAAATTCACTACAAGTCAATCAAGCAAACACAAAATCAACTAACATTCCAACCAAAGTCAAACAAACAATCTCATACTCACAAAGCAATGGAATCTAAGTCCTGCATAAGTATGCAAAGGATGGTTCTATTGTAAGGATGGTCTCCACTAGGTTTATAAACATTGTAAGGTCCACATTGGTCATTTACCAAAATGGCAAAGTCATCTGCAAAAGGCTTTAGTCCATAAACCATTTTTTTAAAATCCAGCCATCATTTCATGTGGTGAAAAATATTTTTATCAAAGTAAAACTTTATGTTTTTCACCAAGTGAGTTTCCATTTGCAAAGCTTGGTGTTTTGGGTCAGTAGGTTTGGTCCAAACATTTTCCCAAAGTTTTCCTTGCAAAAACATTTCCATAATAAAATCAATAATTTTATTTGGCTAGAAAATGGCCAAGTCAAATAATTCAACCTAAATTTTACCAAAATCATTTTTAACACCAAGGGTTGGTTCCTAGGGTCAGTAAGGTCACAACAAACCATTTTGCAAAAGTTTTAATCCAAAAATAATTTTTAAACAATTTTTCTAATCCAAATAAGGACACAAATGTTTCTGCAAATTCAAACAAGCTAACATATACTATTTGCTAAACTAAAGGCAGGGATGGTAAGGTCTTGCTCTCCTGAATCCAATGACATAAAATTTGTAATTTTTGGACGTGTGGATCCAAAGATACAAGGGTTTGAAATTCACAAACAAATTTGTTTTCAAATCTGATTTTAGATCTAATATAGGCCACGCGTCGCGTCGTGATTGGCCGATATCGGTTCGTCTGGATCGCGTTCTGCGGACCGCAGGATCTAGTTTGATCGCACGGCACAGGGCGCGTACCCTTTCACTGTTAAGTGAGACTATCGTGAGTGTCAGATCTTGATCGGACGGCTATGGGGTGCTCGACCATAGACCAGCGGCGCTGCGGCGGCTGCTGGCGGCGGAGCGACCAGACGGTGGTGGCGCCGGTGAAATACGAAGCGCGATAGAATAAGGAGATGCTCACCAGAATCGCGGGATCGTGGTGAAGCTCAAGGTACCCGCGAGAAGGCAAGGGGCGCAGAGGTGTCGTTGGAATTCCTCGCCGGAGATGCTCTGGTTCTTGGTTGCGGTCAGACGCTGTCAGGGGCGAGGCTACATGGTTCGCCGAAGCAAGGCAGAGGGTGTGTTAGACGCAGACGGAGCTGGAGATGATGTGAGCATCCATGGAAAAGCTAGGGGCAGTCGAGGCTTACCGGGGAAGTTTGACGGAGACGAGACAGACGGCGGCGCTGCAGGTCGTCGTCGAAGTCGAGGTTACAGGGCACCCGCGTTTGAACGGAAGGCACGGGCAGAAGCTCCAGGGGTTGGGGAGTGTGTGTGTTTGGTCAATGAGGCAAGGGGAGGTCTGGTTTCGCCGGAATCGTCACCGGAACATCATCAGACAGAGGGCGGTGTCTTGGCGCAATCTGGCCAAAGGCGAGAGAGGGAGTGGTCTGGGGGAAATGGAGGAGAAGGCGCTGGCGCTTAAAACAGCATGGTTGCAGGAGGGATTAACTGCGGCGTTAACTCGAATTGATCCTCGCGAATTCATCGCAGAAACGGAAGAGAGGAACTGGTCTGCGAGGGAGGGGTGAAGGAGACGATGAACAGGGAAAATGGGCCTACCAGTCAGTGGGAAAAGGAGAGAGGGGGAGTCCACCGGTCAAGCATCTGGGTTAACTAATTGGTGCGAATCGTTTCTTTGGGGTGAGGTGTCTGTTTCGGGCTGTTTGGGCTGCTGGGTTGGGTCAGGTCCATTTCCTATTTTTTCCTTCTGAATTCTTTTTCCTTTTCTATTTCTATTTTTCTGTTTTGAATTTCCAAACAAACAAACAATGTCCAAATAAAATCAAACAACACCCAAACTTTGTAATATTGAAATTGGTTCTGTTCAGTAACATGAACCAAAATCCAAATTCAAATTAATAATTTTAATAATAGGGGCTATTGCTATTTAATTAAATGGATGTACCAATTATTAAATTCATAGGTTTGATTTAACTCAAAGCTCCACTTGAGAACTAAATAATTTTAAACCATTCAGTAGGTTGTATTTGAAATTAAGGAATATTTGGAAAGCTTATTTTAAAATAAAAATAATATTTTGTTATATAGGGTCCATTAATAATTTAAATAAAATGGGCCTTAGTTATTAAATCAAATAGAGTTTGATTTTTATTAATAAAATCTTTATTTGAGCCCTAAATATTTTCAAAACCAAATCAGTAGGTTTAATAAAGAATACTTGGAGATTTGTTTAAAACAAAATAACCTTTTTATTTTAGAGTCCATTATTAATTAAATACAATAGACTTTCCTTATTAAATCAATTAGGATTTGTTTTATTGAGATATTTATTTTGAAATCTAAAAATAAAGACAAAACACTTTAGTAGGTATTATTTGTGAATATCAAATATTTGGGAAAACTTATTTTAAATAATTTAATAAGTTTTGATGTTTCAATTTAAATTGGTAAAACCTTTTATTTAAATAAAGTTGGATATTAAATCCTTATTAATTTATTTAAATAAACCTTTTCTAATTTTATTTAAAATAAAATGTTTTAATTCCCAAAGTTTGGCCAAGTTTTAATTTGGCCTTAAAAATATTCTTTATTTATAAACTTCTATTTCATTTGAAAATAAATCTTTTCACTTAAGAGTTTCAAAATAGTATTTCTCAATGTTTTTATTTTTCCTTTTATTAAATGTTTATCATTTTAGATCCCTTTAGGTTTTATTTTAATTCAAATGGGTTTGAAGTTCCAATTGAATTCAAAAAGTTTCTTCTGGCTCTGAAAATCAAACAAAGTTTTATTTTATTCATTTATTTTCACATAACAAGATTTGGAAAATCTTGGGATGTGACAGGCTACCACCCTTAAAATAAATCTCGTCCCGAGATTTGGGGAGGCTAGGGGTTACAAGCAGGCTCAAAACAACTAGGGTACTACCACCCTTAAAAATTTTCAAACAAAAATTACATATTGTCCTTCTTGGGATCCTGGGGGAAAATTTCTCTAAGCGAACATTTGCATTGAGTCCTTTGTTTCCATGCTTGACTCATGGACCAAGGTTGAGATTCTCCATAGGTTTGTTCAACTTGTTCTTCATCTTTTCTGGACAATTGCTTGCATAGTGTCCTGGATTCTTGCAGTTGAAACAATGGATATCTTGGAGTTCTTTACGTTGCTCTTGTGGACATGTAGCTACATAATGGCCTGGCTCTTTGCAGTTGTTACACACCACTTGGTCAATTCCCTTATTTTTCTTGTTCTCTGGGCACTCACTGGAGTAGTGTCCCATTTCCTTACATTTACGGCATTGCACAAGGTGCATGTCCTGTCTTGGTTTCTTGGGTTTCTTTGATCCTTTGAATTGGGTCGTCTTGTTTGGGGGTATGAGTGGTCCTTTTACTTTGGTAGACTTGGATCCTTATTGTTTCCTTTGTTCCACCATGGAGTAGATAGGGCATTGGATAGGAGTATGATCGCTTCCTTCACATAGGTAGCAAGTAGCTTGAGAGGTGGGACATTGTCCAACAGGATGATTTTCTTCATAGTTAGGGCATTGACCTTCATGCTCCTTGGAAGTATGGTCCTTGTCTCCACAAATAATGCAAGCTGGGGCTCCATCTAGAATAACATTCTTGTCATCCTTGTTATCATAAACTCTTTTAGGATAGCTTTCTTCCATGTTGATCATTTGATTAGTCACCTTAAGCATCGTTGGGATTGTTCTTCCAAAAACTTCGCAGTCTGGATCTTTATCACTATTGTTGGCTATGAACTGAGCTGTCAGTTGGTTCAACTGGTGTTGGGTTGCTATGAGCTCCTTCATGCTATCAGCTTGGTTGGTGTTGGTGTCATCAACCTTGGAGTCCTTTGGAGTAGTCATCTGTTTGGGTTGAAGGAAAATTAGAATAGGCAAGATATTTCTAAGGAAATATTTCTAATCACACATATCACAATTCACACAAGCAATGTGCATGCAATCACAAACCAAACATTTCACTCAAACAATGTTCAAGGACATACTTAGGCAACAAAATACTTTTGTTACACCACATAAGTTGGTGTGTTTTGTCTTAACTAAATTATGGTGGTCCATCTATATGGTTCACTTGTGACCCTTCCATCCTTCTTGGTTGATCCTTCTTGCATGAGAAAATGGTTTCCTTGGAAAAACTTTTGGTCACAATACTTCAAAGTTGTTGATGGCTCCTTCTTATTTTGCATTCCCTCAGTCTCTAAATTTTTGAGTAAGACTTCCTTGTCTCATTTGTGGTCCTTAGTAGTTCCCAAGTTGGAAGTCCTTGGTGAAAATGATGAAGATGTTGAAGTCATTAGATTTGAAGAAGTTGAAGAAGTTCTTTACACATAGTGTAGTCTTTGGTCATGGGGTAGGTTTTTCCATCAAGTTGAAGTAGAAGGGATGTAGAGTTGAAACCAAAATGGTTGAGGAAAGAGTTTACAAGTGTTTTTGTAAATAAGTTTTTGGAACAAAATACAACTCCTATTTTTCTAAGGGTTTTTGTCCAATCCTAGGTTTACAAATCCTACAGGCAACATAATGCTCTGATACCATCTGTAGAGGTCCCAACCTTTAATAAGGTATAATCCTCCTGTGTTTACAATGCTAGTCCCTGGATCAATAGCTAGCATCCATAGTTAAGATGTAATATCAAGATACAAAGGTCATAATACAAATTTATAACCAGGAATAACATAGTTTTATTACATCATACATAGCTCATTGGCTATTACATTACATTGCAGCGGAATAACTATAAGTATGGGTCCTTCATCTTCAAAATGCCACAGGCAGATGTTGGTTGCAGACTTTGTAATCCTAATCAAACAATCTTCATTCAAATCAATCAAACCTGCAACATTACAAGTTACAGCCACAAGGGTCAATACATTTTGAATTGTATTGGCAAGCTTCACTTCCATGTATAATAAGAGTGGATCCTATCAATACATGCATATTTGGATAAGTAGAGTTTAAGGCTTTTTTGCACAAAGCAATATTTTATCCTATCTTTTCAAAAATGGTTTTGGTCCCTTTGTCAAATCTCTTTTGGAAGAATCCCTTGAACTCCTTGGTAGAAACTCAAGTGTTCAAGTTCTTATCAAAATCTCTTGAGCCACTTGGTAACCCCAAGTGCAACAAGCTTTAAAATCTCATGAGTTCCTTGCTAACCCCAAGTACAACATGCTTTAATAAAAATCTCTTTGAATTCCTTGGTAGACACACAAGGGCATCAAGTTTTTATTTTAGAAGTTAGAATGTCGAGATCTCCCATAGTTCAAACTTTAGTTTCTCAGTATTGTCCATAACCGGGGACACGGCTAAGTACTTAGATTTTATTAACTTCTGCAGAAGGAGTACACTTTACCCACATGTCACAATCCCATCCTTTTGCCACCAGTGGCCTACTGGATTAGTGCTCACCAAGATGGAGTACTGGCAGACTGAGAATGTGACGAAGTCTTTCCAAAAGGTCCTCCCATACATCATTGCTAGCTTGTCTTCAGCCCCCATGAAGCATTCCAGATCCCCATGTCCAGTAACTAAAGACAATGTATGGGTCTTCCTAATGTAATTGACTAAGACAGAGCCATAATAGCATGTGGTTACACACGAAAGCCACAATTGGAGAAACATGTTCAATCTCTAAGTTTCCTAGGTGGTTTTGTTTTGGAGCACAACACAAAGTGATTCCCATAAACATGGTTCCTTTTGTTGCCACCTTCTCCAAAACTTAAAGTATCCACCACCTAGGTGGTTCATTGAGTCCTTGTTTTATTATGTAAAACATAAGTCCTTTTCTCATCCTTTGTAAAATCTCAACATGTATCTCTTTTCAAAATAAAGCATGGCTAAGCATGTACAACTACAATATTTTCACTAAGGAGTGTATAGGGAATCCTATTAGGATTTAGCATAGCATAAGTATAAAATTGTTTTCACGCATGTTTTTCATAATCCACTAAGTATAATGAAAATAATAGGACTTTTGAATGATAGTGTAACTTGCCTTTTGGTAGAGAATGGTGGTTCACTCCTTGATCTTGCTAGTCTCTCACTTTGCTAAATTCACTACAAGTCAATCAAGCAAACACAAAATCAACTAACATTCCAACCAAAGTCAAACAAACAATCTCATACTCACAAAGCAATGGAATCTAAGTCATGCATAAGTATGCAAAGGATGGTTCTATTGTAAGGATGGTCTCCACTAGGTTTATAAAATTTGTAAGGTCCACATTGGTCATTTACCAAAATGGCAAAGTCATCTGCAAAAGGCTTTAGTCCATAAACCATTTTATTTAAATCCAGCCATCATTTCATGTGGTGAAAAATATTTTTATCAAAGTAAAACTTTATGTTTTTCACCAAGTGAGTTGCCATTTGCAAAGCTTGGTGTTTTTGGTCAGTAGGTTTGGTCCAAACATTTTCCCAAAGTTTTCCTTGCAAAAACATTTCCATAATAAAATCAATAATTTTATTTGGCTAGAAAATGGCCAAGTCAAATAATTCAACCTAAATTTTACCAAAATCATTTTTAACACCAAGGGTTGGTTCCTAGGGTCAGTAAGGTCACAACAAACCATTTTTCAAAAGTTTTAATCCAAAAATCATTTTTAAACATTTTTTCTAATCCAAATAAGCACACAAATGTTTCTGCAAATTCAAACAAGCTAACAGATACTATTTGCTAAACTAAAGGCAGGGTTGGTTAGGTCTTGCTCTCCTGAATCCAATGACATAAAATTTTTAATTTTTGGACGTGTGGATCCAAAGATACAAGGGTTTGAAATTCACAAACAAATCTTTTTTAAAATCTAATTTTAGATCTAATATAGGCCACGCGTCGCGTCGTGATTGGCCGATACTGGTTCGTCTGGATCACGTGCTGCGGACCGCAGGATCTAGTTTGATCGCACGGCACAGGGCGCATACCCTTTCGCTGTTAAGTGAGACTATCGTGAGTGTCAGATCTTGATCGGACGGCTATGGGGTGCTCGACCATAGACCAGCGGCGCTGCGGAGGCTGCTGGCGGCGGAGCGACCAGACGGTGGCGGCGCCGGTGAAATAGGAAGCGCGGTAGAATAAGGAGATGCTCACCAGAATCGCGGGATCGTGGTGAAGCTCAAGGTACCCGCGAGAAGGCAAGGCGACGGTGTCGCTGAATTCCTCACGGAGATGCTCTGGTTCTTGGTTGCGGTCAGACGCTGTCAGGGGCGAGGCTACAGGGTTCGCCGAAGCAAGGCAGAGGGTGTGTTAGACACAGACGGAGATGGAGATGATGTGAGCATCCATGGAAAAGTTAGGGGCAGTCGAGGCTTACCGGGGAAGTTTGACGGAGACGAGACAGACGGCGGCGCTGCAGGTCGTCGTCGAAGTCGAGGTTACAGGGCACCCGCGTTTGAACGGAAGGCACGAGCAGAAGCTCCAGGGGATGGGGAGTGTGTGTGTTTGGTCAATGAGGCAAGGGGAGGTCTGGTTTCGCCGGAATCATCACCGGAACATCATCGGACAGAGGGCGGTGTGCGGCGCAATTCGTCCAGCCTGGGGGCAGAGAGAGGGAGTGGTCTGGGGGAAATGGAGGAGAAGGCGCTGGCGCTTAAAACAGCGTGGTTGCAGGAGGGATTAACTGCGGCGTTAACTCGAATTGATCCTCGCGAATTCATCGCAGAAACGGAAGAGAGGAACTGGTCTGCGAGGGAGGGGTGAAGGAGACGATGAACAGGGAAAATGGGCCTACCAGTCAGTGGGAAAAGGAGAGAGGGGGAGTCCACCGGTCAGTGCCACTGCGGGTTAACTAATTGGTGCGAATCGTTTTCTTTCGGGGTGAGGTGCTGGGCTGTTTCTGGGCCTGTTTGGGCTGCTGGGTTGGGTCAGGTCCATTTCCTATTTTTTCCTTCTGAATTCTTTTTCCTTTTCTATTTCTATTTTTCTGTTTTGAATTTCCAAACAAACAAACAATGTCCAAATCAAATCAAACAACACCCAAACTTTGTAATATTTAAATTGGTTCTGTTCAGTAACATGAACCAAAATCCAAATTCAAATTAATAATTTTAATAATAGGGGCTATTACTATTTAATTAAATGGATGTACCAATTATTAAATTCATAGGTTTGATTTAACTCAAAGCTCCACTTGAGAACTAAATAATTTTAAACCATTCAATAGGTTGTATTTGAAATTAAGGAATATTTGGAAAGCTTGTTTTAAAATAAAAATAACATTTTGTTATATAGGGTCCATTAATAATTTAAATAAAATGGGCCTTAGTTATTAAATCAAATAAAGTTTGATTTTAATTAATAAAATCTTTATTTGAGCCCTAAATATTTTCAAAACCAAATCAGTAGGTTTAATAAAGAATACTTGGAGATTTGTTTAAAACAAAATAACCTTTTTATTTTAGAGTCCATTATTAATTAAATACAATAGACTTTCCTTATTAAATCAATTAGGATTTGTTTTATTGAGATATTTATTTTGAAATCTAAAAATAAAGACAAAACACTTTAGCAGGTATTATTTGTGAATATCAAATATTTGGGAAAACTTATTTTAAATAATTTAATAAGTTTTGATGTTTCAATTTAAATTGGTAAAACCTTTTATTTAAATAAAGTTGGATATTAAATCCTTATTAATTTATTTAAATAAACCTTTGCTAATTTTATTTAAAATAAAATGTTTTAATTCCCAAAGTTTGGCCAAGTTTTAATTTGGCCTTAAAAATATTCTTTATTTATAAACTTCTATTTCATTCGAAAATAAATCTTTTCACTTAAGAGTTTCAAAATAGTATTTCTCAATGTTTTTATTTTTCCTTTTATTAAATGTTTATATTTTTAGATCCCTTTAGGTTTTATTTTAATTCAAATGGGTTTGAAGTTCCAATTGAATCCAAAAAGTTTCTTTTGGCTCTGAAAATCAAACAAAGTTTTATTTTATTCATTTATTTCACATAACAAGATTTGGAAAATCTTGGGATGTGACAGTGACACACTTCTTTATTCCTTCGAGGATGCGGCTTCCGGGGGCTTCTTCTGGGTCCTTGATTATGGCTTGATTCCTTTGCTGGACTTCTAGAGCTTCTTTGCGATCCAGGATAGCTTGCACGCGATGAAGTTCCATCTAGGTGCGGAGGCATTCATCGACTACTGTGGTGAGGAGCTCATTTCCAGCATAGCTAGCAGGGCTTGAAGCTGCAAGGTGGGGTAGGTCAAGCGAGGGTATTGGGATTGACCGGACGAATCCACGCTTCCTTTGATAGGCAGAAAGAAGGTCGTGGGTTGCCTCATCTCGGGAAGGACATCTCGAATGCGGAACAGGGCTTCTCTTGCAGCCATTTGTAACACCGTACTGGGGTTGTCATATAGAATCATGTGGCATGAATGGGTTCTCCGGGCACTCCATACTTTGGTTGAATGATCACTTGACCCAGATATAGTCTGGTCTCCAGTCCTTTGTGGAGTTGGTAGGTGGGAGGTTGGGTGTATCCGCAGAGCTACAAGGAATCCCATAGGAGCATGGGGTATCCTGTGCTTAGCCATGTCTCATCAACGGGCTCCATCTGCACAGCGGAGGTTTTGTGGTTCAGGGATGAGACAAAACAGAGGGGTGCAGATTTATCTAGGTACACAGTTATTTTTAAACGGAGTCATGGTTTGGTTTTCTTCGGACGACTCTCAAAGTAGAGAGTGGGCGGTTCGTTGGAGTTGAGTGGAAAGACGCGGTCTTTCCACCTTAGGGTTAACGAGGGGAGCCGAAGGAGGGGTTGGAAAAGGTAGAGCTCCAAAGAGTGAATCTAGATAAGAAATCCAGACTTAGCCATTTTGGTAGTTTTGGAGATTTTAACTAGAGTGCAAGTGTAGATGATTTTGAGAGGGTTCTAGGTTCCAAGCTCATGATCATATGGAGGATGTTGATGTGAGGGATAAGGAGATATTATCCCTGCTTGGATTGGGTGTTCACTAAGTTGGAAACCATCCAGAAGGGTTATCCTTGGTTTGAGGTAAGCAGGAGATGAGATGATCACTTGAGTGGCTTAGGATAGATCCAGACTTGGATGCTTGCTTTGAGATTGATGATCACAAGCCTAGAATGGGGCCTAAGTGGTGAACTACTAGATTAGCTCACTCTAGTTCCTAAGCAAACAAGGCAATCAACAGATCAAGGAAATTCATCTAACTACTACTAGGGTTACCATCAAGCCTAGCTTGAGGTAAGGATGGGCATGTTGAAAGGGGTTTTGCTTTGAAGTAAGATAAGTAACATCTTGGTATCTCTACCAAGATTGAGATGAAAAGGTTTTAATAAGGTTTTGGAAAACCTAGAGATCAGAGTAGTTGAAGGTTCTTTCTTGAAAGCATAAGGAGAGTACATATATGTCTCCCTAGTTTTGGCAATAGAAACTAGTCAAGTATTTGGTTGTGTCAAAGTCATCTTGGCTCCGTTTTTGAAATGCCAGAACATTTGAGAATATGGATGAGACAAGACATCTATTTTGTAAAAATAGTTTTGTAAACTAGGGTTGAGATGGGGAGTACACAACTAATACACAAACAGGTGCTTGAGCACAAGCAAACAAGTAAGAAAGCATAGCAGGAAAAAGTTTTTGTTCCCCCTGATTTTTTCCTTTTGGACATTTAATCAGGGTTGCTGAAATTGGGATGTTACAGTATCACCCTTCTTAATTTGAATATATCATCTTTGCACAATTCAGGAACATTCTTTCCATCCCACTTTTCAATGTTGTATAGGGTATGATACCCATAGTTGAATCTGCCAAACATATAAAGTTGCAGAGAAAAATAGATAAGAAAAGAAACATGGTAACTACATGATATTTAATGGAGATTAATTACAATTAAACTGGTAATTACATTACTAAAGAAAAAGAAAACAAGAACAAGATGGAACAAGGAGCATTTATAATATAGGATTTTAAATAAGAGTAGGCAAGAAAAATTTTAACATACAAATTATCCTGAATTGGGAGATCAATGATCTTGAGTTCCCAATCTTGAATCTGAACTTTTGATCCTGAATAGTGAATAATCCAAATATCCTTGATACTATTCATTAGAGCATATGCATGCTCCAACAGAGTTTGATTCCCTTCACCCCACATTGAGTCAGGAGCTTCGAACCTTTTGCCTTGAAAGTTCATAGACAAGCAATACCTATGATTTCCTTCCTTAGTACCTTTTCCCATTTCTTCAAGAACAGCGAACACAATCTGTATAAAACAAAACAAAGTGCTAACAAAGCCTAGTAAGTACATGATTATAAAATAGGTAACTACAAGATATTAAAGTGGAAATTGTACATTAGGATTGAAAAAAAGGTAAAAGGCAAACAAAGAAGATAATAATAAAAGAAATATGATAACTACATGATATTAAATATGAGACTATTTACAAATAAAATGGTAATTCCATTGGAACTGAAAAATATAAGAACCGTAAAATTTGAGAAAAAACAACATTGACGGCACAATATTTTAATGAAGAATAGGTTCATGAAAAAAATCTTACTTGTTTCATCATGCTAAGTGAATAAACAGGGCTCCTTTTGAAAAGTGATACAACAGCTTTTGTGAACAGCCTGCCCATCAAGAAACTAGAGATCTGGTATGGCACTATCAACTTTATTTATACGCCATAGGTACTAAAGGCCAACTTCCATACGGTTGTTCGATAGTTCACCTCTACCATGTATAGAGCCAGCCAGATCGCTTATGATAGCCCAGCTATCTGTGTACTTTATGATTTGGTACCTATTTAAACCCAAAAAAGATACACACAACAAACAAAAAAGAACATCATGTAAGCAAAGAGAGAAAAAGCCCCCTAAAGATGAATAGAGATAGAAATGTGCAAAAAAAATTAAATATGCTTATAGAAAATTACTTCTTCAAGTTTGATTTGGATGGACTCAGGTGTTGACTGCTCAACATAATATTTTGGTACACTTCTTATTAATCAGAAGTAACTTTAATCAAGCTCTCAAAAGGTGACTGCATAAACTGTGAAGGCTTCTTCACTTGACTTTGTGCGGTTGTACATTTGGAGTAGTGATATGAATAGTAGTTCCAATCCGAGATTTTGTAGGTACGACAACTACTTGGAATGATCGTTACCTATCTATAAATGCTTTGGAGAACTCCTCATACATATTCAGTTCAGCTTCACCCTTCTCGCGAAGACGGTCAATTTTCTCTGCAATGAAGTCCCGCACTTCTTCAGATAAAGTGAACACTTCCATGTCATACTTGCTGACTGAATTGGCATCATCTCCAGTTGGCTCTGCATTTGTACATGGAAAGTGTTAGGGAATTATACATCTTCCATAAAACCTTAATATACCATAAAGTAGGCATAGATGAAAAATTAAGGAAAATATCAGGGAATTATACAACTGCCACACAGCTCCCCTAGAAATATTTGAAATAAAGTTAGTTATCATATTTTAACATTATTACTTTAGTGTTGTCTAATTGACAGGTTAATTATACCTGTTTGCCAAGTTCATAGAGCCTGATTTCCTAATTAGTTACCAGATAAAGTACACTTAGTTACCATATTTTAACATTATGAGTTTAGTGTTGCCTAATTACCAGGTTAATTTTAACTACTTGCCAAGATCATAGTGCCTACTTGCCATGTAAAAATCTTGGACTATGGTAATATACCTTGCGATGGTGTCCAAGATATTTGTGCAACATCCAATAAAAATTTGGGACATGCATATTCATGTGAAAAAGTGGCTTCCATTGGAGAATCACAGTGTGAACTTCCCCGAGAACTAATCCCAAAGTCAAATGGTGGCGGTGTAAACATACCCATGCTATGGGAGTAATTGGTATTGCTGTGTTTTTTGTTTTTCCATCTGAATATACAACATTGTGGTTTCCTTCGTTCAGGCTTCCGACATTACTTCCCAAAGGAATTTTTCTAGCTGTAGGAGAAATTTGGATTGTTGTATTTGTAGGGTTCGCAGCACAGAAAACAAAAAATTTCCTACGATGGGAGCAACTATGTACCAAGATCTATCTACGAGATACAAGCAACGGGTGGATATACATCCATAGAATACATACCCTCAAAGACCGTATAGCGTTAACAAGGTTGTACTCATGGATGATGTAGTCGAACGCTTGCCGATCTCAAGATCGTGATGAAGTCCATCTGGTCCAGCCGGTCTAGCACCATCACGTCCAGCACCGCAAAGCAGTGGTGCATCCGTGTTCGCACACACGTCCGGGTACCCCGACAACCTTCGCGCCCTCTCTCCAGCAAAGTAGCGGAAGCAATAAATCCTTTCAGAAAAAGCCACCGGGAACATGTATCTCGCTGATCCGAGACCATGGGGAAATTCTAAAAGGGGGAGAGAGATCCTTCACGAGGAGGTGTGCTTTGAAAGGATGAGAGGGGGGCTTTTATAGGGAGAGGGGGTACCCCAAGGGGCATGGCATCGGCCATGGTGGATGCCCCCACCTCTTCCACATTCATGTGGGTGGAGCTCCAACTCAAAATGAAAAGCTCCACTCCCATAAAAGAGCCTCCACTCAAAAATCCACTCACATGCATTAAATTTCCACCAAATTTAATGCAAGCTCTCATTTAAATAAAACTATTTTATTTATTTATTCAGAATGTTGTTAATTACATTAATTAAAAAAATTCACATGAAACCCCTTACAACATTTCAATTTCACATGCAGAACCAGTTTCAGCAATTTCAACCAAAATAGTTTTGGTGTCTAGTGAAATAAATTCCTACGCTTTCCTTTTTCTTTCTCTGGCATATTATTTGCTCCGAATGGTGTCGGTATCCCTTAAGTGTGTCACCCTATGGTTCACAAATAATGTATACATGATCGAGACCCTTCTCCGATCAATAATCAGCAGCGGGACCTGGAGAACCGTACTGACTCCCACATATTCAACGATGACTTCTGTGATCGTGTGAACCTTATACGCATGTAACTCAATCCCTTTGTCTCGCGATATATTACATGTCCGAGATTCGATCATTGGTATCTCCATACCTAGTTTGATCTCGTTGCCGACGTGTACTATTTTCTCGTTCCCGTGATATAACATTATAGTGATCAAATCACTTGCTTGCAAGCTAACTAATGTGATATCACCGAGAGGGCCCAGAGTATATCTATCCGTCATCGGGATGGACAAATTCCACTCTTGATCCATGAGCCTCAACATAACACCTTCGTAGCATTGAACCCATCTTTATAGTCACCCTGTTACGGTGTACGTTTGATCTCATGGTCTAAGGACTAAGATTACTTTGTATGATGTTATACCAATATAAACACAATGACCTTGATCGTAAAGCTATACTTAGGATGAATGTTCATCACACCATTACACTAATGTTGTGACCTCGTTATTAACAACATCTAATGTCCATGATCAGGAAACCTTTGATCATCTTGTTAATCAACGAGCTAGTTTATAAGAGAGGCATAACTAGGAACTTCCTTTTTTGTTTATTAAACACACATGTATTAACGTTTCCGTATTAATACAATTAGAGCATGTAAAATAAACAGTTATCATAAATATACGATAATAACCACTTTATTATTGCCTCTCGGGCATATTCCCTTCAGTCTCCCACTTGCACTAGAGACAATAATCTAGTTTGAAAACTTTGCGTATTGAACACATATGGCTTTCTGGTGTTCCATATACGCAATTGCAAGTGGTTAACATAATCTACGGATCTGACGCTTCAGGTCCTTGTGTATTTGCATGTCTTTGCGTCTCCACGCATCACTCATTCTCTAATGAGATGGCATTGTATAAATTTGGTCTTTTGGTGAGACCTTTAGTTCCTTGGAGTTAAATCATGTCGATACTATTGTCGTACAATATATCTTTAGTGTTAGCCCGTTGCGAACCACACCTTAGTTTGATAACAAACTACTTGACACAAATGCCCTCCTTTGCTGCTACTATAGTAGTCATATACTTAGCCTTTTGTTGTAGTATCCGTCACAATGTCTTAACTTTGGAATTCATCCAAATCCATCATGGAAACTCCTTTCCATTTCATTGTGCCACCCATAGTTTAAATTGAGATAAACTTAATTTTGTATCTTGTGACAAAACTAGTATCAATGTAACGCTTTACAATGAAATATTTGTAATTGTTTGTCACCTCTATATAAATATATTCTTAGTTCTTCCAAAAGATCATAAGAATATCCTCACTATCGTCCAATGATCATTTTATGATCATTCTGGTATATTCTCATAACAGTTAGAGCATAGGACATATCTGGATATGTACATATCATGGTATGATTGATCAAAACATCCTTGTGATTTCACTCATCAAGTGTCAAAGCACTTGAATCTTGTTTCACTTATGAAGTGTTGATGCACTTTAATCTTGATTAAATTCCTTTCCATGCGACAAGAACCGTTTCTTGTCGTTTCTATATTGAACTCCTTCAATATCTCATATATGTATGTTTGGCACAACCATATTAGCATCACAGTCTATCCACTATAGACATTCATGCTAAATATTCGGGTTTTGCCTAAGTCCTTCATCAAAATGAAATTCTTAACCCTTGTCAATAAAAGATACATCATTTCTAATCAACAAGATGCTCCACATAATGTATTAGAAATATGTCTCAGCGCTCCTACTTAATTTCTTGCAAATGCAAGCATCTTCATCGTCTTCTGATAAAAAAACTCATTTTTCATCACCGTGAAGATTCCAACTCCGCGATGCTTACTTCAACCATTAAAGTGTGCCCTTTTAGCATCCTTTGAGTTTAACAAAACCCTTTGGACCGTGTCTTGTACACGTCCTAGGTAACCATTCTATTAGAAGAATTTTGTTTTGTTTATTCATCTACCATATACCAAATTATATGTAGTGGTTGCTACATTAATCCGTCCAGACTAAATATCGCTATGAAAGATCAAAGCTTGTCATAGTCAACTCCTTGAACATAGTCGTAAAATACTTTACGACATCTCGACTATTTCATAGATGTGAAACATCCATGTCTGTTTCTCTATAGATCCAAATATGACCAATATATTTTTACACCTTTTCGGAGGGTCTTCCAAGTTCAAAACTTGATTTATCGTGTATGGAACTATCATGGATTTTATGGCTTCAAGACATTTGACGGAGTTAGGGCCCATCGTCACTTCTTTGTAGTCGGTTCATCATTGTCAAACAATAATGATTTACTCTCAAATCTCAATCATTTGATTGTTTATCTGACCTTCTTGGTTCAATAAGAACTTAGATCTCCATGACCACAACCTTTGAGGCACATAAGCTATGAGCATTATGGCAGCCTCCGGAACGATTTTTGGCGCTGCGCAACTCAGCACATATAGCTAAGGTTCGTTAACCTTATCAAAGTTCTATTTTCCTCCCACTTAACATTTATGAAAAATTCCTTCTCCAATAAACTTCACGTTTCAAGCGACAAATCCTTTTGTCCTTGGTGTTACGGAGGAATAACCAATTGTTATTCGAAATAACCTACAAAGACATGCTCATCCGACTTCGGTTGTAAACATCTTACTCATGTTTAGCATACCAAAATTTAAGAAATGACAACTTGGGTTTTACCCAAAACCATAAATTCCATGGTGTCATTTCAACGGATCAAGATGGAGCTCTTTTCAGTGTAAAAGTGGTAGTCTCTAAAGCATTAATCTTTTAAAACTTAATGGCAGTTTAATAAATAACACCTTTGATCCAACCATGTCAAAACAAGGTTTCATTACAAATCTCAAACACTCCATACTCCTATGGTGTTTCGGGAGATGCAAATCTAGGTGTTTTTGCTAAACCTGTAACTCAAATAAACCCCTTTATGATAAAATCATAAATCATTTATTTTCTTGTTACACTTGCAACTCAAATAAATCCCTTATGATAAAATCATAAACCATTTATTTCTTGTTACAATGATTTTCCACTTCATCTTGAAAGTCTTTGAACGTTTTCAAATATTTCATACTTCTTTCTCATTAAGTGAACATTCACTCAAATTTCCGGAGAAAGCATATGAAGTTGAAATCCATCGCTTACGACTATACATAATGGACTACATACATCGATATGTATAAATTCCAATAATTTAGTCGATCGTTCTTCTTTGTCCTTTGAATGAAGTTTTAATTATCCCGAGGAAAGTCTCACAAGCGTCACTTGATCAAATCAAATACTCCAAAAAATCCATGAATATGGAGGGTCTTCATATTTTATTTCCAATATAATTTAAACGGCGATTCACTTTGTAAGTGATCTTTCAATCATTTTTCTTGCGACATTTTAGCATTAGGTTTTATGGATGTGATTTCTCCAACTAGATTTGTAAATCATCCATCTTATATGGAATACAGTAATTATTTGAACAACCTTTGTTCACATAATACCTGATTTAAATAACTATTATTAAAACAAATCTTGAAGGCAAGCTTCAATGTCAACGAGAAATACAAACAACGGTTTGTTTGTTTTCGATGAACATCATCACATATTCTCTTGCTAGTTACTGAGGCCATTGTAGTTCATGAATTGCGTCGTTTCGTATGAAATTTCATACCAACCAATTCGGTATCCAATACCCAAGAACCACATTGTTTATCAAGCAAAGAATACATCCAGTGGCGGAGGACGGACTAAATTTTTGGTGTGGCGAAATTGAATGATTGGAAATTAAAAGTATCAAATCTGGAGTATAATAAGTTATATGGAAAAATGTAATCAACATAACATGAATTACAATTCAGGTACGATCATCTCTAATGTTAGGGTGAAAATCCTCAATTTGCATACAAAGTGCTAGATCAGAAACAATATGGATGCCCCGGATAAAATTCTTAATACCTTTGGAGTCGACATTGTTGTCCTCCTCTTAGTTAATCATGAAAGTTTCATCCTCAATCTGCTCATCTTCTTCTTGTGTTGCAATCTCAACTTGCTCTTCATTTTGTTCCGTTCCTTCTTCTATCCCATGGCTTTCTTTGCTGCTAGGTACGGTTAGATAATAATTCTTTAAACCTAGCAGTTTATACAATCACAAACCAAAAATCACAACGAACACTCGACATTATTCAATCTTGTTTCACATCTAATTATTTTAATAACAATACCTTTAATTTTGAGATTTTGACCCACGCTTAGGATGCCATCTCTCGTTTACATCCTTGAGTTCATGCAGGCGCTCTTTTGGACGGCCGGAATGTCTTGGAAAGATCTTTTTCAATCTCTCTGTGAGCCTCGCCGATGCCGCCTAATGCCCTAGTTGTCTCGCCGTTACCGCAGCCGCCGATCCGCCACCTCTTCTCTCTAGGTTTTTGATCGATCAATTGATACACCGATCGAGTCCTTTGGTCGACGACAATGATATGCATACACGGTCACTTGGTATAGTTTAAGCCCAAAAAATTAGCAGGCGTGCAGGCCCAAGTCTTTTTTACGTGTCGATATCTTCATGAAATTATAATTATATAATCGAAAGCCCAAGTCTTTTTTACGTGTCGATATCTTCATGAAATTCTAATTATATAATCGAAAGCCCAGATTACTTAGTGTCGTACGGATTCACCCAATGCAGCTAGCTAAATATTCCATAGTACTAGGCGCACGCGACGTGACTTAGGTCGGGCGATCGCCCTAGTCCGCCCTATGGGCTCCTCCGCCACTGAATACATCCATAACATGTATATCATCTATATAGCTAAATTGGATATTTCCAATCTTTTCTTTTCTGCCAAATATATTTTATAGATTCTCCTTCAGCATTTTCTCTTTATTTTTAAAAGAATCTATCAACATCAACAGTGGCACCATATACATGACACATAGTCCAAAGCGTCTATATTCAAATAATAATACCTTTGGTCTTGCACTTTGAAGTAGATCACCATCATCAAATGATCGGTAGTCTTTCAAAATCCATTCTTTAGTAATCTTTTTAGTGTAGTAAACACTCTACATACATCTTCTATTCACCCTTATCATGAAAACTTTCATGATCAAGCTAATGTAGCTTATAAAGGAGAATCATGAGTATAACATTACTTTCCAAAACCCTTTTGGATGATTAGGATGTCTAGTATTTCCAACCTTTGTAAATTCTCATCCAATATGAGAACATATATTATACTCTATCATATTGCAACCAAAAACATTGTTTCAGATATCGTTATATCTGCCACACATGATGGTTTCTGAAACAATTCTTTCAGCTCCTAGATAAACTTGATATTAAAACAATCAAGAATCATGGAGACAAACATGATACTTAAGATACTAACACTGGAATTGTTACTCTCGATTTAATACCAATTATTAAATTTCACGAAGTACACAGAGTTTGCGGAAAGTTTGCAATAGGACTTTAAACTTTGATTGACACTCAACACAATACGATCCCAGTTCGTAAAGTAAATATCTAGAATTCTATAGTTATATTATCTCAATTACAACTAAGCATAAGGTGGTGAACGAATGCCAATGACTACAACAAATTATAAAAAATCACTTTGATTTAATTTATGATAAATTGAGTTCTTCTAATCCAAATTAGAAATGAAATCCCACTCAAAAACGACATCCCTCGTGTCTTTTTGGTGATTACATGAACCAAATCGTCTACACCAAGTCCGATCATCACGTGAGGCGGTGTAGCTTCAAAGGCGAGCATCCATATGGTCATCATATCAAAACATATGACTCATGCTTAACCTTTCGGTCTGTTCTGAGGCCATGTCTGTACATGCTAGGCTCGCCAAGTAAGAACCTTAGTATTCAAGTGTAATCATCTTTACACCCGAGGTATGCTCGTGGATTCAAGTACACCCGATCATCACATGATTTCTTGAAGCGACGAAACATTGTTGGTGCATACTTAAGGAAGAACATATTTTTATCTTGATATCTAAATGAGGGATCATCTTATTATGCTAATAAAACGCGAAACAAGCAATATAAAATACAATCAAATATCACACGTTTGTAAGTGAAATGATATGGTTCTTGCATTTGATCTCCATCATGTGCATCGTGGTATGATCGCTATCATACCTATATGTGTAAGGCCAAGGTCTATGGAACTTACATGTTATGTGTGTTGTAAGAGTATCGACTTATACTTCTACTTACAACATAACCATATCATGACATTAGCCCAGCAACAATCTAAACTAGACGCCTCTAATTTATCCATTGCAAGTTTTACGTGGCTTAGGAGTTTCGAAGATAGAACCGTTCTTACCTACGAACATGAACCACAACAAGGATAACCAAATTATTGATAACTCGTTGCAAACTAGATAATGACTATAGTAGGAGAGACAAACACCCGCTAGCCACTTATGCAAAACTAGTTGCATGTCAAGCGTGGAACAGGTCTCATGTGCGAGGACATGTAAAGTTTGTCCGAGCCGCTTCTGTAACATCCTCAAAATCATGTTTCAAACTTATGCATATCATCCATGCATACATGAGCATATGAATTTCATTTCAAACAAATCAATTCAAAACAGAAACATTTGTGCTTATTATTTTATGTAAGTTTGCTCAAGCCTTAGTGCTATCTTCCAATGAGAAGAATACTTGTTTTTGATTCAGTAAAGTTTGTTTATTCAAACTTAGGCACCACCAAAAGTTTGAACAAATTTCAAAACAAAATGAATAATAAAACCAATATTATGCCTATTGAATATATATCATAAAGGCTTGGTTTTATTTTTATTTTCATCTGATCAAAATTTTTGGTTTGGACAGTAGTGTTTGGCACACATTTGAGTGCAAGGTTTACAGTATAAAAAAACCTGGGGAAGATTTGAATTCAAACTCATTTGATTTAGATTTGAAAAACATTTCAGAAAATCAAAAACAGAAAAAGAAAAGGAGAAAAGAAATAGAAAAGGGCCAGCGCTAGCTATCTGGCCCAACTACTAATCCAGCCCACTAAGCCCACCCGGGGTCCTTCTTTATCTCGCTCACCCATAGACACACCCCCAGAGTCACTGACCGCACGACCCCACCCCCTCGCTGTTTAAACCCGCTGACGAGTGGACCCTGCGACCACGTCGCCTTCGTCGTCAATCACGCGCGCCAGCGCAGGTCGCTCCGCCGTTACCTCGCCGCTCTTACTGAACTCTTAATTGCCATTGATTCACCACGCAATCCTCGCCCCCGCTCTAGCTATAAGATCCCTTCTGCACCGCGGCCATTTCCTCTCACCTAGCGCCACCTCTACGCCCCCAGGCTGCCCGCAATTGCCTCTACACCGCCGCAGACAGAGCAACTCCAGCAGGCGATTCTGGTAAGCTCCGACCACCCCACCGTCTCTGGTTCAAACGAGCGTGACCGCCATGTCCTTGTGCATCTGCTAACGCCCCTGGTTTGCCTGCTCGTGACCCAGGTCGTCGTTCTCGTTCACGCCCGCAACCACCAGCGCGGCCGCTCGACTCCGATGAGCAATAGCGGTAAGAACTGAGCGCCCCTTGCCTTTCCTTTGGTACCATCTTGTTCGCCAGACACTTGCGCCTCTCCTAAACCCTCTGACTTGTGCTTGGACGACGCAGAGCCTCGACAACGACCTCGACAGCAAGCGACAAACGCCGCCCTCAACTCCGACAAGCCCCAGCGACCGTGTCCGTGCGCCCCTTGCCAAGCCGCCGCCAGGTTGAGAATCAGCACGTCGTCGCGTCTCTGGTAAGCGCCTCCAACGACCCCCTAGCCACCTGTAGCGCCACGCCGCCGTAGGCAGAGCTCGCCGCTGCTAGTATCCGCCGCTAGCGTCGCCCGTCTGTGGTCAATTAGATTAGGGCCATAGGATTTAGATCTAACGAGTAAGATTAGATCTATGTCGAAGAGGTACGCATCAGATCTGGCCGTGCATCTTCACTTAAATCGTGTGGCTCTCGTTGATCGATCCGTCCGAACCGGTACGCACCAATCAGAACATGACGCGTGGATGGAGTTTAGATTTAAAACAGGATTTGAATCTGATTGTTGTTTGAATTTGATTTAGCTATAACTTTTGATCCCCACGTTAGAATTTGAAAAAAATTATATCGTTGGAATCAGGAGAGCAAGATCTTTATAAATATGCAATGTGTTTAATGTTTTGCTTCTGTTAAAAAGGTTTTATTTGCAGAAACTTGTGTAGGACTAAATTGAGTATATGGAATGTTTAGGAAATGATTTAGGGTTTAAATAAATGTTGTTGGCAAGTTTTTAACTTGTTAGTGAACCAGTACTGTTTACTTGCATGGTTGAGTTTTAAAAATCATCACATACCATCTTGCATGCATGCATATATTTTTGGTTGTATATGTTTTGTATGGAATTTGTTGCTATGATTATTTGTGTAGATTTTGGTGCTAGTGATTGTGATTGTGAAGAGTGTAACTACTCTCCAAACTACCA
This sequence comes from Avena longiglumis, assembly GCA_030063025.1. NCBI lineage: Eukaryota > Viridiplantae > Streptophyta > Magnoliopsida > Poales > Poaceae > Avena > Avena longiglumis. Next base: position 361,780,033 of record CP125976.1, read on the forward strand.
AGGCAAGTGGTACTTCATGAATATTTGTATCCCATGTTTTATGTTAAGCATTAGAAATATTTTGCTAAGTCTTGCATGTTATTATTTTGCTTATATGTCATGTTGGGAAATCCTAGTAGTTGTAGAATTGCTAGGGAATTTCTAAGTTAAAGTTACTATCTATGCCATGCTTAGCCTAGCTAGTAGCAAACAAGGGTTGGTGAAATATACATTCTATGATGAAAATATTTCTAAGTCTTTGGACTTGTGTTTTGCCTAATAAAACAACTAAGTTAATGAAACACCTGGGTGGAATGGAAGGAAGGGTTTATGTTGAGTGGTTACACAAGGACAGGGGACTGGTGAACCTTGTGTATCTCACTTGTGGAAAGCCACCCAGGAACAAAGAGATTTTTAGAGGCCAAGTGTTAAGAAGCTTCTAGTGCAGCCACTTGGCAATATGGGCTCTGCTAGGATCACATAGGTTGCTAGAACTTAGCCATTTGGACATTTGGTGGTAGTGGGAATGATAGGTTGGAGCGCGTCCATTTGGTCTAAGGGAAGGCTTCTGAAAGGTCCTGTCTTGGTGAAAATCAAGTCTGGTGGGGAAAGTGCACAACCTCTGCAGATGGAAAAATCTAAGTACTTAGCCATGTCCCTGGAAAAGGACAACTTGAGCATCAAGACATGGAAGCTATCAAGAATCTCCTCATCCCAATTTTCTAAGTAAAACTTGTGGGTGAACAAGGGTGAAGGACCTCAATGTCTATTGGTGGATCCTTGGGAAAAGTTTTGACAAAGAAAAACATAGTGATTTCAACTAATAGGCAAAAATCTATTTCGAGCAAAGCAAGCCAAGCTACACTTAGCCAAATTGCATATAGTAATATAGTCCACCTAAATTATACTAAGGTATCACTTGCCAATACTATTCCAATGTATTGACCCACTGTGGCTGTAACTTGTGATGTTGCAGGATACTCTGATGAGGATTAGGAGTCATGAGTCTACACTCAACATGTTTGCCTGTGGCACATGAAGATGAAGACTTTTATTTATTTACTTATTAAAACTCTTGTATTAGGCCTGTGGCCTTGGAGTTGTAAAGACTATGTTTGTCTCTGGAATGCCTGTAATAATGACCTTTGTATGTGTGTACTTCATCTTAAACTGTGGATGCTAGCAATGATCCAGGGACTAGCATTGCAATCACAGGGATCCTCTTCCTTTATAAAGGAGGGATCTTACAGCTTCATCCCACTATGCCACCAATATCCAAAGTACAACTAAGAAGCAATAAAATGATCATCATCGCCCACATATACATATGTGTACTACCCATGCAAAGAATCTACACATAGATCCGGATCTGATACCACTGTAGGGTTAGCAGCATAGAAAACAAAAAATTCCTACGATGGGAACAACTATGTACCAAGATCTATCTACTAGATACAAGCAACGGGTGGATATACATCCATAGAATACATACCCTCGAAGACCGTATAGCGTTAACGAGGTTGTACTCGTGGATGATGTAGTTGAACGCTTGCCGATCTCAAGATCGTGATGAAGTCCATCTGGTCTAGCCGGTCCAGCACCATCACGTCCAGCACCGTAAAGTAGTGGTGCATTCGTGATCGTACACACGTCCGGGTACCCCGACAACCTCCGCGCCCTCGCTCCAGCGAAGCAGCGGAAGCAACAACTCCTTCCAGAAAAAGCCACCGGGAACATGTATCTCGCTGATCCGAGACCATGGGGAATTCTAAAGGGGGGAGAGAGATCCTTCACGAGGAGGTGTGCTTTGAGAGGATGAGAGGGGCTTTTATAGGGAGAGGGGGCACCCCAAGGAGAATGGCGCCAGACATGGTGGCCGCCCCCACCTCTTCCACATTCATGTGGGTGGATATCCCACTCAAAATGAGAAGCCTCCACTCCCATAAAAGAGCCTCCACTAAAAAATCCACTCACATGCATTAAATTTCCACCAAATTTAATGAAACCTCTCATTTAAATAAAACTATTTTGTTTATTTATTCAGAATTTTGTTAATTAATTTAATTAACAAAAATTCACATAAAACTCCTTACAACATTTCAATTTCACACGCAGAACCAGTTTCAGCAATTTCAACCGAAACAGTTTCGGTGTATAGTGAAATAAATTCCTGCGCTTTCCTTTTTCTTTCTCTGGCAAATTATTTGCTCCGAATGGTGTCGGTATCCCTTAAGTGTGTCACCCTACGGTTCGCCAATAATGTAGACATGATCGAGACCCTTCTCCAATCAATAATCAGCAGCGGGACCTGGAGATCCGTACTGACTCCCACATATTCAACGGTGACTTCTGTGATTGTGTGAACCTTATACGCATGTAACTCAATCCCTTTGTCTCGCGATATATTACATGTCCGATATTCGATCATTGGTATCTCCATACCTAGTTTGATCTCGTTGCCGACATGTACTCTTTTCTCGTTCCTGTGATATAACATTCTAGTTATCAAATCACTTTCTTGCAAGCTAACTAATGTGATATCATCGAGAGGGCCCAGAGTATATATATCCATCATCGGGATGGACAAATTCTACTCTATCCATGAGCCTCAACATAACACCTTCGTAGCACTAAACCCATCTTTATAGTCACCCTGTTACGGTGTGACGTTTGATGTTATCAAGATACTCTTCCGGTGTTAGTGATTGACATGATCTCATGGTCTAAGGACTAAGATTACTTCGTATGATGTTATAGCAATATAAACACAATGACATTGATAGTAATGCTATACTTCGGATGAATTTTCATCACATCATTACACTAATGTTGTGACCTCGTTATTAACAACATCCAATGTCCATGATTAGGAAACCTTTGATCATCTTGTTAATCAACGAGCTAGTTTATAAGAGAGGCATAACTAGGAACTTCCTTTTTGTTTATTAAACACACATGTATTAACGTTTCCGTATTAATACAATTAGAGCATGTAAAATAAACATTTATCATAAATAAGGAATACAATAATAACCACTGTATTATTACCTCTCAGGCATATTCCCTTTAGTATTCTTGCTTTTTCCATCTGTACATTCAACACACTTGCTTCCTTCACCAAGTCTTGCGATGTTACTTGTCAAAGGAACCTTGCTAGCTATGGGAGAAATGGAAATTGCAGTGGTCTTTGATTTTCCATCAGTAGATGATGCACGTTTTGAGTTCCTGCTAGTAATGTGACCTTTGGTTGATGATGGTGGCTTGGTATTTGAACTCTTTCCATTTCTAAATTCCTCTGATTTATACTAGGAGATCTCCTATTTTTGAAATGAGGAGACTTTCTAGATGGTGTTGAGCTTAAGAAACTGCGGTGTTTCCTGCATATAAAAGGTAGCAGGTATGTGAGTCACATGAGACATATTTTAGATACGAAAAATGCTACATATAATGTATATGTTAACTGCAAAAGGCTACCAGATTCTAACTATAGAACAGAATGCATGATAGTCAAATAAACAAAAGACAAGACGACGTAGCGGCAGCGCACGCATAGCCCTTCCATGCGAAGGATGCCGAACCAGCTAGCAAAACAAAGACGAGAGAAAAAGCACAATTTGGCAGGCCGACAAGTTTGGCAGGGTTGTTTTTAAGCTAGCACCACAAGTATCTGCGGAATCACATAAAAGGTCACCATGAGCTGGAAGTGCATGCAATGACTTGAATAGGAAACAGTGTCTGCATCTTCCATTAAAATGGTGGATACAGTTTCTAGAAATAATATTGCCATGCTTTAAAGCAGTATAAATGTTTGTGTCTCTTTGCAAAGATATTTTATACGTGGAGATACCTTTTTCATAGACACCATCACATGTTCAGAACTCTTGTAGAGAAACAAGACAAGAGAAAAAGCACATCTAAAAGATGATTGCCAGATAAATGCACTTGGCTTCCAAGTCTAAACCAATATGAAGTCATCAAAGAAATTGTGAATATATGCTTTCCATATTAACGAGGAATGACTCCCAGATAAATTAAACATAATTTCTAGGTTTTTACCAAGGTGGAGTCATTAAGAAAATATCAAAACATATGATTGCTAGATTATCTAGGAATGACCTCCAAATATATTACACTTGGTTTCTAGGTTTTAACCCCAGAGAAGTTGTTAAGAAAGGGTTAAAACATATAATTTCTAATTAATTAGGAATGATAGATATATCAAAAGTGTCAGATATTTTAAATGCATACAATAGTATTTATGATAGTCATATAATATATACACAAAAACTGCCAGATAAAATAGTCATGGCTGCCATAAAAACTATACATAGTTTACATATAAACTAGGCATGGATCTCAGATAAAAAGAAGAACCATTATTACTTACCTCCTTCTTGTATTATCAGAAAAGTTATCTTCAAAATATGTTGCTTCATTGTTCATCTCTACTAGGTTTTTTACTGCATCACACTGGTTGGCTCGAATTCCAAGCTCTTTTGCGACTATAACATGTATCTTGTTGTGCATCTCCAATTCACTTGCTCTTGGTTTTGCTATCTGTTTTTTTTTACTTAACCTTGTTACAAGAAAAGCTGTGTTCCCCTTTATTTGCACTTCAGTTTGTTGGGTGCACTCCATTCGGGAATCGGAAGCAATATCAGCAAAAGGCTCATTCCAAGCAGATGGTTCGCTGTCGCTGAAAGATGGCACTGCAATTTTGCAGTGCATAGCAATGGGAGACACAAGTGTGCTTACTTTAGCTCGTGATTTGGATGGTGTTCCAACTGCACTATTATCAAGCTCTGTGTTTGTAGTGTGCCTTGCTGGGCCACCTCCTTCATCCTTGTTGGATGGTGTTCCAACTGCAGTGTTATCAAGCTCATCCTCTAATTCAGATGAACAAGGATCCATGCCTTCATTTATATTTCCTCCTTCATCCACATCATCTTCACCTTTTTCATTTACTTCTTCATTTGCTTCTTCATTTTCTTCCACTCCTGCTGATTCAGTCATGCCTAGAACAAAGTTGGTCAGCGAAGTATTAAGACCAGATGTAACAGTATGCATGAGGGTGAAAGCTTTTATCCATTGTTGCAAAAAAGGGTTTTGGTTGAACAAAACTTATATACATGCAAATCCTTGCATAGTATGAATAAAAGTTACAAAAAGTTAAAAAAGGAAAAAAGAACAATACCTTCTCAGTACATGTAGGATGAGTGTTGAGCTTCATCTAGGCATCAAAACCATTTGCTCCCCCCAAAAAGACCAAATTCCCTACCAAATTCATTCTTGAACTCGTCCCTTAGCTGCATTTTGTGAGTAAAGTAAAAAACATCAAAAAACAAGTGTGAGACTATATACAAAAAATCACAACAAAAAAGAGAAGGATACAAAAAGGGGGAGTATATATAAAACATTTTAAAAAGTATGATGTACAAAACATTGCAAACCTTCATGGAACCAAATATGGTTGAATCAAACTCATGGGAATCCAAGTCACCAAGCACGCCGATGGCATCCTTAGTCAAAAAATTAATAGCGAATTGTGTATTCTCAAAACCAAGATCCATGTGACTGGTATCAACAGCAGAAAGGTACCGCAGCTGGCAGGATATACAAACTTAGTTACCATCTATGGTGCAAAACAAACATAAGAAACTTAGTTACCATATACTGTAAACTTAGTTATCAGGTTTAATATCATACAATTACTAGTTTCTTATATAGGAAAAAGTTCAAAATTATAAAATAAGACTACACAGGTTCATTTTAAAACAAGATACACCTGCCAGGATATATATATAGATAATTACTAAGTAACTTGCATATAGCTTCCAGTTTTTACTATAGAACAAATTAGTAAAAGCACAAGTTTAAAAAACACAAACAAAAATAAGAACTCACCATGCAATACAGCATGCACCCCTTCCTATACTTCCCTACTAAAAGGTGCTTGTGAAGTTCATCAACAATAAACTTGCACATATTAAACTCATGTGCTTGCTCGTCATCTCCATAATATTGCCAAAATCATGAAAAAACATATCAGCTCATGTATTAAAAACCACAACACATAAAACTGAACCGAAAAAAAGATGAGTTGAAATGTATCAAGAAAGGGCATACCAGTATAGGATAACACTTGTTGATCATTCTAGTGTCGGTCGTGGGGGCAACAACTATAGAGGTTATGAACAGCAACCAAAGCTGTCGGAATGGCATATCTATATTTGTGTGCTTAGCTATCTTTAAACCAATCTCATAAATCTTTGTCCTATTGTTTTCACCAGGAAAAATCCTTCCTCTAATCAATCTCAACTTCCAACTTATCATCTACAAAGTACTTCACATACTTCAGTTCGCGTGGTAGCCCCGTCATAACATGAATATATTCTTCAGTCGAAGGGGTAGCCCCATGGAAAATGATTACAAAATCACGCCTTGCCGGATCATAACACTTTGCAAACTAGTAAATAACTGGATTATGAGGTTCTCACACTTGATATCAATGTGGCATCCCGCAAAACCACTACTAGAAAATCGCGTTGTTTTTGTGCATTGCATCATCATGACCGCATGCTCATGTCATCATGCCACATTGCATTTGAGCATTGTCATCATCTTTCATTTGCTCGCATAAAACTAATTGCGGAAGAGCCTAGATTTGTTTTCCAAACGCCCATCTTAATTCAAGCGCAAAACCCGGTCTCCGAATTATTTTTGTTTGAATGCTATCGGTTTGCAAAATCCCCGTTTGAAATAAATAAAATTTTTAATTATTTTTAGTGGGGCAGTCGAACGGGCCGAATCGACCCGAACGACCACCCCCAGAAATTAAAACGGTCCGCCCAAACCTTTTTCTACCTAGTCCTATTCTACCCACACCCCCTCCACCTCACCCCAACTCTCCCCCTCACCCTATCCCACACCGCCACCTGCCTACCCCCTTCCACCTGCCCTCTCTCTCCATTCCCCATCCCACCAACCAGCCCCACACCCACCACACAACGCACGCATGCACACCCCCACCAACCCCACAGCAAACCACCCACCCCGGGTCCCACCGGACCCACGCACGCGACCCCACGCGCGGTCCACACCGCACCGACGCGTTCTCCCTCCTCCCTCTCTCTCCCATCCGCGCTCGCCCACCTTCGGCCTCCCCACCGCCCAGCCTGCGCGCCGCCTCCGCTCCTCCGCGCCGCCGGCGAGCTCGCCCCCTCCTCCTCCTCGGCCGGACCCGCCGGCGCCTGCTCCTCCCGCCTCCTCCCGCTCGCGCCTCCTCCGTCAAGCTCCCTTCCACCTTTGTGTCCTCCCCGGCCCGGCCTACCCGACGCCCCCCTCCCCTCGGCCGCTGGCTCCGCCTCCTCCGGGCGCGTCCGCCTCGGCCCTCTCCCGCCAGCGTGCCGCCTGACGCTCCTCCACCCCGCTTGCCCGCCGCCTGACAGCGCCCCCGCCCAAGCCCGCCTCGCCCGCCGCCGCTCCCCGGCCAGGCGCGGCGTTCCCCGTGCCCTCCTCCTCGCGCCAGCCCCGTCCACCCCGCGCTCGGCCCCGAGCCCTCCTCTTCCGCCTCCGCTTCCGTCAGGCAACCTCCGGCCACCGCGGCGCTCGCCCGCCGCCGAGCAGAGCGCGCCGGACCCGGCCTCCGTCTCCCCTCCTCCTGGCCACGGGCCTGCCCTCGGCCGCGGTCCCGTCGCCCTGCGGCCGCGCCTCCTCTGCCCCTCCTCCGTCGCCGTCGACCTCTGTGTCCGCTCCGCCGGCCTTCTTCGTCGGCCCCGCTGCTTAGGCCCTCCGTGCTGGCCTCGCCATCATCATCCTCCCCGTCGGCCTCCCCCTCTCCGCGTCCCGTGCCTCCGCGACCAGCTCGCCCCGCAGCAAGCCCTCCTCCAAACCGCTGCCCAAGGCAACCGCCTCCTCGCCTTGGCGCCTTCCTGGAGCACCCGCAGGTCCCTGGCCTCGTGCTGCCGACCCTCGCTGCTGCCTCTGCAACCTTTCTCCGCTGCGGTCTCATCGTCTCGCGTGCACCGATGACCCCTGCCGGCCTCCCGCAGATCCCGACCGTGGCTATTCAAGATCTACCGTGAACCAGTACAACAAGAGGGACCCGAAGGTCCTAAGAACCCCGGCATCGACTTCATGCTCTCCTCCATAGACCCAAGTACGACACCGGCTATGAAGACGCCGACCCCGTGTTCTCCCTCTCGCACCATCAAGCACTCCTACAAGGATCTGAGACTGAACCCTAACCAAGATCATCGATCCCTCAACCGAAGACCGATCCCCGAAAACCTGAGTGCGCCGACGACCAGATCTCCATGGTGTAACGACAAGACCGACAACATGGCCCGACCACCGCGGATGCGACAAGATCGTCGCTCGGACGCCAAGACCGCCACATGGAGCGATAAGCGCTTCATCTCGGATACGCCAAGTACTTCAGCCAGATGCCAAGACCGACTCGATGGCGCGAACCCACAAGATCTTCGCCACGACAAGATCGACACCGACCAGGGCGAGACCGATGTGCCCCCAACGCCGAACCAAATCCGGCTTCCCGGAACGCCAAGATCTACCCCGTTATCTGAGAACGATCCCGGAGTCCGAACCTCGTTCCCGTCGTACCCCGAGATCCGACCCCGAACCCCGGAACCCCAAGTTCGTCGAGCCCCCCCCCCTAATGTGTGAACCCCTTCCCGAAACCCTATTTTGTAATATAATACAATTGTTGCATATTAAATCATTCATCTCGCATGTATATCATGTGGTTTGGGGGCCTTATGCCAATTCACCTAATAATTAAATATGGGGCCCATATGCGGGCAAATCTAGCCTTATATTGGCCTCATCTAAATTTGTGTAGCGAACCGGTGCTATCTTTTGCCATGTTAAAACAACTTTTCAATTGTGGGGTATCTAAACAACATGAACCATTTAATTAATTGTCGGGACCCCGGTTCATCTTAATATGAACTAATTGCATCGCATCTTCGCCATGTCATACATCATACATGCATCATGCCCGATCTTCTGCCGTAGTATTAAATATTGCATCCGGTGTTTCTTCTAGCGTTTTGGTTCTTCGCGGATAAGGCCGTTGAGTTGATGTGAGCTTCGCCCCGATCTTCGGATGAATCTTCGACAATGTTTTCAGGCGAGCATCTCCCCCTTTCTACCTATCTTACTTTTATAGTATTTTATTCCTTCCTGTTGCTCTATTGCTATCTGTGTTGCGATGCTCTAGTTTTTAGTACCCGTGATATCCCTCGCAGCCTTATATTGCCTTGGACACATCCTATTACCTATTGTTTGGTAGATAGTTGGACTTGCGCGTCGTAGTCGCTTGCTCAAGTGTTGTTGCGTGTTGTCAAGTGCCACAGTTGTTGGAGTAATGCCGCATGTTTGATGTTGGAGATAATCATGGCTTTACTTATCGCTCACTTTAATTCCTGTTTAACAACTAAAATTGGAATAAGCAGAGGCATCGGTGGGTGATAGATAATATTTGGTTTCCGAACGCCCACTTGTGTCCCGTAGGACCCCGAGTACTTGATACATGTTCCTTGATTTATCGCGCTATCCACATCCGGGAGGATTATGGGACCCCGAGCGAGCTTGATTCAGTCTTATTTCTTGGGGCCACAAACTAGTTTGAGGTTTTATTTACTATCCTGTACTTATGCCATGCTCTGTTTATTTACGATTGCGAGGAGCACATGTACCGTTAGGTAAGCGGAGTGTTTTGCGGTATCGACAAGCCAGTCACACTTTGGGTTCCCGATCGTTTACAGCCACTTACGCAAACCTTGAGTCCGTCTCAGAGTCAGCTAGCTTCGTTGCGGGTCTACTCAATGGGGTGGCCCCCTGAAATATTTATGAATCCTGTGATTGCTTTGTCGTGAAGGCCTCGTTGGGTTTTGATTTGGTTTTTCCGAGGTTGATCGAGTGTGTGTTGCTATTTGTGCACCCCGGCCGGATTAAACTTTACGAAAGCCGTGTCATGGTTATGGACGACTTGGAGCACAGTATCTCGATCATAGACAAGCATAACTAAAGTAGTACTATAAATTTGACTTTATAATGACTAGTAATCAGCTTCACTATAATGGAATGGCTAAATAAAACTGCCAACAATTGCTTGCTTGAGTTGTCCCTTGCGACCATTGTATCTGACTAGTAAGTATTGCAACTACAACGGAATGGCTAAATAAAAGTACCAACAACTGCTGGGTTTTGGGTTATCTCATGCTATCTGTATCTGATTAGTAAGTGTTGTAACTATAACGGAATGGTTAACTAAAAGTGCCCACTGCTTACTTTATCAGGATGATTATCTAAACCTGACTAGTAATTGCTGCAACGATAACTGGGTAAGTAAAATTGCCAACTGTGTGAGTTCCTCGGTTGACTTCCTCGTTTGGTCTCGAGGGGGAAACGCCAGGATGGGTTTTGTTTGGTGTTAGTATCAGGCTGATTCCGGATAGGTCTTTCTTACCCCTCTCTGATAACCGCCAGTTGTATCGAGTCTCTATAGGTTGTCTAGTGCATCTTGCCGCCCGCAGAACCACCATACCTATGTAGGCGAGGCCGAATTCTAGCCTCGCATCGTGGCCTCGATCGACGCTCCTCTTTTTCCTTTGCTCTTTGTCGGCACCCCTTTTGTTTAAGCAGGTTTTGAGATCGACGTCGTTAGCAGGGTTACCCTTCCGGCTTGGCCTGGCTAGGGTTATCGACGCCATTGGTTATTCTTCAGGGCTCTTAGCCCCATTTGCATCTTGTCCGTAGTCGGACGCTCCATCTTTTCAAGGTGATTTGGATCTTTGTACCGTATATCTATATTTTGACTCATGGAGTCGTGTTGTATATATATATCTGTTCTGTGGGTCCCATCGAGGACTGTTGTGTAATGTTATTACTTCGTTTTCCACCGACGAAAGTGCTGGTGGCACCTTTGAATCGTTTCTATGCGGGTTTGGCGGTTCTCTAAAACTTGCATAGGTCCGATCTGAGGGTGTTACAGTGGTATCGAGCCCAGTTGCGATACCCACAAGTCCAAATTTAGGATAACCTAGCTAACGGCCGAAGTAGAGTGTCAAAACTATTTTTGCAAAATCGGTTGGATAGTTCTGATTAGGTCTGATTTTACTCCGTACCCCTCTGCTGTTCTCCTCTTACCTCTGCGTGTTTTGAATCCGCTCTCTTCTCTTTCTTCGAGTCCAGGGCTTCTCGTGGGTGGGTTTTCCGTCGTACCTTCAGGGTTTCGCTTCCTCCTCTGTTAACGGTGTTCTACCATCCGGTGTTCATGCTGCTTGAGGAATCCGTCTGCTGTGGTACCATTCTTTGTTCCTTGTTTGCGCCTTCCGGTGTTTTCCGACGCGACGACATCATCTACGCCAGATCCGATGCAGAGTATTTATCACTCCTTTGTTTCCGAACCTTGCTTGTCGAGATCTTCAGTCTGATTCCGAGAATGGTTGCACTCTTTTCTACTGATTGTGCAGAGTAATAGTTTGGGTGCGTGATGGATTGGCCCCCATGCCGACTACCCCTTCTATTCGCTTTTGTACCTTGAAGTGGATGAGGATGCATCGGTTCCCTCTTTCTATCGAAGTTAGGGTGGCTTTATTTGTTGATACCTCTACCTTCGACCTTTGTTCCCGGAGTGTGCTCTCGACGATCAGGATCAACGACCTCTTGTTAGTGGTGTCGCGAGGATCTACACGAAGCGAGAAGACGCAGATCGCCGACCTTCCTTCCGGTACCATGAGGCGGATCTCGAGGGCGAGATCCATTGTTAGTGGTGTCGAATTGTGGCATCCCGCAAAACCACTACTAAAAAATCGCGTTGTTTTTGTTCATTGCATCATCATGACCGCATGCTCATGTCATCATGCCACATTGCATTTGAGCATCGTCATCATCTTGCATTTGCTCGCATAAAACTAATTGCGGAAAAGCCTAGATTTGTTTTCCAAACGCCCATCTTAATTCAAGCGCAAAACCCGGTCTCCGAATTATTTTTGTTTGAATGCTATCGGTTTGCAAAATCCCCGTTTGAAATAAATAAAAATTTTAATTATTTTTAGTGGGGCAGTCGAACGGGCCGAATCGACCCGAACGACCACCCCCAGAAATTAAAACGGTCTGCCCCAAACCTTTTTCTACCTAGTCCTATTCTACCCACACCCCCTCCACCTCACCCCAGCCACTCGCGGCTCGCCACCTCACCCCAACTCTCCCCCTCACCCTATCCCACACCGCCACCTGCCTACCCCCTTCCACCTGCCCTCTCTCTCCACTCCCCATCCCACCAACCAGCCCCACACCCACCACACAACGCACGCACGCACACCCCCACCAACCCCACAGCAAACCACCCACCCCGGGTCCCACCGGACCCACGCACGCGACCCCACGCGCGGTCCACACCGCACCGACGCGTTCTCCCTCCTCCCTCTCTCTCCCATCCGCACTCGCCCACCTTCGGCCTCCCCACCGCCCAGCATGCGCACCGCCTCCGCTCCTCCGCGCCGCCGGCGAGCTCGCCCCCTCCTCCTTCCTCGGCCGGACCCGCCGGCGCCTGCTCCTCCCGCCTCCTCCCGCTCGCGCCTCCTCCGCCCAGCTCCCTTCCACCGCCTGTCCTTCCCTCCCCGGCCGGCCTACCCGCACGCCCCCTCCCCTCGGCTCGTCGCCGGGCTCCGCCTCCTCCGGGCGCGTCCGCCTTGGCCCTCTCCCGCCAGCGCCCACGCCCGCTCCTCCACCCATGCCCGCGCCTCTGCCTGCGCCGTCCCGCCGGCCAAGCCCGCCACCGCCGCTCCTCCCGGCCAGGCCGCGTGCCCTCCGCCTCGCGCCAGCCCGTCCACCAGCGCTCGGCCCGAGCCCTCTCTTCCGCCTCCGCTTCCGTGGCAACCTCCGGCCACCTTGGCGCTGCTGCCCGAGCAGCGGCCCGTCCTCGGCTCCCCTCCTCCTGGCCACGGACCTGCCCTCGCCAAGGTCCCGTCGCCTGCGGCGCGCCTCCTCTCCCCTCTGCGTCGCCGTCGACCTCTGCAGCGCCGTGCTTCTTCGTCGGCCCCGCTGCTCAGGCCCTCCGCGCTGGCCTCGCCATCGTCATCCTCCCCGTCGGCCTCCCCCTCTCCGCGTCCCGTGCCTCCGCGACCAGCTTGCCCCGCAGCAAGCCGGCCCTCTTCCAGCACCGCCGGGCCCCGCGGCAACCGCCTCCTCGCCTTGGCGCCTCCCTGGAGCACCCGCAGGTCCCTGGCCTCATGCTGCCGACCCTCGCTGCTTCCTCTGCAACATTTCTCCGTTGCGGTCTCATCGTCTCGCGTGCACGGACGAGCCCTGCCGGCCTCCCGCAGATCCCGACCGTGGCTATTCAAGATCTACCGTGAACCAGTACAACAAGAGGGACCCGAAGGTCCTAAGAACCCCGGCATCGACTTCATGCTCTCCTCCATAGACCCAAGTACGACACCGGCTATGAAGACGCTGACCCCGTGTTCTCCCTCTCGCACCATCAAGCACTCCTACAAGGATCTGAGACCAAACCCTAACCAAGATCGTCGATCCCTCGACCGAAGACCGATCCCCGAAAACCTGAGTGCGCCGACGACCAGATCTCCACGGTGTAACGACAAGACCGACAACATGGCCCGACCACCGCGGATGCGACAAGATCGTCGCACGGACGCCAAGACCGCCACATGGAGCGATAAGCGCTTCATCTCGGATACGCCAAGTACTTCAGCCAGATGCCAAGACCGACTCGATGGCGCGAACCCGACAAGATCTTCGCCACGACAAGATCGACACCGACCAGGGCGAGACCGACGCGCCCCCGACGCCGAACCAAGTCCGGCTTCCCGGAACGCCAAGATCTACCCCGTTATCTGAGAACGATCCCGGAGTCCGAACCTCGTTCCCGTCGTACCCCGAGACCCGACCCCGAACCCCGGAACCCCAAGTTCGTCGAGCCCCCCCCTGATGTGTGAACCCCTTCCCGAAACCCTATTTTATAATATAATACAATTGTTGCATATTAAATCATTCATCTCGCATGTATATCATGTGGTTTGGGGGCCTTATGCCAATTCACCTAATAATTAAATATGGGGCCCATATGCGGGCAAATCTAGCCTTATATTGGCCTCATCTAAATTTGTGTAGCGAACCGGTGCTATCTTTTGCCATGTTAAAACAACTTTTCAATTGTGGGGTATCTAAACAACATGAACCGTTTAATTAATTGTCGGGACCCCGGTTCCGCTTAATATGAACTAATTGCATCGCATCTTCGCCATGTCATACATCATACATGCTTCATGCCCGATCTTCTGCCGTAGTATTAAATATTGCATCCGGTGTTTCTTCTAGCGTTTTGGTTCTTCGCGGATAAGGCCGTTGAGTTGATGTGAGCTTCGCCCCGATCTTCGGATGAACCTTCGACAATGTTTTCAGGCGAGCATCTCCCCCTTTCTACCTATCTTACTTTTATAGTATTTTATTCCTTCCTGTTGCTCTATTGCTATCTGTGTTGCGATGCTCTAGTTTTTCGTACCCGTGATATCCCTCGCAGCCTTATATTGCCTTGGACACATCCTATTACCTATTGTTTGGTAGATAGTTGGACTTGCGCGTCGTAGTCGCTTGCTCAAGTGTTGTTGCGTGTTGTCAAGTGCCACAGTTGTTGGAGTAATGCCGCATGTTTGATGTTGGAGATAATCATGGCTTTACTTATCGCTCACTTTAATTCCTGTTTAACAACTAAAATTGGAATAAGCAGAGGCATCGGTGGGTGATAGATAATATTTGGTTTCCGAACGCCCACTTGTGTCCCGTAGGACCCCGAGTACTTGATACCTGTTCCTTGATTTATCGCTATCCACATCCGGAGGATTATGGGACCCCCGAGCGAGCTTGATTCGGTCTTATTTCTTGGGGCCACAAACTAGTTTGAGGTTTTATTTACTATCCTGCATATGCCATGCTACTGTTTATTTACGATTGTGCGAGGAGCACTTTGTCTCGCTGTTAGGTAAGCGGAGTGTTTTCGCGGTATCGACAAGCCCACCACACTTTCGGGTTCCCGATCGTTTGACCACTAACGCAAACCTTGAGTCCGTCTCGAGTCGGCTAGCTTCGCTATGGTCTACTCAATGGGGTGGCCCCTGAAATATATCTGAATCCTGTGATTGCCTTGTCGTGAAGGCCTCGTGGGGTTTTGATTTGGTGGTTTCGAGGTTGATCGAGTGTGTGTTGCTATTTGTGCACCCCGGCCGGGTTAACACTTTCTGAAAGCCGTGTCCGCGGTTATGGAAGACTTGGAGCACGATATCTCGATCATAGACAAGCATAACTAAAGTAGTACTATAAATTTGACTTTATAATGACTAGTAATCAGCTTCACTATAATGGAATGGCTAAATAAACGCCAACAATTGCTTGCTTGAGTTGTCGCTATGACCATTGTATCGACTAGTAAGTATTGCCTTCTACAACGGAATGGCTAAATAAAAGTACCAACAAGCTGGTTTTGGGTTATCTCATGCTATCATGTCGATTAGTAAGTGTTGTAACTATAACGGAATGGTTAACTAAAAGTGCCCACTGCTTACTTTATCAGGATGATTATCTAAACCTGACTAGTAATTGCTGCAACGATAACTGAGTAAGTAAAACTGCCAACTGTGTGAGTTCCTCGGTTGACTTCCTCGTTTGGTCTCGAGAGGGAAACGCCAGGATGGGTTTTGTTTGGTGTTAGTATCAGGCTGATTCCGGATAGGTCTTTCTTACCCCTCTCTGATAACCGCCAGTTGTATCGAGTCTCTATAGGTTGTCTAGTGCACGCTGCCGCTGCCGCTTCAGACCACCATACCTATGTGTTGGAGATATGCCCTAGAGGCAATAATAAATGTAGTTATTATTATATCTTTGTGTTTATGATAAATGTTTACATTCATGCTATAATAGTATTAACAAGGAAACCATTAATACTTGTGTGATTTGTAAACTTAATTTGAAGTCCCTAGTATAGCCTCTATACTTCACTAGCTTGTTGGTTGATTAATGATTGTGGTTTCCCTATCATGAACATTGAGATGTTATCAACAACAAGATCATATCGTTAGGAGAATGATATGGTGGACATACTCCTATAGATAAGCGTAGCATAAAGATCAAGTCATTTCATTAGTTCAATTGCTATATGCTACATAGTAACCTAATTCCTTCGACCATGAGATCATGCATATCACCTTTGGATGGATGCTTTGATGACATCAAACACCACCGTGAATCGGGTGGTTATAAAAGTGGCATTGAGTGTTGGAAGGTATTGGTTGAGACACATGGATCAAGAGTGGGATTTGTCCATCCACATGACGGATAGATATACTGGGGGGCCTCTCGGTGGAATGTCATCCAATTAGCTTGCAAGCATGTGACTTGGTCACAAGGGATCACATATCAGGTTGAACTAGATCATAACCTCGGGTAAGTAACATATCGTGAGACAAAGGGAAATTGGTATCGTATGTAAGTGGTTCATTCGAAATATGATATGAATTTCAGATTCCTCTATTGGTTGATCATGTCCGCATAATTAGACACACTTAAGGATTGACGTTGTTTGAGTAGTTATGGTATTATGAAAGAGACCGAATGTTGTTGGTCTCGGATGGGATCCGAGGATACGAGGGTGATCCGGAATGGTCCGGAGAATAAGATTCATATAAGGAAAGTCCGTTTCGGGAAGTTCGAAATGATGGTGTTTTCATCGGGAATGTTCTAGAAGGTGGGGAAGGGTACATGAATGTCATTGATCATTGAATGATTGCATCATGTACTAAGTGTTATTGCTGTCCCAAATAAAGGATTAAATTGAATCCTAAAAGTAAATGTGTCCAGCTGAAAGTCAAAACCGCAAAACAAGAAAACTGTGGGAAACAAGCAAGAGGAGTTGAGGACTCCCTCCCTCCTGGCCCAGAGGACCTCCCTCCCATAAAAGGAGGGGGGGCTCCTCCCATAGACACAATACTTTCTACTCTAGATCTCTTTTGGTTTAGAGCTTCTAATTGCTTTAGCCACAGTTTAGAGCCTTCTAATTGGTTTAGAGCCTCTAATTGGTGTGTCTAATTACTAGGCCACTAATCCTCTCTCTCATAAGCTCCACCATCTACAACCTCCCTGCTGGAACAAGGATCTTGAGATCGTTAACCACTTTGGAATCTTGAGGGTGAGTTCCTCTATCGACTCGTTGCTACAATCTAGTAGATAGATCTTGGCTTGTTTGTTTGTATGATAGAAAATTTTTGTTTTCCATGCTACGAACCCTTGTCTATATGTAGATGTAGAACACAATGGTCATTGTGGGCGTTGATGCTTTTATTGTAGATTGCTTTTTGTGTACTTTGCATCTTGCGGTATGTTGGGATAGGCGGCCGGGCTAACCTTACATGACATCGTTCATGAGACTTGCTCCGCTTGACATGTAACTTGTATTGCATAAGTGGCTTTATGGTGCATGTTTCTCCTAGCATAGTTAAGATCCAATTTACAACGGGTGATCAACAATGCTAGTATCAATGTTGTGGTTCATGTTCGTAAGTTAGAGCGACACTTATTGAAAGCCCCAAACCACGTAAAATATGCAAAGAAAGTAGAAGCGTCTAACTTTGTTTGATGTGATATGGCCATGATTGTGATGATATTCGATGTATGCAATGTTCATATGGTTGTCTTTAATTTATGTTCAGACCTGCGTGTCTATTCAAAGTAGTTGTAATAGTTGAAGCCATGGAGAAGCGTCATTGACCTTGATGCAATGCGGTGATGATGGAGATCATGTTCGTGCTTGAAGATGGAGATCAAGGCACGAAGAAGAAAACCATATCATATCACATATATTGAATTGCATGTGATGTTAATCCTTTATGCATCTTGTATTGCTTAGTAGACGGTAGCATTATAAGATGATCCCTCATGCACATCAATTTCAAATCATAAAGTGTTCACCCTTAGTTTAAAGCTTGTTGTTCAAGCACCACGTGATGATCGGGTGTTCTAGATTCGAAGTGTATACAACGTGAGCAAGCCCATGCAGAAACTAAGGTTTGATCTAAAGGTAAAGCATGAATCGTATAGTAGATATGATGAACATGATGATTGTTCGCCATTGAAACTATATCAACTCTCGTGATGATCGGTGATGTAGTGGATTTGGTCGTGTGATCACTAAAACAATGTGAGGGATATTGTTTTGGTGGGAGTTCACCTAGTTTAATTTCATTAATTAATTTGAACTCAATTTGTCATAAACTTAGTCTAAACTATTGCAAATATGTTGTAGATCAATGGCAGCCCCTACCATCAATTTTAAGGATTGGTTCCGCAATTTGAGGATTGTCCTCCAGCTGGTAATTTGACCTATGTCGGATGCACCGCTGGTGACCCACCTTCCGATGAAGTAAAGAATGTTTACGTGCTATCTTGTATGGTTTAGAATGAAAAGGTTTGAAGAGTCGACCACATGATATTGTCGAGGATCTCAAATTAATTTTTGAGACTCATGCGGCAATTGAAAGCTATGAGGCTAAAAGTTCTTTAAGCGCAAGATGGAAGAAGAGCATGTGCTTAAGATGAAATAAACTTCAAAGCTTGGGTATAGTGATTCCTAATGCTTTGGGGATTTAGTGTCCCATAATCACTACCACCAAGTTACAAGAACTTTGTGATGAACTACAACAACTCTTTGCCATGTTGAAATCGCAGAAGTGGAGATCAAGAAAGAGCACCAAGTGTTGTTGGTCAATAAGACCACCAAATTCAAGAAAGGCAAGTCTAAGCAAAGGGACACTTCAAGAAGGGTGGTAAGAAAGCTACCAACATCAAGAAGAAAGGTATATCGATATACATGTTATTGATGTGTATCTCACTAGGCTCATATTTGTAACAAGCTAGCGAAGCGGATCAAAGGTTGATGTGATCGGGTGTCAACACTACCCCTTCATCTACCATCGGGATTAGTTTTATACTTAAATAATTGTTATTTAGTGCTGCGTTGAGCATGAACATTATCTCGGGATCTTGTTTATTGCAAGGCGGTTACTTGTTTAGAATAATGGTTGTTCGATTTATATGAGTAATATGTTTTACGCATGCACCTTTGATAGATGGTCTATTCTTATTGAATCTCGATGGTGGAAATACACATATCAATAATATTGAGGCTAAGCGTTTGAAATCAGCGATAATTCGACCTATATGAAGAAACTCCATTCGATGGACTTCTTGAATCACTTGATTTTGAATCACTTGAAAGATGAAGCATGTCGATGGGTAAAATGACTAAGACTCCATTTTACGGTATGATGGAGCTACGGACTTATTGGAAATCATACATACCGATGTGTGTGGTCCAATGAGTGTAGCATCTGGTTATCGTTATGTTCTTACCTTCACGGATGACTTGAGTAGATATGGGTATATCTATTTCATGAAACATAAGTCCGAAACTTAGAAGTTTAAGGAGTTTCAAAGTGAGGTAGAGAATCAACGTAACAAGAAGATTAAATTTCTACGATCGTGGAGGTGAATATCTAGATTCTGAGTTTGGCGAGCATTTAAAGAAGTGCGGAATACTTTCAACAATTGACCGCCGAACACCACACCAGTAATGGTGTGTCCGTCGTGAATCGAACTCTCTTAGATATGGTTCGTTCTATGATGTCACTACAGATTTACCGCTATCATTTTGGGGTTATGCATTATTCACTTTAAATAGGGCACCGTCTAAATCCGTAAACGACACCGTATGAATTATGGTTTGGGAAGAAACCTAGATTGTCGTTCCTTAAAGTTTGGGGATGCGAAGCCTATGTAAAGTTCTGGCCGGACAAGCTTGAACCCAAAGCGGAAAAATCGTCTTCATAGGATACGAAGGAAACTATTGGGTATACCTTCTATCATAGATCCAAGGCAAAACATTCGTTGCTAAGAATGGATCCTTTCTAGAAGAATTTCTCGAAGGAAAGTAGAACTTCGAGGTTGTTGAACCTTCTCGAAGAAGTTCTGTGGTGCTGCACAATAAGGGACAATAAGGAGGAAGCTAATGATGATGATCATGAAACTTTGGTATGATTCCGTTATGAATGTCATGGTGGTGGACAACACCGATGACCCGAGACATATGAGGAAGCGATGATGAGCGATTCCAATAAATGGCAAGAAGCCATGAAATCCGAGATTGGATCCATGTCGAAAACCAAGTATGGACTTTGGTGGACTTACCGGATGGCTGCCGAGAACAAATGGATTTTCAAGAAGAAGATGGTAATGTTCTATAAAGCTCGACTTGTCGCAAAAGGGTTTCGACAAATTCAAGGAGTTGACTACGATGAGACTTTCTCGCTAAAGTCTGTGAGGATTATGTTATCGCTGCATATTATGATTATGAGATATGGCGGATGGATGTCAAAACAGCATTCCTCAATGGAGACATTGATGAAGAGTTGTATATGATGCAACCCAAAGGTTTGTCGATCCTAAAGGTGCTAACAAGGTATGCAAACTTCAACGGTCCATCTATGGATTGAAGCAAGCATCGTTGGAATCAACGTTTTGATAAGGTAATCAAAAGTTTTGGTTTTATACAAACTTATGGAGAAGCTTGTATTTACAAGAAAGTGAGTGGCATTCTTAATATGTGGATGACATATTGTTGATTGGGAATGATGTAGACCTTCTTAATAGTGTCAAGGAATATTTGAATAATAGTTTTTCAATGAAGGATACATATTAGGCATAAAGATTTATAGAGATCGAAACGCCAGTCGAGCGCCAAATATCATTGTCACAAAGTACATATTTGGACAAAGTTCTAAAGAGATTTGGAATGGAGGAAAGCAAGAAAGGGTTCTTGCCCATGTTAATACGACCTTGAGTAAAACTCAAAGTCCCATCGGCGAGAAGATAGAGAAAGGATGAGTAAAACTCCTATGCCTCAGCCATAGGATCTCTAATGTATGCCATGCTATGTCCTAGACCCGACATTGCATATGTTGTTAGTTTGACTAGCAGATATCAAAGTGATCGAGGAGTGAAAACTGGGTCAGCGGACAAAAACATCCTTAAGTACTTGAGAAGAACTAAGGATATGGTTCGTTCTTATGGAGGTGATGAACAGCTCGTTGTTAATGGTTACACCGATGCTAGTTGGAACACCGATCCAGATGATTCTAAATCACAATCCGGATCGTATTTATTTTGAATGGTGATCTTCAACTGAATCGAATACATGGCTGCCGGAGGCTTCACAAGCGATATGGATGAAAGAGTTCATTACGAGCTGGGTGTGGTTCGGACCCAATGTCTATCGATAACATGGGCGCCATAGCCGAACCAAGGTCACACAAGAAGAAGCATATCAAGGCGTTTTCACGCTATTCGAGAACATATCCGGGATGGGGATATAAAGATTTGCAAAGTACAAATGTGGCGGATCCGTTGACTAAACCTCTCCAGGGCAAAACATGACCAACACCAAACTGCCATGGGTGTTGGTATATTACCATGTAAACTAGATTAGATGACTCTAGTGCAAGTGGGAGCTGTTGGAGATATGCCCAAGAGGCAATAATAAATGTAGTTATTATTATATCTTTGTGTTTATGATAAATGTTTACATTCATGCTATAATAGTATTAACAAGGAAACCATTAATACTTGTGTGATTTGTAAACTTAATTTGAAGTCCCTAGTATAGCCTCTATACTTCACTAGCTTGTTGGTTGATTAATGATTGTGGTTTCCTATCATGAACATTGAGATGTTATCAACAACAAGATCATATCGTTAGGAGAATGATATGGTGGACATACTCCTATAGATAAGCGTAGCATAAAGATCAAGTCATTTCATTAGTTCAATTGCTATATGCTTTCGATACATAGTAACCTAATTCCTTGACCATGAGATCATGCATATCACCTTTGTTGGATGGATGCTTTGATGACATCAAACACCACGGGTGGTTATAAAAGTGGCATTGAGTGTTGGAAGGTATTGGTTGAGACACATGGATCAAGAGTGGGATTTGTCCATCCACATGACGGATAGATATACCTGGGGCCCTCTCGGTGGAATGTCATCCAATTAGCTTGCAAGCATGTGACTTGGTCACAAGGGATCACATATCAGGAACGAGAAAAGAGTACTTATCGACACGAGGTTGAACTAGGTATGCGAGATACCGATCATAACCTCGGGTAAGTAACATATCGTGAGACAAAGGGAAATTGGTATCGTATGTAAGTGGTTCATTCGATCGTTGAAATATGTGGAGCCATATGAATTTCCAGATTCCTCTATTGGTTATTGTTCGAGAAGTGTCTCGATCATGTCGCATAATTCAAGGATTGACGTTGTTTGAGTAGTTATGGTATTATGAGAAAGAGACCGAATGTTGTTGGTCTCGGATGGGATCCGGGATATCACGAGGTGATCCGGAATGGTCGGAGAATAAGATTCATATAAGGAAAGTCGAGTTGGGAATGATTCGGTGTTTGGAATGTTCTAGAAGGTTCGGATTGTAAGGGTACATGAATGTGTCATTGATCATTGAATGATTGCATCATGTACTAAGTGTTATTGCTGTCCCAAATAAAGGATTAAATTGAATCCTAAAACAGAAAAGTCAAATGTCGGTTTGAAAGTCAAGCCAAAACAAGCTGTGGGAAACAAGCAAGAGGAGTTGGAACCAACAGGAGGAGGTAGGACTCCTGACTTGGGAGGACTCCTCCTCTGGGGCCGCCAGGACCTCCCTCCCATAAAAGGAGGCAGGGCTCCTCCATAGACACAATACTTTCCTCTAGATCTCCGGTTTAGAGCTGTTTTGGTTTAGAGCTTCTAATTGCTTTAATAACAGTTTAGAGCCTTCTAATTGGTTTAGAGCCCTCTAATTGGTGTGTCTAATTACTAGGCCACTAATCCTCTCTCATAAGCTCCACCATACGGAACAAGGAGAGGAAGGTCTTAAGGATCGTCTACGATCTTGAGATACATCACCCACAGAATCGCCTCTCGTTAACCACTTTGGAATCTTCGAGGGTGAGTTCCTCTATCGACTCGTTGCTACAATCTAGTAGATAGATCTTGGCTTGTTTGTTTGTATGCGATAGAAAATTTTTGTTTTCCATGCTACGAACCCCTACACTATGTAGGCGAGGACCGCCGAATTCTAGCCTCGGATGTCTTGGCCTCAAGATCGACGCTCTCTTTTCCTTTGCCCTTTGTCGGCACCCCTTTTGTTTAAGCAGGTTTTGAGATCGACGTCGTTAGCAGGGTTAACCTTCCGGCTTGGCCTGGCCAGGGTTATGGACGCCATTGGTTATTCTTCAGGGCTCTTAGCCCCATTTGCATCTTGTCCGTAGTCGGACGCTCCATCTTTTCAAGGTGATTTGGATCTTTGTACCGTATATCTGTATTTTGACTCATGGAGTCGTGTTGTATATATATATCTGTTCTGTGGGTCCCATCGAGGACTGTTGTGTAATGTTATTACTTCGTTTTCCACCCGCACGAAAGTGCCTGGTGGGCACCTTTGAATCGTTTCTATGCGGGTTTGGCGGGTTTCGCTAAAACTTGCATAGGTCCGATCCTGAGGGTGTTACAATCAAGAAGACTATCATGGCCCATAGATACAATGAGATTGCAATGTGATTCAGATAAAAACTTGTACAACTTTATTATTGGTGTTGGTGAGGCCCTGTTCCAATCTCCACTAAAACCTAGTTTGAAAAAGTAAAAACATTGTCATGTTAATTCCCTAGCGAGTGGAATAGAACATTTCACAGGAAAATATTATTGCTGAGATATATAATGCATATATGCAACATTTACTAGTATAAAAACAATATAAATAATTCAAAATAAACTATACGATGAAAAAAAAGGACATTCAAAATTAATAAGGAAGAATTATTTGATGAACAATTATTATCAGGATAAGAATTCATAGATACCAGATTAATAACAAACAAATACTAGGATAATCACAGAAAAACTATGTACAACAACAAGGGAAAACTCTGTTTATCTACAAAATCCAAACTTACATCGTTCTTCTTCCATGCAACCTTTCCTTTATGCTTAATAACAGCTTGATGAACCTTCCTCCGATCCATTGCATAAAGAACAACCTCGCCATTGTAATCAAATAAAAAATAAAGCATCATTAAACAAGGGTGATCAAATAAGCAAGCATCATTAAACAAGCAACACACTGAATATGCATGGATGTCAGGTCTGAATATTCAAAAAAAAGGTACACAAAACTATCAACAAAGCCACGCATTGCTAGGAAACTATGCATGGATTTTAGATCTGGATCACACTGAATATGCATAGTTACCCTAAAAATTTAAGCACGATTGCCACATAAAGTATACATGACTGCCAGATTTAAACCAAAATTGAAAATAGCATGGTGGACATGTGACCACTAGACATGCTTACCAGATCAAAAATGCATGGCTACAAAAAACCCACACCATAGTATATTGCTTACCATCTAGAGTAAACATGGCAATATAAATTAGGCATAACTGCAATATTATAAATGCATGGCTATCTTGTAAACTATACATGCTTGCTAGATAAAAATATGTAACAACCAAATTTAGATCAACTATGTTACTGGAAGAACTAAATATATGGTTATAACATAAACTAGACAAAGGTGTTCTGATAAACTAGCATGGCTTCCAAATTGAAAAACATAACAAAAAATGCAGCTGCCATATAAACTAACATGGATGTGATACAAAGTTGTTCAGATAAACTAACGGTGCTACCAATTTGAAAACCACAACAAAAAATGTGCAGCTGCCAAGTAAACTTGACAGGGCTGCTAGACAAAGTACATGTGGTTGCCATATTTAAACACGGAATCGCAAAAAAGCCGTCGCACGGAATAGATCACGCATACATTACTTATATATACATTTTACCAACAACAACAACATGAACTAAAAATACACTAGTCTGAACATAACAAAAAGAAATCAAAACCCAACAGATTAACAAAATCTATCATCGGTACCGCAACCTCAATCCGTGCTCACCAAAAAAATGAGCAAAAATTCCAGTCTTCATCTCTAACTAGTACAATAGTAGAAGCGGCGCGTGTTTATCCCCCAATGAAACTAAAGGACATAAACCAGTAAGGTGTTCATTCCCTGACGAAAACACCCCACGGAAGTGCTCGAAAAAACACATGAGAAACCCACATATCCTCCCATGAAAGTACTGCGGCCACCACACCAGAGCGAATCTCTACCCAAAATCACCTCGATAGAGACACGATGCGCACAAATCCGCCTTGAATCACTGAAAAATCGCTTACAACCCACTCGAAGGGGGACAAGGACAACCCGGTGAACTACCTCCCCGGAGGATTTGTGGAGAGGAACCAAGGCTCCAGGCTCGCCATGTAGTTTTGGTCCTCGCAGGTGTAGATCCTGAGACACCCCATCCTAGGCGGGTTCGTGTTCTGCTGTGGGTGGAACTGGATTGAACTGGCAGGGAGAGGGACAACCCGGTGAACTACCTCCCTGAAGGGTTCGTGGAGAGGAACCAAGGCTCCAGGCTCGCCGTGCAGTTTTGGGCCTTGCGGGTAGAAATCCTGAGCCACCCTGCCCTAGGCGAGTTCGTGTCCCACTACGGGTGGAACTCCACACCAGAGATCGTAGCGACAGATTTGTTGATGGTAGTGTGACAGCTGTCTGGGCAACACGAAGAATATGCATGGAGAGGACGAGCATAGCGCTATGACCTCAGGCCAGGGAGGATGGGGTGGTGACCCCGGACAACAAGGCGATTGAGACGGAACCATGGCCCCACGCCCCATGGAAATGCGACAACTACCACAAAACTCGACTGAACTGGGAGGGAAACTCAAATGAGGATGTGGTCCGACAGGTTCTGACGGTGGGCAGTGAACAAGAAACAAAACTATGAAGGCGGAGCACCTCTGCCTCAGAATTGCCGGTCTCGGCTGAGCGTTAGGAGAGATAAAGGAGAGCCGATAATGAGCGGTTCTGGCAAAAAAATCTGAAATTATTTTTAGGTAGCACAACTTACAAATTTCAAACATGTTAGACCGACATATAGGTCCCACCGTGTGCTCACATACAGAGTGAGCAGGGCGCGTGGGCAGCAGTTCAAGGTACAGTGAGCGAACCACACACACAAATCTTGACGAGCCGTCGCACGGGCGCTACCTGTTATCTTTAACCTTGTTAGGAGATGTACAGTGTGTGGCGCTAATGCAGACGTCGGGATTGATTTCCTAACAGTACGACAGTTGAACTCTCAAATCCTAGCTTCAAACGAAGCGTTGACTAAGAAGTTGCAGTGAACACTCAGCTTTCCTTTTCCCTGAATGAGGTAGCACGGAGTGAAGACAACGGCCAGCGCTTGATGGTTTGGCATCCGTAATTAATATCTAGCATTATGAGCTAGGGTGCTTAGAACATAATCCCGACTTTTTGGAATTAATTTATTTAACCTAAGCGGCTAGCTTAGCGGATACCATTGAACATGCCCTTATTATATTTTCCCTAGATAAATATCCTTTCCGGGGGCAAATTTATCTATAGCTTAAGCGTGGTGATTGACCCGCCTGTTAAGGGCTTCCCGCTCGACAGCTTCTTGGCCATTCGATACGCACATGGACGACTCTAATGATGTCCAATTGGGATAGCTGGGTGAATCTTTTGTTACCATCACATTTGTATGTTTCATGGTTTACACTAGACATGCATATTACTGGTACCACGCTGCAGCAGTAAGAGTGATCGTGAGCCGCGTAACTTTACAAGAGCCACTACGCGCCATCGGCACTCGCGCCCTGATGGCTGTGAAATATAGCCATCTACATCCGCATTTAAACTAGATATTATTTATATATTTGATGAAATATCTTTAAAACCTGCCACTAATGCCTAATGATCAAAGTGGTATGCAATCCTTTCTTGCTATTTTTTCCTACACAGATGATGACGTATGATGATGGGAATCACTACATAAATGTGATACAATATTTCCAACACGTCAAAGAAACCAGGAGCCGTGAAGTTAATACTGAAGCTTTAACGACCAACTTCGGCCTAGCCATGTAGCTTTTTGTGCAAGTTATTTATCATATATGGGATCATATATTAGTTTGTATAACATGATGATTGTAGTACCCTCTCTTGCCTCAATCTAAGGACTTGATAGGTACGCAATACCCCGAGGATTGATCCAGGTAAAGGGAGTGTGAGTAATGACTAATCGGCGGGATAGGAACCTGTTATCACCGTATTTTGGCCAAAGACGGAGATGGGCCGTGATCAAGATGGGCTTAGATGATACATATATTCAAGGTGTGGTTGGATCGGCCTAGTGCGTAGATTTGGGCTGAATTGCCCGTGTATCTTGTATCTTAGTAGGAGTCGTATTTGTTTAGGTTCCGTTTATGTTTAGATAAAGATAGAGTTGTAGAGTTATTCCAAAAGTAGAGAGTCTCCGGACTATAAATATGTACCTAGGGTTATTGAGAAGAAGAGGACAATCACGTTCACAACCAACAACAATCTCGGCGCATCGCCACCCCTTTGTTTCTAGGGTTTTTCTCGGGTAAGTGCCATGCTGCCTAGATCGCACCTTGCGATCTAGGCAGTATTTACTTATGCGTTATCCGGTGTTACTCGTACTGAAGCCTTGTTGATGGCGAGTAACACCTTTACCACAGATTGTTAGAGCCAGCATCGATACTCTTACTATGATTGCTTGCTTGTGCTACCTCTAGCTATCTCGCCATCCTTGCACCTTCTCCCGGGTGTGAGGGTGGCATCTTGCTTGATTTCTATTTAGTCGATTTGATCTGTTATAGTTGTGCCTTGTTCATCAAGGTTTAGTTTAATATCCACGTGGTTAGGCCTCACAAACGGGTTGAACGATCCGGTAATA
The DNA here is from genome assembly GCA_030063025.1 of Avena longiglumis. Taxonomy (NCBI): domain Eukaryota; kingdom Viridiplantae; phylum Streptophyta; class Magnoliopsida; order Poales; family Poaceae; genus Avena; species Avena longiglumis. Next base: position 361,808,014 of record CP125976.1, read on the forward strand.
CGTAAAATATGGTTTATTGGTCTTAGAGGGGACGTTCCGGGAATTGACATTGTGTTGGTTTTTAGGCCTTCTCTAGGATTGGTTTTCTACTATTTTTCGTATCTATTAGGCTCAACTACGCGTGGGACGTTCCGGTTACGTGGTGAAAACACTAAACTATCGTAGATCGATTTAACTTGTAGTAATTAAGCAAAACCCCATGCTATCATAGATCCAATGCAAAACCATGGGGATAATCGGCTCAAAGCCGATTCTGAGAAACACAGGAGCCGATCACGGCTCGAATTTTACGTATACTTGTTTACCATGCAGGAACCAATCGGAACAATCCATCACCTTCACGGCAGGTATAGGTCGTGTACGCATCTCGAACCAAGACAGACGCGTGCGTCTGGAAGATTTGTTGGCCGAGGGACTAGGGCCCACGGCCGCTCTCTGGGAGCCTCCGGCTCTTCGTGTTGCTAGTCACTGCCCATTGGTGAGTTTTGACAGCAACACATTTCGCACGCCCGGTGGGACATTCAACAACGTCTACATCAATGTCCGACTGCGATGGAGAACAGGCGGTCACGCACGACGAGCTTCTGCTGAGCACAAAGCGAAGTATGACGAGCTCAAAGAGCTCTTGAAGCCGACCTCATCGGCTCTTTTCGAGAGGACCCGCAGGGCATCAAGTGGAAGGATTCTCCCAGGGTGCTCTCGATGAAGTAGATCTGCATTCCTTGGAGGAACGCTCAGGCTAGGCTCGACAGAAGTCAACTATATGGTGGCTCATTCTCTACACCGCCACTCTGAGAGCCTGGTGAACGCTTTCGAGCGGATTGCAGTTCGCGTGGTCCAGGAGATCATGAAACATCAGTACTCTCCGTCGGGGCCCACTTTAGGAACCCACCAAGGAGAGAGACCGCTCCACACCAGACCGCAACTGCCGGTCACGCTCGCGGCTCCAGAGCCGCCAGGATCAGCGGCATACATTGTCTACAAGGCTGGAGGCGATCCAGGTGATTGCCAATTCCTGTTCGAGCCACCCAAGGAGATTCCGCATGGGTACATATGTGCCTACGTGCCGGATCGCAACAACTTGGCGCCACCAGATCGCAACCGCAGGAGTCTCCGCGCAGGGGTCCCTGCAGGATCTTCGAGAGCAGCGCCTCGGGGCAACGGTGTCCGGATGGATCTCGACAAACAGCGTGGCTAGCCAAGTATGCCATCGAACTAGCCAGAGAATCCAGCCCCCGCAGCTCAAATAGTGGACCAAATCACTTCCATCTTGAGAGATCAGTTCGGCTTCGTGCCGAAAAGACGCACGATCGGCTACTCAAAGCCGTACCCCAACGAGTTTGACCTGATTCCGCTACCGCCCAAATATAAACTCCCTGAGTTCTCAAGATTCAGCGGTCGAGGGGTCAAGCTCGATCGAGCACGAAGCCGATACCGCGCAGCTAGGTATGATTTCGACATCGGATCAAATGCGTGAGATTTTTGCACAATCTCTAACAGACCAGCTTTGGGTGGTACACCTCGCTGCCACCTGATTCAATTCGCACTGGAAGCAACTAGAAGAACAGTTCCACATCCAAGACCATTCGAGGCGTAACCGAGGCTGGCATTGCAGACTGGCGCCAAGCACGTAAGCGGGAGAAATCAGAAATACATCCAGCGCTTGTAACCATCAAGAACAGATGTTATTCGCCTGCTTAAGCGAGAAGGAAGCAATCGACCTGGCTGGTGGGGCTCTTAGCACCCGTCAAGGATCGCTTTCTGTGGAGTACAACTCAGCACACATGGCCAAACCGACGATGTATGAACAGCGCCACCACGAGTTATACCAAGACAGTTCAAACGGCCCGTAAGCCTGGTAGTTACGAAGAAGATGATCCTACACAAGACCAGGAGGTGGCCGTGGCGAGTGGGCTCGGGGCAACCTGTGTCCCGCAAATGGGTGAAGCAAAGGGCCTTTGAAAGGGTTTGACTTGGCGTGAGCAAAGCCGAGCAGATTCGATTCTTCCGAAGAGAAGCTTGAGGTTACCAAGGCCACAAGATCCCCACCGCCAGAGATGAACGGAGACCATACTGCAAGTGGCATCATTCGCTCACCCACACCACCAATGATCGCAAAGAGCTGCGCGCCAGATCCAAATGGCAATAGAACAAGGCCGCTGATCCTCGGCCCATTTCGCCATGAAGGTGGACACGAACCCGTTCCCCGGTGTCAACATGATAGAGCTCAGTCGCTCCGCGAGACGTCAACTAGACTTTTCGTTTGATGTCAACATGGCTGGGTCTGGGTACCACCATGACACGTACAAGGAAGGAGGCGATCACTCTCGAAGCAAAGACAGGGAGAAGGCTGGTCCACGCGACCGGCCCAGCCACGATGGTGGGCGGTACTTAACAGAGGAACAAGTGAGGAGAGTGCGATATCAGAAGCCACATTCCACGCACCTCCTTAACAAATATGAACGCCAGTCTGACCAACGTCGCCAGCACGACGGAGATGAAAACATGGGCACCTCGCCAAGAGACCACCCAAAGAGAAGGAAGGCGCAGACAAACATTGGGATTGCCCCTTCTTCAAGCATTGCTGGGACGTGGGAATGAGCCGATTGCCCACAGCCGACAACTGCCCAGAATGTGGACCACAAAAGAAGGGCACGAGGCCAAGATCGTGTTCGAACGTCTGACCTCTCCCACCTCGTGAGCCGCCCTAAGGAGTCCACTAGAACGCGAAGGGCCTTGAGAGGACCAGGACGACGAAGAAGAAGACAGGTTTCACCGTCCAAGGTGGTGCCCGATGGACTCGACACACTCGAAGCGCAGAGTGCAACGGCTCGTAACTTAGAAGAAGTCAAGCGCAGATTCCACGCTAAAGAAGGCACGGCCGGATCTGCCGTCAAAGTAAGGCAGATTACGGAGACGGAGGGCCGCGACAAGGAAAGAGTGGCGCCCAAACCAATAAAAGCCGATGTGCATCGGCCGGCACAAACATGGTGTTCGTACTCGGCGCAGAGTTCGCGCCACGAACCAATATGCTACATCCGAAAGCGCTACCCTACGGGCTACATCAATGGACAACCCGTCAAGAAGATGTTGGTGGACACCGAGCGGCGATTAACATCATGCCATACTCCATGCTACGACGCTTGGGACGCTCCACGGCGGACCTGATCAAAACCAACGTCACGTTAAGCGACTTCAACGGCCAGTCTTCAGAAACGCAAGGTGTTCTTAACGTGGATCTGACGGTGGGCAGGAAAACTATACCCACGTCATTTTTCGTCGTGAACAGCAAAAGTACCTACGCCGTCTTACTAGGAAGGGATTGGATCCACGCTAACTGCTGCATTCCATCCACGATGCACCAGTGCCTGATACAGTGGGACGGAGATGAAGTGGAGGTCGTCCATGCAGACGATTCTATCGAGGTTTCCATTGCTGGCACGAACATCTGGGAAGCGGAAGACCAAGAGCCGATCTCTGGAATCAGTTTGGACGGCTGTGAGCGCATTGAAGCTTCAAAAAACGGGGTGAGGCTGGTCTTATCCACTGGCCTGACAGAATAGAAAGGTCCACGATCATACGTGGTACGGCCGATCATCACGATCGGCCACAAAAAATAAAAAGCAACGACCATACGACAAGCAGATCATGTAGTCGTAGCAGGGAGACGCCCTGCCATTGTAAAACCGTGAGGTGTAAACCGCCCTTGACGAGCACAATCAAGGGGCCGATTCTGCAATCGCCCAAATTATTTTTGTTGTCCTCACCTACCGCTTGCCCGTGTTTAGCATCGACTTGACGGTGACAAAGTTAGGGTATGGGTTTACATCCGTGATGAGCTAGAAGAGATTGACATTGGTCCCGGGATAAGCCACGACCAACATTTATCGAAGAAATTAGATCCAGATCTGCGAGGCCCAATGATCGCCTGTTGAAACAATACCCGCATCGCTCACCGGGACTACGTAAATGCTCGTTAGACAGAGCATCATTGAGCATCGGCCCATAAAAAGGATTCCGCCATTTCAGCAGCGAGCACGGCAAATGAAGGCGAAATTCGTAGAAGTCAAGAAGGAGGTCGAGAAAATGTTGATGCCAAGTTGATCAGGCCATGCGGTATCTCAATGGATTTCTAGTATAGTGCCCGTGGAGAAGAAGGATGGCCATGGCGGTCGCCATAGATTTTCGGATCTCAACAGGCGACCGAAGGATGAGTATCCGATGCCGGCGTAGACGTTAATAAACGCAGCGGCTGGTCACAAGATCTTAAGTTTCATGGATGGCAATGCTGGTTACAACCAGATTTTCATGGCTCCGAAGACATACACAAAACCGCATTCGAGTACCAGTTCGTGGGTCTCTTGAGTATGTGGTCATGACGTTTGATCAAGAATCGGGCGCCACATACCGAGGGCCATGAATTATATTTTCCACGACCTGATCGCCGGTTGGTGGAAATATACATTGACGACGTGGTGGTCAAATCTGCTTCCGCAAGGGCACTTGGGCGATCTACAACGCTGGCCCCGGACCGAACAAGGAAGTTCGACTGCGGATGAATCCAAAGAAGTGTGCTTTGGAGTGACGGCCGGTCGGCCTCGGGTTTCTTGGTCCATGAACTCGGATTGAGATCGGCCTGAAGAGTAAGGAGAAGTCACGAACAATGAAGCCACCCACTACAAAGAAAGAGCTGCAGTCTCTCATCGGCAAGATCAACTTCAGACGATTCATCTCTAACCTGTCAGAAGGATAGAGCCGTTCATGGGGCTCGTAAAATTAAAGTCGACGAGGAATTCCGGGGGCGTAACAACAACGGGCCTTCGACGAGATCAAAGAATATCGACAAAGCCGCCGGTGTTAGTTCCACCCCAGCGGACAAACCATTCTACATTTACTTGTCGGTCGACACGCCCATCGCCTCTGGTGGTACAAGTGCATGATGGGCTAGAGCGAGTCGTATTCTACATAAGGTGAGGATGCTAGACGCAGAGACAAGGTATCCAGATATCGACAAGTTGTGCCTCTGTTGTTCTTTACATGTACCAAGTCGCCACATTTTGCTATCGCAGAGGTCATTATCATATGCAAGTCGGACGTCATCAAGCACATGCTATCGGCTCCTATGTTAAAAGGCCGATTGGGCAAATGGATGTTTGCATTATCGAGTTTGACATCCGTATCAACCCGCAAAGCTGTTAAGGGACAAAGCGCCGGCTGATCTTATTGCCGAGAGGATCAACACTAACATAGCAACACTATCCATAAAAGCATGGGCTATGTTTTTCGACGGATCAGTTTGTGACGATGGTCTGCATCGGCATTTTGCTCGTGTCACCTGGGGCAACATTTTCCTTCTCCATCGTTGTCTACCCTTTGCACCAACAATGTAGCCGAGCGAGGCAATACGCAAGGGGATGGAGTTACTCCTCAAGCCGAGCCGAGGCGGTGGAAATTTTGGCGACTCAAAGTTGGTACTTTCCCAACTCACGGAGGAGTACAAGTGCGAGCGAGTCCCTCTTCCCATTATGGTTGCACCGCCGTGAGTTGATGGCCCAATTCGATACATGAACTTCACCGATCCCGGGTCGCAGAACATAGAGGCAAATGATCTTGCACATATGGCTTGTGCTATAAAGAGGCGTGAGGAGCCGATATTCGTGTACAGACTCTTGGAAGCCGACGGAGAGCCGATATCTTCAATTACTTGAAGGATTCGGCTTGGGGGCACCTAAAAGGATAAGGTACAGAGCCATGAAGTATGTGCTAATTGGGGACGAAATGTTTTACAGACTCGGAAGGATTATTGCTCAAATGTTTGGGAATGAGGCTAATCGGCTCCTACATGAGGTACATGAAGGCGCCTGTGGGACTCATCGTCGGCTCACAAGATGAAGTGGTTGATCAGAGATCAGGGTTTGGTTTTATTGGCCCACCATGCTCGAGGACTGTTTTAAGTACTACAAAGGGTGTCAAGCATGTCGATATTTGGAAAATCCAGATGGTACCCGTGATCGATGAATCCCATCATCAAGCCTTGGCCATTCCGAGGTTGGGGCATGGACATGATCGGCAAGATCAATCCTCCGTCAAGCAAAGGCCACATGTGGATCTTGGCCATCATGATTATTTTACCAAGTGGGTGGAGGCCGTCCCTATGAAGTCAAGAAGTTCAAAAGATGTTGTCAATTTTGTGAAAGAGCATGTCATTCATAGGTTTGGGATTCTCGAGACTATCACAACCGATGGAGGTTCGGTTTTCACTTCTCACGAGTTCGAGAGTTCGTGAGGATACAGGATTAAGTGATTCGATCATCTCCGCATTATGCTCAAGCAAATGGACAAGCTGAGGCCCAACCGTAGTCTTATCAAACTGATCAAGAGGAAAATCGATGAGCATCCGAGGCGTTGGCATGAAGTTTTATCGAGGCTTTATGGGCTTATCACATGTCATGTCATGGAGCGATAAAAACCTCCGTACCATCTGGTCTATGGACAAGAAGCCGTATTGCCTTGGGAAATTACGGGATCGAGACGTCACTTTTCGTAACGATCTAACAATCAAGAGTATGCAGCTTTGATGAGTGACGATTGAAGATGTGACGAGCTTAGGCCGTGGGTTTGGAGAAAATAAAAGAGAACAAGGCTAAGGTAGCTCGTGCCTACAACAAGAAGGTGAAGCCAAAGGAGTTTCACGTTGGAGATTTGGTATGGGAAGCTGTGTTGCCCTTGGGTACTAAGGACGCACATATGGTAAATGGTCTCCAAATTGGCACGGGCATACAAGGTCGTCCAAGCTTTAAAGGAAGCATACATGCTTGAGCAGTTGGATGGAGTAAAGTTCCCGAAGATCAATGGACAACATCTCAAGAAATATTTCCCAAGCATGTGGGGTGTTGGACAAGAACCGGAGGAGCCGTTACATGAAATCGGCTAGGTAAAATTACAAGTAATGGACGGGTAAGATATGGGGCGATCTTTGAAATCCGAGTAAAAAAAAATATATAAATTTTATATGTATAGCCGATGCATGGTCATCGATGCTAGAAGATCACACATTCTGAAAGGGCCACATCGACGGTCGAGCCTTGTCATCTTCATCTTTGCTTGTCACTAGTAGTCTAAGGGCACGTTTGATGGGCAATTGGAGATTTGGGTCGTTTGTGTTTTAATCTACCGTATTGAGGAAGGTCGAAGGAGGAGATGGGTGGTCATCGGCTTTGTGCAATTTAACTTGTTTGTTGTATGCATGCGCATGGTGAAAGTCGATGCGTGTCATCGCTTCGGAACATCGACTTGTTTCAGATTATCGGTATTGGAGCAGGAAAGGAGCAATATTCGGAACAAAGTTTCATTCATTCAAAGGATCATTGCTTACGAAGGATCGATTACAAAAGGGCCTGCTATTGCTACGCCATTACTACTAATTCTAATCTAAGTCGAGGTCGTTGCCGTCATGTCGCCGCCGTCCTCTTCCTTGTTTCGGCTGCTCGGCGTCGTCTCGCTCTTCTTGAAGAAGCCAACAGGGACCTCTTCGTCCTCGTCGTCATCTTCAGTATCCTCGCCGGACCCATAGCGGAAGCGCTTCGTCGGCGGATACCCATCGGAGGAGGTGTCCTCCTCCGATTCCTCCTCCTCAGCAGAAGAGTCGACGCCGTCCCACGACCAGTTGTCGTCGCTGCTTTTCGCCTCGGTTCCCGTCTGAGGCAGAGGCTCTCTTCGCCGTCGATCAGGGGCGCGCCGTCCTCGACCAACAATGAGATCTCAGTCCTTCGTCCCACCATCGTGGGGCGAAAGTACTGTATGTCGCCGTGGGCGGGTGCTCTGGGGTTGGTTCTCGCTCGCTAATCGAGTTGGAGGCATGGGAGGATGCATCGGAGGAAGCGGGGGAGGCCATGGCAAGAAAGAGGGTTTTTCCGATGAAGAAAGAGGGTTTTCTGGCCACGGGAGGAAGATGAGGACTGCGAACTGTTCAGGCTGGTTTAAATAAGGGGAATAATGGACAGACGGTTCAATGCCATGGCGGTTTCCAGTTACCTTTGCCAAAATGGTCAAATCACGCGCTGCGCAGGAGTTGAGAAGACAGGGCATCATGATGAAGGGGTAGCGTGACGGTGCTGTTCTGCCATGCGTTCTGTCGACGCGCAGCCCGATAAAAAAAAAAGGGGGGGGGAAGAGGAGAAAAAAAACGCACAGAGTGGTTTTGGAATTATCATTGCCAAAACCAGGGGGGCATGTGTTATCACCGTATTTTGGCCAAAGACGGAGATGGGCCGTGATCAAGATGGGCTTAGATGATACATATATTCAAGGTGTGGTTGGATCGGCCTAGTGCGTAGATTTGGGCTGAATTGCCCGTGTATCTTGTATCTTAGTAGGAGTCGTATTTGTTTAGGTTCCGTTTATGTTTAGATAAAGATAGAGTTGTAGAGTTATTCCAAAAGTAGAGAGTCTCCGGACTATAAATATGTACCTAGGGTTATTGAGAAAAAGAGGACAATCACGTTCACAACCAACAACAATCTCGGCGCATCGCCACCCCTTGTTTCTAGGGTTTTTCTCGGGTAAGTGCCATGCTGCCTAGATCGCACCTTGCGATCTAGGCAGTATTTACTTATGCGTTATCCGGTGTTACTCGTACTGAAGCCTTGTTGATGGCGAGTAACACCTTTACCACAGATTGTTAGAGCTAGCATCGATACTCTTACTATGATTGCTTGCTTGTGCTACCTCTAACTATCTCGCCATCTTTGCACCTTCTCCCGGGTGTGAGGGTGGCATCTTGCTTGATTTCTATTTAGTCGATTTGATCTGTTATAGTTGTGCCTTGTTCATCAAGGTTTAGTTTAATATCCACGTGATTAGGCCTCACAAACGGGTTGAACGATCCGTGTCGTAAAATATGGTTTATTGGTCTTAGAGGGGCGTTCGGAATTGACATTGTGTTGGTTTTAGGCCTTCTCTAGGATTGGTTTTCTACTATTTTTCGTATCTATTAGGCTCAACTACGCGTGGGACGTTCGGTTGCATGGTGAAAACACTAAACTATCGTAGATCGATTTAACTTGTAGTAATTAAGCAAAACCCCATGCTATCATAGATCCAATGCAAAACCATGGGGATAATCGGCTCGAAAGCCGATTCTGAGAAACACGGGAGCCGATCACGGCTCGAATTTTACGATACTTGTTTACCATGCAGGAACCAATCGAACAATCCATCACCTTCACGGCCAGGTATAGGTCGGTGTACGCCTCGAACCAAGACAGGACGCGTGCGTCTTTGGAAGATTTGCGGGCCGTTGACCGAGGACTAGGCCCACCAGCGCTCTGAGCCTCCGGCTCTCGTGTTGCTAGTCACCGCCCGGTGAGTTTTGACAGCAACACATTCGCACGCCCGGTGGGACATTCAACAACGTCTACATCAATGTCCGACTGCGATGGAGAACAGGCCGGTCACGTCGACGAGCTTCTGCTGAGCACAAAGCGGTATGGCGAGCTCAAGAGCTCTTCGCCGACCTCATCGGCTCTTTCGAGAGGACCCGTACGCGGGGCATCAAGTGGAAGGGATTCTCCCCCGAGGGTGCTCTCGATGAAGTAGATCTGTCTGTTCCTTCGGAGGAACGCTCCAGGGCTCTGCGACAGGAAGTCAACTATATGGTGGCTCATTCTCTACACCGCCACTCTGAGAGCCTGGTGAACGCTTTCGAGCGGATTGCAGTTCGCGTGGTCCAGGAGATCATGAAACATCAGTACTCTCCGTCGGGGCCCACTTTAGGAACCCACCAAGGAGAGAGACCGCTCCACACCAGACCGCAACTGCCGGTCACGCCAACTCGAGCCGCCAGGATCAGCGGCATACATTGTCTACAAGGCTGGAGGCGATCCAGGTGATTGCCAATTCCTGTTCGAGCCACCCAAGGAGATTCCGCATGGGTACATATGTGCCTACGTGCCGGACTGCAACAACTTGGCGCGCGCCAGCCAGATCGCAACCGCAGGAGTCTCCATGGCGGGGGTCCTGCCGCAGATCTTCGTGAGCGGCGTTCGGGCAACGTGTCGGATGGATGCTGACAAACAGGCGTGGCTAGCCAAGTATGCCACTGGAACTAGCCAGGAGAATCCAGCCCCCGCAGCTCAAACAGTGGACCAAATCACTTCCATCTTGAGAGATCAGTTCGGCTTCGTGCCGAAAAGACGCACGATCGGCTACTCAAAGCCGTACCCCAACGAGTTTGACCTGATTCCGCTACCGCCCAAATATAAACTCCCTGAGTTCTCAAGATTCAGCGGGTCAGAGGGGTCAAGCTCGATCGAGCACGTAAGCCGATACCTGGCGCAGCTAGGTATGATTTCGGCATCGGATCAAATGCGCGTGAGATTTTTTGCACAATCTCTAACAGGACCAGCTTTTGGGTGGTACACCTCGCTGCCACCTGATTCAATTCGCACCTGGAAGCAACTAGAAGAACAGTTCCACATCCAGTACCATTCAGAGGCGACCGAGGCTGGCATTGCAGACCTGGCGCAAGTACGACAGAAGCGGGGAGAAACTGTAGCCGAATACATCCAGCGCTTCAGAACCATCAAGAACAGATGTTATTCGGCTCGTTTAACTGAGAAGGAAGCAATCGACCTGGCTGTGGTGGGGCTCTTAGCACCCGTCAAGGATCTGGCTTTCCAGGTGGAGTACAACTCACTGGCACACATGGCCCAGAAACTGACGATGTATGAACAACGCCACCCTGAGTTATACCAAGACCGGTTCAAACGGCCCGTAAGCCTGGTAGTTACGGAAGAAGATGATCCTACACAAGACCAGGAGGTGGCCGTGGCCGAGTGGGCTCGGCGAACCATGTCCTGCAAATGGGTGAAGCAGCAGGGCCTTTGAAAGGGTTTGACTTGACGTGAGCAAAGCCGAGCAGATATTCGATTCTCTTTGAAGAGAAACAGTTGAGGTTACGAAGGCCACAAGATCCCCACCTCAGAGATGAACGGAGACCATCGCAAGTGGCATCATTCGTTCACCCACACCACCAATGATCGCAAAGAGCTGCGGCGCAGATCCAAATGGCAATAGAACAAGGCCGCCGATCCTCGGCCAATCGCCATGAAGGTGGACACGAACCCGTTCCGGTGTCAACATGATAGAGCTCGATTCCGAGACGTCAACTAGACTTTTCGTTTGATGTCAACATGGCTGGGTCAGGTACCACCATGACACGTACAAGGAAGGAGGCGATCACTCTCGAAGCAAAGACAGGGAGAAGGCTGGTCCACGCGACCGGCCCAGCCACGATGGTGGGCGGTACTTAACAGAGGAACAAGTGAGGAGAGTGCGATATCAGAAGCCACATTCCACGCACCTCCTTAACAAATATGAACGCCAGTCTGACCAACGTCGCCAGCACGACGGAGACGATGAAAAACATGGGCACCTCGCCAAGAGACCACCCAAAGAGAAGGAAGGCGCAGACAAACATTGGGATTGCCCCTTCTTCAAGCATTGCTGGGACGTGGGAATGAGCCGATTGCCCACAGCCGACAACTGCCCAGAATGTGGACCACAAAAGAAGGGCACGAGGCCGATGTCGGTGTTGAACGTCTGGACCTCTCCCACCTCGAGAGCCGTCCTAAGGAGTCCACTAGAACGAAGGGCCTTGAGAGGACCAGGACGACGAAGAAGAAGACAGTTTCACCGTCAAGGTGGTGCCCCGATGGACTCAGACACACTCAGAAGCGCAGAGTGCAACGGCTGCGTAACTTAGAAGAAGCTGAAGCGCAGTATCTCCACGCGCTAAAGAAGGCACGGCCGGATCTGGCCGTCAAAGTAAGGCAGATTACGGAGACGGAGGGCCGCGCGACAAGGAAAGAGTGGCGCCCCAAACCAATAAAAGCCGATGCACAGGCATCGGCTGGCACAAACATGGTGTTCGTACTCCCGGCAGAGTTCTGCGCGCCACGAACCAATATGCTACATCTGAAAGCGCTGTACCTACGGGGCTACATCAATGGACAACCCGTCAGCAAGATGTTGGTGGACACCGGAGCGGCAGTTAACATCATGCCATACTCCATGCTACGACGTTTGGGACGCTCCACGGCGGACCTGATCAAAACCAACGTCACGTTAAGCGACTTCAACGGCCAGTCTCCAGAAACGCAAGGTGTTCTTAACGTGGATCTGACGGTGGGCAGGAAAACTATACCCACGTCATTTTTCGTGAACAGCAAAAAGTACCTCGCCGTCTTACTAGGAAGGATTGGATCCACGCTAATCGCTGCATTCCATCCACGATGCACCAGTGCTCGTCTGATGGACGGAGATGAAGTGGAGGTCGTCCATGCGCGATTCTATCGAGGTTTCCATTGCTGTACGAACATCCGGGAAGCGGAAGACCAAGAGCCGATCTCGGAATCAGTTTGGGCGGAGCGCATTGAAGCTTCAAAAACGGGTGAGGCTGGTCTTATCCATCGGCACGAATAGAAAGGTCCACGATCATACGGTGTACGGCCGATCATCACGATCGCCACAAAAATAAAAAGCAACGACCATCGACAAGCGGATCATGTAGTCGTAGCAGAGACGCCTGCCATTGTAAAACCGTGAGGTGTAAACCGCCCTTGACGAGCACAATCAAGAGGGGCCGATTCGGGCAATCGCCCAAATTATTTTTGTTGTCCTCACCTACGCTTGCCTGTGTTTAGCATCGACTTGGTGACGGCAAGTTAGGGTATGGGTTTACATCCGATGAGCTAGAAGAGATTGACATTGGTCCCGGGATAAGCCACGACCAACATTTATCGAAGAAATTAGATCCAGATCTGCGAGGCCCAATGATCGCCTGTTGAAACAATACCTGCATCGCCGCACAGGACTACATGTAAATGCTGGTTAGACAGAGCATCATTGAGCATCGCTCCCATCGAAAAAAGGATTCGGCCATTTCAGCGAGCACGGCAAATGAAGGCGAAATTCGTAGAAGTCAAGAAGGAGGTCGAGAAAATGTTGATGACCAAGTTGATCAGCCATGCGGGTATGCTGAATGGATTTCTAGTATAGTGCCCGTGGAGAAGAAGGATGGCGATGGCGGGTCGCCATAGATTTTCGGGATCTCAACAGTATGCACCGAAGGATGAGTATCCGATGCCGGTAGCAGAGACGTTAATAAACGCAGCGGCTGGTCACAAGATCTTAAGTTTCATGGATGGCAATGCTGGCTACACACAAATTTTCATGGCTCTAGAAGACATACACAAAACCGCATTCAGTACCAGTTCGGTGGGTCTCTTGAGTATGTGGTCATGACGTTTGATCAAGAATGCCGCGCCACATACCGTAGGGCCATGAATTATATTTTCCACGACCTGATCGGCCAGTTGGTGGAAATATACATTGACGACGTGGTCAAATCTGCTTTGCAAGGGCGATCTACAGCGTCTGGACCGAACAAGGAAGTTCGCTGCGGATGAATCCAAAGAAGTGTGCTTTGAGTGACGGTCGGTTCACAGGTTTCTTGGTCCATGAACGGATTGAGATCGGCTGAAGAGTAAGGAGGCGGTCACGAACAATGAAGCCACCCACTACAAAGAAAGAGCTGCGGTCTCATCGGCAAGATCAACTTCGTCGATTTATCATCTCTAACCTGTCAGGAAGGATAGAGCCGTTCATGGGGCTCGTAAAAATTAAAGCTGACGAGGAATTCCGCTGGGGGGCAGAACAACAACGGGCCTTCGACGAGATCAAAGAATATCTGACAAAGCCGCCAGTGTTAGTTCCACCCCAGCTAGACAAACCATTCTACATTTACTTGTCGGTGGCTGACACGTCCATCGCCTCAGTGGTGGTACAAGTGCATGATGGGCTAGAGCGAGTCGTATTCTACATAAGCAGGAGGATGCTAGACGCAGAGACAAGGTATCCAGATATCGACAAGTTGTGCCTCTGTTTGTTCTTTACATGTACCAAGCTGCGCCACATTTTGCTATCAGCAGAGGTCATTATCATATGCAAGTCGGACGTCATCAAGCACATGCTATCGGCTCCTATGTTAAAAGGCCGATTGGGCAAATGGATGTTTGCATTATCAGAGTTTGACATCCGGTATCAACCCGCAAAGCTGTTAAGGACAAAGGCTGATCTTATTGCGAGAGGATCAACACTAACATAGCAACACTATCCATAAAAGCATGGGCTATGTTTTTCGACGATCAGTTTGTGACGATGGCGGCATCGGCATTTTGCTCGTGTGTCACCGGGCAACATTTTCCTTCTCCATCAGTTGTCTACCCTTTGCACCAACAATGTAGCCGTACGAGGCAATACGCAAGGATGGAGTTACTCCTCAAGCCGGAGCCGAGTGGAAATTTTGGCGACTCAAAGTTGGTACTTTCCCAACTCACGGAGGAGTACAAGTGCGAGCGAGTCCCTCTTCCCATTATGGTTGCCCGCCGTGAGTTGATGGCCCAATTCAGATACATGAACTTTTGGATCCCGATCGCAGAACATAGAGGCAAATGATCTTGCAGATGGCTTTGTGCTATAAAGAGGCGTGGAGGGAGCCGATATTCAGTGCAGACTCTTGAAGCCGATTTGGAGAGCCGATATCTTCAATTACTTGAAGGATTCTACTTGGGGCACCTAAAAGGATAAGGTACAGAGCCATGAAGTATGTGCTAATTGGGGACGAAATGTTTTACAGACCTCGGAAGGATTATTGCTCAAATGTTTGGGAACAGTGAGGCTAATCGGCTCCTACATGAGGTACATGAAGGCGCTGTGGACTCATCATCGGCTCACAAGATGAAGTGGTTGATCAGAGATCAGGGTTTTATTGGCCCACCATGCTCGAGGACTGTTTAAGTACTACAAAGGGTGTCAAGCATGTCGATATTTGGAAAAATCCAGATGGTACCCGCATCTGATGAATCCCATCATCAAGCCTTGGCCATTCCGAGGTTGGGGCATGGACATGATCGGCAAGATCAATCCTCCGTCAAGCAAAGGCCACATGTGGATCTTGGCCATCACATTATTTTACCAAGTGGGTGGAGGCCGTCCCTATGAAGTCGAGAAGTTCAAAAGATGTTGTCAATTTTGTGAAAGAGCATGTCATTCATAGGTTTGGGATTCCTCAGACTATCACAACCGATGGAGGTTCGGTTTCACTTCTCACGAGTTCGAGAGTTCTGAGGATACAGGATTAAGCTGATTCGATCATCTCCGCACTATGCTCAAGCAAATGGACAAGCCGAGGCGTCAACGAGTCTTATCAAACTGATCAAGAGGAAAATCGATGAGCATCCGAGGCGTTGGCATGAAGTTTTATCGAGGCTTTATGGGCTTATCGCATGTCATGTCATGGAGCGATAAAACCTCTCCGTACCATCCGTCTATGGACAAGAAGCCGTATTGCCTTGGGAAATTACGGCTGGATCGAGACGTCACTTTTCGTAACGATCTAACAACCGAAGAGTATGCAGCTTTGATGAGTGACAAGATTGAAGATGTTGAGCTTAGGGTGGTCGGAGAAAATAAAAGAGAACAAGGCTAAGGTAGCTCGTGCCTACAACAAGAAGGTGAAGCCAAAGGAGTTTCACGTTGGAGATTTGGTATGGGAAGCTGTGTTGCCCTTGGGTACTAAGGACGCAAGATATGGTAAATGGTCTCCAAATTGGCACGGGCGTACATAAGGTCGCCCAAGCTTTAAAGGGGCATACATGCTTGAGCAGTTGGATGGAGTAAAGTTCGATGGAGTCAATGGACAACATCTCAAGAAATATTTCCCAAGCATGTGGGTGTTGGACAAGAACCGGAGGAGCCGTTACATGAAATCGGCTAGGTAAAATTACAAGTAATGGACGGGTAAGATATGGGGCGATCTTGGAAATCGGCGAGTAAAAAAAAATATATAAATTTTATATGTATAGCCGATGCATGGTCATCGATGCTAGAAGATCACACATTCTGAAAGGCCACATCGACGGTCCGAGCCTTGTCATCTTCATCTTTGCTTGTCACTAGTAGTCTGCAAGGGCACGTTTTAAGTGGGCAATTGGAGATTTGGGTCGTTTGTTTTAATCTACCGTATTGAGGAAGGTCGAAGGAGGAGCCGATGGGTGGTCATCGGCTTTGTGCAATTTAACTTGTTTGATGTATGCATGCGGCATGGTGAAAGCTGATCGGTGTCATCGGCTTCGGAACATCGACTTGTTTGATTATCGGCGAAATTGGAGCGGAAAAGGAGCAATATTCGGGAACAAAGTTTCATTCATTCAAAGGATCATTGCTTACGAAGGATCGATTACAAAAGGGCTCGCTATTGCTACGGCCATTACTACTAATTCCTAATCTAAGCCGAGGTCGCTGCATGCCGTCGCCGCCGTCCTCTTCTTGTTTTGCTCGGCGCCGTCCTCATTCTTCTTGAAGAAGCCAACAGGGACCTCTTCGTCCTCGTCGTCATCTTCAGTATCTTCGCCGGACCCATAGCGGAAGCGCTTCGTCGGCGGATACCCATCGGAGGAGGTGTCCTCCTCCGATTCCTCCTCCTCAGCAGAAGAGTCGACGCCGTCCCACGACCAGTTGTC
Source organism: Avena longiglumis (assembly GCA_030063025.1). Taxonomy (NCBI): domain Eukaryota; kingdom Viridiplantae; phylum Streptophyta; class Magnoliopsida; order Poales; family Poaceae; genus Avena; species Avena longiglumis. The sequence goes on from CP125976.1 coordinate 361,824,597, forward strand.
GTCGCTGCTTTTCGCCTCCAGTTCCCCGTCTACGAGGAACTGTAGGCTCTCTTCGCCGTCAGTCAGGGACGCATCGTCCTCTGACCAAACAGCGAGATCCCAGTCCCTTTCGTCCCACCATCGTGGGGCGAAAGTACTGTATGTCGCCGTGGGCGGGTGCTCTGGGGTTGGTTCTCGCTCGCTAATCGAGTTGGAGGCATGGGAGGATGCATCGGAGGAAGCGGGGGAGGCCATGGCAAGAAAGAGGGTTTTTCCGATGAAGAAAGAGGGTTTTCTGGCCACGGGAGGAAGATGAGGACTGCGAACTGTTCAGGCTGGTTTAAATAAGGGGAATAATGGACAGACGGTTCAATGCCATGGCGGTTTCCCAGATTGCACTGCCAAAATGGTCAAATCACGCGCTGCAGGAGTTGAGAAGACAGGCATCATGATGAAGGGGTAGCGTGGCGGTCTTTGTACGCCATGCGTTCTGTCGACGCGCAGCCCGATAAAAAAAAAGGGGGAAGAGGAGAAAAAAAACGCACAGAGTGGTTTTGGAATTATCATTGCCAAAACCAGGGGGGCATGTGTTATCACCGTATTTTGGCCAAAGACGGAGATGGGCCGTGATCAAGATGGGCTTAGATGATACATATATTCAAGGTGTGGTTGGATCGGCCTAGTGCGTAGATTTGGGCTGAATTGCCCGTGTATCTTGTATCTTAGTAGGAGTCGTATTTGTTTAGGTTCCGTTTATGTTTAGATAAAGATAGAGTTGTAGAGTTATTCCAAAAGTAGAGAGTCTCCGGACTATAAATATGTACCTAGGGTTATTGAGAAGAAGAGGACAATCACGTTCACAACCAACAACAATCTCGGCGCATCGCCACCCCTTTGTTTCTAGGGTTTTTCTCGGGTAAGTGCCATGCTGACTAGATCGCACCTTGCGATCTAGGCAGTATTTACTTATGCGTTATCCGGTGTTACTCGTCGAAGCCTTGTTGATGGCGAGTAACACATTTACCCCCGATTGTTAGAGCCAGCATCGATACTCTTACTATGATTGCTTGCTTGTGCTACCTCTAGCTATCTCGCCATCCTTGCACCTTCTCCCGGGTGTGAGGGTGGCATCTTGCTTGATTTCTATTTAGTCGATTTGATCTGTTATAGTTGTGCCTTGTTCATCAAGGTTTAGTTTAATATCCACGTGGTTAGGCCTCACAAACGGGTTGAACGATCCGGTAATACGTAAAATATGGTTTATTGGTCTTAGAGGGGACGTTCCGGGAATTGACATTGTGTTGGTTTTTAGGCCTTCTCTAGGATTGGTTTTCTACTTTTTCGTATCTATTAGGCTCAACTACTGGCGTGGGGCGTTCGGTTGCGTGGTGAAAACACTAAACTATCGTAGATCGATTTAACTTGTAGTAATTAAGCAAAACCCCATGCTATCATAGATCCAATGCAAAACCATGGGGATAATCGGCTCGAAGCCGATTCTGGAAACTGGAGCCGATCACGGCTCGAATTTTACGATACTTGTTTACCATGCAGGAACCAATCGGAACAATCCATCACCTTCCGGCCAGGTATAGGTCGGTGCACGCTCGAACCAAGACAGACGCGTGTCTTTGGAAGATTTGCGGGCCGTTGACCGAGGGACTAGGGCCCACCAGCCGCTCTGGGAGCCTCCCGGCTCTTCGTGTTGCTAGTCACTGCCCGCCGGTGAGTTTTGACAGGCAACAGAACCCCAATGACAGAAAGGATAGTACGGCTATATGTGAGGAATTTACTTGGGATTAACAGTGACATCACGATGCATATCATTAGTTCTCTTTCTTCTATGGATGAGACTAGTAGGTTATTGCTATAAGCGGTTGCGGAGGCGATAACAATTATGGATACATTGCCAACATATAATTATCTTGCTCTAATAATTACATGCATAATTTATTATTATCTATTATTCCCATCAGATGTTTTGCACAGCTACTGGTGAAACTGAAGACCATAGGCCCTCTCTCTCTCCATCATCAATAATAACAAAAATATCAGAAACACTTGGTCCGGTGAAAATGCAATAGGAATTCTAAAACTCTCGAAGGTCTGTTTAAGTAATCTCACTTTGCTTTCTGCTTCCCGAGGATTCGATAAATCTAGGTCTACTAGGGAAAAAGACTTATACTAGATCCGTAATCTGGATCGAAGGTATCAACCATTTTCCTGGCACCGTTGCCGGGGAAGCAATAGCTACCCTGGTGAGGTTAGTAGGAATCTTGCTAGTTTTAATTCTTGTTTTTAATTTTGTTGGTTTGCTCACACTCCTTATTTGAAAAACCAAAAAATTAGTTAGTCTTTTAATTCTTGTTTTATCATCATTAGTACTTGTTTAAGAAAATACAAAAACATAGGAAGTATGGCTGAAAAGAAGCTTGGGGAGTTTGCAACTCCTAACAATGATTATTTGCGTACTCCTATTACTTAGCCAGCAATTGTTGCTGAATATTATGAAATTAAGCCCCACTATTTAAGTTTAGTTCAACGGTATCAATTTGGAGGCTCTTTTGTAGAAGATGCAGGTATGCACTTAAATACTTTCACTGAAATATATGATATGATGCGCATTAAATATGTTGACTCCGACGCGATCAAGTTGCACTTATTTCCTTTCTCTCTTAGAGGAAGAGCAAAAGAATGGTTGTTATCTTTGCCTAGAAATACTATTGCATCATGGGTGGAATGTACTTCTTTATTTATAACTAAATTCTTTCCACCTGCAAAGACTATGCAACTCAGATCTAATATTACTGGTTTTAGACAGGAAGAGCGTGATCCACTAGCGCTTGCATGGGAGAGAATGAAAGAATGCATGAGAAACTATCCTAGCCATGAGATGGAAGATTGGTTAATTCTCCATTTATTTTATAATGCTCTTAACCATGTGTATAAGTCTATGCTAGATACTACAGCTGGAGGAACATTAATGGGTATGCAAATTACCGAAGCAGAGCAGCTGGTAGACAATATGCAAGACAACCATGCCCAATGGCATGTGGAAAGATCAAAAACAAAGAAGGTGAACTCTGTCACACATCAAGAAAATAAAGAACTCAATGCTAAGTTGGATGAGCTCATATTAGCCATTAAAGGTAAGGAAACTCCGGTAAGAGCTACTCCCAAACCAACTATTGAAGAAATAGAATACATAGCTCGTAATGATTATAACCCTGCTTGGAAAAAGAATTATAATCCAAACTTTCAAAAACATTATTCTAATCCTGCTGGTAACTCTAATAATAATATGGCATGAAGTAATAGTAGTCTCCAAGAAACTCTTAAATCTTTTACGGACTCACAAAATGAGCAAAACAATATTCGTGTCAAAATTACGGAGAATCATGATTCTATGCTTGGTAAATTATCTAACCAAGCTGTTAGTTTGAGAAATGATTTGCAGGCCCTCCAAGAAAGAACAATGATTATTGAGGTACATCTAGGTAAGATAACCGAGAGTCAAACTCTCATTCTAGCTAAAATTGCAGGTAAAGCTGAGCCCAATCTAGTTGAAGACAATAAGATGATAAGAATCCAAAGGGAGGAGCCCAAAGAACTTGATTATAGAAATGCTCCTTCACCGAACTACACGGTTGAAGATCTTGTAAAAAGGATCAATGTCAAGATTTTGGTAAGTGAAGGAAATGAGGAAGCCATGTATCAACACTTCCTTAATCAGGTAGCAATAAAGGTATGTGATCTTGAAGAAGAATATAAGAAAATTACTGAAAAAATTCCTGTTAAGCTAGATGATATATTTGAGCCTACTACTAAGATTAAAATTGGGAATAATGAAATATCTACACTTTGTGATCTAGGTAAAAGTGTTTCAACAATTCCAAAGAGTCTCTTTAACAAGTTAAATCTTGGGTCTTTTGAAATTACCGAACTAAAAATACATCTAGCAGATTCTACTTACAAACAAGTAGTAGGCATTATAGAAAATACCTTAGTATATATTAAAGGTTGTCCTGCTCTTATTGATTTTTTTATTATTGGCATGCCTGAAGATGCTACTTCCCCTATTATATTAGGCCATCCTTTCTTAAGAACTATTAAGGATTTAATCAATTTGCATGAAGGGAACGTGAAGCTCCAATTGCCTTCGCGACATCCTTTTGTTATTCATTTCCCCAAGAAAAATAAAGCCAAGCAAGATGATAAGGAGGCCATCACTTTGAAGGCAAACTACTTTGGAGTGGGTGTTCCACTATATGGCCTAAGTGAGCAACATCAAGGTCAAGATATTGAGCATAAAAGAGCGCTGCATGGGAGGAAACCCAAGTGAAATAAAGGTTTGAGTAAAGTTTTAGTTTAAGTTTTATATAGAATAAAGAGTGCTAGAAAACTCCAGTGAGAAGGAGAGATTCAGCAGTACTAAAAATTCCTGTTTTATATATGCCAAAGTTGGTCGAAAATTTAGTCTATCATTTTTCTGTCAAAATAAGGTGTTTTTCTAAGTTTCAGTCTGAAAAGTAATTCTTGAAGAATTAGAAATTTTTTGATGTGTATAGAAGCTTTTAACGACCAACTATATGGCAGGAATCCGGCCGTATAGTTATTTGACCCATCGACAATTTTTCATGCCAGGATACAGAAGGTTTGATGACCAACTATACGGCGGGAACAAAAGTTCTGGCCGTATAGTTATAGCCGCCAGGAAAGAAATCCTAGAAACCCTAAAATTTTGCCGTCAGATCAACTTTACGGCGGGAACAGGTGTCTCGTCCGTATAGTTGTGTCTGACCACTTCAACGCACGAGGAGGTACCAAAAACATCAATCCTTTTTCTCTCTTCTACCTCCAAACTCTCTCAAAACCTCAAGGGATCTTCACCCCTACTCAATTTTGTTCGATTTTCTCTCACACAAGTGATCTACGGTATGTTTATCCCCCGATCCTCCAATTACTTTTCGCGAATTCATATCTGATCTATTGTCATTATCAATCTAGGGTGAGACTTATTTTGAACTAGTTGCCATGATTAACTTTCCTAAATTATTATGTTGACGAGATTCTTTAGTGTTCTATGATGAGGATTATGCTATGACTATTACAGTTGGATCAAAAAGTTTTATATTTGTCTTTCTTATTTATTTTTAGAAGATGAACACGAGGAGCCAGACATGTGCTCTTGCCGCCGCTAGTTCTTCTTGGACTGTAGCTCAGGAACACATGGTGATTCGATTCAAGAACGAGTCTCACCATGAACGTTTCGACAGGATCAAAAACCGAGAAGTCAAGGCAACCAAGTGGGCTTGCCCCATCACATTGAACCAACTCAGTATTTCTGATGACTTTAATTTACTTTGCAATAGAGTTGGCCTGCAAAACATTGTATTTCATGATGTACCAACCTATCGCCGGTTAACCATTGAATTTCTTAGTTCTTTGGAAAGCACCATTAAAGCATGGCATGGGGAGGATAAAATTTCTTTCTGTCTCATGAACAATAATTATTCATTATCACTTGATGAATGGTGCAATTGTTTTGGTTTACCCAACAATGATCCTAATGCTCTGCGTGCATCTTTTACCAGCATAGAACCTTCCCTAAGACTCTACGATAATAGAATAAGCTTTACTTCTAGAGTCAGCAAAGGGAAAAATATTCAACATTCTTCTAGTCGTTATTTCTTATATGTTATTGCTAACACCTTGTAGGCACATAATCGGTTTACAATACTCAATGAGGAGGACATCTTAGTCCTTGCAAAAGCTGCTTTTAACTATGACAACTTTTCACTTAACTTGGGCGCAATTCTTGTGCGCTACTTGGAGTACCAATCCAACCAAAGCAAAGGACAAATCACTTGTGGAGGTGTCATCACCGTGCTCACCAATGTCTTAGGCATTGACCTGGGTGAGTTACAACCAGTACTAGGTGAGCGACGTGTTGGTTTATCTACTTTGAGGGCTTGTGGAATGCCCACTAGTAGAGGTGGTGTTTATTATCTGCATATTGTTGGAGTCAGGCGTCCTTATCCCGCTCCTTTTCCTAATGGTCTTTTCTCTATCGAGGAAGGATGCTTGTTTTATGACTTGCAGGTTGAGCAACACCAACCCAGGAGGAGATTCTGGAAGAGGATGAGGACCAAGAGGAGGAGCAAGAGGTACCTTATCAGGAGCAGCAGCAACCAAGTAGGTTTGCTACATATCAAGATTTCCAAGAACTTGGAGGAACTATGGAGGGAATGCATAATATTGCCCTGAACCTCCGAGAAACAACAAGTAACCTCTAAACTCAATTTGCGGCTGGAGTTACAACTTTTCACCCCACCACAGTGATTTGAAGGGCTTTCAAAAGCCTAACCTTGGGGGTGTTTTCTATCTATTTCTATTTGTACTTCATTTGCTTTAGTTTATTTTTGAGGTTTTGATTTTATTTGAGTTTATAAGCACTCGTGTTGGTTTCCCCAACACTTTATCTTAGTTATTTTATTTTGTTTGAGATTTTCAAGCCGAGATTTGCCGCTAATTTTCTATTCTGTAATTCCCCTTCTCAAAAATCACAAAAATATTTCTCCGTTTATCTTTATTTTCCCTCTCTCTTTTTCTTTTCGCCTCAAAGTAATGGTTAATTTGCAGGAGAGTGATTGACGTTGAGCTTCCAAGAAACAAATAAAAAGGTAAGAGAGAAGTGGAATCAAACATGAGAGGTATGCTTTATGACTCCCCACTTTCGAAGTTTGAGAAACCCATGCTAGTTAGCAGTAATGTTAAGATGTTATATCGGTAAGAGTGAGTCTCTATATCGTAGTAAAATTTTGTTTGCATGGGTATTCAATTGGGTATGTTTTGTGCCAGATCTTGTAGTTAACCAAAGTCTTGCCTAAAAATTTGCTAAACAATTGAAATAAGAAAAAGTCTCATAAATTGAAGACTTGGGTGTTGTAGTATTTAGTCTTGAAAGCTTATTCCTAGAGACACTCAGCACCACAGAAAATAATGATTGACTTGATAGCTCTCTTTGAAAAGATTTGTTCAATTGAATTAATGTTTAGCAGTTTTTGTGAGCATGACAAGGTTTGACTTGTAAATCATAAGAATGATATAGCTGTATGCCTGTCAAACTTCGTGGGATGCCAACAAATCCGCTAGCCTACGAACAATCTTCATGGAGGAAACTCCTAGATTTCAGCTATGAGTTGATTAAACATATGTAGTAGCAATGCTATAATGGGTAAGATTCTTGGCACTCCTGGGTAATTGTAAACATGATGGAATCACTCCTCTGGATGATATGAGTAATTGATACGTCCATTTTGCATCACTATTCTATATCATAATTTACTGTTATTCATTGATATATTTCTTATTAAGAGTTGTTACTTATGTTATTTCATGTATTTTTGCATGTTGGATGACTTTTGTAGGATGAACTGCCGCAGTCAGGATTCTGATGGAAAAAAGTGGTGTCCTGATGCAATATTCACGAAGATCAGAAAATTCCATAAAATATACAGAAAATCCTATTTTTCCAGAAGACGAAAGAAGCCAAAAGGGGAGGAAGAGATGGACCACAGGGGGCCCACACCACCCCCTGGAGCGCCCCCCCTGGGCCACACCAGCAGGTGTTGAAGCCACCCTGGCCCACCTCCTGCTTCGCCCTTTCGACTATATCTTCTCCTCGAAACCCTAATACCAGGGGACGACCACAGAAAGATTCTGCCGCCTCTATGGAGCGGAAACTACAGAGAGAGAAAGATCTCTCCGGCAGGAAGATTTCTGCCAGGGAAATTCCTTCCCGAACAGGGGAGATCATCGCCATCAACACCGTCATCAAGCATACTTCTTCGGGATCATCATCATCCTCACCACCATCTCCACCAGCACCATCATCACCACTCCATCCCGTTGTAACAATTGGGTTGAATCTTGCATAGTTCTTAGGGGAAACTTTCCTGATGTTAATTACTTTTGTAGTTGATGCTTGTGAGTGGAACCATTGAATTATTGTTTATGTTCATATTGTTATTCATCATCATATCATCTCTTATCTTAATCCATATGATATCTCATGAGTAGTTCGTTTAGTTCTTGAGGACATGGGAGAAGTCATGTTGTTAGTAGTGGAATTGTGTTGAGTAATATTCAACGGTTTGATATTTAAGTTGTGGTGCTATTTTTCTAGTGGTGTCATGTGAACGTCGACTACATGATACTTCACCATTTATGGGCCTAGGGTAATGCATTGTGTATTTGGCTACTAATTTTGGGGTTGCCGGAGTGACAGAAACCAGAACCCCTGTTAGGAAACCTTTCCACAAGGGACTGTAGGATCTCAGAGTTTAATGCTATGGTTAGGTTTTGATCTTAATTAATTTCTTGTAGTTGCGGATGCTTGCAAGGGGTTTAATCACAAGTATGTATTAGTCCAAGTAAGGTTAGCACATTAGCATAGGTTCAACCACACAACACGTATTCAACCAAAGAAGATTAATCAACTATATGAAGCGAAAACACTTGACAGTATTCCCATGTGTCCTCAAGAAAGTTTGGTCCTCATAAGTAATACAACCGACATGTACTTTGCTGAATAAAGGACTGGGCCACTTGCTGCAATTATTATTGTTTCTTTTTATTTACTTGCACTTTATTTCTTTGCATTGTCAAAAAACCCTAAAAATCCGTTTGCTGAGTATTTACAGAGACTTCCTGATCCAAACCACTAGTCAAGACCTTTTTCTCCTTGTTGGGATCGACACTCCTATTTATAAAAAGTACTACGATACACCCCCTATACTTGTGGGTCATCAGACTATTTTATGGCGCCGTTGCCGGGGAGTGAAGCTCTATTGAAGAGTGGAACTGGTAAAGGAAACTTCTACTATGAGTATTGCTTTTGTTTCTGTTTGATACTTTGTTTCCAATATGGATAACCCACTTGGTTTCCTATTTGGTAAATCTACTACCAATGTTAGGGTAGTAGATGAACCACCACCTGCTGAGATAGATCCTTTTAATATACCTACAAGAATCGTGGATCGTGTTATGGATAACTATGATTTTGGGGATGGAACTGTCCATCCTGATAACCACTTGCTTTTTATCCATGAATTATGTGGGTTTTTTAAGTGTGCAGGTATCACAATGGCACAAGTTAAGAAAAATTTACTCTATATATCATTGAAAGGAAGAGATGAAGAATGGTATAAGCTGTTGAAGAATGGACAATCTATGGAATGGGAGGAAAGTTTACCTCTCTTTTATTCTAAATTATATCCTCCTAGTGAGATTCATAAAGACCGGAATCAAATATTTAACTATTGGAATCGTGATGGAGAGAGTACATCCCAAGCTTGGGGGAGATTGAAGTTACTAATGCTTAAATGTCCTATTCATGAGCTCCCTAAAAATATTATTATTAATAAATTTTATGCAAGGCTTTATCTTCATGATAAGGATTTATTAAATCCTTCTTATGCTGGATCATTCACACGTATGAAAGAAGAAGCTAAATGGGATCTTCTAGACCGTATTCAAGAAAATACTAAAGTAAGCGTAGTGAATCGTTATAGGTAAACGATTTGTGTGGGATAAGGTAGTTATGAAACCTTGACCAATGTACCGTGTAGCACGTATTGTTTGTTGACCATAACTCATGAACCCAGTTACCATAGGGAACATATTCACTCTAAATATCTATGAAAAAGATATGTTTCTTTCTCTTGTTTGAGAGAGCCTTTGTGTTGAAAATATTCTTACTGTTATTGTATTATCTTTTTTATAGTGAAACAAGTTGGGAAGAGGTTGTTAATAAGAGATTGCCCAAATAAATAGGTAAAAGAAATTTCCATCCAAGATTTAATAACTGATCCATTCTCATCCTGGGTAAAGTCCATCTTATTGTGATAGAAATGAAGAGAAATAAATAAGCTTTAGTTAATGTAATAAAGATACCTATTGTTATTTCCAAAATTCCAATTGGGTTATTCATTTGGAAAAAATCAAAAAAGGATATATAGGGAATAGATAAATTCCACCCACCTAAGTAGAGAACTGTTTGAAATAAAGAGGAAACTAATAAATTGAGGTTAGAAACAAGATAAAATGGGAGAATGACAAAGGAAGAAAGTCAGGTATAAATTATGATTATGAATGCATTAAATCTTTTATGGGAACTGATGACTTTCATAATATTAGTACTAAGTATGGTCTTGACTCTCAAAGTATTGCCAATTGTTTTAAGGCCTTATATTGAAATTCCCAAAAAGAAGTGGAACAAGTACCATGCACCTTATAAAGATATTGTTAATCATGTTCCTGTTAGAAATAATGAAGTTTGTACTATTGATCATATTTTGCCTGAACCTATATGGAGAAAATACCTTTTCCTGCTAAGGTAAAGGAACATTCTATTATAGCTAATGTGGTTAGCAAAAAAGTAAAAAGAGAGTTGTAGAACCTGATGAACAAATAATTATTGAACCAGTAGTAGCCATTGTGAAAGATCTTGTCACTAAGAATGTAGAAGATGGGCACATTATATTTTGTGAATATGCTTCTAATATTGTCTCTCATCCTAGTAAAGCTAGTAAAGCTAGTGTCCCTATGTTTTCTGTTAGAATTGGTGATCATTACTATTATGGTTTATGTGATATTGGTGCTAGTTCTAGTGCTATTCCTTATGAGCTTTACAAAGAAATTATGCATGAAATTGGTCCTTGTGAACTTGAGGACATTGGTGTGGTTATTCACCTAGCTAATAAAGAAACCATCTTTCCAATGGGTATTGTAAGAGATGTGGAAGTTCTCTGTGGTAAGATTAAATATCCTGCTGATTTTCTAGTGCCTGGTTCAGCAGCTAGTAAAACTTGTCCGATCATTTTTGGTAGACCTTTCTTAAACACTTGTGGAGATATTATAGATTGTAAGAAGGAGAAAGTTTTAACTAAATTTGATGGAGAATCTTATGAGTTTAACTTTTCCAAATTTTCTAAAACTCCTTATGAAAATGAATTGCCTAATGAGGACTCTAAAGTTGAACAACTTGTTGATCCAGTTTTTGACCTTAAACCTCTTTTTGATGATTTTAAGTATACTCATTCTGATGATAAGAATGTTTCTCGTGACATTTATATTGTTAACTTTATTCAAAGTGCTACTTAAATTTATTATGAGAGAGGGAAACATGGTTTTATGCATCTCAATAATATTAAGTTTCCCTGCTTTATGTTGAAAGCTTTGAAGTTGCACTTGTTTTGTCTTCCTATTCTAGTAGCCTTTTGTTTCAATATTTTTTCTCACAAAACTCCCTTGCATTGGAAGTGGGTTAGACTTAAATGTGTTGGATATTTTCTTCTTGATGCTCTCTTTCACTTCAAATACATATCTCCTACGAGAACATCATTGAAATTATCAAGCCTATCTTAATGGCTATAAAGAAAGAGATTTTGGGAGATGACCCATTTTAGTTTGCTTTCGGTTTTAGTTTTGGAATCTATTACCTCTGTAATAACCTCTACTTATCCTTTTTGTTTGGTTTTTGTGTCAAGATTTGCCTCTTTTGAGAAGTAGGAGAGTTGTGGAAAGTTGCTGTCCTGAGACAGATTTTTGTGCTTCACTAAAAATTCATGAAAAATCCCAGTACGTTGGATTGAGCTGTAACTTTATGTGCTTGTGCCCCATTTTGTTATCCAACTTTCATTAGTTTTGCACTTTTTTATTTCAGCAACAGAAGATTTTCAAAAAAAATCAATCTTTACCCGATGGTCTGTTTTGACATATTTCTGCCATTATTTGCATTTGCCTCTTGAATCGATTTTATTTTAAATTCTTTTTAGGATTTTAAAAGGAGTTGCTACAGTAGCTTATGTTTTTATGTATTTCATTTGAAATTTTAACCCAAAGGTTTATTATCTTGCATACACTAATGTTGCTAATGAAGATTGTGTGGAGCTTTGTATGAAAGAGATTTTCAAATATTGGGAGAGAATGATGTAAGGAGATGAAGAAAGGTCAAAGGCTCAAACATTAAATTTCTTGAGATTCTTATAATGAATATGTTGATATTATTCAAATGGTGACTCTGGAAGAATTTATTAGAGACCAAACTCAGGAACCTGCAGAGTCCGTTTGCGAATAGGTAAAAGTGTTGAAAATAGAAGGTTCGCGAAAACTTTTCTTTTTATATTTTTGCAGTTTATATTCCATATGGAAGATAATGAGTCGAAACAGGGAAGGAAACGGAGCCCGGGTGGCCCACACCACCCAGTGGCACGAGCCCCACCTGGCCGCGCCACCAGGAGGTGTGACCATCCCGGAGCCCGTCTTCGTACCGTTTTCACCCAGTACCTTCCTTATGTCATAAAACTTCGTAATATATAATCACCCGGATCCCCCGTTGTCCGAATGTCATGTTCTCTTCATATTTTTGTTTTGATATGTTTCCGTAAGGCAGATTCTCAGTTTTGGAGCCACAATGTCTTCCTCTGGATCACCTAAGGAGGATTCCTCCGAGGACATCATCAACCCATACATGTATGAGTTGAAGATTCATCCCAAGGAGTTGTTATTCAAGGATGGGAAGGTACAGATAAAAGAAGTTCAGGTCCCTAAAGGAGAAGGAAGTCTGGAGGATAGGATGGAAGCATTGGAGCAAGAAGTTTTTAGGTACAAGAAGATGGCGGAATGGGAAGTGGACGTCGTCCATAAGATAAGTTCAGAAATCGTCACCGAACACAAGAAGGAGACTGCCGAGCTTCGGGAAGATATCCTCTCGCTCCATCAGACCACCAAGCAATTACAAGCACATCTATACGACATGCAAAATCAAAATTGTGAGTATGAGGCTAGGTTTAAACACATAAGCTCCGTTGCTAGTTTCAGGATTGTGGAAACCAAGACATCCTTTGTGGATGGGGAGTCTTTACCTTGGAAGTCTGACGATGACAAGGAACACCACCACCGAAGGAGTAATTCGTCATCACGTTTTGGCATCCCCTTGGCTTGTTCCATGCTTGGGGAGTGCCGCGGTATCACATCATTATCTTTCATCTTTTTACCTTTTTAGTAGAGTCATATCATGAATAGAGAAGTTGTCATATAGTATGGTTTGCATTGTGGAAGTATCTCTCCTCTAGTTGGTTATCTATGTATCCCTTGGTGTGAGTGCCTTTATGCAATATTAATGAGAAGTTTCATCTTTTACTTTTTGCACACTTTATCTTAGTTTGCAACTTTTATTATATGATTGATCATGTAATATTTGTATCACTTTGGGAGCATCAACTAAATCTAAATTGGTTTTGGCAAACCTAGCTCTGGTCAGTAGCAACACTTTTTGAGGTTTAGAAGAAGAAAAAAAAGCACTTACAGGTATTTTATATTAATTTTCTTTCTTCCTTGATTGGCTCATAAGCTTAGTATTCTTTATTTAAGATCTTTTGTGTTTTCAAGTAAGATTGCATGTTTGTTTCTATCACTTGTATGTTTGCTTGTTTCCTTCAACTCTTTTGCTTGCTACCCAGCCTTGCTAGCCAAAAACATGTACTGAGAGGGAATGCTTCTCGTGCATCCAATACTTGAACTTAAAACCCTTACCATTTGTGCCACCATATCTACCTATTAGCATTATTGCTATTCCAAGTAAATTCTCGATTTTCATCTATATTTCAAATTAAAAATTCTTTTGTTATGTGAAAACTAGTTAGTAAAGCTCACACGAACTTGATGGCTCGCCTTATTTTCCTGCCCTTGATAAACTTGAACCATTGTGTCATCTAAATTGTATATGCTTGCACTTATAAATTGGGAATTAGCAGAATCGTGCTATCATGGGGAACGCTTTCATTATCTGTAAATATCTACCTATTTGATATCATGATCTTTTGTTTAGAGATGTCGGCGGTGTGAAATAGAAGGGGAGCTTGTAAGTCCATGGAGTTATCTATATGTGTTAGAGAAACGCCTGGGCCGCTAGCCTAAGCCATGCCTAATCATGGTGGAAACTTGCAGCATAACCATAGTGAGCAATCCATGAAGCATCCTCAGAAAATAATATACAGAAAAAGAGAGAAGAGAAAAAAAATATGCACCATTCTCATGGTAAATAAAGGATTGCTGAGATGCTCATTGTCTGTTGTCTTGTCATTTTGATATGGGATAGCTCTTGTGTCATGGGGCAAGGGGTACCACATTGGCGGTTCTCTATGATACACATATACTTACAATGGTAAGAACTTACCCGTAAGTAAAGTTGAGTAGCATGAGGAACGACCCTTGTACTCAAGGGACATGAGATTGCCAACTTATGATTTGTCAAGCATATACTCCATATTTGTTCACTTTAACTCTAACCACCTCAAGATGCTTATGATAGGGGAAATGAGAGCTCAAATCTAGTAAGTACCATAATCTTTTGGAAGCTCTTTATGAAACTTGAAATCCATGCTTCCCTTTGCGAAAGGGCCTTTATTTTACTTTTTTGTTGAGTCAGTAAACCTATTCCTTCTTATCTCCAGTAAGCATTTGAGTTATTGTGTTTCAATCATGTTTCTTATCTTCTTTGTTTTGCACAAAACTCTTATCTGAATAAATATTACTTTGAAAGCTATCTTTGAGAAAAACTTTTATGTTTGAGCAAAAGGACTCCTATTATAAACTTCATTACAAAAGCTTTGCTTGAAAACTAAGTATGATTTGTCAACTGTTCTCTGACCAATAACAAAGTTTGCCATTACCAATTATGAATTGTCTTTATGCATCCTTATTGTGACTCTCATTCTTGTTGCAAGTTAGGTTATATAATAGTGAGTTGATTTCTATTATGAGTTGTGTATTGGTGAATGTGATGCTTCTTGTCCGTATTCTTTTTATCGACACTTCACTCCATAAACCTGTGGTCATGTTAGCTCAGTTTTCGCTTGGGGACAAGCGAGGTCTAATCTTGGGGGGAGTTGATACGTCCATTTTGCATCACTATTATATATATCATAATTTACTGTTATTCATTGATATATTTCTTATTAAGAGGTGTTACTTATGTTATTCATCTATATTTACATGTTGGATGACTTTTGGAGGATGAACTGCCAGAGTCAGGATTCTCATGGAAAAAGCGGTGTCCAGATACAATATTCGCGAAGATCAGAAAATTCCAGAAAATATACAGAAAATCCTATTTTTTCATAAGATGAAGGAAGCCAGAATGGGAGGAAGAGATGGGCCACAGGGGGCCCACACCACCCCCTGGCATCCCCCCTCGGGCCATGCCAGCAGGTGGTGAGGCCACCCTGGCCCAGCTCTTGCTTCACCCTTTCGCCTATATCTTCTTCTCGAAACCCTAATACCATGGGGGCGACCACAGAAAGATTTCGCTGCCTCTGCGGGGCAGAAACTATAGAGAGAGAAAAAGCTCTCCGGCAGGCAGATTTCTGCCGGGGAAATTCCTTCCCGGAGAGGGGAGATCGTCGCCATCAACACCGTCATCAAGCTAGACTTCTTCGGGATCATCATCATCCTCACCACCATCTCCACCAGCACCATCATCACCACTTCATCCCGCTGTAACAATTGGGTTGAATCTTGCATAGTTCTTAGGGGGAACTTTCTCGGTGTTAATTACTTTTGTAGTTGATGCTTGTGAGTGGAACCATTGAATTATTGTTTATGTTCAGATTTTTATTCATCGTCATATCATCTCTTATCTTGATCCATATGATGTCTCGTGATTAGTTCGTTTAGTTCTTGAGGACATGGGAGAAGTCATGTTGTTAGTAGTGGAATTGTGTTGAGTAATATTCAACGTTTGATATTTAAGTTGTGTTGCTATTCTTCCAGTGGTGTCATGTGAACATCGACTACATGATACTTTACCATTTATGGGCCTAGGGGAAAGCATTTTGTATTTGGATACTAATTGAGAGGTTGTCGGAGTGACAGAAACCTAAACCCCTGTTAGGAAACCTTTGCACAAGGGAGTGTAGGATCTCAGAGTTTAATGTTGTGGTTAGGTTTTTATCTTAATTACTTTCTTGTAGTTGCGAATGCTTGCAAGGGATTTAATCACAAGTATGTATTAGTCCAAGTAAGGTCGGTATATTAGCATATGTTCACCCACACAACACTTATTCAACCAAAGAAGATTAATCAACTATAAGAAGCGAAAACACTTGACAGTATTCCCATGTGTCCTCGAGAACGTTTGGTCCTCATAAGTAAGACAACCAGCTTGTCCTTTGCTGAAGAAAGTATTTGGCCACTTGCTGCAATTATTCTTGTTGCCTTTTATTTACTTGCACTTTATTTTTTGCATTATCAAAACCCCTAAAAATCCATTTGCTAAGTATTTACAGAGACTTCCTGAAACAAACCACTAGTAAACACCTTCTGCTCCTCGTTGGGATTGACACTCCTTTTTATCAAAAGTACTATAATACACCCTTAATACTTGTGGGTCATCAGTAATCATTATGCAAAAGGAACAAAAAACTTAGTGATGCCACGAGTGTCCATCACAGCCCGGTAAACCAATGAATTTTTTTCGCATGCTCTCAATTACTTAAGAACTAAAATTCTTGAAGGACAATGAATAGAGAAGTAGTGCTTGAAAAGTCTTAATTTATTGATGTGGGAGAATTGAGATACTTTAGTGTATATGCTTTTCATGAAAAACTCTCACACTCTTAATTCTACATGATTACACTTTATTGTTCAAAGGCAAGCTTATGAGTTGATTACATGACATGGAATAAAGTTTACTCTTTTGAATCATCCATCCTTACAATAATTTTGCTGCACTATAAGGATTCATGAAACCCGTATGATATGCTTGCCATTACCCTATCTATGCTGAAGTTTTTCAGATTAATAAACTGGAGGAAACATGATACTATCAACCATGAGTAAGATCATCATCTTGTTATTTTAGTTTAAATGTTGAGTTCCCTTTTGATTTTGGTTTTCTTGCTCGAGGACGATAAACTTTAATCTTGGGGAGGTTGATGGCTGTGAAATATAGCCATCCACGTCCGCATTTAAACTAGATATTATTCATATATTTGATGAAATATCTCTCTCAAACCTGCCACTAATGCCTAATGATCAAAGAGATATGCAATCCTTTCTTGCTATTTTTTCCTGCGCAGATAATGACGTATGATGATGGAAATCACTACATAAATGCCAACGATACGATATTCCAACACATCAAAGAAACCAGGAGCCGTGAAGTTAATATTGAAGCTTTAACGACCAACTATACGGCAGGAATTTTATTTCGGTCGTATAGTTCTGGCCGTATAGTTGGCATCGACTTCATTAGGTCAAATAGAACAACTTTTGTTAAGGGACCCCTATATAAAGAGGCTTCAGGCGACGGGAAACATCTTCTTCTTTTTGACCTCAACTCTCCCTGCCACCAGAATCCACCACACCGGAGGAATAGATCTAGATCTAAACCTGTAAACCCTTCTCCACCACCATAGCCATCTTCCACCACTTGTAATAGTAGATCACTTCTCCAATTGGCGACATTGTAAGACTATTATCTATCAACCTTATGATCTCTATTATAATGTTTATGATTGTCGATTTCATCTCTATGTGTGAGTAATTCTCCTTGGGCTAAGGGCTTCGGCCTAGCGGCCCTGTAATAATCTGAAATATCCCTGTACGTAGTAGGCATAAAAGAAAAGGTAAACCTATTCCTTTTCCAAGAACGGAGACCATAGATAATAATCAAATATCGAAGGCCAAATGGAGAGTAAATGAAAATAAGGCCATTATTCTGTCTAGCTTCTGGTCGGTCATGTAGCTTTTTGTGCATGTTCTTTATCATAGATGGGATCATGTATTAGTTTGTATGACATGATGATTGTAGTACCCTCTCTTGCCTCAATCTAAGTACTTGTCAGGTACCCAAGACCCCGAGGATTGATTTAGGTAAAGAGAGTGTGAGTAATGACTGATCTACAGGATAGGAACCCCAGTGAAAGAAAGGGTAGTACGGCTATATGTGAGGAATTTACTTGGGATTGATGGTGACATCACGATGCATATCATTAGTTCTCTTTCTTCTATGGATGAGACTAGTAGGTTATTGCTATAAGCGGTTGCGGAGGCGATAACAATTATGGATGCACTGCGCGCATATAATTATCTTGCTCTAACAATTACATGCATATTTTATTATTATCTATTATTCCCATCAGATGTTTTGCGCAGCTATTGGTGAAAAATGAAGACCCTAGGCCCTCTCTCTCCATAAACAACAACAAAAAGATCACAAAATCTTGGTCCGGTGAAAACTTAATAGGAATTCTAAACCTCTCGAAGGTCCGTTTAAGTAATCTCACTTTGCTTTATGCTTCCCGAGGATTCGATAACTTAGGTCTACTAGGGAAAAAGAGCTATACTACATCTGTAATCCGGATCGAAGGTATCATACCCCCAAACCTAGCACCGAGCCTAGCTCATCCATCATTTTATCTTCTCTACTTTTCCTCTCCTCTTCGTCCCTGAGCGTGGAGCTCTAGGGTTTCTTGCTACCGCAGCTGTGTACAACTATAGATCAAGAAACCCCCCTCTCCCGTGCCCAACCATGCTTGCTCCCCATCTCGACTCAACTCTTGCCGGATTCACCCATCTCCGATGCAGATCGAACCCATGTCATCACCTCCTTCTTATGCGTTCCCCTCACCACTAGTATCTCCTATGATCTTATCACATGGGATCTCTCAATCCGCCCCTTCTACAGATCAACATCAGATTGCAACATACGGTGATTGTGCATTTTGTTCTCTAAGTTTTCTGCACTGGATCGATAATACAGTGGACGCCTTCTCTGTGTTTGGTATTTTTTCTCTAGCTCTGTATGTTTGCTTAGGGATGGTGATTTTTTCCTAACCTTCCTTCTAGGTATTTCTTTTAATACTATCATCCATGCTTACTGCCATGGAAGATTGTCTAATATAATACTTTTAATTTACTAGCATGCATCGCCTATGGTTACTGTCCATACGCCCCCATAGTTTTGGGGTAGATCGTTTTGAAGAAAATAAGGCGTTCTACTATGAGTTTTTGTACATGCTTTCCAATATATGCAGAATTGGTGTAACTAAAGAGTTAAAGGTGATTCCTTTTTCTCATTACATGATCAGGAGCTAACGGGATAATTTGGAACAGTACTATTTGGTTTAATTATTTCATCAAGAAAGCTAATTTTGGCATAATCACGAGATGCGGCATGATATCAATGAAGGGCCAAAATTCATATACTCTACATAATATGGCTAAATAAATATGAAATTATATAGATGGAAATTTCTACTTCAACTAACCAAATGAATAAACTAAAGGTAGAAGACTACAAATTCCGTTCAGGACCCTAACGCTTCTATTTATAAGTTGCTAAAACAATACATGCATACTCACTGAATCGTTTTCATTTTGACATAGATAATATTGGTCCCATTTTTTGTAACCCCTTGTAATCAATGGAAATCGTCGTGCACCCGCGACACCCGAAAATTGCGGCAAATTTGTCTCTACCGTCATTTGCATCACTCGACCTCACCAAGCACCAAAGTTTGGCATGCCATCATTGACTAGAAATCTGAGGCAAGACTAACTTCCTTCGTTGAGTAATATTTGAGAAGTTATAGTGACCCCTGCCCAAAACTATTCATCCTAGGAAGTGAACGTGCTTCTTCTGTCCCTTTTTTCATCAGCCTGCAGGGAAGAAATCTACACTATGGCCACACCATTATAATGCATATTGTGCATATCTGGATGAAGAGGCCAGAGAGCTCTCTGATTTAGGAGAGTATTTTTTGTTCAGTGGACTGTCAAGGTAAATTATTTTATGTTTTTAATACATAGTGCAATATAGGAATATTTATTTTGAGGAGTAAACTTGGTTCTATCGTATGATTATGGATGTCGTTTCGTGAGTATGGATCAATTTTCATCCTTTCATACATTTTACGTCACCCAAATTTCAATATTGTGTTGTATTTCTTTATGTTCTCTTATATAATTTAAAATTAGCTCTGTTTGACATCGTAGAATAATGAATTGCCACTATTCTGTAGAGCATTATAGATCCATCATATTGGCTTTCTTTACTAGATAATATTTCTCATATTGCCCTACCTCTTCAGGGTTTTTCTAGAAGTATGAGAAAAATTATCAGTTGATGAACATCCTGTTAATCTATTATAGTTACTTATTTACGTCCAAATAATACTCAATTTTGTATTGGCTGGGCTTAGTGCCTGAGGATATGCTTATAATTTTCCTTTCTTTCTTGGTTTTTAGGGTATTTTTTCTTGATATTTAAGTTATTCATATGTGCATGTTATAAGTTCAACTTAGCATGATTATGTGGTAAAAAATTTCTTCTCCGAAGTGATTTACTACACTTTATAGTAGGATTACCATGATTGCCTATCTTATTTGTATAATGACCAAAGTGAGCACATATTTTTGGGAGTCTACAATGGATAGGAATGGGAGTTTTCAAGATTGTTGAAAGTACTCGGACTAAAAAAAGATAGGTAACACCCTAACCATGTCTTATAGATTTGCACGACGACGCCGTATAACTTGGATCTGATTTCTTCCCAAGAAAGATTTTTTGTGGGGCATTGCAGTATAGCATATAATTCACTAATCATTAGGAATTTCGGAATATGTATGGTTCGGTGTTAAAAACGTGAAGGCGCATGATCTTATTTCTGAACATTCTATAAATTGAGGAACTATTTGTTGCTTTTTTGTTGAGCATTGTGGTATGAGTATACAATATGCTTCAATGACTATTAGGAATGTCTCATATGTACTGTTCTGTTCAAAATATGAAGGCGCTTGGTCTTTAAACTGAGAAAGAGAAACAATGTATTATAATATAAGGCATCCACTCTAGAGCAGTTTATGTATTCTTACAATTTTCCTTTTGCTAGACAAAGATTGGTTACCTTGGAATTTGTAAGTAGTTTTATAGATCTTACTTATTATCATTATTCCTCATGGTATGTTAAAGAAGCAATCTTGCATCCCATTCTTTTACATATTTTATTAACCCATCATTTGCATTCCAGCAATTTCACAAAAAGTTCACTCTCTTATTTGCGTTTTTTCTACATATCTCAAACTTCATATATATTTATGTGTTCGCCGCTGGTCATCTATAATATGGATACGTTTTTCACTTAACTATTGCAATACGTCAGTATTTCATTTACCATCTCATCTAAAGGTTTGATATCACCGAAAGATTAACACAGATGTTTATTAATTTACTTTCATAGTCTTATTACTATTATACATTTCGTGCATCTTGCTCTAACGTTTCATACTTGGATTTGTCTTTACTTTGCACTAGTAGAAAACGGCCCTTTCGTTCGGGCCGTTAGTCCCGGCTATGGCTAGGGCCAGGCATAATGGTCCGGACCGTACGGCCCAGGTTTACGGCACCTTAGGTCCCGGCCCGTTAGACACCACTAGTCCCGATTTGAGATACAAACCGGGACTAAAGGGTCTGGAGCCTCCCACTCGCTGCGGGCACCACCTTTAGTCCCGGTTTGTATCTCAAACCGGGACTAGTGGTCTGACCCTATATATATGGTATAGCTCCTCCCCCTCTCATCTGTTTTTTACGTGGTGGGAGAGGTGGTGGGTTTGTGCTATTTTTTTATTGTTCATATGTACTAGAGGTGTTCGATGAAATGTCTGTTAGAGCGATACGACTTTAGATCACACAAGACAGGCATGATATGAGGTGCCCGAGCCACACTTAAGTTTTCTCATCTTTGTTTCCAGGTGTGCTAAAAGGTTAGCAACTTTTTTCTCGTTTAGACCGCACGGTACTTATTTTAGCATCATGATTGCATTTGATATATATTTGTATAATATGAGCCATCCATGGATGTATGGTGACCGACGCTTTCAGAGAAGGCGTGCGTTCTTTTCGTCTTGTGGCCGAGATGAACAAGTGGCGGGATGGTTTTATGTGTTGTCCATGTATTGACTGTAGGAATGAGAAGGCTCACACTTCCGCAAGAATCATTCAGAGCCACCTGCTTCGGTCTGGTTTTATGTTCGGCTATAATGTTTGGACCAAGCATGGAGAAAGAGGGGTTGCAATGGAAGACGGCGATGAAGAAGAGAACGATAATGACAACTACCGATATATGTTCACTGAATACGCTGATAACGCAATGGAAGACAATGAAGAAGAAGGAGGTGAAGAACGGGAACCAGATGAGCCCACTGATGATCTTCGATGGGTCATTTCTGATGCAAAGCGAGAGTGTGACACATAAAAGGAGAGGTTGTAGTTCGAGCAGATGTTACAAGACCACATCAAATTTTTGTACCCAACTTGTGAAGATGGCCAGAATAAGCTAGGTAGCACACTGGAATTGCTGAAGTGGAAGGCAGAGACACACCGTGTGACTGACTCGGGATTTGGAAAGTTGGTGGTACTCATGAAGAATTTGCTTCCAAGAAATAACAAATTTCTCGCTAGTACGTACGAAGCCAAGAAGCTCGTCTGCCCTCTAGGATTAGATGTGTAGAAGATACATGTGTGCCCTAATGACTGCATCCTCTACCGCGGTGAGAAGTACGAGAATATGGATAAATGCCCGGTATGCACTGCATTGCGGTATAAGATCAGAAAAGATGACCCTGGTGATGTTGGTGGCGAGCCACCCAGGAAGAAGGTTCCTTCCAAGGTGATGTGGTATGCTCCTATAATACCACGGTTGAAACATTTGTTCAGAAACAAAGAGCATGCCAAGTTGTTGTGATGGCACATGGAAGAACATAAGAAAGACGGGATGTTGAGGCACCCCGCTGATGGTCGGCAGTGGAGAAAAATCGAGAGAGGCGTCCCGGACTTTTTTGGTGACGCGAGGAACTTATGGTTTTGTCTAAGTACAGATGGCATGAATCCTTTTGGGGAGGAGAGCTGCAGTCATAGTACCTAGCCCGTGACTCTATGTATCTACAGCCTTCCTCCTTTGTTGTGCATGAAGCAGAAGTTCATTATGATACCAGTGCTCATCCAAGGCCCGAAGCAACCCTGCAATGACATTGATGTGTACCTAAGGCCATTAGTTGATGAACTTTTACAGTTGTGGGCCAAACCAGGTTTACTTGTGTGGGATGAGCACAAACAGGAGCCATTCGAGCTATGAGCGTTGTTGTTCGTAACCATCAATGATTGGCCTGCTCTTAGTAACATCTCAGGACAGACGAACAAGGGATACAATGCATGCACACACACTATTTAGATGAGACTGAAAGTATATATCTAGATAAATCTAGGAAGAATGTGTACCCATACAATCGTTGTTTTCTTCTTCCCATACATCCCTTAAGGAAAAAAAGGCAAGCATTTCGATGGCGAGGAAGATCACCGGAAGAAGCCTGACCCCCGTACTGGTGCTGATGTATTTGGTATGGTCAAGAATTTACATGTAATATTTGGAAAAGATCCTGGAGGACAACCTGTTCCGAAAGAATCCGACGGACACGCACCCATGTGGAAGAATAAATCTATATTTTGGGAGCTACCCTATTAGGAAATCCATGTGGTCCGCACTACAATCGACGTGATGCACCTGACAAAGAATCTTTGCGTGAATATTATAGGATTCCTGGGCTTGTATGGAAGTCAAAATATACACCAGAAGAACGGGAGGACTATCAACGTCATAAAGTACGAGACGACAACCATCCAGGGCAGTTTCAAGGGCCTGGAAGCTACGCTCTTACCAAGGAAGAGAAGGAAAACATTTTTGAAGTCCTATTTAGTATCAAGGTCCTGTCTAGATTCTCGTCTAACATAAAGGGAATAGTAAATATGAAAGAGAAAAATTCCAAAACCTAAAGTCTCATGACTGCCACGTGCTTAAGATGCAATTGCTTCTAGTTGCATTAAGAGGAATTCTACCGGAAAATGTTCGACTGGCCATTGTGAAGTTATGTGCATTCCTCAATGCAATTTCTCAGAAGGTAATCGATCCAGAAAGTCTATGAGGGTTACAGATTGATGTGGTCCAACGTCTGGTTAGCTTCGAGTTGTTATACCCTCCATCCTTCTTCAATATTATGACGCACCTCCTAGTTCACCTAGTCGAAGAGATTAGAATTCTCGGTCCTGTGTTTCTACACAATATGTTCCCCTTCAAGAATTTCATGGGAGTATTAAAGAAATATGTTCATAACCGTGCTAGGCCAGAAGGAAGCATCGCCAAGTGCTATGGAACAGAGGAGGTCATTGATTTTTGTGTTGACTTTCTTCCTGACCTTGAGCCGATTGGTGTTCCTGAACCTTGGTATGAGGGGAGGCTGACTGTAAAAGCCACACTAGGAAGGAAAGCAACGGTATGTATGGACGGGGATTCTTTCAGTAAAGCACACTACACAGTTCTACATGATTCCACCTTGGAGGCTCAGTATATCGAGAAACACAAGATTATTCTACGCTCGGAAAACCCGGGGAAGCCTGACTCTTGGATTCAAGTGGAACACGAGGCTATTTTCGGCCGTTGGTTGCACACACATCTCATGAATAACACCGTTGTTGGAGATCAGTTGTACTTGTTGACACTATTACCATCTTCGACTATATGTACTTTCCAAGGGTATGAGATAAATGGTAATACATTTTACACGATTGCCCAAGATAAAAAGTGCACCAACCAAAACAGTGGTGTCCGCTTTGATGCAACAGATGAAAATGGGCAGAAGTACATATGTTATGGGTACATAGAGGAGATATGAGAACCTGAGTATGGACCTACTTTTAAGGTCCCTTTTTTGGTGAAAATGGGTCAAGATGACAGGAGGCGGGGTACATGTAGACGAACAGTACGGCATGACAACAGTGGATCCCAATAATCTTGCGTACATGGACGAACCATTCTTCCTAGCCAAGGATGTTGCTTAGGTTTTCTATGTGAAGGACATGTCTACGAAACCAAGAAAAAGAAATCAGTAAAAGAATACATCATCCGATAAGCCAAAGCGCCACATAGTTCTTTCAGAGAAAATAAACATCGTGGGAGTGGATGACAAGATAGATATGTCAGAACATTATAATAAGTTTCATGTAATCCCACCTTTCAAAGTGAAAACTGACCCAAGCATCCTGTTAAATGATGAAGAGTCTCCATGGCTATGGCGTAGAAGAAAACCACAACACTAGGGATGTTGGTGATCTAT
Organism: Avena longiglumis; assembly: GCA_030063025.1. Lineage (NCBI taxonomy): Eukaryota > Viridiplantae > Streptophyta > Magnoliopsida > Poales > Poaceae > Avena > Avena longiglumis. The sequence goes on from CP125976.1 coordinate 361,849,809, forward strand.
GTAATATATTAAACCTTTTATGTAATATCATATTGTGAATCATATTGTGAGTCAAACATTTTACCTGGGTCCACATGCATGCAACATTGGTCATTTTGACCGAAAGCCATGAAAACTAATACATCTTGCTCAATCAAACTGGACGATGACTCCCGGTGCCTGAGCAGCGGGAGGTGAAAACCCAAAGAGACGGAACCATCACACGAGCATAGCCCGGGTGAGATCCCTAAATAATCTGCCAGGTATCATCGACCCTGGTGTCCAACACAGCCATATAGCAACGGACATGCTCGTCCTCCTCCCTGAGACAACGCCGTAACACCTCCTCGGTGGTCGGCTCCCTCTACACCCTTCCTAGACCAGGCGACCTCCACCAAAGAAGCTCTAGGTCGACGACGACACCCGAATTCCTCACCAAGCTACGTGTCCCGGAAGGTAGAACCATCCAGTGCAAGCCCGGTGGAGCCCAGTCTCGGACATGCCCGGCGGAGCCCAGTACTCCATCGTTGTCGCTGAGTCAACTACGAGGATGCGGGATGGGCATCCTAAAGTAGGCGGCGAGGAATGTGTGTATGTGTGGGTGGCCATGACGGTCAGACTATAAATAGAGGGAAAGGGCAGGCAGGTTGGGTCGGGCAGCCTATAAATAGAGGGCAGCAGGCTGGGCCAGGCAGCACTAATGATAGGGGTGAGTGTCGACATTATGTTGTGCGGCTTGTACCTTGTCGTGGATGGTGTCGCCAACCGGGACTAAAGATGAACCTTTAGTCTCGGTTGGAGACACCAACCGGGACAAAACATGAGTCAACACTTATAATAGGGGTGAGTGTCGACACTTTGCCATGTTGCTTGTACTATAAATAGGCAGCCTTGTGAGTCTAGTGCTCCAGCTATTTTGAGGAAGCTACAAGATGGTGTGCGAGAGAAGGGACACCACTACGGCTAGTTAGAGGGAGATGCCGACATAGCCCAGTCCTTCGGTATCTCCAACAAACTGGTCATAGAATAACTCCCTAATATGTGAAATTAGTTAGCTCCCAAGCGTATTAATCTAGTTAGAGAAGTTACAAGATGCAAGATGGTGTGCGAGAGCAGGGACACCACTACGGACAACTTTAGGGATATGCCGCCGGAGCCTAGTCCTCCGGCATGTCCCTAAACTTGTTCATAGAGGCACTCCCTAAATGTGACCACGCTCATTTGAAGATCAGATCTTAATGGTAAGTATGAATTGGGACAACATCTTCATAGTTCGGGAAAGTCGTTCGACGAATCGGGACTAAAGGCCCCCTTTAGTCTCGGTCCAGCCACAAAACGAGACTAACACACTCAAGATGGTTTGCGGACAACACTATGCAGTCCCGGTCTAGCCACAAACCGGGACTAACACTCAATACATTTATTAATATTAAAAATCCAAGACTACGGAATCGGGACTAAACACCCCCCTTTAGTCATGCTCATATCTATCCCTATAGTACTCAGCTTCAGGGTCGTCTTCGTCTTCTTCATTGTCGTCATCATCGTGGTTGTTGCTTGGCGCACGCGCCTAGATCCTTGACGCGGCTCAGTTGTAGAGCTTCATTTGGGAGACCCCAAGAGGAAGGTATGATGAGCACAGCGGCAAATTTTCCCTCGGTTATGAAACCAAGGTTATTGAACCAGTAGGAGCAAGGAAACAACTCTAATGTGTTGCTATAACCTTGGAATCCTACACAACACAAACTCAAGGCATTGCCCCAACTTATAGTGAAGTTGTCAATCTCACTGGTTTGCTGAAAACAAAGGATTAAACGTATAGTGTGGAAGGTAATGATTTGTTGCAGAAAGTAAACAGTAACAATGGATAATGTAACAATGGTAAAGATTGGACCGGGGTCCACAGTTCACTATAGGTGTTCTCCTTAAGATAAATAACATATCATGCTAGGTGAACAAATTACAACGCGGTGATTGACAGGAACTGAGCAATGCATAACAATGCAAATACTAGACATTCATGATTCCTATGATATTTGATTGGGCATTACAACAATATACATAGACTGCCATCCAACTACATCTATGACTAATAATCCACCTTCAGGTTATCGTCCGAACCCCCTCCAGTAATAAGTTGCAAGCAACGGCTAATTGCATTAAGCAATGTGTGTAAAGTAAACAATACAATTATTCCGTGAACAAAAGGTTGTTGTTTTCTCCCTAGTAGCAACATCACATCTATAACCTTAGAGATTTCTGTCACTTCCCCAGATTCAATAGAGGCATGAACCCACTATCGAGCATAAATAATCCCTCTTGGAGTCACTAGCATCTACTTGGCAAAGATAGCTACTAGAAACGGAGAGCATGCAAGATCTCAAACAACACAGACATGATAGAATCGATAATCAATAAAAGATGATAGAATCAATAATCAATATGACATAGTATCTCAATATCCATTGGATCCCCGCAAACACAACATGTATGATTAAAAATATATGATCTTGATCATGAACGGAACTCACAAGATCTAAACATGATAGCACAAAAGAGGAGAAACAACCATCTTGCTATTGTATGGACCCATAGTCCAAGGGTGAACTACTCACGCATCATACCGAAGGCTGGCATGGTGATGAAGAAGGCCTCTGGGATGATCTCTCCCCTCCGAAAGGGTCCCGGGTGATATGTCCAATTTGCATCACCATTCTATATCATAATTTTCCTCTATTCATTGATATATTTCATATTAAGAGGTGTTTTCTTATGAATTTTCATCTGATTTTGAATGTTGGATGATTCTTGGAGGATGAACTGCCGGACTCAGGATTCTGATGGAAAAAAGAGGTGTTTTTTTATGCAATTTCGTGAAGATCAAAAAAATACCAAAAAAACTACACAAAAACCTATTTTCCCAGAAGATGAAGAATGCTAGAAGGGGAGGCGGTGTGGCCCTCCTCTGGCTCTGCCCTCTCGCCTATATATTCTCCTCGAAAATACACGGGGCGACCATAGAAAGATTATGCCGCCTGTGCGGGGCGAAAAACACCGAGAGAGAAAGAGCTCTCCGGATTTCTGCCAGGGAAATTCCTTCCCGGAGAGGGGAGATCATCAGCATCAACACCATCATCAAGCTAGAATTCATCGGGATCATAATCATCATCCACACCATCATCTACACCAGCACCATCATCATCACTCTCCTGTTGTAACAATTATGTTGAATCTTGCATAGTTCGTAGGGGAAACTTTTCCGGTGTTGATTACTATTGTAGTTGATGCTTGTGAGTGGAACCATTGGATTATTGTTTATGTTAAGATTGTTATTCATTACCATATCATCTTTGATTTTTATCCATATGATGTCTCGTGAGTAGTTCGTTTAGTTCTTGAGGACATGGGAGAAGTCATGTTGTTAGTAGTAGATTTGTGTTGAGATATTAGTCAATGGTTTAGTATTTAAGTTGTGGTGCTATGCTTCTAGTGGTGTCATGTGAACGTCGACTACATGATACTTCACCATTTATGGGCCTAGGGGATTGCATTGTGTATTTGGCTACTAATTGTGGGGTTTCCGGAGTGACAGAAACCTGAACGCCCGTTAGGACACCATTGCACAAGGGAGTGTAGAATCTCAGAGTTTAAGGCTGTGGTTAGGTTTATATCTTAATTGATTTCTTGTAGTTGTGAATGCTTGCAAGGGGTTTAATCACAAGTATGTATTAGTCCAAGTAAGGTCGGTACATTAGCACAGGTTCACCAACACAACACTTACAAAACCAAAGAAGACTACTTAGCTATTTGAAGCGAAAGCACTTGACAGAATTCCCATGTGTCCTCGAGAACGTTTGGTCCTAATTAGTATTTCCACTGGCTTGTCCTTTGATAAGAAAGGATTGGGACACTTGCTGCAATTTTTTGTTGTTTCATTTACTTGCACTTTATTTCTTTGCTTTATCAGAAAACCCCTAAAAATATGTTTGCTAAGTATTTACAGAGATTTCCTGCTCCATACCACTAGTCAACACCTTCTTCTCCTCGTTGGGATTGACACTCCTATTTATAGGAAGTGCTAAGATACCCCCCCTATATTTGTGGGTCATCAAGACTATTTTCTGGCGCCGTTGCCGGGGAGTGAAGCACTATTGAAGAGTGGAACTAGTAAAGGAAGCTTCTACTATGAGTATTGCTTTTTATTTCTGTTTGTTACTTTGTTTCCAATATGGATAACCCACTTGGTTTTCTGTTTGGGAAAACTACTACCACTGTTAGGGTAGTATATGAACCACCACCTGTTGAGATAGATCCTTTTAAGATACATACAAGTATTGTTGATCGTGTTATGGATAATTATTATTTAGGAGATGGAATTGTCCACCCTGGTGATCACTTGCTTTTTATCCATGAATTATGCGGTTTGTTTAAGTGTGCAGGTATCAAAACTAAACATGTGAAGAATAAGTTACTCTCTATATCGTTGAAAGGAAGAGCTGAAGAATGGTATAAGCTTCTGAAGAATGGACAATCCATGGAATGAGAGGAAATAGTACCAATCTTTTATTCTAAATTCTATCCTCCTAGTGAGATTCATAAGGATAAGAATCTGATATATAACTTTTGGCCTCGTGATGGAGAGAGTACACCTCAAGCTTGGGGGAGATTGAAGTTACTAATGCTTAAATGTCCTATTCATGAACTCCCTAGCAATATTATTATCAATAACTTTTATGCTAGGATTTCTCTTCATGATAAAGATTTACTAGATGCTTCTTGTGCTGGATCATTCACACTATGAAGGAAGAAGTTAAATGGGATCTCCTAGACCGTATTCAAGAGAACACTGAAGCATGGGAGAATGACAAAGGAAGAAAGTGAGGTATAAACTATGATTATGAATGCATTAAACCTTTATGGGAACTGATGACTTCAGTGATATTAGTACTGAGTATGGTCTTGATTCTCAAAGTATTGCCAATTGTTTTAAGGCCTTTGCCTCTTACATATAAATTTCCCAAAAGAAGTGGAATAAGTACCATGCACCTTATAAATATGTCGTTAGTCATGTTCCTGCTAGAAATACTGAAGTTTGTACTACTAATCATATTTTGCCTAAAACTTATGTTGAGAAAACATCTTTTCCAGCTAAGGTAAAGGAGTATTCTTTGATAATTAGTGCGAATAACAAAGGTACAAAGAAATCCATGGAACCTAATGAGCAAATAAACAATGAACATGTGGTAGCTATTGTGAGCACATTGTCTTCTGTGAAGACACTTCTAATATTATCTCTCATCCTAGTAAAGCTAGATAAGCTAGTGTCCATGTGCTTTCTGTGAGAATTTGTGATCATTGCTATTATAGTTTATGTGATATTGGTGCTAGTTGTAGTGTTATTCCTTATGAGCATTACAGGGAAATTATGCATGAAATTAGTCCTTCTAAGCTTGAGGACATTGGTGTGGTTATTCACCTTGCTAATAGAGAGACTGTCTTCCCTATTGGTATTGTAAGAAATGTGGAGGTTCTCTGCGGTAAGATTAAGTATCATGTTGATTTTCTAGTGCTTAGTTCAGGAGCTAGTAAAACTTGTCCTATTATCTTTGGTAGACCTTTCTTGAACAATTGTGGACTAAAGAAATGTTCTTAGTCTATGGGGGTGATGAACAGCTCGTCGTAAAAGGTTACGTCGATGCTAGTTTCGACACCGACAAGGATGATTCTAAATCTCAGACAGGATACGTGTATATTTTGAATGGAGGAGCTGTGAGCTGGAGAAGCTGCAAGCAAAGCGTGATCGCGGGATCTACAGTAGAAGCGGAATACATGGCTGCCGAGCGTCAAGTGAAGGAGTTTGGATCAGGAACTTCATCACTGAGCTTGGCGTGGTTCCAAGTGCATTGGACCCACTGGAGATATTGTGTGACAACACTGGCGCCATAGCACTCGCTAAGGAACCAAGATATCATCCAAAGACCAAGCATATCAACCGCAAGTTTCATATAATCTGAGATTATATATCAGATGGAGATCTGAAGATTAGCAAAGTACATACAGATCTGAATGTCGCAGATCCATTGACTAAACCTCTTCCACGTGTGAAACATGATCAGCACCTTAGTGCCATGGGTGTGAGATTGTTGCCAAATGTAAACTAGATTATTGACTCTAGTGCAAGTGGGATACTGTTGGAATTATGCCCTAGAGGCAATAATAAAGATGTTATTATTATAATTCTTGTTCATGATAATGTTTATATTCCATGCTAGAATTGTATTAAGCGGAAACTTTAATACTTGTGTGGTTTGTGAACAACACCGTGTCCCTAGTACGCCTCTATGGACTAGCTCATTGATTAATGATGGTTAAGGTTTCCTAACCATGGACATGAGTTGTCGATTAATAATGAGATCATATCATTGGGAGAATGATATGGTGGACAGACCCAAACTAAGCGAAGCAATTAGATCGTGTCATCGTGTTCGTCTTTGCGAAGCTTTTCTTATGTCAAATATTTTATTCCTTAGACCATGAGATAATACAACTCCAAGGTATCGGAAGAAAGCTTTGAGGTCATCAAACGTCATCCTATGAGAGGGTGATCATAAAGGTGTCTCTCAGGTGATCGGAAAGTATCTGTTGGTTTGTATATATCGAGATGGGATTTGTCCCTCCCAAGTCGGAGAGATATACTTCGGGCCCACTCGGTAATTGATATCAACACCGCTTGCAAGCATGTGGTTAAGGAGTTAATCACAAAGTGATATCGGATTACGGAACGAGTAAAGTACTAACGTGAACGAGATTGAACTAGGTATGAGTGCATCGACAATGAATCTCGGGCAAGTAAAATATCGCGAGACGAAGGGAATATATATATGGGATTGATTGAATCCTAGCATCGTGGTTCATCCGATATGATCATCGATGAATTTGTGGGAGTCAATATGGGTTTCCAGACCCCGCTGTTGATTATTGATAGAAGATCATGTCTGCATATTCTCGAACCCGTAGGGTCACACACTTAACGTGTCTCGACGCTAGGATAGATTGGATAATTGGTTTATGAGTTTTTGTTCAGAGTATCGGATGGGATCCGGGACATCATGAGAGGTTCCGGAGTGGTCCGGAGAATAAGATTCATATAAGGCAGTGCAGTTTTTGGAGTTCGAAATTGTTCCAGGTTAATCGGTATTGTACCAGAAGCTTCTAGAACCTTCCAGAAGGGGACCAACGTGGACACACCTTCCGGGAGGGGGCATGGGCCTATGAGGGAGTGCCCTGGCCGCATTGGGCCAGGGGCACAAGGCCCCATAGGGCCTAGCCGGCCAAGAGGGTTTAAACCCTAGATAGAGCTTCTAGAAGGGGGGGGGTTCCTTGTCCCCCACTCCTCCTCCTTGGCCGTCGGCCTTGGCTTGGGGGAGGGGGCTAGGGTTTCCGCCCCACCCCTCTATATAAAGAGGGCTGGGGGCGCACCACCCCCTACACCTTCCCCTCCAACCCTAGCCGCCCTGCTGCTCTTCCTCTCTCCCTCCCGACTGTTTGTAGGCGAAGCCCTGCTGCAGAAATTCTCCACCATATACACCACGCCGTCGTGTTGTAGATCCAATCCGTCTCTCCACCATACTTTCTGGTCCGAGGAAGGAGGAGTCGTCGAGGTGCTGCACGTGTGCATCTCACGGAGGCACCGCCACTTGTGGTGCTAGATCGGATCGGATCGCGAGGAGGAGAAGCGAGTACGACTACATCACCCACGTTAACGAGCGTTCATTTGTCGAATCTTCAAGGGTATGAAGATCTAATCCAATCTCTCTCGTTGTTTGCATCTCCTAGATTAGATCTTGGCTTTCCCTCTGTTCGCATCCGTAGAAAATTTTGATTTACTATGCCACGAAAACCTTCAGTGGTATCAGAGCTAGATCTATGTGTAGATGTGTTTCACGAGTAGAACGCAACATGGTTGTTGCGGGCGTTGATGTTTTCTGTTGCAAGCCTATTGTTTGTGTTCTTCTTATGACGCGGGATAGTAATATTGAAGCGGTCCAGGCCAACCTTACGCGACGTCGTTCGCGAGACCGGCTCCGCACTTGACGTGTGGCTTGTTCCACACATGCGGCTGGTGGATGTCAGTTTATCTCACTATAGTTGTCATGGGATTAACACCGGAGTTTGGCAACCATGATATCACCGTTGTGGCTTTCCGTAGGTAAGAATCATTCTTAGCATCTACTCCCATAAGCCACGTAAAAGATGCAACAACAAAGTAGAGGCGTCTAACTTGTTTTTGCAGGGAGTGTTTTATGTGATATGGTATGGCCCAAGATGTGATGTGTATAATGTATGCGATGATCATGTTTTGTAATGTTTCACGACTTGCATGTCGATGAGTACACAATCGGCAGGAGCCATATGGTTGTCTTTATAATTGTGTATGACCTGTGTGTCAACTTCTTATGCGCCATGTAATAGTTTCACTTTATCGCTAAGTAGTTAGCAATAGTTGTAGTTTCTATTCGTGGTGGAGGCAATCATGGTGGAGTGATGGAGATCATGCCAGCACGCACAAGATGGAGATCATTGTGCGAAGATTGGCTATACCATGTCACATAAAGTTATTTGCATGTGATGTTTATCCTTTTATGTATCTTATCATGCTTAGATCGCGACGGTAGCATTATAAGATGATTCCTCACTTAAAGATCAAGATAAAAACTGTGTTCTCCCCGAGTATGCACCGTTGCGAAAGTTCGTCGTGTCCAAGCATCACGTGATGATCGGGTGCTATAGACTCTACGCTCACATACAACGGGTGCAAGCCAGTTTTGCACACGCGGAAATACTTGGGTCTAACTTGACGAGACTAGCATGTACAGACATGGCCTCGGAACACATGAACCGAAAGGTTAAGCATGAGTCATATGAATGATATGATCGACACTTCGTTGTCCACCATTGAAACCACATCTCTTCTCGTGAAGATCGGATTAGGTGTGGTGAATTTGGATCGTGTTCACTAAACAACTTGAGGCATGTTGAATTTACTGGGAGTTCATCTAGTAATTTGATTAAAAGTTGAACTAGTTATCATGAACATAGTCTAATTTGTACTTGCAAATATTGTAGATCAAATGGCTAAGTCTAACTTCAACTTCAACGTTTTTGCTGAGAAGGAAAATCTTAAAAACAGTGGGTCTAACTTCACCAATTGGTTCCGCAATCTAAGAATCATTCTCTCTGGCGGTCAAAAGGACTATGTCCTTGGGAAAGCGTTAGGTGACCCCCCTGTTGCAACTGCGTCGGCTGATGAGAAAGCTGTCTATCAGTCGCGCAAAGATGATTATGGTGTGATTAAGAGCACCATGTTATTTGCTATGGAACCGGAACTTCAAAATCGTTTTGAAGACTATCCCGGGCCCTTTGAGATTCTTGAAGAGCTGAAAACCATGTTTCAGACTCAGGCCCGTTCTGAGAGATATGAGATCTCTGAGAAGTTCTTTAACTACAAGATGGAGGAAGGGAGTTCCGTTAGTGAGCACGCCATTAAGATGACGGGCTACACTCAACGCCTTGAGAAACTGGAATGCACGATTACATAGGAGCTCAAGATTGACAGGGTTCTGCAATCACTCCCTCCCAACTACAAAAGTTTTGTAGTGACTCATAATCAGATTGGTTCCACCGATACGATCACCGAGCTCTTCGCAAAGCTGAAGGCCGCGGAAGTGGACATCAAAAAGGGTAATCATGTGTTGATGGTCAAAAAGCCCACCTTCAAGAAAGGTAAGGGTGCAAATAAGCCCTTCAAGAAGGCGGCTGAAGCGCTTGCCCTGAGAAGAAGCTCAAGTCTGGTCCTAAGCCGGACACTGAGTGCTTCTATTGCAAGGACAAGGGTCACTGGAAGCGCAACTGTCCAAAGTAATTAGCGGACAAGAAAGATGGCACCATCAAAGGTATATTTGATATACATGTTATTGATGTTTTCCTTACTAGCCCTCGTTGTAGTGCCTGGGTATTTGATACCGGTTCAGTTGCTAATATTTGTAACTCGAAACAGGAGCTACGGAATAGACGGCGGCTTGCGAGGGATAAGGTGACGATGCGCGTTGGCAACGGATCAAGAGTTGATGTGATGGCCATCGGCACGCTCTCCTTAGTTTTACCTTCGGGATTAGTTTTAAACCTCAATAAATGTTATTATGTGCCTGCGTTGAGCATGAACATTATTTCTGGATCTTGTTTATTGCAAGACGGTTATTCATTTAAATCGTAGAATAATGGTTGTTCTATTTATATGAGTAACATGTTTTATGGTCATGCACCTATTGTGAACGGTTTATTTCTTCTAAATCTCGAAAGGGATGAAACACACATCCATAACATTGAGGCTAAGAGATGCAAAGTAGATAGTGATAATACTACTTATTTGTGGCACTGTCGTCTAGGTCATATTGGTGTAAAGCGCATGAAGAAACTCCATTCTGATGGACTTTTGGAGTCTCTTGATTTTGAATCATTTGACACATGTGAACCATGCCTCATGGGAAAGATGATCAAAACCCCGTTCTCCGGTATGATGGAGCGAGCAACGGACTTGTTGGAAATCATACATACCGATGTATGCGGACCGATGAGTGTTTCGATGCGCGGTGGATATCGCCATTTTCTCACTTTTACCGATGACTTAAGTAGATATGGGTATATCTATTTAATGAAGCATAAATCTGAAACATTTGAAAAGTTCAAAGAATTTCAGAATGAAGTGGAGAACCATCGTAACATAAAGATTAAGTTTCTACGATCCGATCGTGGAGGTGAATATTTGAGTTGTGATTTTCTCACGCATCTTAAAGCAAGCGGAATCGTTTCGCAACTCACGCCACCCGGAACACCACAGTGCAATGGTGTGTCTGAACGCCAAAATCGAACCCTATTAGATATGGTCCGATCGATGATGTCTCTTACTGATTTGCCGTTATCATTTTGGGGTTATGCATTAGAAACCGCTGCATTCACTTTAAATAGGGCACCATCTAAATCCATTGAGACGACACAGTATGAACTATGGTTTGGTGCTAAACCTAAGTTGTCGTTTCTTAAATTTTGGGGATGCGAAGCTTACGTCAAGAAGTTGATGCCGGACAAGCTCGAACCCAAAGCGGAGAAATGTGTCTTCATAGGATACCCTAAGGAAACTATTGGGTATACCTTCTATCACAGAATCGAAGGCAAAGTGTTTGTCGCAAAGAACGGTTCCTTTCTTGAGAAGGAGTTTCTCTTGAAAGAAGTGAGTGGGAGGAAAGTAGAGCTAGACGAGGTTATTGAACCTTCTCTTGAATTGGAGAGTAGCGCAGCACCTGAAATTGTTCCAGTGCCGCCTGCACCAATGATAGAGGAAGCTAATGACAAGGATCATGAAGCTTCGGACGATGCTGCTACTGAACGTCGCAGGTCGACAAGGTCGCGTGCCCCTCCTGAGTGGTACGGCAACCCTGTCTTGACTGTCTTGTTAGTAGAAGACAGTGAACCAACGAGCTATGAGGAAGCGATGATGAGCCCGGACTCTGAGAAATGGCTAGAAGCCATGAAATCCGAATTGGGTTCCATGAGCGAAAACCAAGTATGGACTTTGGTGGACCCTCCTAGCGACCGAAAGGCTGTTGAGTGCAAATGGATTTTCAAGATGAAAACGGACGCGGATGGTAATGTTACCGTCTATAAAGCACGGCTTGTCGCGAAAGGTTTTCGACAAGTTCAAGGTTCTGACTACGATGAGACTTTCTCTCCCGTAGCGATGTTTAAATCCATTCGGATTTTATTAGCAATTGCTGCGTTTCATGATTATGAAATATGGCAGATGTATGTCAAGACTGCGTTCCTCAATGGCAACATTAATGAAGAGTTGTATATGATGCAACCCGAAGGTTTTGTCGATCCTAAGGATGCTGATAAAGTATGCAAACTTCAGCGTTCCATTTATGGACTGAAGCAAGCATCTCGGAGTTGGAACCTTCGTTTTGATCAAGTGATCAAGAGCTTTGGATTTGTTCCAAATTGCTACGAAGCTTGTATCTACAAGAAAGTGAGTGGGAGCTCGGTGACGCTTCTGGTACTATATGTGGATGACATATTGTAATCATACATATTATAAGATCTGGCCCGAATAAACTTCTTTCTCCCACACCATTCCATAACAATGGGGTGGTACACTTTCTTCCGTAGAGAAACTCAAACGGTGCCATCTCAATGCTGGCTTGATAGCTGTTATTATAAGAAAATTCTGCGTAAGGCAGACTTTCATCCCAACTGGATCCATAGTCTAGGGCACATGCCCTCAACATGTCTTCCAGAATTTGATTAGTCCTTTCTGTTTGTCCATCGGTTTGAGGATGAAAAGCAGTACTGAATTCCAACCTCGTTCCCAATGACTCATGTAGCTGTCTCCAAAAATGGGAAGTGAATTGGGTTCCCCTATCAGATACAATACTCTTGGGCACACCATGTAGACATACAATTCTACTCATGTATATTTGGCTAACTTAGCACTTGTATAAGTTGTCTTCACGGGTATGAAATGAGCCCCTTTAGTTAGGCGATCCACTACTAGCCATATGGAATCATACCCTGACCTGGTCCTTGGTAGTCCGGTAATGAAATCCATACCAATCTTGTCCCACTTCCAATCGGGAATAGGTAGTGGTTGAAGCAAACCTGCTGGTTTCTGATGCTCCGCTTTTACTCTACTACACACATCACACAAAGCAATATGTTCGGTGATGTCCCTCTTGAGATTGTTCCACCAAAATCTTTCTTTCATGTCCATGTACATTTTGCTGTTACCCGGGTGAATAGAATACGGAGAGTTGTGTGCTTCCTACAAAATCAGTTTTCGCAACTCCGGATCTTGTGGAACACAGATACGTTTCCCATGCCATAAAGTACCTTGTTTGTCTTCATGGAAACTTTTAGCTTTCCCTTGGCCAATCTTTTCCTTAATCTCTTCAATTTCATTATCAGTCTTCTGATCTTCTTTGATCTTGTCCAACAAAGTGGGTTGAACATCCAAAGACATGAGATGTCCTTCAGGCACAATATCCAATCTGAGTTCTCTGAATTGGGTACACAAATCGTCTGGTAATTCTCCTTTGGTAAGGCCATTTACAAATACCTTACGACTTAGAGCATCTGCTACAACATTTGCTTTACCGGGGTGGTATTGCAAACTTAAGTCATAGTCCTTGATAAGCTCTAACCATCTTCTTTGCCTCATATTGATTTCCTTCTAGGTGAAGATATACTTCAAACTCTTGTGATCTGTGAACACTTCACAACGCTTTCCCAAGAGGTAGTGTCTCCATGTTTTGAGTGCATGGACGACAGAGGCTAACTCTAAATCATGAGTAGGATAGTTCACTTCATGAGTTTTGAGTTTTCTCGAGGCATAAGGTACAACTTTATCGTCTTGCATAAGTACGACACCCAAACCTTGATGAGATGCATCACAATATACCTGGAAATCCTTTTCCAAATCTGGCAGACATAAAACGGGTGCTGTCACAAGTCTCTTCTTCAACTCCTGAAAGCTGAGTTCACAACCTTCAGACCAAGCAAACTTCTTGTCTTTCTTTAACAATTCAGTCATGGGCTTAGCTACCTTAGAGAAATTCTCAATAAACCTTCTGTAGTAACCTGCTAAGCCAAGGAAACTACGAACTTCTTTCACGGACTTGGGAGATTCCCATTCAGTCACAGCTGAAACTTTAGCAGGATCAACCGCTACACCATCCTTTGTCATAACATGACCAAGAAAACCAACTTCCTCTAACGAACTCACACTTCTGAATTTGGCATAAAGTTTATGCTCCCGTAATTTCTCAAGTATCAAACGCAAGTGTCCTTCATGTTCTTCTTTGCTCTTGGAGTAGACTAAGATGTCATCGATGAAAACGACAACAAACTTGTCAAGGAATTCCATGAACACTTTGTTCATCATATTCATGAAGTATGCTGGAGCATTTGTCAAGCCAAAAGGCATTATGGTATACTCATACAATCCATACCTTGTGGTGAATGTTGTTTTAGGTATGTCTTGCTCTCTTATCTTAAGTTGAAAATAGCCTGACCTTAGATCAATCTTTGAGAACACACATGCTCCGTCAAGCTGATCAAATAAGTCATTGATTCTAGGCAAAGGATATTTGTTCTTGATAGTTACCTCGTTGAGTGAACGGTAATCTATGCATAACCTTTAACTTCTGTCTTTCTTCTCTACAAATAAGACTGGGGCCCCCCAAGATGAAGAACTTGGTTGAATAAATCCTTTCTGCAAATGTTCTCCAAGTTGCTCCTTGAGCTCTTTTAGTTCATCAACTAACATTTTATACGGTCTCTTTGCTATTGGTCCAGACCCTGGTACCAAATCTATCAGAAACTCCACATCTCTATCTGGTGGCATTCTTGGCAATTCTTCCGGAAACACATCCGGATACTCACTCACAATTGGCACACTGTCCATGCTAACCCCCTTAAGAGAACTAAGCATACTCCTTTTTGATTCAAAGACGGTCTTGAATATGATCCTTTTATTTTCTGGAGTTGTGAGTGAGACAGTATGGCTGGCACAATCACAATCACTAGCACCAAAGTCTACACAAAGAATATAACCACAATCACATACAAGTCATATACAAACAAAAATATATATGCATGCATGCAAAATGTTAAGTGATGATTTTTAAAACTCCACCAAGCAAGTGCATTGTACTGAATCAATACTAAGTTAAAAACTTGCTAAATCAAGTTTATTTTACTCCAAAACAATTCTCTAAAATAAATTCTATACTCAAAATAGTCCTAAACAAGTTTCTGCAAAATAAACCATTTTAACAGAACCTAAACTTTAAACACATTGCATAAACATAAAGGGCTTGTCTCCCTTATTCCAACGGTATAAAATTTGCAAAAATCTAACGTGGGATTCAAAAGTTATAGCCTAATCAAATTTGAATCCAAATCTGTTTTAAATCCTGTTTTAAACTCTAACCCTAGCCACGTGTCTTAATTTTACTGGCGCGTACCGCTTCGCACCGGATCACGCACGCGAGCCGTAGGATCTAAGTGGCGATGCACGGTTTATATCGAAACATAACGGTTCGATAAGTGGACTAATCCTACGCGCTGGATCTGGATCTGACGGCTACAATTCATCTAACCAAAACCGAGCGGCGCTAGCAGCGGCGACTGGCGGCGGCGCTGGCGTTCTAGGTCGCGCGGGAGTGAGGGAAGAAGCTTACCAGAACCGTAGCGGTGTGCTGAAGATCAAGGTGGTGATGGCTTGGGAAGGGGCGCATGAGGTCGTCGGAGATTTCTCGCTGGAGTTCGCGAACGCGTTGGGTGCGGCTGTCGTCGATGTTGGCGAGGTTCTGCGTCGCGCTAAGTCAAAGGAAGGTACGGTCATATGCGCAGGACGATGGGGATCCTAATCGTATCAGATAGAGGGCAAGGGGCGGCTGGTACTTACGGGGAGAGGTCGCGGAGTTAAGGCAGAGCAAGGCTCGATTGAAGTCGTCGAGGCTACTGATCATGCGAGAAAACAAGGCGTGTCGGTGGATGCGCAAGAAGTTCTTGGCGTGATAGCATGAGTCGGCGAGGGAACACGGAGCTCACCGGAATTCGGCGGGTCGTCGGAACAATGGGCGTCGAGCGAGTTAATGGGCAGCTGGTGGCGTGAAGGAGGAATTGGTTGAGGGAAATGGTCGCGAGAGTGGGGATTATATAGCGAGGCTCGACAAGAAACGCCAGGAATCAATGCCATTTACCTCATGAATCAAGGAAGCAACGTGGCGGAGTTCGTCTGGCGGATTTGGGAAGAAGACGATGGCGTGGAGGCCCGCGTCGTGAAAATAAGCGAAGGAAGTGGGGTCAGGTGTCGTGACCGCGTGGAGTGCGTTCTTGCGTCTGCAGCGAGAGGGAGGCGGGTGGGCTAACTGGTCGATTGTCTTTGATTGGGCTAGAGGCTTGGCCTTTTTCTTTTCTTTTCTATTATCCCTTTTTCCAATTAGATTTTTAGGAATGGTTTTCAAATGAATTCAAACTCCATTTGAATTCAAATTTATTTGGGATTTTTGCAGTGTGCAACAGTCTCAAATCTAGGCATAAAACCATGTGGTCATTTTGAAAAGGCTTGGTCATTTTGGAGAAACAAAATGACAGGGACTTTGCACTTGATTTGCAAATGTTTGAAAAATGGTTTGTGAAACCATTTCCATTTTGTAAAGCTTGATTCAAATTCCACACTCAATCCATTCAACAAGGGAGACAAACAATCTAGGTTTAAAACATTCAAACTCTCAAATGGAGATGGCCATTTGATTTAAGTTTGCTCACATAAAATGATAGCACTATGTGCTTCTGTTTTTCTGAAATGAGTTTTGAAATTGATCTCAATTCTATATGCATGCATGAATGATATGCAATCTTTGAAATCATGATTTTAGGGATGTTACAAATCTAACCCCCTTAAGGTGAATCTCGCCCTCGAGATTCGGATTGGCTAGCAAATAGGTGAGGGTGGTCCTTCCGAAGATCATCTTCTCTTTCCCAAGTTGCTTCCTCTTCGGAATGATGATTCCACTACACTTTGCAAAACTTGATAGTCTTTGTCCTTGTGACTCTTTCTGCAGTCTCAAGAATTTTGATAGGTTTCTCTTCAGAAGTGAGATCACTTTCTAGTTGCACTTCCTCCAAAGGTATAGTATCTTTCAAAGGAGTTTCTTCCATCTCTGGATGACATTTCTTAAGCTGACTCACATGAAACACATTATGGACAGCTGACAGAGATTCTGGCAATTCAATTTCATAGGCAACTTCTCCTTTGCGACTTAGAATCTTGAATGGCCCAACATATCTTGGTGCCAACTTTCCTTTGACTCCAAATCACTTCACTCCTCGAAGTGGTGATACTCTAAGATAAGCTCTATCACCAACTTCGTAGGTGACTTCTCTACGCTTAGGATCTGCGTAGCTTTTCTGGCGGGACTGTGCTATATTTAACCTGTCCTTAACCAATTTGACCTTCTCTTCGGCTTCTTTGATAAGATCTGGCCCGAATAAACTTATTTCTCCCACACCATTCCATAACAATGGGGTGGTACACTTTCTTCCGTAGAGAAACTCAAACGGTGCCATCTCAATGCTGGCTTGATAGCTGTTATTATAAGAAAATTCTGCGTAAGGCAGACTTTCATCCCAACTGGTTCCATAGTCTAGGGCACATGCCCTCAACATGTCTTCCAGAATTTGATTAGTCCTTTCTGTTTGTCCATCGATTTGAAGATGAAAAGCAGTACTGAATTCCAACCTCGTTCCCAATGACTCATGTAGCTGTCTCCAAAAATGGGAAGTGAATTGGGTTCCCCTATCAGATACAATACTCTTGGGCACACCATGTAGACATACAATTCTACTCATGTATATTTTGGCTAACTTAGCACTTGTATAAGTTGTCTTCACGGGTATGAAATGAGCCACTTTAGTTAGGCGATCCACTACTACCCATATGGAATCATACCCTGACCTGGTCCATGGTAGTCCGGTAATGAAATCCATACCAATCTTGTCCCACTTCCAATCGAGAATAGGTAGTGGTTGAAGCAAACCTACTGGTTTCTGATGCTCCGCTTTTACTCTACTACACACATCACACAAAGCAATATGTTTGGCGATGTCCCTCTTGATATTGTTCCACCAAAATCTTTCTTTCATGTCCATGTACATTTTGGTGTTACCCGGGTGAATAGAATACGGAGAGTTCTGTGCTTCTGCAAAATCAGTTTTCGTAACTCCGGATCTTGTGGAACACAGATATGTTTCCCATGCCATAAAGTACCTTGTTTGTCTTCATGGAAACTTTTAGCTTTCCCTTGGCCAATCTTTTCCTTAATCTCTTCAATTTCCTTATCAGTCTTCTGAGCTTCTTCAACTCCTGAAAGCTGAGTTCACAACCTTCAGACCAAGCAAACTTCTTGTCTTTCTTTAACAATTCAGTCATGTGCTTAGATACCTTAGATAAATTCTCAATAAACCTTCTGTGGTAACCTGCTAAGCCAAGGAAACAACAAACTTCTTTCACGGACTTGGGAGATTCCCATTCAGTCACAGCTGAAACTTTAGCAGGATCAACCGCTACACCATCCTTTTTCATAACATGACCAAGAAAACCAACTTCCTCTAACCAGAACTCACACTTGCTGAATTTGGCATAAAGTTTATGCTCCCGTAATTTCTCAAGTATCAAACGCAAGTGTCCTTCATGTTCTTCTTTGGTCTTGGAGTAGACTAATATGTCATCGATGAAAACGACAACAAACTTGTCAAGGAATTCCATGAACACTTTGTTCATCATATTCATGAAGTATGCTGGAGCATTTGTCAAGCCAAAAGGCTTTACGGTATACTCATACAATCCATACCTTGTGGTGAATGCTGTTTTAGGTATGTCTTGCTCTCTTATCTTAAGTTGAAAATAGCCTGACCTTAGATCAATCTTTGAGAACACACATGCTCCTTCAAGCTGATCAAATAAGTCATTGATTCTAGGCAAAGGATATTTGTTCTTGATAGTTACCTTGTTGAGTGAACGGTAATCTATGCATAACCTTTGACTTATGTCTTTCTTCTCTACAAATAAGACTGGGGCCCCCCAAGATGAAGAACTTGGTTGAATAAATCCTTTCTGCAACTGTTCTCCAAGTTGCTTCTTGAGCTCTTTCAGTTCATCAACTGACATTTTATACGGTCTCTTTTCTATTGGTCCAGACCCTGGTACCAAATCTATCAGAAACTCCACATCTCTATCTGGTGGCATTCCTGGAAATTCTTCCGGAAACACATCCGGATACTCACTCACAATTGGCACACTGTCCATGCTAACCCCCTTAAGAGAACTAAGCATACTCCTTTTTGCTTCAAAGCCGGTCTTGAATCTGATCCTTTTATTTTCTGGAGTTGTGAGTCAGACAGTATGGCTGGCACAATCTATCACTCCTTTGTACTTGGTCATCCAGTCCATTCCCAGAATGACATCCAAACCTTGGGAGTTTAGAATTATCAAGTTAACGGGAAACTTATACTTCCCAAATTCTATGACTAGATCATGGCATCCTGAATTCACTATCATTTCTCCACCAGGAGAACTTACTTTTATAGGACACCCAATAGTTTCTACCGGTAGTTCATTTCTTTCAACAAATGCTCTTGATATGAATGAATGAGATGCACCAGTATCAAAGAGTACAAATGCTGGAATTGAATTGAGTCTGAACTTACCAGCAACAGCATCAGGCTCCTCATAGACCTCCTCCACATTGATGTGGTTCAGCTATCCTTTCTGGAAAGTATTGGGCTTGACAGGTCCTTCAACTTTCTTTTTGGGGCACTCATTTGCATAGTGTCCCATCTTCTTGCATTCGAAGCATTCAACCTGACTGATGTCTCTCTTAGCAGGCTGACTTCCACTTCCACTTCCATTACCACCGTGGTGGCTCTTATGTCCACTCTTGTGGTTCTTGTACTTGTCATTGTCATGATTGCGGTGATGCTTGTTGTCATGACGGTTGTGGTTGTGGTGCTTGTTGAATTTGCCATGCTTGTGGGATCCTGAGCTTCCACTGTCATCATAGTGAGATCGTTTGTGAGACGATCTCGAGCTGTGCTTGTCGGAGTGCTTTCTCTTTCTACTCTCGACTTGCTTCATTTTGTTCTCTAATATTGCAGCCTTGTCACAGAGCGACTGATAAGTAGGAACATATGCCACAGCCAGTTGCAGATTCAGCTCATCATTCAAGCCTTCCAGAAATTTTTCATTTCTCTTGGCATCCGTGTCAACTTCATCCGGTGCATAACGCGCCAGATTGTTGAACTCTTCAATGTACTCAGCCACGCCGCGGTGGCGCTGCTTCAAATTGTGGAACTCTTTCTTTTTCAGGCTCATTATTCCTGAGGAGATATGAGCAGTGTGAAAGCCATCCTCAAAGATATCCCAAGTCACCTCATCTATAGGAGTGGTGATCTGAAAGTTGTCCCACCAAGTGGCGGCTGGCCCTTCTAGCAGATGTGCCGCAAATCTGACTTTTTCAAAGATCCGCAGCCACGGTTACTAAGTCCTTGTTTACAGAACGTAGCCAATCATTGGCCACCATGGGATCAGTCGTCCCTGAGAACTTAGCTGGCCTCAATCGCAAGAATCTGGTGAGCATATCAAAGCCCGGAGGGTTGTTGTTGTTGTTGTTATTGTTATTGTTATTGGGGTTGTTGTTGTTGTTATTGTTGTTATTCTGGTTCTGGATGAATGTTGTCATCATCTGCATTAGCTATGTTTGAGCAGTCATCATTTGCTGCATTTCTGGAGTGATGTTGTTGTTGTTGTTGTTGGGGTTGGGGTTTGCGCGACCGGGAGGCATCTGTGGTTTGTTCAAATAGAGATAAGAATGAGATACCCATAGATGCTTTCATGCACATTACATCACATAAGCAAACACAAGCATGCAACCGAAGATAACAAGTTCATAAAGTAAAACACACAAGTGGCAAGCCATCCACATGTCGGATGGTCCAATAACAAGTTCTCAAATAACAAGTACGATAATAAAAGATAAACGAGTAGTCAAATCTACTAATCAGCATCAATCTCCTCCTCGACAAAGGTAAGACCTGCGTTCTCCATCGCGGTCTTGTTCTCCTCAATGGTAGTGGTCAAGGACTCAATCTTGGCCTTGAGAGCCCTCTTCTGGGAACGAAGACTCTCTATCACCGTCTGTTGCTGCTCTAGCTCGAAGTCCTTGGACTGCAGTTCTTCAGTCATGTCCCTGATCTTCTTGTTCCTATTCTGGACACGTTTCTCCTAACTCTTGAACTTCCTGTCCTGGGTCTCGAACTTTGCCTCCATTTCCTTGACTATCTCGTCCTGCTGTGCGAAGAGCTTGTCCTTCTCGCGAAGCTGCACCTGGAGCTCGTCATTACTGAGCATGACATTGGTCATGTCCGTGTCCACGTGCCTAATGAGAGACTCTAAGTCCTCGAGGTACAGACGTATCGGATCTGCGGCGTCCCTCGAGTCGTCCTCGAAGTCTATGGACTCTCCATCCTCATCACGTCTTCCGAAGACGTGGAAGTGGGTGCCTCTAACCTGTCGGGAGTGTCGTCCTAGCAGACGTCCTATCAGGTCCTGCATAACTACCTCCATGCCTCTCTCCCTGTCATCGTGCATGATCTTGAAGACGATGGCCTCCGTAGTAGGCTCTGTCTGGCGTTCGGGCTGGTTCACCTTGAAGCCCTAGAGGTCCTTCCTCTCGAACTTGGTGAGTGGATGCACCATGATGGTGGGAAGAGGGAGATTGAGCAAAGTGGTAAGCTCAACGATACGAGGACCAAAGCGGGTAACCCGGAACTCCTCTACAGTGCTGATGGTAATAGGCATCTATTTATAAGATAGAAAAGTTAGAACAACACAATTTAAGATAAAACAAAGACAAACATCACATACATATCCTTGGAAAACAAAATCACACAAGTCATGCATACATGAATCCATTACATCAACCAAGGTCCAATCTTATTTAAGGTATCATTTTGGAAAATAAGGTGATAGGTGGTGGTCCAACTAACGAAGTACGTTTACAATCCTATCTCACTGGATCTGTTGGCTAACACAATGTTCCTAGAGGCAATCAGCCTATCTTGCTCACATGATTCCATCACTAAGTCTATAATATCTCCTCTTAAGGTTTGGTTGGTGGCTTCCAACTCTTGGGTAAGTTCCTTCTCTTTTATCAAGTCTTTTTGGAGGTTGAGCATTCTGCACTTGACTCTAGCACTAAGTTCTTTGATAGTCCTCCAAGCTTCTCTTGCGACTCAAAGAATGTGGTGTGCACCAGTGTTGGTGTACATGCAGATCCTATTTCTTTGTGGTTGTCTTCCTTGTTTTTGTACAAGTGAAGTTGCACCCACCAGTACTCAACTCCTTCATCCATCACTGGAAAGCCTTTGTACACAGCTGCACCATGTATTTCCATTGCCACCATGAGGTCCTTGAGAATTTTGGGAAACTCAGTTTCACACTCCAAGGTCATGGTCATGAGTGGTCCTTTCTTTACGGATTCGTTGATGGAGTTCATCTACAAATAGAGATGAGAAGAGAAGATTAGAAAAGTTTACGAGAAGAATAGACAAGTGTAGAAGTAGTTGAAATTTTTTCCTTAGTGGTTTCCAATCCTAGGGTCATAATCCTACAGGCAACACAGTGATCTGATACCATCTGTAAGATTCCTCCTTTGTAAAGGAAAAGGATCCCTGTCATTGCAATGCTAGTCCCTAGATCATTGCTAGCATCCACAGTTTAAGATGAAGTACACAGATACAAAGGTCATTTATTACATCCATTCCAGAGATAAAACATAGTCTTTTACAAATCAAGGCCACAGGCCTAATACAAGAGTTTGGAATAAGTAAATAAACATAAGTCTTCATCTTCATGTGCCACAGGCATGCATGTTGAGTGTAGACTCATGACACCTAATCATCATCGGAGTAACCTACAACATCACAAGTTACAGCCACAGTGGGTCAATACTTTGGAATAGTATTGGCAAGTGATACCTTAGTAAATATTAAGTGGACTATAATACTATATGCATTTTGGCTAAGTGTAGCTTGGCTTGCTTTGCTCAAAATAGGTTTTTCCTATTAGTTGAAATCACTAAGTTTTTCTTTGTCAAAAACTTTTCCCAAGAAACCATCAATAGAAATTGAGGTCCTTCACCCTTGTTCACCCACAAGTTTTACTTAGAAGTTGGAGTGATGGGATTCTTGATAGCTTCCATGTCTTGATGCTCAAGTTGTCCATTGCCATGGACTTGGCTAAGTACTTAGATTTTTCCATCTGCAGAGGTTGTGCACTTTCCCCACCAGACTTGGTTTCCCAAGACAGGACCTTTCAGAAGCCTTCCCTTAGCCAAATGGACGCGTTCCAACCTATCATTCCCACTACCACCAACTGTCCAAATGACTAAGTTCTAGCAACCTATGTGATCAAGGAAGAGCCCATATTGCCAAGCGGCTGCACTATAAGCTTCTCAACACTTGGCCTCCAAAATCCCTTTGTGCCTGGGTGGCATTCCACAAGTGAGATACACAAGGTAAACCATATCCATGGGCCTTGTGTAACCACTCAACCAAAAACCACCATTCAAGTCCCATTCCACCCAGGTGATTCATTGACTTAGTTGTTTTATTAAGAAAACATAAGTCCAAAGACTTAGAAATATTTTTATCATAGCATGTATATACTTTACCAACCCTTGTTTACTACTAGCTAGACTAAGCATGGCATAGTAACTTAACTTAGGAATTTCCTAGCAATTCTATATCTACTTAGGATTTCCCAATATGGCATTTGGCAAAAATAGTAACATGCAAAACTTAGCAAAATATTTCTAATGCTTGTACAAAATATAGGGATGGAAATATTCATGAAGTACCACTTGCCTTGGTAATGGGGAGAGTAGCACTGTTCACAATCACAATCACTAGCACCAAAGTCTACACAAAAAATATAACCACAATCACATATAAGTCATATAGAAACAAAAATATATATGCATGCATGCAAAATGTTAAGTGATGATTTTTAAAACTCCACCAAGCAAGTGCATTGTACTGAATCAATACTAAGTTAAAAACTTGCTAAATCAAGTTTTTTTTACTCCAAAACAATTCTCTAAAATAAATTCTATACTCAAAATAGTCCTAAACAAGTTTCTGCAAAATAAACCATTTTAACAGAACCTAAACTTTAAACACATTGTATAAACATAAAGGGCTTGTCTCCCTGATTCCAACGGTATAAAATTTTCAAAAATCTAACGTGGGATTCAAAAGTTATAGCCTAATCAAATTTGAATCCAAATCTATTTTAAATCCTGTTTTAAACTCTAACCCTAGCCACGTGTCTTAATTTTACTGGCGCGTACCGCTTCGTACCAGATCACGCACGCGAGCTGGAGGATCTAAGTGGCGATGCACGGTTCAGATCGAAACATAACGGTTCGATAAGTGGACTAATCCTACGCGCTGGATCTGGATCTGACGGCTACAATTCATCTATCCAAAACCGAGCGGCGCTAGCCCAGCGCGGCGGCGGCGTGTCATCGTGCGGCGCTGGAGTTCTAGGTCGAGTGAGGGAAAGAAGCAGAAGCGTGTGTCTTTGAAGCTCAAGGTGGTGGTGATGGAAGAGGGGAAGGCGCAGAGAGATTTCGGAGATTTCTGAGTTCGCGAATGCGTTGCGTCGGCGGCGTTGGCGAGGTTCTGCGTCGCTAAGTCAAAGGAAGGTACGGTCATATGCAAGACGCGATGGGGATCCTAATCATATCGAGGCAAGGGGGCGGCTGGTACTTACGGGAGAGGTCACCGAGTTCGTGCAGAAGCGGCTCGGTTGAAGTCATTGCCGAGGCTACAGATCATGCGAGAGCAAACAAGGCGTTTTAGTGGATGCGCAAGAAGTTGTTGAGCGTGATAGCATGAGTCAGGGGCAGAGGGGAACACGGAGCTCACCTGAATTCGTCGGCGCGGTCGTCGGAACAGCGGCGTCGGCCGAATAGGCAGCCTGGTGGCGTGAAGGAGGAATTGGTTGAGGGGAAATGGTCGCGAGAGAGTGGGGATTATATAGCCAGAGGCTCGACAAGAAACGCCCAGGGAATCAATGCCATTTACCTCGCGGAATCAAGGAAGCAACGGGCAGCGGCGGAGTTCGTGCGCGGGATTTGGGGAAGAAGACGATGACGTGGACGGGGCCCGCGCGTCAGCGAAATAAGCAGAAGGGAAGTGGGGTCTGGGTGTCAGCGACCGCGTGGGTGCGTCTGCGCGTGCGAGCGAGCGAGAGGGAGGCCGGGTGGGCTAGCTGGGTCGGTTATGCTGTTGGGCTAGATTAGGAGCGCCTGGCCTTTTTCTTTTCTTTTCTATTATCCCTTTTTCCAATTAGATTTTCAGGAATGGTTTTCAAATGAATTCAAACTCCATTTGAATTCAAATTTATTTGGGATTTTTGCAGTGTGCAACAGTCTCAAATCTAGGCGTAAAACCATGTGGTCATTTTGAAAAGGCTTGGTCATTTTGGAGAAACAAAATAACATGTACTTTGCACTTGATTTGCAAATGTTTGAAAAATGGTTTTTGAAACCATTTCCATTTTGTAAAGCTTGATTCAAATTCCACACTCAATCCATTCAACAAGGGAGACAAACAATCTAGGTTTAAAACATTAAAACTCTCAAATGGGGATGGCCATTTGATTTAAGTTTGCTCACATAAAATGATAGCACTATGTGCTTCTGTTTTTCTGAAATGAGTTTTGAAATTGATCTCAATTCTATATGCATGCATGAATGATATGCAATCTTTGAAATCATGATTTTAGGGATGTTACAAATCTAACCCCCTTAAGGTGAATCTCGCCCTCGAGATTTGGATTGGCTAGCAAATAGGTGAGGGTGGTCCTTCCGAAGATCATCTTCTCTTTCCCAAGTAGCTTCCTCTTCGGAATGATGATTCCACTACACTTTGCAAAACCTGATAGTCTTTGTCCTTGTGACTCTTTCTGCGGTCTCAAGAATTTTGATAGGTTTCTCTTCATAAGTGAGATCACTTTCTAGTTGCACTTCCTCCAAAGGTATAGTATCTTTCAAAGAAGTTTCTTCCATCTCTGGATGACATTTCTTAAGCTGACTCACATGAAACACATTATGGACAGCTGACAGAGATTCTGGCAATTCAATTTCATAGGCAACTTCTCCTTTGCGACTTAGAATCTTGAATGGCCCAACATATCTTGGTGCCAACTTTCCTTTGACTCCAAATCTCTTCACTCCACGAAGTGGTGATACTCTAAGATAAGCTCTATCACCAACTTCGTAGGTGACTTCTCTACTCTTAGGATCTGCGTAGCTTTTCTGTCGGGACTGTGCTATCTTTAACCTGTCCTTAACCAATTTGACCTTCTCTTCGGCTTCTTTGATAAGATCTGGCCCGAATAAACTTCTTTCTCCCACACCATTCCATAACAATGGTGTGGTACACTTTCTTCCGTAGAGAAACTCAAACGGTGCCATCTCAATGCTGGCTTGATAGCTGTTATTATAAGAAAATTCTGCGTAAGGCAGACTTTCATCCCAACTAGTTCCATAGTCTAGGGCACATGCCCTCAACATGTCTTCCAGAATTTGATTAGTCCTTTCTGTTTGTCCATCGGTTTGAGGATGAAAAGCAGTACTGAATTCCAACCTCGTTCCCAATGACTCATGTAGCTGTCTCCAAAAATGGGAAGTGAATTGGGTTCCCCTATCAGATACAATACTCTTGGGCACACCATGTAGACATACAGTTCTACTCATGTATATTTTGGCTAACTTCGCACTTGTATAAGTTGTCTTCACGGGTATGAAATGAGCCACTTTAGTTAGGCGATCCACTACTACCCATATGGAATCATACCCTGACCTGGTCCATGGTAGTCCGGTAATGAAATCCATACCAATCTTGTCCCACTTCCAATCGGGAATAGGTAGTGGTTGAAGCAAACCTACTAGTTTCTGATGCTCCGCTTTTACTCTACTACACACATCACACAAAGCAATATGTTCGGCGATGTCCCTCTTGAGATTGTTCCACCAAAATCTTTCTTTCATGTCCATGTACATTTTGGTCTTACCCGGGTGAATAGAATACGGAGAGTTCTGTGCTTCCTGCAAAATCAGTTTTCGCAACTCCGGATCTTGTGGAACACAGATACGTTTCCCATGCCATAAAGTACCTTGTTTGTCTTCATGGAAACTTTTAGCTTTCCCTTGGCCAAACTTTTCCTTAATCTCTTCAATTTCCTTATCAGTCATCTGAGCTTCTTCAACTCCTGAAAGCTGAGTTCACAACCTTCAGACCAAGCAAACTTCTTGTCTTTCTTTAACAATTCAGTCATGGGCTTAGCTACCTTAGAGAAATTCTCAATAAACCTTCTTTAGTAACCTGCTAAGCCAAGGAAACTACGAACTTCTTTCACGGACTTGGGAGATTCCCATTCAGTCACAGCTGAAACTTTAGCAGGATCAACCGCTACACCATCCTTTTTCATAACATGACCAAGAAAACCAACTTCCTCTAACCAGAACTCACACTTGCTGAATTTGGCATAAAGTTTATGCTCCCGTAATTTCTCAAGTATCAAACGCAAGTGTCCTTCATGTTCTTCTTTGGTCTTGGAGTAGACTAAGATGTCATCGATGAAAACGACAACAAACTTGTCAAGGAATTCCATGAACACTTTGTTCATCATATTCATGAAGTATGCTGGAGCATTTGTCAAGCCAAAAGGCATTACGGTATACTCATACAATCCATACCTTGTGGTGAATGTTGTTTTAGGTATGTCTTGCTCTCTTATCTTAAGTTGAAAATAGCCTGACCTTAGATCAATCTTTGATAACACACATGCTCCTTCAAGCTGATCAAATAAGTCATTGATTCTAGGCAAAGGATATTTGTTCTTGATAGTTACCTCGTTGAGTGAACGCTAATCTATGCATAACCTTTGACTTCTGTCTTTCTTCTCTACAAATAAGACTGGGGCCCCCCAGGATGAAGAACTTGGTTGAATAAATCCTTTCTACAACTGTTCTCCAAGTTGCTTCTTGAGCTCTTTCAGTTCATCAACTGACATTTATACGGTCTCTTTGCTATTGGTCCAGACCCTGGTACCAAATCTATCAGAAACTCCACATCTCTATCTGGTGGCATTCCTGGCAATTCTTCCGGAAACACATCCGGATACTCACTCACAATTGGCACACTGTCCATGCTAACCCCCTTAAGAGAACTAAGCATACTCCTTTTTGCTTCAAAGCCGGTCTTGAATCTGATCCTTTTATTTTACGGGTTGTGAGTCGACGGTATGGTGGCACAATCTATCACTCCTTTGTACTTGGTCATCCAGTCCATTCCCAGAATGACATCCAAACCTTGGGAGTTTAGAATTATCAAGTTAACGGGAAACTTATACTTACCAAATTCTATGACTAGATCATGGCATCCTGAATTCACTATCATTTCTCCACCAGGAGAACTTACTTTTATAGGACACCCAATAGTTTCTACCGGTAGTTCATTTCTTTCAACAAATGCTCTTGATATGAATGAATGAGATGCACCAGTATCAAAGAGTACAAATGCTGGAATTAAATTGAGTCTGAACTTACCAGCAACAGCATCAGGCTCCTCATAGACCTCCTCCACATTGATGTGGTTCACCTGTCCTTTCTGGAAAGGATTGGGCTTGACAGGTCCTTCAAATTTCTTTTCGGGGCA
This sequence comes from Avena longiglumis, assembly GCA_030063025.1. Classification (NCBI taxonomy): domain Eukaryota; kingdom Viridiplantae; phylum Streptophyta; class Magnoliopsida; order Poales; family Poaceae; genus Avena; species Avena longiglumis. The sequence continues at coordinate 361,878,192 of CP125976.1, forward strand.
CTCATTTGCATAGTGTCCCATCTTCTTGCATTTGAAGCATTCAACCTGACTGATGTCTCTCTTAGCAGGCTGACTTCCACTTCCACTTCCATTACCATCGTGGTGGCTCTTATGTCCACTCTTGTGGTTCTTGTACTTGTCATTGTCATTACTGCGGTGATGCTTGTTGTCATGACGGTTGTGGTTGTGGTGCTTGTTGAATTTCCCATTCTTGTGGGATCCTGAGCTTCCACTGTCATCATAGTGAGATCGTTTGTGAGACGATCCCGAGTTGTGCTTGTCGGAGTGCTTTCTCTTTCTACTCTCGACTTGCTTCATTTTGTTTTCTAATATTGCAGCCTTGTCACAGAGCGACTGATAAGTGGGAACATATGCCACAGCCGATTTGATTCAGCTCATCATTCAAGCCTTCCAGAAATTTTCCTTTCTCTTGGCATCCGTGTCAACTTCATCCGGTGCATAACGCGCGATTGTTGAACTCTTCAATGTACTCATCCACTGCGGTGCTTTGCTTGATTGTGGAACTCTTTCTTTTCAGGCTCATTATTCACGAGGAGATATGAGCGGTCTGGCCATCCTCAAAGATAGCCCAAGTCACCTCATCTATAGGAGTGGTGATCTGAAAGTTGTCCCACCAAGTGGCGGCTGGCCCTTCCAGCAGATGTGCCGCAAATCTGACTTTTTCAGCATCCGTGCAGCCCACGGTTACTAAGTCCTTGTTTACAGAAGGTAGCCAATCATTGGCCACCATGGGATCAGTCGTCCCTGAGAACTTAGCTGGCCTCAATCGCAAGAATCTGGTGAGCATATCAAAGCCTGGAGGGTTGTTATTGTTGTTATTGTTGTTGTTATTGGGGTTGTTGTTGTTGTTATTATTCTGGTTCTGGATGAATGTTGTCAGCATCTGCATTAGCTATGTTTGAGCAGTCATCATTTGCTGCATTTCTGGAGTGATGTTGTTGTTGTTGGGGTTGGGGTTTGCGCGACGGGGAGGCATCTATGGTTTGTTCAAATAGAGATAAGAATGAGATACCCATAGATGCTTTCATGCACATTACATCACATAAGCAAACACAAGCATGCAACCGAAGATAACAAGTTCATAAAGTAAAACACACAAGTGGCAAGCCATCCACATGTCATATGGTCCAATAACAAGTTCTCAAATAACAAGTACGATAATAAAAGATAAACGAGTAGTCAAATCTACTAATCAGCATCAATCTCCTCCTCGACAAAGGTAAGACCTGCGTTCTCCATCGCGGTCTTGTTCTCCTCAATGGTAGTGATCAAGGACTCAATCTTGGCCTTGAGAGCCCTCTTCTAGGAACGAAGCCTCTCTATCACCGTCTGTTGCTGCTCTAGCTCGAAGTCCTTGGACTGCAGTTCTTCAGTCATGTCCCTGATCTTCTTGTTCCTATTCTGGAAACGTTTCTCCTAACTCTTGAACTTCCTGTCCTGGGTCTCGAACTTTGCCTCCATTTCCTTGACTATCTCGTCCTGCTGTGCGAAGAGCTTGTCCTTCTCGCGAAGCTGCACCTGGAGCTCGTCATTACTGAGCATGACATTGGTCATGTCCGTGTCCACGTTCCTAATGAGAGACTCTAAGTCCTGGAGGTACAGACATATCGGCTCTGCGGCGTCCCTCGAGTCGTCCTCGAAGTCGATGGACTCTCCATCCTCATCACGTCTTCCGAAGACGTGGAAGTGGGTGCCTCTAACCTGTCGGGAGTGTCTTCCTAGCAGACGTCCTATCAGGTCCTGCATAACTACCTCCATGCCTCTCTCCCTGTCATCGTGCATGAGCTTGAAGACGATGGCCTCCGTAGTAGGCTCTGTCTGGCGTCCGGGCTGGTTCACCTTGAAGCCCTAGAGGTCCTTCCTCTCGAACTTGGTGAGTGGATGCACCATGATGGTGGGAAGAGGGAGATTGAGCAAAGTGGTAAGCTCAACGATACGAGGACCAAAGCGGGTAACCCGGAACTCCTCTACAGTGCTGATGGTAATAGGCATCTATTTATAAGATAGAAAAGTTAGAACAACACAATTTAAGATAAAACAAATACAAACATCACATACATATCCTTGGAAAACAAAATCACACAAGTCATGCATACATGAATCCATTACATCAACCAAGGTCCAATCTTATTTAAGGTATCATTTTGGAAAATAAGGTGATAGGTGGTGGTCCAACTAACGAAGTACGTTTACAATCCTATCTCACTGGATCTGTTGGCTAACACAATGTTCCTAGAGGCAATCAGCCTATCTTGCTCCATGATTCCATCACTAAGTCTATAATATCTCCTCTTAAGGTTTGGTTGGTGGCTTCCAACTCTTGGGTAAGTTCCTTCTCTTTTATCAAGTCTTTTGGAGGTTGAGCATTCTGCACTTGACTCTAGCACTAAGTTCTTTGATAGTCCTCCAAGTTGCTTCTCTTGCTGACTCAAAGAATGTGGTGTGCACCACAGTGTTGGTGTACATGCAGAATCCTATTTCTTTGTGGTTTTCTTCCTTGTTTTTGTACAAGTGAAGTTGCACCCACCAGTACTCAACTCCTTCATCCATCACTGGAAAGCCTTTGTACACAGCTGCACCATGTATTTCCATTGCCACCATGAGGTCCTTGAGAATTTTGGGAAACTCAGTTTCACACTCCAAGGTCATGGTCATGAGTGGTCCTTTCTTTACGGCTTCGTTGATGGAGTTCATCTACAAATAGAGATGAGAAGAGAAGATTAGAAAAGTTTACGAGAAGAATAGACAAGTGTAGAAGTAGTTGAAAAATTTTCCTTAGTGGTTTCCAATCCTACAGGCAACACAGTGCTCTGATACCATCTGTAAGATTCCTCCTTTGTAAAGGAAAAGGATCCCTGTGATTGCAATGCTAGTCCCTGGATCATTGCTAGCATCCACAGTTTAAGATGAAGTACACAGATACAAAGGTCATTTATTACATCCATTCCAGAGATAAAACATAGTCTTTTACAACTCAAGGCCACAGGCCTAATACAAGAGTTTGGAATAAGTAAATAAACATAAGTCTTCATCTTCATGTGCCACAGGCAAGCATGTTGAGTGTAGACTCATGACACCTAATCATCATCGGAGTAACCTGCAACATCACAAGTTACATCCACAGTGGGTCAATACTTTGGAATAGTATTGGCAAGTGATACCTTAGTAAATTTTAAGTGGACTATAATACTATATGCATTTTGGCTAAGTGTAGCTTGGCTTGCTTTGCTCAAAATAGGTTTTTCCTATTAGTTGAAATCACTAAGTTTTTCTTTGTCAAAAACTTTTCCCAAGAAACCATCAATAGAAATTGAGGTCCTTCACCCTTGTTCACCCACAAGTTTTACTTAGAAGTTGGAGTGATGGGATTCTTGATAGCTTCCATGTCTTGATGCTCAAGTTGTCCATTGCCATGGACTTGGATAAGTACTTAGATTTTTCCATCTGCAGAGGTTGTGCACTTTCCCCACCAGACTTGGTTTCCCAAGACAGGACCTTTCAGAAGCCTTCCCTTAGCCAAATGGACGCGTTCCAACCTATCATTCCCACTACCACCAACTGTCCAAATGACTAAGTTCTAGCAACCTATGTGATCAAGGAAGAGCCCATATTGCCAAGCGGCTGCACTATAAGCTTCTCAACACTTGGCCTCCAAAATCCCTTTGTGCCTGGGTGGCATTCCACAAGTGAGATACACAAGGTAAACCATATCCATGGGCCTTGTGTAACCACTCAACCAAAAACCACCATTCAAGTCCCATTCCACCCAGGTGATTCATTGACTTAGTTGTTTTATTAAGAAAACATAAGTCCAAAGACTTAGAAATATTTTTATCATAGCATGTATATACTTTACCAACCCTTGTTTACTACTAGCTAGACTAAGCATGGCATAGTAACTTAACTTAGGAATTTCCTAGCAATTCTATATCTACTTAGGATTTCCCAATATGGCATTTGGCAAAAATAGTAACATGCAAAACTTAGCAAAATATTTCTAATGCTTGTACAAAATATAGGGATGGAAATATTCATGAAGTACCACTTGCCTTGGTAATGGGGACAGTAGCGCTCTTCACAATCACAATCACTAGCACCAAAGTCTACACAAAGAATATAACCACAATCACATACAAGTCATATACAAACAAAAATATATATGCATGCATGCAAAATGTTAAGTGATGATTTTTAAAACTCCACCAAGCAAGTGCATAGTACTGAATCAATACTAAGTTAAAAATTTGCTAAATCAAGTTTATTTTACTCCAAAACAATTCTCTAAAATAAATTCTATACTCAAAATAGTCCTAAACAAGTTTCTACAAAATAAACCATTTTAACAGAACCTAAACTTTAAACACATTGCATAAACAGAAAGGGCTTGTCTCCCTGATTCCAACGGTATAAAATTTGCAAAAATCTAACGTGGGATTCAAAAGTTATAGCCTAATCAAATTTGAATCCATATCTGTTTTAAATCCTGTTTTAAACTCTAACCCTAGCCACGTGTCTTAATTTTACTGGCGCGTACCGCTTCGCACCGGATCACGCACGCGAGCCGTAGGATCTAAGTGGCGATGCACGGTTCAGATCGAAACATAACGGTTCGATAAGTGGACTAATCCTACGCGCTGGATCTGGATCTGACGGCTACAATTCATCTAACCAAAACCGAGCGGCTAGCAGCGGCGGCGTGTCATCGGCGTTCGGAGTTCTAGGTCGCGCGGGAGTGAGGAAATAAGCTTACCAGAACCGTAGCGGTGTGCTGAAGCTCAAGGTGGTGATGGCTTGGGAAGGGGCGCATGAGGTCGTCGGAGATTTCTCGCTGGAGTTCGCGAATGCGTTGGGTGCGGCTGTCGTCGACGTTGGCGAGGTTCTGCGTCGCGCTAAGTCAAAGGAAGGTACGGTCATATGCGCAGGACGATGGGGATCCTAATCGTATCAGATAGAGGGCAAGGGGCGGCTGGTACTTACGGGGAGAGGTCACCGGAGTTCGTGCAGAGAGCAGCGGCGCTCAGTTGAAGTCGCTGTCGAGGCTACAGATCATGCGAGAGCAAACAAGGCGTTTTAGTGGATGCGCAAGAAGTTGTTGAGCGTGATAGCATGAGTCGAAGTGAGGGAACACGGAGCTCAGATCGTCGGCGGTCGTCGGAACAGCGGCGGCGTCGAGCGAGTTGTGGGCAGCCTGGTGGCGTGAAGGAGGAATTGGTTGAGGGGAAATGGTCGCGAGAGAGTGGGGATTATATAGCCAGAGGCTCGACAAGAAATGCCCAGGGAATCAATGCCATTTACCTCGCGGAATCAAGGAAGCAACGGGCAGCGGCGGAGTTCGTGCGCGGTGTGGCATCCCGCAAAAACCACTACTAGAAAATCGCGTTGAATTTGTGCATTGCATCGTCATCATCATGCATTGTTTGCTTAAAACTATTTCGCAAAGCCCGTTTTGTTTTCTAAAACGCCCCATCTTTAATCAAATATCAAACCCCGGGTCTCCGGATTATTTTTGCGTGTCTGATATCGGTTTGCAAACGGTGTTTGTAAAACAAATAAAAATATTTATTATTTTAGCGGGGGCAGTCGAACGGGCCGTTTCGACCCGAACGACCACCCCCAGGATTTTACAATCGGCCCAACCTAAATCCTAAACCTACCCAACCTATTCTACCCAGCCCCTCTCCACCTCACCCCACCCAATCTCCTCTCGCCACCTCACCCTCTTCCCTCACCCCCTCCAATCAGACGCTGACACATCATCCTAATCTCTCCCTCTCTCTCTCTCTCTCACCTCACCCACTCAGCACACTCAGCACGCACCCACACAACTCTCACACGCCACAGCCGCGCGGCCACACCCCCGGGCCCGCGCCCCAGGGCCCCACACACACACACCCCGCACGCCCTGCCCACCCCGATGCCCTCTTCTCCCTGTCTTCTTCCTCCCTCAACCACGTGCGCCTCCCGCCGGCGTGCTCCTTCCCTCCCTCTCTCGGCCTCACATGTCCCGCTCCGCCACCGCCCTCACTACCGCTTCCCCATCCGCCCGCGTCTCCCCCCGCATCTGCGCCACCGGCGGCCCCCCCGTTCCCGCTCTCCGCGCTGCTGGCCCCCTCGCCTTACCTCGCCGCCGCGTCCGGCAAGCGCCCGCCGCCCGCCGTCCTCTCCGCCCAGCCCGCCGCGCCACCGCCACGCCGCGCGGCGCGTCCACCACCGACCTCGCTGCGCTCTCCAGCCCGCCCCATGCCTCTGCTCCTCCTCCCTCGCCCCAGCGGCCCCGAGCCGCCCGGCGTCCCCTCCAAGGCCGTCCTCCTGCACCTCTCTGCTCCGACCCTCGGCCTCGTGTCGCCTCCCGTCCGTCCTCGCCCCGTCGCTCGCCCCTGGCCGCCTCTCCGTTCGTCCCGTCGGCTGCCTCCCGGCGACCCTGCGAGGCCTGCTTCTCAAGGCTGTCCGTCCGCACCAGGCCGGGCGCCACTGCCGCCACCCTCCAGTTCTCTGTTTCCATTCTTTGTTTTTCTCCCTCTGTTTATCTGTGTTGCGAAAGGTGCGAGTGGCTGCAGCGATGAGATGATGATTACAAGGTAGTACTCTGAGTGGATGAGGAAAACCTCCTGCGAAGTGTCAAGGGGTGGCACTGTTGTTTTTGGGGAATGCCAGTGTCATGAAGGCGTTGGCTCGGTGGACATGCCTTGCTACTATAACCGCCAGAGACCGTCGCCAAGCTCTTCCGAAGAGGAACCGATGACACCGACAATCAAGCTCCTAAGCCAAAGTTCTCCATCGGCAGACCAAGTCGGAACCCCTAGGTCGTCAACACGGACTCGGAGGATCCCTGGACGACGAGCTCTTCATCTCGGCTGCCAAGACCGATCCTGAACCCGACGCCACGTCAAGTTCTCCCTCACGGATTCGAAGACCGAACCCGATAACCGCCAAGATCGCCGGCGGCATGCCAAGTACTTCACCCGGATGAGGCAGTACTAATTCGATGCAGCGAACCGACAAGACCTTCGCGACGACAAGAACGGCATCGACCCGGAAGAATCCGACGCACCCCGACACCAACCCAAGTCCTGCACCCGGACGCGCCAAGATCTACTCTGCGTCCGAGAACGATCCTTGAGGCCGAGGTCGAACCACGAACCCTGGACCGACCCCGAACCCCGTCGAACCCTAACCAAGATCGTCGAGCCCTAATGTGTGACCCTTTTCCTCAATACCCTATTTTTATAAATGATATCAACTTGTTGCATTAAATCATTCATCTCGCATGCATATCTGTGGTTTGGGGGCCTTATGCCGATTCACCTAAATTAAATATGGGGCCCATATGCGGACAATCTAGTCTTATATTGGCCTCATTTAAATTTGTGTAGCGAACCCGGTGCTGTCGCCTGCCATGTTAAACAACATTTAATTTGCGGGGTAGATAAACAACTTGAACCATCTAAATAATTGTCGGGACCCCGGTTCCACTTAATATGACTTAATTGCATCGCACCTTTGCCATGTCACACATCATACATGCATCATGCCGATCTTCTGCCGTTGTATTAAATATTGCATCCGGTGTTCCTTCTAGTGTTTTGCTTCTTCGCGGATAAGGCCGTTGAGTTGATGTGAGCTTCGATCTTGGTTGAACCTTCGGCAATGTTTTCAGGCGAGCATCTCCCCCCTTTCTACCTATCTTACTTTTATATTCTTTATTCCCTCCTGTTGATCTATTGCTATCTGTGTTGCGATGCTTTAGTTTCCGTACCTGTGATATCCCTTGCAGCCTTATATTGCCTTGGATACATCCTATTACATTGTTTGGTAGATAGTTGGACTTGCGGCGTCGTGATCGCTTGCTCAAGTGCTGTTGCGTGTCGTCAAATGCCACAGTTGATGATGTATTGCCTCATGTTGAAGTTGGAGATGATCCTAGTTTTACTTATCGTTCACTTTAATTCCTGTTTAACAACTAAAATTGAAGTAAGCAGAGGCATCGGTGGGTGATAGATAATATTTGGTTTCCGAACGCCCACTTGTGTCCGTGGGACCCAGTACTTGATACTGTTCCTTGATTTATCGCGCTATCCACATCCGGGAGGTATATGGGACCCCCCTGAGCCAGAGCTTGATTCCGTCTTATTTCTTGGGGCCACAAACTAGTTTGAGGTTTTATTTACGATCCTGTACTTATGCCATGCTACTTATGTATTTACTTTTGTGCGAGGAGCACCTTTGTCTTTATTTAGGTAAGCGGAATGTTTTGGCGTATCGACACCGAGTTTCGGGTTCCCGATCGTTCTGACCATTGTCGCAAACCTTGAGTCCGTCTCGGAGCTTGCTTACTTCGTTGCGGGTAGACTCCAAGGGGTGGCTCCCTGAAATATTTCTGAATCATGTGATTGTTCAGTCGTGAAAGCCTCGTTGGGTTTTGAGATGGTTTTTCCGAGGTTGATCGAGCGTGTGTTGCTATTGGTGCACCCCGGCCGGGTAAAACTTTCTGAAAGCCGTGTCCGCGGATATGGACGACTTGGAGCACAGTATCTCGACCATAGACAAGCATAACTAAAGTTTATTGCTATAAATTTGACTTTATAATGACTAGTAATCAGCTTCACTATAATGGAATGGCTAATAATACTGCCCACCATTGCTTGTTTGTAATGTCGCTTGCGACCATTGTATCTGACTAGTAAATCTTGCAACTACAACGGAATGGCTAAATAAAAGTACCAACAACTGCTGGATTTTGGGTTTATCTCATGCTATCGATGTCGATTAGTAATTGTTGCAACTTCTAGCGGAATGATTAACTAAAAAGGCCCTTTGCTTCTTTTATCGTGACGATTATCTATACTTGACTAGTAATTGCTGCAACAATATGAATAAATAAAGCGCCAACCTGTGAGTTCCTCGGTTGACTTCCTCGTTTGGTCTCGAGGGGAAACACGGGATGGGTTTGTTTGGTGTTAGCCTCAGTTGGATCCGGATAGGTCTTTCTTACCCTCTCGATAACCGCCATTGTATCGAGTCTCTGTAGGTTGTTTAGTGCATCTTGCCGCTTGATCCACCATACCTATGTGGCGAGGACCTCCGAATTCTAGCCTCGTGTCTTGGCCTCGATCGACGCTCCTTCTTTTCCTTTGCCCTTTGTCGGCACCCCTTTTGTTTAAGCAGGTTTTGATATCGGCCGTTAGCGGGGTTACCCTTCCTTGGCACAGGCAGGGTTATGGGCGCCATTGGTTATTCTTGTGGCTCTTGGCCCCATTTGCATCTTGTCCGTATGGACGCTCTATCGCTTTCAAGGTGATTTGGATCTTTGTATATTATATCTGTATTCTTGACTCTTTGAGTCGTTATATATATATTACGTGGGTCCCATCGAGGACTGTTGTGTAATGTTATTACTTCGTTTTCCACCATACGAAAGTGCTGGTGAGCTTTGAATCGTTTCTGCGGGTTTGGAGGATTTTGCTCAAACTTGCATAGGTCCGATCGAGGTGTTCTGAGTGGTATCGAGCTCGGCGATTGCGATACCCACAAGTCCAAAATGTAGGATAACCTAGCTAACGGCCGAAGTAGAGTGTCAAAACTATTTTTGCAAAATCGGTTGGATAGTTCTGATTAGGTCTGATTTTACTCCTTACCCCTCTGCTATTCTCCTCTTATCTCTACGTGTTTTGAATCCGCTCTCTTCTCTCTCTTCGAGTCCAGGATTTCTCGTGGTTGGGTTTCCGTCGTAACTTCAGGGTTTCGCTTTCTTCCTTTTGCAACGGAGGTGCTACGATCATCAATCTGCAACTGTTCTGTTGTGCCCTTCATCCGATCTTTTGTTCTTGAGATCTTTATCCATATGTGTTCCTTGCCGGATATCTGTGTCGTTGGAAAACATATGAGAAGGACGAGCATTGGTGAAGTTGGAGTTAACCTTGAGCATGTGTTGTTCATGCCAATGGAACCATCGCGAAACCTAATCATTGTGTCTTTCATACGATTTCTGCTGGCATCATCCCTTTGTTCCGGATACCGCCTATGAAGATCTTCAGTCTAAATCTCGAGAGTTGAGTTGCCTGATTCTCCTACTCATGTATAGAGTTGATAGTGTGGGTACGGGATGGACTGATCACCCTACCCGACTCTTACTGTTCGCTCTGTACATCGAACGGGTGGATCAATGTAACTTTTCCCTCTTCTAATGGAAGTTAGAGGTGGCCTTATCGTTTGATACCTCTACCTTCGTCCTTTGTTCTCCGGAGTGTTCTCTCGCCGATCAGGGACAACGACCCTTTGTTGGTGGTGTCGCCGATTCCCAGATGAAGAAGGAACCCTCGTTAGTGGTGTCGCGAGGATCTACACGCAGCGAGAAGACGCAGATCGTCGACCTTCCTTCCGGTACCATGAGGCGGATCTCGAGGGCGAGATCCCTTGTTAGTGGTGTCGAATTGTGGCATCCCGCAAAAACCACTACTAGAAAATCGCGTTGAATTTGTGCATTGCATCGTCATCATCATGCATTGTTTGCTTAAAACTATTTCGCAAAGCCCGTTTTGTTTTCTAAAACGCCCCATCTTTAATCAAATATCAAACCCCGGGTCTCCGGATTATTTTGCGTGTCGATATCGGTTTTGCGGTGTTTGTAAAACAAATAAAAATATTTATTATTTTAGCGGGGGCAGTCGAACGGGCCGTTTCGACCAGAACGACCACCCCCCAGGATTTTACAATCGGCCCAACCTAAATCCTAAACCTACCCAACCTATTCTACCCAGCCCCTCTCCACCTCACCCCACCCAATCTCCTCTCGCCACCTCACCCTCTTCCCTCACCCCCTCCAATCAGACGCTGACACATCATCCTAATCTCTCCCTCTCTCTCTCTCTCTCTCACCTCACCCACTCAGCACACTCAGCACGCACCCACACAACTCTCACACGCCACAGCCGCGCGGCCACACCCCCGGGCCCGCGCCCCAGGGCCCCACACACACACACCCCGCACGCCCTGCCCACCCCGATGCCCTCTTCTCCCTTTCTTCTTCCTCCCTCGCACGCAACCCCGCGTGCGCCTCCCCTCGCCGGCGTGCTCCCTTCCCCTCCCTCTCTCCGGCCTCCCGCGCCGTCCCGCTCGCCACCGCTCGCCCTCACCACCGCTTCCCCATCCGCCCGCGTCTCCCCCCGCGTCTGCGCCACCGGCGGCCCCCCCGTTCCCGCTCTCCGCGCTGCCGGCCCCTCGCCTCACCTCGCCTCCGCGTCCAGCGAGCGCCCGCCGCCCGCCGTCCTCTCCGCCTAGCCCGCCACGCCACCGCCACAGAGCGCCGCTGGCGCGCGTCGTCCCGCTACCACCGACCTCGCTGCCGCTCCAGCTCGCCCACTGCCTCTGCTCCTCCTCCTGCGCGAGCCCGCCCGAGCCGCCCGGCGTCCCTCATGACCGTCCTGCTTTGCACCTCTCCTGCTCCGACCCTCGGCCTCGCGTCGCCTTCCCGTCCGTCCTCGGCCCCGCGCGCCGTCGCTCCGCCCCTGGCCGCCTCCTCCGTTCGTCCCCGCCGGCGCCTGCCTCCCGGCGACCCTGCGAGGGCCCTGCTTCTCGCGCGCCGTCGCGCCGTCCCCGCACCAGGCCGCAGCGCCCTGTCGCCACCCTCCAGTTCTCTGTTTCCATTCTTTGTTTTCTCCCTCTGTTTATCTGTGTTGCGAAAGGTGCGAGTGGCTGCAGCGATGAGATGATGATTACAAGGTAGTACTCTGAGTGGATGAAGAAAACCTCCTGCGAAGTGTCAAGGGGTGGCACTGTTGTTTTTGGGGAATGCCGGTGTCATGAAGGCGTTGGCTCGGTGGACATGCCTTGCTACTATAACCGCCAGAGACCGTCGCCAAGCTCTTCCGAAGAGGAACCGATGACACCGACAATCAAGCTCCTAAGCCGAAGTTCTCCATCGGCAGACCAAGTCGGAACCCCTAGGTCGTCAACACGGACTCGGAGGATCCCTGGACGACGAGCTCTTCATCTCGGCTGCCAAGACCGATCCTGAACCCGACGCCACGTCAAGTTCTCCCTCACGGATTCGAAGACCGAACCCGATAACCGCCAAGATCGCCGACGCAGCATGCCAAGTACTTCACCCCAGATGAGACGAGTACTACTTCCCGGTACGCGAACCGACAAGACCTTCGCGACGACAAGAACGGCATCGACCCGGAAGAATCCGACGCGCCCCGACACCAACCCAAGTCCTGCACCCGGACGCGCCAAGATCTACTCTGCGTCCGAGAACGATCCCGCCGAGGCCGTCGAACCCTGAACCCTGGACCCCGACCCCGAACCCCGTCGAACCCTAACCAAGATCGTCGAGCCCTAATGTGTGACCCTTTTCCTCGATACCCTATTTTTATAAATGATATCAACTTGTTGCATTAAATCATTCATCTCGCATGCATATCTGTGGTTTGGGGGCCTTATGCCGATTCACCTAAATTAAATATGGGGCCCATATGCGGACAAATCTAGTCTTATATTGGCCTCATTTAAATTTGTGCAGCGAACCCGGTGCTGTCGCCTGCCATGTTAAACAACATTTAATTTGCGGGATAGATAAACAACTTGAACCATCTAAATAATTGTCGGGACCCCGGTTCCACTTAATATGACTTAATTGCATCGCACCTTTGCCATGTCACACATCATACATGCATCATGCCGATCTTCTGCCGTTGTATTAAATATTGCATCCGGTGTTCCTTCTAGTGTTTTGCTTCTTCGCGGATAAGGCCGTTGATTTGATGTGAGCTTCGCCCCGATCTTCGGTTGAACCTTCGGCAATGTTTTCAGGCGAGCATCTCCCCCCTTTCTACCTATCTTACTTTTATAGTCTTTATTCCCTCCTGTTGATCTATTGCTATCTGTGTTGCGATGCTTTAGTTTCCGTACCTGTGATATCCCTTGCAGCCTTATATTGCCTTGGATACATCCTATTACCTGTTGTTTGGTAGATAGTTGGACTTGCGCGTCGTAGTCGCTTGCTCAAGTGCTGTTGCGTGTCGTCAAATGCCACAGTTGATGATGTATTGCCTCATGTTGAAGTTGGAGATGATCCTAGTTTTACTTATCGTTCACTTTAATTCCTGTTTAACAACTAAAATTGAAGTAAGCAGAGGCATCGGTGGGTGATAGATAATATTTGGTTTCCGAACGCCCACTTGTGTCCCGTAGGACCCCGAGTACTTGATAATTCCTTGATTTATCGCGCTATCCACATCCGGAGGTATATGGGACCCCAGGCGAGCTTGATTCAGTCTTATTTCTTGGGGCCACAAACTAGTTTGAGGTTTTATTTACGATCCTGTACTTATGCCATGCTACTTATGTATTTACTTTTGTGCGAGGAGCACACTGTACTGTTTAGGTAAGCGGAATGTTTTCGCGGTATCGACACCCCGAGTTTTCGGGTTCCCAGTCGTTTACAGCCATTGTCGCAAACCTTGAGTCCGTCTCGGAGCTTGCTTACTTCGTTGCGGGTAGACTCCAAGGGGTGGCTCCCTGAAATATTTCTGAATCATGTGATTGTTCAGTCGTGAAAGCCTCGTTGGGTTTTGAGTTGGTTTTTCCGAGGTTGATCGAGCGTGTGTTGCTATTGGTGCACCCCGGCCGGGTAAAACTTTCTGAAAGCCGTGTCCGCGGATATGGACGACTTGGAGCACAGTATCTCGACCATAGACAAGCATAACTAAAGTTTATTGCTATAAATTTGACTTTATAATGACTAGTAATCAGCTTCACTATAATGGAATGGCTAATAATACTGCCCACCATTGCTTGTTTGTAATGTCGCTTGCGACCATTGTATCTGACTAGTAAATCTTGCAACTACAACGGAATGGCTAAATAAAAGTACCAACAACTGCTGGTTTTTGGGTTTATCTCATGCTATCAGTATCTGATTAGTAATTGTTGCAACTACAACGGAATGATTAACTAAAAAGGGCCCACTGCTTCTTTTATCAGGACGATTATCTATACTTGACTAGTAATTGCTGCAACAATAACTGAATAAATAAAACTGCCAACTGTGTGAGTTCCTCGGTTGACTTCCTTGTTTGGTCTCGAGGGGGAAACACCAGGATGGGTTTGTTTGGTGTTAGCCTCAGGTTGGATCCGGATAGGTCTTTCTTACCCCTCTCTGATAACCGCCAGTTGTATCGAGTCTCTGTAGGTTGTTTAGTGCATGCTGCTGCGCTTGCCACCACCATACCTATGTAGGCGAGGACCTTGAATTCTAGCCTCGCTGGCCTCCTCGATCGACGCTCCTTCTTTTTCCTTTGCCCTTTGTCGGCACCCCTTTTGTTTAAGCAGGTTTTGAGATCGACGCCGTTAGGAGGGTTACCCTTCCGGCTTGGCCTGGGCAGGGTTATGGACGGCATTGGTTATTCTTTAGGGCTCTTGGCCCCATTTGCATCTTGTCTGTAGCTGGACGCTCTATCGTTTTCATGGTGATTTGGATCTTTGTATATTATATCTGTATTCTTGACTCTTTGAGTCGCTGTTATATATATATCTGTTATGTGGGTCCCATCGAGGACTGTTGTGTAATGTTATTACTTCGTTTTCCACCCGCACGAAAGTGCCTGGTGGGCACCTTTGAATCGTTTCTATGTGGGTTTTGCGGATTTTGCTCAAACTTGCATAGGTCCGATTCTGAGGGTGTTACACGCGGGATTTGGGGAAGAAGACGATGACGTGGACGGGGCCCGCGCGTCAGCGAAATAAGCAGAAGGGAAGTGGGGTCTGGGTGTCAGCGACCGTGAGTGCTGCTGAAGTAGCGGAGAGGAGGCCGGGTGGGCTAACTGGGTCGTTTGTGCTGTTGGGCTAGATTAGGAGTGCCTGGCCTTTTCCTTTTCTTTTCTTTTCTTGTCTATTATCCCTTTTTCCAATTAGATTTTCAGGAATGGTTTTCAAATGAATTCAAACTCCATTTGAATTCAAATTTATTTGGGATTTTTGCAGTGTGCAATAGTTTCAAATCTAGGCATAAAACCATGTGGTCATTTTGAAAAGGCTTGGTCATTTTGGAGAAACAAAATAACAGGGACTTTGCACTTGATTTGCAAATGTTTGAAAAATGGTTTTTGAAACCATTTCCATTTTGTAAAGCTTGATTCAAATTCCACACTCAATCCATTCAACAAGGGAGACAAACAATCTAGGTTTAAAACATTCAAACTCTCAAATGGGGATGGCCATTTGATTTAAGTTTGCTCACATAAAATGATAGCACTATGTGCTTCTGTTTTTCTGAAATGAGTTTTGAAATTGATCTCAATTATATATGCATGCATGAAAGATATGCAATCTTTGAAATCATGATTTTAGGGATGTTACAAATCTAACCCCCTTAAGGTGAATCTCGCCCTCGAGATTCGGATTGGCTAGAAAATAGGTGAGGGTGGTCCTTCCGAAGATCATCTTCTCTTTCCCAAGTTGCTTCCTCTTCGGAATGATGATTCCACTACACTTTGCAAAACTTGATAGTCTTTGTCCTTGTGACTCTTTCTGCAGTCTCAAGAATTTTGATAGGTTTCTCTTCATAAGTGAGATCACTTTCTAGTTGCACTTCCTCCAAAGGTATAGTATCTTTCAAAGAAGTTTCTTCCATCTCTGGATGACATTTCTTAAGCTGACTCACATGAAACACATTATGGACAGCTGACAGAGATTCTGGCAATTCAATTTCATAGGCAACTTCTCCTTTGCGACTTAGAATCTTGAATGTCCCAACATATCTTGGTGCCAACTTTCCTTTGACTCCAAATATCTTCACTCCACGAAGTGGTGATACTCTAAGATAAGCTCTATCACCAACTTCGTAGGTGACTTCTCTACGCTTAGGATCTGCGTAGCTTTTCTGTCGGGACTGTGTTATCTTTAACCTGTCCTTAACCAATTTGACCTTCTCTTCGGCTTCTTTGATAAGATCTGGCCCGAATAAACTTCTTTCTCCCACACCATTCCATAACAATGGGGTGGTACACTTTCTTCCGTAGAGAAACTCAAACGGTACCATCTCAATGCTGACTTGATAGCTGTTATTATAAGAAAATTCTGCGTAAGGCAGACTTTCATCCCAACTGGCTCCATAGTCTAGGGCACATGCCCTCAACATGTCTTCCAGAATTTGATTAGTCCTTTCTGTTTGTCCATCGGTTTGAGGATGAAAAGCAGTACTGAATTCCAACATCGTTCCCAATGACTCATGTAGCTGTCTCCAAAAATGGGAAGTGAATTGGGTTCCCCTATTAGATACAATACTCTTGGGCACACCATGTAGACATACAATTCTACTCATGTATATTTTGGCTTCACGGGTATGAAATGAGCCACTTTAGTTAGGCGATCCACTACTACCCATATGGAATCATACCCTGACCTGGTCCATGGTAGTCCGGTAATGAAATCCATACCAATCTTGTCCCACTTCCAATCGGGAATAGGTAGTGGTTGAAGCAAACCTACTGGTTTCTGATGCTCCGCTTTTACTCTACTACACACATCACACAAAGCAATATGTTCGGCGATGTCCCTCTTGAGATTGTTCCACCAAAATCTTTCTTTCATGTCCATGTACATTTTGGTGTTACCCGGGTGAATAGAATACGGAGAGTTCTGTGCTTCCTGCAAAATCAGTTTTCGCAACTCCGGATCTTGTGGAACACAGATACGTTTCCCATGCCATAAAGTACCTTGTTTGTCTTCATGGAAACTTTTAGCTTTCCCTTGGCCAATCTTTTCCTTAATCTCTTCAATTTCCTTATCAGTCTTCTGAGCTTCTTTGATCTTGTCCAACAAAGTGGGTTGAACATCCAAAGACATGAGATGTCCTTCAGGCACAATCTCCAATCTGAGTTCTCTGAATTGGGTACACAAATCGTCTGGTAATTCTCCTTTGGTAAGGCCATTTACAAATACCTTACGACTTAGAGCATCTGCTACAACATTTGCTTTATCGGGGTGGTATTGCAAACTTAAGTCATAGTCCTTGATAAGCTGTAACCATCTTCTTTGCCTCATATTGATTTCCTTCTAGGTGAAGATATACTTCAAACTCTTGTGATCTGTGAACACTTCACAACGCTTTCCCAAGAGGTAGTGTCTCCATGTTTTGAGTGCATGGACGACAGAGGCTAACTCTAAATCATGAGTAGGATAGTTCACTTCATGAGTTTTGAGTTGTCTCGAGGCATAAGGTACAACTTTGCCGTCTTGCATAAGTACGACACCCAAACCTTGATGAGATGCATCACAATATACCTGGAAATCCTTTTCCAAATCTGGCAGACATAAAACGGGTGTTGTCACAAGTCTCTTCTTCAACTCCTGAAAGCTGAGTTCACAACCTTCAGACCAAGCAAACTTCTTGTCTTTCTTTAACAATTCAGTCATGGGCTTAGCTACCTTAGAGAAATTCTCAATAAACCTTCTGTAGTAACCTGCTAAGCCAAGGAAACTACGAACTTCTTTCACGGACTTGGGAGATTCCCATTCAGTCACAGCTGAAACTTTAGCAGGATCAACCGCTACACCATCCTTTGTCATAACATGACCAAGAAAACCAACTTCCTCTAACCAGAACTCACACTTGCTGAATTTGGCATAAAGTTTATGCTCCCGTAATTTCTCAAGTATCAAACGCAAGTGTCCTTCATGTTCTTCTTTGCTCTTGGAGTAGACTAAGATGTCATCGATGAAAACGACAACAAACTTGTCAAGGAATTCCATGAACACTTTGTTCATCATATTCATGAAGTATGCTGGAGCATTTGTCAAGCCAAAAGGCATTATGGTATACTCATACAATCCATACCTTGTGGTGAATGCTGTTTTAGGTATGTCTTGCTCTCTTATCTTAAGTTGAAAATAGCTTGACCTTAGATCAATCTTTGAGAACACACATGCTCCTTCAAGCTGATCAAATAATTCATTGATTCTAGGCAAAGGATATTTGTTCTTGATAGTTACCTCGTTGAGTGAACGGTAATCTATGCATAACCTTTAACTTCTGTCTTTCTTCTCTACAAATAAGACTAGGGCCCCCCAAGATGAAGAACTTGGTTGAATAAATCCTTTCTGCAACTGTTCTCCAAGTTGCTTCTTGAGCTCTTTCAGTTCATCAACTGACATTTTATACGGTCTCTTTGCTATTGGTCCGCACCTGGTACCAAATCTATCGAAACTCCACATCTCTATCTGTGGCATTCACGAAATTCTTAGGAAACACATCCGGATACTCACTCACAATTGGCACACTGTCCATGCTAACCCCCTTAAGAGAACTAAGCATACTCCTTTTTGCTTCAAATCCGGTATTGAATCTGATCCTTTTATTTTCTGGAGTTGTGAGTGAGACAGTATGGCTGGCACAATCTATCACTCCTTTGTACTTGGTCATCCAGTCCATTCCCAGAATGACATCCAAACCTTGGGAGTTTAGAATTATCAAGTTAACGGGAAACTTATACTTCCCAAATTCTATGACTAGATCATGGCATCCTGAATTCACTATCATTTCTCCACCAGGAGAACTTACTTTTATAGGACACCCAATAGTTTCTACCGGTAGTTCATTTCTTTCAACAAATGCTCTTGATATGAATGAATGAGATGCACCAGTATCAAAGAGTACAAATGTTGGAATTGAATTGAGTCTGAACTTACCAGCAACGGCATCAGGCTCCTCATAGACCTCCTCCACATTGATGTGGTTCACCTGTCCTTTCTAGAAAGGATTGGGCTTGACAGGTCCTTCAACTTTCTTTTCGGGGCACTCATTTGCATAGTGTCCCATCTTCTTGCATTTGAAGCATTCAACCTGACTGATGTCTCTCTTAGCAGGTTGACTTCCACTTCCACTTCCATTACCACCGTGGTTGCTCTTATGTCCACTCTTGTGGTTCTTGTACTTGTCATTGTCATGACTGCAGTGATGCTTATTGTCATGACGGTTGTGGTTGTGGTGCTTGTTGAATTTACCATGCTTGTGGGATCCTAAGCTTCCACTGTCATCATAGTGAGATCGTTTGTGAGACGATCCCGAGCTGTGCTTGTCGGAGTGCTTTCTCTTTCTACTCTCGACTTGCTTCATGTTGTACTCTAATATTGCAGCCTTGTCACAGAGCGACTGATAAGTGGGAACATATGCCATAGCCAGTTGCAGATTCAGCTCATCATTCAAGCCTTCCAGAAATTTTTCCTTTCTCTTGGCATCCGTGTCAACTTCATCCGGTGCATAACGTTCCAGATTGTTGAACTCTTCAATGTACTCAGCCACGCTGTGGTGGCGCTGCTTCAGATTGTGGAACTCTTTCTTTTTCAGGCTCATTATTCCTGAGGAGATATGAGCAGTGCGAAAGCCATCCTCAAAGATAGCCCAAGTCACCTCATCTATAGGAGTGGTGATCTGAAAGTTGTCCCACCAAGTGGCGGCTGGCCCTTCCAGCAAATGTGCCGCAAATCTGACTTTTTCAGCATCCGTGCAGCCCACGGTTACTAAGTCCTTGTTTACAGAACGTAGCCAATCATTGGCCACCATGGGACCAGTCGTCCCTGAGAACTTAGCTGGCCTCAATCGCAAGAATCTGGTGAGCATATCATAGCCCGGAGGGTTGTTGTTGTTGTTGTTGTTGTTATTGGGGTTGTTGTTGTTATTGTTGTTATTATTCTGGTTCTGGATGAATTTTGTCATCATCTGCATGAGCTATGTTTGAGCAGTCATCATTTGCTGCATTTCTGGAGTGATGTTGTTGTTGTTGTTGGGGTTGGGGTTTGCGTGACGGGGAGGCATATGTGGTTTGTTCAAATAGAGATAAGAATGAGATACCCATAGATGCTTTCATGCACATTACATCACATAAGCAAACACAAGCATGCAACCGAAGATAACAAGTTCATAAAGTAAAACACACAAGTGGCAAGCCATCCACATGTCGGATGGTCCAATAACAAGTTCTCAAATAACAAGTACGATAATAAAAGATAAACGAGTAGTCATATCTACTAATCAGCATCAATCTCCTCATCGACAAAGGTAAGACCTGCGTTCTCCATCGCGGTCTTGTTCTCCTCAATGGTAGTGGTCAAGGACTCAATCTTGGCCTTGAGAGCCCTCTTCTGGGAACGAAGCCTCTCTATCACCGTCTGCTGCTGCTCTAGCTCGAAGTCCTTGGACTGCAGTTCTTCAGTCATGTCCCTGATCTTCTTGTTCCTATCCTGGACACGTTTCTCCTGACTCTTGAACTTCCTATCCTGGGTCTCGAACTTTGCCTCCATTTCCTTGACTATCTGCCCCTGCCAAGAGCTTGTCCTTCTCGCGAAGCTGCACCTGGAGCTCGTCATTACTGAGCATGACATTGGTCCTGTCCGTGTCCACGTGCCTAATTAGAGACTCTAAGTCCTAGAGGTACAGACGTATCGGCTCTGCGGCGTCCCTCGAGTCGTCCTCGAAGTCGATGGACTCTCCATCCTCATCACGTCTTCCGAAGACGTGGAAGTGGGTGCCTCTAACCTGTCGGGAGTGTCGTCCTAGCAGACGTCCTATCAGGTCCTGCATAACTACCTCCATGCCTCTCTCCCTGTCATCGTGCATGATCTTGAAGACGATGACCTCCGTAGTAGGCTCTGTCTGGCGTCCGAGATGGTTCACCTTGAAGCCCCAGAGGTCCTTCCTCTCGAACTTGGTGAGTGGATGCACCATGATGGTGGGAAGAGGGAGATTGAGCAAAGTGGTAAGCTCAACAATACAAGGACCAATGCGGGTAACCCGGAACTCCTCAACAGTGTTGATGGTAATAGGCATCTATTTATAAGATAGAAAAGTTAGAACAACACAATTTAAGATAAAACAAATACAAACATCACATACATATCCTTGGAAAACAAAATCACACAAGTCATGCATACATGAATCCATTACATCAACCAAGGTCCAATCTTATTTAAGGTATCATTTTGGAAAATAAGGTGATAGGTGGTGGTCCAACTAACGAAGTACGTTTACAATCCTATCTCACTGGATCTGTTGGCTAACACAATGTTCCTAGAGGCAATCAGCCTATCTTGCTCACATGATTCCATCACTAAGTCTATAATATCTCCTCCTAAGGTTTGGTTGGTGGCTTCCAACTCTTGGGTAAGTTCCTTCTCTTTTATCAAGTCTTTTTGGAGGTTGAGTATTCTGCACTTGACTCTAGCACTAAGTTCTTTGATAGTCCTCCAAGCTGCTTCTCTTGCTGACTCAAAGAATGTGGTGTGCACCACAGTGTTGGTGTACATGCAGAATCCTATTTCTTTGTGGTTGTCTTCCTTGTTTTTGTACAAGTGAAGTTGCACCCACCAGTACTCAACTCCTTCATCCATCACTGGAAAGCCTTTGTACACAGCTGCACCATGTATTTCCATTGCCACCATGAGGTCCTTGAGAATTTTGGGAAACTCAGTTTCACACTCCAAGGTCATGGTCATGAGTGGTCCTTTCTTTACGGCTTCGTTGATGGAGTTCATCTACAAATAGAGATGAGAAGAGAAGATTAGAAAAGTTTACGAGAAGAATAGACAAGTGTAGAAGTAGTTGAAAATTTTTCCTTAGTGGTTTCCAATCCTAGGATCATAATCCTACAGGCAACACAGTGCTCTGATACCATCTGTAAGATCCCTCCTTTGTAAAGGAAAAGGATCCCTGTGATTGCAATGCTAGTCCCTGGATCATTGCTAGCATCCACAGTTTAAGATGAAGTACACAGATACAAAGGTCATTTATTACATCCATTCCAAAGATAAAACATAGTCTTTTACAACTCAAGGCCACATACCTAATACAAGAGTTTGGAATAAGTAAATAAACATAAGTCTTCATCTTCATGTGCCACAGGCAAGCATGTTGAGTGTAGACTCATGACACCTAATCATCATTGGAGTAACCTGCAACATCACAAGTTACAGCCACAGTGGGTCAATACTTTGGAATAGTATTGGCAAGTGATACCTTAGTAAATTTTAAGTGGACTATAATACTATATGCATTTTGGCTAAGTGTAGCTTGGCTTGCTTTGCTCAAAATAGGTTTTTCCTATTAGTTGAAATCACTAAGTTTTTCTTTGTCAAAAACTTTTCCCAAGAAACCATCAATAGAAATTGAGGTCCTTCACCCTTGTTCACCCACAAGTTTTACTTAGAAGTTGGAGTGATGGGATTCTTGATAGCTTCCATGTGTTGATGCTCAAGTTGTCCATTGCCATGGACTTGGCTAAGTACTTAGATTTTTCCATCTGCAGAGGTTGTGCACTTTCCCCACCAGACTTGGTTTCCCAAGACAGGACCTTTCAGAAGCCTTCCTTTAGCCAAATGGACGCGTTCCAACCTATCATTCCCACTACCACCAACTGTCCAAATGACTAAGTTCTAGCAACCTATGTGATCAAGGCAGAGCCCATATTGCCAAGTGGCTGCACTATAAGCTTCTCAACACTTGGCCTCCAAAATCCCTTTGTGCCTGGGTGGCATTCCACAAGTGAGATACACAAGGTAAACCATATCCATGGGCCTTGTGTAACCACTCAACCAAAAACCACCATTCAAGTCCCATTCCACCCAGGTGATTCATTGACTTAGTTGTTTTATTAAGAAAACATAAGTCCAAAGACTTAGAAATATTTTTATCATAGCATGTATATACTTTACCAACCCTTGTTTACTACTAGCTAGACTAAGCATGGCATAGTAACTTAACATAGGAATTTCCTAGCAATTCTATATCTACTTAGGATTTCCCAACATGGCATTTGGCAAAAATAGTAACATGCAAAACTTAGCAAAATATTTCTAATGCTTGTACAAAATATAGGGATGGAAATATTCATGAAGTACCACTTGCCTTGGTAATGGGGAGAGTAGCACTCTTCACAATCACAATCACTAGCACCAAAGTCTACACAAAGAATATAACCACAATCACATACAAGTCATATACAAACAAAAATATATATGCATGCATGCAAAATGTTAAGTGATGATTTTTAAAACTCCACCAAGCAAGTGCATAGTACTGAATCAATACTAAGTTAAAAACTTTCTAAATCAAGTTTATTTTACTCCAAAACAATTCTCTAAATTAAATTCTATACTCAAAATAGTCCTAAACAAGTTTCTGCAAAATAAACCATTTTAACAGAACCTAAACTTTAAACACATTGCATAAACAGAAAGGGCTTGTCTCCCTGATTCCAACGGTATAAAATTTGCAAAAATCTAACATGGGATTCAAAAGTTATAGCCTAATCAAATTTGAATCCAAATCTGTTTTAAATCCTGTTTTAAACTCTAACCCTAGCCACGTGTCTTAATTTTACTGGCGCGTACCGCTTCACACCGGATCACGCATGCGAGCCGTGGGATCTAAGTGGCGATGCACGGTTCAGATCGAAACATAACGGTTCGATAAGTGGACTAATCCTACGCGCTGGATCTGGATCTGACGGCTACAATTCATCTAACCAAAACCGAGCGGCGCTAGCGGCGGCGACTGGCGGCGGCGGCGCTGGCGTTCTAGGTCGCGCGGGAGTGGGGGAAGAGGCTTACCAGAACCATAGCGGTGTGCTGAAGCTCAAGGTGGTGATGGCTTGGGAAGGGGCGCACGAGGTCGTCGGAGATTTCTCGCCGGAGTTCGCGAACACGTCGGGTGCGGCTGTCGTCGACGTTGGCGAGTTTCTGCGTCGCACTAAGTCAAATGAAGGTACGGTCAGATGCGCAAGACGATGGGGATCCTAATCGTATCAGACAGAGGGCAAGGGGCGGCTGGTACTTACGGGGAGAGGTCGTCGGAGTTCGTGCAGAGAGCGGCGACGCTCAGTTGAAGTCGCTGTCGAGGCTACAGATCATGCGAGAGCAAACCAGGCGTGTCAGTGGATGCGCAAGAAGTTGCTGAGCGTGATAGCATGAGTCAGGGGCAGAGGGGAACACGGAGCTCACCGGAATTCGTCGGCGCGGTTGTCGGAACAGCGGCGGCGTCGAGCGAGTTATGGGCAGCCTGGTGGCGTGAAGGAGGAATTGGTTGAGGGGAAATGGTCGCGAGAGAGTGGGGATTATATAGCCAGAGGCTCGACAAGAAACGCCCATGGAATCGATGCCATTTACCTCGCGGAATCAAGGCAGCAACGGGCAGCGGCGGAGTTCGTGCGCGGGATTTGGGGAAGAAGACGATGACGTGGACGGGGCCCGGCCGTCAAATAAGCGAAGGGTTGTGCGGGTGTCGGCGGCGTGGGTGCGTCTGCGCGTGCGAGCGAGCGAGAGGGAGGCCGGGTGGGCTAACTGGGCCGGTTGTGCTATTGGGATAGATTAGGAGCGCCTGGCCTTTTTCTTTTCTTTTCTCTTTTCCCTTTTTCCAATTAGATTTTCAGGAATGGTTTTCAAATGAATTCAAACTCCATTTGAATTCAAATTTATTTGGGATTTTTGCAGTGTGCAACAGTCTCAAATCTAGGCATAAAACCATGTGGTCATTTTGAAAAGCTAGGTCATTTTGGAGAAACAAAATAACAGGGACTTTGCACTTGATTTGCAAATGTTTGAAAAATGGTTTTTGAAACCATTTCCATTTTGTAAATCTTGATTCAAATTCCACACTCAATCCATTCAACAAGGGAGACAAACAATCTAGGTTTAAAACATTCAAACTCTCAAATGGGGATGGCCATTTGATTTAAGTTTGCTCACATAAAATGATAGCACTATGTGCTTCTGTTTTTCTGAAATGAGTTTTGAAATTGATCTCAATTCTATATGCATGCATGAATGATATGCAATCTTTGAAATCATGATTTTACGGATGTTACAATGAAGCTTCGGACGATGCTGCTACTGAACTTCGCAGGTCGACAAGGTCGCGTGCCCCTCCTGAGTGGTACGGCAACCCTGTCTTGACTGTCTTGTTAGTAGAAGACAGTGAACCTATGAGCTATGACGAAGCGATGATGAGACCAGACTCTGAGAAATGGCTAGAAGCCATGAAATCCGAATTGGAATCCATTAGCGAAAACCAAGTATGGAATTTGGTGGACCCTCCTAGCGACCGAAAGGCTGTTGAGTGCAAATGGATTTTCAAGAAGAAAACGGACGCGGATGGTAATGTTACCGTCTATAAAGCACGGCTTGTCGCGAAAGGTTTTTGACAAGTTCAAGGTGTTGACTACGATGAGACTTTCTCTCCCGTAGCGATGTTTAAATCCATTCGGATTTTATTAGCAATTGCTGCGTTTCATGATTATGAAATATGGCAGATGGATGTCAAGACTGCGTTCCTCAATGGCAACATTGATGAAGAGTTGTATATGATGCAACCCGAAGGTTTTGTCGATCCTAAGGATGCTGATAAAGTATGCAAACTTCAGCGTTCCATTTATGGTCTGAAGCAAGCATCTCGGAGTTGGAACCTTCGTTTTGATCATGTGATCAAGAGCTTTGGATTTGTTCCAGATTGCTACGAAGCTTGTATCTACAAGAAAGTGAGTGGGAGCTAGGTGACGTTTCTGGTACTATATGTGGATGACATATTGATTATTGGAAATGACATCAACATGCTTAACGATGTGAAGAGTTATTTGAACAAGTGTTTTTCAATGAAAGACCTAGGTAAAGCTGCTTATATATTGGGCATCAAGATCTATAGAGATAGACAAAGACGCCTGATAGCTTTAAGCCAGAGTACATACCTAGACAAAGTTCTGAAAAGGTTCAGAATGGATAAGGCAAAGAAAGGTTCAGTGCCCATGTTGTCAGGTAAGATATTGAGCAAGGCTCAGTGTCCGGCTACGGTAAATGATAGGGAAGCTATGAGCAAAGTGCCTTATGCCTCGGCCATAGGTTCCATCATGTATGCCATGCTGTGTACTAGACCGGATGTGTCCAATGCTCTTAGTTTGACGAGCACATATCAAAGTGATCCAGGAGTGGAACACTGGACAGCCGTCAAGAACATCCTAAAGTACCTAAATAGGACTAAAGAAATGTTCTTAGTCTATGGGGGTGATGAACAGCTCGTCGTAAAAGGTTACGTCGATGCTAGTTTCGACACCGACAAGGATGATTCTAAATCTCAGACAGGATACGTGTATATTTTGAATGGAGGAGCTGTGAGCTGGAGAAGCTGCAAGCAAAGCGTGATCGCGGGATATACAGTAGAAGCGGAATACATGGCTGCTCCAGAAGCGTCAAGTGAAGGAGTTTGGATCAGGAACTTCATCACTGAGCTTGGCGTGGTTCCAACTGCATTGGAACCACTGGAGATATTGTGTGACAACACTGGCGCCATAGCACTCGCTAAGGAACCAAGATATTATCCAAAGACCAAGCATATCAACCGCAAGTTTCATATAATCCGAGATTATATATCAGATGGAGATCTGAATATTAGCAAAGTACATACAGATCTGAATGTCGCAGATCCATTGACTAAACCTCTTCCACGTGTAAAACATGATCAGCACCTTAGTGCCATGGGTGTGAGATTGTTGCCAAATGTAAACTAGATTATTGACTCTAGTGCAAGTGGGATACTGTTGGAATTATGCCCTAGAGGCAATAATAAAGATGTTATTATTATAATTCTTGTTCATGATAATGTTTATATTCCATGCTAGAATTGTATTAAGCGGAAACTTTAATACTTGTGTGGTTTGTGAACAACACCGTGTCCCTAGTACGCCTCTATGGACTAGCTCATTGATTAATGATGGTTAAGGTTTCCTAACCATGGACATGAGTTGTCGATTAATAATGATATCATATCATTGGGAGAATGATATGGTGGACAGACCCAAACTAAGCGAAGCAATTAGATCATGTCATCGTGTTCGTCTTTGCGAAGCTTTTCTTATTTCAAATATTGTATTCCTTAGACCATGAGATAATATAACTCCCTAGTATCGGAAGAAAGCTTTGAGGTCATCAAACGTCATCCTATGAGAGGGTGATCATAAAGGTGTCTCTCAGGTGATCGGAAAGTATCTGTTGGGTTGTATATATCGAGATGGGATTTGTCCCTCCCAAGTCAGAGAGATATACTTCGGTCCCACTCGGTAATCGATATCAACACCGCTTGCAAGCATGTGGTTAAGGAGTTAATCACAAAGTGATATCGGATTATGGAACGAGTAAAGTACTTGCTGTGAACGAGATTGAACTAGGTATGACGATCGAATCTCGGGCAAGTAAAATATCGCGAGACGAAGGGAATATATATATGGGATTGATTGAATCCTGGCATTGTGGTTCATCCGATATGATCATCTATGAATGTGTGGGAGTCAATATGGGTTTCCAGACCCCGCTGTTGATTATTGATAGAAGATCATGTCTGCATATTCTCGAACCCGCAGGGTCACACACTTAACGTGTCTCGACGCTAGGATAGATTGGATAATTGGTTTATGAGTTTTTGTTCGGAGTCTCGGATGGGATCCGGGACATCACGAGAGGTTCCAAAGTGGTCCGGAGAATAAGATTCATATAAGGCAGTGCAGTTTTTGGAGTTCGGAATTGTTCTGGGTTAATCGGTATTGTACCGGAAGCTTCTAGAACCTTCCATAAGGGGACCAACGTGGCCACACCTTCCGGGAGGGGGTATGGGCCTATGAGGGAGTTCCCTGGCCGCATTGGGCCAGGGACACAAGGCCCCATAGGTCCCAGCCGGCCAAGAGGGTTTAAACCCTAGATAGAGCTTCTAGAAGGGGGGGTTCCTTGCCCCCCACTCCTCCTCCTTGGCCGCCGGCCTTGGCTTGGGGGAGGGGGCTAGGTTTGCCGCCCCACCCCTCTATATAAAGAGGGCTGGGGGCGCACCACCCCCTACACCTTCCCCTCCAACCCTAGCCGCCCTGCTGCTCTTCCTCTCTCCCTCCCGACTGTTTGTAGGCGAAACCCTGCTGCAGAAATTCTCCACCATATACACCACGCCGTCGTGTTGTAGATCCAATCCGTCTCTCCACCATACTTGCTGGTCCGAGGAAGGAGGAGACGTCGAGGTGCTGCACGTGTGCATCTCACGGAGGCACCGCCACTTGTGGTGCTAGATCGGATCGGATCGCGAGGAGAAGCGAGTGCGACTACATCACCCACGTTCGACGAACGTCATTTGTCTTGAATCTTCAAGGGTATGAAGATCTAATCCAATCTCTCTCGTTGTTTGCATCTCCTAGATTAGATCTTGGCTTTCCCTCTGTTCGCATCCATAGAAAATTTTGATTTACTATGCCGCGAAACCCTTCATTCTGATCATAAAGTTGTTTCCTATGACAGTTATATTGTCAACTTTATTCAAAGTGTTACTGAAAGTTATTATGATAGAGGGAAACATGATTTTATGCACCTCAATAATATTAAGTTTCCCTATTTTATGTTGAAAGCTTTGAAGTTGCATTTGTTTTGTATTCCTATGCTAGTGCTTTTTGTTCCAATAATTTGTTTTCTCATGAGACCCCCTTGCATAGGAAGTGGGTTAGACTCAAATGTGTTGGATATTTGCTTCTTGATGCTCTCTTTCAATTCAAATATATTTCTCCTATGTGATCATCTTTGAAATTATCAAGCCTAACTTAAAGGCATTAAAGAAAAGTACTTAAGGGCAATTGACAGAAATATCTTCGGTTGTAGATGTGATGTTGCCACTAGGGAGAAAACAACGGTCTCTTGTTCATGGAACAAGTGGATTGTTTACCTTACACACTTTGCTTAAAGCAGTTGTCTGTTATTTGCAACTTAATACTGGAGGGGGTTCAGATGATAACCTGAAGGTGGACTTCTAGTCATAGATGTAGTTGGATGGCAGTCTATGTATATTGTTGTATTGCCCAATCGAATCTCATAGGATATTTTTGTCTGGTATTGCATTGTTTTTCCTTGCTCGGTTCCTGTCAATTGCCCTGTTGTAATTTGTTTACCCTTCATGCCATGTTTTTTATCTAAGGAGAGCACCTCTAGTGAACTATGGACCCCGGTCCAATCTTTACCATTGATACATATTCCACTGTTACCTGTTTACTTGCAGCACACCATTACCTTCCACACCATATGTTTAATCCTTTGCTACAGCAAACCGGTGAGCTTGACAACCTCACTGATTCGTTGGGGCAAAGTCTTGAGTTTGTGTTGTGCAAGTCTCTGTGTTGCTTGCAACACATGTGTGACGTTTCCTTCCTCCTACTGGTTCGATAACCTCGGTTTCTTACTGAGGGAAAACTTGTTGCTGTGCTGCTTCACACCTTGCTCTTGGGGTTCCCAACGAAGCGCTCCTACATCAACTCAGTGCTGCATCAGACAACAGGCCAATTAAACGATCACACCCGTCAAGGTGTTTTCCAAAAATGATCCCCAACCACTAGATATGGAAGAAGCTGCGGAGTTGGTGGCCAGTATGAAAGTTAGTATTGCTAAACTGTTAGGCTCCCAAGATGACCTTCTACCCAAGGTTGTTGTAGCCCGTAGATATGTCGAAGGTGAGGATTTGGTCAGCAAAGAGAGGCTGAAAGAACTGCCAACACAAATGCAGAATCTCCATCAATGGTACTCGACGATCATAAAGCAAGGGAGAACAATGCTCATAGCCAAATTCCCACGTGAGTACTACTTCAGACCCGAAGAGGTCCATATTGAGTTTCTAGAACTTCTCCAGTTATACCATCTCGACGCCCTAGACAAATCCATCCTCAGCTGCTATTGTATGTAAGCTGTTGAATTCGTTGTCTACATGTTTAGTTTTTTAGTTGTTCAGTTCAGTACATGTAATTATCCTTATTATATCCTTTTGTACTCTACTCTATTATTATGGAGAATGAAGATCCTGGAATGTAAAAGAAGAAGAATCTATAATGTTGGGTTCATTGACCCAGATAAAGTGCATATAAACACGCTAACATTAAACCTCGAGGAGACGGGGGAAAACATTCTAAGGTTTTTAATAGAGTAAAATTTCTCTGACCACATACTGTTTCCTTTCAATTTCAAGTGAGGATCTTACTTTGTTATACACATTCCCTTTTGATTCGATGCTAAGTGTAATTGATGAGTTACTGATGTATATATAAATGTTTGTAGCTTCCACTTGATTCTCATAGACATTCAACTTGATAAGGGAAGAGTTGATGTCATGGACCCATCAAAGAGAAACCTGAAAGATTTCCGCAGAATGCAGGACATGCTCCAGAAGTAATTTTCGCGCTATATCGGTCTCTTTCGTTGATTTATTGAGATATCAGCTAATGAATAACTCATTCATTCATTTTCTTCGCCGGACATGGTTTGGATCCGGTTCAAGCGCGAGGTTATGGGTGTATTTAGTCAGAAGCTGACGTTTAAGGCGGTCTCGGTAAGTAGCACGTGATATGTCCGTGCATCTCTTTACTTCTAGTTTCAATACAATAATGATGCTAGATGATTATTTTGATTGAATTCTATTCTCGTAAAGTGCGCGATGCAGCCATAGGGGTCGAATCTATGTGGATTCTATGTTTTCGAGTTCATTCGCACGTTTACCACTGAACACAATGATTATAGAGTCGACATAAGCAATGCATTCACACCATCATTTTATTGCCGTCACCTTTTGTTACCATGATTGATATTCATATCGATCTCCTTTTTCTTATATAGTTCGAGAGAATGCAGGATCAACTCCTACCAGAGCAACGCATACTATGAATTGCGGAGGAGCTGGCGGGATTTATTTTTAAAGAGATCATAGATGATGCCGAAGAATTTAGTGTGAATAGGCGCTACTGATCTCCATGTAATCGAACATATGGGCTTGTTGCCTGTCAAAACTCACCGGCGGGCAGTGACTAGCAACACGAAGAGCCGGGAGGCTCCCAGAGCG
Organism: Avena longiglumis; assembly: GCA_030063025.1. Taxonomy (NCBI): domain Eukaryota; kingdom Viridiplantae; phylum Streptophyta; class Magnoliopsida; order Poales; family Poaceae; genus Avena; species Avena longiglumis. The sequence continues at coordinate 361,909,096 of CP125976.1, forward strand.
GCTGGTGGGCCCTAGTCCCTCGGTCAACGGCCCGCAAATCTTCCAGCACGCACGCGTCCTGTCTTGGTTCGAGGGCGTGCCACCTGACCTATACCTGGCCAGGAAGGTGATGGATTGTTCCGATTGGTTCCCTGCATGGTAAACAAGTATACGTAAAATTCGAGCCGTGATCGGCTCCCAGGTTTCCCTGTAAATCGGCTTTCAGAGCCGATTATCCCCATGGTTTTGCATTGGATCTATGATAGCATGGGGTTTTGCTTAATTACTACAAGTTAAATCGATCTACGATAGTTTAGTGTTTTCACCACGCAACCGGAACGTCCCACGCGTAGTTGAGCCTAATAGATACGAAAAATAGTAGAAAACCAATCCTAGAAGGCCTAAAACCAACACAATGTCAATTCCGGACGTCCCTCTAAGACCAATAAACCATATTTTACGACATCGGATCGTTCAACCCGTTTGTGAGGCCTAACCACGTGGATATTAAACTAAACCTTGATGAACAAGGCACAACTATAACAGATCAAATCGACTAAATAGAAATCAAGCAAGATGCCACCCTCACACCCGGGAGAAGGTGCAAGGATGGCGAGATAGCTAGAGGTAGCACAAGCAAGCAATCATAGTAAGAGTATCGATGCTGGCTCTAACAATCTGTGGTAAAGGTGTTACTCGCCATCAACAAGGCTTCAGTACGAGTAACACCGGATAACGCATAAGTAAATACTGCCTAGATCGCAAGGTGCGATCTAGGCAGCATGGCACTTACCCGAGAAAAACCCTAGAAACAAAGGGGTGGCGATGCGCCGAGATTGTTGTTGGTTGTGAACGTGATTGTCCTCTTCTTCTCAATAACCCTAGGTACATATTTATAGTCCGGAGACTCTCTACTTTTGGAATAACTCTACAACTCTATCTTTATCTAAACATAAACGAAAACCTAAACAAATACGACTCCTACTAAGATACAAGATACACGGGCAATTCAGCCCAAATCTACGCACTAGGCCGATCCAACCACACCTTGAATATATGTATCATCTAAGCCCATCTTGATCACGGCCCATCTCCGTCTTTGGCCAAAATACGGTGATAACACATGCCCCCCTGGTTTTGGCAATGATAATTCCAAAACCACTCATCGTTTTTATCCTCTTCCCCTTTTTTTATCGGGCTGCGCGTCGTAACGCATGGCGAACGTAAGATCGCGCTACCCCTTCATCATGATGCCCTGTCTTCTCAACTCCTGCGCAGCGCGTGATTTGACCATTTTGGCAGTGCAATCTGGGAAATCGCCATGGCATTGAACCGTCTGTCCACTATTCCCCTTATTTAAATTAGCCTGAACAGTTCGCAGTCCTCATCTTCCTCCCGTAGCCAAAAAACCCTCTTTCTCCACCGGAAAAAACCCTCTTTCTCGCCATGACCTCCTCTGCTTCCTCCGACCTGTCCTCTCATGCCTCCAACAGCCTTAGTGACCGTGAACCAACTCCGGAGCACCCGCCGACCTCGGCGTACAACACTCTCGCCCCACAATGGTGGGACGAGAGAGGTTGGGACTTTGCCGTCTGGTCAGAGGACGATGCGTCCCTGACAGACGGCGAAGAGAACCTTCAGTTCCTCGCCGACGGAGAGCTGGAGGAGGACAGCAGTGACGACGCCATGTCTTGGGATGGCGTCGACTCCTCTGAAGAAGAGGAAGAAGAAGAGGAAGAGGACACCTCCTCCGAGGAGTACCAGCCGGTGAAGTACTTCCTCGCCGGGTCCGAAGACGACAATGATGACGAAGACGAGGATGAGGAAGCCCCTACCGTCTTCCTCAGTAGCAGCAGTGAAGACGACGCTGGTAGCAGCGCCGAAGACAGCGAGGAGGACGGCGGCGGCGACGACGACCTCGGCTTCAATTAGGATTTAGCAGCAGTAACATTAGTAGTAGCAGGACTCCTTTTGTAATCGACCATCCTTTTGTAATCGACCATCTTCAAATGAATGAAAATCCTTTCCCCAAAGCTTTCCTTGCTCGTTTGCCCCTAATTTTGCCGATAGCATAAATAAGTCGATACCCCAAAAGCCGATAGCAACGCATCGGCTTTTACCTTATCATGTCTTCACAGTCAACCAACCCACAACTCAAAAAAGCCGATGCATATCAACTTTCCCCAAATTGTTGACAAGGTCAACCCAGCCGTATATTTAGGCAAACCAAACGGCCACTTCCAAGTTTCAAACGGTAACCTGCGACTCCCTTCAAAAAGGGCAACCTAGATCCCCAACTGCCTACCGACCAGATCGAGTTCACAGCAACAAGAACCCTCAATCCTTACTCCGCACAGATCCATTCCCGCCGGCAAACCAGATGGCAGAATCGTCCACCACCAACCCGGAGGTCTCCGGTCTGAAGGTATGCTTACCCCTCGTAATTTTAACATAGTGTTAAAACTTGACGGCGAACACCTGAATTAATGCCTTTACTTCGTCATTAAATCTTCTAGGTTTCAGACATTCTGCTGCCGCATCCTTCTCTCCCAAATTCTCTCTGTCTTGGTCCTCGTACAGATTCTAGTCCTGCCCATCTAATCTCTTGCGAGGCCAATAGAATCCCCTTTGTAAGCCAGGACCTAGATCTGAACTCTTGGGCCGATCGCCATGAGCCAGCCTAATCCCCCCGAAATCTGGGTTTCTTGGTTCAGTAGAGTAGCTAGAGCTCACCAACCCCAATGGGAAATTTTGGGAATAGCCGATGCCTTGCATCTATCATTGTCTCCTCTTGAAAAACACGAGAATCTTCTCAAAACCATTGGCTACTTCAGTCCGGCGCTGAATTGTTTCATATTCGCCATGGCCCCATGTCGCCAACCTTGCTAGACGTGGCAATGATTCTGGTGCGGATGTTACATCACCCAGCCCCTCTGCTTTCACTGTGACCAGGTCCCCTTACAACTGTCTTCCAAAACAGTGCACAAGTGGGCGCTTATATCCAACGTCACATGAAAACTAAGGGCCTGTTTGGAGAAAGAACATGACCTTTCTCAACTTCGGCTAGAGCATTTCATCTTCTGTGGCCCTTCCTGGCTCCCACTAAGAACTATCTTTCCCTAGCCTCTGACGGCCAAAGGTACCCGGCTTGGCATCGGCAAACTGTTCCTTGGAGAGGTCTGACAGATACCTCATTGATGTCATTAAACTGTTCTCGAGCACAATCGAGCAGGTGGACCTTGGTGGTTCATCCAGGCTGGCTCATTGTCCAAAACCGCATCCCAGACTTCCCCCTTCTGGCGAGTTGCACTTTCCCCGACGTTAAAGGGAGGCAAATCCGATGCACCAGCTATGGCCAAGCTTTGTATCGATTGCCAGGTAGCAAACTGACCCCTCAAGAGGCGTCAAAATGGTTCAGCATCTTCTTCCAAGGCCTGGACAACCCTAACTTCTTCCCTTACATGGAAGAAGCAGAACATTTTGAGAATCCACTCTCCTTCAGGCTAGACAACTTTGCCGATGACACTGGCACCCGGCAACTCTTTTCCACCGTCATCCGCCCCTGTTTCCTTCCAGTCGGTATGAGCACTTCTTGGATAATCAAACACGGTACGAATTCTACCAGCCGATCGTAGTGGCTCGTCAATTGACCTTGGGCAAGTAGCTCCCCACTTCTTTCTTCATCAACTCACAGAGTGTAGAGCCGATCTGCTCGATCCTCTCACGGTCGGAGGTGCTACTCTTTCTTTGATGCTCGACCATCCCAATTCCCACCGACCTCACCTTTGCGTCATCAACCAATGGCTTTGAAGACTGGTGGTTGATGTGGAAGACTCACGTCTTTAGGAGAGCTCGGGACCGTTCTTGAAACAGCTAGGCCGACTATGACATCCCGTGGACCGGTACTCCTACTTGCAAATTTTCTCGATGCAGCCTGCAATTGATCCTTTTATTAACTCATTATTTCTCTCAGCAACAAGATGGCCTGAGCCTACGCAGCGATGGCTCCCCTTCAATTCTTCCGCCACTTTCGTGGTTCTTTTACGCAAGGTTCGCCACCTCTGAAAAAGGTCATAATGCAAAAGCCGACAACGCCACAATCGGCTTCCAAGAAACCAGCAACTCCTAAGTCGGCGCCCTCGAGTTCCGACTAAAACCAGGGACGATGGTGAGGAAGGTAGCTGCCGGAAAAACCTTGAGGCGCCGGAGCCCTTCTCCGCATATTCGACGTAAGCTTAACTTTAAGTTTTAGTCGATCCTTGTTACTCCTTCTATTCTTGCAGTCACACCCACGCTCGACTCCCTCCTTTGCGTGCTTCGTCGAAGATTCTTCCAATGATGATACCTGACCAATCGAGGGAGTTAGGTCCCACGATTACGAGAGGACCATCACACCGAACCAGCCGGACTCACCACCATCGGCTTCCAAGAAGAGGTTGGCCCTGAACCGCTGCCCGAGCATCATCGAGGGGGGCCATCTCATGGCCCCAAAAGAGCTCGCAAAGGATCAAGCCTTCGTCGAGCCGGAGGTTCAAAAATCCTCATTTTCTATGCTCCCGCCTTACTCCCTTTCGATATTGATAAATTACCCTTTATACGAAACTGATGCTTCTAGTGGAAGGCGGGCCGTCTTGGCCGGATCCGGGGAACCCGAAGGTGTAGATGGAACGGCCAACCTGCCGAGCCTCCAGTGACCACACACGAACCGATGGTCTCTTCATCGGCTATCTCCTCGATAGGAGAGGTACGTTTACATACTATTTTTCGCGTCCGTTCTTGTATGTTTAAACGCATACTGACGCTTTTCTGGCTGCCAGGGTTGCGATCTTTCAGGTTTGCTGTCGTTCGACCCTGCATCCATCGAACCTACTCCCTCTGTTGACCACGCTGAACTACAAGCCAGGATTGCTCCACCTCAATTCCAGCGCCTGAAAACCTTGCTGTCTTCCCCGCTCGAGGAGTTGATCGAGGGTTCTGAGGAAGTGAAGGGCGTTCTTGCCGAAATTCAGGATCATCTTCCAGGCACATTACAAGTGAAGCTTTGGTCGGTTGCAACCGTCTCCTTCGCCACGGTGAAACTCGCCCGTGAAAGGATCCACCTGCGCCATGCCCAACTCCCGCTGAAAGCCGATATTGCAGAAAGATGTCAGCAGCTTAATGAGAAAAAGGCATCTCTGGATGCTAGAACTGACACTTCTGCCAGCATCGCCGAGCTCGCATCCTTGAAAAAGGAGCTGGAAGATCTTGAGGAGAAGGCCCGGGTGACTAAACAGCTCATCCGTGACAAGGAAGAATCCATAGCCCGTTCCCAAGACGAAGCGGAAGGCCTCAAAGCTCAACTGAAGACCGATCTGGCGGGCATACGCGCCCTGAGCAAACAGCTAGTGTCGGGCAAGGATGAAGATGACGAAGCCGAGATCGCCGAGGTGGATCGTATCCGGGCTGACGCCTTCCACGCCTTCGATGCCTTCTTCAGTAGCTCATATGTGTAAACTGGCAGTTGTTCGTAACTGTGTGTGTGGACCGCTAAAGCCGATGACCGTGCATTGGCTGTATATTGTTTCCTTATTCGGCCGATTTTGATATCGGCCCCTACATTTTTGCTGTTCAATATCTCCCGTGCTTTTGTGCCTTAGGTTTGTGCCTTATCCATTTAGGTGCCCCCCGAGCCGAATCTTTCAAGTAAATTGAAGATATCGGCTCTCAAGTCGTCTGATTCCAGGAACTGTACCTGGACGTCGGCACATCCCCAGGGCCGATGTCGATCTCTCCTAGCTCATCAGCGGATGTAAACCCATACCCTAACTTGCCGTCACCTGTCAAGTCGATGCTAAACACAGGGCAAGCAGTAGGTGAGGACAACAAAAATAATTTGGGCCGATTGCCTGAATCGGCCCCCTTCTTGATTGTGCTCGTCAAGGGCGGTTTACACCTCACGGTTTTACAATGGCGTATGCCTCGCTACGACTACATGATCCGCTTGTCGTATGGTCGTTGCTTTTTATTTTTGTGGCCGATCGTGATGATCGGCCGTACTAATGATGATCGTGGACCTTTCTATTCTGTCGTGCCGTGGATAAGACCAGCCTCACCCCGCTTTTTGAAGCTTCAATGCGCTCACACCGCCCAAACTGATTCTAGATCGGCTCTTGGTCTTCCGCTTCCCGGATGTTCGTGCAGCAAGAATGGAAACCTCGATAGAATCGTGCATGGACGACCTCCACTTCATCTCCGTCCCATCAGACGCAATGGTGCATCGTGGATGGAATGCAGCGATTAGCGTGGATCCAATCCTTCCTAGTAAGACGGCATAGGTACTTTTGCTGTTCACGAAAAAATGACGTGGGTATAGTTTTCCTGCCCACCGCCGATCCACGTTAAGAACACCTTGCTTCAAGACTGGCCGTTGAAGTCGCTTAACGTGACGTTGGTTTTGATCAGTCCGCCGTGAGCGCCCCAAACGTCGTAGCATGGAGTATGGCATGATGTTAATCGCTCCGGTCCACCAACATCTTGCCGACGGTTGTCCATTGATGTAGCCCGAGGTACAGGCGCTTTCAGATGTTTGTAACCCTTCTCGTGGCTTCTCAAAGATAATCGCCGTGGGCGCGGTCAAGCTGTACATTGGTAGCATATTGGTTCGTGGCGCGAGAACTCGCCGAGTACGAACACCATGTTTGTGCCGATGCCTGCATCGGCTTTTATTGGTTTGGGCGCCACTCTTTCCTTGTCGCGCGCCCTCCGTCTCCGAATCGCCTTACTTTGACGGCCAGATCCGCCGTGGCCTTCTTTAGCGTGGAGATATCTGCGCTCAGCTTCTTCTAAGTTACGCAGCCGTTGCACTCTGCGCTCGAGTGTGTCTCGAGTCCATCGGGCACCACCTTGACGGTGAAACCTGTCTTCTTCGTCGTCCCTGGTCCTCTCAAGGCCCTTCGTTCTAGTGGACTCCTTAGGACGGCTCTGAGGTGGGAGAGGTCCGAGACGTTCGAACACCGATACTGGCCTCGTGCCCTTCTTTTGTGGTCCACATTCTGGGCAGTTGTCGGCTGTGGGCAATCGGCTCATTCCCACGTCCCAGCAATGCTTGAAGAAGGGGCAATCCCAATGTTTGTCTGCGCCTTCCTTCTCTTTGGGTGGTCTCTTGGCGAGGTGCCCATGTTTTTCATCGTCTCCGTCGTGCTGGCGACGTTGGTCAGACTGGCGTTCATATTTGTTAAGGAGGTGCGTGGAATGTGGCTTCTGATATCGCACTCTCCTCACTTGTTCCTCTGTTAAGTACCGCCCACCATCGTGGCTGGGCCGGTCGCGTGGACCAGCCTTCTCCCTGTCTTTGCTTCGAGAGTGATCGCCTCCTTCCTTGTACGTGTCATGGTGGTACCCAGACCCAGCCATGTTGACATCAAACGAAAAGTCTAGTTGACGTCTCGCGGAGCGACTGAGCTCTATCATGTTGACACCGGGGAACGGGTTCGTGTCCACCTTCATGGCGAGCTGGCCGAGGATCAGGCGGCCTTGTTCTATTGCCATTTGGATCTGGCGCCCGCAGCTCTTTGCGATCATTGGTGGTGTGGGTGAACGAATGATGCCACTTGCGATGGTCTCCGTTCATCTCTGGCGGTGGGATCTTGTGGCCTTGTGTAACCTCAACTGCTTTCTCTTCAAAGAAGAATCGAATATCTGCTCGGCTTTGCTCACGTCGAAGTCAAACCCTTTCAAAGGCCCCTGCTGCTTCACCCATTTGCAGGACACAGGGTCTGCCCCCCGAGCCCACTCGGCCACGGCCACCTCCTGGTCTTGTGTAGGATCATCTTCTTCCGTAACTACCAGGCTTACGGGCCGCTTGAACCTGTCTTGGTATAACTCAGGGTGGCGCTGTTCATACATCGTCAGTTTCTGGGCCATGTGTGCCAGTGAGTTGTACTCCACCTGGAAAGCCAGATCCTTGACGGGTGCTAAGAGCCCCACCACAGCCAGGTCGATTGCTTCCTTCTCAGTTAAACGAGCCGAATAACATCTGTTCTTGATGGTTCTGAAGCGCTGGATGTATTCGGCTACAGTTTCTCCCCGCTTCTGTCGTACTTGCGCCAGGTCTGCAATGCCAGCCTCGGTCGCCTCTGAATGGTACTGGATGTGGAACTGTTCTTCTAGTTGCTTCCAGGTGCGAATTGAATCAGGTGGCAGCGAGGTGTACCACCCAAAAGCTGGTCCTGTTAGAGATTGTGCAAAAAATCTCACGCGCATTTGATCCGATGCGAAATCATACCTAGCCGCTGTATCGGCTACGTGCTCGATCGAGCTTGACCCCTCGACCGAATCTTGAGAACTCGGAGTTTATATTTGGGCGGTAGCGGAATCAGTCAAACTTCGTTGGGGTACGGCTTTGAGTAGCCGATCGTCGTCTTTTCGCACGGCCGAACCGATCTCTCAAGATGGAAGTGATTTGGTCCATCGTTTGAGCTGCGGGGCTGGATTCTCTGGCTAGTTCGATTGGCATACTTGGCTAGCCACGCCTGTTTGTCAAGATCCATCCGGACACCGTTGCCCTGTGAACGCGCCTCGAAGATCCTGCGGCGGGACCCCTGCCATGGAGACTCCTGCGGTTGCGATCTGGCAAGGCCAAGTTGTTGCGACCGCACGTAGGCACATATGTACCCATGCGGAATCTCCTTGGGTGGCTCGAACAGGAATTGGCAATCACCGGATCGCCTCCGGCCTTGTAGACAATGTATGCCGCTGATCCCGGCGGGCCTGGAGTCATGGCGTGACCGGCGATTCTTCTGCGTGTGGAGCGGTCTCTCCTGGTGGGTTCCTAAAGTGGGCCCGACGGAGAGTACTGATGTTTCATGATCTCTGGACCACGCGAACGCAATCCGCTCGAAAGCGTTCACCAGCTCTCGAGTGGCGGTAGAGAATGAGCCACCATATAGTTGACTTCTGTCGCAGAGCCTCGGAGCGTTCCTCGAAGGAATGCAGATCTACTTCATCGAGAGCACCCTCGGGAGAATCCTTCCACTTGATGCCCCGCTGGTCCTTCGAAAGAGCCGATGAGGTCGGCTCAAGAGCTCTTTGAGCTCGTCATACCGCTTTGTGCTCAGCAGAAGCTCGTCAGACGTGACCGCCTGTTCTCCATCGCAGTCGGACATTGATGTAGACGTTGTTGAATGTCCCACCGGCGTGCGTAATGTGTTGCTGTCAAAACTCACCGCGGCAAAGGACTAGCAACACGAAGAGCCGGAGGCTCCAGAGCGGCTGGTGGGCCCTAGTCCCTCGGTCAACGGCCAAGAATCTTCCAAAGACGCACGTCTGTCTTGGTTCGAGATGCCACCTGACCTATACCGCCGTGGAAGGTGATGGATTGTTCCGATTGGTTCCCTGCATGGTAAACAAGTATACGTAAAATTCGAGCCGTGATCGGCTCCCAGGTTTCCCTGTAAATCGGCTTTCAGAGCCGATTATCCCCATGGTTTTGCATTGGATCTATGATAGCATGGGGTTTTGCTTAATTACTACAAGTTAAATCGATCTACGATAGTTTAGTGTTTTCACCACGCAACCGGAACGTCCCACGCGTAGTTGAGCCTAATAGATACGAAAAATAGTAGAAAACCAATCCTAGAGAAGGCCTAAAAACCAACACAATGTCAATTCCCGGAACGTCCCCTCTAAGACCAATAAACCATATTTTACGACACGGATCGTTCAACCCGCTTTGTGAGGCCTAACCACGTGGATATTAAACTAAACCTTGATGAACAAGGCACAACTATAATGATCAAATCGACTAAATTAGAAATCAAGCAGATGCCACCCTCACACCGGAGAAGGTGCAAGGATGGCGAGATAGCTAGAGGTAGCACAAGCAAGCAATCATAGTAAGAGTATCGATGCTGGCTCTAACAATCTGTGGTAAAGGTGTTACTCGCCATCAACAAGGCTTCAGTACGAGTAACACCGGATAACGCATAAGTAGCATGGCACTTACCCGAGAAAAACCCTAGAAACAAAGGGGTGGCGATGCGCCGAGATTGTTGTTGGTTGTGAACGTGATTGTCCTCTTCTTCTCAATAACCCTAGGTACATATTTATAGTCCGGAGACTCTCTACTTTTGGAATAACTCTACAACTCTATCTTTATCTAAACATAAACGAAAACCTAAACAAATACGACTCCTACTAAGATACAAGATACACGGGCAATTCAGCCCAAATCTACGCACTAGGCCGATCCAACCACACCTTGAATATATGTATCATCTAAGCCCATCTTGATCACGGCCCATCTCCGTCTTTGGCCAAAATACGGTGATAACAGGGCTCTAGTCACGGTAACTGTGATCTCCATGTAACTATCAAAATTGTATGTACTTGTATGCTCGATATCGTAATACAAGTTATCTTATATATGCACGAACGTGTACGATACGTGGTGGCGTATAAATATTTAAAAAACTATGCTGAAATGAAAAATAAATAAATAAAACAATACAAAATGAATGCTCTGCCACGGCAGAGAAAGGTCATAAAATCCTGCCGCGGCAGAGAACCACTAGTCCCGGTCCTTAACACCAACCGGGACTAGTGGGGTACACCCGTAGTGCGCCGCGGCGGCCACATGGACAGCCATTAGTCCCGGCTGGTGACTGCATCGAGACTAGTGGTTGGGCCTCTAGTCTCGCTTGGTTAGTCCCGGACTAGAGGCCCTTACGGCCCGGGACTGGAGGCCCTGTCTCCATTAGTGTTGCTAATCATTGTATACTATATACTGTTACCTTCAGCTTCATGGATTAATATGTTGCTTAAAATGTTCAGGTTACTTACCTTACCAACTAACATGTGTCTGGATCAAATTAAGTTCATATGTTAGTTCCATTTGAAGTTTGGTATTTAGCCATGATTGTGTGAGGAGCAATTATGTGTCCATGCTCACTAGCATTAATGCTAAATAATTTTTATCAATTAAATGGTGGTGCTAATTAAACAATTTTTATTTCAATTGTGTGAATTGAGTTGTGGTGCTAATTTACAAATTTTAAGTGCCTTTCTGGTCAGTTTAAGTGGATGCATGAAAATTTTATCCTCTTCCTAGCTTGGGATAAAATCGGAGATCTAAACTGATGATTTTGTGTCTTGTGCATCCTTGTATATGTACCATGATTCTAGACTTCTATGAAATCAACAATAGTTCAATAATTAAAAATTATCCCGCTTATATGATCTGATTCTCCATCATGTGGGATGGATAACACAACTACATCATTGTCGCACATGTATGCTTGATATTCTTTAGTGAAGCTAAGCTACATCTTAAGAGTATGTTGCTGTTCTCAAAAAGACAATTATTCACTTCATGATAATGTAAAAGCATACAAAAGAGTCAAACACTATGACCCTTAGTTGCTCTTCTAGCTCAAGGTCTCCCATACCCCTGCATTCTCTTCGATGACTTTAACCTAAATGTGCCCTCCTAGGCTCCCTCTGCTGTAGTCCATACACCAACACGATCATCAAATATTGTATGATGTTTCATCAATGTTCGTTCTATCCACTTTTCTTCATGATGGTTCCATTTTTGTTTTCATTTAAATTATGATGTGTTGTTTGGGCGCTCTTTGCTGCAGTTCATACTCCAACATGATCATCAAATATTTTATGATGTTACGTCAATGTTTGTTCTATCCATTTTTCTGCATGATGGCGTCATTTTTGTTTTCATTTCTGCTATCATGTGTCATTCGAACAAGAAGACTTATACAAATTTTTGTCTTGAGAAATCATTGAAGAGGTATCTGAAAACTAATCAGCTCAATCTAGGTGTCTGCATTGGAGATATGCTATACGGTATATATAGATAATTTTCAGCCTCGCGATAATTGAATGATAAATGATAACATCGTTCCTTTCATTGATAGATTTGTTAATAGAATGCTACTGAACTTCCACATTGTACCGAGGTTCTGGTTTATGTCCATGTATTAATTCTTATCATGTTATCCGTCTTTAAAAGAATCATTGTTTTTTCCTTTTTATCGTGCTCTAAGTTAGTTACTGAACAATGCATTAGCCACTCTGCGTAGAAACACGATCATGCCAATATCTTATTTCAATTGTATTTTCATATCCATGGAATCACATATTACGAAACTCTTGCCCCCTTTGTCGTGGTGGTATCACGGCAGATGCCATGGGTAGGCTAAAGTATGGGGCCAATGGATGCTAGAGGGATCTGGGGAGGGAAGATGTAGTTGATTCTACACACAGAAGACTAAGGCAAAGATCTTTATTTCTTCTTCCTTGGGCTATAAGTGCTCCTTGAGCTGTATACAGGGAGAAGAGAGGAACTTTACCAGCCTAACAGCTCTTACTTTAGTCGATGCCCTCTTCTGAATCCAAGCCTCTCCTTATAAAGGAGAGCCCTGGGTTCCTCTAGGGCTGACGTGGCAAGCATATTCGAGGAATATGCTTGTCCCAATATAGTAGTTCGGTGCCCCCCTTTCCCTGTCACCCCTCTAACGACGGCAAGGTTCCAGAGGGCCCCTCCTGTGCGCCTCGGTCTTCTGGACTGTCACTTCCGTGACCTCCTTCTGTCTCTCTGTCGCTCTGCGCCTTTGTCCGTAGCGCTTGGCTCCGCTCAGATTCTCCCTAGCTTGCAGCTAGGGTTTGACTTCAGGATTCTCCTTCTCCTGCAAGCTTCATATCATTCGGTCCTTCCTCGCATAGCTCGGATCGTCCTTCACCTGCATCAAGATCACTCAGGCTAACCCGGCCGACTTACGTAATATCTCGGCCGGCTAATGTCTTAATATACATATACGGGTCTCTCGCCTCCATATGTCGGCCGACTTCTACAGGATTCGGCCGACTTAGTGTGTAACTCGGAAACCAGACGGAGATCGTACCCTTGTCTTTCCCCGTCTTTAACCTATCCGGGGTCATCCCCCCAACATTAGTCCCCGAAGCTGGTGTGGCCCTGCTGATAACTTCGGCCGGGTCGTATAAGCTTCATCACATTTTTCTGTATTGTTTCCGAGTTATCTTTTTCTCGTTCGAGGTACCCATGTTCCTTCTCTCGTACGCCTCGTCCTACGTGTCGCCCCCATCATTGTTCTTCTAGTTTTTTGTTCCTCTACAGTACTTACTGGCAGGCTATAGTTAACACTGTACCTGCCGCGCCGGCGCTGCGACGCCTCGTGTGCCGTTTCCCTTGGGGATCGCAACCTTCTTCGCTGCTGTGTGGCCGTGGGTGCGGTTCCACTTAACGTCGTGCGTTTGTGCCGCACCCACGATCTACACGATCAACTGCTGCACCCACGATCCCACTACCTCGCTTGTGGCTCGATTATAAAGAGGGGCGCGGCCTCTGGGAATTCACTTTTCCCCTTCTCGTTCGCCTGTGCCTTCTTCCTCCTCTCGCTTCCGCGCCCTCTTGCAGATCCGCCGCCGCGCGCTCATCAGAACCTCCGACGGCGAGGACTCCGCCATGTTGTTCCGTCCACCTCGCCTGCGCTCGCCGGCTCCGGCACCGTCGCCGGTGAGTTCTTTCGAGCCTTGTTGCCTAGGTTTCATCCTAGATTCCTCCGTTTCGATCTTGTATTCGTGCGGCGGTTCTTCTGCTTCTCCGCCGCCGCTCCCGTGCAGAATCACGACGGGGCCTCGTAGCTCTAAACTTCCCTCCGCCGCCAGCTCTTCTTCCGTTGATCTTTCCGGCGAACCCATGTCTAGCTCCTATAGTGGTGCTCTGGTTGAGGATGATGACGCGGGCTCTAGGCCCGAGCGAGGCTCGTGGCAAGGCTCTTCTGTTACACGCCGCGAGATTGAGTGGCTTATCCGAACTCGGAGGATTCCCGCCGAGGTCTCCTGTCGCTTACCCGGCAGCGAGTCCTCTCCGGTTGTTGGGGATGGCGAGTATGTAGTTTTTATGTCGCACTTCGCTCGTGGCTTTGGTCTGCCTCTTAGTGATTTTGCTAGAGAGTTTCTCGACTACTTCGGCCTTCAGCCGCATCATCTTCCTGCGAATGCCATCGCTTCTCTTTCTGCTTTTATCTCCGCCTCGGAGGGATACTTGACCTATGGCGTCCGGCATGTCCGGGTGAAGTTCTTCCAGATTCGTTCTAACGTAGTCCCTGACAAGTCTCTCCACCCTTCCGAGAAACTGCTTACTCAATGTGGGGCAGCGTCCATTACACCTCGGAGGAAATCCGTATTTCCTCGTGTCACCGGGTTAGAGTCGTGCAAGAAGTGGCACAAATCCTTCTTTTATGTCAAGAACAGAGGGACGGAGGACAAGATTCGGCTTCCTGCCTTCTCAATTGGTCCGCCTTCTAAGGTGAATTGGACTTACAATCCGAGGAAGAGTCATGCCTTGGCCGAGGCTTTTGAGATTCGGCTTAAAGAGCTGATCCGCGCCGGGTTATGCGGCGAGGACCTGATGGCTACCTTTATCAGTAGTCGAATCTTCCCCTTCCAGAAGCGGACACACAAACTGTGCTACATGAGCGGTCCTCTTGACCCTAACCGAGTCTCGACCGTGGAGCTGGACAATTACCTTATCCATAAGCGTGTCCGGGCTATCTTTAAGATGGAGATGCCTGAGGATTGGACTTGGGGATTGAAACCGTTCACCCGCGATCGTCCGCCTTCCGAAGTAAGCTTAATCAACAACGCTCTGATATTCCATTGTTTTCGTAACGGATTCCGCTAAATTTCTTTTTCCTCGTCTTGCAGAGGTTCGCAGAGCAGAAGAATGAGGATGCCGAAGTTTTGTTGCTTCCGTGGCCTGCAGACCGGAGCACCCTGGATACTGGTGAGCCGGACTCGGAAGAATTCGTCCCTAAGTCGGATCCTGCCCCGGCTTGATCTCGTGGCAATACCTCGGCGCACGAGGAAGAAGGTGATTCGGACGAGGTCCAAGTTCTTGAGGTAGTTGCCGCAATGCCTATTTCTTATGCATTTCCGGCTTCTACTTTCCCAGCTAATCCGGCCGGTCAGGTTCGCGACGCCGAGCCTATTGCTTCTCGTCCCCCTGTTACCTCGGGGAAACGCGGGGCTCCTGCTAGTGCCTCAAGGCTGTCCCCAAGAAACAAACGAAGAAATCCGCTCTGAATCCTCCCAGGCGCAAGACTATGCCTGTGGTCGCCGGGTAAGTTCCTTTTGCTTGTATTTCTTGTTTCTCTCTTTCTGTTTTTCATACTGACACTTTTTTCTTTCTTATTTTTGCAGTGCTCCGCTTTCTGTTAAGCCCGGCGGTCCTAGCATGACTAGCCGCCCGATTCGGCAGCCGTCTCCTTCGCCCGTCGATGATACTAGGATTCCCAGTCCTGCTCGTGCTGCCTCTCCTCCAGCTCCGAGTCCGTCACCTCCTCGTTGCGACGTGCCTGAAACTCCTTTTGTCGACATTGATTCCAATCGGCCCTCCGAGATTTTCATTGAACCCGCTGCCCCTTCTGTGGGTCCCAGCGCCGCTACTGAGCCTCTATCTGCGCCAATAGTTTCTACAGCCACTCCAGCTCCGGCCGAAGAGGTCGTTATCTCGGCGCCTTATGCGACCGTAACTCTTGCTGCTCCTGAAGACACCGTCCCTATTACCGAGGTATCGCTTCCTGCTGATGCCTCTTCTAAGGCGAGAAAAGTTGTTGCCACCAAGGCTTCCTCTTCCCAGAAAGGTCTTGTCGGCTCTTCTCAGCCGAGTATTGCCGACATATTGCGCAAGGAAACTGAGCCTACCAAAGCCTCCATTGCCTCGGCTGCCAGCACCCAGCTTGCTCTTCATAAGAGCCCTGAGGCTGCAGTGGTTACACAACATGTTCGGGGTAAGGTCTTAACTCGGACAGCTAGTGGGAACAGCCCCGACTCGCTGGTGGAGTATGCCAATAATTGGAATGCTGCTGATCAGTTTGAGGGTAATCCCATCAATCAGCCCTTTCAGCTTTCCGACATCAGCAGCCGTTTTGATCATGCCGCCAAGTTCATCCTTGAAACTAACAAGATGAATGAGGTAATTCCTGTTTTGCGGAGTTTAGATTAGTTCCCCAGATGTTACTATATGCTCTAGTCCCCGAAACTTGCAAGGAAATAACTTGTTATATGCTTGGAAGTTTAATGATGCTTTACTTAATCTAACTTCATTTCTCGAGTTTGAATTTATATCCGACTAGATTTGTTTTGTATCCAGCCACCTAGATCCGAGTTAAGTTTTGCTTGACTCGGATCTGGTTTAGCTTCGAATGTCCAGCCACCTAGATCCGAGTTAAGTTTCGCTTGACTCGGATCTGGTTTAGCTTCGAATATCCAGCCACCTAGATCCGAGTTAAGTTTCGCTTGACTCGGATCTGGTTTAGCTTCGAATATCCAGCCACCTAGATCAGAGTTAAGTTTTGCTTGACTCAGATCTGATTTAGCTTCGAATATCCATTTATCGTTTTGCTTCATTGTTCAGGTTGCACATGACCGGCGAACCGCCGAATTTCAGAGGTTGCTTTTTTCGCACCGCAAACTGGAGGAAAAGTACGAGAAAATCCTTCCTGTGGTAAAAAAGGCTGGTAAGTCGATAGTTCCTTTTCGTTATTCTCGACGTTCTTACTTATTTGTCCGCGAGATGCTGGCTCACTTTTTTGGTAAACAGGTAACATTAATAACCTCAACATTCGTCTTGAGAAGAAAGTCAAGAGCTTGGAAGGTTAGTTTCCCTTTTATTTTACACCTTTTTCCCTTTTAACATGTGCGCTAAGCTTCTTTATTGCGTTTGGCTTTGGTAAAGCCGAGTTGCAAACCTTTGCAGCGTCGCACCAAGATTGCACGCCCATGCCTGATGTGATGCTGCATTTTTTAGAGCAAAGCGCTATTCATTCGGCGCAGCTACAAGAAAAAGATGATGAAATAGCTCGCATGCGAGCCGAGGTGGATACCCTTAAGCTCTCTCAGAAATCCGAACTAGAAAAGGTCGACCAGGAATTTTCCGACGAGAAGAATCGGCTGGCTTTGGAGCTGCAGAAGAATAAAGAACTCCTCGAGGCTGCCGAACTGAAAACCCAGGGATTGAGCGAGGAACTTGCTTGTTTTGACAAGAGCAAGATCGATTGGGCCAAAGACCTTCAGATAATGATGAGTTACATTCATCGTAAGCTTCTTAGCATGGCCGAATTATATTTTTCGTTTTTGTCCCTGCTGCCACCTGACACGCACGTGTTTTTCGCAGATCATTTTCCCGAAGCCAAGCCTGTGAGTTCTAAAGCGGTTCTTGCAGCTCGTGTGCGCCGAGGTGTTCCTGTTGCCGCTGACTCGGAGTATTCAATGGAGGATTTCCTGGTTGCTGTTGGTGCTGCAGTTGGTACAATGAAAATTATGGGCCGGGATTTGGTGCAAGCAGCTATTCGAGCTTACCACGTTCTTTGGCCGAACACTTCTGGGACTCCTGATATCAACGAGGTCGACCATCGGTAAAAGACTGATGGCATCTGAGAGGCAACTAAGTCTCGAGGGAATCAGGCGTACCGGGCTGATATGGCCTCATCATCATCATGTCATGGTATGAAGACATCTCTCTTGATATCCTGAGAAATCTGCGCACTGGTTCTCGTTGGGTTGAAGACCCCACTTTTGTCGCTCTTCGGCAAGCTCACGCCTTCCAACTCGTCGAGTATGCCGACGTGCATACCTGGAATGAAGGGCCGAGTTTTCTTCCAAACCCGGACGAGGAGGTCATAGTTGAGGATGCCTCAGATAACAATTCGGCTGAGCAAGGGGAGGGTGAGGATGACTCGGCCACATCTGGCAGCTCCAGTTCAAGCTCGGACAGCGACGGCGATGCGCGGTCCTCCTCCAAAGGTACTGGGCATTCAACTGCACAGACTGATGCTGCTGAGCAGCCTCGGGCTTCCGCTGAAGTTGCACCTGGGTCTATGGAGGGTGAGGCAACCTCGATCGAAGTTCCTCCTACGTCAGAGTGCCCAGCGCCTGACCGAGTTGCTGCCTCCCCAGCGAACAACGCTTAAGTTATTTCTTATACCTGGCATGCCGGGCGTATGATGTATGCGCAACATTTGCCCGCTCTCTATATGATTTGAACTTCTTTTGCCGTGTACTGCTGTGACATATACGCTTGTAGTTGTTATTATTTTGTTTAAGTGGGTGTTCGTCCGAATTCTTGCTTTGATGGCCCGCAACTTCCTGATTTTAGGATGTATCCTTGCCTTCGGTTTTTCGTGGTTTAGCCGAGTAGTCTAGGCGTGAGCTCTGAATATCATATTGATCTGTTCTGAACAGAGGTTGACTACTACTTTGGAACAATACATGGCAATCCCTGAATCACTGTTTATCACGCCGAATTTCAATTTGTAGACCGAACTTCATAAATAATATAAGACCAATACCGAGGCGCTGCTCAGGGTAGCGCTCGACATAAAACTGGGGCAGCATATGGTAGTCCCCGAGTCGCTGCTTTGGATGCCGAAGTTCAAATATTTAATATGAAATGGAAATAATATATGGCAGTCCCCGGGTCACTGCTCTGGGTGCCGAGATTTAGTACATAGGACGACATTGAAATAATAGACGGCAGTCCCCGAGTCACTGCTCTGGGTGCCGAGGTTCAAATATATAACATGATATTGAAATAACACACGGCAGTCCGCGAGTTACTGCTATGGGCGCCGAGGTTCAAATATATAACATGAAATTGAGATAACACATGGAAGTCCCCGAGTCACTGCTCTGGGTGCCGAGGTTCAAATACATAACATGAAATTGAAATAACATGTGGCAGTCCCCGAGTCACTGCTCTGGGTGCCGAGGTTCAATACATAACATGAAATTAAAATAACATATGGCAGTCCCCGAGTCACTGCTCTGGGTGCCGAGGTTCAATACATCATTGGTTCTTGACCTTGAGATACAATGCTACGAGTAAAATGGTCTAAGCAAAGCAACATTCCATGGACGCTTCGTTTCTTCGCCAGCTTTGTCTGCCTTGTTCCCTCCGGGGGGCTGAGCGTCGATTAGATAATAGGCATCGTTATGCAATACTTTGCTTACAATGAATGGTCCCTCCCATGGAGGTGACAACTTGTGCATGTCGGCCGTGCGTTGCACCAGTCGGAGGACTAAATCTCCTTCTTTGAACACCCTTGGATTCACCTTCTTGCTGTGATATCGCCGCAGGTTCTGCTGATAAATAGCTGATCGTGATAGTGTCAATTCTCTGGCTTCTTCTAGCAGGTCTACAGTATCTTGCCGAGCAATCTCGTTTATCTCCGCGGTTGTATACTGAGTAACTCTTGGCGAGTCATATATTATATCGGCTGGAAGTACGGCCTCTGCCCCGTATACCAGAAAGAATGGTGTATAACCTGTTGATCTATTCGGAGTAGTCCTGAGGGTCCATAGTACGGCTGGGAGTTCCTCAATCCAACATCCTGCCGACCTCTGCAACGGTTCGACAAGTCGTGGTTTTATTCCTGATAGCACCAGTCCATTAGACCTTTCCACTTGCCCATTAGACGCTGGGTGAGCCACAGATGCAACATCTAGTCTTATGTGTTTCTCTCTGCAAAATCTGGTGAAGGCTCCTTCTGCAAAGTTTGTGCCATTATCTGTAATAATACTGTGCAGATACCCATATCTTAAGATAATATCTTTGAGAAATTTCATTGTTGTGGGCCCATCGCATTTCCTTATTGGTTTCACTTCAATCCATTTTGTGAACTTGTCCACCATAACCAATATGTGGGTCATTCCTCCTCGTGCCGGCTTAAATGGTCCCACCATATCTAAACCCCATACAGAAAATGGCCAAGTGATGGGTATTGTTTTTAACTCGGCCGATGGCATGTGTATTTTGGTTGCGTATCTCTGACACCCATTGCATTTTTCAACTAATTCTTTTGCTTCTTTCAATGTCGTCGGCCAATAAAATCCATGCCTAAATGCTTTGGCTACTAAGGCACGAGATGATGCATGGTGCCCACATTCTCCTTGGTGTATATTGTAGCATCCCAGTTGTGTAACACCTGTAATGCTACTTGATCTAGTAATAAAAGGACCACTTCCTACATATAATTGTTGCATCATCATCATATCATGCTCATGTCATCATGCCACCTTGCATTTGAGCATCATATAAAACCCCTTCTTGTTTGGTTCTTATCCCATGTGCATTATTAATTGTAGTTGCCTCTTGATATTGTATTTGGTTCTTGATATATTGTTAAATGCCCAAGTTGATTTGGGGGCATATCTCTTATTAACTCCACCACCTTTCTTTCACCACCTTATAATTCCACCATCCAACTAATATGAGCTTGGCATTTTAATTGAGTTTTACCTCTAGCTCATGTGGGTTGGGATGGATCACATTCTAGCTCCACATGCTCCCATGTATGCACCATGTTGTTTTCACAATATTGGTATATGAGAGACACATGGCCACCTTTGCATGCCTTGTGAGTGGAACCTTTCCTTAGTCTCCATATGTGTTGTTTTGGGGTTATCTCATGTTGGGATATTTTGTGGGCTTAATCAATATCTAGTGGCATACACACACTAGCAAGTTCCATTGTATCTCAGATATGGTCATCTCCATCTATTCCACATGAGACATCCTTTATAATTCTTTTTGCTTGGTCTTATTCCAATTTTTTTTGGGAATGCAAAATAATAATGCCATGTAATAACATCGTTTTCACAAGAATCATCAGGGCATTAAATATTCTGCATGGGCCATGCAAGTACCATCTTGTGCTTGTCTTTGGATTTTATCTGGTTTTTGGGTGGATCATCTCCATCTCTTTTTCTCTTTTGGCTTGCTATATGTTGATCTTGCATAAGACCTAAACCCCCACATCCTTCTCCCTCTCTCTTTCTTCTTGATCTTGCTTGACCTATGTTTGGAGCATGCATGCCTCACAAACCCTAGCTCTCCCCCTCTCTCTCTAATCCTCATCACCATACCCATCCTAGCTAAAAACCCTAAGCTACACCTAGTCTAAACAAAACACTAAGTAGTCCCCATCTCTCCCCTCAACAAACCCTAAACCTAACCTCCCCTCTCACCTCACCCATGCCTCTACACCTAGCTGCCACCTATCCCTCTCGGCCTCCCCCTCTCCCTGCATGAGGACCCCACCTAGACACCACCTCCATGCCGAGCTACCCACCCTCCTATCCAACCCTAGCCGAGCTTCCCCTACCCTAGACACCCGAGCCTACCCTCACCCTTTTCTTTCTCTCTCTCTGCATGCTAGCCCCACCTTGGCAGCCTCCCTCCCGTGCTCACGCCACCCCAGCCGTGCCTGCCCTGGCCCCATGCCGTGCACGTGAGGGGAGAGGATAAAGGTGGCCGAAGCCACCTCCCCTCTCCAACACGCCATCCCTCCCTCCCTTCGGTCCTATCCACCCCACAGCCTCCTCTGCCTCCCAGATCCAGCCCCAGAGTCCTGCCTCTCCTCTCCTTCCTTCCCACCACCGGCCAACCACCATCGCCGGCCACCATCTGCTTCGGCGTCGACCTGCAGAACGAGGAGGCGGCCGTGGAGTTGTGCGTGTCGAGGAAGAACCGGAGGCCCCTGCAGCCGCCCCGTGCACGGAACCGCGAGGAGGAGGAGCCCCCAGGAACCCTGCACGTCGGCGCCGCCCCGACAAACCCTAGCTCCAGTCCGGCAGCCCCGCCAACGATCGCGACCGCCCCAACCTGTACCGACCACACCAACACCACCGCGGTAAGCCCCTGACCCCCCTGGACATGCTCTGGCCCTGCCTCGTTTCCTACCGGCGGCGATCGTTCTGTCGAGCACCCTCGGTGCGCCCGTCGCCGCGTCTGCCCACTCGCTGCCGCGGCGCGCAACGTTTACCTAGCCCCGCTACTCTCCCCTGTCATCAACCACTCAGCCACCGCAGCGGTAGCCGCCCCCGCTGGCGCGCCCGTGGTCGCGGGATCGAGTCCGGCGCGTCCCTGTTTTCTCTGTCGCGCGGCTTTTTCAGTTCGTCAGACAACCGAGAAGAAAAATAGTAGCGTGTGCATATCACAGATAGCCTCGCCTCTTTTTTTTCCTCAACCCGCGGTCCCCATAGCCCTACATGCGTCTGAGCCGTTTTGCAAAAAGGTTCCTAGCTTAATAAGTTTTCCACCCGCGGTCCCTGGCTCGCCCGCGTGGCCTCAGCCGCCCAGTCAGCATGGCCCCACTGGTCATTGGCTGTGGCTAGGCTCTGTGCGGGTAACAAAAGGTTTTTCCAGAATCTGTTTAAATTCAACCTATTTCCAAATTAATTCAAATTCAAAATTAAATTTGTTATCTAAATAACTTTTGATTTATGTTTCCAAATTAAACAAATAATATATGTTTTGAGATCAGAAAACTGTGAGGATTTCAAATATGCTTTTCAAATTACCTTTTGCACATTTTAAATTCCAAGTTGATTATATTACAACAAATGCCACTGGAACTTATTAAATTAATAACTTTTGATTTAGAACTCCGAATTTAGCAAATGATATGTCTAAAATGATCAGCTCGACGAGACCTATCTGTTTATGCTATCCATGTTTTCAATTGCAGCATGCATCATATAAATCTATACTATACAGCAACTATTATGACAACAAATTTGATCCAGAACCCCATTAAAATGTTATTTCTTGTCTTCCACACCTCACCCATGCTATGCTACATTATTGCCATGCAACTTGTGCATCATTCATCATGGAATGATTGTTTGCTTGACGCATCTTATTCATATGCTTGTACACTATATTTATGTTGGCCCTTGTTTGTTTGGTTTTTCTCGGATAGACTCTGAGCAGGGGATATATCAAGAGAACCAGGAGCACTACCCAGATCCGTCTCTCGCTTCTACTGAGTTGCCAGGCAAGCACTTCCACATGCTTGCATACATACAGTACCTATTGTCTCTATCTTATTCTTGCATCATTGAGTCGCGATTGCATTAAATTGAATCCCAAGTATTGCATAGCCTTTACTTTAAACCCCACCAAGCTTGTTCCTCCATCCCATGAGCCATTACTACAGGAGTTGTTTTGAGCCATGCGAGTCGTGAAAACATGTGTAGGGTATGTGAGTCGATGGATAACGAGGTACCTAAACAACTTAACCTGAGTAGTAATGGGATAACTAATGAAAGTGGCACCGGTGAGCAACATCTGCTATTTGGTTTTTCCTGCTCACTTGTGTCCCGTAAGACCCCGAGTACTTGATTCCTGTTCCAAGATTTATTTGCGCTATCCACATCCGGGAGGCTTATGGGACCCCCCTGAGCCAGAGCTTGATTCAGTCTTATTTCTTGGGGCCACAAACTAGTTTGAGGTTTTATTTATTATCCTGTACTTATGCCATGCTTTACTGCTTTATTAAATTGTGCGACAGATACTTTGTCTGTTTTGGATCGGGACACGATTCGCGTGTCGACAAGCCCAGTTTTGGGTTCCCGATCGTTCTGACCGTATACCCAAACCTTGAGTCCGTTTGGTCGGCTAACCGTGGCGGGTAGCTTAATGGGGTGGCCCCTGAAATATTTCGAAATCTGTGATTGCTTTGTCGTGAAGGCCTCGTTGGGTTTTGATTTGGTTTTCGAGGTTGATCGAGTGTGTGTTGCTATTTGTGCACCCTGCGTAAAACTTTCTGAAAGCCGTGTCCGCGGTTATGGACTTGGAGCCTGATTTCTCGATCATAGACAAGCATAACTAAAGTACCGCTTTAATCGACTAAGTAATTTGACTAGTAAATAGTGCAACACTCATGGAATGGTTAATAAAATTGCCAGCGGATGGGGGTTGTTAAATCCGCTTCCTCGTTGGTAGCGAGGAGGATGGATCGGATGAGATTCTTTATTATAGCTGTTGTCATTATTTCACGGACATCCGTCTATCTTTGGTTAGGCGGATGGTTAGCGTATCTATAGAACTGCTAGGGTTTATCTTTTGCTGCAATTCGTCACCCAGTTGTGTCCCCTTTAGAGGCATTAAGACTTGCTGAGTACCCTTAGGTTCTCACACGATAAATTATTGGTTCAGATGAACAGGTACCCTCGCAGGACGGATACTGGGTGGAAGAGGCTGACGATGTGGGCAACGATCGTTCGGTGTAGAGATTCCGGGAACGGGGATCCGTGAGATCTGTGGGCGGGATGTGCTTATTTACATGGCATCTTATGCCGATTTTCTTCTTATCCGTACTCGGACTTGTTTTTCCGCTTCCGCTTGATACCCTGATGTGTGATGTATGAGGAATTATCCTAACATATTATATCTATCTAGGACATTTGAATCTTGCCGTATGGCGTTGCTATATTTCCTTTCTTTCTAGATGGTATGGCTCTGATGTACTCTTGTATGGTGGCTTGCATACATACCCACTTGTGTATGTAGTTGATCCCTTCGCCGATTCGCCCGTCTGGTCCCGATGAGATGGAAGTGGTTGGGGCGGCGAAAGGTCTACCCGTGAGTGGCTTTTGGGGCCCACCGTACTATTTCAACCACTACCGCTCATCCAGCCTTGTATCTAGGGCGTAATTCACGGTAGTTACAATTGGTATCGAGCCATCCCGACCTTGAGGTCTCAACCAAGCGTGTCGGTCTAGCAAATATTTTGGTAATTACGTATACTAGGGAAAAACAAAAGCGAGTAGGACTGCTTCCACTTTTCTTCTTACCCACCCACCCTTTTACGGTAAGGAAGTGCGTTTTCAATCCTCTTCTTAAAATTCAAACTAGGATTCACGTGTTCTGGGTTTCCGTAGTACCATAGGTTGTGTGTGTGTGTGTCTGTGTGTGTAATCCCTTGTCTATCTGCTGCATCCAAGTTGTTATCTAATCAGCCTTTGGTTATCAACTGTTGGTACATTCCATACTGACAGGCTTTTGCAAACCGACGCAATCTGTCTTACTCTTTGTATCCGACGTTATCTTGTTTGGGGTGTTCGTTTCCGTAGTTACCAATCTTTAGGTTCAACGTGAGAAGAAGGGTTAGGATATGTGTTCCACTTGTTCATGCGGAGTAATGATTCGAGTGCGAGATGGAGTCGACCATACCACTACTCTTATCATTCGCTTTTGTATATTGAATCGGTAGAGTCACTAATCTTGATTCGTTAAGTAATTTTAGCATCTATTGGTATTTTAATGCGAAATTTGTGAAAAAATTTTCTTTAATATATTTGTGTACCACACTCCTTTTCGATCGTGTGCGATATGCTTAATATCTTTTAGGTGCTTTGAACTTTGTTGATATTTTAATATCATCTCGATAATTGTAACCTTTAATCTTGGTTAATTCCATCTTGGTACTATTTTGGATTATTATCATTCTCCATTATAATCTTGACTTGTGTTTTATATCAATGACAAGATGGCTCCACCACGCCGTTCGATGAGGACATACCACAGGCTGGGCTCATGTTGTCAAACATCGCCAATGCTTTGGCAGCAATGCAGAACAGTGACGCTTTGAGGAGAGTGTTGAGGAGCAGTTTGCTCCACTCCTCCACCTCCCAAGGAGGAGACATCAAGAGCTTCTGAAATTCAACCCTCGTCGGTTTGATGTTTACGATCGACCCTGGGCCGCGGATGATTGGCGTGAGATGTCAAGGTTGCTCGAGGCGCTGATGTTCGGGCGAGTGGGTCAAGTGTGCTACTCACCTTACGAAGGAGATGCAGCTCTCTGGTGGGAGAATTACTTGAAGGCAAGCACGGGTTTTCAGCCCACTTGGAGAGGTTCCTTTGGGCGTTCAAGGAGCAGTTTCTGTAAATTGTTATGGAAAGGATGAAGGAGGCTTTTCTCAACTGAAGCAAGGAAATGATAACGTCAACACCTACATCAGAACTTCATGAATCTCTCTCGTTATGGTGGCGATGAGGTGTCGATGACAAGAAGAAGCGAAGAGGTTCGTGCAAGGGCTCAATGCATCGATCAAGTATGCAATCACACATGCAAGGCCGACATCTTTCACGGAACTACAGCACACACCGCAAGAGGAAGCAAGCGAGCAAGTGTTTGAGAGTCCAAGAAACACACGAGGGATGCATCAAGCTCTGCGATTATGGCAGCTCCTTCTAAGCGGCGTGTCGGGTTCCTAACACCCCACCGCTCCGGCTCCACCAAGACACGCAGTTACGCGTCAAGGCCACCAAACTTCACCACTGCGGCTCCGGGGCTACAACCACCACTACCACAGGCGCTGGCGTGAGTCCACAGCTACGTTGCTCCACGTCCTCACGGTGCACGCTTCACGTGTGGAGATCTGGACATCCCCACTGGGCTGTCGATGAAGAACAAAGCTCTCCTCCACCCCGCCAAGATCTGCAGCAAGCTCTCCTATGGTTCGTGCACCACCACCTCGGGCTCTCAACATCAACACCAAGCCGGGTCTGCGGTTCGTGCCAACTGTGTCAACGCCACTCAAGCTGAGCATGCACCTGGAGTTGTGATGGGTATGCTTTCCGTTAACTCAGTCCCTGCACGAGTTTTGTTTGATTCTGGTGCATCGCATTCTTTTGTTTCTCACAAGTTTGCAAATGAGAATGAGTTAGCAATGGATCCTATTCTTAAGCGGCTAATGGTCCTTTCTCCTGGAGCAAATATGATAGCATCTAAGATCAGCCATGGCAATCAAATTGAGATTGGTGGTTCTTCGTTCTCGGCTTCTTTAATTGTTCTGGGCAATTCTGACATTGATTTCATCTTGGGCATGGATTGGTTAACAGCAAATGCAGTTGTGATTGATTGTCTTTGAGCTCGGTTTCACGAAGATTCTGAAGGCCATATAGTCTTTTCTCCAAGTCATCTCCTGCTGTCCAGCTCTTCTCTTTGGGCTCTGAATGATGATGCTATGGAAGCTATTGAGTGTACGGTGGTCTGTGAGTTCGGATGTTTTTCCTGAAGAGTTGCCGGGTATGCCTCCGGATCGTGAGGTTGAGTTTGTGATTGAGCTTGAACCTGGAATGGCTCCTATCTCCAAGCGGCCTTATAAAATGGGTCCTTCTGAGTTGGCTGAACTCAAACGACAACTTGATGAATAAGAGAAGTTGGGTTTCATTCAACCAAGATGCCGTCTTGGGGTAGCCCAACAATCTTTGTGAAGAAGCGTGGCGGGACCGATAGACTATGTGTTGACTACGGGCTCTCAATGCTAAAACCATCAAGAACAAATATCCTCCAGCGGATTAATGATCTTTTCGATCGGCTAGTTGGAGTGTGGTGTTCTCTAAGCTGGACTTGAGAAGTGGTTATCACCAAATCAAGATTCGCAAGGAAGATGTGCCCAAACAGCTTTCACCCGGTATGGCCTGTATGAGTACACGGTCATGTCTTTCGGTCTCACCAACGCACCTGCTACCTTCTCGAGGCTGATGAACTCGGTTTTCATGGAGTACCTTGATAAGTTCGTTGTGGTCTATCTGGATGACATCCTGGTCTATTCTAAGTCCAAGGAAGAGCATGAAGAACACCTGCGGTGTGTCCTAAACAAGCTTCGTGAGAACCGTTTGTATGCAAAGTTCTCAAAGTGTGAGTTTTGGCTGCCTGAAGTAACATATCTTGGTCATGTCATCTCTGCCAAGGGCATTGCAGTCAACCCGGAAACTGTGAAGACAATAGTTGAATGGCTTCCTCCTGTTAATGTCAAAGAAGTGCGGAGTTTTCTTGGTTTGGCTAGCTATTGCGTCGCTTCGTTCAGAACTTCTCAAAGATAGCGAAGCCTCTTACCGATCTCCTCAAGAAAGGCAAGAAATACCTGTGGACTCCTGCGTGTCAAGCAAGTTTTGAGACACTCAAAAAGAAGCTCACTTCCACACCAGTCTTGGTTCCTCCGGATACAACTAAGCCTTTCCAGATATTTTGCGACGCCTCTTTGCAAGGATTGGGTGCGGTCCTTATGCAAGAGAAGCAAGTGGTTGCTTATGCCTCTCGACAGTTGAAGACGCATGAGATCAACTATCCCACACATGACCTCGAGCTCGCAGCAGTGGTCTTTGCTTTGAAGCTATGGAGGCACTACTTGCTGGGCAACCGTTGTGAGATCTTTTCTGACCACAAGAGTTTGAAGTATATCTTCACTCAGCCTGATCTCAACCTTCGGCAGAGGAGATGGATTGAAGCAATCAATGACTTTGATTTGACCATCAACTACACTCCAGGCAAAGCTAACGTCATGGCCGATGCGCTTAGCCGTAAAGCTTATGTCAACAACCTCATGATGGAAGAGAAGCAACCTCTCTTGTGCGAGGAATTCCGTCAGCTCAACCTGGAAATTGTGGAACAAGGGCATCTCCTGAACCTTCTGGCTACTCCTCTCTTGGAAGAAAAGATTCGCTCTCGTCAGCTTGGTGATCCGCACACCAAAAAGATCATCTCTAAACTTGAGCTTCCGAAGTATGAGTCCTTCCACGTTGATGATCAAGGCACGCTTTTCTTTGAACACCGGATGTTTGTTCCGAACTACCCAGGTTTGAGAGCAAGTTCTCAAGGAGGCGCATGATTCGGTTCTTTCTATCCATCCTGGCAGCACAAAGATGTACATGGACTTGAAAACACAATCTTGGTGGCACAGGTTGAAGCGGTATTGTGCCAAGTATGTCTCGAGTGTGATGTACGCATGAGTAAAAGTTGTCCATCAGAAACCATTCGGTCTTCTACAGCCATTGAAACCTCCGGAATGGAAATGGGAGAAAGTAGAGATGGATTTCATCACTGGCTTTCCAAGGTCGCAGAAGGGCAACAATGCAATTTTTGTTGTCATCGACAGGCTTTCTAAAGTGGCTCATTTCTTCCCAGTCAAGGAAACAATTTCTGGAATTGGTTGGTGAGCTCTATATCAACATAATTGTCTCTCTGTATGGGGTTCCGCTTGAAATCAGTTCAGACCGTGGAAGCATCTTCACTTCAAAGTTCTGGGAGAGTTTCCAAAATGCTTTGGGAACAAAGTTGAACTTCAGCACTGCTTACCACCCTCAGTCGCAAGGACAAGTGGAAAGGATCAATCAGATTCTGGAGGATATGCTTCGGGCTTGCGTCATCTCTTTTGGCATGAAGTGGGAGGAATGCCTTCCATATGCTGAATTCTCCTACAACAACAGCTTCCAGAAGAGTCTGAAGATGGCACCATTTGAGGCTCTCTATGGTCGCAAGTGCAGAACTCCGATTGGTTGGTCAGGTGCAGGAGAAAGAATTTGGTTTGGCCCTGACATTGTAACTCAAGCAGAGGAGAAGGTGTATATCATTCTTGAGAACCTGAAGATTGCTCAAAGTCGACAGAAGAGCAACTATGACAGGAAGCACACGGATATGGTGTATGCCCCGGGTGATCTCGTGTACCTTCGTGTTACTCCCATGAGAGAGGAACACCGCTTTGGTATCAAAGGAAAGTTGGCTCCTAGATACATCGGTCCTTTCAAGATACGTGGTAGAAGAGGAGAAGTTGCTTATGCACTGAGCTTAGGAAAACCTCAAAGTCCATGATGTTTTCCATCTCTCACTCAAGAAGTGCTTCAAAGATCCCGGCAGGACCGTGGATCATGAGCTAATCGATCTCAAGAAGACTGTCTTATCAAGAACACCCCCAAAATCCTTGAGACCCGAGAAGAAGGACTGCAACAAGTCCATCAAGTTCTGCAAGGTGCAGTGGTCACACCATTCTGTGGACGAATCCACTTGGGAGCGTGAAGATGAACTCCGTGCCAACCATCCTACCCTCTTCGTGTCTTCTTCTTCCTAGAATCTCGGGGCGAGATTCCTGTTTAGTGGGGGAGAGTTGTAGCATCCCAGTTGTCTAACACCTGTAATGCTACTTGATCTAGTAATAAAAGGACCACTTCCTACATATAATTGTTGCATCATCATCATATCATGCTCATGTCATCATGCCACCTTGCATTTGAGCATCATATAAAACCCCTTCTTGTTTGGTTCTTATCTCATGTGCATTATTAATTGTAGTTGCCTCTTGATATTGTATTTGGTTCTTGATATATTGTTAAATGCCCAAGTTGATTTGGGGGCATATCTCTTATTAACTCCACCACCTTTCTTTCACCACCTTATAATTCCACCATCCAACTAATATGAGCTTGGCATTTTAATTGAGTTTTACCTCTAGCTCATGTGGGTTGGGATGGATCACATTCTAGCTCCACATGCTCCCATGTATGCACCATGTTGTTTTCACAATATTGGTATATGAGAGCCACATGGCCACCTTTGCATGCCTTGTGAGTGGAACCTTTCCTTAGTCTCCATATGTGTAGTTTTGGGGTTATCATTGTAGGGGTTCGTAGCATGGAAAAACAAAATTTTTCTATCGCATACAAACAAACAAGCCAAGATCTATCTACTAGATTGTAGCAACGAGTCGATGGAATAACTTACCCTCGAAGATTCCAAAGCGGTTGATTCTCGTGGGTGATGTAGTCGTACTTCGATCTCAAGATCGTAGTAGACGATCCTTCGACGAAGACCTTCCTCTCCTTGTTCCAGGCAGCGGAGGTTGTAGCACTCTCCTCGCGATTGGCGTGGTGCAGGAAGTAGAGGGAGATCCAGAGGCGCCTTTTAAGCGGTGCGAGTATGGTGGAGCTTATGAGAGGCTATTAGTGGTCTAGTAATTAGACACACCAATTAGAAGGCTCTAAACCAATTAGAAGGCTCTAAACTTTGGCTAAAGCAATTAGAAGCTCTAAACCAAAACGGCTCTAACAGGAGATCTAGAATAGAAAGTTATGTGTCTATGGGAGCCCTGCCCTCCTTATGGGAGGGGGGTGGCTGGCCAGGAGGGAGGAGTCCCTCCCAACTCGGACCAGGCTTGGCGCACAGGAGTCCAACTCCTCCTCAGTTGGTTCCAACTCCTCTTGCTTGTTTCCTGTTTCAGCTTGTTTTGGCGGTTTGACTTTCTTGGACATTTGACTTTCTGTTTTAGGATTCAATTTAATCCTTTATTTGGGACAGCAAGAACACTTAGTACATGATGCAATCATTCCAATATGTAATGACACATTCATGTACCCTTCCCCGGAAATCCGAACCTTCTAGAACACTCATGATGAAACACGGAATCATTCCCGAACTCAGCGGGACTTTCCTTATATGAATCTTATTCTCGGACCATTCGGATCACCTCGTGATATCCGGATCCCATCCGAGACTCGAACAACATTCGGTCTCTTTCTCATAATACCATAACTACTCAAACAACGTCGAATCCTTATGTGTCTCCTACGGTTCGTGAATTATGCGGACATGATCGAGACACTTCTCGAACAATAACCAATAGAGAATCTGAAATTCATATGGCTCCCCATATTTCTCGATTACTTTGCGATCGAATGAACCACTTACATACGATACCAATTTCCCTTTGTCTCACGATATATTACTTATCCGGTTATGATCGTCGGTATCTCTGCATACCTAGTTCAACCTCGCATCGATAAGTACTCTTTTCTCGTTCCGTGATATGTGATCCCTTGTGACCAAGTCACATGCTTGCAAGCTAATTGGATGACATTCCACCGAGAGGGCAGAGTATATCTATCCGTCATATGGATGGACAAATCCCTCTTGATCCATGTGTTTCAACCAATACTTTCGAACACTCAATGCCACTTTTATAGCCACCACATTACGGTGTGGTGTTTGATGACATCAAAGCATCCATCCGGTAAAGGTGATATGCATGATCTCATGGTCGAAGGAATTAGGTTACTATGTATCGAAAGCATATAGCAATTGAACTATTGAAATGACTTGATCTTTATGCTACGCTTATCTATAGGAGTATGTCCATCACATCATTCTCCTAATGATATGATCCTGTTAATAACATCTCTATGTTCATGATCAGAAACCATGATCATATATTAACCAACAAGCTAGTTTAACAAGAG
Organism: Avena longiglumis; assembly: GCA_030063025.1. NCBI lineage: Eukaryota > Viridiplantae > Streptophyta > Magnoliopsida > Poales > Poaceae > Avena > Avena longiglumis. Next base: position 361,940,948 of record CP125976.1, read on the forward strand.
GCTTTACTAGGGACTCTTATTTTAGTTTACAAATCACACAAGTATTAATGTTTCGGTTAATACAATTTTAGCATGGTATGTAAACATTTATCATAAGTGTGAAGATATGATAATAACCACTTTATTATTGCCTCTTGGGCATATCTCCAACAGTCTCCCACTTGCACTAGAGTCAATAATCTAGTTTCAAACCTTTGTGTATTCAACACCTATGGCTTTACGGTGTTGTATGTACACGATTGCTAGTGGTCAGCGATCTCGGATCGACACTTCCAGTCCGTGTGTAATTGCATGTCTTTGCGTCTTCACGCATCACTCATTCTCTAATGAGATGGCTTTGTATAAATTTGGTCTTTGTGTGACCTTTAGTTCTTTGGAGTTAAAACATGTTGATAATATTGTACAATATATCTTCATAGTATTATCCTTGTGAACTACACCTAGTTTGATAACAAACTACTTGACACAAATGCCCTCTTTGCTTGCTAAAATAGCAGTCATATACTTAGCCTTTTGTTGTAGTATCATCACAATGTCTTAACTTTGGAACTCATCCAAATCCATTATGGAACTCACATTCCATTATATTGTGCCACCCTTAGTTTAGATTGAGATAAACTTAATTTGTACTTTGTGACAAAGCTAGTATCAATGTAGTACTTTTACAATGAACTAACCATCTATTTGTCAATTCTACAAATATTATACTCTTAGTTCTTCCAAAATATCATAAGAATATCCTTACTATTGTCCAATGATCATCTTACAAATCATTACGGTATATGCTCACAACATTTAGAGCATAGGACATATCTGGTTGTACATATCACAAGATATGATATAAATACTCTTTGTGATTTTATACATCAAGTATCAATCTATACTTGATTATTTGTTTCACTTTACCAAATGTCAATACACTTGAATATATCATCAACATTGAATTTATTCAATCCTTTCTCGTTTGACAAGAACCTCTCTTGTAGTTTCTATATTGAACTCATTCAATATCTTGTCTATATACAGCAACCATATTAGTCTATTGATGCCAAATATTTGGGTTTTGCCTAAGTCTTTCATCAGGATGAAATTCTTAATATGTGTTAATAAAAGATACATTATTTCCAATCAACAATATGTCTTCCACATAATGTATTAGAAATATGTCTTAGCGCTCCACTTAATTTCTTGCAAATGCAAGCATCTTCATTGTCTCGATGAAATTAAACTCTTTTAACAGTTTCATCATAGTGAAGATTCCAACTCATGATGCTCACTTCAACCATTGAAGTTTGCATATGCTTTTAGCATCCTTTGAATTAACAAAACCCTATGGACCGTGTTATGCATGTCCTAGGTAACGATTCTATTAGAAGAACTTGTTTTGTTTATTCAACTACCATATAACAAATTATATGTAGTGGTTGCTACATTAATCCGTCTAGACTAAATATCACTATGAGATCAAATCTTGTCATAGTCAACCTTTGAACATTGTTGTGAACTCTTTCCCAACGTGTCGACTATTTCATAGATGTGAAACATCCATGTCTATTTCTTTATAGATCCGACACAACTATAAGGTCTTACACCTTTCTCGAGGGTCCTTCAAGTTCAAAACTTGATTTTCTTGTGTATGGAACTATCACGGATTTTATGGCTTCAAGCCATTTTACGGAGTCGGGCCATCATCGCTTCTTTGCATGTAGTCGGTTCATTATTCTCAAATAATGGTTCAACCCTCAAATCTTGGTATTTGATTGTTTATCCGACCTACTTGTTTCAATAGGAACTTGGATCTCCGTGACCACAACCTTTGAGGTCGTGAGCCATGAGCTTTGTTCTGCCTAACACTTTTTTCTGCGCAACTCTGCACATATAGCTAAGGTTCTTTCAACCTTATCAAAGTTCTATTGTCCTCCACTTAACTTTTCACGAAAAATTCCTTCTCAAAGAAACTTGGCGTTTTAAGTGACAAACACTTTTGTCTACGGTGTTATGGAGGAATACTTAATAGTTATTGAAATAACATACAAAGACAGGTTTATCCGACTTTGGTTGCAAAACATCTTTCTTATGCAAAGCATACCAATGTTTAAGAAATGACGACTTGGGTTTAATCCCAAACCATAACTTTATATGGTGTCATTTCAACGGATTATGATGAAGCTCTTTTATTGGAAAACGGTAATCTCTAAAGCTTTTAATCTTTAAAAAATAACGGCAGTTTTATGAATTATACCTTTGATCTTACCATGTCAAACAAGGTTTAATTACATACCTCGACGCCCCATACCCTTATGGTGTTTGGAAATGCAAATCCGGAACAATTCCTTAAATCTTAGGTATTATGCTAAACTCGTAACTCAAATATCTCCTTTATGATCTTATCATAAACTATTTATATTTTTGTTACAATGATTTTGCACTTCATCTTGAAAGTCCTTGAACCTTTCAAATGTTTCACACTTCATCCTTATTAAGTAAATATTCATATATTCACTCAAATTTTGGAGAAAGTATGAAGTTGAAATCCATCGCTTTTGACTACACATGATGGTCTTTGTACAACAATATGTACAATTTCCAATAAGCTAGTCATTCGTTCCTTTTGGCCTATGAACGAAGTTTTAATTATCTCTAGGAAAGTTTCTGGCGTCATGTGATCAAAAATCAAAAGACTCCAAAATTCCATCCACATGGAGTTTCTTCATGTGTTCTTTCAATATAATTTAAGCGGCGATGTCACTTCCTAAGTGATCTTTTCAATCAATTTGTCTTTCGACATCTTTAGCATTAGCTTTATGGATGTGATTTTTCCAACGAGATTTGTGAATCATCCATCTTTTATGGATTACGGCAATTATTTGAACAACCCTTTTGTTCTCATAACACTGATAAAACAAATCTTGAAGGCAAGCTTTGATGTTTAACGAACAACAATAACCCTTTATTTGTTCTCGATGAACATCATCACATATTCTTTGCTAATTACTTAGGCCATTGTAGTTCATGAATTACATTGTTTTGTATGACGATTCATACCAACAAATTCAGTATTAAATACTTAAGAACCACATTGTTTAATAAGCAAAGAATATAGCCATAACATGTATATCATCTATATACTTAAACTGAACAATTCTAGTCTTTTCCTTTCTGCCATATATTTATGAGATTCTCTTTCAGTATTTCCTATTACATTTGAAAGAATCTATCAACATCAATAGTGGAGTCATACATATGACATATAGTCCAAAGCGTGTATAGTTAAATACCAATGTCTTTGGACTTGCACTTTGAAGTAGATCACCATCATCAAATGATTGGTGTTCTTTCAAATTCCTTTATTTAGTAATCTTCTTGGTGTAGTAAACATTTTACCTACATCAAATATTCATCCTTATCATGGAATCGTCCATGATCAAACTACTTTTAGCTTGTAACGGTGAATCGCAAGTATAATGTTGCTCAAAACCTTTTTGGAGGATTAGAACAACTAGTGTCTCCAACCTTTTTGCAAATTCTCATCAAATATGAGAACATGACTTTTGCCATATTATACTCTATCATGTTGCAACCAAAACTTTGTTTCAGATATCACAATCTATTCCACTAATTGTGGTTTCTGAATCACATTGTTCATATCCTATATAACCTTGATATTAAGAGAAGCCTTTGAATATCAAGAATCATGGAGACAAACATGATACTTATATACTAACATTGGAATTGTTACTCTTTTAATACCAATTATTAAATTTCATGGAGTAACTGAACTTCTTGAAAGTTTGCAATAGGACTTTTAAACTTTAGATTAACACTTCAAAACAATACGATACCATAAAGTAACTAACCAGAATTCTATAGCTCTATCATCTCAATTATAACTAAGCGCAAGGTGGTAGCGGATGCCAATGACTACAACAACTATGCAAATTCACTTTGATTTAGTTTATGATAAATTGAGTTCTAATTAATAATTAAATTAATCTAGGTGAACTCCCTCAAAACAATATCCCTCACATTGTTTTAGTGATCACATGAACCAAATCCACCACATCAAAACCGATCATCACGAGAGTTGATATAGCTTCAATGGCGAACAATCGACATGTTCATCATATCTACTATATGACTCATGCTCTACCTTTGGTAATCCGTGTTCACGAGGCCATGTATGCTAGGCTCGTCAAGATCAAACCTTAGTTTCTGCATGAGCAAATGCTTGCTCACGTTGTATACACTTGAATCTAGCACCGATCATCACGTGGTGTTTCAAACAACAAGCTTTAGCAGTGCTAACTAAGGGTGAACACTTTATGATTTGAAATTCATGTGCATGAGGATCATCTTATAATGCTACCGTGTCTACTAAGCAATACAAGATGCATAAAGGATTAACATCACATGCAATTCATAATATGTGATATGATATGGCCTTTCTTCTTTGTGCTTCCGATCTCCATCTTCCGGACGAACATGATCTCCATCATCAGGCATTGCATCAAGGTCAATGACGCTTCTCCATGGTTGTCGTCCACGGCTTCAACTATTACAACTACTTTGAATAGACACCTGGTCTTAACATAAATTAAAGACAACCATATGGCTCCTGCGGTTGTCGACTTACAATAAGGAACATTGCATACATCAAATATAATCACAATCATGGCCATATCACATCATTTGCACACCGCAAAACAAAGTTAGGCTTCTACTTTCTTTGCATATTTTACGTGGTTTGGGGCTTTCAATAAGTGTCGTTCTAACTTACGAACAAGAACCACAACATTGATACTAGTATTGTCAATCACCGTTGTAAATTGGATCTTAACTATGCTAGGAGAAACATGCACCATAAAGCCACTTATGCAATACAAGTTACATGTCAAGCGTGGAGCAAGTCTCATGAACGATGTCATGTAAGGTTAGCCCGCTTCATCCCAACATACCGCAAGATACAAAGTACAAGAAGCAATCGACAATAAAAGCATCAACGCCCACAATGACCATTGTGTTCTACTCGTCTGATCTACATATAGACACGGCTCGATACCCTTGTGAGGGGTTCGTAGCATGGAAAAACAAAATTTTCTATCGCATACAAACAAACAAGCCAAGATCTATCTACTAGATTGTAGCAACGTCGATGGAATAACTTACCTCGAAGATTCCAAAGCGGTTAACGAGAGCGATTCGTGGGTGATGTAGTCGTACACTTCCGATCTCAAGATCGTGTAGCGATCCTTCCATCGGTCACACGTGAAGACCTTCCTCTCCTTGTTCCGGAGGTTGTAGCACTCTCCTCGATTAAAAAGACAACGGCGTGGTACAGGAAGTAGAGGGGAGATCCGCAGGGCGCCTTTTTAAGCCCAAGCAGTATGGTGGAGCTTATGAGAGGCTATTAGTGGTCTAGTAATTAGACACACCAATTAGAAGGCTCTAAACCAATTAGAAGGCTCTAAACCGGCTAAAGCAATTAGAAGCTCTAAACCAAAACGGCTCTAAACCGGAGATCTAGAATAGAAAGTTATGTGTCTATGGGAGCCCTGCCCCTCCTTATATGGGAGGGGGTCCTTGGCGCCAGGAGGGAGGAGTCCCTCCCAACTCGGACCAGGCTTGGGCGGCCGGAGGAGTCCAACTCCTCCTCGGTTGGTTCCAACTCCTCTTGCTTGTTTCCCAGTTTCTTGTTTTGGCGGTTTGACTTTCAAACTGGACATTTGACTTTTCTGTTTTAGGATTCAATTTAATCCTTTATTTGGGACAAAGAACACTTAGTACATGATGCAATCATTCCAATATGTAATGACACATTCATGTACCCTTCCCCAGTCTTAGGACAATCGAACCTTCTAGAACACTCCGATGAAAACACGAATCATTCCCGAACTCAAACAGGACTTTCCTTATATGAATCTTATTCTCGGACCATTCCGGATCACCTCGTGATATCCGGATCCCATCCGAGACTCGAACAACATTCGGTCTCTTTCTCATAATACCATAACTACTCAAACAACGTCGAATCCTTAAGTGTGTCTCCCTACGGTTCGTGAATTATGCGGACATGATCGAGACACTTCTCGAACAATAACCAATAGAGGAATCGGAAATTCATATGGCTCCACATATTTCTCGATTACTTTGCGATCGAATGAACCACTTACATACGATACCAATTTCCCTTTGTCTCACGATATGTTACTTATCCGAGGTTATGATGCGGTATCTCGCATACCTAGTTCAACCTCGTTCTTGATAAGTACTCTTTTCTCGTTCCCGTGATATGTGATCCCTTGTGACCAAGTCACATGCTTGCAAGCTAATTGGATGACATTCCACCGAGAGGGCCCAGTATATCTATCCGTCATATGGATGGACAAATCCACTCTTGATCCATGTGTTTCAACCAATACTTTCCGAACACTCAATGCCACTTTTATAGCCACCTGTTACGGTGTGGTGTTTGATGACATCAAAGCATCCATCCGGTAAAGGTGATATGCATGATCTCATGGTCGAAGGAATTAGGTTACTATGTATCATAAAGCATATAGCAATTGAACTATTGAAATGACTTGATCTTTATGCTACGCTTATCTATAGGAGTATGTCCATCACATCATTCTCCTAATGATATGATCCTGTTGTTAATAACATCTCTATGTTCATGATCAGGAAACCATGATCATATATTAACCAACAAGCTAGTTTAACAAGAGGCTTTACTAGGGACTCTTATTTTAGTTTACAAATCACACAAGTATTAATGTTTCCGGTTAATACAATTTTAGCATGGTATGTAAACATTTATCATAAGTGTGAAGATATGATAATAACCACTTTATTATTGCCTCTTGGGCATATCTCCAACAATCATCATGTTGGGATATTTTGTGGGCTTAATCAATATCTAGTGGCATACACACACTAGCAAGTTCCATTGTATCTCAGATATGGTCATCTCCATCTATTCCACATGAGACATCCTTTATAATTCTTTTTGCTTGGTCTTATTCCAATTTTTTTTGGGAATGCAAAATAATAATGCCATGTAATAACATCGTTTTCACAAGAATCATCAGGGCATTAAATATTCTGCATGGGCCATGCAAGTACCATCTTGTGCTTGTCTTTGGATTTTATCTGGTTTTTGGGTGGATCATCTCCATCTCTTTTTCTCTTTTGGCTTGCTATATGTTGATCTTGCATAAGCCCTAAACCCCCACATCCTTCTCCCTCTCTCTTTCTTCTTGATCTTGCTTGACCTATGTTTGGAGCATGCATGCCTCACAAACCCTAGCTCTCCCCCTCTCTCTTTAATCCTCATCACCATACCCATCCTAGCTAAAAACCCTAAGCTACACCTAGTCTAAACAAAACACTAAGTAGTCCCCATCTCTCCCCTCAACAAACCCTAAACCTAACCTCCCCTCTCACCTCACCCATGCCTCTACACCTAGCTGCCACCTATCCCTCTCGGCCTCCCCTCTCCTGCCGCATGAGGACCCCACCTAGACACCACCTCCATGCCGAGCTACCCACCCTCCTATCCAACCCTAGCCGAGCTTCCCCTACCCTAGACACCCGAGCCTACCCTCACCCTTTTCTTTCTCTCTCTCTACATGCTAGCCCCACCTTGGCAGCCTCCCTCCCGTGCTCACGCCACCCCCAGTAGTGCCTCGGCCCCATGCAGTGCACGTGAGGGAGAGGATAAAGGTGGCAAGCCACCTCCCTCTCCACACGCCATCCCTCCTCCCTTCGGTCCTATCCACCCCAGCCTCCTCTCGCCTCCCAGATCCAGCCCTGTAGTCCTGCCTCTCCTTCCTTCCCACCACCGGCCAACCACCATCGCCACCACCATCCGCCAAGGCCGACTGCAGAACGAGGAGGCCGTGGAGTTGTGCGTGTCGAGGAAGAACCGAGGCCTCAGCCGCCTCTGCACGAACCGCGGAGGGAGGAGCCCCAGAACCCCGCACGCCGACGCCGCCCCAACAAACCCTAGCTCCGGTCCGCAGCCCCGCGATCGCGACCGCCCCAACCTGTACCGACCACACCAACACCACCGCGGTAAGCCCCTGACCCCCCTGGACATGCTCTGGCCCTGCCTCGTTTCCTACCGGCGGCGATCGTTCTGTCGAGCACCCTCGGTGCGCCCGTCGCCGCGTCTGCCCACTCGCTGCCGCGGCGCGCAACGTTTACCTAGCCCCGCTACTCTCCCCTGTCAACAACCACTCAGCCACCGCAGCGGTAGCCGCCCCCGCTGGCGCGCCCGTGGTCGCGGGATCGAGTCCGGCGCGCCCCTGTTTTCTCTGTCGCGCGGCTTTTTCAGTTCGTCAGACAACCGAGAAGAAAAACAGTAGCGTGTGCATATCACAGATAGCCCCCTGGCCTTCTTTTTCCTCAACCCGCAGTCCCCATAGCCCTACCTGTCTGTGCCCCGAGCCGTTTTGCAAAAAGGATCCTAGCTTAATAAGTTTTCCACCCGCGGTCCCTGGCTCGCCCGCGTGGCCTCAGCCGCCCAGTCAGCATGGCCCCACTGGTCATTGGCTGTGGCTAGGCTCTGTGCGGGTAACAAAAGGTTTTTCCAGAATCTGTTTAAATTCAACCTATTTCCAAATTAATTCAAATTCAAAATTAAATTTGTTATCTAAATAACTTTTGATTTATGTTTCCAAATTAAACAAATAATATATGTTTTGAGATCAGAAAACTGTGAGGATTTCAAATATGCTTTTCAAATTACCTTTTGCACATTTTAAATTCCAAGTTGATTATATTACAACAAATGCCACTGGAACTTATTAAATTAATAACTTTTGATTTAGAACTCCGAATTTAGCAAATGATATGTCTAAAATGATCAGCTCGACGAGACCTATCTGTTTATGCTATACATGTTTTCAATTGCAGCATGCATCATATAAATCTATACTATACAGCAACTATTATGACAACAAATTTGATCCAGAACCCCATTAAAATGTTATTTCTTGTCTTCCACACCTCACCCATGCTATGCTACATTATTGCCATGCAACTTGTGCATCATTCATCATGGCATGATTGTTTGCTTGACGCATCTTATTCATATGCTTGTGCACTATATTTATGTTGGCCCTTGTTTGTTTGGTTTTTCTCGGATAGACTCTGAGCAGGGGATATATCAAGAGAACCAGGAGCACTACCCAGATCCGTCTCTCGCTTCTTGAGTTGTGCAAGCACTTCCACATGCTTGCATACATACAATACCTATTGCCTCTATCTTATTCTTGCATCATTGAGTCGCGATTGCATTAAATTGAATCCCAAGTATTGCATAGCCTTTACTTTAAACCCCACCAAGCTTGTTCCTCCATCCCATGAGCCATTACTACAGGAGTTGTTTTGAGCCATGCGAGTCGTAGAACAGCATGTGTAGGGTATGTGAGAGTCTGATGGATAACGAGGTACCTAAACAACTTAACCTGAGTAGTAATGGGATAACTAATGAAAGTGGCACCGGTGAGCAACATCTGCTATTTGGTTTTTCTGCTCACTTGTGTCCGTAAGACCCCGAGTACTTGATTCTGTTCCAAGATTTATTCGCTATCCACATCCGGAGGCTTATGGGACCCCCGAGCCAAAGCTTGATTCATCTTATTTCTTGGGGCCAAACTAGTTTGAGGTTTTATTTATTATCTGTACTTATGCCATGCTTTATGCTTTATTAAATTGTGCGTGAGATAGCACTGTATTGTTTGGATCGGGACACGATTCCGCGGTGTCGACAAGCCCGCTTTTGGGTTCCCAATCGTTCACAGTATACCCAAACCTTGAGTCCGTTTGAGTCGGCTAGCTTGTATGGCGGGTAGCTTAATGGGGTGGCCCCAAATATTTCAAATCCTGTGATTGCTTTGTCGTGAAGGCCTCGTTGGTTTTGATTTGGTTTTTCCGAGGTTGATCGAGTGTGTGTTGCTATTTGTGCACCCCTGCAGGGTAAAACTTTCTGAAAGCCGTGTCCGCGGTTATGGACGACTTGGAGCACAGTTTCTCGATCATAGACAAGCATAACTAAAGTACCGCTTTAAATCTGACTAAGTAATTTGACTAGTAAATAGTGCAACACTCATGGAATGGTTAATAAAATTGCCAACGGATGGGGGTTGTTCGTCCGCTTCCTCGTTGGTAAGCGAGGAGGAGGATGGATCGGATGAGATTACTGTTATAACTGTTGTCATTATTTCACGGACATCCGTCTATCTTTGGTTAGGCGGATGGTTAGCGAGTATCTATAGAACTGCTAGGGTTTATCTTTTGCTGCAATTGCGTCACCCCAGGTTGTGTCCCCTTTAGAGGCATTAAGACTTGCTGAGTACCCTTAGGTTCTCACACGATAAATTATTGGTTCAGATGAACAGGTACCCTCGCAGGACGGATACTGGGTGGAAGAGGCTGACGATGTGGGCAACGATCGTTCGGTGTAGAGATTCCGGGAACGGGGATCCGTGAAATCTGTGGGCGGGATGTGCTTATTTACATGGCATCTTATGCCGATTTGCTTCTTATCCATACTCGGACTTGTTTTGCCGCTTCCGCTTGATACCCTGATGTGTGATGTATGAGGAATTATCCTAACATATTATATCTATCTAGGACATTTGAATCTTGCCGTATGGCGTTGCTATATTTCCTTTCTTTCTAGATGGTATGGCTCTGATGTACTCTTGTATGGTGGCTTGCATACATACCCACTTGTGTATGTAGTTGATCCTTCGCTTGGAATTACGCCTGCTGGTCCCGATGAGATGGAAGTGGTTGGGACGGCCGAAAGGTCTACCCGTGAGTGGCTTTTGGGGCCCCACCGTACTATTTCAACCACTACCGCTCATCCAGGCTTGTATCTAGGAGCGTAATTCACCGAGGTAGTTACATATATCTAGGAGGATCTTCTGACCTTCTGCCGAACTCACACACTTCTGCAACACGCTTGTGACGCTTCTTTTATATAGCTCATTGTTTATGATTGTATAAGCTTTTGCTCTCCTTACAGTTTGTCTAGCTAGTACCTCATTACTCGGCAACATCGAGTCTTTTAGGTAAGAGAATATGGGTTGCGCCCATAGCGGTGTGATTTTTTCTGGTGTGATTTCACTGTCTATTTCCATGCTTTCTGCCGACATACATATCTCGGCTTTCCCCATGATTGTGCTTACTTCGGCTGTCCTCCTCTTGGGGGGTTCCGAGTTATATTCCTGATCTATTTCCATTGGCGCGTTACCTTCTGCCGAATTTGCCGGGATCAAGATAGATTCGGATTCTGGTGATGGGATTATTGATGGTTTCCTGAGGTGTTCCAGGGCAATACCCGGAGGAATTGATTGTCGGGTTGATCCTAGTTTTGACAATGTGTCTGCGGCATCATTTTCTGCCCGAGGTATGTGGTGAAATTCACATCCTTCAAAGTATCCACTGATCTTTTGTACGTGAAATCTGTATAAAGCCATATTAGCATCTAATGCGTCCCAACTGCCTGAGACTTGCTGTACTACCAGATCCGAGTCGCCATAGCACAAGATTTGGCGTATGCCAATTTCTTTTGCTACTTTTAATCCATGGACCAGTGCTTCATATTCGGCTACGTTGTTGGATGCAGCAAAATGTATTTGTAGCACATACCTCAGTTGGTCTCTTTTAGGCGAGGTTAACACTATTCCTGCCCCCAAACCATTCCGTAGTTTGGAACCATCAAAATGCATAGTCCAATAATTTGGGTCTGGCAATGGTGGCTCATACTGCACCTTGGCCCAGTCCACGAAAAAGTCGGCACTTCACCGAGATTTGATTGCATCTCTTCTATCAAATTGTGGAGCGATGACAACTCGATTGCCCATTTTGCTATTCGGCCACTTGCGTCTTTGTTGCTCAATATGTCGGCTATGGGCGCTTTACGATCACTTTGATGGGATACTCTTGAAGTAATGTTTAAGCTTTTTACGACATATATACCCCATAAGCCATCTTCCGATAATGTGGGTAATTGCTTGAAGTGGATAACACCTCACTTAAATAATACACCGCCTTTGAACCGACCTACCATCTTCCAATCGTTCCACTACTACAAAGACTCACTACTCTGTTGGTAGCCGCTACATAGAGTAACATAGGCTCCTTTGATAATGGAGAAGCCAAAATGGGTGCTGTGGCCAACATCTTTTTCAACTCATGAAACGCGGTGTCCGCTTGTGGAGTCCAAATGAATTTATCTGATTTCTTCATCAGCTGATAGAGTGGTAGCGCCTTCTCTCCTAGCCGACATACAAACCGGCTAAGCGAGGCCAGACAACCCGTGAATTTTGGTACATCATTTAAACATCTTGGCAATTCCACTCTTTCTACTGCCTTTATCTTTGTTGGGTTGGCCTCTATACCTCGGCTAGATACAAGAAAACCGAGTAATTTTCCTGCTGGCATGCCAAACGTGCATTTTTCTGGATTAAGCTTCATTCGGAACCTTCTCAGGTTCGCGAAAGTCTGCCGTATATCTTCCAGTAACGTTTTGCTTTCCTTGGTTTTGATGACCACGTCATCTACGTATACTTGTACATTTTTTCCTATCTGATCGTGTAGACACTTTTGCATGCATCTCTGATATGTTGCTCCTGCGTTTCGCAGGCCGAATGACATTGTGCGATAGCAATAAGCCCCGTACGAGGTAATAAACGCGGTCTTTATTTGATCGACTGGATTTAACGGTATCTAGTGGAAACCAGAATGCGCGTCTACAAATGACAATAACTCACAACCAGCGGTCGAATCAATGACTTGGTCTATTCTAGGCAATGGAAAAGGATCTTTTGGACACGCCTTGTTCAGGTTGGTGTAATCGATACACATTCGCCATACAATGGCTACATTGGGATCATCTTTCTTCTTTTCTACTAGCACCGGATTCGACAACCAATCCGGATACAGCACCTCCATGATGAACCCGGCCGCGAGGAGCCGAGCTATTTCATCTCCAATTATTTTTCTCATGTCTTCGGCGAAGCGGCGGAGAGGTTGCTTCACCGGCCTTGCTCCTGGCCTTAGGTTCAAAGAATGCTCGGCCAACTCCCTCAGAACACCTTGCAGATCCTGAGTTGACCATGCAAATATTTCCCGATTATCACGGAGGAAGTTGGTGAGCTCGCTTTCCTATTTATCGCCCAGGCCTGCACCAATAGTAACAGTGCGCTCCGGGAACTGCTCATCTATCTGAAATTTCTTCGTTTCTTTAGTCGGCTGAAAAGAGACACTGCCATGCGGGTTGGCTAACGCCGGCATGTTCAGCTGTGCCGACTGTGCGAGGGCTGCTACCTCTTGAATCCTTCTCTTTTCTCTTGCTATAACCAATGATTTGGCCAAATTTGACCCGGCTGAAGCACATTCCATTGACTTCTTGTAATCCCCTGCAACTGTTATTACTCCCTGTGGTCCGGGTAGCTTCATTTTCAGATAACTTATATGACAACTACCCATGAACTTGGCCAATGCTGGCCGTCCGAGTAAAGCATGATAGCAACTTTCTAGATCCACCACCTCAAACTCTAAGTTTTCTGCTCTGCAGTTATCCCTTGTGCCGAATAACACATCCACTCGGACCTTACCAATGGGTTCACATGAGAGCCCTAGCACTATCCCATGAAAAGTGGTCCTCGTGGATTGCAACATGTTCTGGGATATTCCGAGTTTATGCATGGTATCTTTGTACATGATGTTGATACTGCTTCCGTTGTCAATGAGTACTTTTGAGAATTTCACATTGATGCTCGGTCCAACAAATGTTGAGTCTAATACAAGTGCATATGACCCAGGATTCGGCATTATCTTGGGATGATCCTTTATGCTCCAAGTTACTTCTTGATCCGACCAAGGCATATATCTTGGTATCGGCATAATCTGCGTTTTCCATATGCCACACTGCACACTCTGCTTGTCTTGTTGCTCCGTTGTGAACACGCAATAAGACTGATGATGTTCTCTGCAATCATTGCGTCCAGTATTCGCCAGATTCGTCCTTCCATCCTGGAGTTGGTTCATCACTTGATGTACCGCGTCTCTCCGATCCGAGTTATCGTATCTCGGGAGGGCGGTAACATCGCTGTCGTTGCTTGCTCGATCAAGCGTGGGTTGATCTGCCGATGCACTTGATGGGCGATGAATTCTCGGGTTCCCCATTGCATTTTTCATCCATGCATATTGGCGGGTCGTGTGGTTGGCTGGCATGGATGGGTTTGACGTGTGAAATTTGCATGGCTGATCTAACATAGATTCGAACATGTACTTCAGCCTCTCCTGCCACTGTTTCTTTTTCTCCGGGGTCCACTGCCTTTTTCCCTCATTCCTTGGTGTCCGTTGCTGAGGACCATTCTTTTGCCGTTGTGTTGCTCTGTGACTCGGCGGATCTTGCGCTACTGCCGCCACTTGGGCCGAATTGTATCTATAATCCGACTTTTCCTCTCTTCTTCTCCCTCTGAAGTCGTTGCGCCTGGATGACCCGGCCAAATCCCTTGCATAATGGTCCTGTTGCTCGCGATGATCCGCCGACATCAATTCTGGTTGCGTTGGGTCTCCTAATGCGTAGGAGTCCGCTATTCTGATAGTTTCCGCCAGGGTGGTCGGCATATCTCTTTGCAGGCGTTGCCACAATACGCTGCCGTAATGGCATCCTTGTGCAAACCAAGCTATTTCTTGTGATTCTATAACTCCTTCGCATGAGTTTCTCAGGTTGCACCACCGAGTTAAAGAATTCCCTATCTGTTTCATTTGGCCTCTGCTTGCACATGGCTAACTGTTGTGGCCTGTTTGGCCTCTTGTATGTGCTGGTAAAGTTGCTGACAAACATTTCCTCAAAATCTAACCAACAGTTGATACTGCCCACTGGTAGATTATTCAGCCACACCCTGGCTGGTCCTTCCAGCATCTGTGGGACATACCGTACTGCCCATCGTAAATTTCCACCCGCTATTTTCACAGCAGTGGCATAGTCAATCAACTAGTCTTGTGGTTTGGTACTCCCATTATATGTTTTCGTGCCTCTTGCCAGCTGAAAGTTCGGCACAGGTGGTTCGCCCATGATCCGTGGTCCAAAACATGTCGGGCCTGGTGGACCCTGCTCTTCCAACAATTCGGACCGGTATAGCCGATCCAGCTTTACTTTGCATCATTTGATGGCAAATCCCTGTACATAATTCTATTTTGTACACCATAATGGTTATTTCTGCCATGGATCGCATACTCCATCTCGGAATAACCATCATTGTATCTCTCATTAACTTGATTGTAGCGAGCTGGCCTTGTTTCTCTTTCCTGCCGGGGTTCATGCCTTGGCTGCGGGTTGAGCGGCTGCTCTCTCCTTACTTCGACCGGGGTATTGTTCTCTTGATTGCCCCTTGCGTGTTCTCTTCTGCCGAGATCTCCATTGCCTCGGCTTCCGCCGTCTTTTTCCACACGGCCGTGGTTCCTCTCCCCACTGTTACCTCGGCTTCCATTGCCTCTGTTCTCATTTGCCTTTCCGGCCATTGCCGGATCATGTGGAACAATTTGCTTGTTCCTCTTTCCTGAGTTTACTGCTTTGTCCCTTCGTGCATTATTTCCGGGTGAAGATGTTGCTGCCACGGATAAGGCAGGTGCTGCCCCTGCCGAGTGAACCATTCGCGAGGCCCCCGGCCTCTCCGGGTTTGTTCTATGCATTTCTTTGTTTTGCTGGTTCGCGATGCGCACCAGCTCATTCACTCTTTCCTGCTGTTTCTGCCGGGCCTCGCCGGTCAACCCCTCTAATTCTAATGTTGCGGCATTCAGCGCTCTTAGGTTCTTTGCCGGGGTACTGTACCTCGGCAAGCCCAAATCCACCGATTCTGCTCTATGAGCATCATGCTCTTTGTTGATATCATCCATGAGGTTTTTCCCTCTCAATCTTAATTCGTCCAACCGCTAGGGTGCGACGTCCAACCTATTAGCCTTGGCATATTTCTCGCAGGGTCCTGTTTAAGGATTCCCGCAAGGCCGACACCTTTTTGGCCTCTACCAGCACCTTTTTCCTGGTTTCCTCCAACTCTGCCTGAGCATTCGCCGGATCAAGTATCGGCGCTACAGGCGTAGTCAGGTTTTCTATGGTCGCCTGAAGAATGTTCTCTGGCTTCTCCAGAGGTGGCCCTCTTACTCTTGGTGCGTTTGGGGTGGTGTCCTGCACCTCGGTCAGGTTGGTCACTGGCGGGATTACCTCGGTGGGTTGTGGTGCTGATGCGCACCGTGTGCGCCTTGTACTTGACCCGGCCGCCTTGCTCCAGCTTATGCTCGGCGGCGACCATCACCTCGACGCTGCCCGCAGGATGTGCTTTCTGACGGCTTGCTGCGTAAGAGGTGGCTCTCCTGCAACAACAACTCGGTGAGGATAACGCCGAGACGCCGACGCCGACGTAAACCTTGTGCGCGCCAGGTGATGAAGACACCATTACGCGGGAGTTTTCCCTGAAGCCCTGCATTGTCACGACATAGTCACAGAGACCAAATCTCCGGACCAAGCCGTAAACAACGCGCGCCAAGATTGATGAAGTTTCGTCCGGATCATAACTCCGGCTAGCACTTTGGCCCCACTGGCGCCAACTGTCGTGGTGGTATCACGGCAGATGCCATGGGTAGGCTAAAGTATGGGGCCAATGGATGCTAGAGGGATCTGGGAAGGGAAGATGTAGTTGATTCTACACAAAGAAGACTAAGGCAAAGATCTTTATTTCTTCTTCCTTGGGCTACAAGTGCTCCTTGAGATGTATACAGGGAGAAGAGAGGAACTTTACCAGCCTAACGGCTCTTACTTTAGTCGATGCCCTCTTCTGAATCCAAGCCTCTCCTTATAAAGGAGAGCCCTGGGTTCCTCTAGGGCTGACGTGGCAAGCATATTCGAGGAATATGCTTGTCCCAATATAGTAGTTCGGTGCCCCCTTCCTGTCACCCTCTAACGACGAAGGTTCTAGAGGGCCCTCAGGCGCCTCGGTCTTCTGGACTGTCACCTCCGTGACCTCCTTCTGCCTCTCTGTCGCTCTGCGCCTTTGTCCGTAGCGCTTGGCTCCGCTCAGATTCTCCCTAGCTTGCAGCTAGGGTTTAACTTCAGGCTTCTCCTTCTCCTGTAAGCTTCATATCATTCGGTCCTTCCTCGCATAGCTCGGATCGTCCTTCACCTGCATCAAGATCACTCAGGCTAACCCGGCCTACTTACGTAATATCTCGGCCGGGTAATGTCTTAATATACATATACGAGTCTCTCGCCTCCATATGTCGGCCGACTTCTACAGGATTTGGCTGACTTAGTGTGTAACTCGGAAACCAGACGGAGATCGTACCCTTGTCTTTCCCCGTTTTTAACCTATCCGGGGTCATCCCCCAACACCCTTGGTAATTTGAGAGCCATCCTTCATTTTTAACACCCTTTTACCACGTAAGAGATGTTCATGTCCTTGATCGGACTATCAGTTCTGATAACATTGTTTAGGTGTTTCAATAGATGATTCATTTCAAAGTTTTTTTGTAAAACTACTTTTTTTGTTTTACTATTAGTAATCGATAAGTACTATACATCATTTCATATTTTGTGCAGTGGCTTCATTGTGCGTGTCATTTGTTTGGTAATTATATGTGAATATCATCACATGGATGTCTCAATTGGATTTTTCCCCTAGATTAGCTCAATGGTATTAAGTATGAATCTCAAGTATTCTTGATATAATGTAACATTGAAAACATACTTCACCTCCCCTGCAGATCTACCCATTGTTTAAAGGCACTCTCTTTAGCTCTTTCTAGAGGAACATTTGAATCAAGGGTATTGGCTCATGTTTCGTGCTTTCTTCTTAAAATTTATGTATATTTATCACATGCTATGTATGGTGTACCCACACCATTCAGACGTGTGTTCATGTGTGGTCCAAGTGTTTGTGAAATTGTTTCATCGAGGAGAAAATAGTTTGTCAATTGATGATGTTATGCTTTTCGATTGAACGGGTGAACATAATAACCTCTCCGGTGGATGATATATTTTCCTTAGGTGACAATATACATCAATCAACGTATTAGAAACCTTGGTATTCGTGGCCTTCTCAATGTATTAAACCAGTCAGCATGCTATAAATGCATTCTGGGTTTAGAAGATGTAATTACTAGATCATCACAACAAATTTAGGTACAACCGAGTGCTGATGTCTATCTATATACTGTGAACCAAGAACATATAGGGAACCAACCAGTACTCCCAAAAACTCAGATAAAAACACATGCTGACTTGGTATAATGACACAAACAAAACACATTTATATGCACTGTGTTAACGCCCTTTATCCACGAACAACACAACACACATGCATGCCCTTGCCTACCACATATCTATATCTAATAATAAAGAACACAACATTTCTGTCCACCATCCGTTTTGGACTATTTTGCCCCTGGTGTTGAAAAAACTTATCCGTCTATACCACCTGAAGTTACCGCTTCGTTTGTTTTACAGAAAAAAAATCTATACCACCTGAAGTTACCGCTTCGTTTGTTTTGACAGAAAAAAACTCGCGCTAACATCCCGGCATTGCACACGAACCGGAGTTCGTAAGGAACTAAATCTTGCCAAATCGATTCCAGATTTCTTGCCATGGTCCACGAAAATCCACCCATATATAGCCCTCTCCTCCGCAGCCGATCCGTTCATGTATAGTCCTCT
Source organism: Avena longiglumis (assembly GCA_030063025.1). Lineage (NCBI taxonomy): Eukaryota > Viridiplantae > Streptophyta > Magnoliopsida > Poales > Poaceae > Avena > Avena longiglumis. Next base: position 361,959,678 of record CP125976.1, read on the forward strand.
CCTCTAAAGACGATTCCCATGGAAATCATAGAAAAAGTCAAACCAAATCGATTGCATAAACTCGCCGGAGTTTGCTTGCCATGGAAGATCGAAATTGAGCTTTCCTTCGAGGTCCTCCACCCCTCCATACTCCCTCCGCATCACCTCCTACTTTGATACGTGCGCACGCGGCCAGGGAAACAAACGTGGAGGAGGTACGGAGGTCCTATCGGCCGTGGGAGAAGGAGATGGCCGAGTTGGAGCTGGGCGCGTGACCGCGCCGAGATCCACCTCAAGGGATTCGGTTTTGGCCGGAATCCAACGACCTCCAGCGAGTCGTTCTTGAGAAGGAATCCATCCCAAGATCCAGATCAAGCAGAAGAAGGCTCTACCGCTGATTAAGACGCGAGAGGTTGCAAACTCTGATCCGGTGACTTCATGTGTACGCCTCACCTCCATCCATGGATGTCCCGCCGCCGCCCCTCCTTGCGGTCACGACCTGAACGACGCGACGACGCTCATCTTTCTTCACGGCATGCAGTGGTGCGCGGTCAGGAGGAGGCCATCTAGAGGAGCACACGCGGAGGCGGAGGTCACCTGTATCCCCTTTCCACACGAGGCCATCGCCGGAGACGACTAGGGTCGTGGGGGTGAGCTGGGCGGCGCCGACGATGGGAGGGGAAGGGGATGGCGATGAGGTTAGGTGGGGACGAGCCTATATTAATTAGTTGCGCGGCCACAATCGGCCACAACTGAATTGTTGACAGATATAATGCACACACATGCATATCAGTTTACACTGTTGCTGACACTGTCGAGGCCGGATCAAAAAGTTGAAGAAGTGCTTCGAAGAGTAGAGGTACGTGGAATCTAATGTGCTACAAACGACTAGATTGATCCCTATAATTCGTGTTCAAGGCTAAGCGGTGTCTTGCCCTGGGCATGATCGTGTAAAGACATGGCTCCTGTACACCCGCTTGCCGAACACATCTCCCAGATAAGGTGCATTGCAGAAATCCCTATATGGCAACGCCAATCTTGATTATTCAAATAGCTATATCATCAACGTTCAGCTTAATTTTCTGAATTATTCTTCTATAATCAGGCAAAAGTCACAGGACAAACAAGCAGAAGAAGGAAGGCGTCTGCATAAGCCTAATCGTCAATCCCTGCTAAGAAAGCAATCCAGCTAGCCGGATTACGACAAATATGATTTTAGTTATTCCTACACACATAAAGGGAGGATATATAGCTCAAAGATCTGAACTCTGTCCATGTTTATAGGTCTGTTCACTTGCATTGGTACTTGATGAAATTTCAATACATAATAGAAGGAGAAGCACGCTTCGCCGCGCCGCCTACAGAGCGTTTGGACACTTATTGGCATACATTGTGTGATTGCAGCTATTTTTAGCGGCATCACCAATGATTGTAACACATTTAGTGTTATTGGTTTTCGTTTTAGTGCCCTTCAAATTAAATAGGTTTTTTTTTTTTGAAATAGGGAAAAAGCCCGGCCTCTGCATCCTAGGATGCACACAGCCTTATTAAGTTCATAACGTAGCACAAGAGTATTACAGTTCATGGATCAGAACAATAACAACAGCTAATGACAACAATTAAATAGGTTGGTATGCATGCTCCGCCATGTTGATATAATAGCTATACATGATCGAGCACCAGCTCCCAAGAAAACTGAACTATTGCTAGATGTGATCAAGCACCGGCACCGGAGAGAACCGAATGGTTGTATTTCTTAATATCTGACCAAGAAAATAATACAGATTAACCAAGAAAAAATGGAATGGCATACCATAAAACAGTGATGTTCCAGATTTATTTAAAGAAAAAAATGCTTGGGTTTGTTACTGTTTGTCGCTTCAAGGCTGCAGACTGCTCCAGACCTCTTAGTTTACAAACTAATCAAATTGAGGATTCATAGATAATATGAAAACCCTCAAGAACTTGATGAGTGTTCATTCGATGGTTACAGAAAATAAGCATGAAACTTTCATTGTTATATAGTCAAGCTGCATATTCACTACTTAGAGCCTGCAACTGAAAAGGTTAACACACAACCAAACCAAATTTATTTCAAAATAAAGTATCAAAAGTAAAAATTAACGGTTACACGTAAATACAATGCTACAAACTTTTCAAAATAGCACTAATGATTGTGCACAATCAACCCAGAAGTATCTCTTTTAAACAAAATGAACTCTAAACTGGTCCAGATAGAGTAACATATGAACAATCTCAAGAACTTGCTTCTCGTCAGATTTTATACATCATACACAAAGAACTACAAGTAGCATTTCAAAGACCTTGATCTCCGGATACCTCATATCTACTTCTTCTCAGTTAATAGACGCTATAATAGAGTACAATTTTGGGACAAATGGCTTACATGTTCTCCTTGTTTTTCTTTTTGGGAATAAGTAAACTATTTCTAAAAGATCAGGAAAAACTTCAGGATGTTCCATCCCACAAAAATATACAAGGAAAAAATGAGAAGAAAGTAGCACTTCATCCCTCATTTTTTCTGTGCTTTTCCGTGCAGCTTCAGATCAGATCCCATGTTTAAACATAATAACTATAAATAGCATAACCACAGAATAAGTTCCTGATACATTCAATCAATTACCTTGCGGAGATCCTGAAAACTCATAGACCATGTCCAGCCCTTCCCGGCCAAGGAGGTCGCCCCTTCGTTCCTAGACAATAAGCACCACATGAAACCAAATAAAGAGCACCAAAAGTGCAGATAATGAGATAAGGAGTGGCAAATACAGAGCAGGTATTAATACGTCCAAATACGATGGACGTAGGGTTTCCTCCGCAAGATTCGCAACTGCATCATCATCGCCTGCTCATCATGGGGGCAGACCCATCACCTACCTCCTCTTCGGAGGCGAAAATGATGGTGCTTGTCCATCCAGAGCGGTGGTTCCCTAGGTGGGCGGCGACAGAAGCGAGAAGCAGGTGAGGAAGGGTAGTATACCATGCAGGTGATGGAGCGCAGTGGTCGACGCTGGTCACTGCTGCACTTGGAGAGACAGACTTGGTCATCAACACCGGGGGTTGCTCCGTGTGGAGGCTGGCCGCGACTTGAGCCAGGGTGAGCTGCGGCGGCTTGGTGAAAGGTGGCGGCGGGGCGAGCGGTTTGAGGAGTGGCGGGGGCTGGGGCAGGCACAGGGACAACGGCGGAGACAGAACCCTAGCTCCTCAAGAGAACTGCAGGAGAGAGTCATCGCGGAAAACAATGTATTGGTCGTTTTTTACTTAGGAGCCGGAGACACGAGAAGACCACCTTCCTTGCCACCCACACATCAGCGCGCACATCCACCTAGGGCCCACGTGACAGTGTCAAAACGCCAACACGAAACGATGCAAGTAGCCTCAGAGCAGCCGCAGCTCTCCACGCTTAAGCTTTTACTTAATTCTGAGTTGAAAGAGGAAGGACAATTCACATGATATATAGTACAACAGGTGTAGTGTGAAATATATTTGTTTTAATGTTTTGTAAGAGTTTTCCTTGTTTCCACAAAGATATTATTGAAGATCAGATAGAGGTACCTATACACAAAGATCATTTTTTTGTGATGAGCAAAACAAAAATTATCTACTACTCACACAGGCAAAAAGTGGAATAATACAATGGTTGATGAAACACATCCTAAACCCAACTAAAATGGTGTCATGTTGTGTCTTGGAAAATTATAAGACTTTGTGCACGTGAAAGTGTTTATGTGACGCTTGAATTCAAAATTATAAAACAGATAATGCATGCAGAGAAAAAACAATCTTACTTGCACGTTTTCTTTCTGGATCATTTTATCCTATTTAAAATATGTGCACAACAGTCTATGATCCCAAATCAGAAGAACGCGCACTACATATGTCAATAAGAAACGAACATTATTAAGGATACAAATAAAGATATTCGCAGGCTTCTATGTAATAAAGAAATCAGAGGTTGTAGTTGCACGCTAGAGTTAAAGATGCATAGTAGTACTCCCTCCGTCCTAAAATAAATGTCTTAGATTTTTCAAAATTTAGATAAATGTATATACTAAATAGTGTCTAGATTCATCCAAATTTTGACAAATTTGAGACATCTATTTTAGGCTTGAGCTATGCTTGTTGAGAGAAAACCCGATCACAATCATCTCCAACATGCCTAAGAAGCAACAATACAACCTCCAACAAAGTGAATGATTATGGTGCAAAATGGAAACAACAGAAAAGGAATGTGAGTGTACCAGGAAACGAAAATACATGTTGTTTGATGAGTACGAAAAAGAGTTGTGTAGAACCGATACCAATTTGATATCTCAACTGAAGATGGCACCTGATATATACAAACTCAACTTGATGGAGCCATAGCAAACCGAAGGTGTGCAAATCCACTATTCAAAGCTCCATCAATAAATCCATGTGTTATCCAGTAAAAAATTGCATCTCCTTGTCTCTCAAGAGTTTAGGATATTGAATGAGTAATGAAACCTTGACATCCTTAGTTGAATATACATATAAGATGATACAGAACCAGAGAGGGTAGAACTGAATTTCAGTACCACAATTAATTTAATTCATAATGTCCAGATATCTTATTAAACTCCTCGATCGAGGTTAAAAAATAGGAGACCAAAGATTGAACCTCCTTTTAGAAAAAAAAACCACCATATATACTTGGACAGAATATTAATCAGAGGACTCTCAGATGGATGAAATCTGAAGGAGAAGTGCTGAAAGAAGAGAATTACTTGATGGAAGGGAAGAGAGGCTTATGGAATCCTGACCGTAGTCACCAATGACGATGGGGAGCTCGTGAATGCACCAAGCCAATATTGCTGCAAGAACACCTAAGACGACATATGTATAGACTATAGAGTACATAGAATGAAGTCATGACTAATTAGACCATCGGTAATCATGCAATTATTCCAGGGAGCTCGACAACTTACACACGTTGGAGAGGATTAATTGGCATTAAATCTAAAATCTAGGGAGCTCGATAGCTTACCTATATTGGAGAGGATTAATTGGCACTAAATCTGAAATCTAGTCACCACGGCGAAAAAGGGAATTGAGTGGTTCCAGTGGAAAATACAGGGGATTAAGTTTGCTGCCATCGTGCGGATGCAGGTGGATAGGCCAGGCTGAGGTCGGCGGCAAGGTAGGCTCAGGTCACCACGGGTGAGGTTGAGGTCCAGTATAGGACTGTGGACTCTAGCAGAGAAGAGGGGTTGAGGCCGCCGGCGATCTAGGATGTGTCCGGCAAGGAAGAGGGCCAGAGGCTGGAGGTATGGCACCGAGGGGAGGATGTTGGGGCAGGAGGTGGAGGCGTGTGGCAAGAAGGGGCTGAGCCCAGCCGCTACCAGACCCGTACACCGGGGGCTTGTGCCATGGATAAGAAATTCTACACGTTCGTCCTCCCGACGCTGCCCCGCCCTTGAGTCGCGTCCCAAGCCAGCAGAGGCCACCACGCGATCCAGAATCATCCCTGCCCAGATCCTGCAAGGGAGGAGCAGAGCCCTCCGTCTCATGCGCGGTGGAAACAACCGAGCTCTCCGGCCAGTCCTCCTTCGTCTCCCCGCGAGCCTCATGCGCGGTGGGAACAGCCGAGCTCTCCGGCCTGTCCTCCTTCGTCTCCCCGCGAGCCTCGGTGCGGCGTAGGCCTCCGTCGACGCGGGTAGCAGCTCCGTCTGGAGTCGATGGGGGCGCAGCGACCATGTTGATCCAGGATTGGCGCGTGGGTGCGGTTCAGATAAGATCGGAGCTCGATAAGTTACCCGGTTTTGCACGGATGAAAGTAAAAAACGCCAATAGAGAAAAAAAGGCCATTCCACGTGCGGGCAGATGGCCTGAGAACGCTGACTTTTGCTCAGGGTAAGTTATTATAGAATAATTAGTTGTATTGGATGCGTACATCTTTTTGAGATGGATAGCAAGTTATATGTAGAATGATTATTGGGATGGGAGACAGAAAAGCTGAAGTCTATCCCGTGAGTTAAGGCAGAAGGTGGACTATTAGAAATACTCAATGTGATTTATATGTGCAAAATCGTTCTAGAACCAATTTTTCTTAAGAATAATGAGAACAGTCGGTGTATGATCTGCAAAACAAAACATGCAGGATTTCGTAAGTTCTGTCGCATAGTTCTTCCGGCCATGTTTGCATATTTGTTTTGTCTCTCCTATCACAATGCACGGACTCTTTTGCAGGATTGTAGGTCCGCGCCGTGTTGTAGGTGTGGCGTCGGTTCGTTTCCGAAGTTGCTCCATTTGTCTTCCGCTGGCCTAGCCCAGTTAGCCTCCGGACGCTATCACTAGCCCACTGTCCACCGCTTCACGCCTCCTTCACCTTCAAGGCTCCAGTGATCCAGTCTTATCCTAGTCTTCTACGATGGAACCCTGACCTCGCCGCCGCCCGTACGCTCGCACCCCGGCGCCGGCGACGGCGCTGCCGCGGTACGCTCACTCCACCACCCAGTCATCTCTTGTCACGCCATCTACCCCGCGGGCCTCTATTCGAGTCCACCAGGTCGCAATAATCGAATTTGGGTACCGTCTTTTCATTTTTCAGCAGATCGAGCATCGGCGGCCTCAGCTATGGCGTTGCCAACGCCGAGCAAGCGGTCAGGGAAGGATCCCTCCGACGCATCCGGTGCCGGCGCGCTGCCCCCCGACGGGCTGTACGAGATCCTGCTGCGGCTGCCGGCCAAGGACCTCTGCCGCCTCCGCGGCGTCTGCCGCTCGTGGCGCTCGCTCACTTCTGACCCACTCTTCATCAAGGATCACGCGGGACGCCACACGCGCCCGTTCCTCGCATCTACCTTCGTTGACCACGGAGAGGACGTGTCCTGCGGCGTCAGCATCGTTGACGTGTCCTCCGGCGACGTCGTAAAGCGGATACACACCCGCGACAAGGACGTCAGGTTGCAGCGCACCTACCTTGACCGCGTCTGCATGGTTGGAGGACGCCACCCCTTGGCTGTCACTGCCCTTGACCCGGCTACCGGCGCTACTCTCGGCCCCTCCCGTGACATCTCGGTGGAGTATGAGGATTTACTGGAGAGAAGATACGTCTCCATGGATTCTTGTGCTTTTGGTAAGGTATCCTCAACCGGAGAGTACAAGGCACTACGATTACTCAATGTTGGCTCACCTGTTGGTTCACAACAGCTATGCGAGGTCATGACCCTCGACGGCAGCAACCTTGCACGGTGGAGGCCAAAGCGAGGTCCTCCACTCCCTGTTTGTTCGAACAACAAGATCACAAGTGTGGTCATTGATGGGGTTGTTTATTTCTTGTTCGGGTTTTTTGACCCTTACAAATATTTGAAGGGGATGATCAAACCAGGCAGCATAGCTCCGTTTAACCTCAAGACAGAGGAGTGGATGCCAACCCTCAGTGGTCCGGAATCGGTGAGCAGTTATTATCTGGGTGGCAATAAGATAACTATCTCTCGGAGCCCTGAAGCTGTGGAGCATCTCTCGATAACCAATTTGAATGGGTTCTTAGTGATAGTGCATCTTGTGCATCGTATTTCTATGGACCTATGGTTTCTGATGGATGTTGAGAAAGGTCTCTGGGATAAGAAGTACAGCATAAGATATCGCAGTGACTATCGTCGTGCTTATCCTTTGCTGTTGTTGGATGATGAGAGGATAATATTCATAATGCAATCAAAGGATACACTTATAAGTTATGATCCAAAAACAGACACTTACACAGATATGTTCCACCTGCAAGATTACAGGTCCATTGGTATTTACACAGGAAGTCTGCTGAGTTAAAGAGTGTGGATTTCATTGATGAGGTGAGTATTATACGTTTATATATATTTTTCAGGTATCATTGTGATAGCTGATTATCCTGAGTGGAACAGTAGTAAATTTATGCACTTTTAGGTGAAGGATCAGCTCCGAATGTATTAACCATTAGGAGGGCTTTGCACTATTTATTCATATGTTGACTATGTTCACAATGCCTGAAGCTCTAGAGAAAAGATATACATCTCGAAATCAAACCTACTAATTTCAGTCTTAATATAAATAAAAATCCTTGACAAAATTTCCATGCTTTGTCCTGATATTCCCTTATTCTATTGTGCTTTTGAACCAGACGACACATTGTCATGGCAGATTCCCAATCGTTGGGTCTAGTAAATTGTACTGCCTCCGTTCTGTAAAACAAGGCGTATAATTTTTCCAAGAGTCAAATGATGTATACTTAGACAAAGTTTTAAGAAAAAACTACCAACATCTACAATGCCAAATCAATGCCATTAGATATATCATGACATATTTTCATGTTATACCAATATAGTATCATAATTTTTGATAGATTTTTCTACAAGTGTGGTCAAACTTTGCATCCTTTGACTTTAGAAAAAATTATACGCCTTTTACGGAATGGAGGTAGTAGATGCATGGGAGGGAGGGAAGCATAATTCTTCCTTATATAGGAATTACAATTCAAGATAGAATTGTACTGAGTCACAAACCTTCCCTCACATGAACTTGTTTAAACCGTCTCTTTCCTAATTCAAACTCAACATATTGTAAATACATAGGTGGCTAGGTTCATTAGGGAAACGATTCCTAATTTATGCTGCAGGGTAACTGCGCTTATGCCCCTGGCCCCAGGCCACTGAGTTAAGGGCATCTGTCCTTGTGAAGTTATTGTGCCAGCAGTAATGTAATGGTCCGCAACCAATTGATCATACTCCATGTATGAAGATTTCCTGGTTGGTTAAACGGGCTGTATTGTAGTCTGACTATGCTACACATAAAGGGGCAGAAGTACATCATAATAATATTTGATACCCATACCATTTCATCTTATGTGATTAAACTTAACTTTTGTAATGCTACATGCAACTTTATATTTGACAGCTATTGGGCCAGCCTGTGGAAGATAGCAAATGATGATTAATGTTAGACATTAGTCTAGGATTAATACTATAGATTTCTGATATAATGGCTCCTGGTCATCACCTCATGAAAGTAGTGGGGAGGGAATATCGAAAGAGAAGTTGTGGCATCTTAAGGGAAAAGAGTACATAATATGGGGAATATGCATCTCTCTGATAGTATTTTTTTCTGGTATTCCATAAATTCTTAAGGCTATTTTCATGCTTTCATGTGAATTAAGAATTTAGTGAAGCCTAGTTTGCATTGTCTTAACTCTATATCCCTGAAAAGTATTATCCCTAAGCACAAGGTTTGGAAATAATGTCTTTGCTGCCTCTGTGTGTGATATCTGGTATATTTGTTTATTGTTCTTCCAGGCTGAGCATTTCATCGAAGAGGCGATGCTCCTCAATGTGTTTATGATGTATGGGCTACTTTGTTGCTTCCTCCTTTCCAGATCGAGCAAATGGTGCTATCTCATCCAGTTTTTACTTGATACTACAATATGCCATTGTTCATTGACAAGCCTTGTAACCTGCTTGGCATCTTTTTCTGTGTATACAAGTATACATAGTTGTGACCCCGTGTGCTTGTATTTCATGTATGGTACTCCCTCCGTTTTAAAATTTAAGATGTTTTAGCTTTGTGAAGCAAATGTATCTAGACTACTTTTAGCACGTAGTTCACTCAGGTTTAAAGTGAATCTAAACACTAAAAATAGTCTAGATACATTTTCTAGACAAACCTAAAACATCTTATATTTTGAAACAGAGGGAGTACTTTGCACTGTCGTACTCTTGGTCAATTTATCAATTTAGCGTGAGACTCGGTTTGGCTTCATCAAAACCAGTTACCATTGGTTCTGGGTGACATTGTTCCTATACTCTGGATAATCAATCAAACAAAATTCAGTATTAATCATCTGCGCCGAGCTTGAATGAAGTTGCCGAATAGCTTGTTTCTAATTTTTCTGGAGGGGAAAGTATCTTTTTTCAGATATTATACTTCTTGTGCAATTTAAATGAAAGCATACTCTTTTTGGGTTTTCTCAAAAAAATTGATCAAGTGGGTTAATTAATTTTGAAGTGTTATTCCTGGCTGGGCATTCTCTGATCCAAAGAGTCATTGCTCACATGAAGAAAAGACTGGGTATAGGCATGGCAATCCTCTTAGCTACTCTATTAGAGCGCACGCGCGTCTCAAGTAATCAATTCTACGCTCTATCCAGGGAATAATATAGTTTATAATATGTCAAAATGTTTCTTGGAATACTTCAAATCTATTTGACTTTAAGCAAAGATGATACTATATAATATGTGCAAGAGTTTCACTTGATTAGCTGCAAAGATGATATGCCCATGACTTCAGTGGTTGCAGAAAACTCTCCGTCCCTCTCATCGTCGTGAGGAATTTTAAAATGAAAGAAGACTTAATGGTTAAAAAAAGGTCAACGACTCACCATCGTCCAAAGAAAAACAGCACACACACACGTCCTCCCAAGTCCCCACTCTCACACGGCAAAAATAAATCCCCACTCTCAGCTTCCTCTCTCCATCCCTCTCATCCCCACTCTCAGCTTCCTCTCTCCGTCCCTCTCATCGACGGACACAAAATACAACCCACGATTCCGGCGAGGACCAGCCCCTCCCTCGCTGCCGCGAATACCTCCTCTTCCTTGACCCTCGTCCGCTGCTGCGATGGCCGCCCTTCCCATGCCTCCCCACCAACGGAGGCGGAGGTGAAGACAATGTCTCCACCAGATCTAAGTCACGGCCACGGCTAGCGCATCGGAGGTCTATGCAGCGCCGCCCTCCACCTTCTGCGGGTCAAGACGCTGAACCGGAGCGAGCGCCAGCGACGACGCCCATTCGGCTTGTTGACCATGTCGCAAACCTCCCTAAGCGGCCAATGCTCCCGAAGTTGCTGCTCGATGGTCCTCCCATCGCGCCCGCGACTGGTATTTCGTCGCCCAACATCAGCTCGAGTCAGCTCTGTCTGATGCCGATGCCCCGCTCATTGACGCCGCTGACGTAGCCACAGCCCCAGGCATCGCGCTACCTCTCTAATAATTTTGCCTCCAATCTGTTGGCCAGCGCTGCCTCTACTGATGGCCACACCCTTTAATGTCTCATTTGCTGACGCCGATGTTTCACCGAGCTACCCAGCCTACAGCAGTAAGGTGAGCCCTCTCTGCATTTTTTTTAGATCTTGCTGTGTATGGATTGCTAACACGTGTTTACAGATGGTTATGTATGTTTATGGAAGAGTCTCCTAATTAGATTTATATTGGAAAATCATTTGCAGTTGAGTCATCACAGATTTTAAAGATAGAACATAATGACTCAAGTAGCATTATTTTCGACGAAGGTGTACATGTATTTTTAGACAAAGCTAGTCATGCATTAGTTGAGTCATTATGCCCTTTCTTAAAAATCTGTGATGACTCCTTACCTTATTGATCTCCTGATTAATTTTTATGACCATCAGATGCTTGTAGTTTCAGTAGCAGATCATTAACCAACTATTCTAGAGATATTTTAACCTGGCAATACTTGATAAAATTGTGCAGATGGTTGATGGTTTGAGTTTAAAAGTGATGAAAGTGGATTTTCTGCCCTATCCACTTTGGCCTATCTCCAACAAAGTTTCTTTTGTTTTGTAGTAGTTTTTTTATCAAGAGCAGTAAACATTACACATTTCAGATAAGGATTGGGAATACACACATATTTAGAAATTCTATAGTTCTTCTACCAATGATTTTCTTTGAAATGAAACTGTAGGAGAGGAGCAATGTTATATGGTACTGGATCTTGCTTTTACCGTAGGTGCATACACATAGGAATACCTAATATGTCCTCATTGTGTGTTTCCTATTGTAGATAAATCTGCTTGCAAGGCTCTTGATGATATATCCATTTTCATTAAATGTTTAAGGATATGGTCAGTGGGAGAACAAATTACTATAACTACAAAGATCTGTTTTTTTCCAGGTGATGAACTGTAACTTTATATCCTTTATTACTTGGAATATTCGTAAACATTTCATAATTAATTTGGAGAGAATATTGTATTATTTCCCAGCTTGTTCATGTTCAGGATATGATGTAAATCATTATGATCTTATATTTTTATTGCTATCGAAGAGTCTTCCATTGAGAAAATTTGTCCAGAAAGTAAAAAAACTTTGGGAGTTAGAAACATAATCTGATTCAAGACGGTGCAGGTACTTCTTCGCTTAATCTAATTGTGATTGTTGAATGTTCCTTGTACTGGTTGCAAGCTTTCTGTGGTTGAGGCTGGGTCATCTTAAGGAACATGTAGAATTCACCATTCCTCTTTTTCATCTCCTTGATCTTTTCCTTTAGTTTCACATCCCTGTCGGTAGCAAAGACATCGTCAAAATCAAATTGAAGACGGTGTATAAATTAATTACTAAAAGATCATTTGTTCTGTATTTACAAGATAACTATCTACGGTATTTTTTTCTGACCGGATAGGTCTTGAAAATTGAACGTGAAGTAATGCTTAGTTCTTATCTTATGTATCTTTGTGAAGTGGACCATGAGAAACAAAGCTAATGTTGTGATACATTAAATGGGCAGCTGAGAGTGTACCAAGTAGAAGCATCTGTATTCTTTATTTACCAAAATCTACAATTAGAGCAGGAGTAGTATATCATTAACTTTGGTTTTACCTAGTACAGAATTGCCTCTATAGCTAGTACTGGAATAACTGCATGTGGCATGATATCATATGGGTGTATGAAATGCTTACGTGCATGTGGCATGATATCATATGGGTATATGAAATGCATACCTGACTGTAGAAATCATTTTCGCTTCACCAAAGGAAATACAAGTAAGAATGAAATAGAAATTGATTGTATCAGTAGCAAGCCACTTCAGTCAAATATGCACAAGAACCGGGTTGATAAATACATAATAAACGCAAAAGGTGTGGATGTTGCTTATATCCGAAAATGGGGTGTGCTCCCTTGTGCGACTGGGAGATTACATACCATCGTCTTCCTGTGAAAATTCATGTATAAATGAAAAAAAAACATGGATAATGTGGAATATTATCATGAACATCACCAAGGTAGTATCTTTAGGGATGGGTTATCGTCAAAAATGATTTATCATATCTTGCACATCTCATATATCTTACGCCAAGGTAGTATCTTTCTTTCTATTAATTGTACATTAACGAATGCAAAAGAATATCAAAGTAAGCTAGTAAAATTTCCATCATCACATATCTTCCGTTGTAAAGCTGTTCTTGTGTATTTGTGTAGATTTTTCCCAAGCATATATATCACCACTTATATGCAGAACTTAGAGAACAATAAATCTAGCTAACGTTGGCAAGTTCTCTGTGTTCTTCTAGTGAGGACGGTTTAGATTGTTAGACCACATTTGCTTTCTAGAAAATGATAAATATTTCTTACATGCTAAAAGTCAGCTAATAGATTTATGTTTTTTTGGTTCAACGGAAACCGTAAGCATAACAAAGTGGCGTTTATTGACTGTCCAGGAAGCGCATCCAGATGAAGGGCAGATTATCTTACCTAAGATAAGATCGTGATCCGATGATTTTGGATGCGGCGGCGGCCGCCAGCGCACCGTGAGAGGGCAGGCTCCTGGGCGATAGCGATCCCGCTGACAGATGTCATGCTGCGAGGCCAGGCTCCTGGATTCTGGCGATATCACTGGATGATGGCACGCTGCGAGCCGTAGCAATCCATGATGGCGATGGTGCAGCGAGGGCAGGCTCATGAGATCTGGCGATCTCGCTGGCGGATGGCCTGCTGCGAGCGGTAGCAATTGGCGATGGCCATCGCGATTGTGCAGCGAGGGATAGAGCGGTGCAGTGCTGCGAGGTTGTCGTGCAGGCAGGGGACGGTGCCGATGGGCGATGTCTGGCCTGGTGGTGATGCAAGCCAGGCAGGCGGAGGGCGAGGGCGAGGGGAGACGATTTCGTTTGGTGTCCTTTATTTGTGATTAATTGCGAGATTGTAGGGGACGTGGGACTGGGAGTTGGAGTATTCCTCTGGTGGTGGAGTATGGTCAGTCATTGTAATTTGCTAAGTGCACACCGATTATTGATGGCTGTTAGATTAAGATTAGTGGGCCTAATCTATGGTGCTGATTGGTTTGTGTGAGATAGGCTGGGTGCACGTAAGAAAAGGAAAATGATATGATTCCCCCGGGGGATCCCGTCGTCGCGTCCTCCGGGTCGGGAGCCCTTCGATCTGTTTTGATCCGAGCGGCATTTTCGCGCCACGTGGCCTCTTCCTTGCGCGGTTGCTACATCGCTCGACGCCTCCCTCTTCCTCGCCAAAGCGGTTGAGCGACTCAGCTGAGCGAGGCGACGCCTGCCGCCGCCCACCCTTCGTCTCGATCACGGAGGGCCCGCCACGGACCCTTCTTCGTGAGTATTCTCCAGACCTCCCTCAGTAACCTCCTCAACCGCCTCTCTCCTCCGATTTCACCTCTCCTTCGCAGCGCCGGATCCCTTATTCCCGCAGTCGCCGCCTTCTCCTTCACATCGACAATGACCGCGGCCGACTCCTAGGTGTGACCTCTCCTCTCGCCTTAACCTCCCGTGCCATAGAAACCCTCTCTCTCTCATCTCTCTCGACCTCTCCTCTCTAACCTCCCGTGCCATAGGCGATGAGACCGCCATGGCGGCAGAGGGAGGAGCACCTCCGGCGACATTGTTCGTATTGCCTTTGTGCTTGCAATTGTTGCCGTCGAGGTATTTTTGAGGATTTGTGCTTGCAATTGTTGCCCCAAGGAATTTTGTGTGTGATGTGGGAATTGATGTGTTGAATTGATGTGCCATGTTGTGTTCTCTTGTTGATGAAATGTACTCTTGTTGTAGCATGATTATGCTAATTTGGTAGTAGAAATTTGCTAATTATGTAGTAGAATTGTGCTACTCTAGTTGTATCATTTTGCTAATTATGTAGTAGAATTGTGCTACTCTAGTTGTATCATTTTGCTAATTTAGTAGTAGAATTGTGCTACTCTAGTTGTATCATTTTGCTAATTATGTAGTAGAACTATGCTACTCTAGTTGTATCATTTTGCTAATTTAGTTGTTCTTTTGGTAGTAGCATTTTGCTAGCGATTATGGTAGCAATTTTTAGTAGTAGCATTTTGCTACTTTTAGTAGTAGCATTTGCTAATTTAGTAGTTGGATTTTGCTATATGTAGCTACCATTATGCTACCGATTGCATTTTTGCTACCGATTATGCTTGTGCTACATGGTATGTTTGTAGTATCGAGATGCTAGTAGTAGAATATTTATCATACCGCAAAGAGTTATGCTTCCATTGTAGAATATTTTTGCAATCGATTATGCTTGTGCTACCAGTTATGCTTCGTTGGATTTGCGATGTCGATTGCTAGTATTTCTGATTGCTAGTATTTCCATCGCCTTTCACGATTGCAGATTCGATTTGCGGTTGTAGAATATTCTACTACTAGCATCCGATTGCTAGTATTTCTGCAAAGAGTTATGTTTGTAGTACCATTATGCTTGTGCTACCTTATGCTTCGATTGCATTTTGCTACCATTATGCTAGCAATTTTATTAGTAGCAATTTTAGTAGTAGCATTTTGCTACTTTAGTAGTTGCATTTTGGTGATAGCATTTTTGGTTGGTTGCTACATGTGGAAGTTGAGGTCACACCATAACCATACATGTTTCTATTTTCCTTTTCAGAGGTTGTCTTTGTTGATAAGAGCCAAAAGGGCAAAAGGTTGTGGAGGATATTTGGATGTCGAAGGACCGTTTCGTGCCAAGCGTTTGAGTATCCTTATGACAACCTTTCTCCACCAAGAAGGAGATTATTCAATCAAAGAGTGCTTTTCGAGCATTGTTGAATGTTGCACGCTTTAGGATTCCTAATGAGCTTACGGATTTTGTTCTTTGCACATACTTTCGTCTCCGTGAGTACAAGCTTGGAAGAACCGGATGGTGTTTACCACGGATATGGTGAGAAAAGTGTTTGGAATCATTGCGGGAGAAAGCCTATTGATCTTTCTATTCTTTGGAGGTGCAGAGCTTGATGATATTCGAGCCCTCTACCATGGTGGGAAGAAGAGGCGAGTTAGCAACCGTCAATATCTTGAAGAATTGTCCGTCTGTATGAGGAAACCATCATTCGCACTTGGGATCTTGTTTCCACAGCCACGTTGTTGCTCCAAAAAGCTCAAACCATGTTAACTTGGAATATGTTGGTCTCATGGTGACTGACCAACCAAAACAGATGAGTATGCTTGGGATGAGCATTTGTTGGGTTTGTTGATGCAAACTGTGAGCAATATTCGTAAGAAGAAGAAGAAGAAGAAGCAAGCACATGTTCTTCCAAAGGATGTAGCAAATTTGAGTTTTGGATAATCGGCCCATTCATTCTTCTTGGTGTAAGTTATCTCCCATCTTTTATATTTGTTTGTAGCGGTTCTGACGTTTGTTTTGCTACTACTAACTTTAATTGGTCTCTTTTGTAGATTGCTTATATGGATCATTTGGATTTCCCACCTGTGATCACACTTTTGACAAGTCATTGCCTAGAGTATGCTCTATCAAGACCATGACTTCACTTTTGTTGTACAACATGACTCGGATAGGAAGATTTTATCGAACAAAACTGCTTTTCAAAGTAGATGTAATGTTCTTTCCAAAGACCACAAACATTCTATTCTTTCGTTAATCCTCTTAATGTTAACATTACTTTTTATTGTGTGTAGTTCCTCCCATTATCTCGCAACACCTTATGGTACTGCTCCCGGTTATGATGATTTCAACAAACCTGCTCCGATGGAAGATGTTGATGTTAATCCTTCGCTTCATTGAATGAATGGCTAAATTTCCCTAGCAGCCAGGATTTGCAGGTATGAAATTGCTACTGAACTGTTTTTTGATTGCTACTTCAGTGCATTTGATTTTGCTACTTAGCTACATTGCTCTGCTACCTCTTTTTGCAATCAGTGAACATGTATTATAGGTTCTGCTACTTTAGTGTATAGGTCTTGCTACTTTAGTGTATAGGTTCTGCTACTTTAGTTTACAGGTTTTGCTACTTCAGTTTACAGGTTTTGCTACTTTAGTGTATAGGTTTTGCTACTTCAGTTTACAGGTTTTGCTACTTCAGTTTACAGGTTCTGCTACTTTAGTGTTTTGGTTTTGCTACTTTAGTTTACAAGTTTTGCTACTTTAGTGTTTACAGGCTTTATCAATTTGCTACTCCTTATGCGTTAGCCTCGGTGTTAGGGTACCGAGGCAGAGTCGCCGTCGACGCGATAGCGTCTTAGAATTTCATCATTTATCTTGTTTCTGGTTTACTAACTTGCTTCTAATGTTTGCTAATGTGTTCCTTTCGTTTCAAAACATTGTATGAGAAGCACAAGGCTATTTTTGAAGCAGATGTTGATGTGACAATGAAGAACATTTCTGCTGGATTGAAGCGCATGCAGGCTCAACGCATGGCTGCCCTTTTGGTTGATGTTGAATCATCAAGTAAAGAAGAAGAAGCTGGACCAAGTGTTGTTTTTCCAACCAAAAGTACAGCAGATGATGATGATCAGCATCAGGATGATGATGGTTCAGAAACTGAGGATGATGAGAAGGAACCCGAGGACCATGGTGTTGATGCAGCTGCTGCTAAGGATACTGATGGTGATGCAGATGATGTTGTGGAGAAAGGTGGTGCTGCAGATGCTTCTATGGAGCAAGGTGGTCCTGTAGCAACAAAACATGCCGATTCTCCTCAAGCAGCAATAATCATTGATTCTATGAGCAAGGGAGCTGATGCTCTCGAGCAAATGGATGTTGTTAGCTCCGACAGTCTCCAATTCACAGCCCAGAAGGATATTTCGATGAAGCTTGGGCCAATGCTCCGGACAACCCCGCTTGATCTTTTCGAGCTGGGACCGATGAGTATCTGAGTTTTGCATTTCACGCTCTCCCACCTTCTGTGATGCCCCAACCGTGCCGTGACCACGCCTCCGATGCCTCGAGAGTATTCCAAAGATCACCTTCCACTTTGGTCGATCTTGCACCTTTCGGCT
This sequence comes from Avena longiglumis, assembly GCA_030063025.1. NCBI lineage: Eukaryota > Viridiplantae > Streptophyta > Magnoliopsida > Poales > Poaceae > Avena > Avena longiglumis. The sequence goes on from CP125976.1 coordinate 361,977,657, forward strand.
CATCGAGCCTGCGACACCTGCTGTTCTCATTGCACCTGGTATGAACATTTTATTGTAGTTTCTTAGATATGCTTCCGCTTGTTTGCTTCTTAGATATGCTTCCGCTTGTTTGCTTAAGACACAATTGTTTTCTGTTTTTGCAGTTGTTGTTAACATTGAGTCAAGTGTTAAAGGAGATGGTAGCTCGGGTTTGTTGACACATGAGAAGAAGACAAAGTTTAAGAGGGCTGCCAAGGAGGAGCTCACACCTCCAAAGTTGAAAAAGATGAAGGTCTCTGAAGATGTTGAACAAAAATACTCCACATTTGTGATGAATGGTCGAAAATTCAAGAGCCATCCGAAGGATAGGGCACCGTAAGTTTATATTTTTTGCTACTCTGTAGTAATGTTTTTTGCTACCTTACATCTAGCTGATTGCTACATGTGTTAATGTGTTTTGCTACTTACTTTTTTCACTTGTAGGTTACAGTTTTCCATTTAATCTTCTACAACTTGAACTACCTGCTACCTTATTTCATTTTTTTTGCTACTTTACATTGAACTGTTTGCTACTTTAGTTCATAGTTTTTATTACCTGCTACCTTAGTTCATTCATTTTGCTACTGTACATTGCCTTTGTTGCTACTTTAGTTTATGGTTTTGCTACTTTACATTGAACTTTTGCTACTTTAGTTTCTGTGTTTTGCTACTTTACATTGAATTGTTTGCTACTTTAGTTTCTGTGTTTTGCTCTTGACATTGAACTTTTGCTACTTTAGTTTACAAGTTTTGCTACTTTACATTGAACTTTTGCTACTTTAGTTTACTGGTTTTCTACTTTACATTGAACTGTTTGCTACTTTATGTATAACTATCTCGCTACATGTGCATTCCTTTGTGCAGGCCAGTTTTGTGGAGATTGGGCGGTATTATTGTTGCTACTGAACTTTCCAAACATCGCTTGGCGCCAAAATCTAGATAGTGAGTTGATGAATGTTTGGATTGAGAAATTTAACCATGAGTCGGACATTGTTTGCAAGAAAAGTGCACTGCGGAAGAGGAAGTACGCTTTCACGCAACACTTTGTGGTAAGTCACACTTTTCTTGATCTTTTACTTGCTCAATATGCATATGATGTACTGCTAGCATTTTCCTACCTTTTGTGTGCTTCTTGAACCAATATAGATAGTAGCAAATTTTACTTGCTTTTGCTTTGCCTCATACTACTTTTTTATCATCAACACAAAACAGAGAAGCTTATTGTTGATCCAAAGCATTCAATGCTAAAGCATGTATGGATGAGTTGAAAGAGCGAATGCAAAGTTCAAGATTTTCAAGTGTGACCTTGTGAGATAACATCCTTGCTTCCTATCTTGTTCATGTTTGCTTTCTATTACAAGATGCTAAATATTAATTCATGTTTGAATGTAGCTATACTTTCCTATTGTGAAGTTCAACCATTGGGCGTTCCTGATCAACCTAGTAGCAAAGCGATGCATATTTTGATTCAATGAAAGGGTCCAAAATGCTAGTGTGATGGATGATTGTGCACATAATCGGTTAGTAATCCAGCTATACTTGTTCATTGTGTTTGCTACATTTATAGTAGGGCCTTTTTTTTTGCATATCATTAACCATGTAGTGTGTTTGCTTTGTTTTCCATTCGCAAACTTTGCAATTCTTGTGAAGCAATCAAAACTAGCAGACAATATCAACTTGACACTTACACGCTAACCAATCCTCGATCACCCACAAACTACTATGTAAGATTTTGCTCACCTTTTTCAATCCTTGTCACGATCACTAGTTTCAACTTTTGCTATTGTTTTTTAATTGCTACCTACACTTGCAACTCTTGCTACTTTAGCTTCCTACACTTGCTACATCAGTTTCTGCTTGTTTTTTACTAATCTATCTGATTGTTTTTTGACAGATTTGATTGTGGATTCTTCAAAGATGCTCTTCATGGATAGCTTCACGGCAAGGTCATGGCGGAGTTTGACAACAATGCTATACCAATTCTAAGGAAACTTCTTGCATCGATCGATTGAGGCAAGGCAAAACAAAGGATCATTGCTACGGTGATGGAAGAATAGTTCTGGAATAGCGTAGTTAGGTTGAAACTAATGTAATCGTTGAAACTGATGTCGTCCTTGTGATCTTATTTTGCACTTTGTAATGGTTCAAACTGATGTAATCGTGGATGTGTTCGTTGCTGCAGCATCTATGGATTATCTTTTGTGGATAGGTTATGTTGGATGGATAAGTGCTACATGTTTGGAATGGAAGATTTTGAAATTTGGAATGTTGATTATTGTCTTCTGAAGCTTCAAATAGTGTGATTGCTTTGATAAGTTCTGTACATGCTACATACATGCTGCATAAATGCTAAAAATGAGTATTTACCTAGACATGCTGTCAATTTTTTTTGGCCACCCCAGGTGTTAATTTGCTACATCTGTGTAGTCATATTGCTACATGCATAGAAATGGTGTGCTACCCAGGTGTACAAGATTTGCTACTAGGTTTAATGTAGCAAATATACCTATGACATTCATTCATAAGAACAAGTTTTGTCTATGGTAGCAATTTTATATACAAAATGCAGGCTGTATGCTCCAAAGTGGAAATATTTTTGCTACCAGCAATATTCTGTCATATCACAAAATTCATATCTTGCATCAAGATGATGCTACATCTATACTGTATGTATGCTACATAGTAATGACAAAAATGCTACTCTCTGGTAGTACATGTAGTTTCAACTCTATAGTTTCAACTCTATTTTCATGACATTCCCGCAATCGATTGCTTCCATGGATACACATTGTTTGTGGTGTGACCTTCTTCATTGCAGTATGGGCATTTTTGCTTTCTTGGCTTCCTCTTCTTCGGCGTTGCATCAGTTTGCTTCTTCTTTGTCTCTTGAGCTTTTTTCCTTCTCTTGGCATTTGCTTCATCACGAAGCTCAACCAATGGTTTGTTACGCTTTGACTTCTCGGTTGGTCTTCCTTTTGTCTTTACCCTCTCAGGGTTCTTGAGTGTGCTACTCGGAGCATCATTATGTTCTTCTTCTTGTCGTTGATTGTTTACACCATGATGTGGAGGAATACTTTGCTCTTGTAGCAAGATTTCTGGCCCTCCTCCTTGCTGCTCTACTTCTTGCTCCTGTGTAGCATGTCGTGTGTTCCTCATATTTGCTACAAGACGCTTCGCATCATCAATCATCTTGGAAACAGCAACATATGTTTCATCAGTGAAGCAAGCATCCGAAGCGAGTTCATTCATCTTTCTGCACAATGCATTGTACTTGAGAGTATTGGTTCCTGGGATCACAAATCTGATGGTATTTGTCCGGGATCAAGTGTGCATTGTTGCTGCAGACCATCTTCGTAGCATGTATCTCTCCGGAATTTCTGGACATTCAAGTGCACCATCACCCTCACTATGTGCGGGCATATAAGGCCACACATCTCAAATGTGTTGCATCCGCACTTGTAGCACTCATCATCTAACTTGACTTGCACCGTAGGTTTTGACACCATAACCGGGGTTTGGAATGAGATCAAAGCACATGCCTTCACCCTCAACCTGCATTGGATAAAACCTGGTAGATTTTTCAATCATCTTTTGGAATCTTGTGAAGATCTCCCTTGTGTAGAACTCCAGCCCCTGCTTTTCAATGTTGTAGCTGCAAAATAAGGTTTGTTTTTGCTGACTGTCAGGTTGGTGCTACATCAGGTGTTACATTATGCTACAACAGTTTAAAAAATCTGCTACCACAGAAATAAAAAAATGCTACTTGGGAAAATCTGTCTGTAAAGAGAAAATCTCACCTTCCCCATAGTGGTGCTGTTGTTGTATCCATTGTGAATGCTGCATTGTCTTCTCTGTCTAGCATCAGGTTTTGGCACAACTCGTATTGCTGCACGAAGTTCCAAACTGAGCCACTTGGGCGAACTAAAGTTTTAAAGTACGAGTTGAGGCCTTCAGATCTTCCGGTTGTGCTTGTGAAGGGAAAGAAACACTGTCTGAAGTACACAGGTGCCCACATTTTTCTACTCTTCCACATGTTACGCAAATGAGTGTTCTCACCATAGCAAAGTTTCCAACATATGCTGTTAGCATATCTCAAATTATGCTATGGTGTCTGTGCTATAGATGCATGAGTAGAATGCTGCAGCAAATGGGCTACCTTCTCTCAAGTGACGTCCAAGCTTTGTTCTTGCTAATCGTAGCACATGGAAGATGCAACATCTGCAATTGAATCGGGATATATGTTTGAAATTGCTGCAGCCATTGCTTGGTCTTGGTACATCATGATATGGTCAGCGCCAAACCGTTCATTGCTTCCTTAAGTTTGGTGAATACCTAGCTGAATGTGTCTGTTGTTTCATCAGGTAGCAAAGCACAGCCCAACACAATTGTCTGTGTGTGGTTGTTGATGCCCACAAGTGGAGCAAAAGGCATGTTGTACTTGTTGGTACAAAATGTAGTGTCAAAAAACACCGAGTCCTTGTATTTGGGGTACAAGGCCCTTGTCCTGCCATCCACCCAAAAGAGAGCTCTCACAGCATTGTTTTCATCCACTTGCTTATCAAAGAAGAATGTAGGGCTTTCTGCTTGTCTCCTTTCAAAGTACTCAATAGTCATTGACATGTCTCGCAGCGAAACTTCCTCACGTAGCATAGTCCTTATGTTGGACACATCACGCTTCACAAAACCAAGGCACCTCGGGTCGCCTCCGTGCACACTTCCGAGGCATCCCATTATCTGAGCTGTGGTAATGTTTTGGTTGTGTAAAGTTTGGATGAACTGAAAGTCCTCCTCAGTAACCTTCCTATGAGACCGGTAGTACCGTCTTCTCCCAATTTGCTTCAGCAACTGGTGTGTGTGCTCTCCTTGAAATACCGTTACAGTCCATATTCCATTTCTCTTTCCAACGAGCATTCTAGCTTTACAATCATGCCGCAACACCCTATTCTTCTGCCTCAAATCCGCTACGTCCATTTTGAGTCCAGCTTGTTTGCTACGTGATTTCTGTGCACTGAAATTGCTCATGTCTATTGGACCTCCTTCTCCAGAACTATCCTTAGTAGCATTTTTTGCTTCGTCTACTGGTTTTCCGGCATGGACACACTCAAAAACCCTACTAAGAATTGCATCTTTTGGGGCACCTCTTGTTGTGCTATACTTGGTGTTACCAATCCGTGTACCAAACCCGAGTTTGAAAGCATAGTCATTGTATACTTGCTTCGCAACTTCAAGGTCATCAAATGTCATGCCAACATATGGTACAAGAGGCTGCGAGCAAATCTCTTCACCACCTTCTTCATCAACAAATGAAACATTGCTACTAGCTGCACTTTCTGCTCTTGTAGCAAATTTTTGTCCAAAGGTTCCTGTAGCAGATTGTGGTGGAGCAATCTCGTAAGAAGATTGTGGTGGAGCAGCATATCCTTCAGGAGCGTATTCAACAGCAGGCTGGTTGAGGTCGAATCCTCCCAGTATAGTGTCAGCAACAAACCCCTGCAATTTAAAAGAAAAAAGTTTATGTCGAAGCATAATGTGCTACATAAATATACTGCATGTAGTATTACCCTAATTTGCTACATTAATGTGCTAGATCACCCTAATTTGCTACAATGTAGCACCACATGTGCCCAAACTTTTTCTGCACTGTAGCACATTGTACAGCAAAGCATGTTGTAATTTTTCCTGCTACCATGTATTTCCTGCTACCATGTAGCAAACAAGCTGTCCTGAATTTGCTACCATGTAATTTGCATCCCTCTATTTCATGCTACATCATCTGTATTTCCTGCTACCATGTATTACAAACATGATTAGTACTTAGTACTCTGTTTTGGTACTTGCTACTTGGTACTGTGTTTTGCTACTTGCTACTCTTTGTTTTGCTACTCATGTCAAACAGATTGGCCCAGAAAACGGTTTGTAGCAAAACAGAGGGACAACAATGGAGGAAGGATGGAAACCTAATCTAGAGCTTACCGATGGTGCTGGAGGTTCTTCCTCAGGATTTTGATTGAAAAATACTGGAGGATTTGTGTGCTTGGCTAGATTTGGTTGCTGCGCTCGATTGGAGACATCGCCGTTGGCCGAATCGGAGCGCCGCCGGGTGAGAGGATTTGATCCCCCACTAGAAGCTACGATTGGCGGCGGGATAAGGTGGTGAGGCTGACCAGGAGGGGGGTAGAGTATGGTCCCTCGAATATGACTCATCTTCGGCGGCCGGTGAAGGAGATCGACGGTGCAGACTCCTCCGTCGTCCTCGCGGGCGCCGCACGCGCAACTTCCAGCTAGTCTGAAACTGTTTTGCTACTCAAAGCGTTTTTGCTGCAGCAAAGCGGGGTGGAGGAGGTCGATCAGACGGTTTAGATGTTTTGATCGGACGGCTCCGGACCCGGGGGATCGGGGGAAAATATCCCCCGGGGGACGCGTAGCGCGCGCCATAAGAAAATTCTTGTTTTCTTGTTTACTAGTAGTGGAGATTCCTAAATGGTATCAAATGTTACTACACATTTTCCATCTCCAAATGGTCCACGTGCTGAGGCTAACTTCACCTGGCGTTGACCATGGAAACCAGGATTTGGAAAGAATTCATACATGAATTCATACATGGTGTACAAGAAGTAGCATGCATGAGGAGGTTACAAAAATGCGTGCCTCTACATCTTCTCCCCAAATCTCTTCTTTGGATAATTGGAATTTTAGCCAAAAATAATCTAGGAGAGCCCTTGCAAACATGCTAGTCCAACATTGTGGCATCCCGCAAAACCACTACTAGAAAATCGCGTTGTTTTCGTGCATTGCATCATCATGACCGCATGCTCATGTCACCATGTCACATTGCATTTGAGCATCGTCATCATCATGCATTGTTTGTCTGAAACCATTTTTCGAAACGCCTAGTTTTGTTTTCGAAATCTTCCGTCTTTATTCAAATTAAAACCCGGGCCTCCGGAATATTTTGTTTTGTCTATCAACGGATTTCAAATGCCCCGTTGTAAATAATAAAACTTGTATTTTATTTTTGGGAGGCAGCCGCTAGGCCCGAAAGCCCGGCTGGCCACCTCCAGTTAAAAACCCTGGCTACCCCAAATCTTTTCCTACCTAATCATAATCTACCCAGCCCCTCCACCTCACCCCCTCCAATCACATGTCGCCACCTCACCTCTCCCCAAGTCCCCACCAATAGCCACCCGCCACCTCACCTCCCCTCCCTCACCCACAGCACACACGCAGAGCACGCACACCTACCACCAGCCTGGGCCCACCCCGGCCCCACCTGCCAACTCCCATCGCCCGGTCCACCCGTCAACGCACCCCCACGCGCTCCCTCCCAACTCCCGTCGCTCCTCTGGCCCCACCACCGAGAACCCCTGCCCCTACCCGACGCGCTCGCCCACCTCCATCTTCCTCCCTCCTCTGGCCCGCCCGCCGCCGCCTGGTACTCCTCTCCTCCAGCGCCGCCGCAGACCCCTCCGCAGCCTCCCTCTTCCTCCTCCCCACCGTCGTCGCCGGCGCCTCCTCTCGCGTCGTCGGCTCGGCCTCCTCCTTCCGCCGCTCGGGCTCGTCCCGTCGCCGGGAGCCCGTCGCCCTCCTCCTCGGTCGCGGCTCCGCCGCCGCCCGTCCCTCGTCCCCGCGAGCTCGCGACGCCTGCTCGCCTCCTCCGTCGTGGCTTGGCCCTCTCCAGCAGTCGTCACCCATGTTCGTCGTCGTGGCTGCCCGCCTCCAGCGCTCCCTCTCGCTCGAGCTAGTGCCACGGACCCCCGCCGCCAACCGCCTGCCCTGTCGCCATCCGTGTCATCTTTGGCCGCCGCGGACGCCGCCTCTCCCTCCCCGTGTGATCCCTCCTCCGAGCACGTCCCCCGCTGATGCAGCTCCGCCGCTGCACACCTCGACTTCCTCACCCCGGCTTGCCCCCTGCTCCGCGGGCCCCCTCTGTTTGAGGTGTGCGTGCAAGGCCGCCTTGATCCTGCTAGTCACGCGCGATCCCAGATCGACCTCGCTGTGCTCCATCAAGTCCTTCGGCCGCTGCTCGTTCCAGACCCCCCCCGCAAGGCTTCGTCCTCTACTTTGCCTTCTCGTGTCAGTGGCCTTTTTCCTGCTCGTGCCAGTGGCCCCTTTGTCTGCAGGTTGCTCGATCGAGTCTGTGCGAGACATCCTTTGTGACAGGTATTCGCCTAAGTCGCACCATAGTGTTCTATGAAGACGACGGGTGTCGCTTCCAAGACCTTTTTCATGAAAACTGAACCTCTCGGTGCGCCAAGTTCTCCCTCTCGAAACCGAGACCGATCCCTCGTCGAATCCCGAATCCCGAACCCCGTGGACCGACATGATCTTCTTCACGGATACGACGAGTACTTCCTCGAGGATGCGAAGTCGAGAACCCGAACGCCAAGATGCCGAAACCCTGGACGCCAAGATTCCCTCTCAGATCCTGGAGCCCCGTTCCCGGAGTCCGAAAACCCGAACCCTCGGTGAACCCCAAGATCGCCATTCGATGTGTGACCTTTTCCGAGCCCCTATTTTATAAATTGCCAACTATATAAACTGCTGCATATTTAATTGTCATGCTCGCATCATTTCATGTGGTTTGGGGGCATTATGCCGATTCACCTCATAATTAAATATGGGGCCCATATGCGGGCAAATCTAGTCTTATATTGGCCTCATTTAAATCTGTATATCGAACCAGTAACTTATCTTGCCCTGTTATTGCAACATTTAAAATGCGGGGTATCGAAACAACATGAACGATATAATTAATTGTCGGGACCCCGGTTCCGCTTAATATTGCCTAATTGCATCGCATCTTTGCCATGTCATACGTCATACATGCATCATGCCCGATCTTTTGCCGTAGTATTAAATATTGCATCCGGTGTTTATTCTAGTGTTTTTCTTCTTCGCGGATAAGGCCGTTGAGTTGATGCCAGTGTCGACCCGATCGTCAGTTGAACCTTCGGCAATGTTTTCAGGCGAGCATCTCCCCCCTTTCTACCTATCTTACTTTTATAGTATTTACTTCCCTCCTGTTGATCTATTGCTATCTGTGTTGCGTTGCTCTAGTTTTCGTACCCGTGATTTCCTTGCAGCCTTATATTGCCTTGGACACATCCTATTACCTGTTGTTTGGTAGATAGTTGGACTTGCGCGTCGTAGTCACTTGCTCAAGTGCTGTTGCGTGTCGTCCAGTACCACAGTTGTTGGAGTGTTGCCGCCTGTTTAAGGTTGGAGATGATCATGGCTTTCATTATCATTTACTTTAATTACTGTTTAACAACTAAAAATTGAAGTAGGTAATCAGAGGCACAGGTGGGCAATAGATGTTATTTGGTTGTTAACCGTCCACTTGTGTCCTGTAGGACCCTGAGTGCTTGATACATGTTCCTTGAATATTCGCGCTATCCACATCCAGGAGGATTATGGGACCCCCCTGAGCCAGAGCTTGATTCATTCTTATTTCTTGGGGCCACAAACTAGTTTGAGGTTTTATTTACTATCCTGTACTTATGCCATGCTTTACTGCTTTATTTACGATTGTGCGAGGAGCACCTGTACTGTTTAGGTAAGCGGAGTGTTTTCGCGGTATCGACAAGCCCAGTTTTGGGTTCCCAGTCGTTTACAGCCACTGGCGCAAACCTTGAGTCCGTCTCGGAGTCAACTAACTTCGTTGCGGGTGTACTCAATGGGGTGACCTCCCTGAAATATTTCTAAATCCTGTGATTGCTTTGTCGTGAAGGCCTCGTTGGGTTTTGATTTGGTTTTTCCGAGGTTGATCGAGTGTGTGTTGCTATTTGTGCACCCCTGCAGGGTAAAACTTTCTGAAAGCCGTGTCCGCGGTTATGGACGACTTGGAGCACAGTATCTCGATCATAGACAACTATAACTAAAGTAGTGCTATAAATTTGACTTTATAATGACTAGTAATCAGCTTCACTATAATGGAATGGCTAAATAAAACTGCCAACAATTTCTTGTTTGGGTTGTCGCTTGCGACCATTGTACCTGACTAGTAAGTATTGCAACTATAATGGAATGGCTAAATAAAACTACCAACAACTGCTGGGTTTTGGGATATCTCATGCTAATTGTATCTGACTAGTAAGTGTTGCAACTACAATGGAATGGTTAACTAAAACTGCCCACTGCTTATTATATCAGGATGACTCATGCTATCTATATTTGACTAGTAATTGCCGCCACTATAACGGAATGAGTAAAACTGCCAACTGTGTGAGTTCCGCGGTTGACTTCCTCGTTTGGTCTCGAGGGGGAAACACCAGGATGGATATGTGTGGTGGTAGTATCAGGTGGTTCCGAATAGGTCTTTCTTATCTCTCACTGATAGCCGACAGTTGTATCGAGTCTCTATAGGTTGTTTAGTGCATGCTGCCGCTGCCGCTTCAGTCCACCATACCTATGTAGGCGAGGACCGCCGAATTCTAGCCTCGCTGCAATCGGCCTCAAGATCGACCGCCTCTTTTTCCTTTGCCCTTGCCGCACCCTTTTGTTTAAGCAGGTTTTGAGATCGACGTCAGCAGGGTTACCCTTCCGCTTGGCCTGGGCAGGGTTATGGACGACATTGGTTATTCTTCGGCTCTTAGCCCCATTTGCATCTTGTCCGTAGTCGACGCTCTATCATTTTCAAGGTGATTTGGATCTTTGTATATTATATCGTATTCTTGACTCATTGAGTCGCCGTTGTATATATATCTGCTGTGGGTCCCATCGAGGACTGTTGTGTAATGTTATTACTTTGTTTTCCACCCGCACGAAAGTGCCTGGTGGGCACCTTTGAATCGTTTCTATGCGGGTTTGGCGGGAAGCGCTAAAACTTGCATAGGGCCGATTCTGAGGGTGTTACAGAGTGGTATCAGAGCTCAGCAGTTGCGATACCCCACAAGTCCAGCCTGTAGGATAACCTAGCTAACGGCCGAAGTAGAGTGTCAAAACTATTTTTGCAAAATCGGTTGGATAGATCTGGTTAGGTCTGCTTTTAATCCTTACCCCTCTGCTATTCTCCTCTTACCTCTACGTGTTTTGAATCCGCTCTCGTCTCTTTCCTCGAGTCCAGGAATTCTCGTGGTTGGGTTTTCGTCGTACCTTTAGGTTTTCGGTTCCTCCTTTGGTAACGCTGTTGCTACATCTGTTCTTCATGCTATCCGAGGAATCCTTCGTCTGGTGGACTTCTCTTTGTTCCTTCTCGTGCCTTCCGGTGTTTTCCGACGCGACGACATCATCTACGCCAGATCCGATGCAGAGTCTGCATCACCCCTTTGTTCCGACCCTTGTTTGTCGAGATCTTCAGTCTAATTCCGAGAGTTGGTTGCATAGTTTCCTATTCATGTGCAGGGTAATGCTTTGGGTGCGCGATGGACTGATCACCATCCGACTACTCTTATCATTCGCTCGTGCACCTTGAATGGTGAATCATTGCAGTTATACTTCTTCCGCGGAAGTTAGAGGTGTCCTTATCTTTTGAGATATCGACCTTCACATTTGTTTCTCCGGAGTGCTCTCTCGACGAACGTCAACAACGACCCTTGTTGGTGGTGTCGCTGATTTCAACATGGAGTAAGAACCCTTGTTAGTGGTGTCGCGAGGATCTACACGATGCGCGAAGGATCAGATCGTCGGCCTTCTTCCCTGTACCATGAGGCGGATCTCGAGGGCGAGATCCATTGTTAGTGGTGTCGAATTGTGGCATCCCGCAAAACCACTACTAGAAAATCGTGTTGTTTTCGTGCATTGCATCATCATGACTGCATGCTCATGTCATCATGCCACATTGCATTTGAGCATCGTCATCATCATGCATTGTTTGTCTGAAACCATTTTTCGAAACGCCTAGTTTTGTTTTCGAAATCTTCCGTCTTTATTCAAATTAAAACCCGGGCCTCCGGAATATTTTGTTTTGTCTATCAACGGATTTAAAATGCCCCGTTGTAAATAATAAAACTTGTATTTTATTTTTGGGAGGCAGCCGCTAGGCCCGAAAGCCCGGCTGGCCACCTCCAGTTAAAAATCCTGGCTACCCCAAATCTTTTCCTACCTAATCCTAATCTACCCAGCCCCTCCACCTCACCCCCTCCAATCACATGTCGCCACCTCACCTCTCCCCAAGTCCCCACCAATAGCCACCCGCCACCTCACCTCCCCTCCCTCACCCACAGCACACACGCAGAGCACGCACACCTACCGCCAGCCTGGGCCCACCCCGGCCCCACCTGCCAACTCCCTTCGCCCGGTCCACCCCGTCAACGCACCCCCACGCGCTCCCTCCCAACTCCCGTCGCTCCTCTGGCCCCACCACCGAGAACCCCTGCCCCTACCCGACGCGCTCGCCCACCTCCATCTTCCTTCCTCCTCTGGCCCGCCCGCCGCCGCCTGGTCCTCCTCTCCTCCAAGACCCCTCATGGCCTCCTCCTCTCCTCCTCCCCACCGCTGCCGCTGGCGCCTCTCACGCCGCCCGGCCTCGGCCTCCTTCCGCTCAGGCTGCTCGCCCGCCGCCCTCCTCTCGGCCGGCTCCCGCCGCGCCCCCATGAGCTCATGACGCTTTCGCCTCCTCCGTCGTGGCTTGGCCTCTCCGAAGTCGTCACCCATGTTCGCTGCCGTGGCTGCCCGCCTCCAGCGCTCTCGCCGAGAAGCGCCACGGACCCCCGCCGCCAACTGCCTGCCCTGTCGCCATCCGCGTCATCTTTGGCCGCCGCGGACGCAGCCTCTCCCTCCCCGTGTGATCCCTCCTCCGAGCACGTCCCCCCGCTGATGCAGCTCCGCCGCTGCACACCTCGACTTCCTCACCCCGGCTTGCCCCTGCTCCGCGGGCCCCCTCTGTTTGAGGTGTGCGTGCAAGGCCGCCTTGATCTTGCTAGTCACGCGCGACGCCGCGAGCCCCTGCTCCGGCCGGATCCCAGATCGACCTCACTGTGCTCCATCAAGTCCTTAGGCCGCTGCTCGTTCCAGCCCCCCCCCCCCCCCGCAAGGCTTCGTCCTCTACTTTGCCTTCTCGTGCCAGTGGCTTTTTTCTTGCTCGTGCCAGTGGCCCCTTTGCCTGCAGGTTGCTCGATCGAGTCTGTGCGAGACATCCTTTGTGACAGGTATTCGCCTAAGTCGCACCATAGTGTTCTATGAAGACCACGGGTGTCTCTTCCAAGACCTTTTTCATGAAACCTGAACCTCTCGGTGCGCCAAGTTCTCCCTGTCGAAACCGAGACCGATCCCTCGTCGAATCCCGAAGCCCGAACCCCGTGGACCGACATGATCTTCTTCACGGATACGACGAGTACTTCCTCGAGGATGCGAAGTCGAGAACCCGAACGCCAAGATGCGAAACCACGACGCCAAGATTCCTCTCGATCTCGAGCCCGTTCCCGGAGTCCGAAAACCCGAACCCTCGGTGAACCCCAAGATCGCCATTCGATGTGTGACCTTTTCCGAGCCCCTATTTTATAAATTGCCAACTATATAAACTGCTGCATATTTAATTGTTATGATCGCATCATTTCATGTGGTTTGGGGGCATTATGCCGATTCACCTCATAATTAAATATGGGGCCCATATGCGGGTAAATCTAGTCTTATATTGGCCTCATTTAAATCTGTGTATCGAACCGGTAACTTATCTTGCCCTGTTATTGCAACATTTAAAATGCGGGGTATCGAAACAACATGAACGATATAATTAATTGTCGGGACCCCGGTTCCGCTTAATATTGCCTAATTGCATCGCATCTTTGCCATGTCATACGTCATACATGCATCATGCCCGATATTTTGCCGTAGTATTAAATATTGCATCCGGTGTTTATTCTAGTGTTTTGCTTCTTCGCGGATAAGGCCGTTGAGTTGAAGCGAGTGTCGACCCGATCGTCGGTTGAACCTTCGGCAATGTTTTCAGGCGAGCATCTCCCTCCTTTCTACCTATCTTACTTTTATAGTATTTACTTCCCTCCTGTTGATCTATTGCTATCTGTGTTGCGTTGCTCTAGTTTTCGTACCCGTGATTTCCTTGCAGCCTTATATTGCCTTGGACACATCCTATTACCTGTTGTTTGGTAGATAGTTGGACTTGCGCGTCGTAGTCGCTTGCTCAAGTGCTGCTATGGTCGCCCAAGACACAGCTTGTTGGAGTGTTGCCGCTGTTTAAGGTTGGAGATGATCATGGCTTTCATTATCATTTACTTTAATTACGCTTTAACAACTAAAATTGAAGTAGGTAATCGAGGCACGGTGGGCAATAGATGTTATTTGGTTGTTAACGTCACTTGTGTCTGAGGACCTCGAGTTGATACATGTTCCTTGAATATTCGCTATCCACATCCGGAGGATTATGGGACCCCGAGCGAGCTTGATTCATTCTTATTTCTTGGGGCCACAAACTAGTTTGAGGTTTTATTTACTATCCTGTACTTATGCCATGCTTTATCGCTTTATTTACGATTGTGAGGAGCACCTGTACTGCTTTAGGTAAGCGGAGTGTTTTCGGGTATCGACAAGCCAGTTTTGGGTTCCCGGTCGTACACCATGGCGCAAACCTTGAGTCCGTCTCGAGTCAGCTAACTTCGCGTTATGGTGTACTCAATGGGGTGGCCCGAAATATTTCTGAATCCTGTGATCACTTTGTCTTGAATGCCTCGTTGGGTTTTGATTTGGTTTTTCCGAGGTTGATCGAGTGTGTGTTGCTATTTGTGCACCCCTGCAGGGTAAAACTTTCTGAAAGCCGTGTCCGCGGTTATGGACGACTTGGAGCACAGTATATCGATCATAGACAACTATAACTAAAGTAGTGCTATAAATTTGACTTTATAATGACTAGTAATCAGCTTCACTATAATGGAATGGCTAAATAAAACTGCCAACAATTGCTTGTTTGGGTTGTCGCTTGCGACCATTGTACCTGACTAGTAAGTATTGCAACTATAACGGAATGGCTAAATAAAACTACCAACAACTGCTAGGTTTTGGGATATCTCATGCTAATTGTATCTGACTAGTAAGTGTTGCAACTACAACAGAATGGTTAACTAAAACTGCCCACTGCTTATTATATCAGGATGACTCATGCTATCTATATTTGACTACTAATTGCCGCCACTATAACGGAATGAGTAAAACTGCCAACTGTGTGAGTTCCGTGGTTGACTTCCTCGTTTGGTCTCGAGGGGGAAACACCAGGATGGGTATGTGTGGTGGTAGTATCAGGTGGTTCCGAATAGGTCTTTCTTATCTCTCACTGATAGCCGACAGTTGTATCAAGTCTCTATAGGTTGTTTAGTGCATGCTGCCGCTGCCGCTTCAGTCCACCATACCTATGTAGGCGAGGGCCGCCGAATTCTAGCCTCGCCGTGTACTGGCCTCAGTACTGACCGCTCCTCTTTTTCCTTTGCCCTTTGCCGGCACCCCTTTATTTTAAGCAGGTTTTGAGATCGACGTCGTTAGCAGGGTTACCCTTCCGGCTTGGCCTGGGCAGGGTTATGGACGCCATTGGTTATTCTTCAGGGCTCTTAGCCCCATTTGCATCTTGTCCGTAGTCAGATGCTCTATCATTTTCAAGGTGATTTGGATCTTTGTATATTATATCTGTATTCTTGACTCATTGAGTCGATGTTGTATATATATCTGTTCTGTGGGTCCCATCGAGAACTGTTGTGTAATGCTATTACTTCGTTTTCCACCCGCACGAAAGTGCCTGGTGGGCACCTTTGAATCGTTTCTATGCGGGTTTGGCGGGAATCGCTAAAACTTGCATAGGGCCGATTCTGAGGGTGTTACAAACATGGGCTACCATTCTCCATAGTAGAGTATAGTGGCTTCATAAAATTTGTCAAAAGCTTGAATCCTATGTTCAAGATGGTTTCAAGGACAACAATAAAAGAGGATTGCCTGGACTCCTACAAAGAGCAAAGATCATTGCTACAGGAAATGTTCAAAAATTATGATGTTCGTGTCTCATTGACTGCTGATACGTGGACTTTAAATCAAAGGCTGGGTTACTTATGTATCACTTGCCACTTCATTGAATTGACACTTTAAATCAAAAGAGAATTCTGACATTCTGTATGATGGAAACACCACATAATGGCTTCCGAATACATAATGTCATGCTGAATAGTTTGCAATACTGGAATATTGAAGACAAAATCTGTAGCATTACAATAGATAATGCATCAATCAATGGAAAAATAATGGCGCATTTAAGAGAAAACTTGACAAAGAAACAAACGTTGATTTGTGAAGGTGAACTGTTCCACATCCATTGTGGTGCATATGTATTGAATCTTATTGTACAAGATGATCCATTTGTAAAGAAAGGTTTCGTTGACAATATTAGAGATGGTGTCAAGTATGTTAAGAGTCCACAAACTCGAGAAGAGTTGTTTGAAGAGATACTGAAGCAACTTAGCATCATCTGTGATAAAGAACATTCACTTAACGTTCCTACACGGTGGAGCTCAACATACCTTATGATTGACTCGGTATGGAACTCAACATACCTTATGATTGACTCGGTATTGCTGTACAGGGAAGAATTTGAAGAGTTAGCTAAGCAAGATCCACAATTTAAGTATGCTCTTTTAGAAGAAGATTGGAAAATGGCCGAAGTGATCCGCTCATTGTTGAAAATATTCTATGAAGCTACAAAAGTAGTTTTAGGCTCTAGCTATCCAACGGCAAACCGCTATTTTCATGAAATGTGGAGCATTAAGCTGTTGTTAGGAAAATAAGCAAAGAATAAAAACAAAGACATCGCAAGCATGGTGAGCGAAATGCTAAAAAAATTTGACAAGTACTGAAAGGAGTCGTACATAGCGAACTACATACTGTTAGAAATAATGGGCACATACCAGTGGTCCTCGATCCAAGGTATAAATATGAGTTTGTTAAATTTTGGATCAAGCAAAAATTTGGAGGAAGTGCAAGAGAGCACCTTAAAAAGGTGGCAATGATTATGAAGAGTCTCTTTGAAGAATATCCCATAAAATGGGAGATTCTTTTCCAGATCTTTCGAAAGAAGTTGAAGTTGATGAGTTTCAGGAGATTGATAATCCATTGGCTAATTGGGAAGCTCATTTGAGGGTGCAAAATAAACAAACAATTTATGACATTTTTTTAGGACGGAGAAAGTAATAATTTTAGTTTGATCCTTTTGCAACAAAATTCTTGATCTACACATTGAACCAAACGCCTAGCTGTTGTGAAAAGATTTGTTGAAAGCTACTTGTGCTAGAGGTGGCGGCTGGCATGCGCATGCCGCCGGATACAATGGACATACCAATTAGCGGCGGAAGCCGCTAATCCTGTCATTTAACTCTTGCGGATGAAGCGGCTAAAGCGGACGCGCCGGCGGCCCGTCCGCCTGCATCCTGATCTATTACAGCATGTATAATGGGAGGTGTTTAGAGGAGTGATTATAAAAATAAACCAATCATTTTGCTAAGCATTGGTGCTTATTTCTATAGAAGAGGTGCCTAGTTAGACATCTACCTAGTATAAATAAGCACCGGTACTTAAAGAAAAACCGGTTTATTTTTGTAAGCACTATTCTAAGCACCTTGCATTGTACATGCTCTTACACTCCCTCTTGATTAAACAAAGCGTTGATCACAAGCAAAATGTCAGTTCTTGCGGCTGATGATATTCTCTAGGTTGCTGAAGAAATTTGTAGCAAGAAATTGACCTACAAAAGTTAGGAAATAAAGTTTCTCTTGAGAACATTAAGAATTGTTGTCCATTCATGTAATAAATTCAGTGTAGGATATTTTTTTTGCAGGTATAGTGAAGGCTATTTATTTTCCTTAATACTTCTCGAAACAGACATACACCCCGCTTTATAAATAAAACAACATCCAAATACATCAAGATTCATCGCCAAGTGCGGCCGGCCGAAGTCAAAGAAACAAAGGAAGGATAGTTCGCTACGGCTTCAGCACAACATGGTCCAAAGAAAGAGAAAAAAGGACGAGAGCCTGGGTCATGTCTGAGCGGGAGCCAAGAAGGGATGCATAGCCGCACTCAAAGCCCACAAAATGTCGTCTAGGTGCTCACGATCCCGCAGCCCCGCGAGGGGAAACCACTGCTGTGTATATACTCACACCCCTTATTATGTTTTCTAGTATTAATGAAAATGAAAGGTTTCCTGGACTCTCGTTTATAATCCATATAAAACAATTCTCATGGCATATGTGAGCAATGGACAGTAAGAGAAAATATAATTTTATTGACCACATTAACCAAAAAGTGGAGAAGGGCAGCCTGAAAAAAGATTATTGAGTCGACTCATTTGGTCAAGGCTGCAAGGATGGCCAATCTGCAAGTAGAAATGATGCATGCTATGGTTGTTAGCGGGATCCCGGAAAAGTCTTGCTTCTAGTTCATTTGAAATTTTGGTAGCACGCGCATACACACGCACATGCGCATGCGCGATGCATACTAGCAGGATTCTGGGAAAGTCTCGCTTCTAGTTCATTTGAAATTTTGGTAGCATGCACACACACGCAAATCCGGTTTTTCCCATTAGCCTGAATCACCAACTTAATAGAATCCTCGAGGAAAGAGACCTTGAAAGGTAGAGTTCCTTCTCACGAAGATTGTCAAACAAGTGAGAATTCCAAAATTGAAGAGATTGCATGATCTTTCATGGCTATTGACGGGAGATTTTAATGAATTCTTGTGGGGATTCGAACATTTTTTTACGACACTATGTGCTAAAAATGTTGCATTTCATGATACCCTTGACGTGTGGGTCCTGGAAGATCTAGATTCTCAGTGATACCCTTCACATATGATAATAGAAGATCAGGGAATGCAAATGTTAAAGTCCGATTAGTTCGGGCGGTGGCTTCTAATACATAGAGGAATGTGTTCTCTGTTAGGAATAGGCAACTTGTATTCCTCAGGGGCCAAATGCCACAATATATAGTACATGTACAGGTGGAAATATGCAGGAAAACCCCTAACAAGTGGGGACATACAATATACAAATATACATCTAACACCCCCCCTCAGACTCATGGTGGCTCCACAACACTGAGTTTGGAGAGAAAGAAAGTATGCTGCGCAATGGTTTGTGCCTTCGTAAAGAAATCTGACAACTGTAAGTCTGAAGGCACATACTAAAGTGCAACAACCTGAGCCTGCACCTAAGCACGTGTATAGAAAGCATCAACACCAATATGCTTGCTAAGCTCATGCTTGACAGGATCACGTGCAATACTGATAGCACATGTACTATCAGACAAAACCAGAGTGGGTGTGGTAATAGAGACCCCAAAATCCGCAAGAAACTACTGTAATCAGGTCACCTCAGCAGTCAACAAGGCCATAGCACGCAACTCAGCCTCAACACTCGAACGGGAAATCGCTGTCTGTTTCTTCGTCTTCCAAGCAATGAGAAAACCACCAAGAAACACACATTAAGCAGAAAGTGAACAGCGATCCGTAGGATCACTCGCCCACGTAGCATCCTAATAGAACTAGAGCTGGAGGGAGCTGGAACGAGGAAAGAAAAGACGACGAGTGATCGTGCCACGAAGATAACAAAGAACACAGAGAAGATGACTATAGTGAATAGTGGTAGGAGCGGAAACAAACTGACTCCGAATATGAACAGGATAAGATATGTCAGGACGAGTGACAGTAGGATAAATAAGACTCCCAACAAGATGGGGATAACGCGTCGGATTAGGAAGAGGATCACCATCAGTAGGACGAAGCATGACATTAAGCTCCATAGGGGTCTCAATAGTGCGCTCATCCCCAAGAGCAGCACGAGCAAGAAGATCCTGAATATACTTTTCCTGAGAGATGAAAAAGCCATCAGAAGTAGAGGAAACCTCAATCCCAAGAAAATATCAAAGAGGACCAAGATCAGTCATAAGAAACTGATCATGAAGACGAGCCTTAACAAAGGCGATATACTCAGGATCATCACCAGTAATGATCATATCATTAACATAGAGAAGGAGAAGAGTGCGTCCACGAGAAGAAGTGTGAACAAACAACGCTAGATCATGAGCACTAGGAGAGAAACCAGCAGCGGTCACCACAGAGGAAAAGCACTCAAACCAGGCACGAGGGGCCTGTTTCAGGCCATAAAGAGAACACCGAAGACGACAAACCATCCCAGCGGGAACAAAATACCTAGGAGGAGGCTTCATATAAACCTCCTCACTCAACTCACCATTGAGAAATGCGTTCTGAACATCAAGCTGGGACACAGACCAGTGACGAACAGAAGCGACATCAAGAAGAGTGTGCACAGTGGTCATATGAGCCACATGAGCAAAGGTCTCATCATAGTCACGACCGTGCTCCTGCTGAAAACCACGAGTCACAAGACGCGCTTTATAGCGCTCAAGAGATCCATCAGAGCGGGTATTAATTTTATAGACCCACTTACACGTGATAGGACGAACACCGGGAGGGAGAGAAACAAGATCCCAGGTGCCAGTGCGCTCAAGCGCAGCAATCTCCTCAGCCGTGTCCAGCTGCCATTCAGGATGATGCTCAACATCCCGATAAGAAGTCAGCTCAGAGGAAACAGAAAGTCCATACTGACTAGGAGAGTAATGGTTGGGGGCACGACGCTGACGAGCAGGACGAGTAGAGGGAGGCTCATCAGAAGAAGACGACTCAGGAGACGACAAAGAAGAAGAGGGAATAGCAGAGGAAGGCTCCGGAGAACAAGGAGAACTAGGAGAACTAGACGGAGTAGAGGAGGATGGTGTCGAAGAAGAGACATTAGGGAGAGTGGGTCCTAAAGAAGACACAATAGGAGTAGGAGGTGTGTCAGGAAAAAGAAAAAAGAGATATCTTCCACCGGGTAGGTACCAGCGGTGGGACGAGGATAAAAAGGGCGCGTCTCATCAAAAGTAACGTCGCGAGTGATACGCATCCGACGACCAACAGGGTCCCAACAGCAATAGCCCTTATGCTCATCACTGTATCCAAGGAAGATACACTCAACAGATTGAGCGGTCAGTTTGGTGCGTTCGCGAGGGGCAAGGAGAACATAGCAAACACAACCAAACAAGCGAAGCATAGAGTAGTCTGGAGAATGACCAGATAGACACTCAAGAGGGATACCACCCTGTAGAGCGGCAGAAGGCTGAATATTGATGAGGTAAGCCGACGTAGCGATAGCCTCAGCCCAGAAATGCGGCGGAAAGGAAGAAGCAATCATCATGGCACGAGTGGTCTCAAGAAGATGGTGGTGCTTACGCTCAGCAACACCATTCTGGGAATGTGCACCGGGACAGGAGAACTGAGCGAGGGTACCCTGCTCAGCAAGAACACCTCGCAACATCTAGGAGATATACTCACCAACAGAATCGACACGAAACACATGAACGGGGGTAGAATATTGAGTACGGACCATGGCCGCAAAACGCTGATATATGGAGAGCACTTCATCGCGAGAGCGCATAAAATACAACCAAGTGTACCGAGAAAAATCATCTATGAATAAAATGTAGTAGCGATGGCCCCCTTTCGAAGCGAAAGGAGCCGGACCCCAAACATCAGAATGAACTAAATCAAAAGGTCTCTAAGATACAGATGCGCTAGTAGGATAGGGAAGCTGAATCTGTTTGCCCAACCTACAGCCTAGACAATGTAAAGACCCATCTCCTAAGACAGACCCCAGAAGACCACGATGAACTAATGGCGACATGCGAGAGTCACAAAGGTGACCAAGACGACGATGCCACTACTGAAAGGAGCTGGTAGCAGAGGCGAAGATCAGAGAAGAACTGGCAGCGGAAGGAACACGAAACCAGTCTAACTCCCAAAGTCCTGAAGAGTCACGACTGCGAGGGCCAGCTCCAACCAGGGCCTATGTGCGACGGTCTTGGACCACACAAGAATCAGCATCAAGGATGACGCAACAACCAGAGTCAGTAAGCTGGCTAGCAGAGAACAGATTCATCTTAAGACGGGGAACATGAGAAATATCAGGAACAGAAAAAGAAGAAGTAGAAAGAGTGCCCCGACTAGAAACAGGAAGAGTGGTACCATCGTCCATGAGAACACGGACATGAGAAGTAAGAGAACGAATAGCGGACAGAAGAGAAGACTCAGAGGTCATATGAAAAGAAGCTCCAGAATCCAGATACCACGGGGACGTACCTGACTGTGTAGAAGGTGGTGGTCGCGTAGTGCCTGAAGAATCAGTCATAGAACCAGCAGTGCCCATCGAAGAAGAGCCTGTAGCAGCAAGCACACCGCAAAGACTCCTAATAATGTTCTAATCAGAGAGAGCAACTGCTGAAGATCCGGAAGGAGCCGACTTCCCACGAGCCTGGTGCTGCTGACATAAGATGGGATCCCGTGTATAACAGGTGGCCCAAGTGTGTCCATCCTCTGAAGTGAAGTGCGATTTAAGAGAACCACGGCGACCGACCACGAACCGCTGGTGCCGACTCGACCACGAGATCGCTGGTCGACTCTGACCCTGACCTGGAGGAGTGGGTAGTATCGGCGGTGGCACAGAGGACCGTGGCTGAGTCAAGGGAGCAGACGGCAGAGGAGGACCACGAGTATCAAGCATAGATGGAACCGCAATAAGACCAGCACCACGGAGATGAGTCTCCTCAGCCCGAAGCTCAGACAACACCTCAGAGAGCGGAACACGACCACGAGCATTCAACTAATCACGGCGGGGCTCGAACTCCTGGCGGAGCCGAGACATAAACTCATAGATGCGGCGGAACTCCAAATCCGAGCGCACAATCTGGCAACACGGACATGTGCCACAAACAGCAGTACAGAGAGAATCAAGCTGTCGCCAGATAGCATCACTCTGAGTATAGAACTCATCAATAGTGGAATCACCCTGCTGAAGAGCATGCTCCTGGCGAACCACATACAAGTAAAGAGCATCCCCAGACGGCTGATAGCGCTGACGGAGATGTGCCCACTAAGCAACAATAGTAGAAAGACTCATGAACTCAGCGGCAAACTGGGGCAGAACACTGGAGGTGAGAACAGCAGCAACACGAGCATCCTCATCTACCCATTGAGTGTAGGCCGTCAGATCGAGGCGATAGGTCTCGAGATCAACAGAGTACTGTTTGAGTTCAGCTCATATGCAGCAACAACAATATCATCGGCACTCTGAGCAGCGTCCTTGGCCTCCTGAGAAGCATCAGCGCCAAGAACGATCGGCGGCGATGGAAGAGCAGCCAGAGGAGCAGTGGGGCACGGCGGACGGGATACCTCACCAGAGAGCACACCCCATAAACGGAGACCGTGCACGTGAACACGCATAAAAGCAGTGAAATCAGGATAATTCGCGCCATCGAAGATCACCGGGTAGCGAGGAATCGCAACATAGCCCGATGCAGAAGACATCTCTCTCTCTCATTTTTTCTGGGAACATCTCTGGTCAACCCGCACCTACAGGCAGAGAGCAGCCAAATTCCGGCTAACCAAGACAAGGGGTGGTGCCTAAAGGCCGGGGAGGCCAATTCCGGCCGCCGGTGATCGATTGCCGGCAGCGGTGACGGCCGGTGGAGATAGAGATCCGGCGAAGAGGAGAGCGACGGCGGGCGGCTGGGCGAAGGCGGGATGAGACCGAGGCCCAGGGAGATCGACGGGGGGTGGGGTCCGTCGGGTGGAGGCAGGAGGGGGTGGCGGGTGGAGATCGGCCCGCGCGTGTTGTAACTACCTCGGTGAACTACGCTCCTAGATACAAGCCTGGATGAGTGATAGTGGTTGAAATAGTACGGTGGGGCCCCAAAAGCCACTCACTGGTAGTCCTTGCAGACGTCCCAACCACTACCCTCTCAACGGACTCAGACGGGCGAGTGGCAGCGAAGGATCAACTACGACACAAGTGGGTATGTACGCAAGCCACCATACAAGAGTACATCGAGCCACACCAACTAGAAAGAAAGGAATATACCAACGCCATACGGCAAGATTCAAATGACCTAGATACATCTATAATTTAGGATAACTCCTCATACAACACACATCGAGTATCATGCGGAAGGCAAACAAGATCCGAGTACGGATAAGAAGCAAATAGGCATAAGATGCCGAGAAAATAAGCACATCCCAACTACAGGTCTCATGGATCCCTCGATCCGGAATCTCTACACCGAGCGATCGTTGCCCACATCATCGGCTTCTTCCACCCAAAGAACTCCCGAGAAGGTACTGCTCATCCGAATCAAGAATTTATCGTGTGAGACCCTAAGGGTACTCAAGAAGACTTAATGCCTCTAAAGGGGACACAACTGGGTGACGAATTGCAGCAAAAGATAAACCCTAGCAATTCTACAGATAACGCTACCCATCCGCCTAACCAATGATAGCGGATGTCCGAAATTAAGTACAACAGCTTATAATGGTAATCTCATCCGATCCATCCTCCTCCCTACTTACCAACAGGAAGCGACGTAACAACCCCCATCCGCTGGCAATTTTATTAACCATTCCATGAGTATTGCACTATTTACTAGTCAAGTTACTTTAGTCGATTAAAAGCGGTACTTAAGTTATGCTTGTCTATGATCAAGAAACTGTGCTCCAAGTCGTCCATATCCATGACACGGCCGAGAAAGTTTTACCCGCCGGGTGCACCAATAGCAACACACACTCGATCAACCTCGAAAACCAAATCAAAACCCAACGAGGCCTTCACGACAAAGAATCACAAGATTCAGAATATTTCAGGGGCCACCCCTTTGAGTAGAACCCGCAACGGAGTAGGCAAGCTCCGAGACGGCCTCAAGGTCTGCGTCAATGGCTGTGAGCGACTGGGAACCCCAAACGGGGCTTGTCGACACCGCGTAATCACTCCGCTTTCCTAAACAGTACAGTGTGCTATCTGTCGCACAATCGTAAATAAAGCAGTAAAACATGGCATAAGTACAGGATAGTAATAAAGCCCCAAACTAGTTTGTGGCCCCAAGAAATAAGACGGAATCAAGCTCTGGCTGAGGGGGGTCCCATATACCTCCCGGATGTGGATAGCGCGATAAATCAAGGAACAGGAATCAAGTACTCGGGGTCTTACGGGACACAAGTGAGCAGGAAAAACCAAATAGCAGATATTGCTCACCGGTGCCACTTTCTTTAGTTATCCCAACTACTCAGGTTAAGTTGTTTAAGTACCTCGTTATTCATCAGACCCTCACAAACCCTACACATGCTGTTCTACGACTCGCATGGCTCAAACAACTCCTATAGTAGTGGCTCATGGGATGGAGGAAACAAGCTTGGTGGGTTTAAAAGTAAAGGCTATGCATACTTGGGATTCAATTTAATGCAATCGCGACTCAATGATGCAAGAATAAGATAGAGGCAATAGGTATTGTATGTATGCAAGCATGTGGTAGTGCTTGCCTGGTGTCTCTGTTGAAGCAAAGGACTGTTCTGGGTAGTGCTCCTGGTTCGCTTGATATAACCCCGCCAAAGGTTCATCCGAGAAAAACCAAACAAACAAGGCCAACATAAATATAGAGCACAAGCATATGAATAAGATGCGTCAAGCAAACAATCATGCCATGATGAATGATGCACAATTTACATGGCAAGTAAGGTAGCATGGCATGGGTGAGGTGTGGTGGACAAGATAAATAACCATTAAGTGGGTTTTAGTCATATTTTGTTGTCATAACAATTGTTGTTCGCAATATATTTATATGATGCATGCTGCAATTGAAGTCATGGATAGCATAAACAGAAAGGTCTCGTCGAGCTGATCAATTTAGACTATTTACTTGCTAAATTTGGATTTACAAAACAAAAGTTATGGTTTATTGAAAATCCAGTGGCATTTGATGTAATTAACATGAACTTGGAATTTTTCTAGTGCAAATTACAAAATAGATGGCATATTTGAATTCCCCTCATTTTTCTGAATCAAAAACATATATTATTTGCCCAATTTGGAATTAGCATGTGAAAGTTATTAAAAATCTGAATAGAATTTAAATTTTGAAATTATTTAACAAAAATTTGAATTCAAACTGCTCTGGAACGTTTTCTACACAGCTCTGCCTCGAGTCGCATGTGGGCAGGGTTTTCAGCCCACACGCCAGTGCCTCGAGCAAGATCTGACCATGGGTTGATGGTTGCAAAGATCAGGAGCCTTTTTGTAAAATTACCAGCGTCACTGACAGGGGGCCCTGGGGACCGCGGGTTGAGCAAAAGAACTGGCAGGGGGTTATGCGCAAAAGAACAGACCGCACACTGTGGATCTTCCTCTGAACCTAACTGAACCGAAGGTGTCTGTGCGCGATGCGCGCGGCCTTGGAGGTTCAACCGCGCGCCCTGGCGCGCTTAGCAGCCGGGCCTGCGGCTCGGGTTGGTGATAGGAAGAGGCTAGGCGGCTAGGTAGGGTGTGGCGCGCGGAGCTCAGAGCACTCGCCGCCACGCAGACCGAGGGCGCCAAACGAATCGAGCATCCAGAAGCGACCGAGGACAGGGGTCGGAGGGTCGGGCTCACCGCGGCGTCTTGGCGTGTTTCTGAGCAGGGCGGTCGCGATCCACGGAGGCCGACGGCGCCGTAGCTAGGGTTTGCGGCGTGCTCTTCGTCGTCTGGCGCCTGGTGCTCTCTCGCCGGCGGGTACCGGACGATGCCGGGAGTGGCCTGGTCTTCCTCGACAACCTCGCAGACCTTCTCCGGCTAGATCGACGGGTGGTAGATCGGTGGCGAGCCGGTGGCGAAGGAAGAAAGGGGAGAGGCTCTTGCGGGTAGATCTGGGGTCTGGGCGAGGCAGAGGGAGGTGGGGGACAGAACGCTGGGAAGAGGCTAGCGTGGGGAGGGTTAGGCTGGGTGGCGTTGGTCACCTCCTGCTCACGTCTTGCGCATGGGGGGCTGGGGATGGCGTGGTAGAGCTGGAAAGGGAGAGGGGAGCAGGTGGGGTAGGGCGTCTAGGGAGGCAGGTGGTAGGGCGTGGGAGAAGAGGAAAAGAGGGGAGGGGGGATGGTCGGGCTAGGGCTAGGTTGAGGGGTGCCATGCCGTGGGGGAGCTAGGGGTCGGGATGGGGCCTGCATGACAGGGGGCTAGGGCGAGCTGGGTTGGAGTGTAGATGAACAAGTATGGGAGCTAGAAGGAAAGAGGGAGAGAGGTTGGTTTAGAGCTAGGTATGGGGTAAGGGATCAAGCTAGAAAAGGGGAGGTACTTAGGGTTTTAACTAAGGGAAAGAGGTAGATTAGGGTGTTGGGCGGTCAAGTTAGAGCTAGAAGGGAGAGGGAGAGAGACATGGGGCATGGAAACTTGCTAGATAGGAGGAAAGGAGAGGTAGGTTTTGTTTGGGTTTAGCTTAGAGGTAGATGTAGAATAGGAATTATTTTAGGATATATGTAAAATTAGGGTTTAGTTTTAGGGGGATGTTGATTAGAGGGTGAAGGTAGCTTAGGGTTTTAGGTTTAGCTAGAGGATAGATGTCAAGAGTGGGAGTAGGGCTTTGCTAAGAGAGGTAAGGAAAGATGGGGGGGATGCTAACTTGCTCAAGCATGCTTCAAGCACAAGCTCTAAACAAGCTCAAGCAAGAAAAAGGAGGGAGAGGGGAAGAAAGATGGCCATATGGTGGTGGGGTTCTACTCTAGTTCATGCATGATCCAATTTAATGGCCTAGCAAGAACCAAGGGGGAGGGGTTGGTTGGAGCATGCCCAATAGCACATGTGGGTGCATGGGGTAAGGTAGAGGGGAGAGGGCTAGGGTTGATACTCACAAAACAAGATCAAACAAAGAGGAAAGGATCCATTTAGGAAACAAGCAAAAACCAAATGCTAGGGCAAAGGTGGCTATTGCATGGCCCATGCAGAATTATTAATGCCACAATTATCCTTGTGAGAACAAGGATATTGATATGGCACTATTCATCTCCATTCCAAAATGTGGACAATGGCCAAGCAAGGATTATGGGTGGATCCAACCAACAACATGGGCTAGAGATAACTCAATAAAATGCCAAGCCCATATTATCGGATGGTGGAATTATAAGGTGGTGACAGATAAGGTGGTGGAGTCAAAAAGAGAGATGCCCCCAACTCAACTTGGGCATTTAACAATTTATTAAGAACCAAATACAATATCAAGAGGCAACTACAATTAATCATGCACATGAGATAAGAACCAAACAAACAAAAGGTTTTATATGATGCTCAAATGCAAGGGGACATGATGACATGAGCATGATATGATGATGATGATGCAACAATTATATGTTGGAAGTGGCCCATTTTATTATTATGACATGTAGCATTACAGGGGTTAGACAACTGGGATGCTACAACTCTCCCCCACTAAACAGGAATCTCGCCCCGAGATTCTAGGAAGAAGAAGAAGAAGATACAAAGAGAGAAGGATGGTTGACACGGAGTTCATCTTCACGCTCCCAAGTTGCTTCATCAACAGAATGGTGTGACCACTGCACCTTGCAGAATTTGATGGATTTGTTGCGAGTCCTTCGTTCTGCGGTCTCAAGGATTTTGGTGGGGTGTTCTTGATAAGACAGATCTTCTTGGAGGTCGATTAGCTCATGATCCACGGTCTTGCCGGGGTCTTTGAAGCACTTCTTGAGCTGAGAGATATGGAAGACATCATGGACTTTGAGTTTTTCCGGAAGCTCTAGTGCATAAGCAACTTCTCCTCTTCTACCACGTATCTTGAAAGGACCGATGTATCTAGGAGCCAATTTTCCTTTGATACCGAAGCGGTGTGTTCCTCTCATGGGAGTGACACGAAGGTAGACGAGATCACCAGGGGCATATACCATGTCTGTGTGCTTCCTGTCATAGTTGCTCTTCTGACGACTCTGAGCAATCTTCAGGTTCTCCAGAATGATATGCACCTTCTCCTCTGCTTGAGTCACAATGTCAGGGCCAAACCAGATTCTTTCTCCTGCACCTGACCAACCAATCGGTGTTCTGCACTTGCGACCATAGAGAGCCTCGAATGGTGCCATCTTCAGACTCTTCCGAAGTCGTTGTTGTAGGAGAATTCAGCATATGGAAGGCATTCTTCCCACTTCATGCCAAAAGAGATGACGCAAGCTCTAAGCATGTCCTCGAGAATCTGATTGATCCTCTCGACTTGTCCTTGCGACTGAGGGTGGTAAGCAGTGCTGAAGTTCAACTTCGTTCCCAAAGCTTTTGGAAACTCTCCCGTAACTTTGAGGTGAAGATGCTCCCACGGCCGAACTGATTTCAAGTGGAACCCCATACAAAGAGACAATCCTGTTGATATAGAGCTCACCAATCAAGTCCAGAAATTGTTTCTTTGACTAGGAAGAAGTGTGCCACTTTTGAAAGCCTGTCGATGACAACAAAAATTGCATTGTTGCCCTTCTGCGACCTCGGAAAGCCAGTGATGAAGTCCATCTCTACTTTCTCCCATTTCCATTCCGGAGGTTTCAGTGGTAGAAGACCAAAAGGTTTCGATGGACAGCCTTGACTCTGCGGCAAGACATCGCATTCGAGACGACTTGGCACAATACCTTTTCAACCTGTGCCACCAAGATTGTGTTTTCAGTCCATGTACATCTTTGTGCTGCCAGGATGGATAGAAAGAACCGAATCATGTGCCTCCTTGAGAACTTGGTCTCTCGGACCGGGTAGTTTGGAACAAACATCCGTGTTCAAAGAAGAGCGCCTTGATCATCAACATGGAAGGATTCATACTGGAGTGCCAAGCTTAGCGATGAGCTTTTTAGTGTGCGGATCACCAAGTCGACGAGAACGAATCTGTTCTTCCAAGAGAGGAGTAGCCGAGGTTCGGAAGGTGCCCTTGTTCCACAATCTCCAAAGTTGAGCCGACGGAATTCCTCGCACAAGAGAGGCTGCTCTTCCACCATGAGGTTGTTGACATAAGCTTTACGACTAAGCGCATCCGCCATGACATTTGCTTTGCTCGGAGTGTAGTTGATGGTCACATCAAGTCATTGATTGCTTCAATCCATCTCCTTTGCGAAGGTTGAGATCCGTTGAGTGAAGATATACTTCAAACTCTTGTGGTCCGAGAAGATCTCACAACGTTACCAAGCAAGTAGTGCCTCCATAGCTTCAAAGCAAAGACCACCGCTGCAAGCTCAAGGTCATGTGGGATAGTTGACCTCATGCGTCTTCAATCGACGAGAGGCATAAGCAACCACTGTCTTTCTTGCATAAGGACCGCACCCAATCCTTGCAAAGAGGCATCGCAGAAGATCCGAAAGGCTTAGATGTATCTAGAGGAACCAAGACTGGTGTGGAAGTGAGCTTCTTTGAGTGTCTCAAAGCTTTCTTGACAAGGTGAGTCCACAGGTACTTCTTGCCTTTCTTGAGGAGGTCGGTAAGAGGCTTTGCTATCTTTGAGAAGTTCTGCACAAAACGACGACAATAGCTAGCCAAGCCGAGGAAACTCCGCACTTCCTTGACATTAGCAGGAGGAATCCATTCAACTATTGTCTTCACGGTTTCCGGGTTGACTGCAATGCCCTTGGCAGAGATGACATGTCCCAGATAGGTTACCTCAGGAAGCCAAAACTCACACTTAGAGAACTTTGCATACAAGCGGTTCTCACGAAGCTTGTTCAGGACGCACCGCAGGTGCTCTTCATGCTCCTCCTTGGACTTGGAATAGACCAGAATGTCATCCAGATATACCACCACAAACTTGTCTAGGTACTCCATGAAAACGGAGTTCATCAGCCTCGAGAAGGTAGCAGGTGCGTTGGTGAGGCCGAAAGACATGACCGTGTACTCATACAGGCCATAGCGAGTGGTGAAAGCTGTCTTGGGCACATCCTCTTTGCGAATTTTGATTTGGTGATACCCACTTCTCAAGTCCAGCTTAGAGAACACCACAGCTCCTGCCAGCTGATCAAATAGATCATTTATCCGAGGAAGAGGATATTTGTTCTTGATGGTTTTAGCATTGAGAGCCCGATAATCAACACATAGCCTATCGGTTCTGTCACGCTTCTTCACAAAGATTGTTGGGCTACCCCAAGAAGAAGTGCTGTGTTGAATGAAACCCAATTTCTCTTGTTCATCAAGTTGTCGTTTGAGTTCAGCCAACTCAGAAGGACCCATTTTATATGGCCTCTTGGAGATAGGAGCCGTTCCAGGTTCAAGCTCGATCACGAATTCAACCTCGCGATCCGGAGGCATACCTGGAAACTCTTCAGGAAAGACATCCGGGAACTCACAGACCACTGGTACCTTCTGAATAGCTTCCATAGCATCATCATTCAGAGCAGCTAAGGAATAGAGCTGGACAGCAGGAGTCAGACTTGGAGAAAATACTATGTGGCCTTCAGGGATCTTCAGAGACACTGAGCGTTCAGCACAATCGATCACAACTTCATTTGCTGTCAACCAATCCATGCCCAGGATGACATCAATGTCAGAGTTGCCCAGAACAATCAAAGAAGCCAAGAATGAAGAACCACCAATCTCAACTTGGTTGCCATGGCTAATTTTAGATGCTGCCATTGTTGCTCCAGGAGAAAGAACCATTAACTTCTTGGGAAGAGGATCCATGACTAACTCATTCTCACTTGCAAACTTTACAGAGGCAAAAGAATGCGATGCACTGTAATCAAAGAGAACTCGTGCAGGATCGAGTTAATCAAAGCATACCCATGACAACTCCAAAGTAGCTCACTTTAGAGGCGTTGATTTAGCTTGGCCGAACAACCGCAGACCCGGCTTGGTGTTGATGTTGAGAGCCCGAGGCGGCGCACGAACCAAGGAGAGCTTGATGCTGATCTTGGGGGGTTGAGGGAGAGCTTTGTTCTTCATTGGACAGTTCAGTGTGGATGTCCAGGATCTCCACATGTGAAGTGCACCACCGGACGTGGAGCAGAGTAGCGGGACTCCGCCAGCGCCTCAGGGTAGGGTTGTTGTAGCCCCGGAGCCGCAGGTGAAGTTTGATGGCCTTGGCGTAAGTTGCAGGTCTTGGTGAGCCGGAGCGACGGTGGGTGTTAGGAACCCACACGCTTAGAAGGAGTTGCCATTGCTGCCGAGCTTGATGCATCCCTGCTGTGTTTCTTGGACTCCTCGAACATCTGCCTACTAGCCTCCTCTTGTAGTGCCATATGCTGCAGTTCCAGGAAGGTTGCCGGTCTTGCATGCGTGAGTGCATACTTGATCGACGCATTGAGCCCTTGCCTGAATCTTTTCTGCTTTTTCTTGTCATCAGATACCTCATCACCACCATAGCGAGACAGGTTCATAAAGTTCCTGATATAGGTGTTGACGTTATCATTCCCCTGCTTCAGGTTGAGGAAAGCATCCTTCATCCGTTCCATCACAATCTCTGAGAGAAACTGTTCTTTGAAAGCTGCAGTGAACCTGTCCCAAGTAGGCTGGGACCCAGTGCAGCTAGCCTTCAAGTAGTTTTCCCACCATAGAGCTGCGTCTCCCTTGAGAAGGTGAGTAGCACACTTTACCCACTCCTGTTCTGGAACATCAGCAGTCTCGAGCAGCCTTGAGATCTCACAGAGCCAATCATCCGCATCAAGAGGTCGGTCAGACACATCAAACTGACGAGGACTGAACTTGAGGAAGCTCTTGATGTCGCCACGCTTGGGAGGTGGAGGAAGTGGAGTGAACTCGTTCCTTCGGACGCTCTCCTCAAAGCGCAGCTGGTTCTCTTGCATTGCCGCCAAAGCATTAGCTATGCTTGACAATGAGCCCGATTGGAGGAATGTCCTCCTCGGTCCGTGGGGAGCCATCCATCATTGATATAAGACTCAAGTTAGTACTATGATGGAGAATGATAATAATCCAAAATAGTACCAAGATGGAATTAACCAAGATTACAGGATACAATTTACTGAGATGATATAAAAATATCAACAAAGTTCATAGCACCTCAAAGATATTAAGCATATCGCACACGATCGAAAAGGAGTGTGGTACACAAACATATCAAAGAAAAAATTTCCACAAATTTCGCATTAAAATACCAATAGATCATAAAATTACTTAACGAATCAAGATTAGTGACTCTACCGATCCAATATACAAAAGCGAATGATACAAGTAGTGGTATGGTGACTCCATCCCGCACTCAAATCATTACTCCGCACATGAACAAGTGGAACACATATCCTAACCCCTTCTTCTCACGACGAAACCTAAAGATTGGTACTACGAGCGAACACCCCAACAAGATAGCGTCGGATACAAAGAGGAAGATAGATTGCGTCGGTTTACAAAAGCACATCGGTATGGAATGTACCAACATTGATAACCAAAGGCGATAAGATAACAACTTGGATGCAACAGATAGACAAGGAATTACACACACACACACAACCTATGGTACTACGGAAACCCGAACACGTGAATCCTAGTTTGAACTTTGAGAAGAGGATTGAAAAGCGTTGCGCTTCCTTACCGAGAAAAGGGTGGGTGGGAGGGTAAGAAGAAAATGGAAGCAGTCCTACTCTCGCGTTTTGTTTTCCCTATATACATAACTACCAAAATATTTGCTAGATCGACAACGACTGTTTGGCTGAAACCACGAAGGTCGGGATGGCTCGATACCAATTGTAACTACCTCGGTGAACTACGCTCCTAGATACAAGCCTGGATGAGTGATAGTGGTTGAAATAGTACGGTGGGGCCCCAAAAGCCACTCACTGGTAGTCCTTGCAGACGTCCCAACCACTACCCTCTCAACGGGACCTGCAGGCGTGGTCGGCGAAGGATCAACTACGTACACAAGTGGGTATGTACGCAAGCCACCATACAAGAGTACATCAGAGCCACACCAACTAGAAAGAAAGGAAATATACCAACGCCATACGGCAAGATTCAAATGACCTAGATACATCTATAATTTAGGATAACTCCTCATACAACACACA
Organism: Avena longiglumis; assembly: GCA_030063025.1. Taxonomy (NCBI): domain Eukaryota; kingdom Viridiplantae; phylum Streptophyta; class Magnoliopsida; order Poales; family Poaceae; genus Avena; species Avena longiglumis. Next base: position 362,011,482 of record CP125976.1, read on the forward strand.
TCAGAGTATCATGCGGAAGCGGCAAACAAGATCCGAGTACGGATAAGAAGCAAATAGGCATAAGATGCCAGAGAAAATAAGCACATCCCAACTACAGGTCTCATGGATCCCCGATCCCGGAATCTCTACACCGAGCGATCGTTGCCCACATCATCGGCTTCTTCCACCCAGTAACCGTCCTGAGAAGGTACCTGTTCATCTGAATCAAGAATTTATCGTGTGAGACCCTAAGGGTACTCAGCAAGACTTAATGCCTCTAAAGGGGACACAACCTGGGGTGACGCAATTGCAGCAAAAGATAAACCCTAGCAATTCTACAGATAACGCTACCCATCCGCCTAACCAATGATAGACGGATGTCCGAGAAATTAAGTACAACAGTTATAATGGTAATCTCATCCGATCCATCCTCCTCCCTACTTACCAACAGGGAAGCGGACGAACAACCCCCCCATCCGTTGGCAATTTTATTAACCATTCCATGAGTATTGCACTATTTACTAGTCAAGTTACTTTAGTCAGATTAAAAGCGGTACTTTAGTTATGCTTGTCTATGATCAAGAAACTGTGCTCCAAGTCGTCCATATCCGCGGACACGGCTTTCAGAAAGTTTTACCCGGCCGGGGTGCACCAATAGCAACACACACTCGATCAACCTCGGAAAAACCAAATCAAAACCCAACGAGGCCTTCACGACACAGCAATCACAAGATTCAGAAATATTTCAGGGGGCCACCCCTTTGAGTAGAACCCGCAACGGAGTAGGCAAGCTCCGAGACGGCCTCAAGGTCTGCGTCAATGGCTGTGAGCGACTGGGAACCCCAAACGGGGCTTGTCGACACCGCGTAATCACTCCGCTTTCCTAAACAGTACAGTGTGCTATCTGTCGCACAATCGTAAATAAAGCAGTAAAACATGGCATAAGTACAGGATAGTAATAAAGCCCCAAACTAGTTTGTGGCCCCAAGAAATAAGACGGAATCAAGCTCTGGCTGAGGGGGGTCCCATATACCTCCCGGATGTGGATAGCGCGATAAATCAAGGAACAGGAATCAAGTACTCGGGGTCTTACGGGACACAAGTGAGCAGGAAAAACCAAATAGCAGATATTGCTCACCGGTGCCACTTTCTTTAGTTATCCCAGAACTACTCAGGTTAAGTTGTTTAAGTACCTCGTTATTCATCAGACTCTCACAAACCCTACACATGCTGTTCTACGACTCGCATGGCTCAAACAACTCCTATAGTAGTGGCTCATGGGATGGAGGAAACAAGCTTGGTGGGGTTTAAAAGTAAAGGCTATGCATACTTGGGATTCAATTTAATGCAATCGCGACTCAATGATGCAAGAATAAGATAGAGGCAATAGTCTTGTATGTATGCAAGCATGTGGTAGTTCTTGCACGGTGTCTCTGTTGAAGCAAAGGACGGTTCAGGTAGTGCTCCGGTTCTCTTGATATAACCCCACCAAAGGTGTCTATCCGAGAAAAACCAAACAAACAAGGCCAACATAAATATAGAGCACAAGCATATGAATAAGATGCGTCAAGCAAACAATCATGCCATGATGAATGATGCACAATATACATGGCAAGTAAGGTAGCATGGCATGGGTGAGGTGTGGTGGACAAGATAAATAACCATTAAGTGGGTTTTAGTCATATTTTGTTGTCATAACAATTGTTGTTCGCAATATATTTATATGATGCATGCTGCAATTGAAGTCATGGATAGCATAAACAGAAAGGTCTCGTCGAGCTGATCAATTTAGTCTATTTACTTGCTAAATTTGGATTTACAAAACAAAAGTTATGGTTTATTGAAAATCCAGTGGCATTTGATGTAATTAACATGAACTTGGAATTTTTCTAGTGCAAATTACAAAATAGATGGCATATTTGAATTCCCCTCATTTTTCTGAATCAAAAACATATATTATTTGCCCAATTTGGAATTAGCATGTGAAAGTTATTAAAAATCTGAATAGAATTTAAATTTTGAAATTATTTAACAAAAATTTGAATTCAAACTGCTCTGGAACGTTTTCTACACAGCTCTGCCCAGCCTGAGTCGCAGACAGGTGGGCCAGGGGTTTTCTCTGGCCCACACGCCAGCGTCTGAGCAAGATCTGGACCGCGGGTTGATGGTTGCAAAGATCAGGAGCCTTTTTGTAAAATTACCAGCGTCGAGGGGGCCACAGGGACCTGGGTTGAGCAAAAGAACTGGCAGGGGGTTATGCGCAAAAGAACAGACCGCGCACTGTGGATCTTCCTCTGAACCTAACTGAACCGGCGTGTTCTGCATCGGCGTCGCAGCGACGCGGAGGAGTTGAACCCGCGCGCCCTACAGCGCTAGCCAGCGGCTTGGCCTGCTGCGGGCTCGGGTTGGTGATAGGAAGAGGCTAGGCGGCTAGGTAGGGTGTGGCGCGCTGCTGAGCACTCGCCGCCGGCCTCTTGGCGCTCGGCAAGCAAATCGAGCATCCGAGGAAGCGACGGGGGTTGTCGGGGGAGGGTGGGCTCACCAGGCGTCTTGGCGTGCTCGGTGCAGGGCGGTCGCGATCCACGGCGAGGCTGACGGCGGCCGTAGCTAGGGTTTGCGTCGGCGTGCTCTGGTCCTGGCGCTCCTGGTGCGTCTCCTCCTCGCTGGCGGGTACTGGACGATGCCGGGGAGTGGCCTGGTCTTCCTCGACAACCTCGCAGCACCCTTCTCCGGCTAGATCGACTGGGCGGTGGTAGACTGGCGGTGGCGAGCCGGTGGCGAAGGGGAAGAAAGGGGGAGAGGCAGGCTCTTGCGGGGTAGATCTGGGGGTCCTGGGCGAGGCAGAGAGGGAGGTGGGGGATAAACGCCGGGGAAAGAGGCTAGCGTGGGGGGGGGTTAGCTGCGGGGGTGGCGTTGGTCACCTCCCTGTTCACGTGCTGCGCATGGGGGGCCAGGGATGGCGTGGTAGAGCTGGAAAGGGGAGAGGGGGACTGGCAGGTGGGGTAGGGGCGTCTAGGGAGGCAGGCAGGTGGGGTAGGGCGCTGGCAGAAGAGGAAAAGAGGGGAGGGGGGATGGTCGGGCTAGGGCTAGGTTGAGGGGTGCCATGCCGTGTGGGGGCAGCTAGGGGGTCGCTGGGATGGGGCCTGCATGACAGGGGGCTAGGGCGAGCTGGGTTGGAGTGTAGATGAACAAGTATGGGAGCTAGAAGGAAAGAGGGAGAGAGGTTGGTTTAGAGCTAGGTATGGGGTAAGGGGATCAAGCTAGAAAAGGGGAGGTACTTAGGGTTTTAACTAAGGGAAAGAGGTAGATTAGGGTGTTGGGCGGTCAAGTTAGAGCTAGAAGGGAGAGGGAGAGAGACATGGGGCATGGAAACTTGCTAGATAGGAGGAAAGGAGAGGTAGGTTTTGTTTGGGTTTAGCTTAGAGGTAGATGTAGAATAGGAATTATTTTAGGATATATGTAAAATTAGGGTTTAGTTTTAGGGGGATGTTGATTAGAGGGTGAAGGTAGCTTAGGGTTTTAGGTTTAGCTAGAGGATAGATGGCAAGAGTGGGAGTAGGGCTTTGCTAAGAGAGGTAAGGAAAGATGGGGGGGATGCTAACTTTCTCAAGCATGCTTCAAGAACAAGCTCTAAACAAGCTCAAGCAAGAAAAAGGAGGGAGAGGGGAAGAAAGATGGCCATATGGTGGTGGGGTTCTACTCTAGTTCATGCATGATCCAATTTAATGGCCTAGCAAGAACCAAGGGGGAGGGGTTGGTTGGAGCATGCCCAATAGCACATGTGGGTGCATGGGGTAAGGTAGAGGGGAGAGGGCTAGGGTTGATACTCACAAAACAAGATCAAACAAAGAGGAAAGGATCCATTTAGGAAACAAGCAAAAACCAAATGCTAGGGCAAAGGTGGCTATTGCATGGCCCATGCAGAATTATTAATGCCACAATTATCCTTGTGAGAACAAGGATATTGATATGGCACTATTCATCTCCATTCCAAAATGTGGACAATGGCCAAGCAAGGATTATGGATGGATCCAACCAACAACATGGGCTAGAGATAACTCAATAAAATGCCAAGCCCATATTATCGGATGGTGGAATTATAAGGTGGTGACAGATAAGGTGGTGGAGTCAAAAAGAGAGATGCCCCCAACTCAACTTGGGCATTTAACAATTTATTAAGAACCAAATACAATATCAAGAGGCAACTACAATTAATCATGCACATGAGATAAGAACCAAACAAACAAAAGGTTTTATATGATGCTCAAATGCAAGGGGACATGATGACATGAGCATGATATGATGATGATGCAACAATTATATGTTGGAAGTGGCCCATTTTATTATTATGACATGTAGCATTACAGGGGTTAGACAACTGGGATGCTACACGTGTGCTCGATTTGAAGGTGGCGGGTGGCCCGCGCGTGTGCTCGATCTGGAGAGGACCACTCGGTGAAGCAGAGGAGGAATGGGATCCCAGTCCCGCGCGTCTGCTCGATCTGGAGGTGGCGGGTGGCCCGCGCGTGTGCTCGATCTAGAGAGGCTCGGGTGAAGTAGAGCAGGAACAAGATTGACGGGATCGACGGGTGCTTGATCTGGAGAGGACCCTCGTTCCTGAGTATATCGATATGGAGGAGACCGATCCGAAGAGGAACTGAATGGGCGGCGACTGACGACGGCGACGACGGCAAGGCCGTCAGCGATAGGTACGGTGGTGGCTGCAGCGACGAAGTTGCGAGTAGGAGGAGGCTAACTTGGCTCTGATACCAAGTTAGGAATAGGCAACTTGTATTCCTCAGGGGCCAAATGCCACAATATATAGTACATGTACATGTGGAAATATGCAGGAAAACTCCCTAACAAGTGGGGACATACAATATACAAATATACATCTAACATTCTTGTGTAATTCAGTTAAGCACGTAGTAACACCTTGCTATGATCATGTAGCTCTGATTATTAAAGGCTAGTTTGAATTACCACAACAAACAAACGTCTAAACGGTGCAAGGAGTTTGAAATCATGTGGGAAAGAGAACATGCATATCCTGAGATAATCAAGCAATCGTGGAAGTCCATTGATGGCGTCCATGATTTGGGTGATACTGAGAGAGCCCTAGGCAGTACAATATCAAGGTTACAAGCATGAAGTAAGGTAAAATTTGGTAATGTTAATAAGGAGTTGCATAAGTAAAGAACTCAAACTTGAAGAGTTAATGAATATAAATGCCGATAGATAGGAGATAAGGGGGTAACATATAGAATGAACAAGTTACTTTATCGTGAATGTTAGAAATAATGGGCTAAATCATTAGACCCATGTGTGATTTCAGATTTTTCCTAAATCTCAAAGCCCATGTATGTGGAATCCCATATGTGATTGGCCTAAGTTGGTGGCATCTCACATGTGTGTGGCAAGAGCTGTGGGAGCTAAAGTTTAGTCCCACATGTGAAGTTGAAGGAGAGTTGCACCACCTTATAAGGTGGAGTGTTGCACCACTTTGTAAGTGAGTGACAATAAGAGAGCTACATGCACGCTCCTCCTCCTCCGACACTGCCGCTCGCACGCACGCACGCTCGCCTCGTCACGACGCGCACGCGCCGCGGGTTGCGGGAATCTTGCCGAGCCGAGCTTTCACTAGTAGAAAACAGGCCTTTCATCTAGGCCATTAGTCCTGGTTGTGGTTGGGTCCGGGACTAATGGCCCGCGCCGGACGGCCCGAGCCACCCCAAACCATAGGTCCCGGCCCGTTAGACCCCATTAGTCTCGGTTTGAGACACAAACCGGGACTAAAGGGTCTGGGGCCTGCCGCTCGCTGCGGGAACCCCCTTTAGTCCCGGTTTGTATCTCAAACTGGGACTAGTGATCTAGACCTGTATATAGGACACAACCCCCTCCCCCTCTCAACTGTCTTTTTCCTGGTGGGAGCGGTGGTGTCGTGCTCTATTTTTCTTATTCATATGCACTAGAGGTGTTCGGTGAAATGTCCATTAGAGCGATGCGACTTTAGTTCACACAAGACAAACATGATATGAGGTGCTCGAGTCACACTTAAGTTTTCTCATCTTTGTTTCCAAGTGTAATAAAAGGTTAGCAACTATTTTCTCGTTTAGACCGCGCGGTACTAATTTTAGCATCGTGACTGCGTTTGATATATATTTGTATGATACAGCTGAGCCATCCATGGATGTACGGTGACCGAAGCTCTACCGCTTTCAGAGAAGGCGTGCGTTCTTTTCGAATTGTGGCTGAGGAGAACAAGCGGCGGGATGGTTTTATGTGTTGTCCATGTGTTGACTATAGGAATGAGAAGGCTCACACTTCTGCAAGAGTCATCCAGAGCCACCTGCTTTGGTCTGGTTTTATGTCCGGCTATAATGTTTGGACCAAATACGGAGAAAGAGGGGTTATGATGGAATACGGTGATGAAGAAGAGAATGATGATGAAAACTATCGATCTATGTTCCCTGCATACGCTGATACCGCAATGGAAGACAATGAAGAAGAAGGAGGTGAAGAACGGGAACTAGACCGGCCCGCTGATGATCTTGGTCGGGTCATTTCTGATGCAAAGCGAGACTACGACACAGAAAAGGAGAGGTTACAGTTTGAGCAGATGTTACAGGACCACAACAAATTGTTGTACCCAAGTTGTGAATATGGCCAGAAGAAGCTGGGTAGCACAGTGGAGTTGCTGAAGTGGAAGGCAGAGACCGGTGTGACTGACTCGGGATTTGAGAAGTTGCTGGTACTCATGAAGAAGTTGCTTCCAAGAAATAACGAATTGCCCGCCAATACATATGAAGCAAAGAAGATCGTCTGCCCTCTAGGATTAGATGTGCAGAAGATACATGCGTGCCCTAATGACAGCATCCTCTACCACGGTGAGAAGTACGAGAATTTGGATAAATGCCCGGTATGCACTGCATTGCGGTATAAGATCAGAAAAGATGACCCTGGTGATGTTGATGGCGAGCCACCCTGATGGCGCCCAATACTTGTCGTGGAACGCTTCGTTGGAAACCCCAAGAGCAAGGTATGAAGCAACACGTCAGCAAGTTTCCCTCAGTAAGAAACCGAGGTTATCGAACCAGTCGGAGGAAGGAAACATCACATAGGTGTTGCTGGCAACGTGCAGACCTACACAACACAAACTCAAGACTTTGCCCCAACGAATCAGTGAGGTTGTCACGCTCACCAGTTTGCTGTAACAAAGGATTAAACATATGGTGTGTAAGGTAATGGTTTGCAGCAAGTAAACAAGTAATAGTGGAAGATGTATCAATGGTAAAGATTGGACCGGGGTCCATAGTTCACTAGAGGTGCTCTCCTTAGATAAACAACATGGCATGAAGGGTAAACAAATTATAGCGGGGAAATTGACAGGAACTGAGCAAGGCCGAACAATGCAATTACTAGCTAGAAAGATCCTATGAGGTTGATTGGGAAATACAACAATATACATAGACCGTAATCCAACTGCATCTATGACTAGAAGTCCACCTTCAGGTTATCATCCGAACCCCCTCCAGTATTAAGTTGCAAGCAACAGACAACTGCTTTAAGAAAAGTGTGTAAGGTAAACATTCCACATGTTCCATGAACAAGAGACCATTGTTTTATCCCTAGTAGCAACATCACATCTACAACCGAAGAGATTTCTGTCACTTCTCTTGGAAACTAGAGGCATGAACCCACTATCGATCATAAATACTTCCTCTTGGAGTCACTAGCAACTACTTGGCCAAGATAACCACTAGCAACGGAGAGCATGCAAGATCATAAACAACACATACATGATAGAATCATAAAGATAGAACCATTAATCAAACTAACATAATAATCTCAATATCCATCGGATCCCCAAAAACACAACATGCATGATTACAAATAGATTAGATCTTGATCATGAACGGAGCTCACAAGATCTATACATGAAAGCACAAATGAGGAGATACAACCATCTAGCTACTACATGGACCCATAGTCCAAGGTGGAACTACTCACGAATCATACCGGAGAGAAGGCCTCCGGGATGATCTCCCCTCCGGCAGGGTGCCGGGAAGAGCTTCAGATCCCCCGATCTAGGGACGATGGTGATGGCGGCTACAGACGGTTCGTGGATTTTTGATCGGGTCCTGAGAGTTTCTGTATCGGGGGCTTATTATAGGCGAAGGGGCGAGTCCGGGAGGCGACCAGGGTCGCCAAACCCTAGCCAGGCGCGGGCCCACCTGCCCCCGCGCCTGGGGTGGGTCTGGCCCCCTGGCCAGCCCCTCCGGCTCTCCTCTGGACTTCTTGTTCCCCACAGAAAGTTATTGACTTTGTCCTTCGTCCCGTCCAATTCCGAGAATATTTCTTTACTAACTTTTCTGAAACCAAAAACAGCAGAAAACAGGCATTTGGCACTGTTGCAACTTGTTAATAGGTTAGTACCAGAAAACATGTAAAAAGCACCTCAAAGTGTAGAAAAGGAAAGCAAAGTAGATACTAAACAAGCATGGAGCATCAAAAATTATAGATACGTTTCCAACGTATCAGCATCCCCAAGCTTAACTCCTGCTCGTTCTCGAGTAGGTAAGTGATAAAAAGAATAATTTTTGAGGTGACATGCACCCTCACAATAAGGATCCAACCATTTGCAAACATTGAAAGATGGGATAAAAGAACTCTAAACATGTGCATGATAGATGGAGTCCTAGCAGTAAGCCATAGTAACTATGCATGCAACATGGCTAGCTACAAACAAAGATCATGAATAATATGCATTGAAAAACATTTGTTTGTTTCACATGCAGAAAACATAGCATAGTGGAAATCAGCTTGTCCCTCATAGAGTAGCAAATAGATGCATAGGACACCTTCAAAGTTCACAAGGGTGACTAGAAACAAATAGCACATGAACAAGTAATAACACAATATGCATCAATTAATAAGCTTTGGAACATTGCACACAGAATGACAACTATGCTCTGTTAATGGTGCCTAAAGGTAGAAGGTGGAGACTCAATAATGATGGAAGAAAGGCCTTTTTGTAAAGGAAGCAGGGATTACAAGTTACAAAAAGAGCTTCCAAAAATTATGGTACTTATTAGCTTTCAGCCCTCATTGCCCCTATCATAAACATCTTGAAGTGGTTAAGGTTAAAGTGGCAAAGCTGGCGTATATGCTTGACAAAGTATAAGTTGGCAATCTCAAGTCCCTTGACTATGAGGGCTACACCTCATGGATACTCAACTTAGGGACCATGCAAGTTCTTGTCACTGTAAGTATTTGCATATCATTGAGAACCGCCAACGGGGTACACCTTGCACATGGTACATGAGCTTTCCCATAACCAAAATGACAAGGCAAGCAGACAATGAGCGTCTCAACAATCTTTTTATTTACCATATGCATAGCTTTTTATTGAGGATGCTTCATAGATAGCTCACTATGGTGATGCTGCAAGTTTCCACCATGATTAGGCATGGCTTAGGATAGCGGCCCAGGCATTTCTCTAACACAGAATACAAATGCCATGGACTTACAAGTTCCCACTTCATTTCATACCAGTAATATCCATAGACAAAAGATCATGATATCAATGCAGTACAAAAAGTACAAGTGCAATGTTGAAAACGTTCCCTGTGACAGCACGGTTTTGCTAATCCCAACTTATAAGTGCAAGCATATACAACAAAGTTGCCTCAATGGTTCAAGTTTATTAGGGGCAAAGAATATAAAGTGTGATATCAAGTTCGTGAGGGCTTTAATCACTAAGTTTTCACATAAGAAAATAGTTTTTAATTGGAAGATAGTTGAAAACAAGAATATACTTGGAATGGTGTAAAACACCATGCATAGGAGTTTATAGTGGACACTTTGGAATAACTTGGTTTCTTGGGAGTTGGAAGCATGAGTAGAACTTACTCATACAGGTGGAGGCTAGCAAAAGACTGGGAGCAACCAACTAAGAGATCAATAATGGCCATAATTATGCAATGCAACAAAGCAAACTAATCAAAGCAAAGAGTGGTACTACAAGTCAAGGACTAAATGATCATAGAGGCTAATGGTGACTTGTCATAGTCATAACATGGTGTGAGCATGTGCCAAGTCAACCCAAGCAAAACATCCAAGGAGAATACCACAATACTATGCTTTTGCATGCTAAAACAACGCATAATTTCTTCAAGGCACACTAAGCAATCCCAATTGTTTGGAACAAGACATGCTACAGCAATAATAACTAAGCATAATGCTAAAACAACACCTAGCATGTCATGCTAAAGTCTAAGTCACAGTCAATGCAAGCTCCTCTCGCACTTCCAGCAAGAACTTACTACTCCTTTCCAAACACCAAGCAAACTTTTTTGTAAAACAACAAAGAGAGAGCGGCGGTCCAAACTACTAAAGCAAACTAAACAAACTAAGCAAAGAAAACTAAAACTAAGACGCTCCAAGAACAACACAACTGTGCATGAAACAATAAAAGTGAAGTGTCTAGACAGACCTGAGCTTTTTATTGATGAAGAAGGGGATGCCTTGGGCATCCCCAAGCTTTGACGCTTGTACCTCTTGGATATTTCTTGGGGTGACACCATGGTGGCATCTCCAATCTTGAGCTTTTGTCCATTCTTCATCTCATTGCATAATTCTCTCTCTACACCTGACATTTTTCCTTCATATAAAACTTCACACAATCTTCATTAGCAACAGTAGCTTATTCAAAAGATATTAGACCGCTTGGCAAAGCTTTGGAACAGAAAGTCTTTTCACTAAGAACACAAGCTACTGAAGCAACTCCTTCAAAGAAAGTCAATTTACCTGAAAAGAGCTCAAAAAGGAATCAATAAGAAGCAAATGCAAATAATGGCAGAAATCTGTCAAAACAGACCAGCAGGTAGAAACGAATTTTTTCGAACATCTTCTATTGCTCAAATAAAAAAGTGTTGAACTAATAAAAGTTATCCAACATATTGAGGGATTTATTCTTAAATTTTGAGCTCAATCCGAGTTACAGAGCCTCCTCACGAATTTATTTTGTGGAGGTCAGAAATCTGTTTCGGAACAGCAACTCCCCAAATCTTAGTTCCCTCTCATTAGAGGTCATTGTTGGCACAAAAAGCAAACAAAAAGGATAAGGAGAGGTCATTACAGTAGTAATAACTTTCAAGACTTAAGAAAACTCTTGGGTTATCTCCCAACAAGTAATTTTCTTTAACGCCTTTAAGTTAGGCACAAGAAGCAAGAAGAATCAAGTATTTTCAAATGAAGAAACATTAACATCAATCTTGCTTTCAAAGGAGGAGCAAAAAGCAACTTATCTCTTCTCATAGGTAAGTGCTCAATACCTTTCTTGAATAGAAAATTATATTTGATGGTTTCTTCTTTCATATCAATGATGGCACCAACCGTTCTAAGAAAAGGTCTTCCCAAAGTAATAGGACAAGAAGCATTGTATTCAACATCCAAAACATAGAAATCAACAGGGACATAAGCATTGTTAACCATAATGAGAACATCATTAATACTCCCCATGAGTTTATTCTTAGCATTATCATTGAGTGGGACATTCAAATAACAATCTTCTAATGGTGGCAAATCAAGCATTTCATAAATCTTCCTAGGCATAATAGAGACACTAGAACCAAGATCACATGAAGCTTTGAGATCAAAGTTATTCACTTTAATATTAATAATGGGTTCCCAACTATCGTCTACTTACCTAGGAATAGAAGCTTTGTATTTTATCTTATCTTCCTTAATCTTTACAAGAGCATCTGTAATGTGTTTCGTAAAGGCAACATGCATATCACTAGCATCAGGACTTCTAGCAAACTATTGTAGGAGCATAATCACTTCATAAATATTGCAACCATCAATATCAAAATCAAACTTAGCATCACTAGTAGTAGGATCAATAAACTTAGGCATAGTAGGATGATGAATAGGGGCTACTTGTGGTTTAGTGGTGATAGTGCACACACTATTGTTTCTATCAATTTCAGCTTCTCTTTCCCACCTAGCATGAAGTTGAGCTAAAAGCCTAACATTTTCATCAATAGTAACCTGTATGGCATGAGCAGTAGCAAAGGTGTTTTCCATAGTTTCAGGTTTATCAGCCATTTTATTAACCAAGGAAGTTTGAGCTTCAGACAAAGAGGATATATTTTTCTCAACAGTTAAAAGCTTTTCCTCTATAGTATTATTGAAAGTGGTTTGTTTACTAATAAAGTCCTTGAGCATGAATTCAAGTTCAAAGGGGGAACTTCTAGCATTATTGTAAGAGCTTCCATAGGAATTTCCATTATTAGGAGGATATGGCTTATAATTGTTGTTGCTACCAAAATTATTCCTATAGGCATTATTGTTGAAATTGTTGTTTCTAATGAATTTCACATCAACTTGCTCTTCTTGAGCAACCACAGAGGCTAAGGGAACACTATTAGGATCTAGAGGAGCTTTCCCATTAACAAGCATAGTCATAATAACATCAATCTTTTCACTCAAAGAGGAAGTTTCCTCAACAGAATTTACCTTCTTACCATGTGGAGTTCTCTCAACATGACATTCAGAGTAGTTAACCATCATATTATCAAGGAACCTTGTTGCAGCACCCAAGGTGAGTCCCATAAAAGTTCCTCCAGCAGCAGAATCCAACGGGTTTATTGAGGAGAAGTTCAAACCTGCATAAAAAGTCTGGATAATCATCCAAGCAGGGCAATTTTTAATGAAAGATTTCATTCTTTCCCAAGTAGGAGCAACATGTTCACTATCAAGCTGTTTAAATTTCATAATATCACTTCTCATAGCAATAATCTTAGCAGGAGGATAGTACTTTCAAATAAAAGCATCTTTGCACTTAGTCCAAGAATCAATACTATTTTTAGGCAAGGATAGCAACCATTCTTTAGCTTTTCCCCTCAAGGATAAAGGAAAAAGGCTGAGCTTAATAATATCTCCATATACATCCTTATACTTTTGCATCTCACAAAGTTCAACAAAGCTATTAAGATGGGCAGCAGGATCATTAGAACCAGCACCAGAAATTGCTCTCTCATCACAAGATTCAACAAAGCAGGCTTAATTTCATAAAAGACAGCATCAGGAGAAGGTGGAGCAATAGGTGTGCTTAGGAAATTATTGTTGTTGGTGCTAGTGAAGTCACACAACTTGGTGTTCTCAGCAGAGTTCATTTTGGCAAAGGTGGGCAAGCCAAAAACAACATCTAGAGCATGAACTAATTTTTTTGTGTTTTTGAATAAAGCAAGCAAACCAAACTAGACTATTTTTTTGGGTTTTTTTTAAAAGAGGAAAACAAAACCAAGCAAAAGAAACAAATCAAACTAAAAACAAAGTAAAGAGAAAGGAAGCGAAGGACTCCCCTAGTGAAGACGTCCTTAGCCTCCCCGGCAATGGCGCCAGAAATTAGCTTGATGGCGCCCAATACTTGTCGTGGAACGCTTCGTTGGAAACCCCAAGAGCAAGGTATGAAGCAACACAGTAGCAAGTTTCCCTTAGTAAGAAACCAAGGTTCTCGAACCAGTAGGAGGAAGGAAACGTCACACAGGTGTTTCTGAGAACGTGGAGACCTACACAACACAAACTCAAGACTTTGCCCCAACGAATCAGTGAGGTTGTCAAGCTCACCGGTTTGCTGTAACAAAGGATTAAACGTATGGTGTGGAAGGTAATGGCTTGCAGCAAGTAAACAAGTAACAGTGGAAGATGTATCAATGGTAAAGATTGGACCGGGGTCCATAGTTCACTAGAGGTGCTCTCCTTAGATAAACAATATGGCATGAAGGGTAAACAAATTATAGCGGGGAAATTGACAGGAACTGAGAAAGGCCGAACAATGCAATTACTAGCTAGAAAGATCCTATGAGGTTGATTGGGCAATACAACAATATACATAGACCGTAATCCAACTGCATCTATGACTAGAAGTCCACCTTCAGGTTATCATCCGAAACCCCTCCAGTATTAAGTTGCAAGTAACAGACAACTGCTTTAAGCAAAGTGTTTAAGGTAAACAGTCCACATGTTCCATGAACAAGAGACCATTGTTTTCTCCCTACTAGCAAAATCACATCTACAACCGAAGAGATTTCTGTCACTTCCCTTGGAAACTAGAGGCATGAAACCACTATCGAGCATAAATACTCCCTCTTGGAGTCACTAGCAACTACTTGGCCAAGATAACCACTAACAACGGAGAGCATGCAAGATCATAAACAACACAGACATGATAGAATAATAAAGATACAACCATTAATCAAACTAACATAATAATCTCAATATCCATTGGATCCCCGCAAAAACAACATGCATGATTAAAAATAGATTAGATCTCGATAATGAACGGAGCTCACAAGATCTATACATGAAAGCACAAAGGAGGAGATACAACCATCTAGATACTACATGGACCCATAGTCCAAGGTGGAACTACTCACGAATCATACCGGAGAGAAGGCCTCTGGGATGATCTCCCCTCCAGCAGGGTGCTGGGAAGAGCTTCAAATCCCCCCGATCTAGGGACGATGGTGACGGCGGCTACAGACGGTTTCGTGGATTTCTGATCGGGTCCTGAGAGTTTTTGTATCGGGGGCTTCTTATAGGCTAAGGGGCGAGTCCGGGATGCGAGTGGTCGAAACCCTAGCCAGCGCGGCCTACGCCTCGCGCTGGGTGGGTCTGGCCCCCTGGCCAGCCCCTCCGGCTCTCCTCTGGACTTCTTGTTCCCCACATAAAGTTATTGACTTTGTCCTTCGTCCCGTCCAATTCCGAAAATATTTCTTTACTAACTTTTCTGTAACCAAAAACAGCAGAAAACAGGCATCTGGCACTGTTGCAACTTGTTAATAGGTTAGTACCAGAAAACATGTAAAAAGCACCTCAAAGTGTAGACAAGTAAAGCAAAGTAGATACTAAACAAGCATGGAGCATTAAAAATTATAGATACGTTTCCAACGTATCATACCCAGGAAGAGGGTTCCTACCAAGGTGATGTGGTATGCTCCTATAATACCACGATTGAATCGTTTGTTCAGAAACAAAGAGCTTGCCAAGTTTTTGCCATGGCACATGGAAGAACGTAAGGAAGTCGGGATGTTGAGGCACCCCGCTGATGGTCGGCAGTGGACAAATCGAGAGAGACTTCCCGGACTTTGCTGGTCACACAAGAAACTTATGGTTTGTTCTAAATACAGATGGCATGAATCCTTTTTGGGATCAGAGCTGCAGTCACAACACCAGGCCCGTGGCTCTATGTATCTACAACCTTCCTCCTTGGTTGTGCATGAAGCGGAAGTTCATTATGATGCCAGTGCTCATCCAAGGACCGAAGCAACCCAGCAACAATATTGATGTGTACCTAAGGACATTAGTTGATGAACTTTTACAGTTGTGGGCCGAACCAAGTTTACGTGTGTGGGATGAGCACAAACAGGAGCCATTCGACCTACGAGCATTGCTATTCATAACCATCAACGATTTGCCTGCTCTTAGTAACATCTCAGGGCAGACGAGCAAGGGATATAATGCATGCACACACTGTTTAGATGAGACTGAAAGTATATATCTGGATAAATCTAGGAAGAATGTATACCCGTACAATCGTCGTTTTCTTCTTCCCAGACATCCCGTAAGGAAAAAAGGCAAGCACTTCGATGGCGAGGCAGATCACCAGAAGAAGCCTGCCCCCGTACTGGTGTTGATGTATTTGGTATGGTCAAGGATTTAAATGTAATATTTGGAAAGGGTCCCGGAGGAAAACCTGTTCCAAAAGATGCTGACGGACGCGCACCCATGTGGAAGAAGAAATCTATATTTTGGGAGCTACCCTATTGGGAAGTCCATGAGGTCCGCTCTGCAATCGACGTGATGCACCTGACGAAGAATCTTTTCGTGAATATTCTAGGCTTCTTGGGCTTGTATGGGAAGACAAAAGATACACCGGAAGCACGGGAGGACCAGAAACGTCATAAAGGACGAGACAGCAAGCATCCAGGGCAGTTTCAAGGGCCTGCCAGCTACGCTATTATGAAGGAAGAGAAGGAAATCTTTTTTGAAGTCCTTTTCAGTATCAAGGTCTCGTCTGGCTTCTCGTCTAACATTAAGGGAATAGTAAATATGAAAGAGAAAAAATTTCAAAACCTAAAGTCCCATGACTGCCACATTCTTATGACGCAATTGCTTCCGGTTGCATTGAGGGGGATTCTACCAGAAAATGTTCGACTGACCATTGTGAAGATATGTGCATTCCTCAATGCAATTTCTCAGAAGGTAATCGATCCATAAAGTCTATCAGGGTTACAGATTGATGTGGTACAATGTCTAGTCAGCTTCGAGTTGTTGTACCATCCATCTTTCTTGAATATTATGACACACCTCCTACTTCAGCTAGTCGAAGAGTCGATCCTGTGTTTCTACACAATATGTTCCCCTTTGAAAGGTTCATGGGAGTCCTAAAGAAATATGTTCATAACCGTGCTAGGCCATAAGGAAGCATCTGCGAGGGCTATGGAACAGAGGAGGTCATTGAGTTTTGTGTTGACTTTCTTCCTGACCTTAAGTCGATTGGTGTTCCTGAATCTCGGTATGAGGGGAGGCTGGCTGGAAAAGGCACACTAGGAAGGAAAAAATGGCATGTATAGACAGGGATTCTTTCAATAAAGCACACTACATAGTTCTACACAATTCCACCTTGGTGGATCCGTATATCGAGAAACACAAGATTATTGTACGCTCGAAAAACCCCGGGAAGCCTGACTCCTCGATTAAAGTGGAACACAAGGACACTTTTGACAGTTGGTTGCAGAAACATCTCATGAATAACAACACTATTGAAGATCAGCTGTACTTGTTGGCACGGTTACCATCTTCGACTATATGTGCTTTCCAAGGGTACGATATAAATGGTAATACATTTTACACGATCGCGCAAGATAAAAAGAGCACCAACCAAAATAGTGGTGTCTGCTTTGATGCAACAAATGACAATGGACAGAAGGACACATATTATGGGTACATAGAGGAGATATGGGAACTTGAGTATGGACCTACTTTTAAGGTCCCTTTGTTTCGGTGGAAATGGGTCAAGATGATAGGAGGCGGGGTACATGTATACGAAAAGTATGGCATGGCAAGAGTGGATCTCAACAATCTTGCGTACATGGACGAACCATTCGTCCTAGCCAATGATGTGGCTCAGGTTTTCTATGTGAAGGACATGTCTACGAAACTGAGAAAAAGAAATCAGCAAAAGAATGCATCGTCCGATGAGCCAAAGCGCCACATAGTTCTTTCAGGGAAAATAAACATCATGGGAGTGGATGACAAGACAGATATGTCAGAATATTATAATAAGTTTCATGAAATACCGCCCTTCAAAGTGAAAACTGACCCAAGCCTCCTGTTAAATGATGAAGATTCTCCATGGCTATGGAGGCAGAAGAAAACAACAACACTAGATAGGCTGTTGGTGATCTATGTAATATATTAAACCTTTTATGTAATCATATTGTGAGTCAAACATTTTACCCAGATCCACATGCATGCAACATTGGTCATGTTTCTCAATCAAACTGGACGACGACTCCCAGTTCCTAAGCCGCGGGAGGTGAAAACCCAAAGAGACAGAAACATCACACGAGCATCGCTCGGGTGAGATCCCTAAAGAATCTGCCAGGTATCGTCGACCATGCTGTCCATCACCCTCGTACCTAGCGAGCTCCCTTTCCTGCCGGTTAGCGAAGAAGGCATTCCAAGTGTTGTACTTGTCGAGATCCCACTGGGGATCCATCCGCTGCTCCGGCGTGAGCTCGTGGTAGAACTGTTTCGTGATGGCCGCCTATCGGGCGGAGCCTTGAGGCATAGGAGGGACATGAACCCCTCCAGCGCTCAGCATCCAGCCAGCGGGCAGTCGGTATCCTGGTGGGCAAGGGTAGTTGGAGGCGCATAGCGCCTCGGTCTCCCGAGGGTCAGAATGGCCCAGTAGGTGTTGTCCATTTTTGTGAGAGAGGAAGGTGTGGATGTGTGCATAACCATGGCGCGGTCGGCCTATATATACATGGAAAGGGCAATAAAACATTGCGGAAAGCGGTGGGAAATGGCGGGAAATATCTTTAGTCCCGGTTAGTGGCTACAACTGGGACTAAAAGCTCGGTTCAGAGGAAAGGGCGGGAAAACATGGCAAGAAGCGGTGGGAATTGGCAGGAAATATCTTTAGTCCCTGTTAGTCGATACTACCGGGACTAAAGCTTATTCAGAAAATGGATTTAAGCACTTTCCATTTTGAAAGTTTAGTGAGATTCAAAATTATGCAAAAAATGATAGTTAATGCATTTTTAAATTCATAATGGCAAAATGGTTAATAATTTGACTATTTAAAATAATTATTTTATAAAACATAAAATGGATTTGGATTAATTATTCAAATTCAAGCACTTTTCATGTTGAAAGTTTAGTGAGATTCAAATTATGAAAAAAAATAATAGTAAATGCATTTTTAAATTGATAATGGCAAAATGGTTAATAATTTGACTATTTAAAATAATTATTTTATAATACAGAAAATGGATTTGGATTAATTATTCAAATTCAAGCACTTTTCATGTTGAAAGTTTAGTGAGATTCAAATTATGCAAAAAATAATAGTTAATGCATTTTTAAATTGATAATGGCAAAATGGTTAATAATTTGACTATTTACAATAATTATTTTATAATAAAGAAAATGGATTTGAATTAATCATTCAAATTCAAGCACTTTTCATGTTGAAAGTTTAGTGAGATTCAAAATTATGCAAAAAATAATAGTTAATGCATTTTTAAATTGATAATGGCAAAATGGTTAATAATTTGACTATTTAAAATAATTATTTTATAAAACATAAAATGGATTTGGATTAATTATTTGAATTCAAGCCCTTTTCATGTTGAAAGTTTTCTCAAATTCATAAGTATGCAAAAAGTATAATTTTAATATTTTAAATGATATATTCGAAA
Source organism: Avena longiglumis (assembly GCA_030063025.1). Classification (NCBI taxonomy): domain Eukaryota; kingdom Viridiplantae; phylum Streptophyta; class Magnoliopsida; order Poales; family Poaceae; genus Avena; species Avena longiglumis. Next base: position 362,030,456 of record CP125976.1, read on the forward strand.
ATTTGAAAAAAAACATAGCGTGGCCCAGCTCGCGCAAATTTGGGCCTTTAGTCCCAGTCCAGGTAACCAGCCGGGACTAAAGGGTCTGGACCAGCGCGTGAAATGAAACACCCCCCATCTAGTCATTGCGTGGCACCAGTAGGACTAGAGACCCTTTAGTCCCGGTGGTGCCACGTGGCGGACTAGAGGAAGTATAAAACTATCCTTCTCCCGGTGTTCCACGACCGGATATTGAGCGACAAGCAAAGACGCTTAGCTGCCCTACTCTGGCGACGAGCAGCACGTACACCATCGCGCGCCTCCCCTCGCCACCGCCACCACGCCACGCGCCACCTGCTGCGCCTTGTGCTGCGCCCCATGCCCCACCCCGACCAGCGTGCCTCCCACAGGTGCCGCACCTCGCCATGCCCCGATCTCTGGCCACCGGCGCCAGCACCTCCGGCCACGTCGCCAGCGCCGCCGCCAGGTACGAGTAGGGTTTGTAAATTTAGGATTTGTTAGTGATTTTGTTAGGAGTTGTTAGTGTTTAGGTTTGTTTAGGATTTTTTAGTGATTTTATTAGTGTTTAATTAGGATTTGTTAGTTTTTAGGATTTTGTTAGTGTTCAGGTTTGTTTAGGATTTGTTAGTGATTTTGTTAGTGTTTAATTAGGATTTGTTAGTGTTTAGGATTTTGTTAGTGTTTAATTAGGATTCGTTAGTGTTTAGGATTTTTTAGTGTAGGATTTTAGGATTTATGATATAGTGTAGGATTTTTTATATAGTGTAGGATTATTTTTTATATAGTGTAGGATTTTTTTTAGGGTATGAGATTATTTTTTATATATAGTGTAATCGGAGTTAGGGTTAGGGTTAGGGTGTTGGTTCTCGGTGGTGACCGGAGTTAGGGTTAGGGTGGTGGTTCTCGTGGGAAGCCGCGTAGTCACCCGCCTCTCTCGCAGCTACCATCACCGGCCACCGCCACCGCACCTCCGGGTTTAGGGTTTATTTGTTAAGTTCAAATAAATATTGTGTGCATTTTGTAGGAAGTATAGATCCGCCTAGTCCAATCCGCAGAGACCTAGATCCATAACACTATCTCAAGGATATGATTCATGATGACGATGAGGGATCTCCCTCGAGGTATCTGAACTCATCCGGTGATGGAGAGGAAATCAACAAACAAGAGGTAGAAGCCCATGGACGCGTAACGCAGACCGACGAGGTATATATATATATGATGTCCGATGATCGTCACTAGATGTACCTAGTGTATATATATTATGTTGAAGAATGTTTCTTCTCTTAGGCCTCTACATCGAGCAAAAAAACCAAGCGCGGCCCAGCCAAAAAGTTGCCTCAGGGTACTGTTTTTGAAATTACAGAGGTCTTAGGAGAGGGCGAACCATTGCTTCCGGTTAAAGCAAAACAAGCATTTGTACAATAATGCGGAGTTGTTTCTAGAGATCGCACCCCGATCACTGTTCGAGAGTGGAATAAGCCCAAAGAGGCGGAATGGAGTGATGTGTATATCGACGATAGGTTCAAAGAGCAACTATTTACTGACCTCATGGCATATTTCAAGCTGCCAGAATGTGAGACTGATGACGAGGCGGCTGAAATGAGAAAGAAAGTCAAGCAGTTTGCTCTTAAGAAGATGGACGAACTATTCAAGAACTGGAATAAATCATTATGGCTAAAGTATCATAAGGACAAGAAAACTCCATTATTCGAAGGCTATCTATCGAAGCAGCAGCCTTACTGGGATGCATTTGTGGAGTATAGGAAGTCAGGAGTTGCAGAGGAAAAGTCTGAAACAATAAGATAAATTCTGCGAAGAAGAAATATCACCATAACATGGGGCCAGGGGGCTACGCGGCTGCCATGCCTATGTGGGATGCAAAAGAGAAAGAGATTCATGATAAAGGGATCATTCCAGAACCAATTCGCGAAGAATGGGATTTGAGGGCAAGAAATTGGTTCCTTGGGCATGGGAGTACGTATGAAGAACTTACAAGGGACCTTGTTTGCAGTGAAAGGATAAAAGTACCCAAGAGTGCATGGCTAAAAGTGGTGCAAGATATTAAAGATGGAATAAAACAGTTTCATCCCAATAGAGAGAAAGACTTGCCGACCTTGGTCCTCGGGAATCACGAACATGGAGGATGAGTCCGAGGCCTTGACGGGAGTTTCACGTGGGGGACTAGGTTTCCTAAGGACCAAGGTACCTATAGAAGCCGAGCTAGAGGAAAGAAGCAACGAGAGGAGGAGGGAGACAAGTTCCAGCAGCTGCTAGCAAGACTTGACAAGCAGCAGTAGCAGATCAACGAACTTAGAGGAGTAGCGTGCTTGCAAGATCCTCCACTCGATATTACCGCCAACCCATCTCAGCGGAGAAGCAGCGTGGCTGAATCGGAGGTCCTGTCTGACGATGCACTCTATATACAGATGGCGGTCCCGGCTATCCCATGGATGGAATTAAGGAGAAGATATGTTCTGAGCTGCATCATAAATTGAAGAACATATCTATGAAGGTGGCAGTCGGATCTAATTTGCCTTGTCTGCCTGACGCAAGTTGGCATGGCCGTGAGATTCCACCTGGATATGCTCAAGTCAGGGTGGATCAAATTGTAAAGGAGTGGGAGTCAATGGAGCTTGACATCCCTGGACCTGAAGGTGAGAGCACACTCGGAGAAGTACATGTTGGTATGATTCTATGGGACAAGAACAACATACGGTTTCCAGGCTCGGCCCCAAGGCCAACACTACCGCCTCCGAGTCGTCGCAGGTCTCCTTCACCTCCATCACCTCCAAGAAGCCCACCCCATGATGACTACGACCACCACATCCTGAGTCCATCTCGATCTCTGCCGCAAGCTCAGCAGTCTTCGCCGCCCGCTAAGGACAATAAGCGGAAGCGTGCTCCGTCAGTGAGCACTAAAGGACGCGGCAGCCCAAAACAGAAAATGCCGCCCCTCCCAATAGTGCCTCATCAGAATCTTCCCATAAGACCTTAAGATCATACTGATGCAGAAACTGTAGCGATAGCAAAGTCCAAAGTGGCGGTGCATTTTGAGAAGAAGAAACCCGAGCGCACTCCGATATACACCGAGACGCAAAAGGCATATGCAATTGATTTTATGAAAACAAAATCGCAATATGAGTTGCACCATAAGCCAGATGACTATCTACGCACACTTCAGAAAGAAGTGGCGAAGAGCAAATCAAGCAAATCAAGTGCAAGCGGTAAAAAATCAGCAAGCACAGGTGCAAGCGGGACCAAAACTGCAATCAGTAAAAATCAGATGTTCCCCTTCTCGGACAACAGGCCAAACAAATGATCGTACCCCTCAAGGTGTTTTCAGAAAACGTTCCCCTTCTCACACAACAGCCACTAGATATGTCAGTAGCTGTGGAGTTGGCGGCCAGCATGAAAATTAGTCTTGATGAACTGTTAGGCCCCAACTCGACCTTCTACCCAAGGCTAGTGTAGCCCATAGATATGTCGCAGGTGACGATTTGGTCAGCAAAGAGAGGCTGAAAGAACTGCCAACACAAATACGGAATCTCCATCAATGGTACTCGACAGTCATAAAGCAGGGGAGAATATTGATCATAGCCAAAGTCCCACGTGAGTACTACTTCAGACCCGAAGAGGTCCATATTTAGTTTCCAGAACTATTCCAGTTATACCATCTCGACGCCCTGGACAAATCCATCCTCAGCTGCTATTGTCTGTAAGTTGTTGAATTCATTGTCTACATGTTCGGTTTTTCAATTTTTCAGTTCAGAACATGTAATTATCCTTATTATGCAGAATGAAGATCCTAGAATGTAAAAGAAAAAGAATCTATAATGTTGGGTTCATTGACCCAGATAAAGTGCATATAACCACACTAACGGATAACCCTGAGGAGATGGAGGAAAACATTGTAAGGTTTCTAATGGAGCAAAATTTCTCTGACCACATACTGTTTCCTTACAATTTTAGGTGAGGGTCTTACTCTATTGTACACATTCACTTTTGATTAGTCGATGCTAAGTGTAACTGATGAGTTACTGATGTATATATAAATGTTTGCAGCTTCCACTGGGTTCTGCTAGACATTCAACTTGATAAGGGAAGAGTTGATGTCATGGACCCATTAAAGATAAATCTGGAAGATTTCCGCAGCATGCAGGACATGCTCCATAAGTAAGTTTCACGCTATATAGGTCTCTTTCATTGATTTCCTGAGATATCAGGTAATGAATAACTCATTTATTCATTTTCTTCACTAGGCAGGGTTTGGATCTGGTTCAAGCGTGAGGTTATGGGTGTATTTAGTGAGAATCTGACGTTTAAGGTCGTCTCGGCAAGTAGCACGTGATATGTTCGCGCATCTCTTTACTTCTAGTTTCAATACAATAATGATGCTAGACTATTATTTTGATTGAATACTATTATCATAAAGTGCGCGAGGCAGCCACAGGAGTCGAATCTATGTGGATTCTATGTTTGCAAGTTCATTCGCACGTTCACCACTGAACACAATGATTATAGAGTCGACATAAGCAATGAATTCACACCATCATTTTATTGCCGTCACCTTTTGTTATCATGATTGATATTCATATTGATCTCCTTTTTCTTATATATAGTTCGAGAGAATGCGGGATCAATTACTACCAGCGCAACGCGTACTAGCAATTGCGGAGGAGCTGGCAGGATTTATTTTCATAGACGCTGCCGGAGAATTTAGTGTGAATAGGAGCTACTGATCTCCTTGTAATCGAATAGACGGGCTCTAGTCCTAGTATTTTGTGATCTCCATGTAACTATGTAAATTGTATATATTTGTATGCTTGATATCGTAATATAAGTTATCTTATATATGCACGAATGTGTATGATATGTGGTGGCGTAGAAATATTTAAAAACTATGTTGAAATGAAAAATAAGTAAATAAAACAATAAAAAATGAAATCTCTGCCACGACAGAGAAAGGGCACAAAATGCTGTTGCGGCAGAGAACCACTAGTCCAAGGTAATGCACTGCCATGGCAGAGAAGAGATGCAAAATGCTACCACGACAGAGACCCACTAGTCTCGGTCCTTAACACCAACAGGGACTAGTGGGGGTGCACCCTGAGCGTGCCGGGGCAGCCACGTGGACATCCACTAGTCCCGGCTGGTAACTGGGCCGAGACTAGTGGTGGGCCTCTATTCCCGCTTGGTTAGTCCTGGTTCCAAAACCGGGACTAAAGGCCCTTACAGACCGGGACTAGAGGCCCTGTTTCCACAAGTGTTAATTTTGCTGCTCAGGAAAATGTGTGCGGTTCAACAGTTAGCGGATTCAGGATTCGGGTCGCTCCCGGATCATGGGCTATCTATAACCGACCCGAACGTGCGCGACATGGCCTTGGTCCACTTCGTGTCCTGTACGGGATTTCTGAGCCGCTCTATATAAACGCATGTGCGGCTTCCACAATGTACAACACAAAACCAATCTAGGGTTTTACCATCCTCTCTGATTGCGCCGCCACCGTAGTCTACTCCATCCCGCTTGCTGGCGTGCACCGGTGGTGGGAGAGAAAGTCTCCGGAACCACTCGCCTTTGTGATCCTGTACGGGAGAGGGAAAATAAGGTTTTTGGGAAGCGCTCCGTAAGACTGCTCAAGTTCGTTATCCCGGTGCATCTTCCTGGTCATCAAGCCGGACCTCGTGCACGTCGTCTTCAACGTAGAATTTTTCCATAGGCTACTGCACCAACGATGACTACATCGACAACCGATCAGTATGTACACCATCATCAGATCTATTATTTACTATGGCTGTTAGTGCGTATAATCTGCTACTGTTCATGTTGATCAATACATCTAGTATGTTAGAGGTTCACGTGATTGTAGCTGCTGTTGTCATGATCTATATTCTTGAATTAATCATGAAAATTATGCCTAATAATCCAGCAATCCAAAAACCTTACTATAGGCAGTTTCCTGAATTAAACATGGGACACTTGGCCGATGTTATGAAGCCGGAAAAGTTTACCGGTGTTCATTTTAAGAGGTGGCAGTATAATACCACTTTGTGGCTGCAAGATCTGAAAGTATTCGAGGCTAGTGAGGGTTTACCTCAAGGAACTACATCTGACGAGGTTTAGAACAAGTTCAAGGAAACCAATCTTGCTTTTGTGGGATGCGTTCTAAGTGTTCTTGAAAACAAGCTGTTTGATGTGTATATGCACATCAGAGATGGAAAAGAGCTCTGGGAGGCACTGAACACTAAGTTCGGTGTAGAAGATGTTGATAGTGAGCTGTACATCATGGAGAAATTTCATGATTACAGGATGGTTAACAACCGTTCTGTAGTTGAGCAAGCTCATGAGATACAGTGCTTTGCCAAGGAGCTTGAAATCCTTAAAGGACACTGCTAAGAGAGGTGGCGAGGGTCAATCTAGCGCCTACATGGCGCAGAAGAAGACCTTTGGAAAGAACAAAGGGAACTATAAGCCCTCGTTCAACAAGCCTGAAAATACTACAACCTTCAAGAAGAAGAAGAAGCCGAACAAGGCCGAGCGGTATTGTTACTCATGTGGAGATCTCGGCCACTTTTCCAAGGACTGCCCAGAACGTGTGGATCACAGAGGGAAAGGTGTGAAGACTGTCAACATCGTGACCGCTAGCAACACTGATGGGTATGGTAATTTATTTACTATTCTTTCAGTATTTCAATCACCATGTTGGTGGATTGATACAGGTGCTAATGTTCATGTGTGTGTTGACATCTGTATGTTCACTTCTTATCAGGTCGCTCGGGATTCATCCGTCCTAATGGGGAATGGCTCACATGCTTCTATTCATGGTGTTGGCACACTGGATCTGAAGTTTACATCCGAAAAGATCGTGAAGCTGAGGAATGTGCAGCATGTCCCTACTATGAACAAGAATCTCATTAGTGGCTCCCTTCTATGAAGAGATGGGTTTAAGGTTGTGTTAGAGTCCAATAAAGTTGTTGTTTCAAAACATGGACAATTTATTTGTAAAGGTTATGAGTTCGGAGGCTTGTTTCGATTTTCACTTTCAGATTTTTGTAATAAATTCGTGAATCATATTTGTGGTGATGTTAATGATGATACCAGTGTTTGGCATTCTTGTTTATGTCACATTAATTTTTGTTTGATGTCTCGAATGTCTAGTATGAGTTTAATTCTAAAATTAACTATTGCCAAAGGTTCTAAGTGCCATAGTTGTGTGCAATCAAAGAAACCTTGAAAGCCTCACAAGGCTGCCGAGGATAGAAACTTGGCACCTCTAGAACTCATACATTCTGATCTATGCGAGATGAATGGTGTGTTGTCAAAAGGTGAAAAGAGATATTTCATGACGTTGATAGATGATGCTACTAAATTCTGCTATGTTTACTTGTTGCAAACTAAAGATGAGGCTTTAGACTACTTTAAAATCTATAAGGCCGAAGTTGAAAATCAACTAGAGAGGAAGATCAAGCGTCTTAGGTTGGATCATGGTGGTGAGTATTTTCCCAAAATATTTGATGAATTATGTCAGGAACATGGAATTATTCATGAGAGGACGCCTCCCTACTTGCCCTAATCAAACGGGGCTGTCGAGAGGAAAAACCGCATGCTGACTGACTTGGTGAATTCCATGTTAGCCATTGCTGGTTTATCAAAGGCATGGTGGGGGGAGGCTTTGTTGACTTCATGTGATGTCCTGAATAGTGTTCCTAACAAGAATAAAGAAAAGACCCCTTATGAGGAGTGGGTTGGGAGAAAACCGTCACTTTCGTATCTGCGCACTTGGGGGTGTTTGGCGAAGATCAACATACCGATCCCCAAGAAACGCAAGCTCGGACCCAAGATAGTGGATTGTATCTTTCTAAGATATGCTCCACGGAGTGTAGGCTATATATGTCTAGTGGTTAAATCTGAGGTACCTGATATGCATGTTGATAATATAATGGAATCTCGTGATGCAACATTCTTTGAGAATATTTTTCCTATGAAAGATATGCATAGCACTGGTAGAATTTCTTATGAAATACTTCCTGAATCTAGTGCATCTATTGAGAATTGTGAACAACCACATGAGGAAGTCCTTGAGAAGGATGACGATGAACCTCTCACGAGGAGTAAGAGACAGAGGATTGCAAAATCCTTTGGTAATCATTTCATCGTGTACCTGGTGGACGATACTCCTAGATCCATTGTAGAGGCATATGCATCTCCTGATACAGATGATTGGAAAGAAGCTGTCCAAAATGAGATGGACTCGATTCTTTCTAATGGAACTTGGGAATTATCAGAACGACCCTATGGTTGTAATCCTGTGGGCAGTAAATGGGTGTTCAAGAAGAAGCTAAGGCCTGATGGTACTATTGAGAAGTACAAGGCGCGGCTTGTAGCTAAGGGCTATACACAGAAAGAAGGTGAAGCTTACTTTGACACATATTTACCTATCGCTAGACTGACCACCATTCGAGTACTACTATCCCTGGCTGCCTCTTATGGTCTTCTCGTTCATCAAATGGACGTGAAGACATCTTTCCTTAATGGAGAGTTGGAAGAGGATATCTATATGGATCCGCCAGATGGGTTTGTGGTAAAAGGTGAAGAGACAAAGGTGTGTAAGTTATTAAAATCTTTATATGGCCTGAAACAAGCACCTAAGCAATGGCATGAGAAGTTTGACAGAACTCTACTTTTTGCTGGCTTTGTCATTAATGAGGCTAATAGGTGTGTTTACTATCACCATGGTGGGGGCGATAGCGTTATATTATGTTTTTACGTGGATGCCATTCTGATCTTTGGTACAAACATGAAAGTGATAAATGAAGTCAAGTCTTTCGTGTCAAAGAGTTTTGATATGAAAGATCTGGGGGAGGCTGATATGATTCTGAACATCAAGCTTATTAAGAACGAGAATGGGATTACTTTAACGCAATCTCATTATGTTGAGAAGGTCTTGAGCCGATTTGGCTTTATTGATGACAGGACTTCTCCAACACCTTATGATCCCAGTTTGACATTACGTAAGAATAAGAAGGAACCAATAGATCATGTAAAATATTCACAAGTTGTTGGTTCTCTCATGTACTTAGCAAGCGCTACAAGACCTGATATCTCTTTTTCTGTGAGCAAGTTGAGTAGCTTCATGTCTAACCCGTGTATTGACCATTGGCATGCACTTGAAAGGGTCATGCGCTATCTATGTGGTACAATGAGCTATGGGATTCACTATTGAGGGCACCCTGCTGTGCTTGAAGGATATAGTGATTCAAACTGGATCTATAACGTTGATGTACTCTAAGCCACGATCGGGTATGTGTTTACCCTTGGAGGTGGTGCGCTATCATGGAGATCCCATAGACAGACCATATTGACGAGGTCAACTATAGAAGCAGAGCTTACTGCTTTAGAAACAACCAATATTGAGTCAGAATGGCTGCGTGAGCTCTTGATGGACTTGTCTATAGTTGAGAAACCTGTGTCGGCAATCCTTTTGAATTGTAACAACCAAAATGTTATTGTCAAAGTGAACAATTCTAAGGATAACGCGAAGTCATCAAGACACGTGAAGAGATGTTTGAAGTCTGTCAGGAAATTGAGAAACTCCGAAGTAATAACTGTTATATATATTCAAACAGACAAAAACCTGGCAGATCCCTTGACACAGGGACTATCACGAATGTGATAGAAAGTGCATCGAGGGAGATGGGGTTGAGACCCATGGATGTCACACCTAGTGGTAACCCAACCTATGTGATCACAGATCCCGTGAATTAGGACCTAGGAAGAACAAGCTAGTGGTTTGACTAAGGAGAGTAGTTGGTAACCCTCTCTATGTGAAGATGCATAACTCTCATAATCTGTAAGGCAGGTTGGCAACATGACTTAATGTGTTTCTTTTGGATTTAACTAGCAAAGATGCTGTCCTACAAGGCATTCTTGAAAGAACACACCTATATCAGCTCGACTGTAAATGTCGCGGTCTATGAGACTTTGGTGATCTCTAGTAAACTCATGAAGAGACCACAGAGTATGACGCATATGATCCAACAGGGTAGGCTACTGGAATCCAGGTACTAGTTATGATTTTGAGTGAAATCTATTGGCACTAAACTCGCAATTCAAGGCTCGTCCATTGTTCAAGTTGTTGATAGACGTAGTTCAAGATTCTAGGCGGAAGTTCAACTTAACAGTCTCTGTTGAAACACTAGTATATAAACAAGTAGTAAGGATTGGAAAATTGTCAAATGGGCATTTGAGATTTAGTGGGGGATTGTTAGAAATAATGGGCTAAATCATTAGACCCATGTGTGATTTCAGATTTTCCCTAAATCTCAAAGCCCATGTATGTGGAAGACCATATGTGATTTGGCCCAAGTTGGTGGCAGCTCACATGTCTGTGGCAAGCGTTGTGGGTGCTAAAGTTTAGTCCCACATGGGAAGTTGAAGGAGAGTTGCACCACCTTATAAGTTGGAGTGTTGCACCATTTTATAAGTGAGTGACAATAAGAGATCTGCACGCGCGCTCGTCCTCCGACGACGCCGCCGCTCGCACGCACGCACGCACGCACGCATGCTCGTCTCGTCTCGTCATGACGCGCGCGCCGCGGGTTGCGGCAATCTCGCCGAGCCGACCTTTATTTTGTTGCTCAGGAAAATGTGTGCGGTTAGACAGACGTGTCAATAGTTAGCGGATTCGGGTCTCTCACGGATCGTGGGCTATCTGTAACCGACCCGAACATGCGCAACGTGGGCTTGGTCCACTTCGTGTCATGTACGGGATTTTCGAGCCGCTCTATATAAACGCATGTGCGGCTTCCACAACGTACGACACAAAACCAATCTAGGGTTTTGCCATCCTCTCTACTTGCGCCGCCACCGTAGTCTACTCCATCCTGCTTGCCGGCGTGCACCGATGGTCTGGAGAGCAGGTCTCCGGAACCACTTGCCTTTGTGATCCTGTATGGGAGAGTGCGAATAAGGTTTTTGGGAAGCGCTCCGCGCGACTGCTCAAGTTTGTCATCATGGCGCGTCTTCCCGTTCTTCAAGCCAGACCTCGTGCATGTCGTACTCAACGCAGACTTCTTCGACAGGCTACTGCACCAACGGCGACTACATCGACAACCGATCAGTACGTATACCGTCATCAGATATGTTGTTTTACTATGGCTGTTAGTGCGTATAATCTGCTACAGTTCATGTTGATCAATACATCTAGTATTTTATAGGTTCACGTGATTGTAGCTGCTGTTGTCATGATCTATATTCCGGAATTAATCATGGAAATTATTCCTAATAATCCAACAATCCAAAAACCTTACTATAGGCAATTTCCTGAATTAAACATGGGACACTTGGCCGATGTTATTGTCACATCCCAAGATTTTCCAAATCTTGTAATGTGAAAATAAATGAATAAAATAAAACTTTGTTTAAATTTCAGAGCTAGAAGAAACTCTTGAATTCAATTGGAACTTCAAACCCATTTGAATTAAAAGAAACCTAAAGGGATTTAAGATGATAAACTTTTATTAAAGGAAAATAAAAATATTTAAAATACTATTTTGAAACTCTTAAATGAAAGGATTTGTTTTCAAATGAAATGGAAGTTTTTTTACAAATAAAGATTATTTAATAAAGCCAAATTAAACTTTGACCAAGCCTTGGAAATTAAAACATTTAGTTTTGGATAAAAATAAACAAAGGTTTATTTGAAATAAAATAATAAGGAATTAATATCAAAAAATTTATTCAAATAAAAGGTTGTACCATTTTAATTAAAACATCAAAACTTATTAAATTGTTTAAATAGGTTTTCCAAGTATTTTATATATTCTCTAATAAAACCTACTAAGGTGTTTTGACTTTAATTTAGATTTCAAAATAAATGTCTCAATAAAACAAATCCTATTTGATTTAATAACTAAGGTCCACTTTATTTAATTATTAATGGACCCTAAATTAAAAGGATTATTTGGTTTTAAACAAGTTTTCCAAATATTCTTTATTTCCAAATAAAAATCTACTGTTTGATTTTGCAAATATTTGGATATCAAAGGAAGATTTTATTAATTAAACCAAACCCTATTTTATTAATAAACCATAGTCCATTTTATTTAAATAATAAATGGAACCTAAAAAGATTTAAAATATTATTTTATTTTGAGTGTTGGATTATGTTGATAAATGAACCAAAACACAATGCAAAGTTTAATGAATGTTTAAATTGTTGAATTATTTGAATGCTTGAATAAATGTTTGAAATAACAAATCAGAAATGGAAATAGAAAAGAAAAAGGAAAAAATAGAACAAAACGAGCAGCTCAACCATCCGCCCAGCTCAGCCCATCTAGCCCACCTCCTCTCCGAACCGCTTTTCTTCACCAAGAAAGAACCTCGAACCACCGACCGTGGACCTCCTCACATTTTCTTTCCCACGACAACGACCCTACCGCATCGTTCTTCCTCCCCACCCGCAGACTCGCCTTCTCCCTCGCATTGCCGCCTTCAAACCGCTGGATTCACCCGCTTAACGCACGCCGTTACTCGAGTTGATCACGCAGTAAACGCCTGTCTCCCCTATAATTCCCCTCGACACCCGGCTTGCACGCCTTAGGCCGCCCAATTTCTCTCTGCACCACCGCTGTCTCGACGAGCTCACCCGCCACACACGCCTCCCTTGCTTCCTCGACCAAGCACGCACGCTCCCCATCCTTCGGCGCTTCGTCCGTGCCTCCGCCAAGCTGGGCGCCAAAGACGCGTTACGACAAGCTTCCGAACGCCGCCGCGTCTGCAACTTCTCCGACGACGACTCCCCGGTAAACCAGACCGCCCCAACCCCTCTCGTTCACGCACACAACATCGCCTTCCTCATGCGCATCAGAATGTGCTCCTGTTATGCTTTAGGACGAACTGCAGCGACGACTAATACCACCACCTCCGTCTGGCTTAACTCCGACGAGCATTACTGGTATGCATCTGACCACCCCGCGCCTCCTCGTTCACACTTCCTCACTCGCCACACCTTTCTGCAACTGACTGCATCGTTGTTTTGCTTCGGGATGATCTACAGCGTCGCCCTCGTACGCTGACAGAACCACTCGACGCCGACCTTCACTCCGGCGAGCAATTGCCACAATACCCGAGCTCCCCTTGTCAAGCCAACAGAACGACGAGCGTCACCACGACCCTACGATTTCGGTGAGCCATCTCCTCTTCTTCCTTGCGTCCTGAATCACCGGCGACCACCCCGCCTGAGCGCCGCCGCCAAAGCACCGCCGTCAGCGCCGCCCACTTTAGGTCAAATACGCCAGTACCGTTCGATCCAGATTTAGCGGCCACGATTAGATCACTTATCATCGAAGGGGTATGTCCTCTGAGCCACTCGATCTGACTAGATCCAACGCCCCACAGCAGTGATCCAACCGAAACGGTATGGACCAATAGAAACACGACGCGTGGCCAGGTTTTAAACTAAAAACAGAATTGAATCTGATTTAAATTGCAAACTTCAAACCCTTGTAACTTTCAAACCACACGTCCAAATTTGGCAAATTTTATATCAATAAAATCAGGAGAACAAGCCCTAGCTAACCATGGCCTTAGTTTTGAAAATAGTATCTCTTAGCTTGTTTGAAATTACAGAAACATTTGTGTACTTGTATAGAGCATAAAAATTGTTTAAAATTGATTTTAGGATTAAAACTTTAGCAAAATGGATTTGTGTGACCTTACTGACCCTAGGAACCAACCCATAGTGTTAAAAAGGATTTTTGTGAAATTTGAGTTGAATTATTTAACTTAGCCATTTTCTAGCCAAATAAACTCATTAATTTTATTATGGAAATGTGTTTGCGAGGAAAACTTTGGGAAAATGTTATGGACCAAACTTACTGACCCAAAAACACCAAGCCTTTCTAAGGGCAACTCATTTGGTGAAAAACATAAAGTTTTGCTTAGAAAGGAATAATTTTCACCACATAAAATGTTGAATGGATTTTAAAATAGACTTTGAGCAAAACCCTCTAACTAATGACTTTGCCATTTTGGTAAATACCCAATGTGGACCTTACAAAATTTATAAACCTAGTAGAGACCAACCTTGCAATAGAACCCTCTTTCTACAAGACTTAAGAACCATTGCTTTTTGTATGTGAAATATTGTTTGAATGTTGGAATGCTACTTGATACTATGCTTGTTCGATTGTAGTAAAATTAGCAAAGTGTGAGACTAGCAAGATCAAGAAGTGACTATCATTCCCTAAACAAAAAGGCAAGTGACACTATCATCTAAAGTCCTACTATTTTCATTACACTTAGTGGATTTTGTAAACATGCATGAAAATGTTTTATACTTATGCTATGCTAATCCTAATAGGATTCCCTATACACTCCTTAGTAAAAATATTGAAGTTGTACATGCTTAGCCATGCTATGTTTTGAAAGAGATACATGTTGAGATTTTACAAAGGTTGTGAAAAAGACTTGTGATTTATATAATAAAACAAGGACTCAATGAACCACCTAGGTGGTGGATACTTTATGTTTTGGAGAAGGTGGCAACAAAAGGGAACCATGCCTATGGCAATCACTTTGTGTTGTGCTCCAAATGAAAACCACCTAGGAAACTTAGAGATTGAACATGTTTCTCCAATTGTGGATTTCGTGTACAACCACATGCTATTATGGCTCTGGCTTAGTCAACTACATTAGGAAGATCCATACATTGTCTTTAGTTACCGGACATGGGGATCTGGAATGCTTCATGGGGGCTGAAGACAAGCTAGCAATGATGTATGGAAGGACCTTTTGGAAAGACTTCGTCACATTCTCAGTCTGCCAGTACTCCATCTTGGTGAGCACTAATCCAGTAGGCCACTGGTGGCAACAAGATGGGATTGTGTCATGTGGGTAAAGTGTACTCCTTCTGCAGAAGTTAATAAAATCTAAGTACTTAGCCGTGTCCCGGTTATGGACAATCTTGAGCAACTAAAGTTTGAACTATGGGAGATCTCGACATTCCAACTTCTAATATAAAAACTTGATGCACTTGGAGGTACCAAGGAATTCAAATAGATTTGCTAAGCTTGTTGCAATTGGGGAGTTACCAAGGTGCTCAAGAGCATGATGTACTTGGGGTTACCAAGGAACTCATGAGTTTTGATAAAACTTGTTGCACTTGGGGGTACCAAGTAGCTCAAGGGATTTCTGACAAGGACTTGAACACTTGAGTTTCTACCAAGGAGTTCAAGGAACTTGGAAAAAGAGATTTGACAAAGGACCAAAACCATTTTTGAAAAGTTAGGATAAAACATTGCTTTATGCAAATAAGCCTTAAACTCTACTTAAGCCAAATATGCATGTATTGATAGGATCCACTCATAGTATACAAAGTAGTGAAACTTGCCAATACAATTCAAATGTATTGACCCTTGTGGCTGTAACTTGTAATGTTGCAGGTTGATTGCTTTTAAATGAAGATTGTTTGATTGACTAGGACTACAAAGCCTACAACCAACATCTGCCTGTGGCACTTTGAAGATGAAGGACCCATACTTATAGTAAATCCGCTGCAATGTAATGTAATAGCCAAATGAGCTATGTATGATGTAATAAAATTATGTTAATCCTGGTTATAAATTTATATTATGACCTTTGTATCTTGATATTACATCTTTACTGTGGATGCTAGCTATTGATCCAGGGACTAGCATTGTAAAACACAGGAGGACTCTACCTTATCAGGTTGGGACCCCTACAGATGGTATCGGAGCATTGTGTTGCCTGTAGGAATTGTAAACCCTAGGATTGGACAAAAACCCTTAGAAAAATAGGAGTGTATTTGTATCAAAAACTTATTTACAAAAACACTTGTAAACTCTTTCCTTAACCATTTTGGTTTCAACTCTACTTCTCTTCTACTTCAACTTGATGGAAAAGCCTAACCATGACCAAAGCCTACACCATGTGCAAAGGACTCCTTCAACTTATTCAACTCTAATGACTTCAACATCTTCAACCTCTTCACCAAGGACTTCCAACATGGAAACTACTAAGGACCACAAGTGAGACAAGGAAATCTTACTTAAGAATTAGAGACTGAGGGAATGCAAAATAAGAAGAAACCATCAACAACTTTAAAGTATTGTGACCAAGAGTTTTTCTCAAGAAAACCATGACCTCATGTAAGAAGGATCAACCAAGAAGGAAGGGAAGAACACAAGTGAACCATATAGATGGACCACCATATTTTAGTTAAGTCAAACCCACCAACTTATGTGGTGTAGCAAAAATATTTTGTTGCCTAAGTATGTGCTTGGGTGCAAAGTTGATTGTGAATGTTTGATTGTGATTGCATGCATCTTGTTTGTATGAATTGTGATGTGTGTAATTAAAAGTATTTCCTTAGAAATATCTTGCCCATTCTAATCTTCCTTCAAACCCAAACAGATGACTACCCCAAAGGACTCCAACATCAAGGTTGAAGACACCAACACCAACCAAGCTGACAGCATGAGGGAACTCATAGCAACCCAACATCAGTTGAACCAACTGACATTTCCTCCTAGCCAACAATAGTGATAAAGATCCAGCACTGCAAAAGTTTTTGGAGGAACAATCCCAATTGATGCTTATGGTGACTAATCAAATGATTAGCATGGAAGAAAGCTATCCTAGAAGTATGTATGATAACAAGGATGACAAGAATGTTGTTCTAGATGGAGCCCCAGCTTGCATTATTTGTGGAGACAAGGATCATACTTCCACGGAGCATGAAGGACAATGCCCCAATTGCGATGAAGACCATCCTGTTGGACAATGCCCCACCTCTCAAGCTACATGCTACCTTTGTGAAGGAAGTGATCATACTCCTGGTCTATGTCCCATCTACGCCATGGTAGAACAAAGGAAACAAGAAGGATCCAAGTCTACCAAAGGAAAAGGACCACTTATACCTCCAAGCAAGACAACCCAATTCAAAGGATCAAAGAAAATCAAGAAGCCTAAGCAAGACATGAGCCTTGTACAATGTCGTAAATGTAAGGGAATGGGACACTACTCCAGTGGATGCCCAGAGAACAAGAAGAATAAAGAGATTGAACAAGTGTGGTGCAACAACTGAAAAGAACCAGGCCACTTTGTAGCAACTTGCCCACAAGAGCCACGTAAAGAACTCAATGACATTCATTGTTTCAACTGCAAGAATCCAGGACACTATGCAAGCAACTGTCCAGAAAGGACGAAGAACAAGTTGAACAAGCCTATGGAGAAACTCAACCTTGGTCCATGAGTCAAGCATAGGAATAAAGCAAAGGTTTAACATAGAGAAATTCCAGGATCCCAAGAAGGACAATATGAAATTTTTTGTTTGAAACTTTTTAAGGGTGGTAGTACCCTAGTTGTTTGAACTTGCTTGTAACCCTAGCCTTCCCAAATCTCGGGACGAGATTTATTTTAAGGGTGGTAGCCTGTCACATCCCAAGATTTTCCAAATCTTGTAATGTGAAAATAAATGAATAAAATAAAACTTTGTTTAAATTTCAGAGCTAGAAGAAACTCTTGAATTCAATTGGAACTTCAAACCCATTTGAATTAAAAGAAACCTAAAGGGATTTAAGATGATAAACTTTTATTAAAGGAAAATAAAAATATTTAAAATACTATTTTGAAACTCTTAAATGAAAGGATTTGTTTTCAAATGAAATGGAAGTTTTTTTTACAAATAAAGATTATTTAATAAAGCCAAATTAAACTTTGACCAAGCCTTGGAAATTAAAACATTTAGTTTTGAATAAAAATAAACAAAGGTTTATTTGAAATAAAATAATAAGGAATTAATATCAAAAAATTTATTCAAATAAAAGGTTGTACCATTTTAATTAAAACATCAAAACTTATTAAATTGTTTAAATAGGTTTTCCAAGTATTTTTTATATTCTCTAATAAAACCTACTAAGGTGTTTTGACTTTAATTTAGATTTCAAAATAAACGTCTCAATAAAACAAATCCTATTTGATTTAATAACTAAGGTCCACTTTATTTAATTATTAATGGACCCTAAATTAAAAGGATTATTTGGTTTTAAACAAGTTTTCCAAATATTCTTTATTTCCAAATAAAAATCTACTGTTTGATTTTGCAAATATTTGGATATCAAAGGAAGATTTTATTAATTAAACCAAACCCTATTTTATTAATAAACCATAGTCCATTTTATTTAAATAATAAATGGAACCTAAAAAGATTTAAAATATTATTTTATTTTGAGTGTTGGATTATGTTGATAAACAGAACCAAAAACACAATGCAAAGTTTAATGAATGTTTAAATTGTTGAATTATTTGAATGCTTGAATAAATGTTTGAAATAACAAATCAGGAAATGGAAATAGAAAAAGAAAAAGGATTAGACAGAAAAAAATAGAACAAAACGAGCAGCTCAACCATCTGGCCCAGCTCCAGCCCATCTAGCCCACCTCCTCTCCCGAACCGTTTTCTTCACCACAGAAAGAACCCCTGAACCACTGACCGGTGGACCTCCCTCACATTTTCTTTCCCACTGACAACGACCCTACACCATCGTTTTCTTCCTCCCCACCCGCAGACCTCGCCTTCTCCCTCGCTGCCGTTGCTGCCTTCAAACCGCGGATTCAATTCGCCTTAACGCGACCGCCGTTACTCGAGTTGATCACGCAGACGTAAACGCCCGTGTCTCCCCTATAATTCCCCTCTGACACCCCGCGCTGGCACGCCTTAGGCCGCCCTAATTTCTCTCTGCACCACCGCCGTCTCCGACGAGCTCCGCCCTCAATTCCGGCCACACACTGCCTCCCCTTGCTTCCTCGACCAAGCACGCACGCTCCCCATCCTCTGGCGCTTCTGTCCGTGCCCTCCGCTCAACCGCGGGCGCCCCAGCACGTCGGTTACGACAAGCTTCCGAACGCCGCCGCGTCTGCAACTTCTCCGACGACGACTCCCCGGTAAACCAGACCGCCCCAACCCCTCTCGTTCACGCACACAACATCGCCTTACTCATGCGCATCAGAATGTGCTCCTGTTATGCTTTAGGACGAACTGCAGCGACGACTACTACCACCACCTCCGTCTGGCTTAACTCCGACGAGCATTACTGGTATGCATCTGACCACCCCGCGCCTCCTCGTTCACACTCCCGCACTCGCCACACCTTTCTGCAACTGACTGCATCGTTGTTTTGCTTCGGGATGATCTACAGTGTCGCCCTCGTACACTGACAGAACCACTCGACGCCGACCTTCACTCCGGCGAGCAATTGCCACAATACCCGAGCTCCCCTTGTCAAGCCAATAGAACGACGAGCGTCACCACGACCCTACGATTTCGGTGAGCCATCTCCTCTTCTTCCTTGCGTCCTGAATCACCGGCGACCACCCCGCCTGAGCGCCGCCGCCAAAGCACCGCCGTCAGCGCCGCCCACTTTAGGTCAAATACGCCAGTACCGTTCGATCTAGATTTAGCGGCCACGATTAGATCACTTATCATCGAAGGGGTATGTCCTCTGAGCCACTCGATCTGACTAGATCCAACGCCCCACAGCAGTGATCCAACCGAAACGGTATGGACCAATAGAAACACGACGCGTGGCCAGGTTTTAAACTAAAAACAGAATTGAATCTGATTTAAATTGCAAACTTCAAACCCTTGTAACTTTCAAACCACACGTCCAAATTTGGCAAATTTTATATCAATAAAATCAGGAGAACAAGCCCTAGCTAACCATGGCCTTAGTTTTGAAAATAGTATCTGTTAGATTGTTTGAAATTACAGAAACATTTGTGTACTTGTATAGAGCATAAAAATTGTTTAAAATTGATTTTAGGATTAAAACTTTAGCAAAATGGATTTGTGTGACCTTACTGACCCTAGGAACCAACCCATAGTGTTAAAAAGGATTTTTGTGAAATTTGAGTTGAATTATTTAACTTAGCCATTTTCTAGCCAAATAAACTCATTAATTTTATTATGGAAATGTGTTTGCGAGGAAAACTTTGGGAAAATGTTATGGACCAAAATTACTCACCCAAAAACACCAAGCCTTGCTAAGGGCAACTCATTTGGTGAAAAACATAAAGTTTTGCTTAGAAAGGAATAATTTTCACCACATAAAATGTTGAATGGATTTTAAAATAGACTTTGAGCAAAACCCTCTAACTAATGACTTTGCCATTTTGGTAAATACCCAATGTGGACCTTACAAAATTTATAAACCTAGTAGAGACCAACCTTGCAATAGAACCCTGTTTCTACAAGACTTAAGAACCATTGCTTTTTGTATGTGAAATATTGTTTGAATGTTGGAATGCTACTTGATACTATGCTTGTTCGATTGTAGTAAAATTAGCAAAGTGTGAGACTAGCAAGATCAAGAAGTGACTATCATTCCCTAAACAAAAAGGCAAGTGACACTATCATCTAAAGTCCTACTATTTTCATTACACTTAGTGGATTTTGTAAACATGCATGAAAATGTTTTATACTTATGCTATGCTAATCCTAATAGGATTCCCTATACACTCCTTAGTAAAAATATTGAAGTTGTACATGCTTAGCCATGCTATGTTTTGAAAGAGATACATGTTGAGATTTTACAAAGGTTGTGAAAAAGACTTGTGATTTATATAATAAAACAAGGACTCAATGAACCACCTAGGTGGTGGATACTTTATGTTTTGGAGAAGGTGGCAACAAAAGGGAACCATGCCTATGGCAATCACTTTGTGTTGTGCTCCAAATGAAAACCACCTAGGAAACTTAGAGATTGAACATGTTTCTCCAATTGTGGATTTCGTGTACAACCACATGCTATTATGGCTCTGGCTTAGTCAACTACATTAGGAAGATCCATACATTGTCTTTAGTTACCGGACATGGGGATCTGGAATGCTTCATGGGGGCTGAAGACAAGCTAGCAATGATGTATGGAAGGATCTTTGGAAAGACTTCGTCACATTCTCATCTGCCAAGACTCCATCTTGGTGAGCACTAATCCAGTAGGCCACTGGTGGCAACAAGATGGGATTGTGTCATGTGGGTAAAGTGTACTCCTTCTGCAGAAGTTAATAAAATCTAAGTACTTAGCCGTGTCCCCGGTTATGGACAATACTGAGCAACTAAAGTTTGAACTATGGGAGATCTCGACATTCCAACTTCTAATATAAAAACTTGATGCACTTGGAGGTACCAAGGAATTCAAAGAGATTTGCTAAGCTTGTTGCAATTGGGGAGTTACCAAGGTGCTCAAGAGCATGATGTACTTGGGGTTACCAAGGAACTCATGAGTTTTGATAAAACTTGTTGCACTTGGGTGTACCAAGTAGCTCAAGGGATTTTTGACAAGGACTTGAACACTTGAGTTTCTACCAAGGAGTTCAAGGAACTTGGAAAAAGAGATTTGACAGAGGACCAAAACCATTTTTGAAAAGTTAGAATAAAACATTGCTTTATGCAAATAAGCCTTAAACTCTACTTAAGCCAAATATGCATGTATTGATAGGATCCACTCATAGTATACAAAGTAGTGAAACTTGTCAATACAATTCAAATGTATTGACCCTTGTGGCTGTAACTTGTAATGTTGCAGGTTGATTGCTTTTAAATGAAGATTGTTTGATTGACTAGAACTACAAAGCCTACAACCAACATCTGCCTGTGGCACTTTGAAGATGAAGGACCCATACTTATAGTAAATCCGCTGCAATGTAATGTAATAGCCAAATGAGCTATGTATGATGTAATAAAATTATGTTAATCCTGGTTATAAATTTATATTATGACCTTTGTATCTTGATATTACATCTTTACTGTGGATGCTAGCTATTGATCCAGGGACTAGCATTGTAAAACACAGGAGGACTCTACCTTATCAGGTTGGGACCCCTACAGATGGTATCGAGCATTGTGTTGCTGTAGGAATTGTAAACCCTAGGATTGGACAAAACCCTTAGAAAAATAGGAGTGTATTTGTATCAAAAACTTATTTACAAAAACACTTGTAAACTCTTTCCTTAACCATTTTGGTTTCAACTCTACTTCTCTTCTACTTCAACTTGATGGAAAAGCCTAACCATGACCAAAGCCTACACCATGTGCAAAGGACTCCTTCAACTTCTTCAACTCTAATGACTTCAACATCTTCAACCTCTTCACCAAGGACTTCCAACATGGAAACTACTAAGGACCACAAGTGAGACAAGGAAATCTTACTTAAGAATTAGAGACTGAGGGAATGCAAAATAAGAAGAAACCATCAACAACTTTAAAGTATTGTGACCAAGAGTTTTTCTCAAGAAAACCATGACCTCATGTAAGAAGGATCAACCAAGAAGGAAGGGAAGAACACAAGTGAACCATATAGATGGACCACCATATTTTAGTTAAGTCAAACCCACCAACTTATGTGGTGTAGCAAAAATATTTTGTTGCCTAAGTATGTGCTTGGGTGCAAAGTTGATTGTGAATGTTTGATTGTGATTGCATGCATCTTGTTTGTATGAATTGTGATGTGTGTAATTAAAAGTATTTCCTTAGAAATATCTTGCCCATTCTAATCTTCCTTCAAACCCAAACAGATGACTACCCCAAAGGACTCCAACATCAAGGTTGATGACACCAACACCAACCAAGCTGACAGCATGAGGGAACTCATAGCAACCCAACATCAGTTGAACCAACTGACAGCTCAGTTCCTAGCCAACAATAGTGATAAAGATCTAGCACTGCAAAAGTTTTTGGAGGAACAATCCCAATTGATGCTTATGGTGACTAATCAAATGATTAGCATGGAAGAAAGCTATACTATAAGTATGTATGATAACAAGGATGACAAGAATGTTGTTCTAGATGGAGCCCCAGCTTGCATTATTTGTGGAGACAAGGATCATACTTCCACGGAGCATGAAGGACAATGCCCCAATTGCGATGAAGACCATCCTGTTGGACAATGCCCCACCTCTCAAGCTACATGCTACCTTTGTGAAGGAAGTGATCATACTCCTGGTCTATGTCCCATCTACGCCATGGTAGAACAAAGGAAACAAGAAGGATCCAAGTCTACCAAAGGAAAAGGACCACTTATACCTCCAAGCAAGACAACCCAATTCAAAGGATCAAAGAAAATCAAGAAGCCTAAGCAAGACATGAGCCTTGTACAATGTCGTAAATGTAAGGGAATGGGACACTACTCCAGTGGATGCCCAGAGAACAAGAAGAATAAAGAGATTGAACAAGTGTGGTGCAACAACTGCAAAGAACCAGGCCACTTTGTAGCAACTTGCCCACAAGAGCCACATAAAGAACTCAATGACATTCATTGTTTCAACTGCAAGAATCCAGGACACTATGCAAGCAACTGTCCAGAAAGGATGAAGAACAAGTTGAACAAGCCTATGGAGAAACTCAACCTTGGTCCATGAGTCAAGCATAGGAATAAAGCAAAGGTTTAACATAGAGAAATTCCAGGATCCCAAGAAGGACAATATGAAATTTTTTGTTTGAAACTTTTTAAGGGTGGTAGTACCCTAGTTGTTTGAACTTGCTTGTAACCCTAGCCTTCCCAAATCTCGGGACGAGATTTATTTTAAGGGTGGTAGCCTGTCACATCCCAAGATTTTCCAAATCTTGTAATGTGAAAATAAATGAATAAAATAAAACTTTGTTTAAATTTCAGAGCTAGAAGAAACTCTTGAATTCAATTGGAACTTCAAACCCATTTGAATTAAAAGAAACCTAAAGGGATTTAAGATGATAAACTTTTATTAAAGGAAAATAAAAATATTTAAAATACTATTTTGAAACTCTTAAATGAAAGGATTTGTTTTCAAATGAAATGGAAGTTTTTTTTACAAATAAAGATTATTTAATAAAGCCAAATTAAACTTTGACCAAGCCTTGGAAATTAAAACATTTAGTTTTGAATAAAAATAAACAAAGGTTTATTTGAAATAAAATAATAAGGAATTAATATCAAAAAATTTATTCAAATAAAAGGTTGTACCATTTTAATTAAAACATCAAAACTTATTAAATTGTTTAAATAGGTTTTCCAAGTATTTTTTATATTCTCTAATAAAACCTACTAAGGTGTTTTGACTTTAATTTAGATTTCAAAATAAACGTCTCAATAAAACAAATCCTATTTGATTTAATAACTAAGGTCCACTTTATTTAATTATTAATGGACCCTAAATTAAAAGGATTATTTGGTTTTAAACAAGTTTTCCAAATATTCTTTATTTCCAAATAAAAATCTACTGTTTGATTTTGCAAATATTTGGATATCAAAGGAAGATTTTATTAATTAAACCAAACCCTATTTTATTAATAAACCATAGTCCATTTTATTTAAATAATAAATGGAACCTAAAAAGATTTAAAATATTATTTTATTTTGAGTGTTGGATTATGTTGATAAACAGAACCAAAAACACAATGCAAAGTTTAATGAATGTTTAAATTGTTGAATTATTTGAATGCTTGAATAAATGTTTGAAATAACAAATCAGGAAATGGAAATAGAAAAAGAAAAAGGATTAGACAGAAAAAATAGAACAAAACGAGCAGCCCAACCATCTGGCCCAGCTCCAGCCCATCTAGCCCACCTCCTCTCCCGAACCGTTTTCTTCACCGTAGAAAGAACCCCTGAACCACTGACCGGTGGAACTCCCTCACATTTTCTTTCCCACTGACACAACGACCCTACCTGCCACTGTTCTTCCTCCCCACCCGCAGACCTCGCCTTCTCCCTCGCTGTCGTTGCTGCCTTCAAACCGCGGATTCAATTCGCCTTAACGCGACCGCCGTTACTCGAGTTGATCACGCAGACGTAAACGCCCGTGTCTCCCCTATAATTCCCCTCTGACACCCCGCGCTGGCACGCCTTAGGCCGCCCCAATTTCTCTCTGCACCACCGCCGTCTCCGACGAGCTCCGCCCTCAATTCCGGCCACACACTGCCTCCCCTTGCTTCCTCGACCAAGCACGCACGCTCCCCATCCTCTGGCGCTTATGTCCGTGCCCTCCGCTCAACCATGGCGCCAAAGACGTCGGTTACGAGCTTCAACGCCGCCCGCAACTTCTCCGACGACGACTCCCCGGTAAACCAGACCGCCCCAACCCCTCTCGTTCACGCACACAACATCGCCTTACTCATGCGCATCAGAATGTGCTCCTGTTATGCTTTAGGACGATCTGCAGCGACCACTACTACCACCACCTCCGTCTGGCTTAACTCCGACGAGCATTACTGGTATGCATCTGAGCACCCCGCGCCTCCTCGTTCATACTTCCTCACTCGCCACACCTTTCTGCAACTGACTGCATCGTTGTTTTGCTTCGGGATGATCTACAGCATCGCCCTCGTACGCTGACAGAACCACTCGACGCCGACCTTCACTCCGGCGAGAAATTGCCACAATACCCGAGCTCCCCTTGTCAAGCCAACAGAACGACGAGCGTCACCACGACCCTACGATTTCGGTGAGCCATCTCCTCTTCTTCCTACGGTCCTGAATCACCGGCGACCACCCCGCCTGAGCGCCGCCGCCAAAGCACCGCCGTCAGCGCCGCCCACTTTAGGTCAAATACGCCAGTACCGTTCGATCCAGATTTAGCGGCCACGATTAGATCACTTATCATCGAAGGGGTATGTCCTCTGAGCCACTCGATCTGACTAGATCCAACGCCCCACAGCAGTGATCCAACCGAAACGGTATGGACCAATAGAAACACGACGCGTGGCCAGGTTTTAAACTAAAAACAGAATTGAATCTGATTTAAAATGCAAACTTCAAACCCTTGTAACTTTCAAACCACACGTCCAAATTTGGCAAATTTTATATCAATAAAATCAGGAGAACAAGCCCTAGCTAACCATGGCCTTAGTTTTGAAAATAGTATCTGTTAGCTTGTTTGAAATTACAGAAACATTTGTGTACTTGTATAGAGCATAAAAATTGTTTAAAATTGATTTTAGGATTAAAACTTTAGCAAAATGGATTTGTGTGACCTTACTGACCCTAGGAACCAACCCATAGTGTTAAAAAGGATTTTTGTGAAATTTGAGTTGAATTATTTAACTTAGCCATTTTCTAGCCAAATAAACTCATTAATTTTATTATGGAAATGTGTTTGCGAGGAAAACTTTGGGAAAATGTTATGGACAAAAATTACTCACCCAAAAACACCAAGCCTTGCTAAGGGCAACTCATTTGGTGAAAAACATAAAGTTTTGCTTAGAAAGGAATAATTTTCACCACATAAAATGTTGAATGGATTTTAAAATAGACTTTGAGCAAAACCCTCTAACTAATGACTTTGCCATTTTGGTAAATACCCAATGTGGACCTTACAAAATTTATAAACCTAGTAGAGACCAACCTTGCAATAGAACCCTCTTTCTACAAGACTTAAGAACCATTGCTTTTTGTATGTGAAATATTGTTTGAATGTTGGAATGCTACTTGATACTATGCTTGTTCGATTGTAGTAAAATTAGCAAAGTGTGAGACTAGCAAGATCAAGAAGTGACTATCATTCCCTAAACAAAAAGGCAAGTGACACTATCATCTAAAGTCCTACTATTTTCATTAAACTTAGTGGATTTTGTAAACATGCATGAAAATGTTTTATACTTATGCTATGCTAATCCTAATAGGATTCCCTATACACTCCTTAGTAAAAATATTGAAGTTGTACATGCTTAGCCATGCTATGTTTTGAAAGAGATACATGTTGAGATTTTACAAAGGTTGTGAAAAAGACTTGTGATTTATATAATAAAACAAGGACTCAATGAACCACCTAGGTGGTGGATACTTTATGCTTTGGAGAAGGTGGCAACAAAAGGGAACCATGTCTATGGCAATCACTTTGTGTTGTGCTCCAAATGAAAACCACCTAGGAAACTTAGATATTGAACATGTTTCTCCAATTGTGGCTTTCGTGTACAACCACATGCTATTATGGCTCTGGCTTAGTCAACTACATTAGGAAGATCCATACATTGTCTTTAGTTACCGGACATGGGGATCTGGAATGCTTCATGGGGGCTGAAGACAAGCTAGCAATGATGTATGGAAGGACCTTTTGGAAAGACTTCGTCACATTCTCGGTCGCAAGATTCCATCTTGGTGAGCACTAATCCAAAGAGGCCACTGGTGGCAATAAGATGGGATTGTGTCATGTGGGTAAAGTGTACTCCTTCTGCAGAAGTTAATAAAATCTAAGTACTTAGCCGTGTCCCCGGTTATGGACAATACTGAGCAACTAAAGTTTGAACTATGGGAGATCTCGACATTCCAACTTCTAATATAAAAACTTGATGCACTTGGAGGTACCAAGGAATTCAAAGAGATTTGCTAAGCTTGTTGCAATTGGGGAGTTACCAAGGTGCTCAAGAGCATGATGTACTTGGGGTTACCAAGGAACTCATGAGTTTTGATAAAACTTGTTGCACTTGGGGGTACCAAGTAGCTCAAGGGATTTTTGACAAGGACTTGAACACTTGAGTTTCTACCAAGGAGTTCAAGGAACTTGGAAAAAGAGATTTGACAAAGGACCAAAACCATTTTTGAAAAGTTAGGATAAAACATTGCTTTATGCAAATAAGCCTTAAACTCTACTTAAGCCAAATATGCATGTATTGATAGGATCCACTCATAGTATACAAAGTAGTGAAACTTGCCAATACAATTCAAATGTATTGACCCTTGTGGCTGTAACTTGTAATGTTGCAGGTTGATTGCTTTTAAATGAAGATTGTTTGATTGACTAGGACTACAAAGCCTACAACCAACATCTGCCTGTGGCACTTTGAAGATGAAGGACCCATACTTATAGTAAATCCGCTGCAATGTAATGTAATAGCCAAATGAGCTATGTATGATGTAATAAAATTATGTTAATCCTGGTTATAAATTTATATTATGACCTTTGTATCTTGATATTACATCTTTACTATGGATGCTAGCTATTGATCCAGGGACTAGCATTGTAAAACACAGGAGGACTCTACCTTATCAGGTTGGGACCCCTACAGTTATGAAGCCGGAAAAGTTTACCTGTGTTAATTTTAAGAGGTGACAGTATAATACCACTTTGTGGTTGCAAGCTCTGAAAGTATTCGAGGCTAGTGAGAGTTTACCTCAAGGAACTACATCTGACGAGGTTCAGAACAAGTTCAAGGAAACCAATCTTGCCTTTGTGGGATGCGTTCTAAGTGTTCTTCACAACAAGCTGTTTGATGTGTATATGCACATCAAAGATGGAAAAGAGCTCTAGGAGGAAATAAACGCTAAGTTCGGTGTAGCAGATGCTGGCAGTGAGCTGTACATCATGAAGAAATTTCATGATTACATGATGGTTAACAACCGTTCTGTAGTTGAGCAAGCTCATGAGATACAATGCTTTGCCAAGGAGCTTGAAATCCTTAAGTGTATATTACCCGATAAGTTTGTGACTGGGTGCATTATTGCAAAGTTGCCTTCTTCGTGGAGGAACTTCACCACTACTCTCAAACACAAGAGACATGAGATATCAGTTGAAAACCTGATAGCATCTCTTGATGTTGAGGAGAAGGCTCGCGCTAAGGACACTTCTGAGAGAGGAGGCGAGGGTTAGTCTAGCGCCTACATGGCGCATAAGAAGACCTTTGGAAAGAACAAAGGGAACTATAAGCCCTCGTTCAACAAGCCTGAAAATACTACAACCTTCAAGAAGAATAAGCCGAAAAAGGCCGAGCTATATTGTTACTCATGTGGAGAGCTCGGACACTCTTCCAAGGACTGCCCAGAACATGCAGATCGCAGAGGGAAAGGTGGGAATACTGTCAACGTCATGAACGCTAGCAACACTGATGGGTATGGTAATTTATTTACTGTTCTTTCAGTATTTCAATCACCATGTTGGTGGATTGATACAGGTGCTAATGTTCATGTGTGTGCTGACATATCTATGTTCACTTCTTATCAGGTCGCTCGGGATTCATCTGTCCTAATGGGGAATGGATCACATGCTTCTGTTCGTGGTGTTGACACAGTGGATCATAAGTTTACTTCCGGAAAGATCGTGCAGCTGAGGAACGTTCAGCATGCCCTACTATGAACAAGAATCTCGTTAGTGGATCCCTTCTATGCAGAGATGGGTTTAAGGTTGTGTTAGAGTCCAATAAAGTTGTTGTTTTGAAACATGGACAATTTATTTATAAAGGTTATGAGTTCAGAGGCTTGTTTCGATTTTCACTTTCAGAGTTTTGTAATAAATCCATGAATCATATTTGTGGTGATGTTAATGATGATACCAGTGTTTGGCATTCTCGTTTATGTCACATTAATTTTTGTTTGATGTCTCGGATGTCAAGTATGAGTTTAATTCCAAATTTCACTATTGACAAAGGTTCCAAGTGCCATAGTTGTGTGCAATCAAAGCAACCTCGAAAGCCTCACAAGGCTATCGAGGAGAGAAACACGCATACATTCTGATCTATGCGAGATGAATGGTGTGTTGACAAAAGGTGAAAAGAGATATTTCATGATGTTGATAGATGATGCTACTGAATTTTGCTATGTTTACTTGTTGCAAACTAAAGATGATGCTTTAGACTACTTTAAAATCTATAAGGCCGAAGTTGAAAATCAACTAGAGAGGAAGATCAAGCGTCTTAGGTCGGATCGTGGTGGTGAGTATTTTCCCAAAATATTTGACGAATTCTGTCAAGAACACAGAATTATTCATGAGAGGACGCCTGCCTACTCGCCCCAATCAAACGGGGTTGTCGAGAGGAAAAACCGCAAGCTGTCTGACTTGGTGAATTCCATGTTAGCCACTATTGGTTTATCAAAGGCATGGTGGGGGGAGGCTTTGTTGACTTCATGTCATGTCCTGAATAGGGTTCCTAACAAGAATAAAGAAAAGACCCCTTATTAGGAGTGGGTTGTGAGAAACCTTCACTTTTGTATCTGCGCACTTGGGGGTGTTTGGCAAAGGTCAACATACCGATCCCGAAGAAACGCAAGCTCGGACCCAAGATAGTGGATTGTATCTTTCTAGGATATGCTCCACGGAGTGTAGGCTATAGATTTCTAGTGGTTAAATCTAAAGTACCTGATATGCATGTTGATACTATAATGGAATCTCGTGATGCAACATTCTTTGAGAATATTTTTCCTATTAAAGATATGCATAGCACTGGTAGAATTTCTTCTGAAATACTTCCTGAATCTAGTGCATCTATTGAGAATTCTGAACAACCACATGAGGAAGTCCTTGAGAAGGATGACGATGAACCTCTCACGAGGAGTAAGAGACAGAGGATTGCAAAATCCTTTGGTAATGATTTCATCGTGTACATTGTGGACGATACTCCCAGATCCATTGCAGAGGCATATGTATCTCCTGATGCATATGATTGGAAAGAAGCTGTCCAAAATGAGATGGACTCGATTCTTTCTAATGGAACTTGGGAATTATCAGAACGACCCTATGGTTATAAACCTAGGGGTTGTAAATGGGTGTCCAAGAAGAAGCTAAGGCTTGATGGTACTATTGAGAAGTACAAGGCGTGTCTTGTAGCCAAGTGCTACACACAGAAAAAAGGAGAAGATTACTTTGACACATATTCACCTGTCGCTAGACTGACCATCATTTGAGTACTACTATCCCTGGGTGCCTCTTATGGTCTTCTCGTTCATCAAATGGACGAGAAGACAACTTTCCTTAACGGAGAGTTGGAAGAGGAGATCTATATGGATCAGCCGGATGGGTTTGTGGTAAAATGTGAAGAGACAAAGGTGTGTAAGTTATTAAAATCTTTATATGGCCTGAAACAAGCACTTAAACAATGGCATGAGAAGTTTGAAAGAACTCTACTTTCTGCTGGCTTTGTCATTAATGAGGCTGATATGTGTGTTTACTATCGCCATGGTGGGGGCGATAGCGTTATATTATATTTGTACGTGGATGACATTCTGATCTTTGGTACAAACATGAAAGTGATAAATGAAGTCTAGTCGTTCCTGTCAAAGAGTTTTGATATGAAAGATCTGGGAGAGGCTGATGTGATTCTGAATGTAACACCGCGGTTCTAAAAAGACCGTGGCTTCTATGTGACATGCAAATCCCTGGATCGGTTCATTGGCCCACAATAGAATAAGATGAATAACATAGCAAAATATCCGTGTATCATGAATAACAAAGATCCAGAGTACCATTATTACAATAAAAGCCTAGCCCAAAGCTAGCTCAAATTATTCAGGTAGCAACATAAATAAAGTAAATCCTCCATTCTTCAATTTGCCCACAAGTGAACAAGTGCCGAGTGGAGTACCGTGGCCTATATCGATTACTCAGAATCGGAATAACCTGCAACATGAAACGTAGCAGCCCCGAAGGGTCAATACATGTAATGTATGGCAAGTAGAGCTAGTAATGGAGACAATAGTACTAACATCTACATGCATATTTGGCAAGTGGAGTGGTTCCGCTTGCATTTGCAAATACCTTTGTCCTACTTTCATAAACAGTTTTTGATTTTCTTTGAAAAGATCCCAATTAAGTTAACCCAACAATATTAAAACAATTATGAAATTAGAATGAGCGAGAAACATGTCATGGAATCAATATCAGGCAACTCAGTTGTCCATAACCGGGGACACGGCTAATCGATTAGATTATACACCCTGCAGGGGTTAGTACACTTTACCCATGTGACTTGGCCAGCCCAGCTCGCACCATCAGTCTCATTTTGGGTGATGATAGGGGGAAGTCCAAGAAGAGACTGTTCGGGAAGTAGCACCCCAATCCCGACGCGCACCGGTCCAACCTACCAAAATTCTACATCTCTGGATACGCGGGTTCGAGTTACCACAACCTACTAAGTCCAACAAACCGCCCATTCCATTATTGGCACATGGTTGTACACGTAAGCTACACAATAAAGAAGCCAATCATTCTCTCTTGATACCTGGGTGCCTTTCCGCAATGAAACCACCAAAAATTATCAATACCATCACACCCAGGAGATTCATTGATTAAGTTGTTTTAGTTTTCACAAACCAATACTTTTAGAAACAAGTCTCAATGATGTGACCCAGCCCTCGTCAACATAGCATGGCTAAGCACATCTACCAACGGTGGTTCATCTACAAGGAAAGCCCTACCACATAATAGGTCATAGCATAGCGATAGTATCATCCTACACATGCATCTACAAAATACACGACAATGCATTGAAAATAGTAGGACGATATCATGAACAAAGTAGCATCTACTTACCTTGGTTGTAGCGGTCGGAAGAACAATCCACACACAGCAAAGGCGTTGCTCGTCACAATCTACACGATACAATTGCAATCATAAACAAACAATCCACAAGCATATGCAACAGATATGATGCATGAAGGTATGCAAGGCAAGTGAATTGGTGCTACAGCTGCACCACATAATCCTATTCCATAATACTACTGATTGCATGCATGGAAAATAGTTTTAGCGCAAGGAAAACTATTATGCAAAATATAAAACCCAAATCTAGAGCTAGAGCTCAAATAATTCACTACCGGTAGTATCCTGTTTGTAAAATCTTGGTAAAAATCTACCGCATAGGCATCGCTGATTAGAAACAATACCAATTGGAATTACTCAAAAAGGAATTATAAAACCCCCGGAGTAATTAAAACACTGCAGAAATCCACTAGACAGTTTCTGCAAAAGTTTTCACTGTAAGTCTAACTTTTGAATTCACTATGAGATTCCCCTCGTTCCACTGAATCCAGGGACATATCATACGCGATTTTTGGAGCTACGGATCTTTTTCTACGAATTAATTACTCCAAAAAGGCCACTAACTAGTTTGATTAAACTGTACTAAACCTTGCTGCAAAAGCCTTAACCAAAGGTACACGAGATTCTACACGACTTACTGAACCTACACATATTTTATTTGCAATTTTTGGCCAAGCGGTTTAATTTCTACGCAATTTACAAGTTTCTACCGAAATCTGTCAACTAAAACGATTAACGAAAATAACCAGTCAATCGTTCATTGATCGGTCAACGCGTCTACCGGCGCCGACCGTGTCGCTAGTCAACGCCTGAGTGCTGACCAGTCAACGACTGATCTGAACCGCTGATCTGAGATCTAACGGTGGCTGCAGACTTACCGGAAACGAACGGCGAAACGAACGGCGGCGAGTTCCGAACGGCGGTGGCGATCGATTCCGGCGGTGGTGTTTTTCCTGCGCGGAAAGAAACGGTCAGCGCACGGGTCGAGATAGTCAACGCGCAAGCAAGACGCGGCGATAGGCAAGCGCGGCAATACAAGGCAGCTGGCGAAGCGCGTGGCGCGTCTGCAAGAAGGCGCAAAGAGTAAAGCGGCAGAAGAAGGCAGCGGCGCAGCAGCGCTGGTGGCGACGCGGCAGCAACAGCAGCCAGCGGCGGCGCAGCGGAGCGGCAGCGGCGGCGCGGCTTCAGCGCTTGGTGAAGGCGCAGCGGCGGGTCTTCGAGGCGAATGCGAGGCCCTAAGCGGCGGCGGCGCTGGAGGGCGGCGAGGCGGCGTACTGCGGCAGCGGCGGTCGCGGAAGAGGCGGCGGCGAGGCCCGAGGCGGCGAGCCAGCGCAGCGGGCACGCGGTTCGAGGAGGAGGCGATCGAGGCAGCGGGGGCGGTTTACGAGGCAGGGGCGGCAACAACTGCCCTTTTGTGGCCCCAAGCGGGTCCTAGTCCGATTCGGGCGCGGTTGGATACGAACTCGGAAAAATCGGCCCGGTTTTCGGCCCGTTTTTCTAACTTTTCATAAAACGGCGATAACTTTTCCGTACGAGCTCCGAATCGAGCGATTCTTGCTCCTACGGTTTTGTAAAATCAAGGGGAACAATCTAGGGTCAAGGGTTGAGCGGAACCACTAGGCTACAAGGCTGGCAACACTAGTTCTTCTAATGCCTCCCGTAGGAACCTTGTAGTAAAATAGAAAAAGGGTTTTGAAAATAGCCTTTCGCCGATTCTTTTCAATCGACGGTTTGCATGGGCAAGTATGATGCAATGATATGAATGATATGCAGAACCAAATCTAAAATTTGGGATGTGACAAGACTAACCCCCTTAAGATGAATCTCGTCCTCGAGATTCGGCGCGACTAGCAAATAGGTGTGGGTAGTCCTCTCGGATGTCATCCTCATGCTCCCAAGTGGCTTCCTCTTCGGTGTGGTGGCTCCACTGTACCTTACAAAACCTGATCGTCTTGGTACGGGTAATCCTTTCTGCTGTCTCCAGAATCTTGACCGGCTTCTTCTCATAGGTCAAGTCGTTCTCAAGCTGAACCTCCTCTAGCGGTACAGTGTCTCTCAATGGTGTATCCACCATCTTCGGATGGCACTTCTTCAGCTATGACACGTGGAAAACATTGTGAACAGCGGACAGAGCCTCTGGCAACTCCAACTGATAAGCAACTTCTCCTTTGCGTGCTAAGACCCGATACGGTCCAATAACCGAGGTGCCAGCTTACCCTTAATTCCAAATCTCTTGATTCCACGAAGTGGCTACACTCTGAGGTATGCTCTATCACCTATCTCATACACCACTTCCTTGCGCTTGGCGTCAGTGTAGCTCTTCTGCCTTGATTGCGCTACCTTCAGCCTGTCCCTAATCAAGGCGACCTTCTCCTCAGCATCCTTGATCAAATCAGGCCCAAACAACTGGCGTTCTCCTACTCCATCCCATAGCAATGGTGTCCGGCACCGTTTCCCATACAACACATCGAACGGTGACGTCTTGATGCTGGTTTGATAGCTGTTATTGTAGGAAAACTCAGCATACGGCAAATTCTCATCCTAGCTAGAACCATGAGCCAAGGCGCAAGCTCTCAGCATGTCCTCCAAAATCTGGTTCACCCTCTCGGTCTGTCCATCAGTCTGTGGGTGAAACGCTGTGCTAAACTCCAGTTGAAAGAACATTTCTTAATCCCTAGTGTTTTGTGTGTTAGATAACAATACCAAGGATCATTTAATGTGTGTTGAAGTGTTGCAGCTCAGAAATCTGCCTTTGGGGGCGGATAATCCGGCCCCACCAGGGGCGGATAATCCGCCCCTCCCTCTGCCCAAGCAAGCGCAAGCCCGGAAGGGGCGGAACATTGGCGGACTTTCCGCCAGGCGATAATCCGCCTCGAGGCGGATAATCCGCCTCCCTCTTCGCCAAGGCGCAAGCCCCAGAGAGGGGGCGGAGTTTTGGCCGGACTTTCCGGATACGCCGGATAATCCGCCCCGCAGGGGGGCCGGATAATCCGCCCCCCCCAAGATCTTCTCCAAGTTTCACCAGGCGCAAGCCCCAGAGAGGGGGCGGAGTTTCCCCCGGAGATTCCGCCCTGGGGGCGGAGTTTTCCTTGGGGGCGGATAATCCGCCCCAAGTGGGGGGCGGATAATCTGCCCCCAAAGTTGTGAAACGGCCAGATCTGGGGAGGGGTATTTAAGCCAGCAATCCCCCTCCTGCCAGAACTCTTGATTCATCTCGAAAAAGAACAGATCAGATCTCAAAAGTTCATACAAGAGTGCTCCACCTAGATCCATCCAAAGGCCCCATCCCTTTGGGAATCGAAGGAGGAGAACTCGACCTTCATCATCAGCAATCAAGCGCTTCATCTCCTCTCCATTCATTTGGAGAACCTCCGATCTAGTATTTCTTGCAAAGATCTAGATCCTTGTTTTGTTTATATTGATAAACCTTGTTTTTGTGACAGCTTGTTGTCATCCCGGGAGCCCCCAATTCGGTTGTGGGTGTGTGCCCGATAGTGTTGTAAAGGCACGGTTCCGCCTCAAGGGATCCAATAGTGGAGAAGGTGGATCAGGCCTCTCGTGGCGAGATCCATCGGAGAATAGGGTGAGGCCTATTGTGGCGTGGTGGTCTTAGAACCGCCCACCCTCCAACGCAGATGTACTTCCCTTAACAAGGAAGGAATTGCGGTAAAAAATCCTGTGTCTCCGCGTGCTCCACTCGGTTTCCTCGCTCCTCTTTACGTGCTTAGTAGTTAGGGTTACATATAGGAAATTCTCGTAGTTGCATATCTAGAGAATTTACTTTGTGTCAAGCCTAAAATTGAAAAAGTATATTAAAATTGGTTAGCACCTATTCACCCCCCCCCCCTCTAGGTTCCCATACGATCCATTTCAATTGGTATCAGAGCCTCGGCTTGTATTTCGGGCTTAACAGCCTAAGAGAAGTATGGGTTCCAAGGGAGATGGGAGTGATGCTCCGGAGGTAGTCACCATGAACGATCTCAAGACGTTGGAAACAACCTTGGTGAGTTCTATGGAGGCTAAGATGGAAGATATGCATCAATTGATAATGTCTCTCCACATCCGCAAAGATCACCTCCATCTAACTTCGAGGATACCACTCAATCCAAGGAAACAGGTAAAACTGTTTCCAAAGATAACGAAGTGGTAGGTGATGATACAAGTAAGAGCTCCTCCTCGAAAAAGGATAGCGGTAAGGATGGATACAATGAGGTTTCTCATGTGTATTCCCCTGATCCGCCTATTCCTCACCCACATATACATAATAGGGGTGATCCACCCAAACTGTCAGCTTCTACTTTCTCTCAATGGCAATTTTTGATGAAATCTCATGTGTGCAGTTCCTCCATAGAGTTGTGGAAGATCATCGAAAATGGTCTTCACGTTGGAAATCCTAACAATATCACAAGGAGAGAAGTGGTCGATAGCCAACTCAATGCTACGGCTCTACACATGATACAGCTTGGTGTGGGAGATAAAGACATGCCACACATTCAGCATCTTAGCACAGCTAAAGAAGCTTGGGATGCTCTCACCGAGCTCTTCATCGGAAATGAAAGTATGAGAAGGAATAGATATGATGCCTTGAGCAATGAAGCTGAAGGATTTTATATGCTGGATGGATAAGACCACGAGGACATGTATAGGAGGCTCAAGGCAATAGCTACTACCTTCAGAAATCACCATGCTTATGTTGATGATGCTTGGATCAAGCGCAAGTATGTCAGTGCTCTTATGCCATTTGAGCCCACAGATTTGAAAAGTCTCCAAGGTAGGCATAATTATCACCTCATGTCATCCAATGAGGTAATGCAAGAAATGGCCGCATTCAAAGTGGCTGCCAAGAATGCCGAAGATGCTCGTGCTCGAGCTATGGGGATGCAAAAGGGGGTAAACATGGCTTTGAAGACTAGTGTGATTGATCATGATGAATATGCGGTAGAAGGCCTGGACTGTCTCGAAGATATAAAAAGGATCCACGGACAATACTTGGCTCTTTATGCAAGAAACTTTTGGAAAGATCCAGCCAAGGCTAAAGCTGAACTAGATCGCAAAAGTGGAGCCTATGGAAGAAAAGAAAATGGTCCCAAGCTGAGAACTTGCTTTAATTGTGGTGACCGGTTGCACTTCGTAGCTGAGTGTCCATATCAAAGTAGAGAGGATAATGGAGGAAGACTCATTTTCAAGGACAAATCAAAAGCTCCACGTAAGAAACAGTTTGTAAAGAAAAATGCTCCTTTCAAGAAGCAACCAAAGATTGTTCTAGTAGCTCAAGAAGAATATTCATCGGGGAGTGAAGATGAGGACGAGGACGATAGCTCTCAAGAGGTGGCTGCTATAGCCACCACATCTACATCAACATCACTCTTCGACTCTCCAAACAAAAACATCATCAACAAGAATCCTACTTGTCTCATGGCAAGAAGCTCCGAGGTAACTTCTTCTAACTCTTCCTTTCCCAAGGCTATGATAGACATGGATGATCCAGCTAGTCTTAAGGTTAAAGAAGAGATTATTGCCTTGGATTATTTCTATACTAACTTGCAAGGTGAGCACAAAGTTCGTTTTGAGGCTCTTATGGATCAGTTGGCCCAAAACGAAGCACTCCTCGAAGAAAAGGGCAGAATTGAAAGGGAGGATGCAATGGAAATTGCATCCCTAAAAAATGCTCTTGAAGAAGAAGAAGCTCGGGTCTCTCTTGAAGATAGGCTTGAGTCTATGGAAGAGTCACATGAAGAAATTGTGACTAAACTCGTTAAGGAACGTGACAATGCGGTCACCAAGGCAAAGAAGTTAAAGAAGGAAAGGATTGACTTTGGGGCTGCTCATGATAGACTCTCCGAGGAATTGGAGAAACTTGACAATGCTCACAAGGCGTTGAAAAATGAGTTCTCTATCCTCAATGAGTCACATGATCAGCTTCAAAGTCGATTGGTTGTATATGATACTCCTAGCTCGTCCAACTCAACATATAGTAACAAGAAAAATGCTAATGTGGAAAAAGGAGTGATCAAGGACATCACTACAAAGGACAAAGGTGGGCTTGATGAAGTCCTTGACAAGCAAAGGTCAAATCATGGTAGAGAGGGACTTGGGTATGTCACCAAGTCCAAGAAGAAGAAAACCAAGAAGAACAAGACCAAGAATGTGCAATTAAAGACAAGCACGGCTAAGAAGGTTGTCACAAAAGACAAGACTAATAATATTGGTTTTGCAGGGTCTCACAATCCGAATTATGAACTCTTTTGTGATAATTATGGCGATGTTTATGCTTATTATGTTGGTCCTTTTGATGAATTTATTGCTTGGTCTATTTGGGTCCCAAAGACCCTTGTTACTAACATGAAAGGACCCATTGAAAAATGGGTACCTAAAACCAAGAAGTAATTTTCTTGCAGGGCTATGCTTCCGGTGGGTCGAAATGGGTGCTGGATAGTGGCTGCACTAGTCATATGACCGGAAGCAAGGAGATCATCACGGAGATGCGCCCAAATCTTGATAATATCACAGTCTCCTATGGTGATAAGTCTAAATCTCAGGTATTGGGTCTTGGCAAGGTTGTGGTTGCCCACGATATCTCTCTCGTGGACGTCATGCTTGTTGAGACCCTTGGCTATAATCTTCTTTCTATTCGTGCCCTTGGCAAGATGGGTTTTGCTGTTTTTATCGATGATGATTTGGTGGTACTCTTATGGAGCAAGTCTCTAAAGGTCGCTTTCGTTGGATACGTCGAAAATGACCTGTATGTGGTGGACTTCTCGGGGAAAACCACTTCGGTCCGATGTGTCTATTCGGAAAGGCCGACGTAATGGCTATGGCATCGCCGTTAGCCCATGTCAACATGAGAACTTTGCAAAGTCTCCAAAAGGGTGGCCACATTCTTGGACTAAAAGACAATGTCTCTTTTGCCAA
Source organism: Avena longiglumis (assembly GCA_030063025.1). Classification (NCBI taxonomy): domain Eukaryota; kingdom Viridiplantae; phylum Streptophyta; class Magnoliopsida; order Poales; family Poaceae; genus Avena; species Avena longiglumis. Next base: position 362,069,666 of record CP125976.1, read on the forward strand.
AGATCGTGTTTGCAGGGCTGTGTTGAAGGAAAATGCATGATTCTCCCCACAAGAGGAAGACTATTGTGTCATCGAAGAGGATCTTGGAATTACTCCATGTGGATTTATTTGGACCTCCTTCTCATGCAAGTCTTGGTGGGAAGAAATATTGCTTGGTCATCGCCGATGATTACTCAAGATATACATGGGTATATTTCTTCAAGCTGAAAAGTGAGACTCAACAAACTCATCGATTTTGCCAATGAAGTTCAACGTCAACACAATGTTCCCATCTTGGCAATTAGAAGTGACAACGCAGAATTCAAGAACTACACTTTAAACGAGTTTCTTAGCGAAGAGGGATTAGACACCAATATTCCATGCGTACACCCCTCAACAAAATGGTGTAGCCAGAGGAAGAACCGGACTTTGATGGATATGGCAAGATCTATGATAGCTGAATTTAAGTCTCCTTATAATTTTTGGGTGAAGCCATATCCACGCTTGTCACTCATTAAACCGGCTTTACCTTGGAAGATCTTGGACAAGACCCCATATGAAATACTTACGCAACAAACCCAACATCTCATACTTGAGGTATTCGGGTGTAAGTGTTTCTTTCTTATTAAAGGTGTCCGTTTGTCAAAATTTGAATCCAAGGCTTTAGAGGGTATATTTGTTGGTTACGGTGCTGAATCCCACACTTATAGAGTCTACAACAAGCTCACTGGGATTGTTGTAGAATCTTGTAGTGTGGAGTTCGATGAAAATAACGGCTCCTTTGTAGGGCAAGTTGATGTTTGTGATGCAGATGTTGAAATACCCCAAGATGCCATAAGAAGAATGGGCGTGGGATTTTTCCGCCCCATTGTGGAACCCCTTGTGGCGGATCGGGAAGGACAATGCTGCACTCAAGTGGAGCCCTCATCTTCACAAGATCAACAAGCTCCTACTGTTGGAGAAAACTCTGCACCAACACCACAATCTGCTGAAGATCATCTGTCCCCTGGACAAGCTGGTAGTCCCAGGCCGGACTATCCGCCCCCTCCAAGGGGCGGATAATCCGCCCCTGGCACTCCAACTTGTTCCAGAGGATCCGAAGGAGAAGTCAACAACTCTGAAGCTCCCAGGCTGGATTCTCCGGCCCCCGAGGGCGGATTATCCGGCCCTGGGTCTCCAAATCCAGTAAGGCTTTCTCAGGAAGATGGTTCTGGTACTTCACCGCCCAGGCCGGATAGTCCGGCCCCTCCAAGGGGCGGATTATCCGGGCCTGAAGAAAATGTTCATCAACAATCTTGTGACAGTACCGGTGACCAAGATCAAGGGAAAGGCAGTAATCAAGACAAGGATACAACAATTGAATCCACTCCTTCAAGAAACAATAAGGATATTGAGGCTCGTCGCAAGGCTCGTGCTGATCGCAACCTTGAACTAAGAGGTCACACTCTTGACAAGGTAGTTGGTGATCTACGACGAAGGGTATCCACTCGAAGAGAGCTTGCTAGCTTCTGTGATCATCAAGCTCACATTTCCATGGTTGAACCAAAGAAGGTTTTTGATGCTCTTGAAGACCCCGATTGGGTTGTTGCAATGCATGAAGAATTAAACAACTCGAACGCAACAAAGTGTGGAAGCTCAGAGAAAAGCCAAAGGATTGCCGCAATGTTATCGGCACCAAGTGGATCTTCAAGAACAAACAAGATGAAAATGGCATTGTTGTGAGGAATAAAGCACGACTCGTGGCTCAAGGATTCTCTCAAGTAGAAGGGATTGATTTTGGCGAGACCTACGCCTCGTGGCTCGCCTTGAGTCCATCCGTATCATTCTTGCATATGCAGCTCATCATAATTTTAAATTACAACAAATGGATGTTAAGAGCGCTTTCTTAATGGTCCTCTACATGAGTTAGTATACGTCAAGCAGCCCCGGGTTTGAGGACCCCAAATTTCCGAACCATGTCTACAAACTCGATAAGGCGCTCTATGGCCTTAAACAAGCCCCACGTGCGTGGTATGAGCACCTTAAAGAGCTTCTGCTAGACCGTGGATTCGAAGTTGGGCAAATCGATCCCACTCTTTTTACTAAGAAGGTCAATGGGGAGCTTTTTGTATGCCAACTCTATGTAGATGACATTATTTTTGGCTCTACTAACCAAGCTTTTAACGATGAATTTTCAAATCTTATGACTGACAGGTTTGAGATGTCCATGATGGGTGAGCTCAGGTTCTTTCTTGGATTTGAAATCAAAAAACTTAGAGAGGGAACCTTTATTAATCAAGCTAAATACATCCAAGACATGCTCAAAAGGTTCAAGATGACGGATCTCAATGGCGTTGCTACCCCAATGCAAACAAAGTGTCATCTTGAGCTCAATCCCAAGGGTAAAGATGTGGATCAAAAGGTATACCGATCCATGATCGGCTCTCTCCTTTACCTCTGCGCATCTAGGCCCGATATCGTGTTAAGTGTAGGAGTGTGTGCAAGGTACCAAGCCGCTCCTAAAGAAAGCCACTTAGTGGCGGTCAAGTTTAATCTTCCGATATTTGGTTCATTCCCCAAATTTTGGGTTATGGTATCCCAAGGGTTCAAGTTTCTCTCGTGTGGTTACACTTGATTCAGATTGGGCTGGTGACAAAGATGATAGGAAATCAACCTCCGTGCATGCCAATTCTTGGGCAGGTCTCTAGTGTGTTGGTCCTCAAAGAAAGAATTGTATTTCACTCTCAACCTGAAGCTGAATATGTTGCTTTGCAAGTGCTTGTACTCAATTGTTATGGATGAGGCAAACTTTAAAGGAATATGGTGTCAATTGTGACAAAGTGCCTCTTTATGCGACAATGAAAGTGCTATCAAAATTGCTTACAATCTGTGCAACATACAAGAACAAAACATATAGAGATTCGCAACCACTTTATTCGGGATCATGTTGCTCGTGGAGATATTGCTCGTCCTTTGTGAGCACGAAGAACCAACTTGCGATATTTTCACGAAGCCCCTCGATGAAGCAAGATTTTGTTATTTGGAATGAGCTAAATATCGAGATTCAAGGAGCTTGGCTTGACTATTCTTGCACACTCACTTGCTCTTATTCATGTATTTGGTTTAGATGCGGGCATAGACATAGGGGAGTGTGGTCCTAATTGATTGGGCCAACCCTCCCCATCATGCCGAAAAGCAAGTAAAATCATTTCCTTAATATCATTTTGTGATATGTGGGTCATCGATGAGCATTGGTTTTGAACTCAAGATACATCTTCGCGGTGTCATGCCATGCGCTCCAACATGGTGGCTTCGGCCACCGCCCTCTTCCTCGAGAAGAGTTGGTTTTTCATGGGTCTCGTTGGATTTTCTTGCATACCTTTTGTTCTTATGGAAAACACACTCAAATTTGGCTTTTGATTGATTTGATTCTTGCAAATTTGGGTGCGTAGTACCATCTCAGTTTGATTCTCTCAACCCAAGCCTTTCCCTCCCTCCTTGAACCATCTATTCTTGCACACAAGTCCTCTAAAACACCATCGAGAGATTTGTTAGGGTGCTCTGGCCTGTTCTGTTTTCCAGAATTTCTGGGGGGGCGGATTATCCGCCCTAAGTGGGGGCGGATTATCCGCCCCGGGCGAAATCAGCCCCTTATAGGCTGGGTCGGGGAGGGCAGACTCAAACAGAGCAGCCAGTCCTCCCCCAACCCTACCTCCGCCTCACTTGGCCGAGCATCCGCCTCTCCCGGAGTCGATTTGACCACCGGATTCTCCGGGCTCTCCCCGGATCTTCTTCACCTCGCCTCCGGGTATCTTCTCCTCCGCGATTTTCCTCCAATGAGTGAGGGTAACTCCCTCATCTCTATCCTTTTGTATGGGATGTATTCTTTTTGGTGGAAATCTCGTTGTAGAAGGTTCTTGGTGTTGTTTCTTACATGCTAGAATCCGTAGCCTTGCAACCCTAGTACTCGATCTGTTTTGCCATGGTAGATCTAAGCCAATCCAGATTTTTTTTTGCGAGGGGCGGATTATCCGCCCCTGCCAGGGCCGGATAATCCGGCCTGGAGAGTTACACTCTGGTCTGTTTTGGTTCTGATTCTGCTCATGCACATCATTGGTTATGGGGTTGCATTGCTACTCTTTCTCCATGTTTTCTTTCTCCTGGACTTGTGTGTATGCTCATCTCCTTGCTACCTCTCTCAATGCTATTCACAGGTGGTTCCAAGCCGACCAAGACCTTCGTCCGTCGTCCCCGTCCCCGTTATCTCAAACCCACTGCAGAAGGGAAGTTTATTGACGAAACAGAGGTCCACAGGGCAGCTAGAGAGGCTGCAAGGATGGCTGAGGCAAGTAAGAAATCTAAGCGAACCGCTTCTCGCAAGGGCAAACAGTCTCGGCCCAATTACAAGTCTATGGACAGCATTCAGTATGCCACCATTCGCCAGACAGACTACTATGATGATGTTGACAGTGATGGCCAACCCGAGGACAGTATGTTTTGGAATGCTCACTTTCGGGCTATCCATGATGATGTCTATGCTACTCTCAAGATTCGCCCCATGCGTCCCATCAACTTGACTGCAGCTCAATCCAAGGCTAGGCTCCTTGAGGCATTGGATGTGACCAATAAGATGGGGCTTCACCACCTCATGACCATTCAGTGCGATTATGACTCTTCTGTGGTGCGCCAGTTCTTTTCTACTCTTGTGATCTGCGGTGATGAGCGCCGCACTATGAAGTGGATGACCGGGACTACCATGCTTCAGTCAGACTTTCGCATTTTTGGGCAGGTTCTTGGGTATGCTTTCCATGGCCGTGACACTCCCGCTGGTCACCGCATCATTACTCCCTTGAAGCCATCCAAGGACACTGCTCTGGCTCCCTGTCTTTCTCCTGATGGTGTTGCGGGTACTTTCGCTGGTCTCTCTCCCTTGTATTCCTCTCTTGTTGGCATGTTTCGGGACTGCATCGCGCCTAGTGGTGGCAACAATGACAAGATCCGTGGCCACCTTGTTCCTCTCCTTGCGTTCGCTCACGAGTGTGCCACCAACTCTGGATCAGCCACTGGTTATAAACTGGATGTCATGGACTATATTTTTCATGAGATGACGGATGCTATGATCAACCGGCTCTCCATTCCTTATGCTCCATTCATTATGATGCTTGTCAAGCATATGCTACCCCATGAAGAGTTTGGCACTGCTTTGGATGGTGTTCATAAGCCCAAGAAAATATACAACAAGGCTCAGAAGACTCATCACCCCTCCACTGCCCCGGAGTCCTTCATGCGTGATGCTCGGGCTAGTGGTCGTCGTTCCACGGTGTCCCCAATGGCACGTGAGGTCAAGCAGCTTAATTGGTTCCAGCGGAACATTCTTTGCATGGGTATTGACATTCACAAGGGCCAATATGAGGCGTACCGCAGGGATCATGAGAGGGATCACACGCAGCAGCTTATCCTCCACCATGTCTCAGGTGCCACTGGCAATCCACCTCCACCCACTGCTCCGGATCCGTACGCTCAGTGGAACACTTCAGGGATCAACTATGGCGATCTCGAGAGTTGTCTCTTTCCTCCTCCACCGAGGGCACCCACCTCCGGTGATGACGATGATGATGAGTATGATGAAGAGGAAGGGACGAATGACTACGACGAGGATGAGGAGGAGTGATCTCTGTGGACGTTAGCATCGCTCTTCTTCCTTTTGGCGTTCGATGCCAAAGGGGGAGAAGTAGTTCTATTAGGTCTCGTGGATTTGCAAGGGTCGGGCACAAGCTTTTCGATTTTAGTCGTTTTTCATTTGCTTGCTTGTGCCTTTTTCTAGCGTGAACTTGTTTGCTATTTGTGGTTGTTGTGTAAGACTATGTCGTACTCCACAGTTTGGTACTATGTTTGGTATTCATGGACTTCTGGATTTATCTATCATGGACCCCATGGATTTCTGGAATTATGGAGCATATTTGATGACTTATGGATTCATGGAATTTTCTATGTATGCCTTGGCTATAGATTCCGGTGGTATGACTTTTCTCTCCAAACCTTAAAAGTAGTGTTCTACCTAGTGTGTGTATTTGTATTCAAATGCAAATCTTAAATATGCACACATCTAGGGGGAGCGTCTTTCATTATCTAAGATGGCACTTGCCGGTCTCATTGCAAATCCTAGTATTGTCATCTAACACCAAAAAGGGGGAGATTGAAAGAACATTTCTTAATCCCTAGTGTTTTGTGTGTTAGATAACAATACCAAGGATCATTTAATGTGTGTTGAAGTGTTGCAGCTCATAAATCTGCCTTTGGGGGCGGATAATCCGCCCCTCCCTCTGCCCAAGCAAGCGCAAGCCCCATAAGGGGGGGCGGAACATTGGCCGGACTTTCCGGCCAGGCCGGATAATCCGCCCCTCAGGGGGGCGGATAATCCGCCTCCCGCTCGCCAAGGCGCAAGCCCTAGAGAAGGGCGGAGTTTCGGCCGACTTTCGGCACGCCGATAATCCGCCTCAGGGGGCGGATAATCCGCCCCAAGATCTTCTCCAAGTTTCACCAAGCAAGCCCTGCAGAGGCGGAGTTTCCCGAGATTCCGCCTGGGGCGGAGTTTTTTGAGGCGGATAATCCGCCCAAGTGGGGGCGGATAATCCGCCTCAAAGTTGTGCAACGCCAGATCCGGGAGGGATATTTAAGCCAGCAATCCCCTCCTGCTGTAACTCTTGATTCATCTCAAAAAGAATAGATCGATCTCAAAAGTTCATACAAGAGTGCTCCACCTAGATCCATCCAAAGGCCCCATCCCTTTGGGAATCAAGGAGGAGAACTCGATCTTCATCATCAGCAATCAAGCGCTTCATCTCCTCTCCATTCATTTGGAGAACCTCCGATCTAGTATTTCTTGCAAATATCTAGATCCTCGTTTTGTTTATATTGATAAACCTTGTTTTTGTGACAGCTTGTTGTCATCCCGGAGCCCCAATTCGGTTGTGGGTGTGTGCCCGATAGTGTTGTAAAAGGCACGGTTCCGCCTCAAGGGATCCAATAGTGGAGAAGGTGGATCAGGCCTCTCGTGGCGAGATCCATCGGAGAATAGGGTGAGGCCTATTGTGGCGTGGTGGTCTTAGAACCGCCCACCCCTCCAACGCAGATGTACTTCCCTTAACAAGGAAGGAACTGCGGTAAAACAAATCCCTGTGTCTCCGCGTGCTCCACTACGGTTTCCTCGCTCCTCTTTTACGTGCTTAGTAGTTAGGGTTACATATAGGGAAATTCTCGTAGTTGCATATCTAGAGAATTTACTTTGTGTCAAGCCTAAAATTGAAAAAGTATATTAAAATTGGTTAGCACCTATTCACCCCCCCTCTAGGTGCCCATACGATCCATTTCACCAGTCTAGTACCAAGTAACTCGTGCAGCTGGCGCCAGAAGTGTGAGGTAAATTGGGTGCCTCTATCAGATACAATACTCTTGGGAACTCCGTGTAGGCACACAATCCTGTCCATGTAAATCTTGGACAACTTTGCACTCGTATAGGTCGTCTTTACCGGTATAAAGTGGGCTACCTTGGTCAAATGGTCGACCACTACCCAAATAGAGTCATATCCTGACCTGGTCCTGGGCAATCCTGTGATAAAATCCATTCCCACTCTATCCCACTTCCAATCCCAAGAGTGCAATGGCTGTAGCAGTCCCTGCTTCCTTCGGTGTTCCGCCTTCACTTTCATTGCACATCGCATAGGGCAATATGCTTGGCGATATCTCCCTTCATGTTGTTCCACCAAAATCTGCTCTTCAAATCCATATACATCTTTGTGTTGCCCGGATGTATGGAGTATGGCGAGTTATGAGCCTCCTGCAAAATCAACTCCTTTATCTCCGGGTCGCTGGGCACACACAAACGATCTCCATACCACAAGGTACCATGCTCATCCTCGCGAATATCCTTTTACCGATTCTCCTTCATCTTTTCCTTTATCTCCTCTATTTCCTTGTCTCCTACCTGAGCCTTCATGATCCTGTCCTGTAACGTCGGTTGGACTTCCATTGTAGCCAAGTATCCTTCAGACACTACTTCCAGTCTAAGGTCCTTGAATTGCTTGCACAAATCCTCAGGCAATTCACCAATTGTCAATCCATTGGCATAAACCTTCCGGCTCAGAGCATCTGCTACTACATTGGCCTTTCCTGGGTGGTATTGTAGATTCATATCATAGTCCTTGATAAGCTCCAACCATCTCCTTTGCCTCATGTTCAGTTCCTTCTGCGTGAATATGTACTTCAGGCTCTTGTGGTCGGTGTACACATCACAGTGTTTTCCCATTAAGTAATGCCTCCATACCTTGAGCGCATGAACCACTGACGCTAACTCCAAGTCGTGTGTGGGGTAATTCCGCTCATGGTGCTTGAGTTGTCGCGAGGCATATGACACTACTCTCCCATCTTGCATCAAGACACCCCAAGTCCTGCGAGAAGCATCAAGACACTTGGAAATCCTTCAAGATCTGGTAAACACGTAACAGCGGTCACTAGTCGACGCTCAGCCTCGAAGTCGGCTTCACATACGTCTGACCATTCAAACTTCCTCTCCTTCTTCAGAAGTTCAGTCATCGGCTTTGCAATCTTGGAAAAGTTTTCAATGAACCTCCGGTAATATCCAGCCAGTCCCAAAAAGCTTCGTATCTCTCCTGCATTCTTGGGCGCTTCCCACTCAGTTACTGCAGTCACTTTGCTTGGGTCAACAGCGACTCCTTCTCCTGACACTACGTGTCCAATAAACCCAATAGTGTTAAGCCAGAATTCACACTTGCTGAATTTGGCATACAGCATGTGTTCCCTCAGCTTCTCCATAATCAGTCGCAGATGCTTCTCATGCTCAGCATCATCCTTGGAACATATCAGTATGTCATCAATAAACACCACCACGAACTTGTCCAAATACTCCATAAATACCTTGTTCATCATGGTCATGAAATATGCCAGGGCATTCATTAGTCCAAAAGACATAACCGTATACTCATATAAACCATACCTAGTGGTGAAGGCGGTTTTTGGTACGTCCTCCTCTCGGATCTTCAATTGGAAGTAGCCAGATCGCAGATCAATTTTGCTGAACACCTTCGCTCCTTCCAGTTGATCAAACAAATCATTTATGTTCGGCAGAGGGTACTTGTTCTTGATGGTTACTTCATTCAGCGAGCGATAGTCCACTACTAATATCTTGCTGCTGTCTTTCTTCTCCACAAACAGAACAGGTGCTCCCCATGATGACGAACTAGGCTGAATGAATCCCTTTTCCAGCTGCTCTTTCAACTGCTTCTTCAATTCCTTCTCCTCATCCACATCCATCTTATATGGTTTCCTTGCTATAGGTCCTGTTCCCGGCATCAGGTCGATAAGAAACTCTACTTCCCTGTCAGGTGGCATCCCTGGCAGTTCTTCCGGAAACACGTCAGGATAATCCTTAATCACTGGCATAGTATCCATGCTAACCCCCTTAAGAGAATTCAACTTACACCTTCCTGGTCGTACAACCGACTTGAATCTAATCCTCTTACCATTCGGGGTTTTGAGTGAAACGGCTCGCTGTGCACAATCTATGTGTCCCCCATGCATAGACATCCAATCCATACCTAGAATAACGTCTAATCCCTGTGATTCCAACACTACCAAATGTGCACCGAAGTTGTGTGTTCCAATCCTCACAGTTAAATCGCGACATCCCGCGCTAGCTATCATATCTCCTCCAGGTGAACTCACTCTAATAGACCTTTTCATAGACTCAGTAGGTAACTTATACTTATCCACAAATGCCCTTGATATGAATGAATGCGATGCACCAGTATCGAAAAGTATAAGTGCAGGGTGAGTGTTGATTGGGAACTTACCAATCACAAGGTCAGGCTCATCTGGAATCTCCTCTACTTTCATGTGGTTCACTGTGGCCTTCTCGTTGTTGGTTGGCTTCAATCCTTTTCTCTCCGGACAGTTGTCAGCATAGTGTCCCTTCTGTTTACACTTGAAGCACGTCACCTCACTCAGATCCTTCTTCACAAAGCTGCGATCACGGTTGCGGTCATGTCCACCGTGTCCTCCAGAGTGGTGAGAGTGTCCTCCCTTGTGGCTGTGGTGGGTGCTCCTATGGTTGTCATGGCGATGCCCATCGCCTCCATGGTGGTGGCGGTCATGGCTCCCATGGTCACTCCCTCCATGCTTGGAGTATCCATCATATGAAGTGCGAGACTTGTGATGTGAACCAAAGTGGTGATTATTGCTCTTTCTCTTGCGGTTCTCCACCTGTTTGTGCTTTCCTTCCAAGATCCTGGCCTTGTCCATAAGCTCCTGGAAAGTGGGCGAAACCACCAGAGGCTGTCTTGAAAGCTCATCACCGAGGCCATCCAGAATCTCTCCTCCTTTTGCATCAGTGTCAACATCCTCAGGTGCATAACGGGACAGGTTGCTGAACTCCTCAATGTACTCGGCCACGGTGCGATTGGTTTGGCGCAAGTTGCGGAACTCCTTCCTCTTCAGGCTCAGAACTCCTGAAGACACGTGGTTGGTCCTGAAACCTTCCTCAAACATTGCCCAAGTCACAGTGTCCAGCGGGTGAGTGATCTGAAATGTGTCCCACCAAGAAGCGGCTGGTCCCTCCAGTAGGTGAGCGGCAAACCTCACCTTCTCGGCATCAGTGCATCCGATAGTCACCAGATCCTTGTTGACTGAACGCAACCAGTCGAGAGCAACCATTGGTTCCGTTGCAGTAGAGAACTTAGCTGGCCTTAGCCTCAGAAATCTGGTGAGAGCATCTCCCTGAGGCTGATTGTTTCCATTGTTGTTGTTGTTCTGATTTGCCATGAACTGAGTCATCACTTGGGTCAGTTGTGCCTGAGCTGCCATGAGCTGCTCCAACTCAGTGGGTTGACGGCGGGGAGGCATCTGCGGTTCAGTACAGGTAAGTTTAGAAAGAATCAACTACGACAATAGGATTCTACCCATGCATATGATCAAACAACATCAAACAATAGCAGACAATCACAAGCAAGCAACACATCAACAAATAAGTGATCCAGCAACATCCCAGGGGTTATCCTAGCAGTATATACCTACTGAAATAGTTTTACAAGAGTTGGCAATGGTTAACCAAACAGTTGATCAACTACACAACAAAAACAGCAATCTGCCAGAATAGTCCAGCAGCGTTCGCGAATTTTTCCGCCTGACTTAAAGTAGTCAGAAAATTTAGCTGATTTTTGTACATATAGTACAGAGAGTTTCCCATCAGCCCAATTTTTTTCAGATTTTTCCGAGTTACCAGAAAAATATTAAAAAAATCGTACAGTACTGCTGTATCAGCAGAAAAACTGCAGCGAAAATAACACAGATATTAACCAAAATTGCCATAACTCTTTCATAAAATTCGCACAAATAATTCCTGGGATATTGGAGTACACAAATAAGCAACTAAACACTCTTAAACCAACACGAACTAAGCTTCACATCGATCAAGACTAATCCTAACGAATTTGCCTAACGTGGACTAATTGGTGGACTTCTATCTACTCAAAGAGGTTGCGGTAGGTCCTTGCGGTCATGCGTTGGCGCTTCGGCTCGCGGTACAACCATGGCGGCGGAGTGTACACCTCTCCTGAATCATCACTTGAGATCTCAAACTCCACCTCTTCAGGATCCTCCTCTTCTTCACTCTCAGCTGCAACTGCAACAACTTCATCTCCTCCACCATCATCGTCTCCATCGTCATCATCCTCGTCCTCATCATCATCATCGTCTCCACTATCATCATCATCCCCATTGTTGACATCATCTCCATTGTCATCATCAAAGGGTGGATTCAGCTGCGCTTGGAGAGCGGCAATCTGGGCTGTCATAGCTTCAATAGTTTGATCCCTTTCCTGGACGGTCCCTTGCAACTGCTGTATGTTCTGGGTGTTCTCCAGCACAGTACCATGTAGATGAGCTATGGTTGCATCTCTGGCTACCAGGACATTCTCCAGAACTCCCACGGCTTCATGCAAGGTGTCAATCTCCTGTCCTTGGACTACCATACCATTGCTAGCAAAATTTGCAATCTCCTTTATCGTCATCACTTTCTTAGCTAGAGCTCCATTCTCCCTTTCCATGTCCTCTATGTGCCTCCGACGGGGCGGCATATTGTTCCTGTCGCCCGGGGTAACCACAATGTTCCCATCTTCATCACGCCTCCCATAGTCACGGTAGGGTGAATCTGCTGGCAGTAGGTGTCGGACATTATGGCACTGGCTAGACAGGGCTTCATGTATGGCCAAGTTGATTCCAATTCCCCAGTTGCAGTATGTCTTGGTGTAGATCAAGTGCACAGGGTTTGGCAAGGCGGCATCTCTGAATATGAAGGTAGTGATCTCCCATGCATCCTCTCCATATCCATAGGTGTACAGCCTTCTTCCCTTGAACATGGGCAGTGGCAATCCCAATGACTGCGAGAGCTGAGCTAACTGCCTTGCAAAGGGCCTTGGTGACTCCATGGTTGCATACTCAGTCCTGAATTCTCCCATCTATCAAGTAAAAGAGGAAAGTGTGAGAATAACATATGGTAAGAATTTACGAGGGTGAAAGTCATAAGATGAAAGACAGAGTTAACATAGGCTTTAGTAAATCTAAGGCTTCCTAATCCAATCCTAGGTCACGATCCTACAGTCGACACACGGGCTCTGATACCATCTTGTAACACCGCGGTTCTGAAAAGACCGTGGCTTCTATGTGACATGCCAATCCCTGGATCGGTTCATTGACCCACAATAGAATAAGATGAATAACATAGCAAAATATCCGTGTATCATGAATAACAAAGATCCAGAGTACCATTATTACAATAAAAGCTTAGCCCAAAGCTAGCTCAAATTATTCAGGTAGCAACATAAATAAAGTAAATCCTCCATTCTTCAAATTGCCCACAAGTGAACAAGTGCCGAGTGGAGTACCGTGGCCTATATCGATTACTCAGAATCGGAATAACCTGCAACATGAAACGTAGCAGCCCCGAAGGGTCAATACATGGAATGTATGGCAAGTAGAGCTAGTAATGGAGACAATAGTATTAACATCTACATGCATATTTGGCAAGTGGAGCTGTGTCTGGCTTGCATTTGCAAATACCTTTGTCCTACTTTCATAAACAGTTTTTGATTTTCTTTGAAAAGATCCCAATTAAGTTAACCCAACAATATTAAAACAATTATGAAATTAGAATGAGCGAGAAACATGTCATGGAATCAATATCAAGCAACTCAGTTGTCCATAACCGGGACACGGCTAATCGATTAGATTATACACCTGCAGGGGTTAGTACACTTTACCCATGTGACTTGGCCAGCCCACTCGCACCATCACTCTCATTTTGGGTGATGATAGGGGAAGTCCAAGAAGAGACTGTCGAAGTAGCACCCCAATCCCGACGCCAAGACCGTCCAACCTACCAAAATTCTACATCTCTCGGATACGCTGGTTCGAGTTACCACAACCTACTAAGTCCAACAAACCGCCCATTCCATTATTGGCACATGGTTGTACACGTAAGCTACACAATAAAGAAGCCAATCATTCTCTCTTGATACCTGGGTGCCTTTCCGCAATGAAACCACCAAAAATTATCAATACCATCACACCCAGGAGATTCATTGATTAAGTTGTTTTAGTTTTCACAAACCAATACTTTTAGAAATAAGTCTCAATGATGTGACCCAGCCCTCGTCAACATATCATGGCTAAGCACATCTACCAACGGTGGTTCATCTACAAGGAAAGCCCTACCACATAATAGGTCATAGCATAGCGATAGTATCATCCTACACATGCATCTACAAAATACACGACAATGCATTGAAAATAGTAGGACGATATCATGAACAAAGTAGCATCTACTTGCCTTGGTTGTAGCGGTCGGAAGAACAATCCACACACGAGCAGGCGTTGCACTCGTCACAATCTACACGATACAATTGCAATCATAAACAAACAATCCACAAGCATATGCAACAGATATGATGCATGAAGGTATGCAAGGCAAGTGAATTGGTGCTACAGCTGCACCACATAATCCTATTCCATAATACTACTGATTGCATGCATGGAAAATAGTTTTAGCGCAAGGAAAACTATTATGCAAAATATAAAACACAAATCTAGAGCTAGAACTCAAATAATTCACTACCGGTAGTATACTATTTGTAAAATCTTGGGAAAAATCTACCGCATAGGCATCGCTGATTAGAAACAGTACCAATTGGAATTACTCAAAAAGGAATTATAAACCCCCCGGAGTAATTAAAACACTGCAGAAAGCCACTAGACAGTTTCTGCAAAAGTTTTCACTGTAAGTCTAACTTTTTAATTCACTATGAGATTCCCCTCGTTCCACTGAATCCAGGGACATATCATACGCGATTTTTGGAGCTACGGATCTTTTTCTACGAATTAATTACTCCAAAAAGGCCACTAACTAGTTTGATTAAACTGTACTAAACCTTGCTGCAAAAGCCTTAACCAAAGGTACACGAGATTCTACACGACTTACTGAACCTACACATATTTTATTTGCAATTTTTGGCCAAGCGGTTTAATTTCTATGCAATTTACAAGTTTCTACCGAAATCTGTCAACTAAAACGATTAACGAAAATAACCAGTCAACTGTGTCTGTTGACTGGTCAACGCGTCTGCTGACTGGGCGCCGACTGGGCGCCGACTGGGTGTCTAGCTAGTCAACGCCTGAGGGCTGACCAGTCAACGACTGATCTGAACCGCTGATCTGAGATCTAACGGTGGCTGCAGACTTACCGGAAACGAACGGCGAAACGAACGGCGGCGAGTTCCGAACGGCGGTGGCGATCGATTCCGGCGGCGGTGTTTTTCCTGCGCGGAAAGAAACGGTCAGCGCACGGGTCGAGATAGTCAACGCGACGGCGCAAGACGGCAGCGGCAGGCAGCGGCGATCTTGGCGATAAAGCGGCAAGCAGCGCAGGCAGCGGGTGGCGACGCGGCGTGGCGCTGCAGCAAGGGCGGCGATCGCAGCGGAAGCAGCGGCATGCGCGCGGGCGCTGCGGCAGCAGCGGGCAGCGGCGGCGGGCGCAGCGGCGAGGCGGGCGAAGCGAGGCGGCGATGGCGCGGGCGCAGTGAAGGCGTAAGGGCGGGTCTTCGAGGTGCCGAGGTGCGAGGCCCTAGGCGGCGGACGGCGCTGGGCTGGCGGGCCGCGGAGGCGTATACCTAGGCGGCGCGCGGCGCGGTCGCGAAGAGGCGGCGGCGGCGAGGCCCAAGAGGCGGCGACGCGCAGCCCTGGCGGCGGCGCGGGCACGCGGTTCGAGGAGGAGGCGATCGAGGCGGCGGGGGCGGTTTACGAGGCAGGGGCGGCGGCGGCTGCCCTTTTGTGGCCCCACGCGGGTCCTAGTCCGATTCGGGCGCGGTTGGATACGAACTCGGAAAAATCGGCCCGATTTTCGGCCCGTTTTTCTAACTTTTCATAAAACGGCGATAACTTTTCCGTACGAGCTCCGAATCGAGCGATTCTTGCTCCTACGGTTTTGTAAAATCGAGGGGAACAATCTAGGGTCAAGGGTTGAGCGGAACCACTAGGCTACAAGGCTGGCAACACTAGTTCTTCTAATGCCTCTCGTAGGAACCTCGTAGTAAAATAGAAAAAGGGTTTTGAAAATAGCGTTTCGCCGATTCTTTTCAATCGACGGTTTGCATGGGCAAGTATGATGCAATGATATGAATGATATGCAGAACCAAATCTAAAATTTGGGATGTGACACTGAATATAAGGCTTATTAAGAATGAGAATGGGATTACTTTAATGCAATCTCATTATGTTGAGAAGGTCTTGAGCCGATTTGGCTTTATTTTTGGCAGGACTTCTCCAACACCTTATGATCCTAGTTTGACATTATGAAAGAATAAGAAGGAACCAACAGATCAGCTAAAATATTCACAAGATGTTGGTTCTCTCATGTACTTAGCAAGCGCTACAAGACCTGATATCTCTTTTGCTGTGAACAAGTTGAGTGGCTTCATGTCTAACCTGGGTATTGATCATTGGCATGCACTTGAAAGGGTCATGCACTATCTATGTGGTACAATGAGGTATGGGATTCACTTTTCAGGGCATCCTGCTGTGCTTGAAGGATATAGTGATTCGAACTGGATCTCTGACATTGATGAACTCTACGCCACGAGCGGGTATATTTTTACCCTTGGAGGTGGTGCGGTGTCATGGAGATCCCGTAGACAGACCATATTGACGAGGTAAACTATGAAAGCAGAGCCTACTGCTTTAGACACCGCCACTATTGAGTCAGAATGGCTGCGTGAGCTCTTGATGGACTTGCCTATGGTTGAGAAACCTGTGCCGACAATCCTTTTGAATTGTGACTACCAAACTGTTATTGTTAAAGTGAACAATTCTAAGGATAACGCGAAGTCATCAAGACACGTGAATAGACGTTTGAAGTCTGTCAGGAAATTGAGAAACTCCGGAGTAATAACTGTTACGTATATTCAAACAGACAAAAACCTGGCAGATCCCTTTACAAAGGGACTATCACGAAATGTGATAGAAAGTGCATCGAGGGAGATGGTGTTGATACCCATGGATGTTACACCTAGTGGTAACCCAATCTATGCGTTCGGAGATCCTGTGAATTAGGAACTGGGAAGAACAAGCTAGTTGTTTGACTGAGGAGAGTAGTTGGTAACCCTCTCTATGTGAAGATGCATAACTCTCATAATCTTTAAGGCAAGTTGCCAACATGCCTTAATGTGTTTCTGTTGGCTTTAACTAGCAAAGATGCTGTCCTACAAGACATTCTTGAAAGAACACACCTATATGAGCTCAACTGTAAACGTCATGGTCTATGAGACTTGAGTAATCTCTAGTAAATTCATGAAGAGACCACGGAGTATGACGCATATGCTCCAACCCGCGGGGTAGGCTACTGGCATCCAGGTACTAGTTATGATTTTGAGTGAAATCAATTGGCACCAAACTTGCAATTCAAGGCTCGTCAATTGTTCAAGTTGTTGATAAACGTAGTTCAAGATTCTAGGCGGAAGTTCAACTTAACAGTCTCTGCTGAAACACTAGTATATAAACAAGTAGTAAGGATTAGCAAATCTTCAAATGGGCATTTGAGATTTGGTGGGGGATTGTTAGAAATAATGGGCTAAATCATTAGACCCATGTATGATTTCAGATTTTCCCTAAATCTCAAAGCCCATGTATGTCAAAGCCCATATGTGATTTGACCCAAGTTGGTGGCAACTCACATGTGTGTGGAAAGAGCTGTGGGAGCTAAAGTTTAGTCCCACATGGGAAGTTGAAGGAGAGCTGCACCACCTTATAAGGTGGAGTGTTGCACGACTTTGCAAGTGAGTTTGTTTCATAAGTGGCGAGCCAAGGAATAAGAATACCGCCCCCGGATCTGTATTTCAAAAGCGGTAATAATAAGAGAGCTACACGTGCGCTCCTCTTCCGATGACGCCGCCGCTTGCACGCTCGCCTCATCATGAAGCGCGCCCGCCGCGGGTTGCGGGAATCTTGCCGACCCGAGCTTTATTTTGCTGCTCAGGAAAATATATGCGGTTAGACAGACGTGTCAACAGTTAGCGGATTCGGGTTTCTCCCGGATCGTGGGCTATCTGTAACCGATCCAAACGTGCGCGACGTGGGTTTGGTCCACTTCGTGTCCTGTACGGGATTTTCGAGCCACTCTATATAAACGCCTGTGCGGCTTCGACAACGTACGACACAAAACCAATCTAGGGATTTTACCATCCTCTTTGCTTGCGCCGTCATCGTAGTCTACTCCATCCCTCTTGCCGGCGTGCACCGGCGGTCAGGAGAGAAGGTCTCCAGAACCACTCGCCTTTGTGATCCTGTACGGGAGAGGGAAAATAAAGTTTTTTGAAAGCGTTCCGCGCGACTAATCAAGTTCGTCATCACGAAGATTCTTCCCGGTCGTCAAGTCGGACCTTGTGCACGTCGTCTTCAGCGCAGACTTCTTCGACAAGCTACTGCACCAACGACGACTACATCGACAACCGTTCAGTACGTACACCGTCTTCAGATCTGTTGTTTTACTATGGTTGTTAGTGCGTACAATCTGCTACTGTTCATGTTGATCAATACATATAGTATGTTAGAGGTTCACGTGATTATAGCTGCTGTTGTCATGATCTATATTTTGGAATTAATCTTAGAAATTATGCCTAATAATCCAACAGCAAAGACATGACGTGGATTCAAAGATCGAGACTCACTTGGATTAAGGAGGGGGATATGAATACTAAATATTTCCATAGAAAATCTTTTTGGAGAGCAAAGAAAAATAATATTCAGAAGCTTATTGATGATCATGAAATGGAGCATATGGATGTTGATACCCTTCATAAGATGGTCACCGAATATTTCCAGCATATATATACAACACCTTGTAGCCTAGAACAGATGCTAGTGGTGGATCTTATTGATCATTGCATATCTGATGAGAATAATACTCACTTGTGTGGTGAATTTTTTATGATAAGGAGATATCTGATGCACTATTCCATATTGGACCACAACGCGCCTGGTCCGGATGGCTTTTCTGCAAGATTCTTTCAACGGAACCGGGAGATGCTTAGTAACATGTGCGATTAAGGAGTTTTTCAACAGTGAGTTATGCCTGATGGTGCTAATACTACTTCCATTGTTCTTATTCTGATTGTATTCGCCTTGGTATGCCCTCAGATCTTTCTCATTATATAGGAATTTTTGGTCATTATATTGGCCTCGATAGGATTGGAAACAAAGAGCTCCCATGCCAAAAGATGATAGTAAGAGGAATTAGCGGCATTAATCCCAGGTACCGTGTTTAGGTTTTTTTTTAAGATAACTTCATCACCATGAAAAGAAAGGGAAGAGGGGATTGTGTACTAATTTTGTTTTCACCAGCGGTGGGAGAGACATATGTTTAAAGATTAGTTTCCTTCTATGTTTGTTTAAATTCTAGCAATCCCCATAAATTGTTGCTATGTAATATACTCCCATAATTGGTTTTTGAAGTGCATGGATTTCTTAGACCATCGGGCAATTGGACGGTTACGATTCTTCTAATGTTTAGTGGGTGTTTTTTTTAGGACGATTTGATGATGCAGATTCTCTCGATATTTGGTGTCGAGCGACGACCTACAAACACCAAATCTCATTTAATAGTAAAAAAATCATGGTCATTACATTGGACTCGATAGGATTGCAAATGAGGAGCTCTCGTGGCCTAGGATGATAGTAAGAGGAATTAGCGGCATTAATCCGTGGGATCGTGTTTCTTTTTTTTTCTAGATAACTTTGTCACCACAAAAGAGCTATATACACATTAAGTCCACATCTTACATCACAAGAACGTTTTAGTCTCACATCTTGCAAAACGAGCAATACAGTCCCACAATTTGCATCCCAAGAGCATTTTAGTCCAATTTAATCGAATGCTAGTAAGTTTGACTAAATTCATCCACAAATAACTTTGATTTTTTAAATAACCCCTCTATATTTTTTCTATCATTTATGTTCTTGGTACAGACTGACAGGTGGAGCACATATCAATTGACTATACCAATAAAATAATTAAATCTGTAGCAAGGAAGAGAATTTGAGCTTAGTACATTTTGACAACAACACAGCGGCAGGAGCCACTAAGCCGGTAGATGCTATTTGTTATTTATAAGGATATAATTATTTTATATATAAAAGAAGTATATACACGAAAAATGTTCACGTCAACTGCTAGTATAATCGTATCATCTGTACCAAATCTCATC
Source organism: Avena longiglumis (assembly GCA_030063025.1). NCBI lineage: Eukaryota > Viridiplantae > Streptophyta > Magnoliopsida > Poales > Poaceae > Avena > Avena longiglumis. Next base: position 362,089,447 of record CP125976.1, read on the forward strand.
ATCTGCGTGTTGGCATGGTCCAGAGTATCTACTGTATAGTTTAGTCGTTAACCTAGTATCTATGTCCAGCATGTCTGATCATCAATAAAGCTAACAAGGGACATAGTCCCACTGTTTCCCTAAAAAAGCTCTGGTGTTTAGAATAAACTTGAGTTTTTTCTTATTCAAAAAAAGAAAAATGAATAAACTTGAGTTATATTTGTAGCTTAAAACACAAATTATTTCGGATTGAAAATTTACAATTTTTTTTTAGATTTTTCACAATTTTAAAACACACATTTTTAAATGTTTCAGAATAAAGAATACATCTGCTGTGCGCGCAGGCACGCTAGGACACATCAGGCGAAAAGTAATGTATAATAAACAAGCGCTTTTAATTTAGTCATATTGCTCACTGCGCCGTAGTGGCAAGGCTGATTTCTCTAGTTGTGCAGGTAGTGAGTTCGATTCCTTAATTCTGTGTCTTCATTTTTTTATTTGTTAAACCAGTGACATGCTGGGCCCGCCAGTCAGGTATAAAAATGGGCAATTTTGCAAAAGTTATTCTACATTTCATCTTTAGAATGAATTTCGATTAATTTGGTTAAAATCATAGAATTTTGATTGAATTGGACTAAAATGCTCCTGGGTTACAAGCTATGGGACTATTATTGCTCACTTTGCAAGATATAGGACTAAAACGCTCTTGTGGTGCAAGATGTGGGACTAAATGTGTATATACCTCACCACAAAAGGAAAGGGAAGAGGGGGTTGTGTACTGATTTTGTTTTCACAACTGGTGGGAGAGTGAAAGGACCAATATGAGCGACTAGAGGGGGTGAATAGGAGCTATCACTTTTTATGTTCTTTCTAACAATGAGGCTTGACAGAAAGTAAATTCTCTAGATATGCAACTAAATGAATTTTTCTAGAGGACAAGCATGCATAGAAATAAGAAAAACAACAATAAAAGAGAGGGAAAGATATAACCGCAATGGTGGACACGATGATGTGATTCCCGAAGTTCTTTCCTTGTAAAGGAAAGTATGTCTCCGTTGGAGAGGTCGGCGGTATTAAAACCACCAACGCCATGAAGGCAACACCTTATTCTCCCAAGCACGAAGAACAAGTGGTAGGTGCTTGTTCCTCTATACGGTGCGCTTGTCGGTGGCACACGAAAGCTCTCACAACACTTGGGGCATGTAGCACCCCGCGTAAAACCACTACTAGAATCGCTTGTTATTTTATCTTTGTGCATCATCATGACATCATCATGCATGTTTGTTCATAAAACTATTTTGCGAAAACCCTATTTTTGTTTAACATTACTTCTCTCTGTTATTTCAAATTAAAAATCTAGGCTTTTCTGTGATATCTTGTTTGTCAAAACTATTTTGCATAAGCCTATTAAAAATAAAGTAAATAAAACAAAACTCTTTGAACCACCGGAGGAGGCAGTCTAGCCCATAGGCCAGGCCACCTACTATCCCGGCTGGCCCAGCCCGTTTCAACCAAACCCTAATGTACCTAAACCCTATCCCAACTTAACCCTAATTCCCTACCACCGCCAAACCACCCACAACAACGCGCACAACCGGCTACCTCCACCCCGCCGCCACTCACCCCTACACGACACACACACCACATCATGACCCCACGGCCCACATTACCAAACAAACCGCAAACCCCCTCCCTCGCACTCGTGAGTGGCCCTACCCGCATCGAGACGCGTGACCCGCTGCCCTTCTTATCGCTTTCGACCCGCGTCGGCACGCCCCACCCCCAATCCCCGAGTGAACCGCTCTCAATAATAGCGACCGCTTCCCACCTTCTCCTCCCTCCCGACCCCAATAGCATCCAGCCACCGCCGCAGTTTCTCTGCTCCTTTCCTCACTCGCTTCTCAGGGTCGTCGCCGCCTCTTCTTCTCCTCCCCGCCCGCATGGCCGCAGTACCCCGTTGCCCTGACAGCGCCTTCCTCACCCTGCTCGACATCCTCTTGTGCGTCCCCGCCGCTGTTCTCTCCGGCCTCGCCCTTCCCCGACGACCAGCGCGCACCCTGATACGTCATAAACGTATCTATAATTTTTGATGTTCCATGCTTGTTTAGTATCTACTTTGCTTTGCTTTGTCTTCACTTTGAGGTATTTTTATATGTTTTCTAGTACTGACCTATTAACAAGATGCCATAGTGGCAGTTGCTTGTTTTCTTTTGTTTTTTGTTCCAGAAGAGGCAGAAAATCAATATTCTCGGAATTGGACGGGACAAAAGCCAAAGTGAATATTTTACCGTGGGAAAAAAGGAGCCATAATACGAGACGGAGGGGAGCCACCAGGGGGCCACACCCCTGGCCGCGCGGTCTGGCCTGGCCTGGCCTACGCCTGGGAGGGGGCACCCTGGGTACCCCCTGCCTCGCCTCTTCGCCTATAAGAAGCCCCCGATAAAAAAAACTCTAAGTACCCAATCAATCTTTCATGAAACAGTACATAGCTGCCGCCACCATCGTCCCTAGATCGGGGGGATCTGAAGTTCTTCCCGGCACCCTGCCGGAGGGGAGATCATCCCGGAGGCCTTCTTCATTACCATGCCAGCCTCCGGTATGATGCGTGAGTAGTTCCACCTTGGACTACGGTTCCATGTAGTAGCTATATGGTTGTCTCTCCTCCTTTGTGCTACCATGTTTAGATCTTGTGAGATCCATTCATCCTCAACATCATCTATTTGTAATCATGCATGTTGTGTTTGCGGGTATCTGGTGGATATTGAGATTACTATGTCAGATTGATTAATGGTTCTATCTTATTGATTCTATCATGTCTGTGTGGTTTGTGATATTGCATGCTCTCCGTTTCTAGTAGCTATCTTGGCCAAGTAGATGCTAGTGACTCCAAGAGGGAGTATTTATGCTCGATAGTGGGTTCATGCCTCTATTTAATCTGGGGAAGTGATAGAAATCTCTAAGGTTGTAGATGTGATGTTGCTACTAGGGAGAAAACAACGGTCTCTTGTTCATGGAACAAGTGGATTGTTTACCTTACACACTTTGCTTAAAGCAGTTATCCGTTGCTTGCAACTTAATACTGGAGGGGGTTCAGATGATAACCTGAAGGTGGATTAATAGTCATAGATGCAGTTGGATGGCGGTCTATGTATCTTGTTGTATTTACCAATCAAATCTCATAGGATCATGAATGTCTAGTATTGCATTATTATGCCTTGATCTGTCCTTTCAATTGCGCCGCTGTAATTTTTTTAACCAGCATGCCATGTTTGTTTATCTTAAGGAGAACACCTCTAGTGAACTATGGACCCCGGTCCAATCTTTACCATTAATACATCTTCCATTGTTACTGTTTACTTTCTGCAAACCACCATTACCTTCCACACCATACAGTTAATCCTTTGTTTTTCAGCAAACCGGTGAGATTGACAACCTCACTATTCATTGGGGCAAAGTCTTGAGTTTGTGTTGTGCAGGTTTCCAAGTTGCTAACAACACCTTTGGGTTGTTTCCTTTCTCCTACTGGTTCGATAACCTTGGTTTCTTTCTGAGGGAAGACTTGCTGTTGTGCTCATCATACCTTCCTCTTGGGGTCTCCCAACGAAGGTCTACATTGATCTGAGCGCATCATGCTATTTTCTGGCGCCGTTGCTAGGGAGGCTAAGGACGGCTTCACCAGGGGAGTGCTTCACAACCTTTCTCTTTACTTTGTTTTTGTTTTGCTTAGTTTATTTTGCTTGGTTTTGTTTGCCTCTTTTTATCGAAAACTCCAAAAAAATTAGTTTGGTTTGGTTTGCTTTCTCTTATAAAAAACACAAAAAAATTAGTTCCTACTTTGGTTGCTACCATGTATGGTTTTGTTCCAATCACTGTGTCACCTATGGAAAGGATCTTTACTTTCAAGCAAGAAAGTGAAGAGAGTTTCAAAGAAGCTTGGTCTAGAATCTCTGATTTACAAGGGAAAACTGAGTCTAAGATGTGTCTTAGATTGGTTATTAATAGTTTCTACCATGGTCTTGCTCTTTGTTATAGATATTCTTTGGATGCTGTAGCTGGGAAATATATTTTTCGATGTACTGAGAATGAAGCTTTGGATGCTATAAATAAGTTGATTATAATTTATAATATGCCTATCAAGTCTGATTCTTCCTTTATAAACATTTATTCTAGGTTGAACACTCTTGAGACCAGTACAGTTGCTATGAAAGATTTCTATAACATATTTCCTAAAGAGAAGAAGAGAGGTAAGAAAGGTAGGAGTAAGAAAGTTGGTGTTAATGCTTCTTTATTTGAAAATACTTGATTCTTGCTTCTTGTGCCTAACTTAAAGGAGTTAAAGAAAAGTACTTCTTGGGAGATAACTCAATTGTTTTCTTGAGTCTTGGAAGTTATTACTTCAGTAATGACCTCTCCTTATCTTTCTATTTTCCTTTTGTGCCAAGAATAACCTCTAATGAGAGGAAAGTAAGATTTGGGGAGTTGCTGTCCCGAAATAGATTTTTATTCTCCACTATAAAAATTCGTGTAAAATCTCTGTTAGTCGGATTGAGCTGTAATTTTCTGAATAAATTCCCCAGGTTATTAGCTAACTTTCGTTAGTTCAACACTATTTGATTTGAGCAACATAAGGTCTTGAAAAAATCGGTTTCTACCTGCTGGTATGTTTTGACAAATTTCTGCCATTATTTGCATTTGCTTCTTATTGATTCCTTTTTGGCTTATTTTTGGGAAATTGAGCTTTTTGAGGGAATTGCTACAGTATCTTGTGTCTTTAGTGAAAGTTTTGCTGTTTTGAAACTAAACCCGAAGGTATATTATCTTTTGAATACACTAATGTTGCTAATGAAGATTGTGTAAAGTTTTGTATGAAGGAAAAAAAATTCAGGTGTAGAGAGAGAATGATGTAATGAGATGAAGAATGGACAAAAGCTCAAGCTTGGGGATGCCACCCCGGTGTCACCCTAAGAAATATCCAAGAGGTACAAGCGTCAAAGCTTGGGGATGCCCAAGGGATCCCCTTCTTCATTAATAAAATCTCAGGTCTTTCTAGACACTTCATTTTTATCGTTTCATGCACAAGTTGTGTTGTTCTTAGAGCGTCTTATCTTTTGTTTTTGGTTTTTGTTTGCTTAGTTTGCTTGAATGAAGTAGTTTGGACCCCCATTCTCGTAGTGTTGCTTCAAATAAGTTGATTGGTGTTGGAAAGGAGTAGACAGTTCTTGCTTGAATAGTTCAAGAGGATCTTGCTTTGACTGTGACTTATACTTTATCATGTCATGCTAGATGTTGTTTTAACCTTATCTTTAGTGATTATTGTTGTAGCATGACTTGTTCCAAACAATTGGGATTGCTTAATATGCCTTGAAGGAATCATGCGTTGTTTTAGCATATAAAAGCATATTATTGTGGTATTCTCCTTTGATGCTTTGTTTGGGTTGACTTGGCACATGCTCACACCATGTTATGACTATGAACCAGTCACCATAGCCTCTGTGATCATTTATTTTTTGACTTGTGGTACCACTTTATGATTTGATTATTAATGTTTTGTCGCTCTGCATGATTATGGTCATTATTGCTCTCTTAGTTGGTCTGTCCTAGTCTTTTGCTAGCCTCCACTTGTATGAGTAAGCTCTACTCATGCATCCAACTCCCAAGAAACCAAGTTATTCCAAAGTGTCCACTATAAATTCCTATGCATGGTGTGTTACACCATTCCAAGTATATTATTGTTTTATCTATCTTCTAATTAAAAAGTTATTTTGATATGTGAAAACTTAGTGATTAAAGCTCTCACAAACTTAATGGAACACTTTATTTTTATTGCCCCGAAATAAACATGAACAATTGTGTCATCTATGTTGTATATGCTTGCACTTATACATTGAAATTAGCAAAACCATGCTGTCATGGGAATGCTTTCAACATTGCACTTGTACATTGTACACAGTTGATATCATGCTCTTTTGTTTATGTATGTCGTCGGTGTGAAATAAAAGGGGAGCTTGTAAGTCCATGGAGTTATGTATGTGTGTTAGAGAAATGCCTAGGCCACTAGCCTAAGCAATGCCTAATCATGGTGGAAACTTGCAGCATCACCATAGTGAGCAATCTATGAAGCTTTCTTCTTATAAAAAAGAGACATATTGAAAAGAGGAAAGAGAGAAAAAAGCACCATTTGCCCATGGTAAATAAGAAGATTGCTGAGATGTTCATTGTCTGCTTGCCTTGTCATTTTAATTATGGGATAGCTCCTGTATCATGTGCAAGGGGTACCCAGTTGGCGGTTCTCTATGATACACATGTACTTACTATGTCAAGAACTTACATGTGACTAAAGTTGAGTAGCATGAGGAGCGGCCCTCGTATTCAAGGGACATGAGATTTCCAACTTATACTTTGTCAAGCATATACTCCATAGTTTGTTCACTTTAACCTTAATCACTTCAAGATTCTTATGATAGGGTAAATGAGAGCTGAAATCTAACAAGTACCATAATTTTTGTAAGCTCTTTATGAGACTTGAAATCCCTGCTTCCCTTTGAAGGACCTTTCTTCCACTATTATCTTGAGTCTCCACCTTCTATCCTTAGGCACCAATTAAGAGAGCATAGTTGCCATTCTTAGTTCTATGTGCATTGTCCCAAAACTTATTGATTGATGCATATTGTTGATATTGCTTGCTCTTGACTATTTGTATCTAGTCACTCTTATGAACTTTGAAGGTGTCCTATGCATTTATTTGCTACTCCATGAGGGACAAGCTGAATGCCACTATGCTATGTTTTCTATATGTAAAACAAACAAACATCTTTCCATGCATTGTTATTCATGATCTTTGTTTGTATCCTTTCATGTTGCATGCATAGTTACTTTGTCTTATTGTTAGAACTTCTTCTTTCATGCTCATGTTTAGAGTTCTTTGATCCCAGCTTTCAATGCTTGCAAATGGTTTGATCTTGATTTGCATGGTGTATGTCACCTCAAAAATTATTCTTTTTATCACTTACCTACTCGAGGACGAGCAGGAGTTAAGCTTGGGGATGCTTGATACGTCGGAAACGTATCAATAATTTTTGATGTTCCATGTTTGTTTAGTATCTACTTTTCTTTGCTTTGTCTTCACTTTGAGGTATTTTTATATGTTTTCTGGTACTAACCTATTAACAAGATTCCACAGTGCCAGTTGCCTGTTTTCTTCTGTTTTTGGTTCCAGAAAAGGCAGAAAATCTATATTCTCGGAATTGGACAGGACAAAAGCCAAAGTAAATATTTTACCGTGGGGAACATGGAGCCAGTATATGAGACGGAGGGGAGCCACCATTGGGCCACACCCCCTGGCCGCACGGCCTGGCCTGGCCCGCGCCTAGGGGGTGCGGCCACCCTGGGTGCCCCCTGCCTCGCCACTTCGCCTATATGAAGCCCCCGATACCAAAACCCTAAGTACCCGATCAATAATCCATGAAACAGTCCGTAGCCGCCACCACCATCGTCCCTAGACCGGGGGGACTTGAAGTTCTTCCCGACACCCTACTAGAGGGGAGATCATCCCGGAGGCCTTCTTCATCACCATGCCACCCTTCGATATGATGCGTGAGTAGTTCCACCTTGGACTACGGGTCGATGTAGTATCTAGATGGTTGCCTCTCCTCCTTTGTTCTACCATGTTTAGATCTTGTGAGCTCCGTTCATGCTCAAGATCATCTATTTGTAATCATGCATGTTGTGTTTGCGAGGATCCGATGGATATTGAGATTAATATGTCAGTTTTATTAATGGTTCTATCTTATTGATTCTATCATGTCTGTGTTGTTTGTGATCTTGCATGCTCTCCGTTTCTAGTAGCTATCTTGGCCAAGTAGATTCTAGTGACTCCAAGAGGGAGTATTTATGATCGATAGTGGGTTCATGCCTCTATTTAATCTGGGGAAGTGATAGAAATCTCTAAGGTTGTAGATGTGCTTTTGCTACCAGGGAGAAAACAATGGTCTCTTGTTCATGGAACAAGTGGATTGTTTACCTTACATACTTTGCTTAACGCAGTTATTTGTTGCTTGCAACTTAATACTGGAGGGGGTTCGGATGATAACCTGAAGGTGGATTACTAGTCATAGATGCAGTTGGATGGAGGTCTATGTATCTTGTTATATTGCCCAAACAAATCTCATAGTATCATGAATGTCTAGTATTGCATTATTATGCCTTGCTCTTTCCTATTAATTGCCCCGCTGTAATTTGTTTAACCAGCATGCCATGTTTGTTTATCTTAAGGAGAACACCTCTAGTGAACTATGGACCCAGGATTAATCTTTACCATTGATACATCTTCCTTGTTACTGTTTACTGTCTGCAAACCACCATTAGCTTTCACACCATACAATTAATTCTTTGTTTTTCAGCAAACCGGTGAGATCGACAACCACACTGTTCGTTGGGGCTAAGTCTTGAGTTTGTGTAGTGCAGTTTTTCAAGTTGCTAACAACACCTTTGGGTCGTTTCCTTTCTCCTACTAGTTCGATAACCTTGGTTTCTTTCTAAGGTAAGACTTGCTGCTGTGCTCATCATACCTTCCTCTTGGGGTCTCCCAACAAAGCACTACATTGATCTGAGCGCATCACACCCCTCGGCGCATCGACTCCTTCCTCCTGCAGAGCACCTCCCAATCGCCGCTGCCCCACGAGCTTCCTCCCCTCCAGCCTTCCCCCTTCCCGCAAGCTCCTCCTCCGCCACCAGCCTCCTTAGGCACCCATGCCTCTGGTCGCCCCCACACCTCTGCCTCCCCTAGGCTCCTCCCGGCGAGCCCGTGCCAGCACGGCCAGGTGCCCTGCGACCGCCCTACGACCTCTACCGGCTGAGCCCATTTCGCCGCACCAACCCTCTGGCCTCGACCCCAATGCGTGGCGTCCCCGTGTCCACAAGTCTTCTCCCGAGCATCGCAAGTTTTCGCGACCCGTCGCCCTCCATGCACACATGCAAGCCCGCCCTGGGCTGCTTCGTCTCTGTATCCTCCCGCACATGTTTGTGCCTGTATCTGTCGGGTTGTTTAGAAGTTGCATTTACCTATGAATATAGGAGATATGAAGTGGTGTGTTGCTGGTGTTTATGGCTATGAAGATGATGTGATAACATCATGGTGGTTCTAAAATGGTAATGCCGACCATACGAAGATTGCTTCATATCACCGAAAGACCGTACCAAAACAAAGCCCGACCCCGACAATCGACCCGGGTTCTTCTTCTCGGACGCAAGGACTTTTACTGGAGGCGAAGACACTGGTTCGACAAGGCCGCCTTCACGGAACGCCAAGACCGTTCTCGCCGAGCCCGAATCCCTCCGAGCCCCCAAGATCGTCGAACTCCGACATGTGTGATCCTATCCGAGCCCCTATGTTTTATAATTGCCATATTATACTTGTTGCATCTAATTAATCATATTAGCATAGATATTGTGGGTGTTTGGGGGGGGGGTATTTCAACGATTCATCTAAATTAAATATTGAGACCATATGTGGGCGAATCTAGTCTTATATTGGCTTTATTTAAATTTGTGTAGCGAACTGGCATGTTTTGCCTTGTTAATCCAACATTTAAAATGCGGGGTATCTAAACAACATAAACTACCTAAGTAAATGCCGTGACCTCGGTTTTGCTTAATATTTCCTAATTGCATCGCACCTTGCCATGTCATGAATCATGCATGCATCATGCCCGATCTTCTGCCTTAGTATTAAATAGTGCACCCGGTGTTTCTTCTAGTGCTTTGATTCTTCACGGATTATGCCGATGAGTTGGTTGTGTCGACCTGATCTTCGGTTGAACCATCGACAGTGTTTCGAGGCGAGCATTCTCCCTCTTTCTACCTATTTTACATTTATAGTATTTACTTCCTCCTGTTGATCTATTGCTATCCGTGTTGTGATGATTTAGATTCCGTACCACTTTATATTCCTTGCATCCTCTATATTTCCTTGGACACCTCCTATTACCTATTGTTTGATAGTCAGTCGGCCTTGCGAGTCGTAGTTGCTTGCTTAGGTGCTGCTTAGCATCGTTGATGTTCCACTGATGTTGGGGGTTGGTATATTCATAAAGGTGGATTTGATCGTGGTTTTAATTACAACTGGTTACTTAAATATTAAAATGGATATAAATAATGAAGAGGCACCGGTGGGTAATAGTTGAGATTTGGTTGTTGAAAGGACTATATCTTCCTATGCCGTTTTTGGTGATAATGACAATCCCATTTGTGATCTAATTGTGCGCTTATGTTTCAGGAAAAATGCTGTTGATGTTTCCTTATAACTGTGTGGATGCTCTCTTGGGTTCTCATGAAGACGGTGGCCTGTAGTTTCCTCCTAGTTTCTCTCCTTTTGTTGTTTTAGGTCACCGTACTATTAAGAGGGGGTCCATCTCAGAAGGCTGTGGGAAATCACTTGTTCTTGCACAAACCTATATGCACCACCGCAGCCATCCTACTATTCCGTGAGAGAGTGTGTTTATGATCTGTTGAAGCCTTCTTTGTCTCACCGGAACTTCCGGCCTGGCCCGGTAGTTCCGCTCAGGCTTTTTCTGCGGGATAATCTGAGCTTTTTTCCGATCCTAGTTCCGCTCCAAGTTCCGCTGAAGGATCAGTAACCTTCTGTTTGAAGTGTTCTATTTGCCGGAACTTGGACCGGAACTTGCATCGGAACTTGTCCTGCCAGAAAGTTCCTGAGCGGAACTTCCGCCTAGCCACCGGAACTTCCGGCCAGACTTGGTTCGACCCAGAACTTCCGCCCCTAGTTCCGCTCCAAGTTCCGCTGAAGGATCAGTAACCTTCTGTTTGAAGTGTTCTATTTGCCGAAACTTGGGCCGGAACTTGCATCGGAAGTTCGCCGGAACTTCCGGTATTTTATGACCGGAACTTCCGGTCGAGATTTTGGAGTGGGCGTCAACGGTCTGATGACCGTTGGAACCGTGCCGGGCGGAACTTCCGGCCTCTCATCGGAAGTTCCGGTGAGGTCGTGGGGGCTGTAACGGTTCAGTGCGGAGGGGGCCTATTTAAGGCGCCCCTCTTCTTCCTCCCACCCACTTTGAAAATTTTCTCCCTCCTCCATTAATGCTTGAGATTCACCTTACTAGATCTCTCTCTCTAGCCACTCAAATGACTTGATCTTTTGAGAGGTGAGGGAGGTGACCAAGATGTACACTTCCACCAAAGAAGATTTGATTTCTCCCACCCATCCTTTGTGGATCTTGTTGCTCTTTGGTTTCTTGAAACCTTAGACGGTGTAGGGCATCCTCGGAGCTAAGGCTTGTGTTGTGAAGCTTCGAGGTGTCGTTGAGGGCCTCCAATTGAGTTGTAGAGCTTCCCCCTCAACCTTGGTGTAAAGGTTTCGGTTGGCACCTTCAAGGTCACCGGTTAGTGGATTGTGAGGCCTCCTTTGTGGGGGAGCTCACCGGAGAAGAAGGTGAGGCCTTTGTGGCGCTCGGGTGACCTTGTGTGGCCCCGACATCTCTCCAACATAGACGTAGCTCCTTGGGAGTGAACTACGGGAATTATATCTCCGTGTCCCTACTCCGGTTACTTCGTTCCCTTCCTTTACTTCTTGCTACTTACCGTTCTTGTGGTTGTTGTTAGTTATCTTGCATTTAGGTTGTTCACTTAGTTGCACATCTAAATAACTTTCCTTCTCGTTGCGCCTAAAAGTGAGAAAAAATTAAAATTGGGTAGACTCCTATTCATCCCCCTCTAGTCGTATCAAGTCGGTACTTTCATTTGGTATCAGAGCCAAGGCTCTTATTTCGGGATTTACCGCCTAAGAGACTATGGCCTACGATGGGGGTAGTGAAACCGAAAACCCCAAGAACTTCGCCACTACGGATTACCTCAAGCAATTGGAGTCACCCATGATGTCCAAGTTCGAGGAAATGATGACTATCTTGCAGTCCCTCAAGCCAAACCCCATGGTTGCTCTTGACACACCCCAAACCACCGAGCTTCCTCCCACCATTACAGTGACCGCCCCCCGGGGTGACTCCCGCGGCCGTCACCACTCGCTTCGGACTTGGTTTTGTTGCTCAAACCTCTACCAAGGTTCCAAGTGAGAACACCGAGGAGCCCGAGAACCCAACTTCCAAAGAGGAAAATGGAGGAAAGGACTACTCGGCGGTGCCCCCACCACCTAATTACACTCCAGATCCACTCATTCCCATGCCACACATCATTCCTCAAGGAACACCACCCATGCTAGATACTTCAAATTTCGCCAATTGGCAATATCTAATGCGCTCACATATTTCCAGCTCTTCTATTGAGTTAATGAGGATTGTGGAGGATGGATTCTCTCCATATGACCCAAAGAAGTTGACACGAGGTGAAGTGGTGGACAAGCAACTCAATGACACAGCTTTGGGGATGATTCAAAAGGCTTTGACTCCAAAGGACTTTGCTCACATTCGCCAATTCGACACCACCAAGGGAGCTTGGGATCAACTCACCGAGCTCTTTCTTGGGAATGCAAGCATCCAAAGCTCCAAGTTTGATGAAATCAACAACGAGTGTGATGGTTTTGCAATGCAAGATGATGAGACCCCCGAAGATATGTATAGGCGCCTCAAAGTCCTTTGTTCCACTATGAGGGACCTTGGGGCCACCTATGTTGACGACAAGTTTATGAAGAGGAAGTTCATTCAAGATCTCCTTCCGTTTGAAGAACAAAAGCTCAACTCTATCAAGGGAAGAAACAACTTTCACCTAATGACCTCCCAAGATGTCTTGAGCGAAGTAATTGCCATGACTATTGCCAAGAAGAATGCGGAGTCCGCTCGTGCTAGGGCCATTGGGTCAACCAAAGTGAATCTTGCTTTGAAGGCCAAGGCTATTGAAGTTGATGATGATGATACATCAAGTGAGTGGTCCCAAGAGGATCTCAAGTGTGCCTTCAACGAACATCTTGCTCTCGCTTCAAGGGCCTTTTGGAACAAGTCCGGTTTCAAGTCAAGATCAAGGGACAACTCAAGATTCAACTCACCCAACAAGTCTCCCAAGGCAAGATCGTGCTACAATTGCAACGACAAGAGTCACTTCATGGCCAAGTGTCCCTTTGATAACCGTGAAGACAATGGTGGTCGTCTCATTAACAAGATCAAGTCAAGACCTCCTCATCCCTTGAACAAGAACTACGCCGTCAAGAACATTGCCAATAAGGAATGAGCAATAGTGGTCCATGAAGAATACCTTTCGGGAACGGATGAAGATGATGATGAAGTTCATGGTGGAGAGATTATGGGAGTTGCTGCTATTGCCACTACCTCAACTCCACGTCTATCCCTCTTCGACTCGCAAAATGAAAATGTCATCTCCTCCAACCAAAAGTGATTCATGGCCAAGGCCACCTAAAAGGGCATGTATGCCCCTATGTGTGGTTTTGATAATTAATGACAATCTCTATGGACTAATGTGTAAATTGAGTTTCACTTGTTGGTTTGTCCATTTGCATCACTTGGGCCATGTGTTGGTCTCAAGGTTGAAAGATGAAGAAATGTCCAAGGGATTTGTGCCATTGGATTCATGAAGAAAGAAGGAGATTAAAGGTTGATCAAGACAAGTTCAAAGAGTTGCATCAAGATGGATCAACCTCAAGAAATGAAGAAGGGAAAGCTCAAGATGCGCCATATCTAGTAGATCGCATGCTTGAATCTTGCCATCCTCGTGATCATCGAGTGATGAAGACAAGTTCAAGAAAAGGTTTCCCCATGGAGTATGGGGGAGCAATTTGCAAGTCTTCATCAAGCAAGAGCGAGCAAGAGAAAACAAGAAAGGTGTTCCCACTTGAGAAGAACAAGATGGTCTACATCAAGTTCAAGTGGAATGCTCAAGGCAAAGGTATGATCTTGATAGGTCTTCTCTTTTTCCGGTCTCGTGTTGTTAGTTGGGAGACTGGGTTTAGGATAGATAGCCGTTCTATCAAGAGGGGCTCTCAAGCGGGTGTCTCGATCGCATCGTTCAGAGAGAGCTCAAACCTTTGCATTCATAGCATCATATTTCTTGGTTGTTATTTGGTTCTTTTCCATGAGAGGATCTAGAGCTTGTGGTCATCATCATAACAATCTCTAGTTCATCAAATAAGGATTTGACTTGCATATCTTATTACGATTTTTGATCTAGCGAGTTTTCCGGCTCCACACCTTGGGAGATACATCACATATATATACTTGATATTTTCTCCCTTGGTGGTATCCAACATTTCACATTTTTTTGGGTTCTGCTTGGTTTTATCTTTCCAACAAAATTGGTTTCATCCCAATCGGAGTTTCCAAGCTCAACTTCTTGTGTTTTGGGTTTTGGAGGTTTTACCGGTTCATTGCTTCTAGAGAGGTCATATATTTCTCAATTTGGTTTTATCCTTACATTCTGGACTATGATGTTTCTTTGCTTAATCTTTTAAAACTTTTTGTTCTCTTCAAAACAAGTCCAAGATTATCAAAAACGGAGTCCAGGATCAAAAGTTATTGAAGTTTCCGTGCAATGTTGTCCTGTGTTTTTGCTTGAGCGGAAGTTCCGGCCCAAGTTCTGATCCAAGTTCCGGTCAGGTTCAGTAACTTGTGTTTCTATTTGCCGGAAGTTCCGGTGGAGGGCCGGAAGTTCCGGTGGGGCGCGAATCTGGCCCAAACGGTCAGTTTTTCCTTGTCCTATTTAAGGGGGGCTTCTTCCCCAATGGCTCCCCATCTTTTGAGCTTGTTTTTGCCCACCACTGTTGACCTATTTGAGCTTTCTTACTCCCTATCCCTCCCATGATTCCTACATATTTTTGAGGGAAAAGTGAGAGGAGATCTAGATCTACAATCCCGCAAGTCAAATCCCTTCTTTGTGAAGGAATCATTGGGATCTAGATCTTGGAGAGTTTTGAGCTCTCCTCTTGTGTTCTTACTCCCTTATTCCCCCAATAGCTTTTGTAGCTTTGTTGGAATTTGGGAGAGAAGGACTTTCCCTTGCATTTGGTGCATAGGTTTGAGTTATCCTCTTGTGTTCTTCCTCCCTTATTCCCCCAATAGCTTTTGTAGCTTTGTTGGAATTTGGGAGAGAAGGACCCTTGCATTTGGTGCATAGGTTTGAGTTTCCCTAGGAGATTCGGTGAGTTCAAGCTTGTGGGCTTGTTTATCTTGGGTTATTGGAACCCTAGACGGTTGTGTGGTTGGGTTGTTGACCTTTTGTGGTCTTGTTGACCTTTTGTGGTCTTGTAGCCTTTTGTGGCTTTGTTGGCCTTTTGTGGCATTGTAGCCTTTTGTGGCTTTGTTGTTGGGAGTCTCCAATTGAGTTGTGGAGATAGCCCCAATCTTGTATGGGTTCGGTGACCACCCTCAAGAGCCCCATAGTGGAGGGAGTGCCCGCCTTTTGTGGTGCGCATTCGGGAGAATAGGGTGAGCCTTTTGTGGCGTCGGTGAGTTGCGTTCTTCCGCATCCGGGGTGAGGCCTTGTGTGGCGTTGGGTGAGCATCGAGCCACCACACCTCGAGGTGAGCCATTTATGGCGTTCGGAGAGCATTGCTCCATCGCACCTCGGAGATGTAGCTTCTTTGGAAGTGAACTTCGGGAAACAAATCTTCGTCTCCGCGTCCATCGGTTATCTCTCAACTGAGCCCTTTACTTATGCACTTTACATTATGATAGCCATCGTGCTTGAAGTATTTATACCTTGCTATCACCTTGTTGCTTTTATTGCTTAGCATAGGTTGTTGGTGCACTTAGGTGAACTTAGTGGCTAGGTTTTGTGATCAATAAATTAAACGTTAGTTTTATTCCGCATTTACTTGAGCCTAAACCATAATATTTTTAAAAGCCTATTCACCCCCCTCTAGGCGACTTCCTTTGTACTTTCAATTGGTATCAGAGCGAGGTCTCTTGCTTTTAGGCTTCACCACCTCGAGAGTAAAGATGTCTCCTAGGGGTTTAGTGCACTCTCACACATTTACTTTTGATGGCACACATTATGATGTTTGGCGTACTCGCATGCTTAGTCATTTCCGGGCCATTGACCCAAACATTGAGCGCATTCTAGATATGGGCTTGTCTCCTCCTAAGGATCCCCAAAATCTATCTTTGGAGGAGAAGACAAACTCTTATCTCGAAGATCAAGCATCTAATGTGCTTGTTAATGTTGTGAGCTTTGTAGTTCTTTCCTCAATCATGCCTTTCCGGAATGCTCATGATATATGGACCAAGCTTCAAGCAAAATAGATGTGTCCAAGTTTAATGAGGATGATTGTGTTCCATCCACCTCCGGCCGCGATGAGTTCTCATCTTCTTCCACTACACCAACATGTGAGTTGTCACAAGGTAATGATATGTTGAGTGGTGGTAGAACTTGCAATAGTGAGATTTCCATTCATGATTCTTTGTCTCTATCTCATTGCAATGTTGTATCTTTGGGCATGAACACTTGTAGGACCATATGTGATTTACATCCTAGTGTTTATTCCCCTTGCATATCTTGTAGAAATGAATTGGATATATCTCATGATGATATGCTTGCTTTG
The DNA here is from genome assembly GCA_030063025.1 of Avena longiglumis. Lineage (NCBI taxonomy): Eukaryota > Viridiplantae > Streptophyta > Magnoliopsida > Poales > Poaceae > Avena > Avena longiglumis. The sequence continues at coordinate 362,105,942 of CP125976.1, forward strand.
CCTTGTTGCCATGATAAATGTGCTTCCATTTCCTCTAGTTCTTGTGTTGCTAACCATGTAGAGGAAATTGAAGAATGTGTGGGCCAAGGCAAGGTTTCCATTGGAGCTTCACGTGTTCCCCCATCATCATATTCTCCCAATGTTCACCTCTGCCTCATGCCTAAGGGTTCAAAGGTAACCTCTCCTTTGGATCCCATTATATCTCATGATGATGTGAATGTTGATCATGAAGTAGATGATGATGTTGCTTCTTTAAAAGAGAAGGGGGGTCTAGTCCTTCGTGCTCTTCATCCTAATAAAAATGCTTGCTCTACTTTCATTGAAATCTTGACTTGTGCTATTGAAAGTAGGCAACTAATATATGAGCATGAGGACAAAATAGATAAAATAATAGTCTTGAGCGTGAGTATGCTAACGAAATTGCTAACTTAAATGAAGCTCTTGAAGAGGAACAAACCACTAAGGAATCTCTTGAGGCCTTTTCTCTAGGAATCTCTTGAGGCCTTTTCTCATGATAGAGATTTTGAGGTGGCAAGTGCCCTTCGAGTTAAAAATGATAAACTTGAAGTTACTTATGCCAAACTCCTTGAGGATTTTGAGCACCTCAACAATGGCTCTAGGGTCATCAAGGGTGAGCTCATCAAACTCACCGAGTCACATGAGCGACTTAAGGCTTCTTATTCTAAAGAGCTTTCCAAGTTGACCTCACCTCTTGCATTAAATGATGATGCTTGTGCTACTAACTCTATTTCTTGTGAAGAATCTATCTTGAAGGAGAATCTTGAGATAAAGGCTCAACTTGCTTTGCTAACTAGCAACTATGGGAAATTAGAAGAAAGCCATGCAAAGATCTCAAGCTCGCATGAGGATCTTTTAGTCTCTCATGGTAGGCTAAGGTTAGCTCATGAGGCCATTATGTCAAAGGTATCATATAGTGGGCCTCATGTGGACATTAGCACTACATCTACTCCTAATGCTATATTGCCATGTGCTAGTCCTTGTAATTCATCCACTCATAACCATGTTATATCTTGTGATGAATTGCATTCCTTGCCTTGTTGCTCTAACAATGAAGCTTATACTTCCTCTAGTATTGTTGTTGATACTAACCATGTAGAGGAAGTCAAAGAGCTCAAGGCTCAAGTCACTTCTTTGAAGAATGACTTGAAAAGGTGTCATAAAGGGAAGACCACACTCAAGAAGATGTTGAGTGTGCGACGTCCCCAAAGTGACAAGAGTGGGCTTGGATTCAACTCCAACACCAAGAGTGTAACATACCTAAAATCATGTTTTCAAAGATTGCATATCATTATTGCATGCATATCATTTTAGGGATCAATTTCAAACTCTTTTGAAAGAAACAGAAACTTTGGGTGCTATTATTTCATGTGAGCAAGCTTTGTTCCAATGCCACTCTCAAGTGAGAGAATAATTGTTTTAAACCAAGTTTTGTTTGCCCTTAGGTTGGATTGGTTAAGTGTTAAAGCTTGGAAAAAATTTTCCAAAACAAATATGGTTTTAAAACCATTTTCAAATCTTCATCAAACCATATGCTAAGGCACTGTTATTTTTTTAAAATCTTCAAAGGACCATGCTAGTCCAACAAGACAACATGATTTTATACTCAAAATTATACAAGGTTCATTTTATAAAAGGCCATAAAGGTTTGGAATTCAAATTATTTTGAATTCATATGAAAAAGGTTTCCTGAAAATCAAATTAGAAAAAGAAAAAGAGATAAGAAATGGAAAAGGGCCAGTGCCAGACTTTCAGCCCAGCAGCAGACCTAGCCCACTAAGCCCACCCGGGGTTCTTCTCTCTCTCTCACACACAGCGCAGACTTACCCCGCGCTCGATGACTGGTGGACCCAATTCCACGCGAGCATCGTCCCAAACCACGCACCCCCCACGACCCCGTCGACGCCGCCGTTAACTCCATTACTGCCGTGATTGATGCAGGCTTAATTTCTGGCGTTTCCTCGCGTGATCCTCGCCCCTGCTCCGGATATAAGACCCTCTCCTCACCCCGCACCTTTCCCCTCGCTCGGTACGCTCACTCCGCCACCAGGCTACGCGCATTCGAGCTCAGAACCCCGCATCACCGACGACCTCCGGCGACCGATTTCGGTGAGCACCGTCCGCCCCCTGTCTCTGTTTCATGCAAGCATGATCAACATGTCCTTGCGCATCTTATCATGCCTTCCTTTTTCTCTGTATCGTCCTAGAGCGTCGTCACCGTCCACCTCTGGAAGCAACCGAAGCTCAGCACAACTCCGGCGACCCCTCCTGGTAGTTCCCGACCACCCCTTCCTCTCTTCTGGATACTCACTTGTTCGCCAGGCTTGTGCGCATCTAACAGCGTCTCTGGTTTGTCTTAGCGCGCACCAGAACCTCGCCCCCGACGACGCCAGAGCTTGCCCGATGACAGGCTCCACTCCGGCGAGCAATAGCAGCCACATCCGAGCGCCCCTGTTCCTCCCTCGACCGCCTTGAGCTTCACTGCAGCCCCGCGAACACGGTAACCACCTCCAACCCTCCCCACGCGATCTGAATCGCCGGCAACATCTCTAACAGAGCTGCACCGCCGCTGCTAGCGCCGCCCGTCTGTGTCCGTTTGATCCGTGGCCGTAGGATTTAGATCCAGCGATTAGAAATAGATCTGTAGCGAAGCGGTATGAGCAGATCTGGGTCGTGCGTGTTAATATAGATCTAACGGCCCGTGAGTGTGATCTGGTGCGAATCGGTATCATCCAATCAGAGGGCGCCGCGTGGCCAGTCCTTTGTTTTAAAAATAGAATTTAGATCTATTAGATGTTTAAACTTGTAAAATTCATAACTTTTGATTTCCACGTCCAAATTTGACAAATTTTATATCATTGGAATCAGGAGAGAAAATCCTTTCCATTTATGCAATGTTTTTAATGTTTTGCCTCAGTAAAAATGGTTGTTTCTACAGAAATATTTGTAGGCATAATTTGTGTATAGTAATTATTTGAAAAATGTTTTGTTGTTCAAATAAGGTTTATTTGGCATGTGTTGGACTTTTTTATGATTCAGTACTGTGTACTTGTCTTGTTTGGTGTATAAAATCATCACATGGCATTTTTGCATGCATTCATATATTTTTGTTTGTATATATTGTGTATGTGATTTTGTGCCATTATTTTATGTGTAGATTTTGGTGCAAATAGTGATTGTGATTGTGAAGATTGTTTCTACTCCGCAAACTACCAAGGCAAGTGGTGCTTCATGATTTTATTCCTTTGTTTTTCAACTATGCACTAGAAATATTTTGCTAGACTTGCATGAATATTTTGATCTATATGCTATGCTTGGGAAATCCTAGTAGTTATAGAATTGCTAGAAATTTATAAGTTAAGATGCTTATCAATGCCATGCTTATCCTAGCTAGTAGCAACCAAGGGTGGTTATATATTCGTGCTATGAGAAAATATTTCTAAGTCATTGGACTTGAGTTTTTTGCTTAATAAAACAACTAAGTAAATGAAACACCCGGGTGGAAGGGAAAGAATGGTTTGTGTTGAGTGGTTACACAAGGCCCATTTCTATGGTTTACCTTGTGTATCTCACATGTGGAAAGCCACCCAGGAACAAAGGGATTTGAGATGCCAAATGTTAAGAAGCTTCTAGTGCAGCCACATGGCAATATGGGCTCTGCCTGGATCACATAGGTTGCAATAACTTAGCCATTTGGACAGTTTGTGGTAGTGGGATGATAGGTTGGAGCGCGTCCATTTGGTCTAAGGGAAGGCTTCTGAAAGGTCCTGTCTTGGTGAAAATCAAGTCTTGTGGGGAAAGTGCACAACCTCTGCAGATGGAAGAATCTAAGTACTTAGCCTTGTCCCTGGTATTGGACAACTTGAGCATCAATACATGGAAGCTATCAAGAATCTCCTCATCCCAGTTTCTAAGTTAAAACTTGTGGTTGAACAAGGGTAAAGGTTCACCAATTTCTATTGGTAGTTCCTTGGGAAAGTTTTGTCAAAGAAAAACTTATTGTTTTCAACTAATAGGCAAAACCTATTTTGAGCAAAGCAAGCCTAAACTACACTTAGCCAAATGCATATAGTATCTAGATGCTAATATTATACTAAGGTATCACTTGCCAATACTATTCCAATGTATTGACCCACTGTGGCTGTAACTTGTGATGTTGCAGGTTATTCTGATGGTGATTAGGGGTTATGAGTCTACACTCAACATGCTTGCCTGTGGCACATGAAGATGAAGACTTATTTATCTTATTATATATTTGAACTCTTGTATTAGGCCTGTGTCCATGGAGTTTGTAAAAGACTATGTTTGTCTCTGGAATGATATGTAATAATGACCTTTGTTTCTGTGTACTTCATCTTAAACTGTGGATGCTAGCATTGATCCAGGGACTAGCATTGCAATCATAGGGATCCTTACCTTTATCAAGGGAGGGATCTTACAGATGGTATCAGAGCACTGTGTTGCCTGTAGGATTATGACCCTAGGATTGGAAACAACTAAGGAAAAATTTCAACAACTTCCACACTTGTCTTTTTCTTCTCGTAAACTTTTCTAATCTTCTTTGTCATCTCTATTTGTAGATGAACTCCATCAACGAAGCCGTGAGGAAGTTACCACTCATGACTATGACTTTGGAATGTGAGACAGAATTCCCCAAGGCTCTCAAGGACCTCATGGTTGCCATGGGAATACATGGTGCAGCTGTGTACAAAGGTTTTCCTATGATGGATGAAGGAGTTGAGTATTGGTGGGTGCAACTGCACTTGTATAAAAACAAGGAAGACAACCACAAGGAATCAGGATTCTGCATGGTCACAAACTCAGTGATGCACACCACATTCTTTGATTCAGCAAGGGATGCATCTTTGAAAGCCATCAAAGAGCTTGGTGATAAAGTCAAGTGCAGAATGCTCAACACTCAGAATGACCTTAAGGAATAAAAGAAGCATACCCAAGAGTTAGAGACTACCAACCAATGTTTAAGAGAGGACATCATAGACTTAGCAATGGAGTCATGTGATCAGGATCGACATATTGCCTCTAGGGATGCCCTGTTAGCCAACTTGGCAAGTGAGATTGGGTTATAACGTACTTTGTTAGTTGGACCACAACACTTATCATTTTTATTTTCCAAATGTTGTCTAAAATAAGTTGAACCTTGGATGCTTGTAATGGATTTATGTATGCCATGACTTGTGTGTTTTGATATGCCTGTGATGCCTTGTCTTGTGATTCATCTCTATGTATGTTGATTCTAACTTTTTCTATCTTATAAAATAGATGCCTAATGTTACTATCAGCACGGCTGAAGAGTTCAAGGGAACTCGTTTTGGCACTCGTCTTATTGAGATCACTAGTTTGCTCAATCTCCCACTTCCTACCATCATGATGCTTCCCCTCACCAAGTTCGAGATGAAGGACCTTTGGGGCTTCAAGGTTACTCAGCCAGGACGCCAGACTGAGCCAGCCACGGAAGCTATCACCTTCAAGATCATGCATGATGACAAGGAGAGAGGCGTAGAGGTAGTCATGCAGGATTTGCTTGGACGTTTGCTAGGGAGACACTCTCGGGAGATTAGAGGTACTCACTTCCATGCCTTCGGTAGACGTGACAAGGATGGTGAGGCCATTGACTTCGAGGACACTGCTAGAGAGACGGCATAGCCGATTCGTCTATACCTCCAGGACTTAGAGGTTCTTCTTAGGCACCTAGATACTTATAGGACCAACGTCATGCTTAGCAATGACAAACTCCAGGTGCAACTCCGTGAGAAGGACAAGCTCTTCGCAGAGCAAGATGAGATAGTCAAGGAAATGGAGGCCAAGTTTGAGAGTCAAGATAGAAAGTTCAAGAGTCAAGAGAAAAGAGTCCAAGATAGGAACAAGAGGATTCGAGACATGACTGCAAAACTATAGGCCAAGGACTTTGAGCTCGAGCATCAGCAGGTGGTGATTGAGAGACTTCGTTCATAGAAGAGGGCTCTCAAAGCCAAGATAGAGGCCTTTACTACCAATGTCGAGGAATACAAGACCGTTATGGAGAATGCAGGTCTTACACTTGTTGATGAGGAGGTTGATATAGAGGAGTAGTGATGACTACTCATTTACCTTTTATTTACCATGCTTTTGATTATTGAGTCGCAATGACCATCCAACATGTGGATGGCTTGCTATTGGTGTGCTTACTTTTCAAAACTTGTTGTTTATGTTGTTGAACTTTTGTTATTTTGATGCATGCTTGGTGATTGTCTATGTGATGTATTGTGCATGTTAAGCATATATGTGTATCTCATTCTTATCCTTATTGAAAACCACAGATGCCTCCCTGACGTGCCAATCCCAACCCTAACAACAACAATATCACCCCTGAGATGCAGCAGATGATGACAGCTCAGACGCAACTGATGCAGATGATGACCACGTTCATACAGAATCAGAACAACAATAACAATAACAACAATAACAACAACAACAATCAGAATAACCCACCGGGTTTTGACATGCTTACCAGATTCTTAAGACTAAGTCCAGCAAAGTTCTCAGGAACTAATGATCCCATGGTGGACAATGATTGGCTAAGCTCAGTGAACAAGGACTTGTTAACTGTTGGCTGTATTGATGAAGAGAAAGTCAGGTTTGCAGCACATTTGTTGGAAGGACCAGTAGCTACTTGGTGGGATAACTTCCAGATCACCACTCCCATTGCGGATGTGACATGGGCTATCTTTGAAGATGGTTTCCGCATTGCTGACATCTCATCCGGAGTGATGAGTTTGAAGAAAAAGGAATTTCACAACTTGAACAGTGCCACCGCAGCGTGGCTGAATATATTGAGGAGTTCAACAATCTGGCGTGTTATGCACCGGATGAAGTTGACACTGATGCCAAGAGGAAGGAGAAGTTCCTTGAAGGATTTAACGATGAACTGAACCTGCAGTTAGCTGTGGCCTATGTCCCCACTTATCAATATCTATGTGACAAGGCTGCCATCTTGGAGAGCAAGATGAAACAAGTTGAAAGCATGAAGAGGAAGCACTCTGACAAGCACAGCTCGGGATCGTCTCACAAGCGTTCCCATTATGATGATAATGGGAATTATGGATCCCACAAGCATGGAAAGTACAACAAACACCACAACCACAACCGTCATCATGACAACAAGCATTACCGTAGCCATGACAATGACAAGTAGAAGAATCACAAGAGTGGGTACAAGAACCACCACAATGGAAGTGGAAGTGGTAGTGGAAGCCAGCATGTCAAGAAGGATCTTAGTCAGGTTGAATGTTTCAAGTGCAAGAAGGTGGGGCATTATGCAAATGAATGCCCAGAAAAGAAAGTTGAAGGACCCAACAAGCCCAACCCTTTCCAGAAGGGACAGGTGAACCACATCAATGTGGAAGAAATCTATGAGGAACCTGATGCTATTGCTGGTAAGTTCAAACTTAATTCTGTTCCAGCATTTGTTCTCTTTGATACTGGTGCATCTCATTCATTCATATCAAGAGCATTTGTTGAAATAAATGAACTACCGGTAGAAACTATTGGGTGTCCTATAAAAGTAAGTTCTCCTGGCGGAGAAATGATAGTGAACTCAGGATGTCATGATCTAGTCATAGAGTTTGGGAAGTATAAGTGTTGGGGATATGCTATATGGGTATCCTCATAGCATGTCTCTTATCCAACTAACCCGGGTGGCCCATAGTCGGTAGCATGTCCTATGGCCTGCTGGGCAGCCCAGTTAGGTGGATCCAGAAGGGAGGCCCATGCCGGATAAAGGAAGGCTACGGTGGAGTCACCAGCGTACCCGGAGCCTTGGAGTGCAAGATACACAAGACTAGTAATAGACGGTATAGAACTCTGTAACCTGTCCGGCTAGGACTTTTCCCTGTAACCCTAGGACCTGGCGACTATATAAGTCGGGCCTATGGGAGCCTTTAGGGCATCGTTTTTACACACACCTCGCACAACGAACCTAATCTCTGTAACTCGGCGTGTTGCCATTATAGTGATTTATAGGAGGAGTAGGATTCCGCCACCGTTGTGGGATTTGAACCTGGGTAAGCTGTGTTACCTCGTACCCGTCAACCGTCCGCCTTACCCCACGTCTCTAAACACGCACTGTGAGGACCCCTCCATGGCGTACTCGTCGACAATACCATGACAGTTGGCGCCCACCGTGGGGCCAGAGGCGCTTCAGGCTCTTCAGCGGGCGAGGACCAAGATCTTCGTGGGAATCGGCGAAACCGTGTCCATCGGTCGCGTTCTCTTCTCCGTCAATGTTCCGATCGTCCCCCCCCCCGACGAGTTCTGGATCCCGACGAAGAAGAACCTTACGCGGTGTTCGATCGTTCCTATCGGAGACATCCACCTCTTCATTGGCGAAACCGACTCGGGCACTAGTTCCCTGGGAGTCAGAGGAGCATCAAGACCCGCACGTACTGCATACGGGAAGGATATGTTCGCGAAAGGATCGATGTCGGATCTCTTCTTGGAGTTTGCCGGCAAAGATCGGAAAAATTCAAGACCCACCCAAACCGCCCCTGAGCAGGATATAAAGGTGGAAGATCACTGCAAATCCGCCGGCTTTGTCCGTGCGTCTGGACATCAGAGATCCAAGTTCGTCGGCGTGGTTACCATCTTTGATCTGGCGCGCTGCGTTCAGAGAGAGGGCGAAAACCCCCGCGATTACCTGGCCAGGTGGCTCCGTATACGAGACGATCTGGACCACTACCCCAATGATGATGCCATCAATTTGTGGAAGGACTGGACCATGGCACGCTTCTCTGACATTCTCTAAGACGGCAACAGGCGTCAGGATGCCTCACCTTCGAAGGCATGGTGAACACCGTCAACAACTACGCGGAGGCTAAAGCGGCAGCTCAGACAGCACTTGCGCTCATCGACGGAGCCCCTCCAATTCAGCCACCTCCACCACCGCCTTCGGCCGCCATCGTCGCAGCAGCACCACCACTTCCAGTCATTGTCGAGGCCGTTGCACCTCCACCGCCCGTCATCGAGGAAGTCCTGGCACCCTCCGACTCTGTCATTGACGCGCTTTATGCTGATTTCAGTGCAGATTCAGAGGAAATAGACTTCAGTCCAGAAGAGCTAGACTCCGCTATGCAGGAGATGGAGGAGGAGTACTCGTGCGACGAGCAAGCTAATAACACCGTCATGTCTCGAGGGGTGTTCGTCACCATCGGGACAGCGATGGACGAAGACCAGCCCGGGCAAGCTCCGCCTATGGCACTGGATAAGGGGAAGGGGCTGCTAATTGCTGACAACATTGATCGTGCAAAGGTCATGCCGCCTCCGCCTAACCCAGTGCAGTAGCCGCAGGAACTTGGCACCGGTCCGAGCAACAACAACACCGCGAACTTGCCGCCGCCAGCATCCATGTCGGCAACAACCCATGTTACTCCAGCTGATAGAGTAATGTACGGCAATCTCCTCGTTGAGCCTCTAACCATTGATCATATCCGGAACGTGACTCAGTTTGACGAGAAGCGCCAGCAGCTGCTGGAGGAGGCACAATCCATCGTGGAGAAGGCACTAAACTAGATCGAGATCTGGTCAACGCGCAGAAGTCCATAGAGAAAGCAAGAGCAATGGAGGCCGAGTACAAGACTCTGCTACAGTAGGAGAAGGCTAAGAAAGCTCCGACCCGCGTCATCAGTGATCCTGGTGTACGACGCAACCTAGGATGGGCTCCCTCGAAGCCGGCACAGGCCAAGCCATACATTGATAGTGAAGGCAAGCAGGTGATGCCCACCCCACTCCTTAACCTCGCGGTCGCCAAGACCCTTCTGGAGCAGGATAGATCGCCTGAGGCAGTAGAACAGGTCTATGACCTAGTGACCAAGGCGGTAAAGCAGCAGGAAAAGGCCACCTCTCAGAGGCTTGAGTCTGACCCAGCGCTCTGCCGATCTAGCCAGTACAAACCGCCAACGGACAGATCTCCTCAGGATGTCGGATCACGGACGGGTTCATCAGAACGAAGACGGAGGGATGCGCGCAACAGGAAGGATGCTATCCCCATATCCTCCGACCATGGAGAAAGAGCCCAACCTCGCCGCCCATCGCCACCGCCCCGATCCCCCCGACGTCAGGAAGATTACAAGGCTCACCATTGTACGGATATGCCCCCTCCAAAGCAGTGCGACATCGTCATCCGCGACAACACGACACAGACCCGTCATGATGGAGAGCGCCACCAGGGACATAAGAGAAGGTCACACCATGACCCTCCGCGTCCGGCAAGCAACCGTGACAGGCGTGGGGCGTCGCAGGAGGGTAACAGCAAGAAGGCTAACCCACCGCCACCTCTGCCTCCGTCAATGCCAAGCAGTCACCATGACGGAAGAGGCCCGTGTCGTTCACGCAACCCATCCCCTGTTGACAACAAGAAGAAGAACCCGAAGCCATACAATGCACGTTCACGGATCGATAAGATCCACGAGGCCCGGGAAGGACCATACCTGGGACCACGTTGCTTTGGACCTGCAATACGGTCCGCAACTTACCCCAAAGGTTTCCAGATTGACAAGACCATCAAGCCCTATGACGGCACCGCCAAGCCTGCCACATGGTTGCAGGACTACGTCAACGCGGTGGAGATTGCTGGATGCAACCCCAACGTCACCGTCAAGTACCTCCCGTTAATGTTGGAGGGTACGGCCCATCAATGGATCGACGACTTGCCGGAGAAATCTATCTACAACTGGTTGGACATGCAAGAAGCGTTCAGCAAAAACTTTGAGGGTACATACAAGCGTCCCTGCACTGTGGGCGATCTACAACGGCGCGTGCAAGAGAAAGACGAGACATCTCGCGCCTACCTCTCCCGCTGGCTGGACATGAAGAATTCCTGCGCAGGAGTGCACGCCCAGACCGCCATGGCCGCCTTCATCGATGGATTGGAAAGGGGCACGTTACTCCGACATAAGCTAAAGCGCTTGCAGGACAATCATCATCTTGACTTGAATCAGATGATTCAGTTAGCTAGTGAGTTCGCAGCTGCCGACGACGATGCTCGTGGCTCTTTGCCGGCAACGGCCATTCCAACCCAAGCTCAGAGGAATAGCAGTACAAAGCGGAAAACCTCTCCAGAAGAAAAGGAATCTAGCGACATGGTCGCCATGACTTTTACAGGACGAGGAGAAGGCGGACAACGTGGCCGAGGAAGGGGAGCAGGCCGTGGACAGCAACGAGGAGGTGAAACCAACTCGGCGCCGCTCCGCATCCCCCAAACGTACGAAGAGTACCGCGATATGCCATGCCTCGTACACCTCAATGTCAACGGCAAGGCCACCCATACCAATCGACACTGCAAGTTCGTCAACGACCTCAAGGAAGACCCGGAGTCCGGATACAAGCGAAGTCGGAAGAACAGACTGCGAGGCAAGGGCAAGGGGAAGAAGAAGGAGGAGGAGTCCAAGGATTCAAGTGACATGGACGAGGACGTTGACCCCAAGAACGCCGCCAAGAGCGACGACAAGGGCAAGAACCCCTTCGCAAAGAAGGCCCCAGTCTACCACACTTTCCTTGGCACCCCCACCGTACGACAATAGAAGACCTCTCTAAGGATCCTGATGGCCACTCTCCCCCAGTCCCCCAATACCTGCGCTGGTCGGAGGTCCCAATCACTTGGGAAAGGACGGACCACCCAGACCTTGTGCCCACGGAGAACCAATACGCCATGGTCATCAACCCATTGATTGATGGCGTGGAGTTCACCAAGTGCATGGTGGATAGTGGAAGCAGCATCAACATCATGTACCTGGATACACTACAGAAGATGAACTTGCCGGAGGAAAACCGGCGGACCAACACCGTGTTCCATGGCATAGTTCCTGGATGGGAGGCTCGGTCCCTTGGGTGCATTACACTTCAGGTAGCCTTTGGCAACATTAATAATTACCGCCAAGAGCGCATGACCTTTGAGGTGGTCCCCTTTAAGAGCGTGTACCACGTCATATTCAGTCGCGACATATTCCACACGTTCATGGCCAAGCCATGCTTCTTCTACAACAAACTCAAGATACCCGGACCAAACGGTGTCATCACCGTATCCGGAAGCTTTACTAAGGCAAGGGACTGCGAGATCAATGAAGCAGCCGTTGTAGAAGTTGTCCTCTACAGCGAAGAATTCAAGGAGATCCAGAGCAAGGTCAAAGACTCAGAGATGCCCGCGTCAAAGAAGCAGATCTTCGACTCCGCTCCTGCGTTCAAGGCCGTCATAGAGACCAAGCCGGTGGAACTTGTGGTAGGGGATGCCTCCAAGACCGTCCCCATTGGGACGAACCTGGATCCCAAATAGGAAAGCGCGCTCGTCGAGTTCCTCCGTGAGAATAGGGACATCTTTGCCTGGCAACCTGCCGACATGAAAGGTGTCCCTAGGGAACTTGCCGAGCACAGCTTAAACATAGATCCAAAATGTAAACCAGTGAAACAACCTCTACGACGCTTCGGAGATGAGCAGAGACACGCCATTGGCAAAGAGATAGCTAGGTTACTTAATGCTGAGTTTATCCGATAAGTCCTTCACACCCGATGGGTGGACAATCCTGTACTTGTCCCCAAAAAGGGAACCATTGAATTAAGAATGTGCGTTGATTACACCGGCTTGAACAAAGCATGTCCCAAAGATCCGTTTGCTTTGCCTCGCATTGACCAAGTCATTGACTCGACGGCTGGCTCAGAACTTTTGTGTTTTATCGATGCATACTCAGGATACCACCAGATCAAGATGAGGAAGTCGGACCAATTGGCATCTTCGCTCACTACTCCATACAACACGTTTTGCTATGTCACGATGCCCTTTGGGCTAAAAAATGCAGGTGCTACCTACCAGCGGACAATGCAACGTTGCCTTCACGACCAAATTGGTCGGAACGTTCACGCCTATGTGGACGATATCGCGGTGATGTCTAAAAAGTCAAATGAATTAATCTCCGACTTAAAAGAAACCTTTGATAACCTCTGGAAATACAACATGATGCTCAACCCTAAGAAGTGCGTCTTGAGGTTCCGGTAAACAATTGGGCTTCATCGTTTCCCAGCGCGGAATCGAGGTCAACCCGGAGAAAATCAAGGCCATCTTAAACATAAACCGTCCGACATGCCTAAAGGACATCCAATGACTAACAGGTTGTGTTGCAGCAGTTAGTCGGTTCATCAGCCGACTTGGAGAGAAGGCTCTGTCGCTGTACAAGTTGCCAAAGAAGGCGAACAAATTCACATGGACGGACGAGGCAGATGCAGCATTGAAGCAGCTCAAGGAGATTCTTTCCTCAGCGCCTATCCTTGCAGCACCCGAGCCTGGCGAGCCCCTGTTAATTTACAGGGCGGCAACCAACCAGGTTATTAGCATCGTCGTCGTGGCAGAGCGGAAGGAACCAGGCTATGAGCACGGATTTCAACGACCCGTTTACTATGTAAGCGAGGTCTTGACGGAGTCCAAGCAGCGTTACCCGCACTACCAAAAGATAGCTTATGGAGTATTCCTCGCTTCACGGAAGCTGGGGCATTACTTTTAGGAGCACCCAATCACAGTAGTGAGCAAGACTCCACTGTCTGACATTATCAACAACATCGACGCTACAGGAAGGGTCGCGAAGTGGGGCATTGAACTTGCCGCCTTCGAGATCACTACAAGAGACGCGACGCTATCAAGTCACAAGCCTTGGCGGATTTTATTGCAGACTGGACGGAGATGCCGGATGCCACTCCGTTGCCAGAACAAGAGTACTGGGTGATGCACTTTGATGGATCAAAGCTGCTCAACGGCTCGGGGGCTGGTGTATTGCTGTGGTCACCAAAAGGAGACAAGCTACACTACGTTCTGCAGATCCACTTCGAGGCTACAAACAACATGGCGGAGTATTAAGCACTCATTCACGGATTGCGTGTAGCCAAGGATATTGGCATCAAGCGCATAGTTTGCTGTGGAGATTCCGACTTGGTTGCCCAGCAGGTGGCTGGCACCTGGAATGCGCGGAACCCTATGATGGCGGCATATCGCGACGAAGTGGACGAGATAGCCAAGAGCTTCTTGGGCTACGAAGTCAAGTATGTGCCTAGGGAGAAAAATGAGGCGGCTGATCTATTGTCTAAACTTGGATCAGGGCACAAGAAAATTTCTCTAGGAGTTTTCCTAGAGCATCTATGAACACCATCCGTGAAGGGTGCCGACATCGACAACCCGGATAGAGCGGATTCTTTCGTCAACATGGTGACAAAGACCCCTCCGGCTTGGACAAAACCGTTCATGGAATATCTCGAACACAGAACTTTGCCCGACGACGAGGTCGAAAGACGGCAGATAGTACGATGAGCAAAGGGTTATACCATAATCAATGGTAAACTCTACAAAAGGAGCACTACTGGTGTATACCTAAAGTGTGTTTCCCAGCTAGAAGGTATGGAAATCCTACGCGAAATCCATCTCGGAGATTGCGGGCATCACGCCGCTTCTCGATCATTGGTCGCGAAATCCTTCCGGCAAGGATTCTACTGGCTGACCGCGAAGGCGGACGCCGACAAGCTGGTTGAAACATGCACCGGATGCCAGTATTATGCCCGACAACCACATGTCCCTGCTGAAGAATTGCGAACAATACCTATAACTTGGTCGTTTGCAGTCTGGGGGATAGACATGGTGGGACCGTTACAAACGGCACCGTGTGGATTTATGCATCTGCTTGTAGCAGTTGACAAATTCACTAAATGGATAGAAGCTAAACCTATTAGAAAGCTTGATGGGGCAACTGCCCTCAGGTTTGTCCGGGATCTAGTGGTGAGATTTGGTTTCCCACATAGCATCATCACCGACAATGGAAGCAACTTGTCACTCGGAGAAGTGGAGGCCTACTGCTGGGACAAAGGCATCCGACTTGACCTTGCATCTGTGGCACACCCACAATACAATGGTCAAGTTGAGCGAGCCAATGGATTAATTCTGCAGGGAATCAAGCCACGTCTTGAGGCACCGCTACATAGAGCAGCTGGAGCCTGGGCGAAAGAATTGTCGTCTGTGCTGTGGAGTTTACGAACTACACCTAACATATCCACCGGCTACACCCCTTACTTCATGGTATATGGAGCAGAAGCCATCCTACCTTCCGACATCCTCCACGATGCACCAAGAGTTGTCGCCTACGACGAAGATGACGCTGAAGAATCCAGACGCCTTGATGTGGACCTTCTCGAGGAGGAGCGCGTTTTGGCATGCCAAAGATCCGCCATCTACCAGCAGAAGCTACGCAGCTACCATAGTCGCCGCGTCTGGCATCGCTCGTTTAAAGAGGGGGATTTAGTGCTCCAACTTAAGCAGAAGAAGTCACACAAACTATCCCCGCCATGGGAAGGACCGTTCATCATAAGCAAGGAGCTGCTCAATGGGTCTTACTACCTTGTCGACAATCGTGAGCTCAAGGATAGAACCAGCGAGGATCATAAGCGTAAGCGACGTGACCCGGATGATGACTACCCGGAGCTTGATCGGCCATGGAACATAACACAGCTACGTCCTTTATACACTTAGCATTTTTATCTAATCATGTACCTCTTATATGATCAATGAAATAAAGCTCTTTGGTTCACTCATATTGCTGAGTCTTTTACCTCCTTTAGTGTTCATTTTTGGATCATATAAACCTTTATGCACAAGCTTTGTGATTGCACTTGTGAAAATTCCGCCTACGGGCGTTAGCTTAAGTTTTCTGGTCTACACGTTCTTTGTTGTTTTTATGTGGATTCTGGAGTAGTGACTTTTGGCACTTATTGTCGGCGATTTTGTGCTCAGGTTATAGACGGTGCCATTGGGCATCATCACCTAAACACATGGTTCCGACAACGAGTCTTCTGACTCACGAAAAGTCAAGCATAAAAACCAAAGTAATGGATAAGCCATCACTTGCTTAAAAAATATATACATACTGGGCATTAATTCTTAAGTAGCAGGATATGACAACCACTGTTTTCCGCCTTCAGATTACATCACCAAGTTTTTTCAATGCACACTCCAGAGGTGAAACAAGAATTAAAAAGTGTTTTTTCACTACTTGGGTGCAGGGGACTTGGAGGCCGCATCATCACCAGCCGGAGATTCACCCTCAGCGTCACCACTGTGAGGAGGCTCGGAGGATTCAGGGTTGGCATTGTCAATGAAGTTCCTGGGCACGAAGATGTCGACATCCACCAACTCGGCAACCCTGGTGTCATAGCCCGCGAGTGATGACAGGATGGCTTCGTGATCGATCTCCTTGCCGTCATCATCCACGTCGAGGATACCAGATGTCACCGTGTCGATGTCGGAACCTTCATAGTGCGCCTTCACCATGGACAACTCCATCCTAGCGCCAGCCCGTGCACATGAAGCTTTCCAGCTTGCGACACGCTCGGGGGCTCGGCGCAGAATCTCCGAGTACTTCACCACGGAGTCGGAGGCCTTGATATAAATTTGGAGGGGCTTGGCAATCTCCTTGGCTTGGGAGATGGCGGTGTTGATGAAGTTGCCGGCAAGAATCATGCATTCTTTGTCCGAAGGAGGCGAGCGGGTTAAACCCATGGGCACTGAAAATTCCGACAACGATTGCATGAGTTCAAAAATTCTATGTATCCAGACTACATAGCTACAAGGCGGAGGACACTTACTAAAGATGTTGGCCTTAGCCTGCCATACGACGTCCGCCAAAGATTCCTTCTCTTGTTGGAGGAGCTTAAACGCCTCGCTATGGTGAAGGTTTTGCTCATCGGCAACTTGCTTATGATCCTTTAGGATCGCAAGCTCCTCCTTCAAGCGATTGATCTCAGCGAAGGCGGATTCCTGCAGGGATTTCATGGAATCCTCGTGCATCTTCAGCATTTCTTCCCTCTCCTTCTTAAGGATCTTGTTCTCGCTGTCCAGCTGTTGGATGTGCTTGGACTGCTCGACAATATCCTTGGCCTTGGCGACATGCTCTGCAAGTCGGAGAAAACAAAGTACATAGTGAGTACCCGAAGAAGGAAGGCACAAAAGTAAGACGGAAATGCGCAAAAAATAAAACAGACTCTTGTTTTTGATGATCTGTTCCTTCAAGATGGCGGTTTTACCCTTTTTAGCTTCAAGGTCTGCGCACATCTTCTGGTACTTGTCATTGGCCATGCCTCTCTGATCATTCTCGTTCTGTGGAAGCAAATACAAAGTTAATTCGTTGTTTAGTCTTCTTGGAGCTTCTAGTCGGAAATTTTCCACTTAGATGCTCGGGGGCTACAGCGAGAGATTTTAACTTAGCAATATGCTTAGCTTTTCTTGAAGCATCTAGTCGGAGCTAATTCAGTTCTCAACTAGAAGCTTGGGGGCTACAATATAAAGTTTTTACTCGGAAAATGCTTAGCTTTTCTTTAAGCATCTAGTCGGAACTAATTCAGTTACAACTAGAGGCTTGGGGGCTACATCACTTAAAATTATGAACACTGTGTATGCTACTCTTAAAGCATCTAGTCGGAATAATTCATTCCATCTAAACGCTTGGGGGCTGCAGTGAGAGTTTTTCTAACTTAGTCACTCTTAGAGCATATAGATGCAAAACCAATGGTTTTACGTCTACATGCTCGGGGGCTACAGTGGGATACTCATATGAAATGCAAAAGGTAAAGTAAAACTTACAAGTGCGATGATCTTGAGGTTTGTAGCACTCTCGGCCAACAGCTTGCCAAAGGAAACGCTGTTGCATCGCAAGATGTCTGCTTGATGGAGTAGCTCCTCAAGACCACACGTCGGAGATGACGACACTCCTCCAGGAACCATAGTTGTGCTACCCGACGTAAGCACCGGGAAAATAATCTTCGGCAATTTGAAGGGTTTCTGGGCAGTAGAGGCGCCGCCTTCGGCAGAAGTACCAGCACCTGTGGCATCCCGCAAAACCACTACTAGAAAATCGCGTTGAATTTGTGCATTGCATCGTCATCACCATGCATTGTTTGCTAAAACTATTTTCGCAACGCCCGTGTTGTTTTCCAAACGCCCCCTCTTAATTCAAACACGCAAAACCGGTCTCCGTATTATTTTTGTTTGAAGGCTATCGGTCTGCAAAAGGTGCTTTCAAATTAAATAAAAATATTTATTATTTTCGCGGGGGCAGTCGAACGGGCCGTATCGACCCGAACGACCACCCCCATATTTCAGATCGGCCCACCCCTTATTCCTACAGCTACCTAAAACCCTACCCCAACCCAGCCTCCACATCACCCTGGCCACTCCCCTTGCGCCACCTCACCCTCTCCTCTCCTCCCACCCAACCAGATCGCTCCACCTCACCCCTCCTCTCTCACCCCACTCCTTTCTCTCCCCACCACTCAAACCCACACAGCACCCACGCACCAACCGCACGCACCCAGGCCCCCCCTCTCCCCTGACGCGCCCCTGGCCCCACCTGGTCCCACCACCCGTCCCCATGCGCCCTGCCTCTCCCTGTGCATCTTCCCCGCAACGTCTCCCCCTCCCGCAGACGCGCACGCAACCAACCTCAACCCCACCCCGCCGCCGGTGCTCCCCTCGCCGCACCTTCGCCCGCACTCGCCGCCCCGCTCCTCACCTCCGTCGTTCCGGCGCCCCCACGCCCAGCAGCCTCGCCGCCCCACGGACGCCAAGACCACCGCTCGCGCCTCTGGGCAGCCGCCGCCGGCCTCCTCGCCGCCGCGCCGAGCCGCCACCGCCTCGCTCGCTCCCGCCTCCGCCGCCTCCGCCGGCGCGCCGCTGAGTCCCCACGCGGACCCCGCCGAGCCTCCGCCGTTCCTCGTCGGTGCACGCCCCGCCGACGCCCGGCGCCGCCGCTGCCAGCCGGAGGAGGTTCTCGCCCGCCCTGACGCCAGCCCTTCCCCGCCGGTCCCTGGTCCTCTCCGGCGCAGCTGCCGCTCCAGCGCCGCCCGCCCGAGCGAGCTCCGAGCCCGCCACACCAACTCCGGCGTCCCGCCGCCGGCCTCTACCACCCGCTCCGGCCAGCCTCGCTCCGCCGGCGCCAGGCTCGCCTCCGCCACCGCAGGCCTCGCCATGAACCACCTGCGCGCCGCCGTCGCGGGGCCCGACGTCCTGCACCTCGCCGCCAAGGTCCCTGTCGCCCTGCGGTCGCCAGCATCTGAGACCGCCAAGCCACGCCGTTCCGCCCAGCGTCCGCGTGTGTCGCCTCCTGCAGCTATGTGTTTGTCCTGGTGTACCTGTTGTCCTAAGTTGGGTTCATGTGTGGTGCAACACCGCACGTTCCCCATCACCAAGATCTTCTCCGTAAGCGTGTACCGATGCCTGCAACCGATGTTAGAGATGGAGCACCAAGATCTTCTTCCCGGATCTTCAAGGTCATTGCGCCTGGAACCGATACCCAAACCCGAAGTCCGTCAAGATCTACCGACGCCGGAAACCCCGACGCCAAGACCGACCCCGAAGTCCGAGAACGACCTCGCCGAACCCTGAACCCTGAGACCGGACCCCGAACCCCGGAACCCCAAGTTCGTCGAGACCCTAATGTGTGAACCTCTTCCCGAAACCCTATTTTATAACAGAATATAACCCTGTCGCATATTAAATTGTCATTCATCTTGCATGCATCTTGTCATGTGGTTTGGGGGCCTTATGCCGATTCACCTCATAATTAAATATGGGGCCCATATGCGGGCAAATCTAGTCACATATTGGCCTCATTTAAATTTGTGTAGCGAACCGGTGATATATTCTTGCCTTGTTAAACAACATATAAATTGCGGGGTAGTTAAACAACTTGAACCATCTAATTAATTGACGGGACCCCGGTTCCGCTTAATATGACCTAATTGCATCACACCGTTGCCATGCCATGCATCCTACATGCATCATGCCGATCTTCTGCCGTGAATTAAATATTGCATCCGGTGTTTCTTCTAGAGTTTTGTTTCTTCGCGGATGAGGCCGTTGAGTTGATGTGAGCTCCGCCCCGATCTTCGGTTGAACCCTTCGACAATGTTTTCAATGAGCATCTCCCCTTTCTACCTATCTTACTTTTATAGTATTTATTCCTCCTCTGATCTATTGCTATCTGTGTTGCGATGCTTTAGTTCTGCACTGTGATATACCGTGCATCCCTATATTGCCTTGGACACATCCTATTACCTGTTGTTTGGTAGATAGTTGGACTTGCGCGTCGTAGTCGCTTGCTCAAGTGTTGTTGCGTGTCGTCCAGTGCCACAGTTGTTGATGTATTGCCGCATGTTGATGTTGGAGATGATCATAGTTTTACTTATCGTTCACTTTAATTCCTCTTTAACAACTAAAATTGAAATAAGCAGAGGCATCGGTGGGTGATAGATAATATTTGGTTTCCGAACGCCCACTTGTGTCCCGTAAGACCCCGAGTACTTGATACCTGTTCCTTGATTTATCGTGCTATCCACATCCGGGAGGTATATGGGACCCCCCTGAGCCAGAGCTTGATTCAGTCTTATTTCTTGGGGCCACAAACTAGTTTGAGGTTTTATTTACGATCCTGTACTTATGCCATGCTACTTTCCGTATTTAAATTGTGCGACAGATAGCACACTGTACTGTTTAGGATCGGGACACGATTCCGCGGTGTCGACAAGCTCAGTTTTGGGTTCCCAGTCGTTCACAGCCGTCCACCCAAACCTTGGGTCCGTCTCGGAGCTAGCTTACTTCGTTGCGGGTGTACTTCAAGGGGTGGCCCCCTGAAATATTTCTGAATCCTGTGATTGTTCAGTCGTGAAAGCCTCGTTGGGTTTTGAGTTGGTTTTTCCGAGGTTGATCGAGCGTGTGTTGCTATTGGTGCACCCCGACCGGGTAAAACTTTCTGAAAGCCGTGTCCGCGGATATGGACGACTTGGAGCACAGTATCTCGATCATAGACAAGCATAACTAAAGTTTATTGCTATAAATTTGACTTTATAATGACTAGTAATCAGCTTCACTATAACGGAATGGCTAATTAATACTGCCCACAACTGCTTGATTGGAGTGTCGCTTGCGACCATTGTACCTGACTAGTAAGTTTTGCAACTACAACGGAATGGCTGAATAAAAGTACCAACAACTGCTGGGTTTTGGGATTAAATCATGCTACCTGTATCTGAGTAGTAATTGCTGCAACTATAACGGAATGGTTAACTAAAAGTGCCCACTGCTTACTTTATCAGGATGAATATCTAAACCTGACTAGTAAAGTGTCACAACTATAACTGATTAAGTAAAACTGCCAACTGTGTGAGTTCCTCGGTTGACTTCCTCGTTTGGTCTCGAGGGGGAAACGCCAGGATGGGTTTGTTTGATGATAGAATCAGGTTGGTTCCGAATAGGTCCTTCTTATCCCTCTCTGTTTGACGCTAGTGTGTCGAGTCTCTATAGGTTGTTTAGTGCATGCTGCCGCTGCCGCTTCAGTCCACCATACCTATGTAGGCGAGGACCGCCGAATTCTAGCCTCGCTGTCTTGGCCTCGATCTTGGCTCCTCTTTTTCCTTTGCCCTTTGCCGGCACCCCTTTTGTTTAAGCAGGTTTGAGATCGACGTCGTTAGCAGGGTTACCCTTCCGGCTTGGCCTGGGCAGGGTTATGGACGCCATTGGTTATTCTCCAGGGCTCTTAGCCCCATTTGCATCTTGTCCGTAGCTGGACGCTCTATCGTTTTCAAGGTGATTTGGATCTTTGTATAATATACCTGTATTCTTGACTCATTGAGTCGCCCCTGTATATATATATCTGCCATGGGTCCCATCGAGGACTGTTGTGTAATGTTATTATGCTTTCCACCGCACGAAAGTGCTGGTGGGCACCTTTGAATCGTTTCTATGCGGGTTTGGCGAATTTTGCTCAAACTTGCATAGGTCCGATTCTGAGGGTGTTACAGAGTGGTATCAGAGCTCAGCAGTTGTGATACCCCACAAGTCCAGCCTGTAGGATAACCTAGCTAACGGCCGAAGTAGAGTGTCAAAAATATTTTTGCAAAATCGGTTGGATAGTTCTGATTAGGTCTGATTTTACTCCTTACCCCTCTGCTATTCTCCTCTTATCTCTACGTGTTTTGAATCCGCTCTCGTCTCTTTCTTCGAGTCCAGGAATTCTCGTGGTTGGGTTTCCGTCGTACCTTCAGGGTTGCGCTTCCTTCTTTGATAACGGTGTGCTACCATCCGGTGTTCAAGCTGCCTGAGTAATCCGTCTACGGTGTTACCATTCTTTGTTCCTTGCTTGTGCCTTCCGGTGTTTTCCGACGCGACGACATCCTCTACGCCAGATCCGATGCAGAGTCTGCATCACCCCTTTGTTTCCGAACCTCGCTTGTCGAGATCTTCAGTCTAATTCCGCGAGTTGGTTGCATAATCCGCCTATTTGTGTGCAGAGTAATGGTTCGAGTGCGGGATGGAGTAGCTACCATACCACTACTCTTATCATTCGCTCTTGTACATCGAATCAGTGGATCCAGCAGTTTTACTCCGTCCACGGAAGTTAGGGGTGGCTTTATTTGTTGATACCTCTACCTTTGACTTGTTGCTCCCGGAGTGTTCTCTCGACGATCAGGGACAACGACCCTTTGTCGGTGGTGTCGCCGATTTCAAGATGGAGGATGAACCATTGTTAGTGGTGTCGCGAGGATATACACGATGCGAGAAGACGCAGACCGCCGGCCTTCCTTCCGGTACCATGAGGCGGATCTCGAGGGCGAGATCCCTTGTTAGTGGTGTCGAATTGTGGCATCCCGCAAAACCACTACTAGAAAATCGCGTTGAATTTGTGCATTGCATCGTCATCACCATGCATTGTTTGCTAAAACTATTTTCGCAACGCCCGTTGTTGTTTCAACGCCTCTTAATTCAAACACAAACCCGGTCTCCGGATTATTTTGTTTGAAGGCTATCGGTGCAAAAGGTGCTTTCAAATTAAATAAAAATATTTATTATTTTTCAGGCCGAACGGGTCAGACGTGTCGACCGACGACCACCCCATATTTCAGATCGGCCCACCCCTTATTCCTACAGCTACCTAAAACCCTACCCCAACCCAGCCTCCACATCACCCTCTCCTCTCCTCCCACCCAACCAGATCGCTCCACTTCACCCCTCCTCCCTCACCCCACTCCTTTCTCTCCCCACCACTCAAACCCACACAGCACCCACGCACCAACCGCACGCACCCAGACCCCCTCTCCCCTGACGCGCCCCTGGCCCCACCTGGTCCCACCACCCGTCCCCATGCGCCCTGCCTCTCCCTGTGCATCTTCCCCGCAGCGTCTCCCCCTCCCGCAGACGCGCACACAACCAACCTCAACCCCACCTCACGCCGTGCTCCCTCCGACCTTCGCCCCAGACCCCGCCCCGCCCTCACCTCCGCTGCCGCCGGCCCTTCCACGCCCAAGCAGCCTCGCCATGGACGCCGACGACCACGCCGCGACTCTGCCGCAGCGGGCCGCCTCCACCAGGCAGCGGCCTCCGCTGCCGCAGCGGCCGCCACCGCCACTGCCTCGCTCCCGCGCCGCCTCCGCCGCCTCCGCGCGCCGCCCAGTCCCCACTCGGACCCCGCCTCGAGCCTCCGCCGTTCCCCTCGCCGGTGCACGCCCCGCCGCCCAGCCGCTCTGCAGCCGCCCGCCGCCCGCCGGAGGAGGTTCACTCCGCCTCGCTGACGCCCAGCCCTTCCCCGCCGGTCTCTGGTCCTCCGCGCAGCGCCGCGCTGCGCCCGCCCGCCCAGCGAAGCTCGCCAGCCCCGCCACACCAACTCGGCGTCCCCGCCGCCTCCACCACCCGCTCCGGCCAGCCTCGCTCCGCTGGCGCCCGAGCCTGCCGCCACCGCAGGCTCGCCATGAACCACCTGCGCGCATGGGCCGTCGAGCGGCGTCTGCACCTCGCCGCCAAGGTCCCTGCCGCTCAAGGGTCGCCAAGATCTGAGACCGCCACGCCCGTTCCGCCCGCGTCCGCGTGTGTCGCCTCCTGCAGCTATGTGTTTGTCTGGTGTACTGTTGTCCTAAGTTGGGTTCATGTGGTGCAACACCGCACGTTCCCCATCACCAAGATCTTCTCCGTGGCGTGTACCGATGCTCGCAACCGATGTTAGAGATGGAGCACCAAGATCTTCTTCCGGATCTTCAAGGTCATTGCGCTGAACCGATACC
Organism: Avena longiglumis; assembly: GCA_030063025.1. Taxonomy (NCBI): domain Eukaryota; kingdom Viridiplantae; phylum Streptophyta; class Magnoliopsida; order Poales; family Poaceae; genus Avena; species Avena longiglumis. The sequence continues at coordinate 362,130,080 of CP125976.1, forward strand.
CAAACCAAGTCCGTCAAGATCTACCGACGCCGGAAACCCCGACGCCAAGACCGACCCCGAAGTCCGAGAACGACCTCGCCGAACCCTGAACCCTGAGACCGGACCCCGAACCCCGGAACCCCAAGTTCGTCGAGACCCTAATGTGTGAACCTCTTCCTGAAACCCTATTTTATAACAGAATATAACCCTGTCGCATATTAAATTGTCATTCATCTTGCATGCATCTTGTCATGTGGTTTGGGGGCCTTATGCCGATTCACCTCATAATTAAATATGGGGCCCATATGCGGGCAAATCTACTCACATATTGGCCTCATTTAAATTTGTGTAGCGAACCGGTGATATATTCTTCCCTTGTTAAACAACATCTAAATTGCGGGGTAGTTAAACAACTTGAACCATCTAATTAATTGTCGGGACCCCGGTTCCGCTTAATATGACCTAATTGCATCACACTGTTGCCATGCCATGCATCCTACATGCATCATGCCGATCTTCTGCCGTGAATTAAATATTGCATCCGGTGTTTCTTCTAGAGTTTTGTTTCTTCGCGGATAAGGCCGTTGAGTTGATGTGAGCTCCGCCCCGATCTTCGGTTGAACCCTTCGACAATGTTTTCAGGCAAGCATCTCCCCCTTTCTACCTATCTTACTTTTATAGTATTTATTCCCTCCTGTTGATCTATTGCTATCTGTGTTGCGATGCTTTAGTTCCGTACTGATATACCGTGCATCCCTATATTGCCTTGGACACATCCTATTACCTGTTGTTTGGTAGATAGTTGGACTTATGCGTAGTCGCTTGCTCAAGTCTGCTATGTGTCGTCAAGTGCCACAGTTGTTGATGTATTGCCGCATGTTGATGTTGGAGATGATCATAGTTTTACTTATCGTTCACTTTAATTCCTGTTTAACAACTAAAATTGAAATAAGCAGAGGCATCGGTGGGTGATAGATAATATTTGGTTTCCGAACGCCCACTTGTGTCCCGTAAGACCCCGAGTACTTGATACCTGTTCCTTGATTTATCGCGCTATCCACATCCGGGAGGTATATGGGACCCCCCTGAGCCAGAGCTTGATTCAGTCTTATTTCTTGGGGCCACAAACTAGTTTGAGGTTTTATTTACGATCCTGTACTTATGCCATGCTACTTTCCGTATTTAAATTGTGCGACAGATAGCACACTGTACTGTTTAGGATCGGGACACGATTCCGCGGTGTCGACAAGCTCAGTTTTGGGTTCCCTGCTCGTGACCGTCCACCCAAACCTTGGGTCCGTCTCGAGCTAGCTTACTTGCTATGGTGTACTTCAAGGTGGCCCCTGAAATATTTCTGAATCCTGTGATTGTTCAGTGAAAGCCTCGTTGGGTTTTGAGTTGGTTTTTCCGAGGTTGATCGGCGTGTTGCTATTGGTGCACCCTGCCGGTAAAACTTTACGAGAGCCGTGTCCGGATATGGACGACTTGGAGCACGATCTCGATCATAGACAAGCATAACTAAAGTTTATTGCTATAAATTTGACTTTATAATGACTAGTAATCAGCTTCACTATAACGGAATGGCTAATTAATACGCCCACAACTGCTTGATTGGAGTGTCGCTTGACCATTGTACTGACTAGTAAGTTTTGCAACTACAACGGAATGGCTGAATAAAAGTACCAACAAGCTTTGGGTTTTGGGATTAAATCATGCTACCGTATGTCGAGTAGTAATTGCTGCAACTATAACGGAATGGTTAACTAAAAGTGCCCATCGCTTACTTTATCGGATGAATATCTAAACACGACTAGTAAAGTGTCACAACTATAATCGATTAAGTAAAGCGCCAACTGTGTGAGTTCCTCGGTTGACTTCCTCGTTTGGTCTCGAGGGGAAACGCCAGATGGGTTTGTTTGATGATAGAATCAGGTTGGTTCGAATAGGTCCTTCTTATCCCTCTGCTTTGACGCTAGTGTCGAGTCTCTATAGGTTGTTTAGTGCATGCTGCCGCTTGATCCACCATACCTATGTGGCGAGGACCGCCAATTCTAGCCTCGGTGTCTTGGCCTCAAGATCGACGCTCCTCTTTTTCCTTTGCCCTTTGGCACCCTTTGTTTAAGCAGGTTTGAGATCGGCGTTAGGGTGGTTACCCTTCCGGCTTGCCCCGGCAGGGTTATGGACGCCATTGGTTATTCTCCGTGGCTCTTAGCCCCATTTGCATCTTGTCCGTAGCTGGACGCCTATCGTTTTCAAGGTGATTTGGATCTTTGTATAATATACTGTATTCTTGACTCATTGAGTCGCCTGTATATATATCTGCTCATGGGTCCCATCGAGGACTGTTGTGTAATGTTATTACTTCGTTTTCCACCCGCACGAAAGTGCCTGGTGGGCACCTTTGAATCGTTTCTATGCGGGTTTGGCGAATTTTGCTCAAACTTGCATAGGTCCGATTCTGAGGGTGTTACAGAGTGGTATCAGAGCTCAGCAGTTGTGATACCCCACAAGTCCAGCCTGTAGGATAACCTAGCTAACGGCCGAAGTAGAGTGTCAAAAATATTTTTGCAAAATCGGTTGGATAGTTCTGATTAGGTCTGATTTTACTCCTTACCCCTCTGCTATTCTCCTCTTATCTCTACGTGTTTTGAATCCGCTCTCGTCTCTTTCTTCGAGTCCAGGAATTCTCGTGGTTGGGTTTCCGTCGTACCTTCAGGGTTGCGCTTCCTTCTTTGATAACGGTGTGCTACCATCCGGTGTTCAAGCTGCCTGAGTAATCCGTCTACGGTGTTACCATTCTTTGTTCCTTGCTTGTGCCTTCCGGTGTTTTCCGACGCGACGACATCCTCTACGCCAGATCCGATGCAGGGTCTGCATCACCCCTTTGTTTCCGAACCTCGCTTGTCGAGATCTTCAGTCTAATTCCGCGAGTTGGTTGCATAATCCGCCTATTTGTGTGCAGAGTAATGGTTCGAGTGCGGGATGGAGTAGCTACCATACCACTACTCTTATCATTCGCTCTTGTACATCGAATCAGTGGATCCAGCAGTTTTACTCCGTCCACGGAAGTTAGGGGTGGCTTTATTTGTTGATACCTCTACCTTCGACTTGTTGCTCCCGGAGTGTTCTCTCGACGATCAGGGACAACGACCCTTTGTCGGTGGTGTCGCCGATTTCAAGATGGAGGATGAACCATTGTTAGTGGTGTCGCGAGGATCTACACGATGCGAGAAGACGCAGACCGCCGCCCTTCCTTCCGGTACCATGAGGCGGATCTCGAGGGCGAGATCCCTTGTTAGTGGTGTCGAATTGTGGCATCCCGCAAAACCACTACTAGAAAATCGCGTTGAATTTGTGCATTGCATCGTCATCACCATGCATTGTTTGCTAAAACTATTTTCGCAACGCCCGTGTTGTTTTCCAAACGCCCCCTCTTAATTCAAACACGCAAACCCGGTCTCCGGATTATTTTTGTTTGAAGGCTATCGGTCTGCAAAAGGTGCTTTCAAATTAAATAAAAATATTTATTATTTTCGCGGGGGCAGTCGAACGGGCCGTATCGACCCGAACGACCACCCCCATATTTCAGATCGGCCCACCCCTTATTCCTACAGCTACCTAAAACCCTACCCCAACCCAGCCTCCACATCACCCTCTCCTCTCCTCCCACCCAACCAGATCGCTCCACCTCACCCCTCCTCTCTCACCCCACTCCTTTCTCTCCCCACCACTCAAACCCACACAGCACCCACGCACCAACCGCACGCACCCAGGCCACCCCCTCTCCCCTGACGCGCCCCTGGCCCCACCTGGTCCCACCACCCATCCCCATGCGCCCTGCCTCTCCCTGTGCATCTTCCCCGCAACGTCTCCCCCTCCCGCAGACGCGCACGCAACCAACCTCAACCCCACCCCGCTGTGCTCCTCGCAAGACCTTCGCCGCACCGCCCGGCCCGCTCCCTCACCTCGCTGTTCAGCGGCCGCCCCACGCCCAAGCAGCCTCGCCGCGCCGCAGCGACCACCAAGGCGCCGCAGCGCCGCTGCCGCCGCCCTCAGCTGGCCGCCTCCGCCGCCTCGCCTGGCCGCGGCCGAGCCGCCACCGCCCACCTGCGCCTCCCCGCTCCCGCGCCGCCTCCGCCTCCGGGCGCGCCTTTGAGTCCCCCTCGCCGGACCCGCCTCGAGCCTCCGCCGCCGTTCCCCCTCGCCGGTGCACGTCCCGCCGCCCCCGACACCGCTCTGCAGCCGCCTGCCCCGCCGCCAGCGGCCGGAGGAGGTTCTGCTCCGCCCTCGCGGCAGCCCCTTCCCCGCCGGTCTACGGTCCTCTCCGCGCAGCGCCTTTCGTCGCCAGCCGCTCAGCGCGCCGCCCAGGCCGAGCTCGCCGAGCCCGCCGCCACCAACTCCGGCGTCCCGCCCGGGCTCCACCACCCGCTCCGCCAGCCTCTCCGGGCGCCAGGCTCGCCTCCGCCACCGCAGGCCTCGCCATGAACCACCTGCGCGCCGGGCCCGACGTCCTGCACCTCGCCGCCAAGGTCCCAGCCGCCTATGGTCGCCAAGATCTCGAGACCGCCAAGCCACGCCGCCCGCCGCGTGTGTCGCCTCCTGCAGCTATGTGTTTGTCTGGTGTACTGTTGTCCTAAGTTGGGTTCATGTGGTGCAACACCGCACGTTCCCCATCACCAAGATCTTCTCCGTGGCGTGTCGATGCTGCAACCGATGTTAGAGATGGAGCACCAAGATCTTCTTCCGGATCTTCAAGGTCATTGCGCTGGAACCGATACCCAAACCAAGTCCGTCAAGATCTACTGACGCCGAAACCGACGCCAAGACCGACCCGAAGTCCGAGAAACGACCTCCGAACGAACCACGAGACCGGACCCCGAACCCCGGAACCCCAAGTTCGTCGAGACCCTAATGTGTGAACCTCTTCCTGAAACCCTATTTTATAACAGAATATAACCCTGTCGCATATTAAATTGTCATTCATCTTGCATGCATCTTGTCATGTGGTTTGGGGGCCTTATGCCGATTCACCTCATAATTAAATATGGGGCCCATATGCGGGCAAATCTACTCACATATTGGCCTCATTTAAATTTGTGTAGCGAACCGGTGATATATTCTTCCCTTGTTAAACAACATCTAAATTGCGGGGTAGTTAAACAACTTGAACCATCTAATTAATTGTCGGGACCCCGGTTCCGCTTAATATGACCTAATTGCATCACACTGTTGCCATGCCATGCATCCTACATGCATCATGCCGATCTTCTGCCGTGAATTAAATATTGCATCCGGTGTTTCTTCTAGAGTTTTGTTTCTTCGCGGATAAGGCCGTTGAGTTGATGTGAGCTCGCCCGATCTTGGTTGAACCTTCGACAATGTTTTCAGGCAAGCATCTCCCTTTCTACCTATCTTACTTTTATAGTATTTATTCCTCCCTGTTGATCTATTGCTATCTGTTGCGATGCTTTAGTTCCGTACTGTGATATACCGTGCATCCCTATATTGCCTTGGACACATCCTATTACATGTTGTTTGGTAGATAGTTGGACTTGCGCCGTAGTCGCTTGCTCAAGTCTTTATGCGTGTCGTCCAGTGCCACAGTTGTTGATGTATTGCCGCATGTTGATGTTGGAGATGATCATAGTTTTACTTATCGTTCACTTTAATTCCTGTTTAACAACTAAAATTGAAATAAGCAGAGGCATCGGTGGGTGATAGATAATATTTGGTTTCCGAACGCCCACTTGTGTCCCGTAAGACCCCGAGTACTTGATACCTGTTCCTTGATTTATCGTGCTATCCACATCCGGGAGGTATATGGGACCCCCCTGAGCCAGAGCTTGATTCAGTCTTATTTCTTGGGGCCACAAACTAGTTTGAGGTTTTATTTACGATCCTGTACTTATGCCATGCTACTTTCCGTATTTAAATTGTGCGACAGATAGCACACTGTACTGTTTAGGATCGGGACACGATTCCGCGGTGTCGACAAGCTCAGTTTTGGGTTCCCAGTCGTTCACAGCCGTCCACCCAAACCTTGGGTCCGTCTCGGAGCTAGCTTACGTGCTATGGTGTACTTCAAGGGTGGCCTGAAATATTTCTGAATCCTGTGATTGTTCAATCGTGAAAGCCTCGTTGGGTTTTGAGTTGGTTTTTCCGAGGTTGATCGGCGTGTGTTGCTATTGGTGCACCCGGCCGGTAAAACTTTCTCGAGAGCCGTGTCCATGGATATGGACGACTTGGAGCACGATCTCGATCATAGACAAGCATAACTAAAGTTTATTGCTATAAATTTGACTTTATAATGACTAGTAATCAGCTTCACTATAACGGAATGGCTAATTAATACGCCCACAACTGCTTGATTGGAGTGTCGCTTGCGACCATTGTACTGACTAGTAAGTTTTGCAACTTCAACGGAATGGCTGAATAAAAGTACCAACAACTGCTGGGTTTTGGGATTAAATCATGCTACCTGTATCTGAGTAGTAATTGCTGCAACTATAACGGAATGGTTAACTAAAAGTGCCCACTGCTTACTTTATCAGGATGAATATCTAAACCTGACTAGTAAAGTGTCACAACTATAACTGATTAAGTAAAACTGCCAACTGTGTGAGTTCCTCGGTTGACTTCCTCGTTTGGTCTCGAGGGGGAAACGCCAGGATGGGTTTGTTTGATGATAGAATCAGGTTGGTTCCGAATAGGTCCTTCTTATCCCTCTCTGTTTGACGCTAGTGTGTCGAGTCTCTATAGGTTGTTTAGTGCATGCTGCCGCTGCCGCTTCAGTCCACCATACCTATGTAGGCGAGGACCGCCGAATTCTAGCCTCGCCGTGTACTGGCCTCAGTACTGACGCTCCTCTTTTTCCTTTGCCCTTTGCCGGCACCCCTTTTGTTTAAGCAGGTTTGAGATCGACGTCGTTAGCAGGGTTACCCTTCCGGCTTGGCCTGGGCAGGGTTATGGACGCCATTGGTTATTCTCCAGGGCTCTTAGCCCCATTTGCATCTTGTCCGTAGCTGGACGCTCTATCGTTTTCAAGGTGATTTGGATCTTTGTATAATATACCTGTATTCTTGACTCATTGAGTCGCCCCTGTATATATATATCTGTTCTGTGGGTCCCATCGAGGACTGTTGTGTAATGTTATTACTTCGTTTTCCACCCGCACGAAAGTGCCTGGTGGGCACCTTTGAATCGTTTCTATGCGGGTTTGGCGAATTTTGCTCAAACTTGCATAGGTCCGATTCTGAGGGTGTTACATCACCCATCACCGCCTTGCCGCTACCGATGGCATCCTTAGTCGGAGCTTCATCCATTTGAAGAGCAGCGCTCTCCTGCGTCACCTGCTTGCCGACAACTGCGAGTTCGGTAGAGGCGCCAGAATCCACTTCCATGGCGGAAGGGCCTGGTGCCTCCTAGGCTTGGGAGCTTGTCAGAGCGGAGGAGGGCTTGACGGCAGGAGTAGCAGGGGCGATGGCGGGGGAAGAGTCGCGATGCAGCATATCTTTGATATTTCTAGAAGCCCCAAGAGTCTTGGAGGACTTCTTGAGGCTGGTTGTGGCTTTCTTCCTGAAACGTGCAAAATGCATAAGTACAGAAATAAGACAGATAAACAAGGCAATGTCGAAGAATAAGAAGCTTACACTAGGGGGGGGAGCTTTGGCAAACATCCCAGTGGCTTTCTTCTTTTCCGCCTCCAGGGCGGTAGTGCTCTTTTTGGAGGCTCCACCCTCCATCTTCTTTTTCTTGCCTTCGTCGGCAGCGTCAGAGGTGGAGCTCTTCCGCTTTCGCGCCAATGGGGCATCATCGTCGGACACGACCGTGACTTCCTTCATCTTGGGATCGTAGATTTGGGCGGCCAGGTTGCCCTCCTCTAGATCTCTAAGCTGTTAAGTGAGAAATCATCGTGTTAGACAAGATGATATTGGCAAGACGAAAAAACTGGAGTAATGTCATACACGGAAAATAAATACCTACCTTTGGGCACTTTCCGTCTACGAACATGTCGTAGGTGAGGGTGAATCCACGCTTCTTGTCCTTCACCTTGACGATGTCCTTAAGGCAGAACTTGACGGAGTCGCTCGAGAAGTTGTCCTCAGAGATCCGGAGGGTGTCCCTTTGGTCGCCGGTGTACTCGTGCATAAGCTTCGTACGGTGCTGCAGAGATTGGATCCGCCTGATGAACCAGCACATGGCTAGGTCCAAGCCGGTCAGACCCGTCTCTACGAACCACTCAATCCGCCTTATTACGTGAGAAGCGTTGAGGTCGGAGGGAAGGGAGGCATGGGACCGCCATGTGGGGACTTCAGCGGAGGCTCCATCCACGAAGTCCGGATACGTTTCTTCTCGGCCTTCCAAAGGAATGTCGGGGCCGTAGAAGTACGTCCGCTGCCAATTTTTGCATGACTCGTGGCCGACGATGTCGGGGAACCGCCGGCCAGGACGGATCTTGAAGCTTATAGTGCCGCAGTTTCTAAGCTCCTCCTTACTGTGTCCGGCTTCATGTTTGACGGTGAATAAGTAGACAAACAAATCTAACCTAGGCCTAATCCCCAGGTAACCCTCACAAAGTGCCGCGAAGTTGCTAAGCACTAAGATGCTATTGGGGGAGAGGTTGTGGGGTTGGACCTTGAAGTGATTCAAGACGGACAGGAAGAAGTGGGAGATGGGCAGAGAAACGCCGGGTACCAATTGCGCCTTGAGGTATACTTTCTCTCCGGCTTGGGGAGAGGGGGTCACCTCGCCGGCCGGCGCCGCCTGCCAGGCGAGCCCCTCCGTCGCAGGGAGGTAACCCTCAACGACCATCTCTTGGATGTCGCAGCCGGTGATGTCCGAGCCGCGCCAGTCGCCTTTGTGCGAGTCTGGCTCCTCTTCCAGGGGCTCCAGCGCCGCCAGGTTATGGTCGCCGCCGGTGGTTTCTATCACCACCGATGCGGGGATGACCAGGCCCTCTGGGGGCACGACGATGGAGCTCGCCGGCTTCGCCGTGGCTTCGCTCGACGCCTCCATTGACGGGGATGAGCTGCTGCTAGCCATGAAGGAAGGAAAGAACACGACTGGTGCAGGCAAGAGGATAGGGTTTCTCGAGGTTTTCACGGAGAGCTCGAGGAGGCGCGCGGCTGGAGGAAGAAGACGATGACGCGAGAGAATGGGGTGAAAAAGTGGCAAGTGTCCCACGGTTACTATTTATCTTACTCTGCGTCAAGATTCGTGCAGCTAATCGGACGGTTGCCGCGTAGGCGACATGTTTGTGAATGTGCGCGGTAATTTCGCCACGTCTCCAACCGCCGCCGCCAACGGTTCGTATTGCTCGCGCGGGAAAAACGGATATGATTGCGTTCTTTGCATGTGTGAGTTACGAGGCGTCGCTGACCTACAGCCTACATCGTCATAACTGACATGGTAGATGAGCCGTCCCATCGAATATTCCGGCATGGATGGATTTAATCCGACAACGGGAGCGTACGATGGAAGATTCAGCATTTCTCCGACTTACTTATAGAAGAAGGAGAAAACTTTTTCAGGGTTCTTTGGGAGGACTACAAGATGTTGCTTGACGATTTTCCGACATCCATCTAGAAGGAGCATTCCACGGGAAGAGGCAAGACGGCGCAAGATCTCGGAGTTCTCCGGGGGCTACTATTGGGGATATGCTATATGGGTATCCTCATAGCATGTCTCTTATCCGACTAACCCGGGTGGCCCATAGTCGGTAGCATGGCCTATGGCCTGCTGGGCGGCCCAGTTAGCTGGATCCAGAAGGGAGGCCCATGCCGGATAAAGGAAGGCTACGATGGAGTCACCAGCGTACCCGGAGCCTTGGAGTGCAAGATACATAAGACTAGTAATAGACGGTCTAGAACTCTGTAACCTGTCCAGCTAGGACTTTTCCCTGTAACCCTAGGACCTGGCGACTATATAAGTCGGGCCTATGGGAGCCTTTAGGGCATCGTTTTACACACACCTCGCACAGCGAACCTAATCTCTGTAACTCGGCGTATTGCCATTATAGTGATTTATAGCAGGAGTAGGATTCCGCCACCGTTGTGGGATCTGAACCTGGGTAAGCTGTGTTACCTCGTACCCGTCAACCGTCCGCCTTACCTCACGTCTCTAAACACGCACTGTGAGGACCCCTGCATGGCGTACTCGTCGGCAATACCACGACAATAAGTTTCCCCTTAATCTGATAATCCTAAACTCCCAAGGATTGGATGTCATTTTGGGAATGGACTGGATGACTAAGCACAAGGGAGTGCTAGATTGTGCCAACCATACTGTCTCACTCACAACTCCAGAAAACAAAAGGATCAGATTTAAGACCAACTTTGAATGAAAAAGGAGTAAGCTAAATTCTCTTAAGGGGGTTAGCATAGACAGTGTGCCAATTGTGAGTGAATATCCGGATGTGTTTCCGGAAGAATTGCCGGGAATACCACCAGATAGGGATGTGGAATTTCTGATTGATTTGCTACCAGGATCTGGACCAATAGCAAAGAGACCGTACAAGATGTCAGTTGATGAGTTGAAAGAACTCAAGAAACAACTTGGAGAACAGTTGTAGAAAGTATTTATTCAACAAAGTTCTTCATCCTGGGGAGCACCAGTATTGTTCGTGGAAAAGAAGGATAGAAGTCAAAGGTTATGCATAGATTACCGTTCACTCAATGAGGTTACTATCAAGAACAAGTACCCTTTGCCTAGAATCAATGACTTGTTTGATCAGTTAGAAGGATCATGTGTGTTCTCCAAGATTGATCTCCGATCAGGTTACTTTCAGCTTAAGATAAGAGAACGAGACATATCTAAGACAGCTTTCACCACTAGGTATGGATTGTATGAGTATACCGTGATGCATTTGGTTTGACCAATGCACCAGCTTACTTCATGAATATGATGAACAAGGTGTTCATGGAGTTCCTTGACAAGTTTGTTGTCATTTTCATCAATGACATTTTGATCTACTCCAAGAGCAATGAAGAGCATGAAGGACATTTGCATTTGATACTTGAGAAACTTAGGGAGCATAAGTTGTATGCCAAATTCAGCAAGTGTGAGTTTTGGCTGAATGAAGTTGGATTTCTTGGACACGTTGTGTCAGGAGATGGTGTTGCAGTTGATCCTGCTAAAGTTTCAGCTGTAACTGAATGGGAATCTCCTAAGTCAGTGAAAGAGGTTCGTAGTTTCCTTGGCTTGGCAGGATACTACAAAAGGTTCACTGAGAATTTCTCCAAGATAGATAAGCCAATGACAGAGTTACTAAAGAAAGACAAGAAATTTGCTTGGTCTGAGGGATGTGAACTCAGTTTTCAAGAATTGAAGAAGAGACTAGTGACAACACCAGTCTTATGTCTGCCAGATTTGGAGAAGGATTTCCAAGTGTATTGTGATGCATCTCATCATGGATTAGGTGCAGTGCTAATGCAAGAAGGGAAAGTTGTGGCTTATGCCTCGAGACAACTCAAAACTCATGAGGTAAATTACCCTACTCATGATTTAGAGTTAGCCTTTGTTGTCCATGCACTCAAAACATGGAGACACTATCTTTTGGGAAAGCGATGTGAAGTGTTCACAGATCACAAAAGTTTGAAGTATATCTTCACACAGAAAGAAATTAACATGAGACAACGAAGATGGCTAGAACTCATCAAGGACTATGACTTGAGTTTACAATACCACCCTGGTAAAGCAAATGGTGTAGCAGATGCTCTAAGCCGTAAGGTTTTTGTGAATGGCCTTACTAAGGGAGAATTGCCAGATGATCTGTGTGCCCAATTTAGAGATCTCAGATTGGATATTGTGCCTGAAGGACATCTCATGTCATTGGATGTTCAACCCACTTTTTTGGACAAGATCAAATAAGCCCAAAAGACAGATAAGGAAATTGAAGAGATTAAAGAAAAGATTGGCAAGGGAAAAGCCAAAGGGTTCCATGAAGATGAACATGGTACTTTATGGTATGGAAAACGTATCTTTGTTCCACAAGATCCGGAACTTCGGAAACTGATTTTACAAGAAGCACACAACTAACCGTATTCCATTCATCTGGGTAACACCAAAATGTACATGGATATGAAGGAAAGATTTTGGTGGAATAATCTCAAGAAGGACATCGCCGAACATATTGCTTTGTGTGATGTATGTAGTAGAGTGAAAGCGGAACATCAAAAACCAGCAGGATTTCTACAACCACTAACTATTCCTGATTGGAAGTGGGAAAATATTGGCATGGATTTCATCACCGGATTGCCAAGGACCAGGTCAGGATATGATTCTATTTGGGTAGTAGTGGGAAAATATTGGCATGGATTTCATCACCGGATTGCCAACCACTAACTAAAGTGGCTCATTTCATACCCATGAAGACAACCTATACAAGTGCTAAGTTAGCAAAGATCTACATGAGCATGATTGTATGTCTGCATGGAGTACCCAAGAGTATTGTGTCTGATAGGGGAACTCAATTCACTTCTCATTTTTGGAAGCAACTACATGAGTCATTGGGAATGAGGTTGGAATTTAGAACTGCTTTTCATCCTCAGACTGATGGACAAACAGAAAGGACCAACCAGATTCTTGAAGATATGTTGAGGGAATGTGCCCTAGACTATGGAGCCAGTTGGGACGAAAGTCTGCCTTGCGCAGAATTCTCTTACAATAACATCTATCAAGCCAATATTGAGATGGCACCATTTGAGTTTCTCTATGGGAGAAAGTGTACCACCCCATTGCTATGGAATGGTGTGGGAGAAAGAAGTTTGTTCGGACCAGAACTAATCAAAGAGGCTGAAGAGAAAGTCAAGCTAGTTAAGGACAGATTGAAGATAACACAGTCCCGACAAAAGAGCTACGCAGATCGTAAACGTAGAGAAGTCACCTATGAAGTGGGTGATAGAGCTTATGTTAGAGTGTCACCACTTCGTGGAGTGAAGAGATTTGGTGTCAAAGGTAAATTGGCCCCAAGATATGTTGGACCATTCAAGATTCTGAGCCGTAAAGGAAAGTAGCTTATGATATTGAATTGCTAGAGTCATTGTCTGATGTTCACAATGTGTTTCATGTGAGTCAGCTAAAGAAATGCCATCCAGAAATGGAAGACACTTCTTTGAAGGATACTATACCTTTGGAGGAGGTTCAATTGGAAAGTGATCTCACTTATGAGGAAAAACCTATCAAGATTCTTGAGACTGCGGAAAGAGTTACTCGGACTAAGACTATAAAATTCTACAAAGTACAATGGAACCATCATTCCGAAGAAGAAGCAACATGGGAAAGAGAAGATGATCTTCGGAAAGACCACCCTCACCTATTTGCTAGCCAAACCGAATCTCGAGGGCGAGATTCATCTTAAGGGGGTTAGATTTTTAACATCCCTAAAATCATGTTTTCAAAGATTGCATATCATTCATGCATGCATATCATTTTAGGGATCAATTTCAAACTCTTTTGAAAGAAACAGAAACTTTGAGTGCTATTATTTCATGTGAGCAATCTTTGATCCAATGCCACTCTCAAGTGAGAGAATAATTGCTTTAAACCAAGTTTTGTTTGCCCTTAGGTGGATTGGTTAAGTGTTAAAGCTTGGACAAAAATTTCCAAAACAAATATGGTTTTAAAACCATTTTCAAATCTTCAGCAAACCATATGCTAAGGCACTGTTATTTTTTAAAAAATCTTCAAAGGACCATGCTAGTCCAACAAGACAGCATGCTTTTATACTCAAAATTATACAAGGTTCATTTTATAAAAGGCCAGAAAGGTTTGGAATTCAAATGATTTTGAATTCATATGAAAAAGGTTTCCTGAAAATCAAATTAGAAAAAGAAAAAGAGATAAGAAATGGAAAAGGGTCGGCGCCAGACTTTCAGCCTAGCACCAGACCTAGCCCACTAAGCCCACCCGGGGTTCTTCTCTCTCTCTCTCTCTCTCTCTCTCTCTCTCTCTCTCTCTCACGCGGCGCAGACTTACCCCACGCTCGCTAACTGGTGGACCCAATGCCACGCGAGCATCGTCCCAAACCGCACACCCCCCACGACCCCGTCGACGTCGCCGTTAACTCCATTACTGCCGCGATTGATGCAAGCTTAATTGCCGGCATTTCCTCGCGTGATCCTCGCCCCTACTCCGGCTATAAGACCCTCTCCTCACCCCGCACCTTTCCCCTCGCTCAGTATGCTCACTCCGCCACCAGGATGCGCGCATTCGAGCTCAGAACCCCGCAGCACTGACGACCTCCGGCCACCGATTCCGGTGAGCACCGTCCACCCCCTGTCTCTGTTTCATGCGAGCATGATCAACATGTTCTTGCGCATCTTCTCATGCCTTCCTTTTTCTCTATATCGTCCTAGAGCATCGTCACCGTCCACCTCTGGAAGCAACCGAAGCTCAGCACAACTCCGGCGACCCCTCCTGGTAGTTCCCGACCACCCCTTCCTCTCTTCTGGATACTCACTTGTTCACCAGGCTTGTGCGTATCTAACAACGTCTCTGGTTTGTCTTAGCGCGCACCAGAACCTCGCCCCCGACGACGCCAGAGCTTGCCCGACGACATGCTCCACTCCGGCGAGCAATAGCAGCCAGATCTGAGTGCCCATGTTCCTCCCTCGACCGCCTTGAGCTTCACTACAGCCCCGCGAACACGGTAACCACCTCCACCCCTCCCCGCACGATCTGAATTGCCGGCAACATCTCTGACAGAGCCGCGCCGCCGCATCGCCGGCGCTAGCGCCGCCCGTCTGTGGTCGTTTGATCCGTGGCCGTAGGATTTAGATCCAGCGATTAGAAATAGATCTGTAGCGAAGCAGTACGGGCAGATCTGGGCCGTGCGTGTTAAGATAGATCTAACGGCCCGCGAGTGTGATCCGGTGCGAATCGGTATCAACCAATCAGAGGGCGCCGCGTGGCCAGTCCTTTGTTTTAAAAATAGAATTTAGATCTATTAGATGTTTAAACTTGTAAAATTCATAACTTTTGATTTCCATATCCAAATTTGACAAATTTTATATCATTGGAATCAGGAGAGAAAATACTTTCCATTTATGCAATGTGTTTAATGTTTTGCCTCAGTAAAAATGGTTGTTTCTACAGAAACATTTGTAGGCATAATGTGTGTATAGTAATTATTTGAAAAATGTTTTGTTGTTCAAATAAGGTTTATTTGGCATGTGTTGGACTTGTTTATGATTCAGTACTGTGTACTTGTCTTGTTTGGTGTAGAAAATCATCACATGGCATTTTTGCATGCATTCATGTATTTTTGTTTGTATATATTGTGTATGTGATTTTGTGCCATTATTTTATGTGTAGATTTTGGTGCAAATACTGATTGTGATTGTGAAGATTGTTGCTACTCCCCAAACTACCAAGGCAAGTGGTGCTTCATGATTTTATTCCTATGTTTTTCAACTATGCACTAGAAATATTTTGCTAGACTTGCATGAATATTTTGATCTATATGCTATGCTTGGGAAATCCTAGTAGTTGTAGAAGTGCTAGAAATTTCTAAGTTAAGATGCTTATCAATGCCATGCTTAGCCTAGCTAGTAGCAACCAAGGGTGGTTAGATATTCATGCTATGAGAAAATATTTCTAAGTCATTGGACTTGAGTTTTTGCTTAATAAAATAACTAAGTAAATGAAACACCTGGGTGGAAGGGAAAGAATGGTTTGTGTTGAGTGGTTACACAAGGCCCATTTCTATGGTTTACCTTGTGTATCTCACTTGTGGAAAGCCACCCAGGAACAAAGGGATTTGAGATGCCAAATGTTAAGAAGCTTCTAGTGCAGCCACATGGCAATATGGGCTCTGCCTGGATCACAAAGGTTGCAATAACTTAGCCATTTGGACAGTTGGTGGTAGTGGGATGATATGTTGGAACGCGTCCATTTGGTCTAAGGGAAGGCTTCTGAAAGGTCCTATCTTGGTGAAAATCAAGTCATGTGGGGAAAGTGCACAACCTCTGCAGATGGAAGAATCTAAGTACTTAGCCTTGTCCCTGGTATTGGACAACTTGAGCATCAAGACATGGAAGCTATCAAGAATCTCCTCATCCCAATTTCTAAGTTAAAACTTGTGGTTGAACAAGGGTAAAGGTTCACCAATTTCTATTGGTAGTTCCTTGGGAAAGTTTTGTCAAAGAAAAACTTAGTGTTTTCAACTAATAGGCAAAACCTATTTTGAGCAAAGCAAGCCTAAACTACACTTAGACAAATGCATATAGTATCTAGATGCTAATATTATACTAAGGTATCACTTGCCAATACTATTCCAATGTATTGACCCACTGTGGCTGTAACTTGTGATGTTGCAGGTTATTCTGATGGTGATTAGGGGTTATGAGTCTACACTCAACATGCTTGCCTGTGGCACATGAAGATGAAGACTTATTTATCTTATTATATATTTGAACTCTTGTATTAGGACTGTGGCCATGGAGTTTATAAAATACTATGTTTGTCTCTGGAATGATATGTAATAATGACCTTTGTTTCTGTGTACTTTATCTTAAACTGTGGATTTTAGCATTGATCCAGGGACTAGCATTGCAATCACAGGGATCCATTCCTTTATCAAGGGAGGGATCTTACAAAGAGCAAGCCCACTAACTCGTTGAAGCACAAGGGCAACAATAAGAAGGGCCAAGGACAAGTGAAGAATCCGGCCAACATTGTGTGCTTCAAGTGCAAGGAAGAAGGGCATCATGTGAGGGATTGCCCATTGAAGAAGAAGCCTCTTAGTGAGAAGCAACGAGGTAAGCGGCCTCAAGCTCCTCCACAAGCTCAAGATGGGCTACTACCCAAGAAGCCACAAGCTCTTGTTCATGGTGCAGCTGCTCACAAGTAGAAAGATGGCAAGAGAAGGACTTTCTACATATGCCGTGAGAAGGGGCACCTTTCTTCCTCATGCACCATGGGTATCTCCTCATCTCATCCTATCTTGATTGATGATGCTTATTTTCTTCGTAAGGATGAGATGGGCAATGTGTTTGCCAAATTTGTTGGTGACCAAAGTGGTTTCAAGAGAAGAACCATTTGGGTGGCCAAACCTATTGTGACTAACTTCTTAGGACCCAACTTGGTTGGGGACCAACAAGCTAAAACTTTATCAATAGGTGTTTTTGGAGGGAATTGGTGACTTGGCTACATTATGAAGAATTGAGGGATCTTCATCATTTTCTTGTTATCAAAGTCAAGTCGTTGGTTATAATGCTTCTATCCCTTATCCAATGTTCCTCCTTCCGGTAACTTGTGCTAAACTCCTTTACATTATAATTACTTGCTCCCTTGTGCATATGTTGGTTTTGTACCTTGAACATGTGTGTACATGTTGTGCTTCCCACTTACTTATATCGTTCTATGACTTATATTTGTGTATGTTGGTTGTCACACCATGTATTTGTGTTTCTTGGTTTTTAGCCTTTATTGATTCTAGTTGATATCCTAGTTGGCTCTTAAGAGGGATTAATGGACAATTCCGTTTTGGGGGAGTGTCATGCTTGGGCATTCCACAATCCTAAAATGTGTGTACATGAGGAAAACCACTTAGTAGTTATATTGTTTGGTTATTAAGTCTCTTTGTGGTATGTCTTTCTCATGATAAAATCTTTTCCATAATGTCCATTAATACTTCTAGCTTGATCTTTTTGCCTCTTATTGAGATTTCTTGGTTTATCACATTATGGGGGAGTCATATGCTTTGTGCATATTACAAACCTAGAAAATGTGAACATTTGAGGTAGTGCCACTTAGAATTGATATTGAAAATTATCTAGATCCTATGTGGCACAATGGCTCATACAAGTTCCAATTTGCTTGTATGCTTTTATTGCTCATATTTTGGATCTTGTTTATGAGAGTGATTCTTGGTATGTGTTTCCTCATATTTGGATCAATATATCCTCATGGGAACCACTTTCTTCTATTTAATCTAATAACTAGTGATTGTGTGACTATTTGAAGCTACCAAGAATCTCTTTCGAAGCATCAAGCCTAATTCTTATATCTTGTTATATGCTTCTTGGTGAATATGATAGTGATATCCTTGCAAACTACCTAGGGAAAATTTACCTTATATTTATTGTCTTTGGACAATTGGTACTCCATATATGGTAGATTTTATTGATCATATTCACTTTTGCATTTTCTTATTTGCCTTATCTTTGGCCAAGAAAATGTTTTTCTATTTGCTCCCAAGCTTTCCTTGCCTCTTGTGGATCTTCTTATTTTAATTGTATCCCCTTGTGTTTTATTTAGTGTAGGTAGTAGTGATGATCTCATTTGTGGGCATTTTGCATTCAAAGGAAAAATTATATATAATTCTCTACTTATGGGGGAGCTCTCCTATATTATCTAGAACATTGTTTTATGCTTCTTGATTTGATCCATTTTTGCTTGGAAGCTCAATCCTTTTTTGTGTTGGTACTTTTTATGACATCATGAAAAGTGTGAAGAGTTTGTTTTAGTTGTTGCTTCCTTTCTCTCGTTGGGAGTTGGTTTTATCTCATTCCTTTTCACTTGTTTTGTTCTTTTGGGATGAGATAAATCCTTGAGCCTTGTTATTTTTCTTATCATTCTTCTTTGGCTCTTTCTAGTTCATTTGTTGAACTTGTGACCTTTCATGTTTTGATTTGGTTCTTTGATACAATTTGGACACTTTTTCTCGAGTCACACCTTTGTGTGTGTCTTATTGGTTTACTTGGTGTTTTTTTCAAATTGTATCTCCTTTTGGTTCTTGAAAGTCTATGCATGCATGTTTACTTCTTGTATATATTATGGCATGCTTGCTTTCTTTGATCCAATTTATAAGGGAAACTCCATCAAATCCTAAAGTGCTAAGATGTACATGAAATTCCATTTCATATCAATATGCACATGTTTGTGTGGAGGTTCTCCTATGTATTGTAGTTGCACTAACTACTTTGGACCCAATTTGTTTAGGGACCATAGTGTACTTAATTGTGTTTTAGGTACATTGGAGATATATATTGGGTGCTTGTATCTTGAACAAGGAAGGAGTTGTGTCTACATGTCAATTGGATGCAAGCTAGGATGATCAACGAATTCACATATTTTTCATCCTACCAATTATATCTCGGTAACAAGTATCTCTATGTCATGCTACTTATCTTGTTCCCAACATTTTGTAGGTTGCTTGTTGGCATGAATTTGTGTACTTGCATATGTTGGATTTCTTGCTTTGGTTTTGAAGAAGTTCTCTCTATTGCAAATGTGTGTATGTTGAGATGAGTGCATATATTGGGTACTATACTAAATCATGCCCATGATTCACCTATCCCAAATATGTCAATCTAGCAATTTTGTTGCATATCATTTCCTCAATATCTCTCATGTGCAATAGTGAGTATTTTTTTTTCAAAGTTGATTCCTATCTTATGATACTTGTTGCCTTTCTCAATATATTCCTTCTATCCCCTTCTTCCCTTGTGAATAGTTGTATTGTATGGGTTATGTTGGTGTTTAAAGCTCATTGATGTACAATAAGATATATTTGAGCCCTTGGGCATGCTTTCAAGAAAAACATCTTATTGGTATATTCTATGACTTGTTTTTGGTTTTCATGTGCTTTCTTGAGTATATATTTTGTGTGTGCATGTTTCTTTGTGGGCACTTGCCTTTGTGATATTTTCCACCTAGAAATTTATACACACAAGAGTAGATCATTATTTGGTTGCTTTTTTGCATTTCTTGGAAACCACCTCTTATTTATTTTTGATTCTTCGGCGGCTTCCAATTTTTTGACCTTTGATTGCATTAAATGAGTTTGGAGAAGTGAGGAGTCCATGTTTGTGCATGTTGTTTCCAAATACAATTACTATAATTGGTGCACAATCTTTGGGGAGCTTCTCTAATTCATTTAATAGTGCACAATTTCCTTCTTTCTCATTTCTTGTGGATTAAATGTTTATGGGGTAGCAAGGATTCCATATTTGTGCATATTGTATTCAATACAAATATTACAAACTTTGCACAAATTTTTGGGGAGCTTCTCTATTCTCATTTAAACACTCTTGGTTGTTTCTTCCATTTGACATCATTTGTTGGTGTTTCAATTGCTCCATTTGGATCTTTTGATTGCTCGCTTCATTTGTTGAAGCTTATTTCTTTTTCTTTTATTTTTGCTTTATTTGGGTCCTCAATATAGTTTTAATTCCTCCCAAGTTCTCATCATTTTACTTGTGCATATGCACACCTTTGGAGGAATTCTCACAATATTGGTCGTCTAGAACTTTCCACCCATTTTGGCAATCGATGCTAATGGGGGAGAAGTTTAGGAGGGTTTAAGGGAAGTCGGCCTTTGATTTGGGTGTGTTCTTAAGCATTTTCCTCTCATGCTCTTGCATCTTTGTGGTTGCTTTGCATGTTGAATATATAGAGTAAACTCAACCAACGGTAACGGTTGGCAATCTATGCAATGAAATTCAAGTTCATCACACATCCGTAGATTATGGGGGAGTTTTCTCTATATATTGTGGTTGTACCAACATCACATACTTGTGTAGTATTTGATGTTGGGGCAACCGTTTTGGTCGTTAATTGTCATATTTAAACCCTCGCTAAGGGATTGTCATCAATTACCAAAATGGGGGATATTGAAAGGGCATGTATGCCCCTATGTGTGGTTTTTGGTAATTAATGACAATCTCTATGGACTAATGTGTAAATTGAGTTTCACTTGTCAGTTTGTCCATTGGCATCACTTGGGTCATGTGTTGGTCTCAAGGTTGAAAGATGAAGAAATGTCCAAGGGATTTGTGCCATTGGATTCATGAAGAAAGAAGGAGCTTGAAGGTTGATCAAGAGAAGTTCAAAGAGTTGCATCAAGATGGATCAACCTCAAGAAGGGATGAAGAAGGGGAAGCTCAAGATGCGCCATCTCTAGTAGATCTCATGCTTGAAGCTTGCCATCCTCGTGATCATCGAGTGATGAAGACAAGTTCAAGAAGAGGTTTCCCCATGGAGTATGGGGGAGCAATTTGGAAGTCTTCATCAAGCAAGATCGACCAGGAGCAAACAAGAAAGGTGTTCCCACTTGAGAAGAACAATACGGTCTACATCAAGTTCAAGTGGAATTCTCAAGGAAAAGGTATGATCTTGATAGGGCTTCTCTTTTGCCGGTCTCGAGTTGTTAGTTGGGAGACCGGGTTTAGGATCGATAGCCGTTCTATCAAGAGGGGCTCTCAAGCGGGTGTCTCGATCGCATCGTTCAGAGAGAGCTCAAACCTTTGCATTCATAGAATCATCTTTCTTGGTTGTTATTTGTTTCTTGTCCATGAGAGGATCTAGATCTTGTGGTCATCATCATAACAATCTCTAGTTCATCAAATAAGGATTTCACTTGCATATCTTATTGCGGTTTTTGATCTTGCGAGTTTTCCGGCTCCACACCTTGGGAGATACATCACATATATATACTTGATATTTTCTCCCTTGGTGGTATCCAATATTTCACATTTGTTGGGTTCTACTTGGTTTTATCTTTCCAACAAAATTGGTTTCATCCCAATCGGAGTTTCCAAGGTCAACTTCTTGTGTTTTGGGTTTTGGAGGTTTTACCGGTTCATCGCTTCTAGAGAGGTCATATATTTCTCAATTTGGTTTTATCCTTCCATGCTGGACTATGATGTTTCTTTGCTTAATCTTGTAAAACTTTTCGTTCTCTTCAAAACGAGCCTGAGATCATCAAAAACGGAGTCCGGGATCAAAAGTTATTGAAGTTTCCGTGCAATGTTGTCCTATGTTTTTGCTTGAGGGGAAGTTCCGGCCCAAGTTCAAGTTCCGGCCAGGTTCAGTAACTTGTGTTTCTATTTGCCGGAAGTTCCGGTGGAGGGCCGGAAGTTCCGGTGGGGCGCGAATCTGGCCCAAACGGTCAGTTTTTCCTTGTCCTATTTAAGGGGGGCTTCTTCCCCAATGGCTCCCCATCTTTTGAGCTCGTTTTTGCCCACCACTATTGACCTATTTGAGATTTCTTACTCCTGTCCCTCCCATGATTCTTACATATTTTTGAGGGAAAAGTGAGAGGAGATCTAGATCTACAATCCCCCCAAGTCAAATCCCTTCTTTGTGAAGGAATCATTGGGATCTAGATCTTGGAGAGTTTTGAGCTCTCCTCTTGTGTTCTTACTCCCTTATTCCCCCAATAGCTTTTGTAGCTTTGTTGGAATTTGGGAGAGAAGGACTTGCCCTTGCATTTGGTGCATAGGTTTGAGTTATCCTCTTGTGTTCTTTCTCCCTCATTCCCCAATAGCTTTTGTAGCTTTGTTGGAATTTGGGAGAGAAGGATCCTTGCATTTGGTGCATAGGTTTGAGTTCTCCTAGGAGATTCGGTGAGTTCAAGCTTGTGGGCTTGTTTATCTTGGGTTATTGGAACCCTAGACGGTTGTGTGGTTGGGTTGTTGACCTTTTGTGGTCTTGTTGACCTTTTGTGGTCTTGTAGCCTTTTGTGGCTTTGTTGGCCTTTTGTGGCATTGTAGCCTTTTGTGGCTTTGTTGTTGGGAGCCTCCAATTGAGTTGTGGAGATAGCCCCAATCTTGTACGGGTTCGGTGACCGCCCTCAAGAGTCCCATAGTGGATCAAGTGCCCGCCTTTTGTGGTGAGCACTCGGGAGAATAGGGTGAGCCTTTCATGGCGTCGGTGAGTTGCGTGCTTCCGCATCCGGGGTGAGGCCTTGTGTGGCGTTGGGTGAGCATCGAGCCACCACACCTCGAGGTGAGCCATTTGTGGAATTCGGAGAGCATTGCGTCATCGCACCTCTCCAACGGAGACGTAGCTTCTTTGGAAGTGAACTTCGGGAAACAAATCTTCGTCTCCGCGTCCATCGGTTATCTCTCAACCGAGCCCTTTACTTATGCACTTTACATTGTGATAGCCATCGTGCTTGAAGTATTTATACCTTGTTATCACCTTGTTGCTTGTATTGCTTAGCATAGGTTGTTGGTGCACTTAGGTGAACTTAGTGGCTAGGTTTTGTGCTCAATAAATTAAACGTTAGTTTTATTCCGCATTTACTTGAGCCTAAACCATAATATTTTTAAAAGCCTATTCACCCCCCTCTAGGCGACTTCCTTTGTACTTTCACCACCGAGGTAACATCGAAACCCACTCCTCAACCTATCTCTAGTGAGCCTTCCTCTCTTGATCTTGTTGGTCTAGAGGTGAAGAAAGAGATGATTGACATGTGTGAATTTGTTGCTACCTTCCATGAAGAAACTAAAACTTGCTTTGAATCCTTGCTTGCACAACTTGACAATGCTAGGGATGCTTTAGATGAAAAGGAAGAACTTCTTGACTTGCTAAGTAAAAATGAAAGAGATGCCGCTAATGAAATTGCTTCTCTCACTCAAAGTCTTGAGGATGAACAAAATATGAGAATTAATCTTGAAGAAAGTGTGTCTAAGCTTGTAGATGATCATAACAACACCATGTGCTCTATAATTAAAGAACGTGATCATGATATTTCTTTGGTTAAGGTGCTTAAGAAAGAAAAAGTTGAATTTGTGGGTGGTCATGATAGGACTCAAAAGGATCTTGAGAAACTCAAAGAGGAACACAAAGCCTTGGAGAGCAAATTCTCAAATCTTTTTGAAGCCCATGAATAGCTTCAAACTCAATTAACTTGCGAACATGCTAAGTCTTCCGCTGTGCAAATTATAGACTTGTCTAGCACTCCTAACCCTTGTTGCAAGCATGAGCATATCATTGAGGAGGTCAAGGTGTTGAAAGATCAACTTCCAAGACTAATAAGAAGAGGAAGAACAAGAAGAAGAAAAAGAACAAGGGCATGGCTCAAGGGGCTTCTAATGGCCTAACCATCTTGCAAAGTGACAACTTTGCCAGAAAGAACAATCCCTCTTATATTCTTTGCAAATCATATGATGGTCATGTATATGCTAGATATGTGGGAACTTCTTACACATGATTATCATTGGGCCATTTGGGTGCCAAAGACTCTTGTTACTAACAAAAGGGGACCCTTTGCAAAATGGGTACCTAAAACCAAAGCTTGATTTCTTGTAGGACTATGCTTCCGGTGGATCAAAATGGGTGCTTGATAGTAGTGCCACGAGTCATATGAACGGAAGCAAGTCTATCATGTCGGAGATGAGGCCAAATATTGCCAACACCATGGTATCCTACAGTGATAAAACAAGCTCTCGGGTTTTGGGTTTTGGCAAAGTGGTGGTAACTCCGGATGTATCTTTTGTTGACGTCATGCTTGTCAAAACTCTTGGTTACAATTTACTCTCAGTTCGTGCTCTTGATCTTATGGGTCTTTCTTCGTTCTTTAATGCTCATAACGTGGTCCTCATGTGGAGCAAGTCTCTTAAGGTGGCTTTTGTAGGGTATGTAGAGCATGACTTGTATGTGGTGGAATTTTTAGGGACCACTACTCCTCATGCTCTATGTCTCTATGCTAAAGCCGACAAGGGCTGGTTGTGGCATCATCGCCTAGCCCATGTTAACATGAGAACTTTGCAAAGACTTCACTCCGAGGGCCACATCCTTGGACTTAACGATGTTTCTTTTGCCAAAGATCGTGTTTTCAGGGCTTGTATTGAAGGGAAGATGCATGCAACTCCTCACAAAGCACTCAATCAAATCACCACCGAGAGGTGTTTGGAGCTCTTGCATATGGACCTTTTTGGTCCACCCTCTCATGATAGCCTTGGAGGCAAGAAGTATTTCTTGGTTATTGTGGATGATTTCTCAAGATACACTTGGGTGTTCTTTTTAAAGTACAAGAGTGAGACTCAACAAACCGTCATCGATTTTGCTAATGAGGTTCAACGGAAGCACAATGCAACTATTCTCTCAATTCGAAGTTACAATGGCACCGAGTTCAAAAACTATACCTTCGATGAGTTTCTTAGTGATGAAGGAATCAAGCATCAATACTCCACTCCTATACCCCTCAACAAAATGGAGTTGCCGAAAGGAAGAATCGCACTTTGATGGATGCGGCTCGATCTATGCTAGCTGAGTTCAATTCTCCATACAACTTTTGGGCCGAGGCCATCTCCACCGCTTGCCATGCAACCAACCGTATCTATCTCCGCAAGAAAAAGAACAAGACCCCCTATGAACTCTTCACCGGGAAAAAGCCAAATGTTAGCTACTTTCGGGTGTTTGGTTGCAAGTGCTACATTCTCAAGAAAGGAGTTCGTTTGTCCAAGTTTGAATCCAAGGCTCAAGAAGGAATTTTCGTTGGTTACTCAAATCAGTCCCATTCTTATAGAGTCTACAACAAAGCCAATGGGAGAGTTGAAGAGACGAGCAATGTGAAGTCTGATGAAAATCATGAGTCTCTTGTTAGGCAAGATGGTGTTTGTGATCCAAGTGATGAAATTCCTCCTAAGGCCATAAGAAGAATGGGTGTGGGTTTCCACCTCCCCATTGAGGATCCCCTTGTGGACGAAGGAGAAGGACCAAGCTCTACTCAAGTGGAGCCCTCACTTTCACAAGATCATCTTGCCCCTCAAGGACCTACTTTTTGGGCACAAGCTCCCTCTAGCTCTTCCGAAGCTTCCCATGCTCATGACTCTCCAAGATCCAATGATCAAGCTCTTCATCAACAACATCATCCTCCCCACGATGGGTCTCCTTCTCAAGGCACCTCCTATGGTCAAGCTCTTCATCAACTACATCAACCTCCCCAAGACGGGGCTCCTCCTCAAGGTCACGGCTCTCCTCAAGGTCAAGCTCATCAAGATCAAGAGCAAGTCAATGATTCTCAAGGCTCCACTCCAAATGATGACTGCCTCGAAGTGGAGATTGATGAAGATGATCCTCGTGTTCGTGCTTATAGTCAAGGCGGCGGCTCAATTGGTGGCAATGACCAAGTGGTAGCTCAAGAATCTCGTGTTGAAGCACAAGCCCGCCGTCAAGCCTATCATCTCGCCAAGCTTGTTCGAGATGGCCATATCCTTGATAATGTTTATGGAGATTTCAATAAAGGTTCCACTACTAGGAGGAAACTAGCTTCATTTAGCTCTCACCATGCTTTTATCTCTCTTGTGGAACCACAAAAAGTCTTCGAGGCTCTTGAAGATGATGATTGGCTTGACGCTATGAATGGAGAACTTCACAACTTCAAGAGGAACAATGTTTGGACATTGGTTGAGCGACCCAAAGATTGTCAAAACGTCATTGGAACTAAGTGGGTTTTCAAGAACAAGTGTTATGCGAATGGAATTGTCGGGCGCAACAAGGCAAGGTTAGTTGCCCAAGGATACTCACAAGTTGAGGGCATCGACTACGGTGAGACTTATGCCCCCGTTGCTCGCCTTGAATCCATTTGTATGCTTATTGCTTTTGCTACTCATCATAACTTTAAGTTGCATCAAATGATGTTAAGTGTGGTTTTCTTAATGGTCCTTTGAAAGAGTTGGTATACGTCAAGCAACCTCCGGGCTTTGAGGATCCACTTTTCCCGAACCATGTCTACAAGCTCAATAAGGCACTCTATGGTCTCAAACAAGCCCCACGTGCGTGGTATGATTGCCTTAGGGAGCTCTTGTTAGACCGTGTCTTCGAAGTGGGCCTCATTGATCCCACTCTTTTTACTAAGAAAGTTGGAGGCCACTTGTTCGTCTGACAAATCTATGTTGATGATATTATCTTTGTGTCTATTAACAAAACTTTTAATGAGCATTTTGCCAAGCTCATGACCGATCGCTTCGAGATGTCCATGATGGGGGAGTTGAAGTTTTTCCTTGGGTTTGAAGTCAAGCAATTGAGGAAAGGGACTTTCATCAACCAAGCCAAATATATCCAAGACATTCTCAAGAAGTTCAAGTTTGATCAAGTCAAAGGTTCCAAGACTCCCATGGCAAATAAGGTTAATCTTGATCTCGATCCCAAGGGTAAGGAGGTGGATCAAAAACTCTATCGTTCTATGATTGGTTCTTTTCTCTACCTTTGTGCACCCCGACCGGATATTATGTTGAGTGTGGGTATGTGTGCAAGATTTCAAGACGCACCAAAGGAAACCCACATGGTGGCGGTCAAGAGAATCTTTCGATATTTAGTTCATACCCCAAACTTTGGGTTGTGGTACCCCAAGGGAGCCAGCTTTGATCTTATTGGTTACACGGACTCGGATTGTGTTGGTGATAAAGTGGGAAGAAATTCAACCTCTGGAGCTTGTAATTTTATCAGAAGATCTTTGGTTTGTTCGTCCTCGAAGAAGCAAAACTGTGTGTCTATGTCCACTGCCGAAGCTGAGTACATCTCTATTAGTGCTATTTGACTTTGTTGGAACTTGTTATGATTAATGCTTGTCACTAGGGTCCGAGTGCCATGATCTCAGATCTGAAATTATTATTGAATCATTATGATAGTATTGTTTATGATCTTATCTGCAAGTTGTGTACATATATCATTGTCCGGATACAAAGGCCTCCAAGTGACAGAAATTGGGACAACCGGAGGGGATGGCTGTGGTGTGAGGATCACATGTGTTCATGGAGTGTTAATGCTTTGCTCCGGTGATCTATTAAAAAGAGAACCTTAATTTCTAGTAGTTCCCCAGAGGCCCCGCTGCCACGGGCTGGCAGGACAAAAGATGTTGTGCAAGTTCTCATTGCGAGCACACATGACTATATATGGAGCACATGCCTATGATTGTTTAGTACTTGGATGCTTATTCTTATTTATCAGCAATGCCCTAGATATTGAAGTTACAAGTTTAGATTCGTCCATGCAATGCCCGTCCATCCATCCCTATGCCTACCGCGCTCATATCTGTAACACCCTCAGAATCGGACTTATGCAAGTTTGAGCCAAATTCGCCCAACCCGCATAGAAACGATTCAAAGGTGCCCACCAGGCACTTACGTGCGGGTGGAAAACGAAGTAATAACATTACACAGCAGTCCTCGATGGGACCCACATAACAGATATATATACAGAGGCGACTCAATGAGTCAAGAATACAGATATAATATACAAAGATCCAAATCACCTTGAAAACGATAGCGCGTCCAGCTACGGACAAGATGCAAATGGGGCTAAGAGCCCTGAAGAATAACCAATGGCGTCCATAACCCTGCCTGGCCAAGCGGAAGGTAACCGCTAACGGCGTCGATCTCAAACCTGCTTAACAAAGGGTGCCGACAAAGGCAAAGCGAAAACAAAGAAGGAGCGTCGATCTTGAGGCGATGCAGCGAGGCTAGAATTCGGCGGTCCTCGCCTACATAGGTATGGTGGATCAAGCGGCAGCATGCACTAAACAACCTATAGAGACTCGATACCGGCGGTTATCGAGAGAGGGTGAGTATGACCTATTCGGATCCAACTGAAGCTAACACCAAACAAACCCATCTGGTGTTTCCTCGAGACCAGACGAGGAAGTCAACCGAGGAACTCACGGGTTGGCGCTTTACTTATTCGATTATAGTGGTGGCACTTTACTAGTCAGATTTAGATAATCGTCCTGATAAAGTAAGCAGTGGGCACTTTTATTTAATCATTCCGTTGTAGTTGCAACAATTACTAATCAGATACAGATAGCATGAGATAATCCCAAAACCCAGCAGTTGTTGGTACTTTTATTCAGCCATTTCGTTGTAGTTGCAATACTTACTAGTCAGGTACAATTGTCGCAAGCGACAACCAAACAAGCAATTGTAGGAAGTATTAATTAGCCATTCCATTATAGTGAAGCTGATTACTAGTCATTATAAGTCAAATTTATAGCAGTAAACTTTAGTTATGCTTGTCTATGATCGAGATCTTGTGCTCCAAGTCCATATCCGCGACACGGCTTTGAAGTTTTACCGGCGGGGTGCACCAATAGCAACACACGCTCGATCAACCTCGGAAAAACCAAATCAAAACCACGAGGCTTTTACGTTGAACAATCACAGGATTCAGAATTATTGAGGGGCCACCCCTTAAGTAGAATCCGCAACGGAGTAAGCAAGCTCCGAGGCGGCCTCAAGGTTGCGACAATGGCTGTAAGCGACTGGGAACCCGAAAGTGTGGCTGGGCTTGTCGATACCGCGTAAACATTCCGATCCTAAACAGTACAGTGTGCAGTACCTCGCACAATTTAAATACAGAAAGTAGCATGGCATAAGTACAGGATCGTAAATAAAACCTCAAACTAGTTGTGGCCCCAAGAAATAAGACTGAATCAAGCTCTGGCTCAGGGGGGTCCCATATACCTCCCGGATGTGGATAGCGCGCAAAAATCAAGGAACAGGTATCAAGTACTCGGGGTCTTACGGGACACAAGTGGGCGTTCGGAAACCAAATATTATCTATCACCCACCGATGCCTCTGCTTATTCAATTTTAGTTGTTAAACAGAAATTAAAGTGACGATAAGTAAAACTAGAATCATCTCCAACATCAGCATGCGGCAATACATCAGCAACTGTGGCATATGACGACACACATCAGCACTAGAGCAAGCAACTACGACGCGCAAGTCCGACTATCTACCAAACAACGGGTAATAGGGTGTGTCCAAGGCAATATAGGGCTGCACGGTATATCACAGGTACGGAAACTAAAGCATCGCAACACAGATAGCAATAGATCAACAGGAGGGAATAAAGACTATAAAAATAAGATAGGTAGAAAGAGGGAGATGCTCGCCTGAAAACATTGTCGAAGGGTTCATCCGAGGATCGGGGCGAAGCTCACATCAACTCAACGGCCTTATCCGCGAAGAAGCAAAACACTAGAAGGAACACCGGATGCAATATTTAATACAACGGCAGAAGATCGGCATGATGCATGCATGATGGATGTCATGGCAAAAGCGCGATGCAATTAGGTCAAATTAAGCGGAACCGGGGTCCCAACAATTAATTAGATGGTACAAGTTGTTTAGAACCTCCGCAAATTAAATGTTATATAGCAAGACAATAGATGGCAACGGTTCGCTACACATGTTTAAATGAGGCCAATATGAGACTAGGTTTGCCCGCATATGGGCCCCATATTTATTTATTAGGTGAATCGGCATAAGGCCCCCAAACCAACGCTATGCATGCGGGAATGACAATTTAATGTGCAACAAATTGATATGTTATAAAATAGGGTTCGAGGAAAAGGGGTCACACATCAGAGGGGGCTCGACGATCTTGGGTTCCGGGGTTCGGGGTCGGTCTCAGGGTCCAGGGTTCGACGATCTGGGGTGCGGGGGTTCGACAGAAGCGTTCTCGGATAGCGGGGTAGATCTTGTTGTATCGGGGTCTCGATGTCCGGGAAGCAGAGCTTGGGTCGGTGCCGTTCTTGTCACATCTGGGGTCTTAGGGTCATGTCGACGGTCATGGCGTTCATGGAAGTTCTCGGCTTCGCATCCCCGAGGTAGTACTTGTCGTTCCGGGGCGATCTTAAATCGGGGTTCCGACGAAGAAGACCTTGGTGTTCGGCGGCCTCGGGCATTAGGTCCGGGAAGAAGTACTTGTCGCATCCGCGGGCGTCGGGTCGTGTCATCGGTCTTGTCGTTTCACGGCGGAGACCTTGGCGTCCCGGGTCTCGGCGTCTTCGAGAGGGAGAAGACTAGCGTTGGCGGGTCGGTCTTTAGCGGGATCGGTCTTCGGGGTCCATCGGAATCGTCTCGACGATCTTGTCGCTCCGGCAACTTCGGTTTCGAGCGGAAAAATCATGGGCTTCGGTACTCCTTGGGTGAGTGGCATCACTGTCACCAACTCACCAAAAGAATAAAGCAGAGGCTCGGGAGTAGAGCATCAACAACACACACACTCGCGGGGGTCAGCGGCACTGGCCAAACACAGAAACGTTGCACCGGGGCAGGTCTCACTTGGACATCATCTCGAACACTCTATGGGCAACCACATGAGTTGCAAGATTGGAGCAGCGGCTTCGCACGGGGGAGACAGGGAGGGCGTGCTGCGGCACCTCAACTGCGACGGGGGGTGCAGCTCACGGACGGAGCGGACGACGTCGGGCGGCGCCACAACAAGGAGGCGGCGTCGAGAAGGAGAGCAGCGGCGCTGCTGGGGCCGAGGCGGAGCAGGCGGTCGGCGACGCGTGCTGCAGAGAGGAGCGGAAGGCGGGGGCCACGCCCGGCGCGCAGGCGGGCAGAGGCGGGCGCGGCCGGGCGCAGACCGGCGGGCGCGCAGACGCTGCAGGCGGCGGAGAACGTGGAGGCGGAGGGAGGAGCTCATGGGGAGCAGCCGGTGGGGCGGGCGAGCGGCGACGAGCAGCGGGGAAGGCGCGGCCGGGCGGCGGTTGTCGAGCGGAGGTTGGTGGTGGCGTGGTGCGGCGCGGAAAAAAGCGCGTCGCGGGCGGGTGGTCTTGAGGCGGCGCGGCCGGGCGTGGGTGGTGGCGGTGGTCGACGAGCACGGTGGCCGGCGAGAGGCGGGTCAGCGGTGGCAAGGGCGCAGCGCTGCTGTAGGCAGCGGGGTCGGGTGGCCGCGGGAAGGTCGGAGAGGCGAGCGGACGGCGTGCGCGTGCGGAGGGAAGAGGAGGCAGCGCCGGTCGGCGGAAGGCTAGCCGGGAGGAGGAGGGATGGCGCAGCGGCCGCAGAGGATCGAAAGGGTCGTCGCGTGCGAGCGACGCATGAGGCGAGGAAAGTGGGGATCGGGCTAGGTGGGTCTGGGGGTGGGGCCAGGAGTGTCGGGGTGGGTCACGAGCAAGGTGGGAGGGCTATGTGTCGCATGGGGATCGGGTCCCAGGGGTGGCAGGTGGTGCGGGGCGTGCGTGCTTTGCGTGCGGGTGCCAGGGAGAGTGGCGGCGGGGTGGAGGTTGAGTAGAGGCTGGTTTGCTGGGGGTTGGGGTTAGGGTTTCTAGGGCAAGGGTTAGGGTTAGATAGTCTAGGGTTTAGTTGGGTAGTAGGTGGTCTAGCCGGTTGGGCCTTTGGGCCGGCCGGCTGGACTGCCTCCCCGATAAAATATTTATTATTTTTATAAAACAAAACATTTTAAAAAATATAGTTTTAGATAAACACAAGATCGAGAAAAGACCGAGGTTTCGCATTTGAATAAAGAGAGGGACAATTGCAGAAAATGAAATAGGGCTTTTAGTAAAATAGTTTTAGACAGATAGATGCGTGCTGATGTCATGATGATGCAATGCACAAAAATAACGCGATTTTCTAGTAGTGGTTTTTGCGGGGCGCCACAATATCCTACTGTTTGCTGCTATTGTTACTATTGCTCATGTTTCGTTGCTGTTGTTTCTTTGCAGTTACTACTACAAACTGTTGCTACTTATAAATTTCTATGAGCAAGAAGTATTTCCATGTGCAGCTGAATTGACAACTCAGTTGTTAAAGTTTGCAAGTATTCTTTGGCTCCGCTTGTGTCGAATCAATAAATTGGGTAATACTACCCGCGAAGACTATTGCGATCCCCTATACTTGTGGGTCATCAAGACTATTTTCTGGCGCCGTTGCCGGGGTGCATAGCTTTATTTGTAAGTTCACGTGGATCTATTATTGTTCAATGCTACTCCTTTCATCATGGGAAGTCTCGTGATGGAAAGTTTCGTATTTTACCATCCACTACAAGAAGTACAGTCCTAAACACCTCTGTTGCTCTTGATTTAACGTCTGTTATAAGTAAGCTTGTTACACCACCACCACATACTCATGCTAGACACACTGCTACTATTGTTTAGTCTGAAACTGCTTTTGATACTCATGATGTTACTTCTATTGTGCTTGATGCGAGTGGTTCATTAGGTCCTTTCCTAGATGCTACTATGGATAGTCTAGGAAATACTGAAACTCCTAGTGAAGACACTGTTACACCTGTTAGCTCACCTGAGTCTAGAGAGAGTTATGATATTAATGATAGTTATATTGAGTTTACTGATGAATTTGTTGAAGAGTGCCGAAACACACATGGTGCTAGTGCTATTAAGAGTCTCCTTGCTAGACGTACCATTATTCCTAAACTGTCCTCTGATCCTAAGTTTGCCACCTCTCCCATAGATATCAAAGATAAATATTATGATTTTTCACTTGATTTATCCTATTTAGACATTGTTGAGAAAGAACCTTTTTGTGGGACTGAAAATGAGAGTGTTGTGGCTCATATGAATGATCTTTCTACTATGAGTGCTTTATTCTCTGATGATTTTAAGATGCGCAAGTACTTTGTTACAAATATCTTCCCTTTTTCACTAAAAGGAGAAGCTAGGGCTTGGTTTCATAGATTACCTCCTGGTTCCATTGATAGCCCTGATTGCTTGATTGCTTCTTTCTTCAAGAAATATTTTCCTCCCAGTGCTAGACATGCTGCTTTGTAGAGACTTTTTGATTTTAAATAGGGAGAAGAAGAGAAATTGCCTGAGTCATGGACAAGGTTATGTTCCTTGATTCATGCACATCCTGGATGTCCATTACCTAAGAATGAGCTTCTTGATATTTATTATAATGGACTAACTGATGATTCTAGGACATACCTAGATAGTTTTGCTGATTGTGTTTTTAGGAAAAGGACTCCTACAGATGCTGAAGAATTAATGGATAAGATAAGCAAGAATTATGATGATTGGACTTCAACTAAGCTAAATACACCTGAGCCTATTACTCCTGAACCAGTTATGCCTGAACCAGATCCAATACCAACACCAAAGAAAAGGGGAGTTATTGGATTAAATGATGAAGTGATGAAGGAAGCTAAGAAGTGTCTAAAGGAGAAAGGTATTAGAGCTGAAGATGTGAAGAATCTACCTCCTATAGAAGAATTATGTAAGACAATTCCCCACTCATCTACTATTGAGGTACACTGTCTACACTTTGATGAAGGTGATATTCCCTATGGTAAGCCTCCTGATCAATGCTTAGAGGAACTTGACACATTTATTGTTAAACAAGGTAATTTTAATAAACAAGTTAAGAATCATTTATTGGAAAACTCTAGAGCTATTAAAGAGTTGAAAGATATTGTGGAAAGAACTTCTAATGATATTAAAATGCTTTGTAAACACTTTCAAATGGTTCAAACCCAACTTGATCAACTTGCTAATGTACAAAAGGATATATGCTAGTTAATGCCTCATGAGATAAACATGCTTATGGAATTAGAACTAGGAGTGGTATAGCTACTCAAGATCCTTTATATATACTGAAGGACACCCTGAAAGAATTGAGCAGGATTCTCAACAAGGTGAAAGTAGTGGTAGTCCTCGTAAGAGAAATAAAAAGAAACATAAGGTAGTTGAGGACCACTTGAACCTGCTGTAGATCCTAATAGTACATCTGTCTCTGATGCTGAAACTGAGAGTGATATTAATGATGCTCCTGATAAGGAGGAAGTTGAGGAAGAACCTGAGAAGTACACTAAGAACACCAGGTACACTAAGGAAGATTTTATTACTAATAAACATGGTGAAGAGAGAGAACCTTGGGTGCAGAAACCTATGCCTTTTACAGGTAAGAAACAGAAGTCAAAGGAGGAAGAACACTACAACAAGTTTTGTGAGTGGATGAAACCTTTATTTTTGCAAATTCCTTTAACCGGTGCTATTAAGTTGCCTCCTTATTCAAAGTATATGAAGGATATTGTCTCTAATAAAAGGAAGATTCCTAATGAGGAGATTTCTACTTTGCTTGCTAATTATTCCTTCAATGGTAAGGTTCCAAAGAAACTTGGTGATCTAGGTATACCAACTATTCCTTGCTCTATTAAGAATAATTATGTTAGAACTGCTTTATGTGATTTGGGAGATCGAGTTAGTGTTATGCCTTTTTCTCTCTACAAGAGACTCCAGCTATAAAAGTTGATACCAACTGATATATCTTTGCAAATGGCTGATAAGTCAACTACTATTCCTGTTGGTATATGTGGGGATGTTCCTATTCAAATAGCTCATAATTGCTTGGTTTTGAATGATTTTGTTGTGCTTGAAATGCCTGAAGATGATAATATGTCTGTTATTATTGGTAGACCTTTTCTTAATACTACAGGTGCTGTCATCAATTGTAATCAAGGAAAAGTAACATTCAATATTAATGACAAAGAGCATACTGTCTATTTCCCCAAGAAGGTTGCTAAGAGCTATTGCCTGAATTCCATTGAAAATATTGAGAGCATCAAGGTTGGAGAAATATATTGTCCCTTTCCACAAGGAAATTTTGAAACTATTATTATTGGGACCTTTGCCATAAAGTATGAGGTAACATAATCACTTTGTGGAATGCAAAGTTTTGTTTCATATAAGATTGTTTTGGTAACAAGACTTGATCAACCTTGTTAACAAAAGGATTTTAATGGACAAAATAATGTTTTCACTGTGGTTATACTTGCTTTCTTTTACTTTTCTCCTTACTAGTCTTTGCCTTTTCTTTTGCTAGCTTTGGTTTTGTTAGTTGTTTGCTTGTTAGAGTGTCTTAGAACGTCTGTAGTTTGTTTTTTGGTTTGCTTTTGCTTCTTCTAAAAAACTGTTTCTGCGAGAAAATCAATTTTCATACCCTGAAAATTGGCCAAAAATAAAGTTTCCCGAAAAATCCCAGAAAATTCAAAATAAATTTTTCTCGAAAAAAGGGGCAGAGGGACACCTAGATTGACCCAGGGGTCCACCATAGGCACCCACACCCCTAGTGGGAGCGACCTCCCTACAAGTGGCGCCTGGGTGGGGTGTGGCCCACCTAGGCCCCTCCAAGGTGCCTCCTCCCACCATCTTCTTTCTCTCTCCCGAAAAACACCGGAAAACTTTCTCAAGCTCGAGTTCCTGCTGTTCTTGCTCGCGATTTTCGATCTCCTTGCTTAGCCCATCTTTGTTGCTTATTTTTTGAGGGATTGCTCCTTGGTATGTGCCTCCTTTGCTTGTCCAATTAGATTTGTGATTGGTAGATTGTATCTTGAGTATTTTGCTGCTATAGGTGACAGGTTGTGTGATCTTGCATGCTTGTTCTTTTATTAGAGATTTAATTTTGATGCATGTGTAGCCCTCTAGCAAGTTCCTATAGTAGTTTCTCATCATTTATCAACTTGGAAATCACTTGGTTTGATGTTTGTCTAAAAATGTCAAAAAAGAGTGGTCATGGACAACCACACATTTGGAGAAATATTTGAGGGTGATGCACCTAGGAGGGAAAGGCCTTCAAGATCATCCTCCCGAGCTAGGCCCTCATACAATGAGGATCTCATTACTTCGCGACTCGGCGACGAGGGAAATGAGGGGGATGCTCACCCTTCCACCTTTCCTTGCCCAACCTTTTTGCGGGCTGCTGGGATTCTTGATGATTTTACAACCTTGGTTCGGAGGGCTAGACTAACAAGCTTTATGTAGGATGAGAGCGTGCAATATGCTACGCTCACTAAATCATTTGTGGAGAGGTTATCTTTTACTAACAGCATGTTCAAAACAGGTCTGTCCTTCAAAATTTATGGCAGGTCTTACAACATGACATTGAAGAAATTTTGTGAGACCCTGGGACTTGGTACAACATGGTCAACAAAGAAGATTCCAGCTCAACCCGCTGATTTGTTGGAGCTATACCGCGAGATAATTAATGATGATGACCGTAGAGCTAGAAATATTCAACTCCCAGCCATCAGGTACTTTGCTTACTATCTTGCCACTAGAGTTCTTGGTAGGTAGAACATTAGTAATATTTACAACTATTATTTGGCATTCATAGCTGCTGCGCTCAACAATGAAACTAAGTACAATCTTGGTTCTCTCATTGCTCGTCATTTAGCTGCTAAGGGACCCATTTATGGGGGAATTATTTCTGCACATGTTGCTACTGCCTTGGACCTTTCTGTTGATCCAAATGATACAGTTTTGGCCCCTCAGAGGCTTGATCTTGATGCCATGAACGCACACCACTTTGTCACTAATGGCTCTACCCTTGAGAGCTTGGTTTATAGAATGTTGTTTATTGACGGGGAAGAGAGAGAGAGATCCCTCTCCCCCAAACCAATTTATTCAGTATTTCTCAAGGACCTTTGTCGCGCTCCAAGGAGGAGATGGATGTCAAGCTACACATTCTTAGCTTCCATGGACACTATCAGGGGGACGCGCCCTCATACGACCCCTCTGTATACTAAACAGGGGATTCCTCGAGCTCGTACCAGGACAAGGGAGCTTCCTCGTCGTACTATGGAGGTGCACCTACTTGGTCACCATGGGGTTGAGCCCCACTTAGGCCAAAAGCCTAAGCTTGGGGGAGGTATACCGACATCACACTCATCTATATGTCATGTTCGGTCGGTTCTTTATATATCCATTGGTTCGCTTTCTTTTTGGTTCTTGTTGCCGCGTTCTCAAAAACACAAAAATGCCAAAAATATTTTAGTTGTTTCTCTTGGTTTGTTTCTTTTCTTTGGTTTGCCTTAAAAAAATCCAATTTTTTTTTGCTTTGTTTGGTTTGTTTTTGCTTTGTTTGTTTTTGCTTTGTTTGTTTTTGCTTTGTTGGCTTGTTTGAAAAATCAAAAACACCAAAAATATTTGTTGTTATTCTTTGGTTTTGTGAGTTCTTTGCAGGGTTTAATCGTCCTTAGTGGATTTTGGTTTCATGTTATTATTCAAGTCACACAAGTGAAGGGCAATAATGAAGATTAAGACAACTTGAGGTGTGGTAAGAGGCTGGTAACAAACTCTATTTGTTTTTCATTTTTGTA
Source organism: Avena longiglumis (assembly GCA_030063025.1). Classification (NCBI taxonomy): domain Eukaryota; kingdom Viridiplantae; phylum Streptophyta; class Magnoliopsida; order Poales; family Poaceae; genus Avena; species Avena longiglumis. The sequence continues at coordinate 362,167,635 of CP125976.1, forward strand.
CATATACTCATCATGGTGAGCATGCTTAGTCTGTTCATTGTAAGGAGTATGTTACTGATGGATGCTTAGTAGTTCTTGCTTGTCTATGATTAACTCCACCTTAATAATAGTTTGTAGCATGGCATATGAATGTTTGCTTGCATTGTTTTATTCATATTTTGGTATGATATTGTGGTATCCTCCTTTGAATGGTTCATGTGAATTGACTTGGCACATGCTAGCGCATGCATATAACTAAACAATAGTCAGTAAGCCTTGATGATTTATTTTGCCTCAGAGTTCTAGTATCACTTTCATGCCATAATTAGTAATGTTTTGTTGCAAGCATGATGATGAAAGTTATTGCTCTCTCTTTTGTCGCTCCATCTCTTTTGCTAGATTTCCCTTGCACCGAGTATGAGCTCTACTTGTTCTTCCGACTCCCCAAAACCAATATTGCCAACAGTGTCCACCATACCTACCTATTAGCATCACTTGCAATTTCAGTGCATATTCTATATGCCTTGTTTTCTTCCAAATAAAATGTTTATCTGTTTTGAGAAATTTAGTTAGTAAAGCTCTCACAAACTTGATGACACACTTTATTCCTTGCACTTAATAATCCTGAACCTTTGTGACTTATCCATGAAAGTTATATGCTTGCAAATTATAGGCTGGGAGTTAGCAGAACCGTGCTGTCACGGGGAACGTTTTCAACACTTATGGATACATATCCAGTTGGTACCTTGCTCTTTTCTTTGCGGATGTCGACGGTGTGAAATAAAAGGGGTGCTTGTGAGTTCATGGAGTATATATATGTGTTAGAGAAACGCCTGGGCCGCTAGCCTAAGCCATGCCTAATCATGGTTGAAACTTGCAACATCACCATAATGAGCATCTATGAAGCATCCTCAATAAAAATCTATGCACATAATAAATAAATAGATCTCTTTAGATGTCATTGTCTGCTTGACTTGTCATTTTGATCATGGGATAGCTCCTGTATCATGTTCAAGGGGTACCCCGTTGGCGGTTCTCTATGATATGTATGTATGTAAAACAACAAGAACTTACATGTAACCAAAGTTGAGTAGCATGCGGAGCGGCCCTTGTACTCAAGGGACTTGGGATTTCCAGTTTATGGTCTGTCAAGCATATAACTCATATTGGACCTCACTTTCACTTTAACCACATGAAGATGCCTGTGATAGGGGAAATGAGAGTCAAAGCTAATGAGTACCTTCCTTTTAGCATTAGGAAGCCTTTCAAACTTTTCAAAACCTGTTCACTTCCATGTTGAGTCACCACTTATTCTATGAGCAACTTCTTGAGAGCATAATTTTAATTCTTGTGTTTGTCTCAAAACTTGATTAATTATGTCATGGCTTTGATGCTTGTATCTCTGATATTTTTACCTCTAGTCTTCACTTGAACTTCAGAGGTGTCTTGGCATTTATATTGTGCTCCGCAAACAAAGCCAAGCGAGATACCACTCCATCATACATTTTATGAGCATTGCAATGTTGCTTATGTTTATGTTCCATGCTACTTATTATTATTGAGTTGGTTTATCATCATAGCTTGCAATGACAATTGAGTAGATTTAGTTGCATACTTTTTATTATGAATGGTGTAAGTATCTACTCCTTTCCTGAGAATATATACATCATATGAAGCAAATGCGTTCGTGAAAGTTCTTTTATCGCACTCAGTTTTCAAATGAATTGCTTGAGGACAAGTAATAAGCTAAGATTCAGGGGGAGTTGATACGTCCAAACGTATCTACTTTCCCGAACACTTCTGCTATTGTTTATCCTCTAAACTTGTGTGATTTGGATACAACTAACATGGACTGACTCTGTTTTTAGAAGAATTACCTTGGTGTCTAGTTTTTGTGCAGAAAATCAACTATCAGGAAAAGTCCCAAAAAATATGCCAAAAATCCTATTTCGCCAGAAGATCCATGGAGCCTGAAGACGAGCGAGCCAAGTGGAGGCCCCTGGCCAGGCGTGGGTGGGCCTAGCCAGCGCCCTAGGGGTGCGGCCACCCCACCCCTCACCCTCGCTCTTATAAGTTACCCCTTAACCTAAAAACTGAGGGGGGTTCAACGGTTTTCTGGAAAGAGTTCCGCTATGCCGCCACCACCAGAAGCCGCGATTCGGATCCAGAAACTCCGTTCTAGCACCCAACCGGGACTTGGAATTTGGGGAGGATCATCGCCATCATCGTCACCAACGCCTCTCCATCAACCATAAATGTTTCCCTCATCCATGAGTGAGTAATCCCCCACTGTAGGCTATGGGGATCGTAGGGATTGGATGAGTTCTATCATGTAATCAAATAAGAATGTTAGGGCATAGTGCCTAGTATCTCTATTAGTGCTATTTAACTTTTTTGCAACTTGTTGTGCTTGATGCTTGTCACTAGGGCCCGAGTGCCATGATCTCAGATCTGAACTTATTATTGAATCATTATAATAGTATTGTTTGTGATCTTATCTGCAAGTTGTGTATACATATCATTGTCTGGATCCAAAGGCCCCGAAGTTACAGAAATTGGGACAACCGGAGGGGATGCCTGTGGTGTGAGGATCACATGTGTTCACGGAGTGTTAATGCTTTGCTCCGGTGCTCTATTAAATGGAGCACCTTAATTGCCAGTAGTTCCCTAGAGGCCCCGCTGCCACGCGCTAGCAGGACAAAAGATGTTGTGTAAGTTCTCATTGCAAGCACGCATGACTATATATGGAGCACATGCCTATGATTGTTTAGTACCTGGATGCTTATTCTTATTTATCTGCAATGCCCTAGATCTTGAAGTTACATGTTTAGATTCGTCCATGCAACGCCCGTCCATCCATCCCTACTCATATCCTACTGTTTGCTGCTACTGTTACTATTGCTCCTATTTCGCTGCTGATGTTGCTTTGCTATTACTACTACAAACTGTTGCTACTGATAAATTTCTGTGAGCAAGGACTATTTCCAGGTGCGGCTGAATTGACAACTCAGTTTTTAAGGCTTGCAAGTATTCTTTGGCTACCCTTGTGTCGAATCAATAAATTGGGTAATACTACCCGTGAAGACTGTTGCGATCCCCTATACTTGTGGGTCATCAGCAAGCCAGGGCTAACATGGCTCTTACTGCCGTTCTATCATGGTACAAGGACATCTCCCTTGACATATTGATGAATTTGTGTACCGGCTGTCCTTGGGTCGAGAATCCGGATTACGTTGCTCACTGCCAAGCCCGTGCCTATCAACTCATCGAGTATGCAAATGTGCATCAATGGAATGAGGGGCCGAGTTTTCTCCTAGACTAGGCCGAAGAGAATGTTGAAGCTGCTGATGACGATGATTTTGATGGAGATTCTGGTGATGAACATGACTCAGATGAAAACTCTGTAAGTTCTGATGAGTCAAGTGGCAGTTCGGGAAGAAATGCCGAAGCTCGGTCTTCCTCCAAGGGGACTGAATATTCCCAAGACCAAGGTGGAGATTCGCGTCAAACGGACAATACTCAAGATGCCCTAGTTACTTCGGTCGATGCCAAGGTAACCTCCGCGGAGGTTCAGGCAACTTCGGAGATTCCTGCTCCCGAAACTATTGCTTCTACAGAAGCCGAGGTACCTTCGGTCGTAGCCGAGGTACCTACTTTGGAAACTCCTGTCACTTCCATCAGTCCTCCTGCCGACGATTCGCTGTCGTCAATGCCTGAGCTGTAAATTTTTTATTTGCTAAGTCCCTGGTATGCCGGGTGTATGTTGTTTTAAGACATTCTGCCTCTTTTGGTACTGTTTAATCTGTATAAGTTCGGAATATTTCATATGCTATGGTAATCGTTAAGTTTTTACCGTTCTGGTTGAGTTATTCGACGTATTATTGTTTGCGAATTTTAATCCGTAGGTTTGAATTAAACATGTTTGATTATTCATGTTTTTAGAGCTTATGAGTGATGTTTGAAAACGAGCACTTTGGTTAATACATCATAGCGGTCATACGAAAGATAATATAATGTGCGTCGACTGGCGTATAGTTCCTTCCGTAGTCACTTTTCATGTGTTTGATTTTCCGATGGCTCTTACCTCATTTATTATAAGGTCTCTCTTCAGACCGCGATAGGTCAGAGATGTTGCTTCTGATGTCTACACGTTACTAATTTGGATTGATGGATATATAAATCTTCCGACATATCAAATATATAATAGCAAGACAAATAGCATGGGGTAGTCCCGAGTTACTGCTCGCGTAGCTGAGGTCTCATTTACTGATTTATTTTCGATAGATCAAATATATAATCATAGTAATAAATGACATGGGGAAGTCCCCAAGTCATTGGTCGAGTTGCCGAGGTCTCATTCATACCAAATACACAATCTTAGTGATAAATAACATGGCGCAGTCCCCGAGTCACTGCTCGGGTTGCCAAGGTTTGATTCATATCAAATACACAATCATAGTGATAAACAACATGCGGCAGTCCCCGAGTCACTTCTCGAGTTGCCGAGGTTTCATTCATTCATGCCTGACATATGAAACTGACATATAATAATACTGGATATAGTACACTTTCTCTAAGTGTAGAATGGACGAAGTAATGCTACATTCCATGGTCTTTTTGACTCGTATCCGAATTTGTCCGCCTTATTCCTTTCTGACGCTTAATCATATATGAGGTAATATGCATTATTGTGCAGTCCTTTGCTTACGATGAATGGGCCTTCCCATGGAGGCGACAGCTTATACATGCCGGCCGTGCGTTGCACTTGCCGGAGGACCAGATCTCCTTCCTTTAAGATTCGGGGATTTACCTTCTTGCTATGATAGCGTCTGAGGTCTTGTTGGTAAATGGTTGATCTCGACAATGCCAATTCTCTTGCTTCTTCTAATAGATCTACATCATCTTGCCGAGATATTTCATTTACTTCGGTGTTTGTGTATTGGGTGACTCTAGGAGAATCATGCACTATATCTACTAGGAGCACCTCTTCTGCCCCATATACGAGAAAGAATGGAGTGTACCCCGTTGATCTATTTGGGGTAGTTCTTAAACTCCATAGCACTGTTGGGAGTTATTCAATCCAACAACCTGCCAACCTTTGTAGTGGTTCTATAATACGAGGTTTTATTTCGGATAACACGAGTCCATTTGACCTTTCCACTTGTCCATTTGATGCCGGATGTGCTACCGAAGCAACATCAAGTCTTATGCGCTTTTCTTGGCAGAATCGAGTGAAGGCTCCTTCAGCAAAATTTGTGACATTGTCCGTAATGATACTGTGTGGGTATCCATATCTCAGAATGATGTCTTTGAGAAACTTCACTGTTGTGGGCCCGTCACACTTTATTATTGGCTTTACCTCTATCCATTTTGTGAACTTGTCCACCATGACCAAAATGTGAGTCATGCCTCCGCGAGCCGGCTTAAATGTTCCTACCATATCCAAGCACCATACAAAAAATGGCCAAGTGATTGGTATTGTTTTTACCTCGGACGAAGGCATATCTCTGGCAGCCGTTGCACCTTGCTACCAATTCTTTTGCTTCCTTTAGTGCACTCGGCCAATAAAATCTGTATCGGAATGCTTTGGCCACAAGGGCTCTGAATGAGGCATGGTGTCCACATTCCCCTTGATGTATGTCCAAGAGGATCTCTTGTCCTTTTGCCGGGTTAACACATCGTTGCAACACGTTTTTTATGCTTCTCTTATAAAGCTCATTATTTATTATTGTGTAAGCCTTCGCCCTTCTTACTATCTGCCTAGCAAGGACCTGATTATTCGCCAGGGTATCATTTTTGAGGAATAAGAATATTGGTTGTGCCCATTCTGGTATGTCCTTCTCCGGGGTAACTGTCTTATCAATTTCCATTACTTATCCCGACATAATGTTTTCCAAACTTTCCCAATCAACTCTCTGGTTAGCTGAATCAGTCCCCGGGTTATTCAGCTCATTTCCCTTATCAATTTCCATTGGGACACAATCAGCTTTCTGATCTGATGAGAGGTGAATTGATTCAGAATCTGGGGAAGGTATCATCGACGGATTTTTCAGGTGTTCTAAAGCAATACCAGGTGGAATTGACTGTCTGGTCGATCCGAGATTTGACAGGGTATCTACAGCGTCATTTTTTTCTCGAGGTATGTGATGAAATTCACACCCATCGAAATAGCCACTAATTTTCTGTACATGAAACCGATATAAGGCCATGTTTGCATCCAATGCGTCCCAGTTTCCTGATACTTGCTGCACTACAAGGTTCGAATCTCCGAAGCATAGAATCCGACGTATGCCAATCTCTTTTGCCATGTTTTGGCCATGGACAAGTGCCTCATACTCGGCTATGTTGTTTGATGTAGCAAAGTATACCTGCAATACATATTTCAGTTGATCATTCTTTGGAGAGGTTAATACTATTCCTTCTCCTAACCCATTCCTTAATTTGGATCCATCAAAATGCATCATCCAATAGTTCGGATCAGGAAATGGGGGTTCATACTGTATCTCGTCCCAATCGACAAAAAAGTTGGCCACTTCCTAAGATTTGATTGCATCTCCTCTATCAAATAGTGGGGCATAAGGGGATAACTCAATTGCCCATTTTTCTATTCGACCGCTTGCATCTTTGTTGCTCATTATCTCGGCTATTAGAGCCTCGCAAATCACATTTATGGGGTGCTCGTCAAAATAATTCTTGAGCTTTTTTGCTGACATATACACTCCATAAGCCATTTTTTGGTAATGTTGATAGTTTTTTTTTAGGCTGATAATACCTCGTTTAGGTAATAAACCGGCCTTTGTACCGACTGACCTTCCTTATTATGCTCTACAACTATTACATCTCTAACAACTCGGTTAGTTGCCGCTACATAGAGCAGCATAGGCTCTTTTTACAGTGGCGAAGCTAAAATTGGATCTATGGCCAACATCTTTTTTAACTCGTGAAAAGCGTTATCAGCCTGAGGTGTCCAGGTGAACTTATCGGATTTTTCATCAACTGATACAAAGGCATTGCTTTTTCACCTAGACGACCGACAAACCGACTTAAAGATGCAAGGCATCCTGTAAATTTCTGAACATCATTGAGGCACTTCGGCAGTTCCTTCCTTTCAACTGCCCGAATTTTAGTCGAATTTGCCTCTATGCCTCGGCTAGACACAAGGAAACCGAGTAATTTTCCAGCCGGTATACCGAAGGTGCATTTTTCCGGGTTAAGCTTCATTCGGAATCTCTTCAGATTCGCGAACGTTTGTCGGATATCTTCTTGTAGTGTATGGCTCTCTTTGGTCTTTATAACCACATCATCAACATATTCTTGCACATTTTCCCAATCTGATCATGCAACATTTTTGCATACACCTTTGGTACGTGGCTCCTGCATTGCGCAGGCCGAATGACATGGTGCGATAACAATAAGCCCCATATGGGGTGATAAACGTAGATTTTATTTGAGCAGCCCGGTTTAATGGTATCTGGTGGAAACCGGATTACGCTTCTATAAATGACAACAGTTCACAATCTGCGGTTGAGTCAATAAACTAGTCTATCCTAGGTAAGGGAAAATGATATTTAGGACACGCCTTGTTAAGGTTCGTGTAATCGATGCACATGCGCCAAACGACAGCTACGTTCGGGTCATCCTTTTTCTTCTCTACCAACACCGGGTTAGACAGCCAGTCCGGATGAAGTACTTCCATAATAAACCAGACCGCAAGGATCCGAGCTATCTCATCCCCTATGATTTTTCTCCTGTTTTCGGCGAAGCGGCAGAGAGGTTGCTTCACTAGCCTTGCTCCTGGCCTTACATGCAAAGAGTGCTTAGCCAACTCCCTCGATACTCCTTGCAGATATTGTGTAGACCATGCAAAGATATCCCGATTCTCACGGAGGAAGTTGGTGAGCTCGCTTTCCTATTTATCATTTAGGCTGGCACCAAGGGTGATGGTGCGCTCTGGGAATTGATAATCAATCTGAATTTTCTTTGTCTCCATGGAAGGACACACGTCCATGCAGGGTAGCAAGTGCTGGCATGTTAAGCTGTGCCAACCGAGCTAAAGCTGTGACCTCCTGAATTCACTTTTTCTCCCTTGTGATCACCAAATATTCGGCCAGATTTGATCCAGTCGAAGCACATTCCATCGACTTTCCGTAGTCTCCAGCTATTGTTATTACCCCTTGTGGTCCTGGCATTTTCATTTTTAAGTAACCAATGTGGCAGCTGGTCATAAAATTAGACAATGTGGGTCGTCCGAGTATGCATGATAGAAACTTTCTAGATCTACCACCTCAAATTCCAAATTCTCTGCTCTGCAATTCTCCCTTGTGCCGAATAAGATGTCTACTCGGACCTTCCCAATGGGCTCGTAGGAAAATCCAGGAACTATCCCATGGAAAGTTGTCTTGGTCGACTACAACATATTCGGAGAGATGCCGAGTTTATGCATCGTATCCTTGTACATAATGTTGATGTTGCTTCCATTATCTATCAGTACCTTTGAAAATTTCACATTAATGCTAGGTCCCACAAACGTCGTGTCTAGCACCAAAGCATACCTAGGATTTGGCATGATCTTGGGGTAATCTCTAATACTCCAAGTTATCTCTTGACCTGACCATGGCATATACCTCGAAATTGCTGGCATGACTGCATTTACTTCCATGTGTCGGCGCTGTATGCTCTGCCTGTCTTGCTGTACTGTGGTGAATACACAATATGACTTATGGTGCTCCCTGTACTCATTGCGTCCATTAATTTCGGGGTTTCCTCTTCCATCTTGGCCTTGTTTCTCCACATGGTGAATTGCCTCCCTCCGGTCATGATTCTCATACCTCGGAGGTGGTGGTAACATCAATTGCTATGCGTTTCCTCTTGTAAGCTGCGACTGCTGTGAATGATGTGACTGCTGCGGTGGCGACTGCATTGCTGCCGGGTTTCCCATTGCGCTCTTCATCCACGCACACTAACGAGTTGTATGGTTGGCCGGTTTTGCCGGGTTAGGCATGTGAAACTTACACGGATGATCCAACATTGACTCAAACGTGTATTTCGGCCTCTCCTACCATTGATTTTTCTGTTCGGGAGTCCACTGTTTCTTCCCATAATTCCTCGGTGTCCGTTGTTGAGGATCGTTCTTCTATCGTTGATTGCTTCCTGCACCCGGCTGTTCCTGAGTAACTGCAGCAACCTGATTCGAACCGTATCTATAATCCATCCTATCAACTCCTCTTCTACCTCGGAATTCATTCCGCCGGGATGATCCTGCGCCATCACGAGTGTGATGGTCATGCTGCTCAAAGTGTTCTGCCGACATAAGATCGGGTTGATTTGGATCACCCAGTGCATATGAATCTTCTCTTCTGACTCTGTCTGCCAACATAGTTGGCATATCTCTTTGTAACCTTTGACACAACACACTTCCGTATCCGCATCCTTGTGCAACCCAAGCAATCGCTTGTGATTCAATTACTCCTTCGCAGGAGCTTTTGCGGTTGCACCATCATGTCAGGAACTCTCTATCAGTCTCATTCGATTTCTGCTTGCACATCGCCAGCTATTGAGGCCTATTCGGCCTCTTGTAAGTACTGGTGAAGTTACTTACAAACATCTCCTCAAAGTCCAACCAACAATTGATACTACCGGCTGGTAAGTTATTCAACCATACCCTGGCCGGCCCCTCCAACATCTGGGGCACATATTTCACAGCCAATCTCAAATTTCTCCCTGCTATTTTCACTGCAGTGGCATAGTCAATCAACCAATCTTGTGGTTTAGTACTTCCGTTATATGTTTTTGTGCCTCTTGCCAACTGGAAGTTTGGGACATGTGGCTCGCCCATAATCCGGGGTCCAAAACACGCCGGACCAGGAGGACCTTGTTCTTCCAATAGCTCGACCGATATAGCCTATCAAGTTTTAATCTTGCGTCATTTAACGACAAATTTCTATACACAACTCTTTCTTCCACTCCATAGTGGTTTTGCCCAACAAATCTAGCATTTTCCATTTCTGAATGACCATCATTATACCTGTCATGTGCCGGGTTATGTGGAACATGTCCTGCATCTCTCCCCTGCCGAGGTTCATGCCTCGGCTGATGATCTTGCGGGTGATACCGTCCCCCTTCAACCAGGTTATTATTCTCGGGTTCCCCCTTCCGAGATTCCCTTGCTCTCTATTGTCGTGGCCGGGGTCTCTTTCACCGCTGTTACCTCGGCTTCCATTGCCTTTATTTTCATTAACTTTTCCGGCCACTGCCGGGTCATATGGAACAATCTGTTTGTTTCTTTTTCCCGAGGTTACTGCTTTATCTTATCTCATACCATTTACGGGTGAGGATACCGCGGTAGCTGATAATGTCGGGGCAGCCCCAGCCGAATGAACCATGCGCGAAGCTCCTAGCTTTGATGGGTTAGCTCTAAGTATCTCCTCATTTTGCTGGTTCGCGATGCGTACCAGCTCATTTACTCTTTCTTGTTGCCTTTGCCGGGCTTCCCCGGTCAATCCTTCCAACTCCAAGGCTGCTGCATTCATCGCCATGAGATTCTTCGCCGGGGTACTATACCTCGACAACCCTAGGTCAGCCAAATCTCCTTGTTGAGACTCATGCTCCTTGTTAATGTCACTAAGGAGATTCTTTCCTTTCATCCTTAGGTCATCTATTCGTGCGGGAGCCGTATCTAGCTTGTTTTCCCTAGTATACTCTCTCAAGGTTCTATTAAAGGACTCCTGCAGTGCAGATACTTTCTTGGCCTCTTCTAACATTCTTAACCTAGTCTCTTCTAATTCTGCATGTGCATTTGCCTGGTTAACTATTGGTGCTACAGGTGTTGTTAGGTTTTATATGGCTTCTTGCAAGATATTCTCCGGCCTCTCCAGAGGTGGCCATCTTACTCTTGGTGCCTTGGGGGTTACCTCCTGCACCTCGGGTGCCTTTGCCGTTGACTGATCTGCTGCTGCCTGCTTTGCGTCTCCTGGCTTAGCCGCTGCAGGGTCCGACGTCGCCGGGTTCTTGCTTGGTCTGGCTCCTGTTCCTGCTGCTGGTGCCAGTGCCGTCATCATCACCTCAAGACTGCTTGCGGGGCGAGCGTTACGCTGACCGCTCGTAGCGCTGAGGGGAGGATCTCCGGCGAGGACGACTCGGCGCGGGTAGACGCAAGATGTGTCGATGCCGATGTAGATCTTGTGAGCGCCCAAGTTGATGAAGACGCCGTTGCACAGGGGTGGTCTTGCTCCGAAGCTGCCAACATTGTCACTGACGTAGTCCCAGATGTGAAATCTCTGGACTAAGCCTAACACGACGCACTCGCCTGCGTCGATGAAGTTTCCCGTCCGGATCTTGACTCCAACTAGCACCGTTGCTGGCCCCAAGGTGGGCGCCAATTTTTGTGGTGGTGGCACGGTAGATGCCATGGGTAGGCTTAAGTTGGGGGCCAATAGATGCTAGTGGGATCCAGGGAGGGAAGATGAAGTGGTTTCTACACTCAGAATGCTAGAACTTAATCTTTATTCAACACCAAAGGAGCTACACCTACTCCTCGAGCTGTATGAGCGAGAGGAAGAAGAAGCTACCACTAGTTCCTAATGAGAAAAATGAATCGATCCCCTTCTCTAGACACCCAGTCCCTCCTTATAAAGGAGTGGTTTGATGCCTTCTAGGGCTAACGTGGACATGCATATTCGTGGAATATGCTTGTCGCAAAGCGGTAACTCGGCGGGCCTCTTTCCGTGTCCCCTTCTATCGATGGCAAAGACACAGAACCCACCACATGTGAGCCTCGGGCCTGAGGACTTTCACCTCCGTGACCTTCCTCTGCTCCTCTGCTGCTCTGCTTCTTGTCTGTAGTGCTTGGCACCGTACAGATTCCAGAGAGAGAGAGATACTAGCTAGTGTTGACTTTGGGGTTTGCCCCCTCTTTCTTGGACAAGCTTCCCTTGACACGGCCCTGCCTCGCATGATTCGCCTTGACCTTAACCTGCACTTAAGATGCGAGATAGTGTTACACCGACATACCTCATATGTCGGCCGAGCCAAGTCTTAACTACTTGACTCGGGGTTAGACGGACCTCATTCGGCCGACTCCTACATGACTCAGCCGGATCGGGATATGATCCGGCCTTGACCATGAATATTCCTCTCTCTTTTTACTTATCTTTACCCTACCTAGGGTCATCGCACCAACACCGGAGGAGGAAATCTAGCCTATAGGCCAGGCCACCTACTATCCCGGCTGGCCCAGCCCGTTTCAACCAAACCCTAATCTAGCTAAACCCTACCCCAACCTAACCCTAATTCCCTGCCGCCGCCAACCCACCCGCAGCAGCGCGCACACCCGGCTACCTCCACCCTGCCGCCACTAACCCCCACACGACACACACACCACATGACGACCCCACGGCCCATGTTACCGAACAACCTGCAAACCCTCTCCCTTGCACTCGCGTGTGGCCCTACCCGCATTGAGACCACGTCGCCCGCTCCTCTTGTTGCCTCTTCCGACCCGCGTCGGCAGGCCCCACCCCGCAATTCCCATGTGGACCTCCCACAATAACAACGAACGCATCCCAACTTCTCCTCCCTCCCGACCCCGATAGCATCCAGGAACCGCCGCCGTTTCTCTTCTCCTCTCCTCGCTCGCATCTCAGGGTTGTCACCGCCTCTGCTTCTTGTCCCCGCCTGCATGGCCGCAGTACCCCGTCACCCCGACAGCACCTTCCTCTCACCACTATACATCCTCCAATGCATCCCCGCCGCCGTTCTCCCTGGCCTCTCCCTTCCCCAATGACCATCGCGGACCCCTCCCCGCGTGGACTCCTTCCTCCCGCAGAGCACCTCCCAATCGCCGCCTCATACGTTCGGAACGTATCTACTTTCCCAAATACTTTACTGTTGTTTCTCTTCTAAACTTGTGTGATTTGGATACAACTAACATGGACTGACGCTCTTTTCAGCAGAATTACCTTGGTGTCTAGTTTTTGTGCAGAAAATCAACTATCATGAAAAATCCTGTAAAATATGCCAAAAATCCTATTTCACCAGAAGACTCATGGAGCCAGAACACGAGGCGGAGTAGGGGCCTGAGGGGCACACACCCCCTGCTGCGCGGGCCAGGCCTGGCCGAGCCTAGAGGGGGTGTGGCCGCCTCGGCCACCCCCTCGGCCTCCTTCTTCGCCTATAAGTTGCTTTCTGACCTAAAAACTCAGGGGGGTTCGACATTTTTCCAGAAACAGTTTCACTGCACAGCCACCACCAGAAACCGCAATTCGGAACCAGAAACTCCGTTATTTGGCACCCGGTCGAGACGGGGAATTTGGAGGGGATCATCGCCATCATCATCACCAACGCCTCTCCATCAACCATCCATGTTTCCCCCATCCATGAGTGAGTAATCCCCCGCTGTAGGATATGGGGATGGTAGGGATTGGATGAGTTCTATCATGTAATCGAATAAGATTATTAGGGCATGGTGCCTAGTATCTCTATTAGTGCTATTTGACTTTGTTGCAACTTGTTGTGCTTAATGCTTGTCACTAGGGCCCGACTGCCATGATCTCAGATCTGAACTTATTATTGATTCATGATCATAGTATTTTTTGTGATCTTATCTGCAAGTTGTGTACACATATCATTGTCCGGATCCAAAGGCCCCGAACTGACAGAAATTGGGATAGCCGGAGGGGATGGCTGTGATATGAGGATCACATATGTTCACAGAGTGTTAATGCTTTAGTCTGGTACTCTATTAAAAAGAGTACCTTAATTTCCAGTAGATTCCCTTGAGGCCTCGCTGCAACGGGATGGCATGACAAAAGATGTTGTGCAAGTTCTCATTGCAAGAACGCATGACTATATATGGAGCACATGCCTATGATTGTTTAGTACTTGGATGCTTTATCTAATTTATCTGCAATTTCCCTAGATCTTGAAGTTACATGTTTAGAATCATCCATGCAACGCCCGTCCATCCATCCCTATGCCTACCACACTCATATCCTATTGTTTGCTACTGTTGTTACTATTTCTCTTGTTTTACTGCTGTTGTTGCTACTACAAAACTGTTGCTAATGATAAACTGCTATGAGCAAGACTATTTCCAGGTGCAGCTAAATTGACAACTCAGTTGTTAAGGCTTATAAGTATTCTTTCGCTCCCATTTTGTCGAATCAATAAATTGGGTAATACTACCCTCGAAGACTGTTGCGATCCCCTATACTTGTAGGTCATCAAGACTATTTTATAGCGCCATTGCCGGGGAGCATAACTTTATTTATAAGTTCACTTGGATTTATTATTGTTCACTGCTATTCCTTTCATCATGGGGAAGTCTCGTGATGGAAAGTTTTCTATTTTACCATCCACTACAAGAAGAGGTACAGTTCTAAACACCTCTGTTGTTCTTGATTCACCATCTTTTATAATTAAGCTTGTTACACCACCACCACATACACATGCTACACACACTGCTACTACTGCTGAATCTAAAATTGCTTCTGATACTCATGATGTTACTTATACTGTGCTTGATGCGAGTGGTTCATTAGGTCCTTTCTTGGATGCTATTATTGCTAGAACTATTTTGGGAAACACTGAAACTCCTAATGAAGAAACTATTACACTGGTTATCTCAACTGAGTCTAGAGAGAGATATGATATTAATGATGGTACATTGAAATGACTGATGAATTTATTGAAGAGTACCAAAACACACTGGTGCTAGTCTATTAGAAGCCTCCTTGAGAGAGGTACCATTATTCCTGAATTGTCTTCTGATCCTAAGTTTGCCACTTCTCCCATAGATATTAAAGATACAGATTATGATTTCTCTCTTGATTTATCCTACTTAGACATTGCTGATGAAGAAACTTTTTATGGGACTGAAAATGAGAGTGTTGTGGCACATATGAATGAACTTTCCACTATGAGTGCTTTATTCTCTGATGATTTTAACATGCACAAGTACTTTGTTACAAAGATCTTCCCTCTTTCACGAAAAGGAGAAGCTAAAGATTTGTCTAATAGATTACCTCCTAGATCTATTGATAGCCCTGATTGCTTGATTGCTTCTTTCTTCCAGAAATATTTTCCTCCCAGTTCTAGACATGCTGGTTTCTAGAAACTTTTTTATTTTAAACAGAGAGAAGAAGATAAATTACCTGAGTCATGGACAAGGTTCTGTGCTTTGATTCATGCACATCCTAGATGTCCATTACCTAAAAATGAGCTTCTTGATATTTATTAAAATGGACTAACTGATGATTCTAGGACATACCAAGATAGTTTTGCTGATTGTGTTTTCAGTAAAAGAACACCTACAGATGCTGAAAAATTAATGGCTAAAATAAGCAAGAATTATGATGATTGGACTTCAACTGAGCTGAATACACCCGAGCCTATTACTCCTGAACCAATTGTGCCTGAACCAGCTCCAACACTGTAAGATCCCTCCCTTTATAAAGGTAAGGATCCCTGTGATTGCAATGCTAGTCCCTGGATCAATGCTAGCATCCATAGTTTAAGATGAAGTACACATAAACAAACGTCATTATTACATATCATTCCAGAGACAAACATAGTCTTTTACAAACTCCATGGCCAAATGCCTAATACAAGAGTTCAAATATATAATAAGATAAATAAGTCTTCATCTTCATGTGCCACAGGCAAGCATGTTGAGGGTAGACTCATAACCCCTAATCATCATCAGAATAACCTGCAACATCACAAGTTACAGCCACAGTGGGTCAATACATTGGAATAGTATTGGCAAGTGATACCTTAGTAGAATATTGGTAGACTAGTTACTATATGCATTTTGGCTAAGTGCAGCTTAGGCTTGCTTTTCTAAAAATAGGTTTTACCTATCAGTTGAAATCACTAAGTTTTTCTTTGTCAAATCTTAACCAAGGAATCACCAATAGAAATTGGTGCACCTTCACCCTTGTTCAACCACAAGTTTTTACTTAGAAATTGGGATGAGGAGATTCTTGATAGCTTCCATGTCTTGATGCTCAAGTTGTCCAATACCAGGGACATGGCTAAGTACTTAGATTCTTCCATCTGCAGAGGTTGTGCACTTTCCCCACAAGACTTGATTTTCACCAAGACAGGACCTTTCAGAAGCCTTCCCTTAGACCAAATGGACGCGTTCCAACATATCATCCCACTACCACCAACTGTCCAAATGGCTAAGTTATTGCAACCTTTGTGATCCAGGCAGAGCCCATATTGCCATGTGGCTGCACTAGAAGCTTCTTAACATTTGGCATCTCAAATCCCTTTGTTCCTGGGTGGCTTTCCACAAGTGAGATACACAAATTAAACCATAGAAATGGGCGTTGTGTAACCACTCAACATAAACCATTCCTTCCATTCCACCCAGGTGTTTCATTCACTTAGTTGTTTTATTAAACAAAACACAAGTCCAAAGACTTATAAATATTTTCTCATAGCATGAATAAATAACCACCCTTGGTTGCTAATAGCTAGGCTAAGCATGGTATTGATAAGAATCTTAACTTAGAAATTTCTAGCAATTCTACAACTACTAGGATTTCCCAAGCATAGGATATAGATCAAAAATATCCATGCAAGACTAGCAAAATATTTCTAATGCATAGTTGAAAAACATAGGTATAAAATCATGAAGCACCACTTTCTTTGGTAGTTTGGAGAGTAGCTACAATCCTCACAATCACAATCACTATTTGCACCAAAATCTACACATAAAATAATGGCACAAAATCACATACAAAATTAATACAAGCAAAAATACATGAATGTATGCAATATGCCATGTGATGATTTTCTACACCAAACAAGACAAGTGCACTATACTGAATCATAAACAAGTACAAAACAAGCTAAATAAAATTTATTTGAATAACAAAACATTTTCCAAATAATTACTATACTCAATTTATGCCTACAAATGATTATGTGAAAACAATCATTTTAACAAAAGCAAAACATTAAACACATTGCATAAATGGAAAGGATTTTCTCTCCTGATTCCATTGATATAAAATTTGTCAAATTTGTACGTGGGAATCAAAAGTTATGAATTATTTAAGTTTAACCATCTAATTGATCTAATTCAAATTTTTAAAACGAAACTCATGCCACGCGGCAGCCTCTGGTTGGTTGGTACCTCTTCGTGCTGGATCACGCTTGCGAACCGTCAGATCTAACTAAACTCCAACGGCTCAGATCTAACCGTACCTCTTCGGTGATTGAATCTATCGCGTCCAGTGGATCAAGATCCAACGACCCTAAGCAGCTAATTCTAAACTGGCGGGGCTAGCGGCGGCGGCAGGCGGCGGCGTGCTCAGTAAACGGCGGAGCCGGCGATACAGGAAGCAAAAAGGGTAGTGGCAAGGCTCACCGAGGTCGTCGCGATGTGCTGATGCTCAACGATGCCTCAGTTGACGAAGGGGCACTCGGGGTCGATGTCGATTGCTCGTCGGAGATCGAGACGGCGTCGGTTGTCCTCGGTTGGCGACGGAGACGACGTTCTGGGCCACGCTAAGACGAGAAAAGGGTGTCGTTAGGTGCGTAGGATGCTAGGGATCACACGCGTATCAAACAGAGGGAGAGGGGAAGCTGGGGCTTAAGGAGAACAGTCGCCGGAGTTCGAACAGACGGTGGCGGAGCTCAGTCGATGACGTTGCCGAGGCTACAGAGCATGCGCGAGCAAGTGGAGGGTGTCAGTAGGTGCGTACGAGGATGCAGAAACAGCTAGTCTGATCCATAAGCATAGGGGAATGCGGTGCTTACCGGAATTCGACGACGAGCTCGTCGGAGCAGAGGGGCATCCAGAGAGAAATCCGAGTAGCCTGGTGGCTCCAGTGGGGTGGGGTTTGGGGGAAAAGGGGAAGGGGAGCATGGTGCTTAAGTAGGCGAGGACGTGGGCATGAATTACTCGAGCATTCAACGGAATTGAAACGCGTAATTAAATAGGAAACGCCCGGAGTAATTTGGGGAGGAACTCGTCGCTGGGTGGAGACGATGACGATCTCGTGGGACAATGTTGTCAGCGAGAGAAAAAGAGAGGAGGTGGGGTCCAGTTGTCATAGACTCTGCGGGTTATTCCAGTGGTGCGAATCGTTTTCTTCGCGGGAGAGAGTTGCTGGGCTAAACGGGCTGAGTGCTTGGGTTGGGCCAGATTATTTGGTCTGATTTTTTTTCTCCTTAAATCTTTTTCCTTATTCTGAATGGATTTCTGGTTTGAATTTGAAGGTTCAAATCAATTCTGTTTCAAATGAAATATTCTCCAAATCAAAGTTTGCTGATTCTTGCATCCTGGGGTGTGCAACACATCTGATCAAGCTCAAAACAAAAAGGGTTTGAAAAAGAAATTTAAAACCAACCTTTGCAAAATGTTTGTACTTAGTAGAGAAATGGTTTATAAATCATAAATTTGTTTTTGAAACCTTGACCAAAGCTTAGAACCAACTCTCATGCTCAAGCTCAAAACTTTACTGATCAAAATAAGTACCTTTCTCGTTAGAAGGTAGCAACAAGTTTATAGCATACTTACATAAAATAATGAGCATCAGATGCTCCTGTTTTTGAATTGGTTTTGAAAAGGAACCCTAAATGATCATGGATGCATGGATGATATGCATGAGTTTTGAAACATGATTTCAGGGATGTTACAAACACCAACACCAAGGAAGAGGGGAGTGATTGCATTAAATGATGAAGTGATGAAAGAAGCTAAGAAATGTCTTAAGGAGAAAGGTATTAGAGCTAAAATTGTGAAGAATCTACCTCTGATAGAAGAATTATGTAAGCCAATTCCCCATTCATTCACTATTGAGGTGCACTCTCTCCACTTTAATGAAGGTGATATTCCCTATGGTAAACCTCCTGATCAGTGCTTAGAGGAACATGACACTTTTATTGTTAAACAAGGTAATTTTAATAAACAAGTTCAGAATTATTTTTTGGAAAACTCTAGAGCTATTAATGATTTGAAAGATATTGTGGAAAGAACTACTAATGATGTTAAAATGCTTTATAAACACTTCCAAATGGTTCAAACCCAAATTGATTAACTTGCTAAGGTACAAAAAGATATGCTAGTTAATGCCTCAGGAGATAACCATGCTTATGTTATTAGAACTAGGAGTGGTATAGCTACTCAAGATCCTTTATACCATGAAGGACACCCTAAAAGAATTGATCAGGATTCTCAACAAGGTGAAAATAGTGGTAGTCCTCATAAGAGAAAGAAACACAAAATAGTTGAGGAACCACCTGAACCTGTTATAGATCCTAATAGTATATCTGTCTCTGATGCTGAAACTAGGAGTGGTAATGATAAGAATGATGCTCCTGATAAGGAAGAAGTTGAGGAAGAACCTGAGAAGCACACTAACAATACTAGGTACACTAAGGAAGATTTTATTGCTAATAAACATGGTAGTGAGAGAGAACCTTGGGTGCAGAAACCTATGCCTTTTTCCTAATAAGAAACAAAAGTCAAAGGAGGAAGAACACTATAACAAGTTTTGTGAGTGGATGAAACCTTTATTTTTGCAAATTCCTTTGACTGATGCTATTAAGTTGCTTCCTTATTCAAATTATATGAAGGATATTGTCTCTAATAAAAGGAAGATTCGTAATGAGGAAATTTCTACTTTGCTTGCTAATTATTCCTTCAATTGTAAGGTTCCAAAGAAACTTGGTGATCTAGGTATACCAACTATTCCTTGCTATATTAAGAATAATTTTGTTAGAATTGCTTTGTCTGATTTGGGAGCTGGAGTAATGTTATGCTTTTTTGTCTCTACAAGAGACTCTATCTAGAAAGTTGATACCAACTGATATATCTTTGCAAATGGTTGATAAGTCTACTATTATTCCTGTTGGTATATATGAGGATGTTCTTGTTCAAGTGGCTCATAATTGCTTGGTTTTAACTGATTTTGTTGTGCTTGAGATGCTTGCAGATGATAAAATGTCTATTATTCTTGGGAGACCTTTTCTTAATACTGCAGGTGCTGTCATCAATTGTAATCAAAGAAAATTAACTTTTAATATTAATGACAAAGAGCATATTATCTATTTCCCCAAGAATATTGATAAGAGCTTTTGCCTGAATTCCATTGAAAATAATGAGAGCATCAAGGTTGGAGAAATATATTGTCCCTTTCCACAAGGAAATTTTGAAACTATTATGATTGTGAGATTTGGTATAAAGTATGAGGTAACATAATCACCTTTTGGAATGCAAAGTTTTGTTTCATATAAGATTGTTTTGGTAACAAGACTTGATCAACCTTGTTAACAAAAGGATTTTAATGGACAAAATAATGTTTTCACTATGGTTATACTTGCCTTCTTTTACTTTTCTGCTTACTAGTCTTTGCCTTTTCTTTTGCTAGCTTTGGTTTTGTTAGTTGTTTGCTTGTTAGAGTGTCTTAGAACGTCCGTAGTTTGGTTTTTGGTTTGCTTTTTCTTCTTCTAAAAAATATTTTTCTGCGAGAAAATCAATTTTCATACCTTGAAAATTGGCCAAAAATAAAGTTTCCCGAAAAATCCCAGAAAAATCATATTAATTTTTTCCTTGAAAAAAAGGCGAGGGACACTGAGTAGCCTGGGGACCCACCAGCCAAGACACCCCTGTGGCGCGGCCAGCCTGTGGCCTCACTGGTGGGACCCACCTGTGGCCCTCCAAAGTGTCTCCTTCCAGCCACTTCTTTCTCTCTCCCGAAAAACACCAGAAAAATTTCTCAATATCGAGTTCCTGTTGTTCTTGCTCCCGATTTTCGATCTCCTTGCTCATCCCATCTTTGCTGCTGATTTTTGGAGGGATTGCTCCTTGGTATGTGCCTCCTCCGCTTGTCCCATTAGATTTTTGATTGGTAGATTGTATCTTGAGTATTTTTCTATGATAGGTGTCAGGTTGTGTGAGATTTCATGATTGTTCTATTCTTAGAGATTTCATTTTTATGCATGTTTAGCCCTCTAGCAAGTTCCTATAGTAGTTTCTCATCATTTATCAACTTGGAAATTACTTGGTTTGATGTTTGTCTAAAAATTTCACAAAAAAGGTTCATGGACAACCACACCTTTGGAGAAGTGGTTGAGAGTGATTCACCTATGAGAACAAGGCCTTCAAGATCATCCTCCCGATCTAGGCCATCATACAATGAGGATCTCATTACACCATGTTTTGGCAACGAGGGAGATGAGGGGGATGCGCACCCTTCCACCTTCCCTTGCCCTACCTTTTTGCAGGCTGCAGGGATTCTCAACGATTTCCTAACCTTGGTTCGGAGGGTTGGACTAACTAGTTATATGCAAGATGAGAGTGAGCAATATGTGAAGGGAATATGCCCTAGAGGCAATAATAAAGTGGTTATTATCGTATTCCTTGTTTATGATAAATGTTTATTTTGCATGCTATAATTGTATTAATATGGAAACGTTAATACATGTGTGTTTAATAAACAAAAAGGAAGTTCCTAGTTATGACTCTCTTATAAACTAGCTCGTTGATTAACAAGATGATCAAAGTTTCCTGATCATGGACATTGGATGTTCTTAATAACGAGGTCACAACATTAGTGTAATGGTGTGATGAACATTCATCCGAAGTATAGCATTACGATCAAAGTCATTGAGTTTATATTGCTATAACAACTTACAAAGTGATCCTAATCCTTAGACCATGAGATCATGTCAATCACTAACACCGGAAGAATTTCTTGATGACATCAAACGTCACACCGTAACTGGGTGATTATAAAGATGGATTTAGAACTACTAAAGTGTTATGTTGAGGCCCATGGATCGAGAGTGGAATTTGTTCATCCTGATGACGGATAGATATGCTCTGGGCCCACTCGGTGATATCACATTGAATAGCTTGCAAGCAAGTGATTTGATCACTAGAATGTTATATCATGGGAACGAGAAAAGAGTGCATGTCAGTAACGAGATCAAACTAGGTATGGAGATACCGATGATCGAATCTCGGACATGTAATATATCATGAAACAAAGGGATTAAGATACTAGCGTAAAAGGTTCCGACGATCACAGGAAAGTCATCTTTGAATGTGTGGGAGTCAGTATGGATCTCCAGGTCCCACTTCTAATTTTTGATAGGAGAAGGGTTTCGATCATGTCCACATTATTCGCGAACCGTAGGGTGGCACACTTAAGAGACACCGACATCCAATTGGAGCAAAAGTTTCATGCCGGAAAGAATAACAAGAGCAGGAATTTATTTCACTAGACACCGAAACTTTTTCGGTTGAAATTCCTGAAACTGGTTCTGCATGTGAAATGGAATACTAGCAAGGGGTTTTATGTGAATGTTTGTTAGTTAAAGTAATTAACAAAATTCTGAAAAAATAAATAAAAGAGTTTTATTTAAATGAGAGCTTGCATTAAATTTGGTGCAAATTTAATGCATGTGAGTGGATTTTTGAGTGGAGGCTCTTTTATGGGAGTGGAGGCTTTTCATTTTTACTGGGAGCTCCACCCACATGAATGTGGAAGAGGTGGGGTAAGCCACCTTGGCTGGCGCCATGCCCCTTGGGGTGCCCCCCTATCCCTAGAAAAGGCCCCCTCTCCTCCTCTCAAAGCACACCTCCTCGTGAAGGATCTCTCCCCCCCTCTAGAATTTATCCCCCATGGTCTCGGACTAGCGAGATACATGTTCCCGGTGGCTATTCGGGAAGAAAGGGTTGTGCTTCCGCTGCATCAATGGAGAGAGGAGGCGGAGGTTGCTCGGTGTCTTGTACGTGTGTGCGAGCACGGATGCGCTGCTATTTTGCGGTGCTAGGACTTCCTCTCGATCTTGAGATCAGCAAGAGATTGTCTACATCAACCACGAGTTTGGACTCGTTAATCTTTGTCGGTCTTCAAGGGTATGTTCTCTATGAATGTATATCTTCCCATTGCTTGTATCTAGTAGATAGATCTTGGTACATAGTTGTTCCCATCATAGGAAATTTTTTGTTTTCTATGTTGCAAACCCTACAGTGGTATCGGAGCCGGAACTATGCGTAGATGCTTTGCACGGGTAGTACACATATGAGTATGTGGGTGATGATGATCATTTTATTGCTTATTATTTGTACTTTGGATATTGGTGGCATAGTGGGATGAAGCGGTCCGGACAAACTTTACATGTCCACGCACATGAGACCTGTTCCACGCCTGACATGCAACTAGTTTTCCATAAGTGGCGAGCAGGTGTCTGTCTCTCCTACTATAGTCAATATCTAATTTGCAACGATTTGTCAACAATTTGTCAACAATTTGGTTATCCTCTTTGTGGTTCATGTTCGTAGGTAAGAACTGTTCTATCTTCGAAAGCCCTAAGCCACGTAAAACATGTAATGGATAAATTAAGAGGCGTCTAGTTTAGATTGTTGCAGGGCTAGTGTTATAATATGGTTATGTTGTAAGTACAAGTATAATATGATACTCTTACAACACACACAACGTGTAGGTTCCATAGACCTTGGCCATACACATAGAGGTATGATAGAGATCATACCACAATGCACATGATGGAGATCAAGTGCGGGAACCAAATCATTTCACTTATTAACATGTGATGTTTATTGCATCTTATATTGCTTGTTTGGCGTTTTATTAGCATAATAAGATGATCCATCATTTAGATACCAAGATAAAAATGTGTTCTTCCTTAAGTATGCACCGACAATGTTTCATCGCTTCAAGACATAACGTGATGATCGGGTGTACTTGAATCCACGAACATATCTCGGGTGTAAGACAGTTACACACGCGAATACTAAGGTTCTTACTTGGCGAGCCTAGCATGTACAGACATGGCCTCGGAACACGGACCAAAAGTTTAAGCACGAGTCATATGTTTTGATATGATGACCATATGGATGCTCGCCTTTGAAGCTACACCGACTCACGTGATGATCGTACTTGGTGTAGTGGATTTGGTTCATGTAATCACCAAAAAGGCACGAGGGATGTCGTTTTTGAGTGTGATTTTATTTCTAATTTGGATTAGTAGAACTCAATTTATCATAAATTAAATCAAAGTGAATTTGCATAATTTGTTGTAGTCATTGGCATTCGTTCACCACCTTATGCATAGTTGTAATTGAGATAATAGAACTATAGAATTCTGGATATTTACTTTACGAACTGGTATCGTATTGTGTTGAGTGTCAATCTAAAAGTTTAAAGTCCTATTGCAAACTTTCAGCAAACTCTGTTTACTCCATGAAATTTAATAATTGGTATTAAATCGAGAGTAATAATTCCAGTGTTAGTATCTTAAATATCATGTTTTCCTCCATGATTCTTGATTGTTTTAATATCAAGTTTATCTAGGAGATGAAAGAATTGTTTTAGAAACCATCGTGTGTGACAGATATAATGATATCTGAAACAATGTTTTGGTTGCAATATGATAGAGTATAATGTATATTCTCATATTGGATGAGAATTTACAAAGGTTGGAGATGCTAGACATCCTAATAATCCAAAAGGGTTTTGGAAAGTAACATTATACTCACGATTCGTCTTTATAAGCTACATTAGCTTGATCATGAAAGTCGTCATGATAAGGATGAATAGAAGATGTATGTAAAGTGTTTACTACACTAAAAGATTACTAAAGAATGGATTTTGAAAGAATGCCAATCATTTTGATGATGGTGATCTACTTCAAACTGCAAGTCCAAAGGTACTATTATTTGAATATACACGCTTTGGACTATGTGTCATGTATATGGCGCCACTTTTGATGTTGATAGATTTTTTTAAAAGGAAAAGGAAATGCTGATAGAGAATCTATAAAATATATTTGGCAAAAAAGAAAATATTGGAAATATCCAATTTAGGTATATGGATGATATACATGTTATGGTTGTATTCTTTGCTTGTTAGACAATGTGGTTCTTGGGTATTGGATACCGAATTGGTTGGTATGAAATTTCATATAGAATGACGCAATTCATAAACCACAATGGGCTAAGTAACTAGTAAGAGAAATATGTGATGATGTTCATCGAAAACAAACAAACCATTGTTTGTATTTCTCGTTGACATCAAAGCTTGACTTCAAGATTTGTTTTAATAATTGTTATTTAAATCAGGTATTATGAGAACAAAGGTTATTCAAATAATTACCGTATTCCATATAATATGGATGATTTACAAACCTAGTTGGAGAAATCATATCCATAAAACCTAATTCTAAAATGTCGCAAGACAAATGATTGGAAGATCACTTACGAAGTGACATCGACGTTTAAATTATATAGAAAAGAAAACATGAAGAAAATCCATTTTCATGGATTTTTTGGAGTCTTTGATTTGATCAAATGACGCTTGTGAGACTTTCCTCGGGATAATTAAAACTTCGTTCAAAGGCCAAAGAAGAATGAACGACTAAATTATTGGAATTTATACATATCGATGTATGTAGTCCATTATTTATAGTCGTAAGCGATGGATTTCAACTTCATATGCTTTCTCCGGAAATTTGAGTGAATGTTCACTTAATGAGAAAGAAGTATGAAATATTTGAAAAACGTTTCAAAGACTTTCAAGTTGAAGTGGAAAATCATTGTAAAAAGGAAATAAATGATTTATGATTTGATCATAAAGGGATTTATTTGAGTTACAAGTGTAACAAGAAAAATAAATGAATTATGATTTATCATAAAGGGATTTATTTGAGTTGCAACTTTAGCAAAACACCTAGATTTACATCCCCCAGAACACCATAGGAGTATGGAGTGTTTGAGATTTGTAATGAAACCTTGTTTTACATGGTTGGATCAAAGGTGTTATTTATAAGACTGCCATTATGTTTTAAAAGATTAAAGCTTTAGAGACTACCGCTTTTACACCGAAAAGAGCTCCATCTTGATCCGCTGAAATGACACCATATGAGTTATGTTGTGGGGTAAAACCCAAGTTGTCATTTATTAAATTTTGGTATGCTAAACATAAATAAGATGTTTACATCCGAAGTCGGATGAGCATGTCTTTGTAGGTTATTTCGAATAACAATTGGTTATTCCTCCATAATACCAAGGACAAAAGGGTTTGCCACTTGAAATGTGAAGTTTCTTGAAAAAGGAATTTTTCGCAAAAAGTTAAGTGGGAGGAAAATAGAACTTTGATAAAGTTAACGAACCTTAGCTATATGTGCTGAGTTGCGCAACGCCAGAAAATGTTCCGGAGGCAGCCAGAATGCTCATGGCTCACGTGCCTAAAAGGTTATGGTCACGGAGATCTAAGTTCCTATTGAACCAAGTAGGCCACTTAAAAAATCAAATGCTAAGATTTGAGAGTAAATCATTATTGTTTGACAATGATGAACCGAATACATGCAAAGAAGCAATGATGGGCCCTGACTCCGTCAAATGGCTTGAAGCCATAATATCCATGATAGTTTCCATATACAAGAAATCAAGTTTTAAACTTGGAAGACCCTCCGGAAAGGTGTAGAAACCTATCGGTCATATTTGGATCTATAAAGAAACAGACATGGATGTTTCACATCTATGAAATAGTCTACATGTCGGTAAAGTATTTTACGAGAATGTTCAAGGAGTTGACTATGAAAAGATTTGATCTTTCATAGCGATATTTAGTCTGGACGGATTAAAGTATCAACCACTACATATAATTTGGTATATGGTAGATGAATAAACAAAATAAAGTTCTTCTATTAGAATGGTTACCTAGGAAGTGTACATGACACGGTCCAAAGGGTTTTGTTAATTCAAAGTATGCTAAAAGGGCATGCAAACTTCAATGGTTGAAGTAAGAATCACAGAGTTGGAATCTTCATCGTGTTGAAAAGGAGTTTTCATCAGGAGACGATGAAGATGCTTGCATTTGCAAGAAATTAAGTGGGAGCGTTGAGAAATATTTCTAATGCATTATGTGACGAGGTTTAATCTCGTCAATGCCCATTGTTATGGACTTGGGTTTTGGAGAAGATGGGGATGCTGGAGATCGTGGCACGGTTAACAGACAAGCAACCAGGGGACACGAGATTTACCTGAGTTCAGTTCCCCGGAGGAAAACCCTACTCCTGCTTGTCTGCTCTTTGATTACGGCGGAACCGAAGGTTACAGGGTGCGCAGATTCGATCTGGCATGCATGCATGTGCGAAATTATGAGTCGAGTTGCCCTAGGACGTGCCCTCCTGGACTTTATATAGACTTAGGGTCAGGCGCAGTCCTAGTCGGTTACAAGTTCTAGGGTTTTACCCTTTGAATTTCCTATCTCCTCTAGTCTTGCTCTCCAAGGATCCAAGACGTCATGGGACTTGGCCACGAAAATCTTCATGGGCCAGATGTCCGCCGTGGGCCTTCCTTGGGTGGACTAGGTATGCTGAAGTTACGCACTGTAGGGTATAACCATGTCAAGAGTCTCGAGTGATCACCGAATCAGATTCGGCTGAGGACTCTTCCATCCTTCGGGAGCAGCTATATGTTAATAGTATATGTGTGCAGGGATTGTTGATCCGTGTGCCTGACTCACCCGACGGATCAGGGTCAGTTAACTGTTTTAGGACGAAACAACACAATCTTCTTCAGGTTCGGGTCCCTTAACCCGAGCCTGGAACATATGCTGGCGTAATTCAACTCAGGCCGTGGAGGACTTATTGGAGTGGAATTCCAGTGATTTTAATAGGTGTACCCAACGCGTCCGTCGGGATTTTTCATCGTACCTGCTGGTACGGATTCATACTAGCAGAGCGCAGTCGGTCGTTGCGTGCCATCGATGATATCTGAGGTCTTATCTGGTCCGCAGACGCAGCATCCAACATTTATCACCTCGGAGGTGCTTCGGTGGCCAAGGAGATTGTCACTCACTAGCGCTTTGTTGGGGCAGAGTTGCCAAAAGTTTTTGCGTGCGATCCGAAGATCGCAGTCAAGATTTCATAGGGTGCGCGACCAGCCCCTATGGGAGTAGCCCTATGTCTGCTCGAGTTGTAGACTCGAATGGAGACTTTAGTTCAAGCATTGTTTCAATCATTAGGTCCGAGGAATCAAAAATTTCGGATGCTTAAATCCATCCTCCCTATGGAGTAGCCCCGAGTCCATAGTGGAGTCGAGACTCGGCGAGGGACTCAGGAAGTAATTTTGTCCTCATTTATCTGCCGGGTGCGCGCCGCCCCGATAGGAGTAGCCCCGAGTATTTAGTCGAATCAGATTCGAGTGAGTACTCTTAGCGTGGAGCCAAGTGGTGCTAGTGTAGCTTTTGATGTCGCTGCTTACGATCGATGACCTCAAGCCGCTCGCTACGCCGAGATGACTTGACGGACGGGCGTGGGTCCCACTTGCTGACTTTGAATTGACCGGTCACGCGGGGCGTGGAGATGATTATGGTGCCTCCTCGATTTCCGCGCGTAGTGGACGGCGTGGTAACGACGGTTCGTTGTGGTGTTGACACGTGTACGGCCAGATCTACCGTTGGCGTTAGGTCTTCTCGATGGACGGCCAGCGTGCGTCGTCTTCGCTGTTATAATCCTGGGTTAAATCGTGGTTTGTTTTTCACCGCACCAGTTCATCTGTTCACTGCCTCCTTGTTCTTTGAGCGAATCTTGCTGCGCGCTGAGCTTTCCTTCCACATTTACTTCGTTCTTTCTGCGTTGTCAACGCCACCACCGCTGTAGCGTCATGGGGAAGACAAAGAAATCCTCATCTGCGGTTGGGACTAGCGCCGCCGGAGGCAAGAAGAGCACCGCCGCTGCTCGCGTCACTGATGGTGGCTGGCGGCGATCAGAAACGCGGGAGAGCGATCTCCGCAAACTGCGCGAGCGGAGCCTGATCCCGCAAGACACGACGACCATGTGACTCCCCGGCAATGAGGTAATCCCCCGTCCCCCATCTGGGTACCGGGTTATGTTTATTTCCTTCGTCTTGCGTGGGTTTTCGTATCCAGTCCATGACTTCCTTCGTGGACTGCTCTTCTTCTATGGGGTTCAATTGCATCATCTGTCTCCCAATTCTCTTCTCCACATTGCTTGTTTTATCACCCTTTGCGAGTGCTGGCTGGGCATTGAGCCGCACTTTGGCCTCTTCCGGAAGCTTTATTCCGTGAAGAGGCGCCTGTTCGATGGTGTGTATCCCATTGGGGGTTTCATCATCTCTCTCAGTCCCAATGTGCAATTCTTTTCCTTTTCCATGTCCGAATCTGTCCAGTACTGGCGGAGGAAATGGTTTTACATCCGTGACTCCGTACTACCTGGGCAAGATTTTGGCCTCGTTCCTTTTGACCCCTCCCAATTGATTGAGAAGAAAAGATCCTGGAAAAACCAAATCTTAGACGGTGAGGAGGCGGAGATAGAGGCCCTGTACCGTCGGGTGGAGGATCTCCAATTGATTCCTAAGAAGGAGGTGAATGGTGTCGACATCATCCGGACGTTTCTTGAACTTCGGGTGCAGCCCCTCCAAGCGAGGGCGCACCCGATGTTTCTTTACTCTGGGCGCCGTGATCCGACGAGGTTTTCGAGTGAGAAAATCTCCGAGGTGGAACTTGACAAGGCTCTTCGCGTGCTGTTGAAGTTCAAGGCCGACGAAATCCCGGGAAGTCGAGACTCCCTTTCTTCGACGTTGGTCGTACCGAAGGTGTAGATTTGCGCACGTAGTGCTCCCCTTTTGTTTTTGTCAGCTGTGTACTTTTTCCTTTGTTTGCTAACAAAGTTCCTTTTCCTTTTGCAGAGCTTCAAAGTGCCGGGCATGGCACCACCGTTGCCCGAAAGGTATCCGAATGCCCCGGATAATGAAGTGGTGGACTCCGTGTCCGAGCTACCGTCAGCGCGATCTCCAGCGGAGGATGCCGACGAGTCGAGTGAGGACCATTCGCGCAAGCGATCACGGAGCTCCAGCGAGTCTTCGGATGCCTCGACTCCTCCGACTCCCAGAAATCCTCTGGGCCTTGAGCGTCATGATGATGTTCATGGGGGTTCTTCCTCTCCCCTTCCTGCCATTCCTGTGCGGGCTGTTGCTCCGCACCCGCCAGCAAAGCGGAAGAAGGAAGAAAAGAAGGAGGAGAAGAAGGAAGAAAAGAAGGAAGAGAAGAGGGCCCGAAGGGCTTCTCCTATCTTCGACCTGAGCGCGTTGGGCTCGTAAGTTTTCTTGTTGCCACTGTTGTCCTTTGTTCCCTTGTTATTTTTGCACCTGTGTTGATTGGTTCGTATGCAGGAAATCCTCCGACGGCTCTAGTGATGGTGCCCGCGAGATGATGGGGGAGTCGAACATTGCATCGCCTCCTCCTCAAACTGTGGCGACTTCTGGTGACGCTGCGCCAGTTCCTCCTGTGCAGGAGAGGCTAGTGGTTGTGCCCCAGAATTTCGCAGGCGGGCCTGCGGGTTCGCCTTCGGAGCACGTAAGTTTTCTGCTTGATGTTACGGGGGGAGCCCCCGAGTGTCTTCGTATGCTGATGTTGTTTATGCTTCTTTGTGTTGGGCGTAGCCCCCAAGTCCTTCTCTTACTACTATTGCCTGTTGCTGCAGCCTTTTGTCCAAGAGGCCAAGCGGCTAGTGGAGGAACGCCTGACGCTGGAGGCGAAACTGTGGCAGCTTCAAGGTATTCGTCTGCCTTGTAGTACTTCTCTTGCTTATCCTGGTCCTTTTCTTTGACACTTGCTTGTTGTAAATGGAGAGGAGCATAACGACTCTCTCCGTGAAGTCGATGCTCTGAAGAAGAGCCTTGGCCAATCGGAGCAGTATACCGGTCGCCGCAGGCGAGCGCCTTGAGCTGGAGCTGGCGAATGCAGCCGAAGCGAAAGAGCGTCTGCAGCGGGAGGCCGCAGATCGTGAGGAGCAGCTGGCCACTGTTGCGGCTGCTCGTGAAAAAGGGGTGGCGGAGAAGCTCATGGCTGCTGCCAAGGCTATTTCGGGTGAGTACAATCTTTTGGACTTGTTTCTTCTTCTACGGATCTTCTTCTATGCTGACTTTCTTCATGTTTTCTTTGTTTTTGTCTCTGATGCCGCAGGCATCGAGTTCGACCGCGGTGCTCTGGAGCACGGGAGTGCTCTAGATGATGCCACTGTGGCGGTCGAAGACCGCTGCAGCACCGTCGTCAACTCCCTTGCCAAGGCGAAAGAGGTCCTCGGTCGCTTCTACCAGGAGCTCTTCCCGAAGGGCGCACCCCTTGAAGATGTGGATGCCCTAGCAGAGGCTCTGTCAGCGGTTACCGCAGCGTATAAGCGAAGGGCATCGGCGCCGGCCGGGCGATGGCCATGGCGGCTGGGGCGGAGCTGGACCTGCCCCAGATTACTTCTCGGATGCCGACGGCTGCGGATGGATCCGAGGTAGCTTTCGCCGCCTACTCCGCTCGCTGCAGACGATATGGGCCCAAGCTCATTGACTTGCTGTCTGAGTACGCACTGCGGCAGCAGGGCGAGGCCAAAGCTAGGCAGTCTGGTTCTGAGGCGACTCAGTGTCCTGCACCTTAGGCATAGTAGACGTAGGGTAGTTTGTAGTCTACTTTTGTTGTAAATATCTGCTGTAGTACCATCCTTGTGCCATGTAGTGGCCTTATATGTTTTAATGAATTCCTCCGAGTTGTGCTCTATCCTTGGCTGAATGTCTGTGTGCTTTCTTTTTTCTGCTGCTATAGGTTCCTTCGGGTGCTGATCCAGTTGGCACTTCATCCGAAAGGCCCTTGCGAGCATTGTTGGATGATTCCTCGCAGCTCGCTTTTCTTCGAGATCGCGTGCGCAGCTTGGAGAGAGATTTGCTTGGGTTACGCGGTCGCGCTAACGTTTGGAAATCCAAAGCAGACCGTGGTGCAGCCAGAGAGGAGTATTTGATGGCAGAGCTGGGTCGGCTGTCCGAGCAGCTGCGATGTAAGTTGATCCTTCTTTCGGGCTGTAGCCCAGTTCTTCGGGTGAGCCTGCTGGCCTTACTCTTGTTTTGTGCGGTTGTCGCAGGTGCCAATCTTGCTCCGAGGGAAGAAAAGGAGCGTATTGCTGTTCGAGTCAATTACTTGACTCAACAGGACATGGAGGCCGGCGGCTTCTTCTGGATGGAACGTGATCGCGCCGTAGTTCTGACGACGGTGCAGGATCGTGTCTACCAGGTTTCGCGGGTGCTCCGCCAGGTGCAGACATCACTTTCCTCGGTGCTGCACGTCATGTTTCCGTTGGATGCCATGCCAACGACCCTTGCAGGTCTTCTGACGAAGTTTCGGAGTGCCAGCAATGTCAAGGAGCTGGTGCGGCAGCAGCTCGTCGCAGGGGTGAAGGCTGCCTTGTCTCTTGTGAGGGTGCACCGCCCTGACGTAGATTTGGCTGCTGTGGCGACTGGGCCACCTCCTCGACCAGATGGTGGCGACTGGAATATGCGTCCGTAGATACGCTGTAAGGCAAGATGTCAACAGATTGTAGATTTGTTTGAGCAGCGTGCTCAGGCTATTCTTCAGAATAGGTAGGACCTGAAAATAAACAGATAGATGTAAAATTTGTATATTGCGGCTGGGCGTGTATGTGCCCTTTGTTGTAAAGGTTAGCTTGTTCGCGAGCACGCAGTGCTTTGATTTAGTACGTGCCCTTTTCGTTTGCCTGACGTAGTCAGCTACTCAGGTGTACATGTTTTGTCCTCAGTCGATGAAATCGTGAGGTGGGGGGAGCTCCCGAGTGCGTATGTAGCATGTAGTAAAATTGCAGAAAATAGTCAACCGAGGGTTGGGGGCGAGGTACTTAGCTTTATTTATATCGTAATGGAGGAGGTACATGGTTCGGCTAAGTAGCCTTGGCTGAAAGCCTTATTGAAAGTAAAAAAAGAGGGTAGGTTGCTACGGGTAAAATCGTCGCAGGTGCGAGACGTTCCACGGGTTGGAGTATACGACTCCAGACTCCACGTGCTTGAGGCGATAGGCGCCACCGGGGATGACCTCGGTGATGGCGTAGGGTCCTTCCCATGGTGAATCGAGTTTGTTTGGTCGCTTTTGCTTGAGTCGCAAGACGAGGTCTCCTTCGACGAAGGACCTTGGGCGCAGCCGACGGCTGTGATAGTTGCGGAGACTCTACTGGTACACCGCTGATCGAGCTGCTGCTATATCTCGTGCTTCATCGAGTGTGTCGACGGCGTCTTCGAGTGCAGCCGTGGACTCGGCTTCGCTGTAAGCGACGACTCGTGGAGCCTGGTGGCGTACTTCGGCTGGTAGCATGGCCTCAGCTCCGTGCACCATGAAGAACGGTGTATAGCCGGTGGAGCTGTTTGGCGTAGTCCGTAGGCTCCACAGGACAGACGGTAGTTCTTTCGTCCAGTTTCCAGCTTTGTGCTCGAGTGAGCTCATGAGGCGCTTCTTGATGCCGGCGCCGATTAGGCCGTTGGCCTTTTCCACTTGCCCGTTTGTTTGCGGGTGTGCCACTGAGGCATACGTGATATTGATCCCGAGGCCTTCACAGAAGTCCTGGAATTCTTCGGAGATGAAGTTCGATCCGTTGTCGGTGATGATGCTGTGCGGTATGCCAAACCTATAGAAAATGGATTCGAAGAACTTGACGGCTGTTTTGCCCTTCTGGTTGGTGACAGGCATGGCTTCGATCCACTTGGTGAATTTGTCGACTGCGACCAGGAGGAAGACGTGTCCTCCCTTCGAGGATTTTGGCAGTTTGCCGATCATGTCGAGGCCCCATTGGGCAAAAGGCCAGGCTATGGGTATGGGTCGAAGTTCATACCCAGGTGCGTGCGGTTTGTCGGCGAACCGTTGGCACCCGTTGCATCTTCGGACGATGTCCTTCGCGTCGCTCATGGCCGTTGGCCAGTAGAATCCTGCTCGTAGAGCTTTGGCGACGAGGGAGCGGCTACCTGCGTGGTGGCCGCAGATGCCCTCGTGGATATCTTGGAGTATGGCCTTGCCGTCGTTGAAGGTGACGCACCGTTGTAGTACGCCCGTAATGCTGCGTTTGTACAGCTCGCCGTTGATGATGGTGAAGGCTTTTGACCGACGAGATACGCGCCGGGCATCTGTCGGGCTGTCTGGCAATTCTCCGTTTATCAGGAACTGGAGGTATGGACGTGTCCAAGTTTCTTCGACTGCCATGACCTGCATCAGGTTGAACATGGAAACTTCGGTATCCAACTTTTAGGGTCCTTCATGACCTTCGGGTAGCGTAGCCCCCGAGTGTTCTGCTTCTTCGGGTGATCCCTTGGGGAATTTCTGCTTGATGGATGGCACGCAGATCTGTTCAAGGAACACACCTGGTGGTACCTTTGCACAAGTGGAGCCGATGTTGGCGAGTCTATCGGCCTCCTCGTTGCTCTCTCTTCCAACGTGCCGAAGTTCGCAGCCGTCGAATTCTCCTTCGAGTGCGTTGTAGCGCTGCACGCGATCATGTTCTCGGCGTGCGTCACACTCATTCATCGTCAGACGACAAGGTTGGAGTCACCAGATGACCAGGCGCTGCGCGCATATTTTTCCATCTTCATGCCGTGGATGAGGGCTTCAGATTCGCCTCGTTGTTGGAGGCTCAATTTCATCCGAAGGACGCTTCATCTTGTCACCTTGCGGGAGGTCAAGATGACTGCCCCGCTCCGGCTTCGCTTTGGAGCCGTCAAAATGCATTGTCCAGATGCGACATGTCCGGGTGTCAGCAGCTCCATCCAGGCACCAGAAGTCCGAAGGACTTGAGATTTGATTGCGTGTCGCTTCTCGTAGATGATGTCCAGGGGTGATAGTTCAATGACCCACAGGGCCACGCGTCATGTGGCCTCTGGGTTATTCAGGATGCTGTTTAGGGTTGCCTCGTTGACGACCATCACCTGATGCTCCTGGAAGTAGTGGCTCAGTCGTTGAGCCGTCATGAACATGCCGTAGGCTAGCTTCTGGTAGTGCGGGTACCGCTGTTTTGTTGGAGTGAGAACCTCGCTGAGGTAGTAAATTGGGCGCTGTACCCCGTGGGTCTTGCCTTTTTCGGTTCATTCGACCACGAGTACTGTGCTGACCACCTGGTGTGTGGCTGCTATGTACAGCAACAGGGGCTCGCGCTCTTTTGGCGTGACCAAAACGGGCGAGGTGGAGAGGAGCCGCATGAGGCTTTCGAATGCGTCGTTGGCTTCTGGTGTCCACTCGAACTTGTCTGCCTTGCGCAGCAGCTGGTAGAATGGTAGGGCCTTCTCGCCCATGCGGCTGATGAACCTACTTAGTGCCGCTACTCGCCCTGCGAGCTGCTGAACGCCCTTGAGGTTTATCGGCTTCTCCATTGTCATGATAGCTTTGATTTGCTTTGGGTTCGCTTCGATTCCTCATTGAGAGATGAAGTACCCGAGTAGCTGACCCGAGGGGACGCCGAAGGTGCACTTTTCTGGATTGAGCTTGATTCTGTAGCGATCAAGGTTGTCGAACGTCTCGCGGAGATCGTCGATAAGTGTTCTTGCCTCCTTGGTTTTTTTGACTATGTCGTCGACATAGACTTGGACATTGCGACCGATCTGGTCCTTGAGGCAGGCATGCATGCATCGCTGGTACATGGCACCCGCGTTCTTTAGCCCGAAGGGCATTGTGTTGTAGCAGAATACTCTGAACGGTGTGATGAACGCCGTTTTCTCTTGATCTTCGACCTTGAGTCGAATCTGGTTATAGCCTGAGTAGGCGTCGAGAAGGAGAGCTTCTCACAACCTGCAGTCGAATCGATGATCTGGTCGATCCGCGGTAGAGGGAAGTGGTCCTTTGGGCTGTGTTTATTTAGTGACGTGAAGTCCACGCACATCCACAGGATGTCCGTGTCCTTCTTCGGGACCATCACCGTATTTGCCAGCCACTCGCTTTCCTTGATTTCCTGGATGAAGTCTGCCGCGAGTAATCTGTTGATCTCCTTGCCGATAGCTTCGGCTCGTGGCTCCGATAGTCTTCGGATAGACTGCTTGACTGGCTTGGTGTCTGGGAAGACATTGAGTGCGTGCTCGGCGAATTCCCTAGGAACTCCTGGCATGTCCACAGGACACCAGGCGAATATTTCCCAGCGCTCACAGAGGAATTCGACGAGCGCGCCTTCCTATGCGGTGCTGAGGTCGTTGGCGATCAGCGCCGTCTTGGAGGCGTCTGTCGGATGGACCTGCACTTTCTTGGTGTTGACGGTGGAGTCGAAGGACATGTCGGGTGCGTCGCCTTGTGACTGGGGTAGCCCATTGTCCGTCACCTTATGGAGCCTTACGAGCTCGTCTTGCATGCCAAGGACTGGGAGATTTTGTTGAAATCCTGTCGCATTGGTCCGATAGGGTGAAGCTCCGTGGACTGTGATGACTCTTGGTCCCGCATCTTGAGTAGTAGGTATGCGAGTGTGGGACGCCAGAACCTTGCGAATGCTACACGCCCAGGATGGCGTGGTATTGCGACGGCCACCACCACTTCAATTCTAGGCGCCCGTCGAAAGTTGTCCAGCTTCAAGATGACTTGAGTCCTATTTTGCCTGTGGGAAGAAGCCCTTCCCAGGACAATGCCGGAACGTTGTGTCGATTGTTCCAGTGCATTCGGGATCCACATAGCTACTAGAGTGCTTGTAACATTAGGTTGATGCCGCCGCCTTCCATGAAGACGCGACTCATCTCAAGCCTCCGATCTACGCCCAAAGACTGTGGCAGCATGACTGGGCGAGGATCCGCAAGGGTGATCCATGAGTGAATGTGATGCAGGACTCCGATCCGCTGAGGTACTCAGGGATTGCAGGTGGAGTTGCCACGGCCAAGTTGATTTGTCGGGTGATTTTCTTCCGCACCCTATTTGTGGGGCGTCCTGTAACACCCTCAGAATCGACCCTATGCAAGTTTTAGCGAAACCCGCCAAACCTGCATAGAAACGATTCAAAGGTGCCCACCAGGCACTTTCATGCGGGTGGAAAACGAAGTAATAACATTACACAACAGTCCTCGATGGGACCCACAGAACAAATATATATACAACACGACTCCATGAGTCAAGAATACAGATATACAATACAAAGATCCAAATCACCTTGAAAAGATGGAGCGTCCGACTACGGACAAGATGCAAATGGGGCTAAGAGCCCTGAAGAATAACCAATGGCGTCCATAACCCTGCCCAGGCCAATCCAGAAGGGTAACCCTGCTAACGACGTCGATCTCAAAACCTGCTTAAACAAAAGGGGTGCCGACAAAGGGCAAAGGAAAAAGAGGAGCGTCAAGATCGAGGCCAAGACACGCGAGGCTAGAATTCGCGGTCCTCGCCACATAGGTATGGTGGATCAAGCGGCGGCAAAGATGTACTAAACAACCTATAGAGACTCGATAAACAGCGGCTACGGAGAGGGGTAAGAAAGACCTATCCGGAACCAACCTGATACTAACACCAAACAATCCCATCCTGGTATTCCCCCTCGAGACCAAACGAGGAAGTCAACCGAGGAACTCACACAGTTGGCAGTTTTATTTATTCAGTTATTGTTGCAGCAATTTCTAGTCAGGTATAGATAGACATCCTGATAAAAATAAGCAATGGGCACTTTTATTTGACCATTCCGTTGTAGTTGCAACACTTAATAGTCAGATACAATTAGCATGAGATAACCCAAAACCCAGCAGTTATTGGTACTTTTATTAGCTATTCCGTTGTAGTTGCAATACTTACTAGTCAGGTACAATGGTCGCAAGCGACAACTCAAGCAAGCATTTGTTGGCAGTTTTATTTAGCCATTCCCTTATAGTGAAGCTGATTAATAGTCATTATAAAGTCAAATTTATAGCACTACTTTAGTTATAGTTGTCTATGATCGAGATACTGTGCTCCAAGTCGTCCATAACCGCGGACACGGCTTTCAGAAATTTTTAACCTGCAGGGGTGCACAAATAGCAACACACACTCGATCAACCTCGGAAAAACCAAATCAAAACCCAACGAGGCCTTCACGACAAAGCAATCACAGGATTCAGAAATATTTCAGGGGGGCACCCCATTGAGTACACCAAGAACGCTAAGCTGACTCGAGACGGACTCAAGGTTTGCGCTGGTCAGAACGATCGGGAACCCAAAACTGGATTGTCGATACACAAAACACTCCGCTTACCTAAATACAAAGTGTGCTCTCGCACAATCGAATAATACAAGAAAGCATGGCATAAGTACAGGATAGTAAATAAAACCTCAAACTAGTTTGTGGCCCCAAGAAATAAGAATGAATCAAGCTCTGGCTCAGGGGTCCCATAATCCTCCCGGATGTGGATAGCGCGATAAATCAAGGAACAGGTATCAAGCACTCGGGGTCCTACGGGACACAAGTGGACGGTTAACAACCAAATAACATCTATTGCCCACCTGTGCCTCTACTTACTTACTTCAATTTTAGTTGTTAAGCAGTAATTGAAGTGAACGATAAGTAAAGCCATGATCATCTCCAACATCAAACATGCGGCAATACTCCAACAACTGTGGTACTCGGTGACGCGCAACAGCACTTGAGCAAGCGACTACGACGCGCAAGTCCAACTATCTACCAAACAACAGGTAATAGGATGTGTCCAAGGCAATATATGGCTGCAAGGGATATCACGGGTACGAAAACTAGAGCATCGCAACACAGATAGCAATAGATCAACAGGAGGGAATAAATACTATAAAAGTAAGATAGGTAGAAAGGGGGAGATGCTCGCCTGAAAACATTGTCGAAGGTTCATCCGAAGATCGGGTCGACACTCGCATCAACTCAACGGCCTTATCCGCGAAGAAGCAAAACACTAGAAGAAACACCGGATGCACTATTTAATACTATGACAGAAGATCGGCAATGACGCATGCATGGTGTATGACATGGCAAAGATGCGATGCAATTAGGCAATATTAAGCGGAACCGGGGTCCCGACAATTAATTAAATGGTTCAAGTTATTTAACTACCCCGCAAATTAAATGTTGTATTAACAGGGCAAGAGATAGTACCGGTTCGATGCACAAATTTAAATGAGGCCAATATACGACAAGATTTGCCCGCATATGGGCCCCATATTTAATTATGAGGTGAATCGGCATAAGGCCCCCAAACCACACAAGATGCATGCGAGATGAACAATTAAATATGCAACAATTTTTATGTGACATTTATAAATATAGGGCTCGAGAGAGGGGTCACACATTAGGGGGTCTCGACGAACTTGGGGTTCCGGGGGGTTCGGGGTCGGTCTCCGGGTTCGGATCTGGGGTTCGGTCTTGGCGGGAGCGTTCTCGGATAGCGGGGTAGATCTTGGCGCATCCGTGGTCTTCGGGTCATGTCGACGGTCGTGGCGTTCGGGATGAAGTACTTGTCGCCCCGGGGTCTCGGGTCGAAGAACTTGGCGCGCCCGGGTTCGGTCTTCGGATCCGGGAAGAAGGCCTTCGGATCCTCGGGTCCGTGAAGGAGTACTTGGCGTCCGGCGGTAGATCTTGTTGGTTTCACTCCGAAGGACTTGTTGTTCTGCAGTGGAGATCATGGTTCATCGGGGTTCGGGTAGGAGAACATGGAGTTCCGAGGGGGGTTCGATTCCGTGTGGCGGATCTTGGCCGACGAGGGGTTCGAAACACATCAATTGAAGGGTCACATGCCAACCACCATATCCTCACTTTGTTTCAAGGGCACTTGCACAGGAACAACCTCCAGGAATCAACAAAGGACGTCACAGAGGCATAGCCAGAAGCCTCTGTACACAACAAGGACCAAACCTGCAAAGACCAAAGCGAGCACAAGGACGCGAGCTGATGCGCCGAGACGACCAGGAGGGAAACTGGCGAGTGGCAGGGGCGGCCAGAGGCAGACGAGGGTGATGTCGAGCTGGGGCACGAGCTCGCCAGCAAGGAGGCGGCGGCGCTCCAGGACGACAAGGGCGCGGTGCAGAGGCGGGGGTGGGAGGCCGGAGGCGAGGCGAGGCCGGCGATGCACGGCGGGGTCGGCCAGAGAGGAGGGCGACGATGCGGCGGTGTCAGGGTCCTGCGGCGAGGGGGGGGAACGAGGGCGGAGGAGGAGCGGTCCGGCCGGAGAGGCGGGGAGGTCGACGGGGTGGTGGCGAGGGTCGTCGGGCTCGGTGCCGCGGGGAGCGGCCGATGGAGGAGGACTGCCGGAGGTGGTGGCGACGGGAGCCGAGCGGGGCAAAGGGGAGGCTGCAGGCGCCGGAGGGGACGATGGCGAGGCGGGAGGAAGAGGGAGCGGACGCGGGCGGCGCGGGCAACGCCGGTGGGGCGGGCCTGCTGGGACGCGGTTGTGGCAGGAGGAGGAGGCGAGCTCCGGCGCGAGGTGGGCGTCATGAGCGGAGAGAAGCAAGGAAGGGAGGGAGAGGCGGTGGCCAGAGGGAGGAGGAGAGGCGGTGGCGAAGGGGCCTGGCGGCGACGCCATGGGAGGGAGAGGGAGCAAGCAGAGAGGAGGGAGGGAGCTGCGGGGCGTCGAGGTGGGAGAGAGACGCGGGGGAGAGAGGAGCGGGCGAGCGGGGTGGGACCGGATGCAGGGGTGGGGCCAGGGTTTAACCGGGCAGGTGGGGTGTGTGTAAGGGGGAGGGGGTAGGTGGGAGCTGGGTGTGAGAGAGGGGGTGGAGGAAAAAGAAGGGGATTGATGAGGTGGCGGGGTGGGTAGGGATTGGGGTCCAGGGGTGAGGTGGCGAGTTGTGAGTGGTGGGTAGATTAGGATTGGGTGGGAATAGGATTTAGAGTAGGCTGGTTTAGGTGGACCGATTTTATACTGGGGGTGGTCGACTGGGTCGAATCGGCCCGTTCGACTGCCCCACTAAAAATAATTGAATATTTTATTTATTTCAAACAGGGCTTTTCCAAACCGATAGCAGACAAAACAAAATAATCCGGAGACCCGGGTTTGCGTTTGAACAAAGACGGGGCGTTTAGAAAACAAAATAGGTTTTTCCGAAATAGTTTTATACAAGCAAATGCAAGATGATGATGATGCTCAAATGCAATGTGGCATGCTGACATGAGCATGCGGTCATGATGATGCAATGCACAAAAACAACGCGATTTTCTAGTAGTGGTTTTGCGGGATGCCACACGTCCCTTCTGTATCATATTGAGTCCTCCTTTTGGTGGGGGGTATGGGACCCCGGCGTTGTTTTGCGCTGGTGCGACTGGTTGATTTGGGCCTCCAATAGGCGGCGGTGGAGGAGCTCCGTGTGCTATTTCACCTGGCGCAGGTGTGTTTCCAAACGCGGGGATTGGAGCTTGTTGCCTCATCTGCATCATGCCTTCGTTGAGTTTCTGGAACTCGCGGCAGTCCTTGAGCATGTGGCTAGCTTTCTTTTTGCCATCTTGTTTGTCGATGTAGAAGTGGATGGTGCATGGACCCGAAAGTTTGTCGAATGCTGAGGGTCCGTTCTCGCGGTCGCGGCGTTGCCACGACTGCGTTGGTCGTCCGTTGTCGCGGAAGTTTCCGCTGCGGTATCCTCCGCTGTTGCGGCTGTTGTCATTACGGCGGTCGGCGTAGCCGGCTGCGACCATGTCGGGTCCGTCGCGGTCCTCGTAGACGCGCGATCTCCTCTTGCTGCGGCGTTCGCGTCTTCAGCCGTAGTCGTCCTCTTCATCTGATTGCGCCCGCTGGATGCAATCTTCGCCGTCTGCCCAACTGTTGGCAATTTCCATGAGGTGGTCAAGTGTCTTGGGCTTTACACGCCCAAGTTCCTCCTTGAACTCTGGGCGTTTGACGCTGTCCCTGAAGGCGTCGATGGCCCGCTCTTCGAAGACGTGGGCTGCGGAGTTCTTGGTTGTAGACCAGCGTAGTATGTATGAGCGAATAGATTCACCCGTTCTCTGGGTGCAGGCTCGCAACTCTTCGATTGAGGCGGGCCTCTTGCTGGTGCCTTTGAAGTTTCGGATGAAGCTGTAAGCGATCTCCTCCCAGCTTCGGATGGATCCTGATGATAGGTTGCTAAGTTGGACCAGCTGCGTCGTTAGGCACCGAAGGCATTGCATGGCGGTTTATTTGTTGCCTCCGTGAAGCTTGACGGATGATGATGGTCACCGAGCCAGACTTTGGATCTTGCGTGCCGTTGAACTTCGAGTATCCGAAGAAGCTTGAAGTTGCGTGGCATCCGTGTTCGCGAACAGATCTGCTGAAACATCGGGCCCCAGAGTTCTCCTTCGCCTTCATCCATCTCAGATTCAGACGAGCATGCTGGCTGGCACGTGCTTTGTCGATCTTGCTGTGTGAGCTTGTCTCTGGCGCCGTAGTCGCGTTTGTGGCGGTGATCTCTTCTTCCTTCGAGGAAGATCGTGCTCCTTCCTCTTCGGATGAGGGTGTGGGCTCCGTCGCGCCGGAGCTTTCTTCTTCGGCTCCGCAGGAGCGTCTTCATGGAGCGCAGCTCCGATTAGTCCTAGTCCGGTGAGTGCGGACCTATGCATGGCCCTTTTCAGGTCCCCCTCCGGAGGTGGGTGAGCCGCGAGATACGTAGTGGCTGCCATGATCGCAGCTTGTGGCGTCTTCGGGATGATGTTGCCATTAGCGTCCATATCCATGAATGATGTATGGAGAGTTCGGGTCACGTCGCGCCGCTCTTTGGGGTCCATGTTTTCCACCCGAGAGCGGTGTTTCCCTGATTTCCGTTTGGCTAGAGCCGGGTCCCATGGCGGAGAGCGCAGCTCGTCGCGCACTGGACTCAGAGGCTGCTTGCTTGCGTTTGTCGAGCGTCTCCTGCATCTTGACTTGCTTCTTGTGCTCCTCGATGAGGAGGTAGTGGTATGCCCTTAGCAGATCACGTGGGGAGTCAAGAGGTAGGACTATTTCGCCTGCAACGGCGCGGCGTGCTTCGACCCATCCTTCTTTGCTAAGTTGGATGAGGTGGCCTCTGCTTTCCCCTGCCGCCGCTTCCACCGTTGCCGTCTTGCGGGTTGGGGTTGGGCGGCGGTTAGGCGTTTCCTCGTCGGTTTGATGATCGCTACGATGATAGCGCATGTAGATTGGTTGGCTGCTATCAGTAGCTGGATCCGAACCAGGGTCCTTCATCCGAAGGTGGATCACAGATCGGAGTTGCACCGCCGTCTGTAGAACTCATCTGCTGATGGTGACGGTGTAGCAC
This sequence comes from Avena longiglumis, assembly GCA_030063025.1. NCBI lineage: Eukaryota > Viridiplantae > Streptophyta > Magnoliopsida > Poales > Poaceae > Avena > Avena longiglumis. The sequence continues at coordinate 362,210,588 of CP125976.1, forward strand.
GGGTGGAGCCCACAAAGCGGGCCTGATTGACGGCACGGCACCCGCCAGGAGGCGAGGGTGCCGTTTGTCCCACCGAAGCAAAGCTCCGAACAAGATTTCGAGTCCGCCGCCACGGGCTCGAAATCCTTCATGGTATCCCATGAGTGGGCGGTGAAGTCGAAAGCGCCAAGAGGAGGTGATTCTCCGTCGCTGAGTTGTAGATCGATCGGGTCGAACCGCCACGACCGCACAATCAGCAGCCCCAATTCCACAGACGGGCGCCAATCGAGGTTTAATCTCGCCAATGCCCATTGTTATGGACTTGGGTTTTGAGAAGATGGGGATGCTGGAGATCGTGGCACGGTAATGCACAAGCAAACTGGGACACGAGATTTACCTGTTCGGCCCCGAGGAAAACCCTACTCCGCTTTGCGCTCTTTGATTACGACGGAACCGAAGGTTACAGGGTGCGCAGATTCGATCTGGCGTGGATGCGTGTGCGAAAGTATGAGTCGAGTTGCCCTAGGATGTGCCCTCCTGGCCTTTATATAGACTTAGGCAGGTCCTGTAGCATCCCAGTTGTCTAACCCCTGTAATGCTACATGTCATAATAATAAAATGGACCACTTCCAACATATAATTGTTGCATCATCATCATATCATGCCCATGTCATCATATCACCTTGCATTTGAGCATCATATAAAAACCTTTTCTTGTTGGTTCTTATCTCATGTGCATGATTAATTGTAGTTGCCTCTTGATATTGTATTTGGTTCTTACTAAATTGTTAAATGCCCAAGTTGAGTTGGGGCATCTCTTTCGACTCCACCACCTTATCTTTCACCACCTTATAATTCCACCATCCAATAATATGGGCTTGGCATTTTATTGAGTTATCCCTAGCCCATGTTGTTGGTTGGATCCACCCATCTTCTTTGCTTGGCCTTGTCCATATTTTGGAAATGCAGATGGATAGTGCCATATTGATATCCTTGTTCTCACAAGGATAATTGTAGCATTAATCATCTTGCATGTGCCATGCAAGTGCCACCTTTTTCTGGTTTTGGTTTAATTTGGATTTCTAAATGGACCACCCTTCATTGCTTAACCTTGCTTTGTGAGTATAAAACTCTAGATCTTTCCCTCTTTTTCCCTTTAGCTAGATCCCTACCCCATGCCCCATGCACATACATGTGCTAATGAGCATGCCCTACCATACCACCCTTGCTTGGTTTATGCTTGTTCTTTGAATGGGACATGCATGATCCTATCCACATCACCACATGGCCATCTTTCTCCCCCTCTCCCTCCTTTTCTTGCTTGAGCTTGTTTAGAGCTTGTACTTGAAGCATGCTTGAGCAAGTTAGCACCCCCTCCATCTTTTCTTACCTCTTTTAGCAAAACCCTAGTCCCACCCTTGCCATCTGTCCTCTAGCTAAACCTAAACCCTAAGCTACCTTCCCCCTCTAATCAACATCCCCCTAAAACTAAACCCTAATTTATATCTATCCTAAAACTAAACCCTACTCTACACCTCCCTCTAACAAAACCCAAAATCCAATCCCAAACCATCTACCCTTTATCTCTAAGCAAACTCTAATCTACATCTACCTAAACAAACCCTAGTACCACCCTTTCTATCTAGCATGTTCCCATGCCCCATGTCCCTCTCACCTCTCTCTACCTACCATGCGCCCCACCCCAGCACCCTACATGCCCCACACGACCATGCCCCTCTCTCCTACCCTAGCTCCCAACCTAGCTACCCGAAGCTAACCCCTTCCCCTTCTAGCTCTCTCTCAGCTAAGCCACGCCCCTACCCCACCTGCCTGCCTCCCTAGACGCCCCAGGGCCACCGCCGCCCCCGCCTGCCTCACCGACAACGCCACCCCTGGCCCCCATGCTGATCACGTGAGCTGAAAAGGTGGCCGCGCGCCCGCCCAGCTAACCCTCCCCACGCTCGCCTCCCCCCCCCTGGCGTTCTTATCCCCCCCACATTCCTCTCTGCCTCTCCCAGAACCCCCCAGATCTACCCCGCAAGCGCCCTGCCCTCTCCCCCTCTTTCTCCTTCGCCACCGGCTCGCCACCACCAGTCTACCACCGGCCCAGACGATCTAGCCGGAGAAGGGTGCTGCGAGGTTGTCGAGGAGGCCTCCTGGAGCCGCTGCGACGTCCCCGTGCCCGCCAACAAGGAGGAGACGCACCAGGAGCGCCAGGACCAGCGCACGCCGACGCGAAACCCTAGCTTCAGTCCGCTGAAGCCATTGCTGATCGCCGCCTCGCGCCACACCGACCACGCCAGCACGCCCGCGGTGAGCCCACGACCCTCCTAGACATCGTCCCGTCCTCAGTTGCTTCCTGGTCACTTCGCTTGCTTAACGCCTCGGCTGGCCGGCGGCGTGTGCTCGCCAGCTTCCAGCGCGCCACCCCATCTAGCACGCGGCCCGCTTAGCATCAGCCAGCCACCGACCAGACTGTTCCGCTTCACAAGCGTCCGCGTCGCGAAGTTCGACCTCGGCGCGCCCTTTTTCTCTCGTCATGCGGCGGTTTCCGCTCGTCTGCAGAGGAAGAAAAACAGTAGCGCGCGGCGTGTTTGCACATAACCCCCTGCCATCTCGTTTTGCTCAACCCGCGGTCCAGCCTGGCCCCTTGTCAGCGTCGGTTGCAACTTTGCAAAAAGACTCCTGGCTTTTGCTGTAATGAACCCGCGGTCCCTGGTTTTCAGTCGCTGTCGGCGTAGCACCCCTGTCCCCACCTGGCGTTTACTCAGGAATGAGTAGAAAAAGTGGAAAACGTTTCAGATCTGTTTTCAAATTCAAACCTGTTTAAATAAATTCAAAATTCAAAATTCTATTCAGATTATTAATAACTTTTTCATACTTTATCCAAATTAGACAAATAATATATGTTTGGATATCAGCAAGATGAGAGGAATTCAAATATGCCATCTATTTTGACTTTTGCACAAGTAAAATTCCAAGTTAGTGTAATTACATCAATTGCCACTGGTTTTTCATTAAATCATAACTATTGTTTTGTATTTCCAAATTTAGCAAATAAGTAGTCTAAATTGATCAGCTCGACGAGACCTTTCTGTTTATGCTATCCTTAACTTCAATTGCAGCATGCATCATATCAATATATTGTGAACAACAACTGTTATGGCAACAAAATATGACTAAAACCCAATTCAAATGTTATTTTCTTGTCCTCCACACCTCACCTATGCCATGCTACTTATTGCCATGCAACTTGTGCATCATTCATCATGGCATGATTGTTTGCTTGACGCATTTAATTCCAATGTTTGTGCTCTATATTCATGTTGGCCTTGTTTGTTTGGTTTTTCTCGGATAGACACTGAGTGGTATCATCAAGAGAACCAGGAGAACCACCTGTAACCGCCCTTTGCTTCAACAGAGATACTGTGCAAGCACTACCACATGCTTGCATACATACTGACCTATTGCCTCTATCTTATTCTTGCATCATTGAGTCGCGATTGCATTAAACTGAATCCCAAGTATGCATAGCCTTTACTTTTAAACCCCACCAAGCTTGTTTCCCCCACCCCATGAGCCATTACTATAGGAGTTGTTTGAGCCATGCGAGTCGTAGAACAGCATGTGTAGGGTTTGTGAGAGTCTGATGAATAATGAGGTACTTAAACAACTTAACCTGAGTAGTTCTGGGATAACTAAAGAAAGTGGCACCGGTTAGCAACATCTGCTATTTGGTTTTTCCTCACTTGTGTCCCGTAAGACCCCGAGTACTTGATTCCTGTTCCTTGATTTATCGCGCTATCCACATCCGGAGGTATATGGGACCCCCAGCCGAGCTTGATTCCGTCTTATTTCTTGGGGCCACAAACTAGTTTGAGGTTTTATTTACGATCCTGTACTTATGCCATGATTATCGCTTTATTTACGATTGTGCGAGGAGCACTGCATCTGTTTAGGAGTGGGACACGATTCCGCGGTGTCGACAAGCCCAGCCACACTTTCGGTTCCCGATCGTTCACACCGTCCACCCAACCTTGAGGCCGTCTCAAGCTTGCTTACTCCGCTATGGATTCTACTTAAGGGTGGCCTCAAATATTTCTGAATCTTGTGATTGTTCACCGTGAAAGCCTCGTTGGGTTTTGATTTGGTTTTTCCGAGGTTGATCGGCGTGTGTTGCTATTGGTGCACCCGGCCGGTAAAACTTTCAAAGCCGTGTCCGCGGATATGGACGACTTGGAGCAGTTTCTTGATCATAGACAAGCATAACTAAAGTACCGCTTTTAATATGACTAAAGTAACTTGACTAGTAAATAGCGCAATACTCATGGAATGGTTAATAAAATTGCCAACGGATGGGAGGTTGTTCGTCCGCTTCCTTGTTGGTGAGGTGGAGGAGGATGGATCGGATGAGATTACCTTTATAACTGTTGTTTTAATTCACGGACATCCGACTATCATTGGTTAGGCGGATGGTTAGCGTTATCTCAGAGAATTGCTAGGGTTTATCTTTTGCTGCAATTGCGTCACCCTGTTGTGTCCCCTTTAGAGGCATTAAGTCTTCTTGAGTACCCTTAGGGTCTCACACGATAAATTCTTGATTCAGATGAATGTACCTTCTCGTGACGGATCTTTGGGTGGAAGAAGCCGATGATGTGGGCAACGTATGGTGTAGAGATTCCGGAACGGGATCCGTGAGACCTGTAGTTGGGATGTGCTTATTTCTATGGCATCTTATGCCGATTTGCTTCTTATCCGCATTCCGGATTACATTTGCCGCCCGCATGATATCGATGTGTGTTGTATGAGGAGTTATCCTAAAATATAGATCTATCTAGGTCATTTGAATCTTGCCGTATGGCGTGCTATATATTTCATTTCTTTCTAGATGGGATGGCTGATGTACTCTTGTATGGTGGCTCATGACATACCCACTTGTGTACGTAGTTGATCCCTTCGCCGACCACGCCCGCCTGTGACAGTCCCGTTGAGAGGTTAGCGGTTGGGACGTCTGAAAGGACTACCAAAGGAGTGGCTTTTGGGGCCCCACCGCACTATTTCAACCGCTATCTCTCATCCAGGCTTGTATCTAGGACCGTAGTTCACCGAGGTAGTTACAATTGGTATCGAGCCATCCCGACCTTCAGGGTTTCAGCCAAACGGTCGTTGTCAGCCTAGCAAATATTTTGGTAGTTATGTATATAGGGAAAGACAAAACGCGAGAGTAGGACTGCTTCATTTTTCTTCTTACCTCCCACCCACCCTTTTCTCGTAAGGAAGTGCAACGCTTTCAATCCTCTTCTCAAAGTTCAAACTAGGATTCACGTGTTCGGGTCGTAGTACCATAGGTTGTGTACGTGTGTGTGTGTAGTCCCTTGTCTATCTGTTGCATCCAAGTTGTTATCTTATCTCGCTTTGGTTATCAACTGTTGGTACATTCCATACCGATGTGCTTTTGTAAACCGACGCAATCTATCTTCCTCTTTGTATCCGACGCTATCTTGTTTGGGGTGTTCGCTTCGTAGTACCAATCTTAGGTTTCACGTGAGAAGAAGGGGTTAGGATATGTGTTCCACTTGTTCATGTGCGGAGTAATGATTTGAGTGCGGGATGGAGTCGCGACCATACCACTACTTGTATCATTCGCTTTTGTATATTGAATCGGTAGAGTCACTAATCTTGATTCTAAGTAATTTTATGATCTATTGGTATTTTAATGCCGAAATTTGTGGAAAATTTTTCTTTGATATGTTTGTGCACCACACTCCTTTTCAAATGGTGCGATATGCTTAATATCTTTGAGGTGCTATGAACTTTGTTGATATTTTTATATCATCTCAAGAAATTGTATCCTTTAATCTTGGTTAATTCCATCTTGGTACTATTTTGGATTATTATCATCTTCCATTATAGTACCGACTTGAGTTTTACATCAATGACAGGATGGCTCCCCACGCCGGATCGAGGAGGATATTCCTCCCGAATCGCTCTTGGCTGTCAAGCATAGCTAATGCTTTGGCAATGCAAGAGAACCAGCTTCCGAGGAGAGCGTCGGAAGGAATGAGTTCGCCCACTTCCTCCACCTCCCAAGCGTGGTGACATCAAGAGCTTCCTCAAGTTCAACCTCGGCTTTGATGTGTCTGACCGACCTCTTGACGCGGATGATTGGCTGCGTGAGATCTCAAGGTTGCTCGAGACTGCTGATGTTCCAGAACAGGAGTGGGTCAAGTGTGCTACCCACCTTCTCAAGGGAGATGCGGCTCTATGGTGGGAAAACTACTTGAAGGCAAGCTGCACTGGGTTCCAGCCAACTTGGGAGAGGTTCACTGCAGCTTTCAAAGAACAGTTTCTCTCAGAGATTGTGATGGAAAGGATGAAGGATGCTTTCCTCAACCTGAAGCAGGGAAATGATAACGTCAACACCTACATCAGGAACTTTATGAACCTGTCTCGCTATGGTGGTGATGAGGTATCTGATGACAAGAAAAGCGAAAAAGATTCTGCAAGGGCTCAATGCGTCGATCAAGTATGCACTCACGCATGCAAGACCGCAACCTTCCCGGAACTGCAGATATGGCACTACAAGAGGAGGCTAGTAGGCGATGTTCGAGGAGTCCAAGAAACACAGCAGGATGCATCAAGCTCGCAGAATGGCAACTCCTTCTAAGCGGCGTGTCCGGGTTCCTAACACCCCACCGTCGCTCCGGCTCCACCAAGACCTGCAACTTACGCCAAGGCCATCAAACTTCACCATGCGGCTCCTGTGGGCTACAACAACCCTTACCTCGAGCGCTGGCGGAGTCCCAGCTACTGCTCCACTTCCACACGGTGCTTGCTACACATGTGGAGATCATGGACATCCCGCCTGGAACTGCCCAATGAAGAACAAAGCTCTCCCTCAACCCCCGCCAAGATCTGCATCAAGATCTCCTTCGGTTCGTGCACCACCGCCTTGGGCTCTCAACATCAACACTAAGCCCGGGTCTGCGGTTGTTCGCTTAATCGCTAACGCCTCTCAAGCCGAGCTCGCACTTTGGAGTTGTCATGGGTATGCTCTCGCTAACTCGCCTCGCACGAGTTCTCTTTGATTACGTGCATCGCATTCATTTGTGTCTCACAAGTTTGCAAATGAGAATGAGTTAGTCATGGTTCCTCTCCAAAAGCGGTTAATGGTTCTTTCTCCTGGGGCAAACATGAGGGCTGTTCATATCAGTCATGGCAACAAGATTGAGATTGGTGGCTCTTCATTCTTGGCTTCTTTGATTGTTCTGGGCAACTCTGACATTGATGTCATTTTGGGCATGGATTGGTTGACAGCAAATGCAGCTGTCATTGATTGTGCTGAACGCTCAGTCTCTCTGAAGATTCCTGAAGGCTATGTAGTCTTTTCTCCAAGTCTGACTCCTGATGCCCAGCTCTGTTCCTTGGCTGCTCTGAATAATGATGCTATGGAAGCTATTCAGGGTGTACTAGTGGTCTGTGAGTTCCCGGATGTCTTTCCTGAAGAGCTGCCAGGTATGCCTCCGGATCGCGAGGTTGAGTTCGTGATTGAGCTTGAACCTGGGACGGCTCCTATCTCCAAGAGGCCATATAAAATGGGTCCTTCTGAGTTGGCTGAACTCAAACGACAACTTGATGAACAAGAGGAGTTGGGTTTCATTCAACATAGCACTTCTTCTTGGGGTAGCCCAACAATCTTTGTGAAGAAGCGTGACAGAACCGATAGGCTATGTGTTGACTACCGGGCTCTAAATGCTAAAACCATCAAGAACAAATATCCTCTTCCTCGGATAAATGATCTATTTGATCAGCTGGCAGGAGCTATGGTGTTCTCTAAGCTCGATTTGAGAAGTGGTTATCACCAAATCAAAATTCGCAAAGAGGATGTGCCCAAGACAGCTTTCACCACTCGCTATGGCCTGTATGAGTACACGGTCATGTCTTTCGGCCTCACCAACGCACCTGCTACCTTCTCGAGGCTGATGAACTCCGTTTTCATGGAGTACCTGGACAAGTTTGTGGTGGTATATCTGGATGACATTCTGGTCTATTCCAAGTCCAAGGAGGAGCATGAAGAGCACCTGCGGTGTGTCTTGAACAAGCTTCGTGAGAACCGCTTGTATGCAAAGTTCTCAAAGTGTGAGTTCTGGCTACCTGAAGTAACATATCTGGGTCACGTTATCTCTGCCAAGGGCATTGCAGTTAACCCGGAAACCGTGAAGACAATAGTTGAATGGCTTCCTCCTGCTAATGTCAAGGAAGTGCGGAGTTTCCTCGGCTTGGCTAGCTATTGTCGTCGTTTTGTGCAGAACTTCTCAAAGATAGCAAAGCCTCTTACCGATCTCCTCAAGAAAGGCAAGAAGTACCTGTGGACTCCTGCTTGCCAAGAAAGTTTCGAGACACTCAAAGAGAAGCTCACTTCCACACCAGTCTTGGTTCCTCCAGATACATCCAAGCCTTTCCAGATATTCTGTGATGCCTCTTTGCAAGGATTGGGTGCGGTCCTTATGCAAGAGAGACAGGTGGTTGCTTATGCCTCTCGTCAGTTGAAGACGCATGAGGTCAACTATCCCACACATGACCTTGAGCTAGCAGCAGTGGTCTTTGCTTTGAAGCTGTGGAGGCACTACTTGCTGGGTAACCGTTGTGAGATCTTCTCGGACCACAAGAGTTTGAAGTATATCTTCACTCAGCCTGATCTCAATCTTCGGCAAAGGAGATGGATTGAAGCAATCAATGACTTTGATGTGACCATCAACTACACCTGTGCAAAGCAAATGTCATGGCGTATGCGCTTAGCCGTAAAGCTTATGTCAACAACCTCATGGTAGAAGAGCAAGACCTCTCTTGTGCGAGGAATTTCGTCACCGAACTCGAAATTGTGGAACAAGGGCATCTCTCGAACCTTCGGCTACTCCTCTCTTGGAAGAACAGATTCGCTCTCGTCAGCTTGGTGATCCGCACACTAAAAAGCTCATCGCTAAGCTTGGCACTCCGAAGTATGAATCCTTCCATGTGGATGATCAAGGAACGCTCTTCTTTGAACACCGGATGTTTGTTCCAAACTACCCGGGTCTGAGAGACCAAGTTCTCAAGGAGGCACATGATTCGGTTCTTTCTATCCATCCTGGCAGCACAAAGATGTACATGGACCTGAAAACACAATACTGGTGGCCTCGGTTGAAAAGGTATTGTGCCAAGTACGTCTCAGAATGTGATGTCTGCCGCAGATTCAAGGCTGTCCATCAGAAACCATTCGGTCTTCTACAGCCATTGAAACCTCCGGAATGGAAATGGGAGAAAGTTGAGATGGACTTCATCACTGGCTTTCCAAGGTCGCAGAAGGGCAACAATGCAATTTTTGTTGTCATCGACAGGCTTTCTAAAGTGGCACACTTCTTCCCAGTCAAAGAAACAATTTCTGGACTTGATTGGCTGAGCTCTATATCAACAGGATTGTCTCTTTGTATGGGGTTCCACTTGAAATCAGTTCGCGTGGGAGCATCTTCACCTCGAAGTTCTGGGAGAGTTTCCAAAAAGCTTTGGGAACAAAGTTGAACTTCAGCACTGCTTACCACCCTCAGTCGCAAGGACAAGTGGAGAGGATCAATCAGATTCTCGAGGACATGCTTAGAGCTTGCGTCATCTCGTTTGGCATGAAGTGGGAGGAATGCCTTCCATATGCTGAATTCTCCTACAACAACAGCTTCCAGAAGAGTCTGAAGATGGCACCATTCGAGGCTCTCTATGGTCGCAAGTGCAGAACTCCGATTGGTTGGTCAGGTGCAGGAGAAAGAATCTGGTTTGGCCCTGACATTGTGACTCAAGCGGAGGAGAAGGTGCATATCATTCTGGAGAACCTGAAGATTGCTCAAAGTCGTCAGAAGAGCAACTATGACAGGAAGCACACAGACATGGTATATGCCCCTGGTGATCTCGTCTACCTTCGTGTCACTCCCATGAGAGGAACACACCGCTTCGGTATCAAAGGAAAGTTGGCTCCTAGATACATCGGTCCTTTCAAGATACGTGGTAGAAGAGGAGAAGTTGCTTATGCACTAGAGCTTCCGGAAAAACTCAAAGTCCATGATGTTTTCCATATCTCTCAGCTCAAGAAGTGCTTCAAAGACCCCGGCAAGACCGTGGATCATGAGCTAATAGACCTCCAAGAAGATCTCTCTTATCAGGAACACCCCACCAAAATCCTTGAGACCGCAGAACGTAGGACTCGCAACAAGTCCATCAAGTTTTGCAAGGTGCAGTGGTCACACAATTCTGTTGATGAAGCAACATGGGAGCGTGAAGATGAACTCCGTGCCAACCATCCTTCTCTCTTTGTGTCTTCTTCTTCTTCTTCCTAGAATCTCGGGGCGAGATTCCTGTTTGGTGGGGGAGAGTTGTAGCATCCCAGTTGTCTAACCCCTGTAATGCTACATGTCATAATAATAAAATGGACCACTTCCAACATATAATTGTTGCATCATCATCATATCATGCCCATGTCATCATATCACCTTGCATTTGAGCATCATATAAAAACCTTTTCTTGTTGGTTCTTATCTCATGTGCATGATTAATTGTAGTTGCCTCTTGATATTGTATTTGGTTCTTACTAAATTGTTAAATGCCCAAGTTGAGTTGGGGGCATCTCTCTTTCGACTCCACCACCTTATCTTTCACCACCTTATAATTCCACCATCCAATAATATGGGCTTGGCATTTTATTGAGTTATCCCTAGCCCATGTTGTTGGTTGGATCCACCCATCTTCTTTGCTTGGCCTTGTCCATATTTTGGAAATGCAGATGGATAGTGCCATATTGATATCCTTGTTCTCACAAGGATAATTGTGGCATTAATCATCTTGCATGTGCCATGCAAGTGCCACCTTTTTCTGGTTTTGGTTTAATTTGGATTTCTAAATGGACCACCCCTTCATTGCTTAACCTTGCTTTGTGAGTATAAAACTCTAGATCTTTCCCTCTCTTTTTCCCCTTTAGCTAGATCCCTACCCCATGCCCCATGCACATACATGTGCTAATGAGCATGCCCTACCATACCACCCTTGCTTGGTTTATGCTTGTTCTTTGAATGGGACATGCATGATCCTATCCACATCACCACATGGCCATCTTTCTCCCCCTCTCCCTCCTTTTCTTGCTTGAGCTTGTTTAGAGCTTGTACTTGAAGCATGCTTGAGCAAGTTAGCACCCCCTCCATCTTTTCTTACCTCTTTTAGCAAAACCCTAGTCCCACCCTTGCCATCTGTCCTCTAGCTAAACCTAAACCCTAAGCTACCTTCCCCCTCTAATCAACATCCCCCTAAAACTAAACCCTAATTTATATCTATCCTAAAACTAAACCCTACTCTACACCTCCCTCTAACAAAACCCAAAATCCAATCCCAAACCATCTACCCTTTATCTCTAAGCAAACTCTAATCTACATCTACCTAAACAAACCCTAGTACCACCCTTTCTATCTAGCATGTTCCCATGCCCCATGTCCCTCTCACCTCTCTCTACCTACCATGCGCCCCACCCCAGCACCCTACATGCCCCACACGACCATGCCCCTCTCTCCTACCCTAGCTCCCAACCTAGCTACCCGAAGCTAACCCCTTCCCCTTCTAGCTCTCTCTCAGCTAAGCCACGCCCCCACCCCCCCCGCCCGCCCCCCTAGACGCCACCGGGGCCAGATCTCCCGCCTGCTCAGCTCGACAACGCCACCCCTGGCCCCCCATGCTGATCACGTGAGCCAAAAAGGTGGCCGGCGCGCCCCGTCCAGCTAACCCCTCCCCCACGCTAGCCTCCTCCCCCCTGGCGTTCTTATCCCCCCCACATTCCTCTCTGCCTCTCCCAGAACCCCCCAGATCTAACCCGCAAGCGGCCTGCCCTCTCCCCCTCTTTCTCTTCGCCACCGGCTCACCACCAGTCTACCACCGCCCAGACGATCTAGCCGGGAGAAGGTGCTGCGAGGTTGTCGAGGAGGCCTCTGGAGCAGCTGCGGCGTCCGTGCCGCCAACAAGGAGGAGGCACCAGGAGCGCCAGACCAGCGCGCGACGCCGAAACCCTAGCTTCAGTCCATGCCGCCGTGGATCGCCTGCTCCCCGCGCCACACCGACCACGCCAGCACGCCCGCGGTGAGCCCACGACCCTCCTAGACATCGTCCCGTCCTCAGTTGCTTCCTGGTCACTTCGATCGTTTCGTCGAACGCCCTCAGTGCGCCGGCGGCGAGCGTGTGCCTGCCAGCTTCCAGGCGCGCCCACCCCATCTAGCACGCGAGCGTCCGCTTAGCAGCCAGCGGCCGCCTTTGGTTCCGCCCAGCTGCGTCCATGATCGCGAGTTCGACCCCCTGGCGCGCCCCCCTTTTTCTCTGTCGCGCGTGCGTGCTCTGCTCGTCTGCAGAGGAAGAAAAACAGTAGCGCGCGGCGTGTTTGCACATAACCCCCTGCCATCTCGTTTTGCTCAACCCGCGGTCCAGCCTGGCCCCTTGTCAGCGTCTGTTGCAACTTTGCAAAAAGACTCCTGGCTTTTGCTGTAATGAACCCGCGGTCCCCTGTGCCTTCAGTCGCTGTCGCGTGGGCCGTAGCACCCCCTGTCCCCACCTGTAAGCGACTCAGGAATGAGTAGAAAAAGTGGAAAACGTTTCAGATCTGTTTTCAAATTCAAACCTGTTTAAATAAATTCAAAATTCAAAATTCTATTCAGATTATTAATAACTTTTTCATACTTTATCCAAATTAGACAAATAATATATGTTTGGATATCAGCAAGATGAGAGGAATTCAAATATGCCATCTATTTTGACTTTTGCACAAGTAAAATTCCAAGTTAGTGTAATTACATCAATTGCCTTTGGTTTTCATTAAATCATAACTATTGTTTTGTATTTCCAAATTTAGCAAATAAGTAGTCTAAATTGATCAGCTCGACGAGACCTTTCTGTTTATGCTATCCTTAACTTCAATTGCAGCATGCATCATATCAATATATTGTGAACAACAACTGTTATGGCAACAAAATATGACTAAAACCCAATTCAAATGTTATTTTCTTGTCCTCCACACCTCACCTATGCCATGCTACTTATTGCCATGCAACTTGTGCATCATTCATCATGGCATGATTGTTTGCTTGACGCATTTAATTCCAATGTTTGTGCTCTATATTCATGTTGGCCTTGTTTGTTTGGTTTTTCTCGGATAGACACTGAGCAGGGGCTGTATCAAGAGAACCAGGAGAACCACCCAGAACCGTCCTTTGCTTCAACAGAGATACCAGGCAAGCACTACCACATGCTTGCATACATACAGTACCTATTGCCTCTATCTTATTCTTGCATCATTGAGTCGCGATTGCATTAAACTGAATCCCAAGTATGCATAGCCTTTACTTTTAAACCCCAAGCTTGTTTCCCCACCCCATGAGCCATTACTATAGGAGTTGTTTGAGCCATGCGAGTCGAGAACAACATGTGTAGGGTTTGTGAGTCGATGAATAATGAGGTACTTAAACAACTTAACTTTGAGTAGTTCGGATAACTAAAGAAAGTGGCACGGTGAGCAACATCTGCTATTTGGTTTTTCCTGCTCACTTGTGTCCCGTAAGACCCAGTACTTGATTCCTGTTCCTTGATTTATCGCTATCCACATCGGAGGTATATGGGACCCCAGGCGGAGCTTGATTCCGTCTTATTTCTTGGGGCCACAAACTAGTTTGAGGTTTTATTTACGATCTGTACTTATGCCATGATTCTTGCTTTTTACGATTGTGCGAGGAGCACGCTGTCTTGCTTAGGAGTGGGACACGATTCGCGGTGTCGACAAGCCCAGCCACACTTCGGGTTCCCATCGTTCTGACCGTCCACCCGAACCTTGAGGCGTCTGAAGCTTGCTTACTCGTTCGGATTCTACTTAAGGGTGGCCCCTGAAATATTTCTGAATCTTGTGATTGTTCATCGTGAAAGCCTCGTTGGGTTTTGATTTGGTTTTCGAGGTTGATCGGCGTGTGTTGCTATTGGTGCACCCGGCGGGTAAAACTTTCAAAGCCGTGTCCGCGGATATGGACGACTTGGAGCACAGTTTCTTGATCATAGACAAGCATAACTAAAGTACCGCTTTTAATATGACTAAAGTAACTTGACTAGTAAATAGCGCAATACTCATGGAATGGTTAATAAAATTGCCAACGGATGGGAGGTTGTTAAATCGCTTCCTTGTTGGTGAGCGAGGAGGAGGATGGATCGGATGAGATTACCTTTATAACTGTTGTTGTTTTAAATTCACGGACATCCGACTATCATTGGTTAGGAGGATGGTTAGCGTTATCAGAGAATTGCTAGGGTTTATCTTTTGCTGCAATTCGTCACCCTGGTTGTGTCCCCTTTAGAGGCATTAAGTCTTCTTGAGTACCCTTAGGGTCTCACGATAAATTCTTGATTCAGATGAGCGGTACCTTCTCGGGACGGATCTTTGGGTGGAAGAACCCGATGATGTGGGCAACGGTATGGTGTAGAGATTAGGAATGGGGATCCGTGAGACTGTAGTTGGGATGTGCTTATTTCTATGGCATCTTATGCCGATTTGCTTCTTATCCGTACTCGGATTACATTTGCCTTCGCATGATACTCGATGTGTGTTGTATGAGGAGTTATCCTAAAATATAGATCTATCTAGGTCATTTGAATCTTGCCGTATGGCGTTATATATTTCATTTCTTTCTAGATGGGATGGCTGTGATGTACTCTTGTATGGTGGCTTGTACATACCCACTTGTGTCGTAGTTGATCCCTTCGCTGCCGACCACTGTGACAGGTCCCGTTGAGAGGTTAGCGGTTGGGACGTCTGAAAGGACTACCAGTGAGTGGCTTTTGGGGCCCCACCGTACTATTTCAACCGCTATCTCTCATCCAGGCTTGTATCTAGGAGCGTAGTTCACCGAGGTAGTTACAGGTCCCGGGCGCAGTCCTAGTCGGTTACAAGTTCTAGGGTTTTACCCCTTTGAATTTCCTATCTCCTCTAGTCTTGCTCTCCAAGGATCCGAAGACGTCATGGGCCTTGGCCACCCGAAAATCTTCATGGGCCAGCGTATGTCTGCCGTGGGCCTTCCTTGGGCTGGACTAGGTATGCTGAAGTTACGTACCCGTAGGGTATAACCATGTCATTATGTGGATGACATCTTGTTGATTAGAAATGATGTAATTTTATTAACAAAGGTCAAGAATTTCATTTCGATGAAAGACTTAGGAAAAACCCGAATATTTAGCATGAATGTCTATAGTGGATAGACTGTGATGCTAATATGGTTGTGCCAAACGTACATATATGAGATATTGAAGGAGTTCAATATAGAAACGACAAGAAAAGGTTCTTGTTGCATGGAAAGGAATTGAATCAAGATTCAAGTGTATCGACACTTGATAAGTGAAACAATATTCAAGTGCCTTGACACTTGATGAGTGAAATCACGAGAATGTTTTGATCAATCATACCATGATATGTACACATCCAGATATGTCCTATGCTCTAAGTGTTATGAGCATATACCAGAATGAATCATAAAATGATCATTGGATGATAGTAAGGATATTCTTATCATCTTTTGGAAGAACTAAGAATATATTTGTATAGAGGTGACAAACAATTACAAATAGTTCATTGTAAAGCGTTACATTGATACTAGTTTTATCACAAGATACAAATTAAGTTTATATCAATTTAAACTATGGGTGGCACAATGAAAAGGAAAGAAAGTTCCCATGATGGATTTGGATGAATTCCAAAGTTAAGACATTGTGACGGATACTACAACAAAAGGCTAAGTATATGACTGCTATAGTAGTAGCAAAGGAGGGAATTTGTGTCAAGTAGTTTGTTATCAAACTAAGGTGTGGTTCGCAACGGGCTAACACTAAAGATATATTGTACGACAATAGTATCGACATGGTTTAACCCCAAGGAACTAAAGGTCTCACCAAAACACAAAATTTATACAATGCCATCTCATTGGAGAATGAGTGATGCGTGAAGACGCAAAGACATGCAAATACACATGGACCTTAAAGTGTCAGATCCGTAGATTATGTTAACCACTTGCAGTTGTGTATATGGAACACCAGAAAGCCATAAGTGTTCAATACGCAAAGTTTTTAAACTAGATTATTGTCTCTAGTGCAAGTGGGAGACTAAAGGGAAAATGCCCGAGAGGCAATAATAAAGTGGTTATTATCGTATTCCTTGTTTATGATAAATTTTTATTTTGCATGCTATAATTGTATTAATACGGAAACTTTAATACATGTGTGTTTCATAAACAAAAAGGAAGTTCCTAGTTATGCCTCTCTTATAAACTAGCTCGTTGATTAACAAGATGATCAAAGTTTCCTGATCATGGACATTGGATGTTGTTAATAATGAAGTCACAACATTAGTGTAATGGTGTGATGAACATTCATTTGAAGTATAGCATTACGATCAAAGTCATTGAGATCATGTCAATCACTAACACCAGAAGAGTTTCTTGATGACATCAAACGTCACATCGTAACTGGGTGATTATAAAGATGGCTTCAGAACTGCTAAAGTGTTATGTTGAGGACCATGGATTGAGAGTGGAATTTGTTCATCCCGATGACGGATAGATATGCTCTAGGCCCTCTCGGTGATATCACATTGATTAGCTTGCAAGCAAGTGATTTGATCACTAGAATGTTATATCACAGGAACGAGAAAAGAGTGCATGTCGGTAACGAGATCAAACTAGGTATGGAGATACCGATGATCGAATCTCGGACATGTAATATATTGTGAAACAAAGGGATTAATATACTATCGTAAAAGGTTCCGACGATCACAGGAAAGTCATCGTTGAATGTGTGGGAGTCGGTATGGATCTCCAGGTCCCGGTTCTGATTATTGATCGGAGAAGGGTCTCGATCATGTCCGCATTATTAGCGAACCATAGGGTGGCACACTTAAGAGACACCGACATCCAATTGGAGAAAAATTTTCATGCTGGAAAGAATAATAAGCGTAGGAATTTATTTCACTAGACACCAAAACTGTTTTGGTTGAAATTGCTGAAACTGGTTCTGCATGTGAAATTGAATACTAGCAAGGGGTTTTATGTGAATGTTTGTTAATTAATGTAATTAAAAAAATTCTGAATAAATAAATAAAAGAGTTTTATTTAAATGAGAGCTTGCATTAAATTTGGTGAAAATTTAATGCATGTGAGTGGATTTTTGAGTGGAGGCTCTTTTATGGGAGTGGAGGCTTTTCATTTTGAGTGGGAGATCCACCCAAATGAATATGGAAGAGGTGGGGGCATCCACCATGGTTGACACCATGCCCCTTGGGGTGCCCCCTCTCCCTATAAAAGGCCCCCCTCTCCTCCTCTCAAAGCACACCTCCTCGTGAAGGATCTCTCTCCCCCTCTAGAATTTATCCCCGATGGTCTCGGACTAGCGAGATACATGTTCCCGGTGGCTATTCGGCAAGAAAGGATTGTGCTTCCGCTGCATTGCTGGAGCGAAGAGCCAGAGGTTGCTCGGTGTCTTGTACGTGTGTTTACGAGCACAGATGCACTGCTGTTTTGCGGCGCTAGGACTTCCTCCCGGTCTTGAGATCAGCAAGAGATCGTCTACATCAACCATGAGTTTGGACTCATTAAGCTTTGTCAGTCTTCAAGGGTATGTTCTCTATAGATGTATATCCGCCTGTTCCTTGTATCTAATAGATAGATCTTGGTACATAGTTTTTCCCATCGTAGGAATTTTTTTGTTTTCTATGCTGCGAACCCTACAATATGCTATGCTCACCAAAGCTTTGGTGGAGAGTTTCTATTTTACCAACAATCCTTTCAGGTCAGAGGTGTCATTCAATATCTATAATAGACCCTTCACCATGACAATGAAGAAATTTTGCGAAATCTTGGGTATTGGCACGACTGGGACAGTGAAGAAGATTCCAGCTCAACCCGCAGATTTGTTGGAGCTCTACCGCGGGATAACCAATGATGATGGCCACAGAGCCCAGCGTGGAAAGGTAAGAAATATTCTACTCCCAGCTATAAGATATTTTTCTTATTATCTTGCCACTAGTATTCTTGGTAGGGAGAACACTAGCAATATTTCCAACTATCATTTGGCCTTTCTAGCTGCTGCACTCAATAATGAAACCAGGTATAATCTTGGATCTTGTGGCATCCCGCAAAACCACTACTAGAAAATCGCGTTGTTTTTGTGCATTGCATCGTCATCATCATGCATTGTTTGTCTGCATTATTTTGAAAAGCCTAGTTTTGATTTATAAAAATACCCCTCTTATGTTCAAACACAAAACCCCGATCGCATCGGAGATTTTATTTGTTTAAAGACTGTTTGCAAAATGGCCTAGTTTTAAAATAAACAACACCAAACAAACACACATTCTAATCAGCCTAAATCTAAATCCTATGTACACCCAGATCTATCCTACCCACCTCTCACAGCCCGCCACCTCACCCTCTCACCCAATTCCCACCCACCTGCCACCTCATCAATCCGCATCCCCTCTCTCTCTCTCTTTTCTCACCCCAGCCCCACCTAACCCTCTTTCTCACCCTCCTACCGACACCCTGGCCCCACCCCTCTCTCAGCTCACACACCTGACGCACCCAGGACCCCCACTCCCACTCACCCGCTGGGGCCCCCACCGCGTCCCCACGCGGGACCCACCCGCGCGTCACCCACGCGCGCCCGCGTCCCACCTCCCTCCTCCCGCAGCCCCTGCCCCGTCTTCCTCCTCTCCCTCTCGCCCTCTGCACCACCCACCGCCGCCCCCTCCCTCAACCCCAACCCGCCGCCGGCAGCCTCCCCTTCCCTGCCTCCTCCACCCGGCCCGCCTCCAGCTCCTTCCCACCTCGCCCTGCACGCCCCTCTCCTCCCCTCTCCGCGCCCGCCAGCCGCGCCCGCCGCCTTCCCGACCTCCGTCGCATCTCCTCCCCGCCTACTCCTTGAGGCCCCGCCGAGCTCGGCCTCACCCCCGCCCAGATTCCCTGCTCCTGCGCCCGCCTCGCCCGGCCAGCCGCCGTCCGCCGCCTCGGGCCGCTCGCCCCGCGTCGAGCCATCCCCGAGCCACCACTGCTTTCAGCCCCCTCCGTCCCGGCCGCGCCCGCCTCCGTCGCCGGCGTGCCTCCCTCCTGCCGCCTCTCCGCGCCTCGCCCGGCCGGCCCCTCGCTGTTCCGTCCGTCCCGCTGTTCGCCCGCTCCGCCATCGGCTGAGCTGCCTCGCGTCGAGTTCTTCGCCACCCGCCTCCCCTCGCTTGGCGCCTCGGCAGCGTCCGCTCTCGCCGCCTTCCTGTACGCCATCAGCGAGCCCGCGCTCCGCGCCCGCTCGACCTTCCGTCGCCCGAGTCGCGGCGCCCGCACGCCCTACTACCGCCTCGCGGTCCGCCTTCCCGATGCGGCGCCGAACCTGTACCTCCGCTTTCTCCTCGGCTGCGTAGCGTCGCTCGGATACCCATCACCAAGTTCTGCTAGTGCACAAGCCCAACAGATTAGACAAGGAGGTCCATCGACAAGTTTTCCAAGATCCTCTGGAGCTGCCGCCTGTTTGGCCAAGGTCGACACCGAACCCAAATGGCGCCTTTTACCAGATCTTCTTCCTGGGCCACCAAGATCTCCATCACGGATCGAAGGCCGATCGCGCCAAGCCCGAACTTCATCGGAACCCCGAATCAAGATCGCCTTCCCGGAACACCGAGTGCACCGACATGAACCCGAAAACCCCGCCTCGACGCCAAGTTCGCGAGACCCTGCCCGTGGGCCGCCGACACGGAGCACCAAGGGCGCCTTCACGGACGCCAAGTACTCCGTCACGAACCCGAGGATCGAAGGCCTCCTTCGGATCCGGCCGAACCGTGGAGCCGACAAGATCGACCACACCGACGCCATGATCTCCCTCACGGAATATGAAGACCGTTCCGATTCCGCGAACCCCTCGAACCCCAAGATCTCTGCCGTGAGACGACAAGACCGTCGGCACGACCCGACGACCGCGGATGCGACAGGATCGTCCCCATGACGCCAAGTTTGTCACGAGAACGCTCCCGAACGCTAACACCGACTCGATTGCGCGGGCCCGACAAGACCCTCACAACGGCAAGATCAACCCTGTGGGACCCGACAAGATCGGCACGACGACAAGAACGACAGCGACCAGGAGAATCCGATGCGCCCCCGGAGCCGAACCAAGTCCTGCTTCCCGGATGCCGAGGTCACCGACGCAGAACAACAAGATCTACCCAGTAATCCGAGAACGATCCCGCCGAGGCCATCGAACCCCGAACCCCGGAAACCCAAGATCGCCGAACCCTAATGTGTGAACCTCTTCCCGAAACCCTATTTTATAATACAATACAACTTGTCACATATTAAATGTTCATGCATGCATCCTTGTCTGTGGTTTGGGGGCCTTATGCCGATTCACCTCATCATTAAATATGGGGCCCATATGCGGGCAAATCTAGTCTCATATCGGCCTCATTTAAATTTGTGCATCGAACCGGTACCATATTTTGCCTTGGTAAAACAAAATTTAAATTGCGGGGTAGCTAAACAATATCAACCGCCTTATTAATTGTCGGGACCCCGGTTCCGCTTAATATGACCTAATTGCATCGCACCTTTGCCATGTCATACATCATGCATGCATCATGTCGATCTTCTGCCGTTGTATTAAATAGTGCATCCGGTGTTTCTTCTAGTGCCTTGCTTCTTCGCGGATAAGGCCGTTGAGTTGATGTGATCTCCGTCCCGATCTTCGGATGAACCTTCGGAAAATGTTTTCAGGCGAGCATCTCCCCTCTTTCTACCTATCTTACTTTTATAGTATTTATTCCCTCCTGTTGATCTATTGCTATCTGTGTTGCGTTGCTCTAGTTTTCGTACCCGTGATATCCTTTACAGCCGTATATTGCCTTGGACACCTCCTATTACCTGTTGTTAGGTAGATAGTTGGACTTGCGTGTCGTAGTCGCTTGATCAAGTGCTGTTGCGTGTCGTCAAGTGCCACAGTTGTTGGTGTATTGCCGCATGTTTGACGTTGGAGATGATCCTGGCTTTACTTATCGTTCACTTTATTTCCTGTTTAATAACTAAAAATTGAAGTAAGCAGAGGCATCGGTGGGTGATAGAAAATATTTGGTTTCGAGCCCACTTGTGTCCGTGGGACCCGAGTACTTGATACTGTTCCTTGATTTATCGCGCTATCCACATCCGGAGGTATATGGGACCCCAGGCGAGCTTGATTCAGTCTTATTTCTTGGGGCCACAAACTAGTTTGAGGTTTTATTTACTATCTGTACTTATGCCATCTTGCTACTGTATTTACGATTGTGCGAGGAGCACCTTTGTCTTTATTTAGGTAAGCGGAATGTTTTGTGGTATCGACAAGCCCAGCCACACTTTGGGTTCCCGATCGTTTCTGACCATTGTCGCAAACCTTGGTCCGTCTCGAGCTAGCTTACGTTCTATGGTAAGACTTCAAGGGTGCCCCAGAAATATTTCTGAATCTGTGATTGCTTTGTCGTGAAGGCCTCGTTGGGTTTTGATTTGATTTTTCCGAGGTTGATCGGCGTGTGTTGCTATTGGTGCACCCGGCGGGTAAAACTTTACGAAAGTCGTGTCGCGGTTATGGACGACTTGGAGCATGATATCTCGATCATAGACAAGCATAACTAAAGTCTTGCTATAAATTTGACTTTATAATGACTAGTAATCAGCTTCACTATAATGGAATGGCTAATAATACGCCCACAATTGCTTGTTTGGAGTGTCGCTTGAGACCATCGTGTCGACTAGTAAGTATTGCAACTTCTAGCGGAATGGCTAAATAAAAGTACCAACAAGCTGCTGGGTTTTGGGTTATCTCATGCTATCATGTCGATTAGTAAGTGTTGTAACTATAACGGAATGGTTAACTAAAAGTGCTTTGCTTATTTTATCGGGATGACTATCTATACTTGACTAGTAATTGTTGCGACGATAAGCGAATAAGTAAAGCGCCACGGTGTGAGTTCCTCGGTTGACTTCCTCGTTTGGTCTCGAGAAACACCAGGATGGGTTTGTTTGATGTTAGTACCGTTGGTTCGGATAGGTCCTTCTTACCCCTCTCGATTGGCGCTTGATTGTATAGAGTCTCTATAGGTTGTTTAGTGCACTGCTGCCGCTTGATCCACCATACCTATGTAGGCGAGGACCGCAATTCTAGCCTCGCCGTGTCTTGGCCTCAAGATCGACGCTCCTCTTTTTCCTTTGCCCTTTGTCGGCACCCCTTTCGTTTAAGCAGGTTTTAAGATCGACGCCGTTAGCAGGGTTACCCTTCCGGCTTGGCCTGGGCAGGGTTATGGACGCCATTGGTTATTCTTCAGGGCTCTTAGCCCAATTTGCATCTTGTCCGTAGTCGGACGCCGTATCATTTTCAAGGTGATTTGGATATTTGAACCGTACATCTGTATTCTTGACTCATGGAGTCGTGTTGTATATATCTGTTTTGTGGGTCCCATCGAGGACTGTTGTGTAATGTTATTACTTTGTTTTCCACCCTCACGAAAGTGCCTGGTGGGCACCTTTGAATCGTTTCTATGCGGGTTTGGCGGGTTACGCTAAAACTTGCATAGGTCCGATTCTGAGGGTGTTACAGAGTGGTATCAGAGCTCAGCAGTTGCGATACCCCACAAGTCCAGCCTGTAGGATAACCTAGCTAACGGCCGAAGTAGAGTGTCAAAACTGTTTTTGCAAAAACGGTTGGATAGTTCTGATTAGGTCTGATTTTACTCCTTAACCCTCTGCTGCTCTCCTCTCACCTCTGCGTGTTTTGAATCCGCTCTCGTCCCTTTCTTCGAGTCCAGGAATTCTCGTGGTTGGGTTCTGTCGTACCTTCAGGGTTTCGCTTCCTTCTTTGATAACGGTGTTCTGCCATCCGGTGTTCATGCTGCTTGAGGAATCCGTCTGCTGTGGTACCATTCTTTGTTCCTTGTTTGTGCCTTCCGGTGTTTTCCGACGCGACGACATCCTCTATGCTAGATCCGATGCAGAGTTTGCATCACTCCGTTGTTCCGAACCTCGATTGTCGAGATCTTCAGTCTGATTCCGAGAGTTGGTTGCATAATCCGCCTATTCGTGTGCAGAGTAATGGTTTGGGTGCGCGATGGACTGATCACCATCCGAATACTCTTAACATTCGCTCTTGTGCATCGAATCAGTGGATCCAGCAATTTTACTCCGTCCACGGAAGTTAGGGGTGGCTTTATTTGTTGATACCTCTACCTTCGACCTTTTGTCCCCGGAGGGTTCCCTCGACGATCACGGACAACGACCTCTTGTTAGTGGTGTCGCGAGGATCTACACGAAGCGAGAAGATGCGGATCGCCGACCTTCCTTCCGGTACCATGAGGCGGATCTCGAGGGCGAGATCCATTGTTAGTGGTGTCGAATTGTGGCATCCCGCAAAACCACTACTAGAAAATCGCGTTGTTTTTGTGCATTGCATCGTTATCATCATGCATTGTTTGTCTGCATTATTTTGAAAAGCCTAGTTTTGATTTATACAAATACCCCTCTTATGTTCAAACACAAAACCCCAATCGCATTGGAGATTTTATTTGTCTAAAGACTGTTTGCAAAATGGCCTAGTTTTAAAATAAACAACACCAAACAAACACACATTCTAATCAGCCTAAATCTAAATCCTATTTACACCCAGATCTATCCTACCCACCTCTCACAGCCCGCCACCTCACCCTCTCACCCAATTCCCACCCACCTGCCACCTCATCAATCCGCATCCCCTCTCTCTCTCTTTTCTCACCCCAGTCCCACCTAACCCTCTTTCTTACCCTCCCACCGACACCCTGGCCCCACCCCTCTCTCAGCTCACACACCCGACCCACCCAGGACCCCCCACTCCCACTCACCCGCTGGGGCCCCCACCGCGTCCCCACGCGGGACCCACCCGCGCGTCCCCACGCGCACCCGCGTCCCACCTCCCTCCTCCCGCAGCCCCTGCCCCGTCTTCCTCCTCTCCCTCTCGTCCTCTGCACCACCCACCGCCGCCCCCCCTCAACCCCAACCCGCCGCCGACAGCCTCCCCTTCCCTGCCTCCTCCACCCGCCCATGGCCGCTCCTTCCCTCCTCGCCTCCTGCACCCCTCTCCTCCCTTGGCCTTGGCGCCGCGCCTGACGTCACGCGCCCGGCCTCCGTCGCATCTCCTCCCGCCTCCTCCACCGAGGCCCCATCAAGCTTGGCCTCATCCCGCGTGCCCTGCTCCCCTGCGCCCGCCTCGCCGGCCCGCCATGCGCCGCCCATGCGTCATGGGCCCTGCGTCGAGCGTCCCCGAGCCACCACTGTTTGGACCCCTCCGCCGCCAGCTCGCCTCCGTCGCCGGCGTGCCTCCTCTGCGCCGCCTCTCGCGCCTCGGCCGGACCCTCGCCGGTTTCGTGCCGTCCCGCCGTTCGCCCGCTTGGCCGCTCCGCCGTCGCTGGCCGGCCTCCGATCGAGTTCTTTGCCACCCGCCTCCCCTCGGTAGGCGCCTCCGGCCGTCCGCTCGTCGCCGCCTTCCTGCCGCCATCAGCGATCCCGCCGGCTCGCGCCTTCGACCTTCCATCGCCCCGCCGAGCGCGGCGCACGCCGCCCTGCTTCGCCTGTCCGCTTCCGCCGATGCGGCGCCCGCCTGTACCTCCGCTTTCTCCTCGGCTGCGTAGCGTCGCTCGGATACCCATTGCCAAGTTCTGCTAGTGCACAAGACCAACATATTAGACTAGGAGGTCCATCGACAAGTTTTCAAAGATCCTCTGGAGCTGCCGCCTGTTTGGCCAAGGTCGACACCGAACCCAAATGGCGCCTTTTACCAGATCTTCGTCCTGGGCCACCAAGATCTCCATCACGGATCGAAGGCCGATCGCGCCAAGCCCGAACTTCATCGGAACCCCGAATCAAGATCGCCTTCCCGGAACACCGAGTGCACCGACATGAACCCGAAAACCCCGCCTCGACACGCCAAGTTCGCCGAGACCCTGCCCCCGTGGGCCTTCGACACGGAGCACCAAGGACGCCTTCACGGACACCAAGTACTCTGTCACGGACCCGAGGATCCGAAGGCCTCCTTCCTGGATCCCAAAGACCGAAACCGTGGAGCCGACAAGATCGACCACACCGACGCCATGATCTCCCTCACGGAATATGAAGACCGTTCGATTCGCGCGAACCCTCGAACCCCAAGATCTCTGCCGGACGACAAGACCGTCGGCACGACCCGGACAGCGGATGCGACAGATCGTCCCGAGCCAAGTTTGTCACGAGAACGCTCCCGAACGCTAACACCGACTCGATTGCGCGGGCCCGACAAGACGCTCGCAACGACAAGATCAACCCTGTGGGACCCGACAAGATCGGCACGGCGACAAGAACGACAGCGACCAGGAGAATCCGATGCGCCCCCGGCGCCGAACCAAGTCCTACTTCCCGGATGCCGAGGTCACCGACGCAGAACAACAAGATCTACCCAGTAATCCGAGAACGATCCCGCCGAGGCCATCGAACCCCGAACCCCGGAAACCCAAGATCGCCGAACCCTAATGTGTGAACCTCTTCCCGAAACTCTATTTTATAATATAATACAACTTGTCACATATTAAATGTTCATGCATGCATCCTTGTCTGTGGTTTGGGGGCCTTATGCCGATTCACCTCATCATTAAATATGGGGCCCATATGCGGGCAAATCTAGTCTCATTTCGGCCTCATTTAAATTTGTGCATCGAACCGGTACCATATTTTGCCTTGGTAAAACAACATTTAAATTGCGGGGTAGCTAAACAACATGAACCGCCTTATTAATTGTCGGGACCCCGGTTCCGCTTAATATGACCTAATTGCATCGCACCTTTGCCATGTCATACATCATGCATGCATCATGCCGATCTTCTGCCGTTGTATTAAATAGTGCATCCGGTGTTTCTTCTAGTGCCTTGCTTCTTCGCGGATAAGGCCGTTGAGTTGATGTGAGCTCCGTCCCGATCTTCGGATGAACCTTCGGCAAATGTTTTCAGGCGAGCATCTTCCCCCTTTCTACCTATCTTACTTTTATAGTATTTATTCCCTCATGTTGATCTATTGCTATCTGTGTTGCGTTGCTCTAGTTTTCGTACCCGTGATATCCTTTGCAGCCATATATTGCCTTGGACACCTCCTATTACCTGTTGTTAGGTAGATAGTTGGACTTGCGTGTCGTAGTCACTTGCTCAAGTGCTGTTGCGTGTCGTAAAGTGCCACAGTTGTTGGTGTATTGCCGCATGTTTGACGTTGGAGATGATCCTGTCTTTACTTATCGTTCACTTTATTTCCTGTTTAATAACTAAAAATTGAAGTAAGCAGAGGCATCGGTGGGTGATAGAAAATATTTGGTTTCCGAACGCCCACTTGTGTCCCGTAGGACCCCGAGTACTTGATACCTGTTCCTTGATTTATCGCGCTATCCACATCCGGGAGGTATATGGGACCCCCCTGAGCCAGAGCTTGATTCAGTCTTATTTCTTGGGGCCACAAACTAGTTTGAGTTTTTATTTATTATCCTGTACTTATGCCATGCTACTACTGTATTTACGATTGTGCGAGGAGCACACTGTACTGTTTAGGTAAGCGGAATGTTTTCGCGGTATCGACAAGCCCAGCCACACTTTCGGGTTCCCAGTCGTTTACAGCCATTGTCGCAAACCTTGGGTCCGTCTCGGAGCTAGCTTACTTCGTTGCGGGTAAGACTTCAAGGGGTGGCCCCCTGAAATATTTCTGAATCCTGTGATTGCTTTGTCGTGAAGGCCTCGTTGGGTTTTGATTTGGTTTTTCCGAGGTTGATCGAGCGTGTGTTGCTATTGGTGCACCCCGGCCGGGTAAAACTTTCTGAAAGCCGTGTCCGCGGTTATGGACGACTTGGAGCACAGTATCTCGATCATAGACAAGCATAACTAAAGTAGTGCTATAAATTTGACTTTATAATGACTAGTAATCAGCTTCACTATAATGGAATGGCTAATAATACTGCCCACAATTGCTTGTTTGGAGTGTCGCTTGCGACCATCGTATCTGACTAGTAAGTATTGCAACTACAACGGAATGGCTAAATAAAAGTACCAACAACTGCTGGGTTTTGGGTTATCTCATGCTATCTGTATCTGATTAGTAAGTGTTGTAACTATAACGGAATGGTTAACTAAAAGTGCCCACTGCTTATTTTATCAGGATGACTATCTATACTTGACTAGTAATTGTTGCGACGATAACTGAATAAGTAAAACTGCCAACGGTGTGAGTTCCTCGGTTGACTTCCTCGTTTGGTCTCGAGGGGGAAACACCAGGATGGGTTTGTTTGGTGTTAGTATCAGGTTGGTTCCGGCTAGGTCCTTCTTACCCCTCTCTGATTGACGCTAGTTGTATAGAGTCTCTATAGGTTGTTTAGTGCACGCTGCCGCTGCCGCTTCAGTCCACCATACCTATGTAGGCGAGGACCGCCGAATTCTAGCCTCGCCGTGTACTGGCCTCAGTACTGACGCTCCTGTTTTTCCTTTGCCCTTTGTCGGCACCCCTTTTGTTTAAGCAGGTTTTGAGATCGGCGCTTCATAGGTTACCCTTCCGGCTTGGCCTAGGCAGGGTTATGGACGCCATTGGTTATTCTTCAGGGCTCTTAGCCCCATTTGCATCTTGTCCGTAGTCGGACGCCGTATCATTTTCAAGGTGATTTGGATATTTGAACCGTACATCTGTATTCTTGACTCATGGAGTCGTGTTGTATATATATGTTCTGTGGGTCCCATCGAGGACTGTTGTGTAATGTTATTACTTCGTTTTCCACCCGCACGAAAGTGCCTGGTGGGCACCTTTGAATCGTTTCTATGCGGGTTTGGCGGGTTTCGCTAAAACTTGCATAGGTACGATTCTAAGGGTGTTACAGCTCTGTTATTGCTCGTCGCTTAGCCGGTAGAGGACCCATTTATGGGGGTCTTATTATTGTACGTGTTTTTGCTGCCTTATACCTTTCTGTTGATCTAAATGATACAATTTTGTCTCCTCAAAGGCTTGATTTAGCTTCCATGAAAGTGCATCTCTTTGTCACTACTAGCTCTACCCTTGAGATTTTGGTTTACAGGATGATGTTTACTGATGGGGAAGAGAGAGAAATTCCTTTGCCCCAAACCACTTTGTTTAGTATTTTACAGGGACCTTGGTCACGCTCCAAGGAGGAGATGGACGAGAATCTACGCATTCGTGGTTTCCACGGACACTACCAGGTGGACGCGCCCTTTCATGACCACGTTGTGCACTGCACAGGGGCTTCCTCGACCTCGTACCAGGACGAAGGGGCCTCTTCGTCGCATTACAGAGGTGCACCTTCTTGGTCACCATGGGGTTGAGCTCCACTTAGGCCAAAATCCTAAGCTTGGAGGGAGGTACACCGAAATCACACTCATCTATATATCATGTTTCGTCAGTTCTTTGTATATCCATGTTTCGCTTTCTTTTTGGTATTTGTTTCTTCTTTCTTAAAACACAAAAAGACCAAAAATATTTTTGTTGTTTCGTTTCTTTTTAGCTTTGGTTTGCCTTAAGACAAATCCAAAAATATTTTGCTTTGTTTGTTTTTGCTTCATGTGCTTTCTTTAAAAATCAAAAACACCAAAAATATTTGTTGTTCTTCTTTGGTTTTGTGAAGTTCTTTGCAGGGTTCAGCAGTCCTCAGTGGAGTTTAGTTTCATGTTATTATTGAAGCCACATAAGTGAAGGTAAATAATGAAGATTAAGACAACTTGAGGTGTGGTAAGAGGCTGGTAATGAACTCTATTTGTTTTCATTTTTGTACATATACTCATCATTGTGGGCATGCTTAGTCTGTTCATGTAAGGTGTATGTTATTTATGGATGCTTAGTAGTTCTTGGTCTCTTATGATTAGCTCCATCTTGCTAATAGTTCGTAGAATGTCATATGAATGTTTGCTTGCATTGTTCTATTCATAACTTCGTTTGATATTGTGGTATCCTCCTCTAAATGTTTCATTTGAATCGACTTGGCACATACTCACGCATGCATATGACTGAACAATAGTCAGTAAGCCTCGATGATTTATTTTGCCTAAGAGTTCTTGTATCACTCTCATGCCATAATTAGTCCTGTTTTGTTGCAAGCATGATTATGACAGTTATTGCTCCCTCGTTTGTCGCTCCCTCTCTATTGCTAGCCTTCACTTGCACTGAGTATGAGAACTTATCGTGTTTCCAACTCCCCAAAACCAACATTGCCAAAAGTGACCACCATACCTACCTACTAGCATCATTTTCTATTCTATGCATATTCATTATGCCTTATTTTCTTCCAAATAAAATATTTGCTTGTTTTGAGAAAGTTAGTTAGTAAAGCTCTCACGAACTTGATGGCACACTTTCTTTCTTGCACTTAATAAATCTGAACCATTGTGACTGTCCATGAAAGTTATATGCTTGCAAATTATAGGCTGGGCATTAGCAGAACCGTGCTATCATGGGGAACGCTTTCAACATTGCACATGTACTTTGTACCTAGTTGATATCATGCTCTTTTGTTTACGTATGTCGTCAGTGTGAAATAAAAGTGGAGCGTGTAAGTTCATGGAGTTATATATATATGTGCTAGAGAAATGCCTGGGCCGCTAGCCTATGCCATGCCTAATCATGGTGGAAACTTGCAGCATAAACATAATGAGCAATCCGTGGAGCATCCTCAATAAAAACGTATGCAAATAGCAAATAAAAATATCGCTAAGATGCTCATTGTCTGCTTGCCTTGTCATTTTGATTATGGGATATCTCCTGTATCATGTGCAAGGGGTACCCTGTTGGCGGTTCTCTATGATACGCATGTATTTACAATGACAAGAACTTGCTAGTAACTAAAGTTGAGTAGCATGAGGAGCATCCCTCGTATTAAAGGGACATGAGATTTTCAGTTTATGGTCTGTCAAGCATATAACTCATATTGGACCTCACTTTCACCATTAACCATCTAAAGATGCCTATGATATGGGCAATGAGAGCTCAAAGCTAATGAGTTCCACACTTTTAGCATGTGGAAGCCTTTCAAACTTTTCAAAAACTTTTTCACTTCCTTGTTGAGTCACCACTTATTCTATGAGCACCTTGTTGAGACCATAGTTGTCATTCTTAGTGTAATGTGCTTGTCTCAAAACTTGGTTCATTATTTCATAACTTTGATGCTTGTATCTCTGATATCTTTACTTCTAGTCTTCTCTTGAACTTCAAAGGTGCCTTGGCATTTATTTTGTTCTCTACAAACAAAGGCAAGTGAGATACCACTCTATCATACCTTTTTATGAGCATTGCAATGTTGCTTATGTTTATGTTTCATGCTACTTATTATTATTGAGTTGGAATCTCTTCATAGCTTGCAATGACTATTAAGTAGACTTAGTTGCATGCTCCTTATTATGAATTGTCTAAGTATCTACTCCTGTGCTGAGAATATATACATCATATGAAGCAAATGTGTTAGTGAAAGTTCTTTTATCGCACTCAATTTTCAACAGAATTGCTTGAGGACAAGCAATAAGCTAAGATTGGGGGAGTTGATACGTCCGAAACGTATCTACTTTCCCGAACACTTTTGATGTTGTTTCTCCTCTAAACTTGTGTGATTTGGATAAAACTAACACGAACTGATGTTGTTTTTAGCAGAATTACCTTGGTGTCTAGTTTTTGTGCAGAAAATCAACTATTAGGAAAAATCCCGAAAAATTTGCCAAAAATCATATTTCACCAGAAGACTCAGGGAGCTAGAACACGAGACGGAGTAGGAGCCTGAGGGGCTATCAACACCCAGATTTTTAATCCTAGATTCCTGTTATGCCATACATCGCAATCCCAGGATTACCATTTTTTGCGAGACATAACAGATTGGATATCACAGTACATCATCCATTACAAACCATACATAAGGTCTTACACAAATAAGGATCTCATGATCCAGTCTTAATACAAATCAAGCAGCGGAATAACGTAATGATAACGATAGCATAGGCGAAGCTCTATCTTAATGGTCACAGGCAATGCTGACGATGGGAGATGATCCTAGTTGTCGTAACGTTCATACTGTCCTTCCTCCTGATAGTCCTATTCATAGTCTAGCCACGGGAATAGCCAGGGACAAAGCCATCAGTACTCTTTAAGTACTCGCAAACTAATACTAACAAGTGAAGTGGTTTTGAGGAGGATACTAAGATCTAGGTTTTTTGCACAAATCTAGATTTACCTCTACTATGTTCAGATGCAAAGAAATCTAGTTTAAAGTTTTATAACACCTAAGTGGGAACTTGAATTTCATATCACAACCCTGTTGTGGTCAAGTCAAATTCATGAATCATTTCACAAGTCATTTTGAAAACATCAGACAATAGAACAGTATTGCCACTCCAACTGTCCATAACCTCGGACGTGGCTATTCGAATAGTTTGACACTCTGTAGAGGTGGTACGCTTTCACCACAACATTCGATACATCCATTAGGAACAATTCTGAATTCACCATACTCAGTATGCGGATAATCAATCCTAACCTTTCAATTACACGCCCTAGAATAGGCAGCTCTCTTGTGAGTTTGGCCTCCCAACCATGACCAACTGTCATCTTGGGTACTGCACAGGTGGACAATCTTCACAAGGTAGCCTCATCTCAAACCTTGGCCGCAAGGGAACCCATACTAAGGTATATAAATTTCCAGTCAAGCCCTACCCAATTTTCGGGTATTGTGGTTGTGCGGTAAAATTGGAATGGTATCGCATCCAGACAACCATCAGTTTTATAAAGGGCTAAGTCTCATGCCTTAAAATTTTCATCATCAAAATCATTTGGTGTTCAAGAACACATGGAAAAACATTTTAGTAGAATGACTCATCATTCTAGGGTTTTAATAACCATTTCACCAAGTATTCCCGTCTAAATTTGATCAAGTTTTATGCTTAGCACTAACATCTACAAGTGGGGGTAAATACTAATGAGGGGTGGTAAACAAGTGTGAATTAGCTAAGTTCAATCTCATGCCTCGGGATGACATCAAGATTATCTAACTTAGGCCAAGTTTTATGCTCTTTATGCTACCTTCCATTATTCTTCTAATACTACAAATCACTAAGTAAACTCTAAGAGAAAGCTTTGATAACGAAATAAAATACTAAGGTTGTAAGTAAAAATAGGATGGGGTATCATCAAATGTATCTAACCAAGCATGATCAATGCATGGCATAGATTATCTAACTTTCATAATTGCAAGTGTTAGCTTGCAAAGTCAATAGCTTGCCTTGTGTAGATCAGTGGTTGAAGTTTTCCTCGGCTTCCTCCTCGTAGTATCCTCCTTCCTCCTCGTATCCTTGGTCGATACTAGTGTCTATAAATAAATACGAGATACACAATCACCACACAATTCTTAACTACTCTATTTAGCACACAAAGTTTCACACTAGATGATATAGCATCATCACTATTATCACAAAGATTAAAACACTTGTCTTATATTGTATTTAGAAAAGTAATTTCTACTCATTAAAAAACTACTTAAGATTTAATATTCTCCAACTCAAACATGAGATCATGTTGACACATGTCATCACCACATATTTCAGTACATCGGAATGTGATTTAAAGTGGTTCCACAATTTAATAAAGTTTAACCTCTTACTTTAATTAAATAAAATGACTAGAATGGCCTATAGGGCATTATTTTATTACTTGATCATTATTTCTGCAAGTAACCCTATATATTTTTATATATTATGAAATGTATGGTTAAATGTGATTTTTGATAGTTGGAATCAAATCAAAAGCTTTTATGGATGAATTTTGAAAAATGTTTGAATGCAGAAAAGCTTCTGCCTTGTTATTTTTACCATGGCTGATCTACAAATCTAAATGGTTTGAATCCAATAGGCTTGGATTAAGCACTCTAGTACCTTTCTAACAAAATTGGTTTCGTGCATTTTGGTTCAGTGAATCGAGCTGGGGTGATTTTTGAATCTAGATACAAAACTGATTTTGAAATTAATGAATAAACCTAAGTTTGAATTACTGGGTCGTGCGGGAGGTTTAACTTGGCCGGCCCACTATGCACAACGCGCGCGCGGGCTGGCTAAGTGAACGACCCCACTCGTTAGTGAGACAACAAGTGGCGAAGGGGTAGAGGGTGATCTAGGCCGTGCGATCTAGTTCTAATCCTATGGCTGTGGTTCATCGTCCACGCCTGAACAGGACGCGGCGAGTCTGAACCCTAGCGCGGCCAGTGGGGGTCAGTGGGGGCTCACGGGGGCTCCGGCGATGGTCGGCGATGGGGGCGAATGACGAAGTCGATGACGGCGATCCGCCTGGTACCGGCAGCTCCTCCTGGGGCGGCTCCAATCGACGGCGCCTCTCCTCCTCTACAGCGGCGAAATCAGGTGAAATTCTGGCCACCTGGTGCTCGTCTTGCTCCGTGGGTGAGTGGGTGTTATCAGTGAGAGGTGGGGAGTGATATGGTGTGCTCAAACCAAACGGGGGTGGCCTCCTTTTATGGTGCCTGAAGGGGACCGACGGGCACGGGCGGAGCTCGTCGTGGTCGTCGGCACATCGTGCTAATGGCATGGGCGACGATAGGGGATGTTGCGTTGCCTCCTGGCGAAGCTCAACAGCTTGAAGGCGTGGCGTTGGGCGGTGAGGAACGGTCGGAACGTGACGGCTCTCTGTGCGGGTCTGACGGCAAGTTTAATGGCACACAACGTCCATGGTCCGCGCGGCGGTGAACAGGGTTGTCTGGCGGGTTGCTCGGGTGCTGGCAATCATGCACGCAAGAGGCAAGGGAGGCGCGCGGTCTGTGGGCTCGTGTCGCTGATGGCGCACTGGCGTGCTCTCGGCACGCACACAGAGAAACTGGGCATGAGCTTGGCATGTGGTCCAGTGGCTGGCAAGGCTCGGGGCTTGGACAGGGGGTGGCGATGGAAGGTGTTGTGTGTCCCAGACAAGGTTGGCGAAGCTAGAGCTTCTCCTATCTCGATGGCGACATGGGGGTGGCAAGGGTGCTCTCGGCATGGTCACCATTGATGGCTATGCATGTTCATAGTGGTGCTAAGGCTAGTTAAATTAGTTTGATCATCTACTGAGAGTGTAGAGTGACCTAGAGAGGGGACAAGGTTGGCCAAAATTACTGCTACTAATAGTGTTTGATGTTTGTTTGTTTGCTGATTACAAGGTGTTTGATGAAATGGCCGCAAGAAATTCAAATTTGAATTTTGCATTCAAACTTGGTTGGTTTGCTGGTTACATACTAGGGAGTCTTGGGTTAGTTGGATTGGTCAAGGGGCACTGGTTTGGTTGGGTTTTTAAAATGTGTGATCTTCACATATGTTATAGATTCAATTTTAAATTGTCATTTGAATGGGGTTGCCAAATGTTTCTGTAAGTTTTTGTTAACCCTAATTTTGGTGATTAGAATTTGATAATCATGATAAATAGTTTTGGGATGTTACAAACCTTCCCTCCTTAAACAAAATCTCGTCCCGAGATTTGAAAAAGAAGAAAAAATATTACCTAGGATTTAAAGAGATCGAGAAACTCCGTCCTGAGGTGATCTTCTCTCTCCCAGGTTGCTTCCTCTTCAGTGTGGTTACTCCACTGAATCTTGAGAAAATTAATTCTTCAGGTTCTGGTGGTTCTGAAAGATGCCTCCAAAATATGGATGGGTACTTCGGGATATGTTAGGTCATCGTTGATCTCTATGGTGCGGTGATCAATGTTCTTGAAAACTTCAGTCTTTTCCGGAACTTCTAGGCACTTGCGAAGTAACGATATATGGAACACATTGTGCACGGCTCACATTTCCTCTAGCAGTTCCAATTGATACGATACTTCTCCTCGACGATTCAGAATCTTGAAAGGTCCGATATATCTGGGGTCTAACGTTCCTTTGAGCTGGAAACGCTGCATTCCCTTCAAGGGAGACACTTTGAGATACACAAAATCTCCGATATTGAAAGCGAGGTCTCGACGTCTCTTGTCGGCATAACTCTTCTGTCTGGATTGGGCGGTCTTGAGGTGCTCACGAATCTTGTGAACTTTGTCTTCTGCTTCTCGTAGGATGTCTGGTCCGAAGATCTGATTCTCTCCTACTTCTGACCAATTCAAAGGGGTATGACACTTCCTTCCATACATGAATTCAAATGGGGCCATTTGCAAACTAGCTTGATAACTGTTGTTATAAGAAAATTCGGCGAAAGTCAGACAGTCTTGCCATTTAGATCCATACTCTAGCACACAGGCTCTCAACATATCTTTGAGTATTTGATTTACTCGTTCCATTTGTCCATCGGTTTGAGGGTGATACGCTGTGCTAAAATCCAGTCTTGTTCCTAGTCCTTCTTGTACTTTCTTCCAAAACCTCAAGGTAAACTGAGTTCCTCGATCCGATACAATGTTATTGGGGACTCCGTGCAAACTAAAGATTTTAGCGATATACAACTCCACTAGCTTCTAACTCTGGTAGGTGGTCTTGACTGGTAAGAAATGGGCTACGTTGGAAAATCTGTCAACTATGACCCAAGTAGAGTCATTTCCCCTACTAGAAGTAGGCAATCCGGTGATAAAGTCCATTCCAACTGAATCCCACTTCCATTCCAGAATCTATAAGGGTTGGAACAGTCCTGCGGGTCTCTGATGTCCCGCCTTGACTCTCTGACATATATCA
Source organism: Avena longiglumis (assembly GCA_030063025.1). Classification (NCBI taxonomy): domain Eukaryota; kingdom Viridiplantae; phylum Streptophyta; class Magnoliopsida; order Poales; family Poaceae; genus Avena; species Avena longiglumis. The sequence continues at coordinate 362,246,348 of CP125976.1, forward strand.
CACTTGGCTATGTAGCTTCCGATTTCTCTCTTCATCTTATGCCACCAAAATTGCTCCTTCAAATCATGATACATCTTTGTCCCTCCGGGGTGGATAGAATAAAGAGTATCATGGGCCTCTTTCAAAATAGTTTCCTTCAAATCTGAATTTGCTGGTACAGAGAGACGTCCTTTGTACCACATAACTCCTTCTTCATCCTCGGTGAATCCGGGTACTTTGCCTGTATCGATACGATGTTTGATTCCGTCGATACTAGCATTTCCTTTCTGCGCCTCCTTGATCTGACTAATCAAAGTGGGTTGAAGTTTTATGCTAGCCAAAAATCCTTCACTTACTAATTCCATTCTGAAATCTTCCATCTCTTTGTGCAAACTTGGTTGCTCCTTCAGAATCATGGAGCTCAAGCGGCACAGCAATCTTCTAAGGGCATCTACTACCACATTGGCTTTACCAGTGTGATAGTGAATGTCTAGATCATAGTCCTTGATTATCTCAATCCATCTTCTATGCCTCATATTCAGCTCCATCTGAGTGAATATATAGTTCAAGCTCTTGTGATCTGAATAAATCTCACAACGGTTTCCCATGAGATAATGCCTCCAAGTCTTCAGGGCTAGAACTACGGCTGCTAGTTCAAGGTCATGGGTTGGATAATTCTGTTCATGCTGCTTTAGTTATCGGGATAGATAAGATATAACTTTTCCTTCTTGCATCAACACACATCCGACACCGATCTTGGATGCGTCATAATACACATCAAAGGGCTTCGTAATATCCGTCATGATCAAGATTGGGGCTGAAATCAATCTCCTCTTGAGTTCCTGAAAACTCGCTTCACATTTGTCTGTCCATTCAAACTTCTTGTCCTTTTCAGCAATTGGGTCATGGGTCTTGTGATACTCGAGAATCCTTCTACGAACTTGCGGTAATATCCCTCTAATCCAAGAAATTTACGAACTTGGGTTTGGGTGGTCGGGGCTTGCCAATCTTCAACATCCTTCACCTTTGCAGGGTCGACGACAATTCCTTCGGCTAATACGATATGTCCGAGGAATCCTACCTCCTGTAACCACAATTCACATTTGCTAAACTTGGCATACAGCTGATGCTGTCTAAGGGTTCCAAGGATGGTCCTTACGTGTAGCGCATGTTCTTCTTCTGATTTGGAATAAATCAGAATGTCATCGATGAACACAACGACAAACTTATCCAGGAAGTCCTTAAAAATCTTATTCATGAGGTTCATGAAATAAGCGAGGGCATTGGTTAATCCAAAAGACATGACAATATACTCATATAATCCATATCTGGTGGTAAAGGCAGTGTTTGGAATATCCTCTGCGCGAATCTTGAGTTGATGATAGCCAGTTCTAAGATCAATCTCAGAAAACACCTTGGCACCAGTCAACTAGTCAAACAGGTCTTCTATCTTTGGCAATGGGTACTTGTTCTTGATGGTGACATCATTCAACTTCCGATAATTCGTACACAAACGGTTACCTCGATCTTTCTTGTCCACAATAATACAGGTGATCTCCATGGCGATGCACTTGGTTGGATCAATCCTATTTGCAACATAGCATCTAGTTGCTTCTTCAGTTCCACTAGTTTAGACGGGTTCATAATATATGGTCTCTGGGCTATGGGTCCGGTTCCAGGGATTAGGTTAATGATAAACTCGATATCCCGATCTGGGGGTATACCGGGCAAAACATCTGAAAATACATCGGGGTATTCACAGACTATCTGGACTTGGTCAAGGGTTGACTGGGCTATACTCTTGTTGCACTTGAATTGACGGGGCAAGGTTTTAGATATATGCTCGACTGATATTCCGTTTGTACTGGTCATGGTTATGGATTTCTTGGCACAGTCAATTAATCCTTTATGTTTGGACATCCAATCCATTCCTACTGCTACTTCCAAACCTTTAGTTCTGAGTACTATTAGATTAGCATAAAAATCTATGCCATGGATTCGGATAGGTACGGCTTTGCAAATTTGTCTAGCTTTGGTGGTTGAACCAGGTATTTGAACTATCATAACATACTTCAATTTGGTGGGTTGAATCTTACTAGTGCATGAAAATTCTTCTGTAAAAAACGAGTACGATGCTCTAGAATCAAACAACACTCTTGCAAGTACTGAGTTAACAGAAAACATACCCAACACGACATCTTGCGCTTCTTGGGCTTCTTCAGCATGCATGATGTAGCACCCCGGGTAAAACCACTACTAAAATTCGCCTGTTATTTCTACTTTGTGCATCATCGTGTCATCATGTAGCATTTCATTATTTTGTTCCTAAAATTATTTTATCAAACCCCTATTTTGTTTTACTAAAAAAATTGTGTGGTTTTATCAACCTGTCTCTTGTTCTTATTTTTTTATATTAAAGCAAATAATATTTTGGACCGCAAAAGGTTTTCTTATTTTATAAATAAAATTAGGTCCAAAAGGCTGCCTAAAATTTTGGCTAAAACTAGCCTCATCTAGTCTATTTTAGACTACATAAATATCACAATCCTCTTCTTTTCCTCCAAACCCTAGGCCCGAGATCTGGCCAGAATGACCTCCTTTTCCCCTACCCGTGCACTCTTTTCTTACAAAAAATCCAGATCCATTTCTTCGCCTGCGACCTCTATTCCCTCTCGTGCAAAGAGCCAGATCCTAGCTTGTTCTCCTGTATGCGCATGATTCTGTGTAGCCTCACGTCTGAATTGATCTAAAAATCAGTGCCACCCTACATGAAGGATTTCTTTTCAAGCCATACCACCAGATCCTTTCTTTTTCTTTATAGCTAGCAAAAATCCCAATTGATGTATTCATCGGTTCTCTGGTTGTAGTTCCTTGTCTCGTGTTCAGCATCTAGCAATCAATCAACTCCATGATCATCCCGTCAAGAACCAATCTAATCCATTCCTTCCCTCGATCTCCACAAACACCAGATTCTTTAATTTTACGGTTGACCGAGAAATACATGGTTGTCTTGTTTCCAGCGTCTGGATTAGCTCCACTCTGCTGGATCCGAGCAAACCATCACTAATTCTCCACCTCACGAGCAGCAGCAGCAGAGCCGCGCGTGCGCTACCCCTTCGATTGGCGCAAGAGCCAATCCAACCGCCGGCCAGGCCTTGATCCGCTCGGGTCCACTCCAGGAGAGCCGGCTTCGACCGTAGCATGCAACAAGCAGGCTACCATCCAATCACCCAGCGCCGACGGTCTCCTCCCTTTGATATCTACATGCGTTGCCACCGATGCACACAAGCTTATTGCGCAAATGTTTGGACCAGGACGCTCACATGCCACGCGCGGTGTGTCTAAACATCCTCATCATCCTCCACCTTTCACCGGCCCTCCTGTCTGCAGGATACCACGCATGAGCTGCTCTGCTTATCAAGCTTGTCCGTGTATGCGTCCATATGCACGGGTTTCCTCAAAGGTCTGTATTCTGTCTGTTCGTTCGAACTAGCTCCTTTGATTCCATTCAACGGTGTGTTTGCTATCTAGCCGAACCGTGTGTATATGTAATATATCTTATCGTATTAAATTCATTAATTTGCGCATCACCTGTTATGTTCTTTGGTTAATTAGTTGAATCACCTAATAATTAAATATGGAGACTATCTGTGGTCTTTTCTAGTCTTATATTGACCTCATTTAAATTGTGTAGCGAACCGATGCTATGTTTTGTCTTGTTAAGACAACATTTAAATTGACAACATGAACCTATTAATGAATTGTCGGTACCCCGGTTCCGCTTAATATTGCATAATTGTATCGCATCTTTGCCATGTCATACATCATACATGCATCATGCCGATCTTCTACCGTAGTATTAAATAGTGCATCTGGTGTTTATTCTACTGCTTTGATTCTTCGCGGACTAGGCCGATAAGTTGATGCGAGTGTCGACATGATCTTCGGATGAACCTTCGGCAATGTTTTCAGGAGAGCATTCTCCCTCTTTCTACCTATTTTACATTTTTAGTTTTTATTTCCTCCTGTTGATTTATTGCTATCTGTGTTACGATGCTATAGATTCCGTACCCCTTTATACTTCCCTATAGCCTCTATATTGCCATGGACACCTCCTATTACCTATTGTTTGATAGACAGTCGGCCTTGCGAGTCATAGTTGCTTGCTCAGGTACTGCTTCGCGTCGTCGATGTTCCACTGATGTTGGGGGTTGACATATTCTTAATGGTGGAGATGATCATGGATTTAATTACTATTTAATAACTAAAATTGAAAGTAGGTAAATAATGTAGAGGCACCAGTGGGCAATAGACAATATTTGGTTTTTAACCGCCACTTGTGTCCCGTAGGACCCCGAGTTCCTAACACATGTTCCGAGATCGAGCGCGCTAACCACAGGTGGGGTGTGTGGGCACCCCCATCGATTTAGTACCTGATTTTAAAGTACTGTACTGGGGCCACAACCTAGTTTGGGGATTTATTACTATCATGTACTTATGCCATGTTTTACTGCTTTATTTACGATTGCGCGTGGAGCGCCTATACTGTTTAGGAACCCCATGCCATGTTTTCGCTGTATCGACAAGCACAGTCACACTTTCGGGTTCCCAGTCGTTTACAACCGTCGCCACACACCCTGGGTCCGCACCGGAGACGGCCGACTTCGTTGTGGGTAGCTTAGTGGGGTGGCCCCATGTACATTCTTTGGGTCTGGGAAACGTCGTGTCTGAAACCCCGTCGACATACTGTTGGGTGTATGTTTTGTGATCTTGTACCTACCTGATCTGACAACAAGGGTGTAGGTGCGTGTGGAAACTTTGGTGCACCCCTGCAGGGTTAAATCTTTCTAAAAGCCATGTACACGGTTATGGACTACTTGGAGCACAGTATCTCGATTATAGACAACTATAACTAAAGTAGTGCTATAAATTTGACATTGGAATGACTAGTAATCAGCTTCACTATAATGGAATGGCTAAATAAAAGTACCAACAACTGCTGGGTGTTTGAATGTCTCATGGTATAGGTATCTGAATAGTAAGTTTTGCAACTACAACGGAATGGTTAACTAAAACTGCCTACTATTTATAATATCAGGATGACTCATGCTATCTATATCTGACTAGTAATCGCCGCAACTATAACAGAATGAATAAAACTGCCAACTATGTGAGTTCCTCAGTTGACTTCCTCGTTCGGTCTCTAGGGGTAAATACCAGGATGGGTATGCTTGGTGATAGTTTCAGGTTGGATCCGAATAGGTATTTCTTATCCCTATCTGATGGCCGCCAGTTGTATTGAGTCTCTATAGGTTTTTTGGTGCATGCTGCGCTGCTGCTTCAGTCCACCATACCTATGTAGGTGAGGACAGCCGAATTCTACTCTCGCCGTGTACTAGCCTTAGTACTGACCGCTCTCTTTTTCCTTTGCCCTTTGTTGTCACCCCTTTTGTTTAAGAAGGTTTTGAGATCGACGTCGTTAGCAGGGTTACCCTTCCGGCTTGGCCTGGGCAAGGTTATGGACGCCATTGGTTATTCTTTAGGGCTCTTAGCTCAATTTGCATCTTGTCCGTACTCGGACGCTGTATCATTTTAAAGGTGATTTGGATCTTTGTATTGTATACCTGTATTCTTAACTCTTTGAGTCATTGTTGTATATATCTGTTCTGTGGGTTCCATCATGGACTATTGTGTAATTGTATTACTTCGTTTTCCACCCGCACGAAAGTGCCTGGTGGGCACCTTTAAATCGTTTCTATGCGGGTTTGGCGGGAATCGCTGAAACTTGTATAGGGCCGATCCGAGGGTGTTACACATGAGAAAGAGACAACCGTTGAGGTTGAGCGAGTTCCCTGGGGCAAACCTTCTTCCGGGCTGAACACGACGCTGCTACTAAGCTGGGGCATTTGCATTGGGGGCTGCGGCAATCTTCTTGGGGAAGTCATTAGAGTAGTGACCTTTGGTTCCACATTCGTAACAAGTCACTTGCGACTTCTCCTTTGCTGCAACAGGCACAACATTGCTTCCAGTCCTTGGGGAAGTGTTGGTGTTGATGGCGGCATTATTGGTGTTGAACTTAGGTGGTGCACGGTTGAAATTGCTGGGGTTGCCGGGGTTGTTATGATTTCCTCCGGGCCTTGGGTTTACACGGTTCGGGTAGGTCGGACGGTTCATCGGGGGTCTATTGGTTCTTGGGGCAAATCATGGAGATGGGTTGGGGCGATACTTTGGTGTATGATGGGTTCCTGGTTGATGCATCATGCGACGCTTGCGGTTCTCATTAGTTTGGTTGATCTTGCCTTCCATCTGAATGACATAGTCCACTAGGGCTTCAATATTAGCAAATGGGATATTGACTAACACTGTCTGCATATCATCATGCAGACCATTCAGGAATCTCTCCTTCTTCTTGGCTTTGGTATCTATCTCATTCGGTGCATACCTAGCCAATGACAAGAATTTGTCACGGTATTCCACTACGGTCATTCTTCCTTGCTTAAGTTCTCTGAATTCATCCCTCATCCTCTTGATCAAACCCAGTGGCACATGGGTTCTGCTGAACTTGACTTTGAACTCTTCCCAAGTCATCATCTGACCTCCTGTCATCGCGCGAACACTGTTCCACCATGCTCTTTCATCTCCGGCTAGGTAGTGGGTAGCAAACAACACTTTCTCGTTAGTTTCCACTCCTGCAACTTCTATATTGTTCTCCATGGTTTGCAGCCAATCATCTTCATCTAGGGGCTCTTCAGACTTAGTGAAAACAGGTGGATTGGTGTTCTGGAAATTCTTGAGCTTAGATCCATGGTTTTCCTGATTTCCATGGCCTTGGTTGTTGTTGGACATCTGAGCTATCTGTTGAAGGGTGGCTAAGTTGGCTTGACGTTCGGATCTTTTGGCTTCACGGTCAGAAACCAACATTTGCAACATTTGCAACATTGGGTCCGGCTCTGAAGTGCTTCCTCCACGAGGCATCTGAAGATTGAGATAGATCATGAGAAAAGGTGGAAATTTCTAAGGTTCGGGGTTTTGGGTTTGAAAGGTTTTCAAAGTTGGACTCAAATTATTCTAGCAACTTGCTTTTCATTCATTCATGGCACATGATACAAACACACACCACAACAAAGGAAAACAGATGGTTTTAAGAACCATTCTAGGAAACTACGATACAATGGTACCGAATACAACTCACTAACGCTAGTGCTCAAGTGCTACTACAACTCGGAGTTGGTGTCCTCCTAATCCTCATCATCATCATTGATGAAGGCGAAGTCATACTCATCGGTGAAGAAGTCCATGGCCTGATCCTCCAGAAAGTCATCATCATTGCTGAGATAGGAGTAGGGGTCTCCACGAAGATCTTCCCCTGCATTCTCCCTCTCCTCCAACTGCATGTCTCTCTCGTGGACAGTCTCCTCCAACTCTGGGATCCAATGGCGAAGACGGGCAATGATGCGCTCCTTCTTGTCAAGCTGACGGCGACGAGACTGGTGATCCTTCACTAGAATGGCAATGGTCTGATCCTTCTTAGCGGTAATGGCGTACTTGTGATTGGCGTAGGAGCGGGCATTGTCCAACTCCTTCTAACGGTCATACATCATAAAGTTGAGGTGGTCCAATTGACTCTTCAGCTCATGGTGATATGGGGCTTCCAGTGGCTGTCCCATAACATCACGCCTTGGGTAGAACTCAAAGCGGGTACCCTTGATCTGATTGATACTCTACCCACACAGACGGGCAAGAGCTTCCTGCATGGCCCTGGCAAGTCCATCGAGCCAGTTGTTCTCTCTCAAGGTGAACTGAATTCCCTATGAGGTGGGGGCTTCAATCTTTCCCCGGAGACTTGCAACAACTAGCCACTGCAAAACCTCTCCTTCCTGACCATTGAGCTGAGCTCCGAAGAACTCGGGGTGCGAACGCTCTAGCATCTCCAAAAGCTGGTCTAAGTCACTCTCAAAGATGAGATCTCCTCCATTCCCCAACTAATAAAACTTTCTATACTTCACGTCCATCTATAAGAATATAGGATGAGTAAGTTAGTAGAGTTATCAAGTGTGTCAAATTTTATGTAATTTTGCAAGAATCTTTGAGGAACATGACTTTTCATGAAAGAGTCTAAGTGATAAGTATAAGAATATGTTTTCATAAATACTCACTTTCTTGGTTTTGAAACTAAGTTTTTGATTCAAACGTCCATTCTAAACTATGGTCTCTTATGGCAACCTAGCTCTGATACCAACTTGTCAACACCCGGATTTTTAATCCCAGATGCCTTTTATGCCATACATCGCCATCCCAGGATTACCATTTTTGCGAGACATAACAGATTGGATATCACGGTACATCATCCATTACAAACCATACATAAGGTCTTACACAAATAAGGACCTCATGATCCAGTCTTAATACAAATCAAGAAGCGGAATAATGTAATGATAACGGTAGCGTAGGCGAAGCTCCATCTTAGGAAGTTTTGTTGTCCAGTCCCCGAGTGACTAGTCGCTGAATTTCAGCGGCTAGGCACTTAGGAACTTTTGCTGTCCAGTCTCCGAGTGGCTAGTCGCTGAATTTCAGCGGCTACGCACGTAGAAACTTTTGCTATCCAGTCCCCGAGTGGCTAGTCGCTAAATTTAAGCGGCTAGGCACTTAGAAACTTTGCTGTCCGCATTTGTGTGTTTCCTCTTTGCAGGGTCTTCAGCATAAATCGGCGAGCGACTAGCGACAAAGGAGCGCTTGGAGCGCGACCTCCGATCCGTGCAGGAGGTGGACCGGCAGCTTCGGGCGACTGCAGGTAGGTGTTGGAGTACTTAGGTAGCTCCTTTGCTTTTGTTGCGTGGAGTCTCACTTTTGTTTTCTTTGCATTGGAGCACTCCAACGCTGTTGCGAAGGCCCGCGAGGGTCTTGTCTTAGCCGTCGAGTTGGAGACTCCCAAATCTTCGTTGACCACCATGGAGAGGCGGGTTGCTGAGCTGGAGAAGGATCTTAAGGCCGTGAAGGAGGAAGCGACCTCGTCGGAGGAAAGGGCCAAGGCCACTGTTGACGCAGCAGCGGACAAGTGGAAGCTTTCCGACGCGCTTGTTTTTGGTCTCCAGGATCAACTGATGGATATTCAGGACTTCACCACGGGGCTCTGCCGTCCACTTCTAGGTGAGCTTCTCGTCGAGTATTTATCGAAGCAGTTGATGGGTTCCCGAGTGGGCGAGTCGCTATGTCGGCGAGTCCCCGAGCGGGTGAAGCTGAAGTTGTGTACTCCTTTGATTCTGACTTGGTGTTGTTTGCAGGGAAAATATGTGCCGAAGATCCTGAGGTGCAGTCGTATGATTCCCAGCAATACGTGACCATGCTGGTGGACTCGGCCGCCCGTTCGGCGATGTGCATTCGCGTTGTTCTCCAGTAGATCGCGCCCACTGAGGTGATTCCCAGCGAGCTGGCGGAGGTATGATGTTATATTGAATAGGCGCCGGTGATGGTCGAGTACATGGCGCGATCGGTGTTTCTCCACGAAGCCGCGACTGCGCTGAGCCTCGGGCTCGCATATTTCCCCGATGACTTCGACCTCAACGATGTCACCAGCGGGTACCCATCTGCGACCGGCTTGGTGGATATCTCGGAGGTTCTGGAGCTGACCGAGAAGGCGGCCACGTACTCCGAGTGGGTGCTGGCGATGGGCGATATTGTGTCATACCAGGAGACGGTGGTGGCCCCCAACGACCCTGAGGCGGTGCACCGTGATCTCAAATCGGAGCAGCCGTTCCGGTCGGTGATGGCGAAGAGCCTGGCGACGTACCCAGCGAATCCGTGGGAACCCTTCATCCAGGTCTGCGGTGGTGGCAACGTGTCGACCTCGAAGCCTGCGGAATAAAGATTTGTCGAGTGGCTTTGTATTAGTATAATTAGATCTGTAATAGTCCTTGCCTGCGAACAATATATTTTCCTTCTTAAGGAAATGAGAATGTGTTGAGTCAGTTCGATTTGACTTTGATTTGTGTGTTGAGCGAGTCCCCAAGCGCGTCTGCCCTTTAATGGGGTTTACCTCGTGTTTTAGTATTTTGTTTGTTTTAGTCTGTTAGTTAGTTAGGGTCGGCTCGTCGTGGCTTGGGAAGCTAGTCGCTTGGCGACCCCAAGGGGTACTCTATACTTAGTCGTTTTCCCGGACATGAACGGGGTCGGTTGGGCGAGTCCCCGAGCATTACATTTATTGAGATATACAAATGAAAACTAGTTCGTTGTACCTCATTATGGGTCAATCTGACTCGCTAAACTCTTTAGTTGAATCTGTGTAAGTCGGAATAGCATATCCATTCCCATGACAAGTGGAACCGAGTCATCAGCCGATTTTCACATTGGACTAATTTGTGTGTCCAGCACAACCTCAATGACCAAGGATATTTAGTACAAACAACATGAATGTATAGTTCCACAACTGAATAACATATTCAATGATACACATCAGATGTTTATACAAGGACAACTTAATATCTTTATGAATATAATGGGAAATATCATCATACATGATTGCCTATAGGGTAGATTCCCAACATTTACATTCCTAAATACGATCGGGGGCTTCGCCTCACCCTACGACTTTGTCGACTGTTATAATGCATCACCCTGAGTAGCTGAACACGTCAGGCTAACAAAAAGGACATGCAAACATCATCAACAACAACAAGCACTACGTGCAACACATTTTACAAACTTTACAAGGGCAGAAAAAGCCCAACTGAAAATATACAGATTTTACATTACTTTGTACAAAACCTGCAGGACTCAACTATACTGAAGCACAACGTTCATACGCTCATCCAACAAGTTCACAATATCTTTGGCATGGCGAGCCACTGAAGCAAAGTGCGGGTGCATATCCCACACCATACCATCCGGAGGAACGGGTGGCTCCGCCGCTATCTCTGACAAGTATATATCCCGATGATGCAGTCGAACAAGGGCCAGCGCCGCTTTTGCACCCGCAACAAGTTGTTGGTGTACGAGATCCTTCACGGCATCCATACTTCGAAACTTCCCCAGCAGCCCCAGGAAAATGGACGGAGCCGCATCTATGGGGGAACATGGTAGCCCAGATGGACGCGAGTGATGATCTTGCACGCTTCAAAACCTGAAGCACCTGGTGGACACGATCCTGAACCATTGTGACCATAGTCGCTTGGTCGCAGTCCATCCAGAAGAAACCTCCCGCCTCCAACTCCTATTGGGTGAGGAAATTGAGCCGAATAGCAACGCACTCCTTCTCTTCCTGCGGAAGAAGATTGACAACTACAAAAGAGCAGCAGCTCAGAAGCCACAGACATAGGACCTGCTGAAAAATAACCTAAAGAAATCCATGGAGACTTACATTGAAGCTGCTCGTCGATCTGCCAAAATTCTTCGAGGAGATACTCTTCTCTCGCAACGTCCCACTCCGTCTTGGACTTACAAACATACGCATGGCCACAGATGACAAGGATATCCTTCTCCAGGCTTCGGATGCTATCATGCAGTAAAGGCAACTATGACGCCTAACTTGTCATCGGGCCACTACTTGGAAACTAGCTATAGATATACATACCTTCTATGGTGCATGGTTCTGACCATGCGCCACAAAAGTTGTCCAGTGGCGCATCTGGAGCAATGCGCCATAGAACCATGAAACTTCTGTGGCGCATGGCCATTGGAGATGCGCCACAGAAGTTTGGTGGACCCACACCAGCCCTTGGACCATGAAACTTGTGTGGCGCATCTTGCTATATGCGCCACCGAAATTTTATGATCTGTGGAGCACATTGACGGATGCGCCATAGAATCATCAGGTGGGACCCACAACAGGCGCGGTCTGACCGTGATCTGACCAAACTTCTGTGGCGCATATCAGGATATGCGCCATAGAAGTTTATATCTTCTATGGCGCATATCACGATATGCGCCACAGAAAAATTATGTGGGCCCCACTCTCTAGACACCTATGAACAAGCTTCTGTGGCGCATATGTGCATAAGCACCACAGAAGAACAAACTTCTGTGGCGCATGTGTGCAATATGCGCCATAGAATGGTGTGTGCTACTCAGATTATTTTGAGTGTTTCTAGTACACTCATTTTCCTCTTGTGATTTTCCCAACTAAACAAGTACCAGTGGAATAGGTAGAATACTAGAAAATCTAGTCGATAGACATCTGGCATACATCATTGAAAATGCACATGCGCATAGCCTTCAACAGCAAAACAACAATGGCATACATCATTGCAAATACACACACTACAACATTGCAAATCCCTTGACAGAGATGGTGGGGGCGATGGTGGTGGAAGATGCCAAACCTCCCTGTTCACGTGCGCCTACAGCCTACGGACGTGGTCCTCCATGGACACATTGGGGTCGAGCACCGGCCGCCACCCGATTGGTTCCGCCATGCGCGCCCTCTCCTCCGGGAACGCGAGCACGGCGTACAACCTCATGGCCTTGTTATAGAGGGCCTCATGTCGTAGTCTAGCCTCCTCCTCGATTAGGTTAACCTCTGAATCCCGTGGTGGCTGACTCCGAGCACTTCCCCTCGACCTCGCCCCTCCACTGCGAGTAGGCTGCAGGGAACGCGAGCGGGCTATGCTCTCTAGCGAGTCTTCCGACGAGTTGTGGGAAGAAGAAATCAGGGGAAGATATGTTGCTTTGGACAGGGAGTGTGGTATATATATAGAGGGGTGTCATTAAAGCAGCTATCTACAACCTTTATTTCGTGCAGATCTGCACTCAATGTTCTGTGGCGCATATAGGTGATATGCGCCACAGAAGTTCATTCTTCTGTGGCACATATCACCAATATGCGCCACAGAACACTGAGTCCAGGGGCCCACAGTCTGGCCACTGCACCCTATGGCCAAGGTTTAGTGGCACATATGTGTGATATGCGCCACAGAACATTGAGTCTCGGGGCCCACAGTCTGGCCCCACTGCACCCTATGACCATGGTTCTGTGTCACATACAATACAGGCAATATGCGCCACATAAGATTGAACTTCTGTGGCGCATATTGTCTGTATGCGCCACAAAACCCTGTGACCTGATCTGCAAAAAAAGGTGGCATATTTTCACCCCTCTATCTACCACCATCCATTTCACATCCTTCTTCCCCGTCCTCCCAAATCGTCTTCCTCCTCTCTCCCACCCCATTGTGTCCATAATTTTCTATATTTTGTTGTATTTAAACCTACTATAGTTGATAGATTGGTTCGAGAAAGTCTTTCTCCAACTAGTAGATCTAAAACACACTTACTTTTCTTGTGTGGATCTAAACCTACTATAGTTTGTGCATGAAGCTTGTGTGGTGCATGAATGCTTGCATGGGAAGAAGTTTATTGTTTTTTGCTTGTCTGCCCCGGTGTGGTGCATGGATGTTTGACTAAATGTTGATTCATTTCCATTTCGGAAAATTTTTGCACCACCCATATGTCCTAATTTTAGGAAAGGTCATGCTGAATTTTTCCGGCGACCGTGCATGCGTGTTTGTGTCTGCATAAGGTGTTGTTTCTTATTAACCTACTCTCTGTCTTTTTCTCTATATGTGCATACCATGCAGGCTATCATGGTCGTCAGCATGAGCGAAGGTCGAGTTACTAGGTATAAGAAAGATGCGAAGGCGGACATGATTCGGAACAACAAGACCCAGATAAGATGTCCATGTCGAACATGCAAACTCCAGCGCTGGATCGACCCTGATTCTGGACAATTGGAGGATCACCTACTCAGGCGCGGTTTCATGCACGACGACTTCGATGAGGAGCTGGCAGTAAATGGTGTCGGTCATCATGAAGACTTGGGCGGGCGAGAAGACGAATATTCTCCCGACGGGCATGGTCATGATGACGAAGAATATACCAGCGGGCATGATCATCATGACGAAGAAGGAGATGTCGACGGGCATGACCATCATGAAGAAGGAGAAGAAGCGAACACCCAGACGCTGTTAACTTCGGTGTTAAGGGACCCACATGCTCAGGAACTGCTTCTCAAGGATACGAGCAATGCCAAAGTTGCAGCCAGAGAGAAATCCAAGCTGGCACAAATGGAGTGAGATGGGATGACTCCATTGTATCCTAGGTGTCGGCCCGAGGATACACGCCTGAGTGTAACACTCAAGGCTATAGAGATGAAGGCGGGACACAAATGGACCGACATGAGCTTCAATGCTAACATGGAATTCTGTGATGATCGTCTTCCTAACGGGAACACATTGCCAACAAGTATAGAGGAGGCCAAGAAAATTGTGTGCCCTCTCGACCTACCGCACGTTAAATACCACACATGCATCAATGATTGCGCAGTTTATCGTAACGAGTACGCCGAGAGAACCACATGTCCGGTGTGCGTCCATGGACGGTACAAGAGAGGGAACAAGAAAGTTCCTCGAAAATTGGTATTTTACTTTCCTATCACTCCCCGTCTATAGAGATATTTCATAGATCCTAAGGAAGCAAATCTAATGCAATGGCACGTGGAAAGGGAGAAACCCGAAGATGATCCAGAGAAGGGCAATATCTTAACACACCCTTCAGACGCTAGCCAGTGGAATGCATTGGACATCAAGTTCGAAGAGTTTGGGGGCGATGCAAGGAACATCAGGCTGGGTATGAGCACCGATGGACTCAATCCTTTTGGCAACCAGAGTAGCACTGATAGCACCTGGCCCGTGTTTGTATGGTCGTACAATATCCCCCCGTTGTTCTGCACAAAGCAAAGGTACGTACATATTAGCATTCTTATTCAGGGGAAGAAACAGCCAGGTGTCGATGTGCATCTTTATCTCGGGCTATTGAAAGAGGAGTTAACCATGTTGTGGGAGAAGACAGCCCATATGTGGGACGCCTACACTAAAGAATATTTCCCTCTGAATGCCGCGTTGCTCACAACGGTGCAGTACTATCCTTGTTATGCATATGTATCGGCCCAGGTGAACCACGAACACAATGCATGTGTCAAGTGCATGGATAAGACCCCGCATCTCCGGCTACCCAAGGATCCCGGGTCTTCAAAAACCGTGTTCCAAGGGACTCGAAAGTGGCTTCGCATGGACCACCCGTGGAGAAAACGCGTTGACCTGTTCAATGGTAAACACGAGCTCGAAAGAGCCCCGCGTACGAGGAGCAGCAAAGAAATCGAGGAGTTTCTGAATAATTGGGATGAGTGCCCTGCACCAGGAAAGAAGCGACCAAGGACAAAGCCGCTTCTGGGTGTATGGAAAGCGAGGTATGTTTTCTGGGACCTTTCGTATTGGAAGGTCCTCCACACGCCCCATAGCCTCAATATAATGCACATCACGAAGAACGTTAACGAGAGTCTGCTTGGAACTCTCCTCAACATGCCGGAGAGGACCAAGGATGGGCCGAAAGCAAGAAAGGACCTGAAATTTCTTGGCATCAAGAAGGAGCTTCAGTACCCTAATAATGATGTTGATGAAGATCAAACAGAAGGGACTCAGGGTCGCCGCAAAAGGGTTAAGAAGAATGAGGTGGTTGTGCTTCGCGCTGCCTGCTTCACTCTGTGTCAGGAATAGATCGAGCAGTTTTTCAGGTGCCTCCTAGGAGTTAAAGTTCCTCACGGTTACTCAGGCAATATAAGCAGATATCTCGACGTAGCAAAGAAGAGGTTCAGCGTTATGAAGTCCCACGACTGTCACGTGATGATGACACAGATACCTCCAGTTGCCATACGAGGGATAATGGACGAGCACGTCCGTGAGACGCTGTTTTGCTTGTTTTCGACGTCATCTCTAGGAATTCGATCGGCATGAAACAGCTCGACATGCTATAGGAAGAGATCATGGTGATACTATGCGATCTCGAGATTTACTTTCCGCCCACATTCTTCGACATCATGGTGCATCTTCTTGTCCATGTTGTGGATGACATCATCCAGCACAACATGATGCTGTTTGAAAGGCTCAACGGTGTCATCAAATGGTTCGTTCGCAACAGGTCCCGTCCAGATGGAAGCATAGCCAAGGGCTTTCTAATCTACGAGTGCATCTCTTTCTGCCAGGACTATCTAACCAACGAGAACGAGGATGTTGGAATACCCACCAATAAGCACCTCAGAAGGCTCGCTGGGTATGGTCACCACGACGGCCACCGCTCACTGCATGTCGGCATTGCTAATCAACGCGATGACTTTGGCGGGGCACATCGAGTCTCATTACAACACATTGAATTGGTCAGCCCTTGGGTGGAAGAGCACAAAATATTTATCGAGCAGGAGTACGTGGACCGCGCCAGCCCGAGGAAGAAAGAAGACGTAACAAGAGAACACACTCCAGCTTCACGGGTTGGTTCAAGAAAAGGCTGCTGGACAGTCCCCCGCAGACGCCTTCTACGGAAGATCAACAACTCATATTCTCCTTGTCAAAGGGCCCAGCGCATAACGTAAAGACCTATCAGTCATACAACATCAACGGTTACAGATTCTACACCGAGGAAAAGGACATGAATAGCGAATATCAAAACTCAGGAGTAACTATGATGTCCTTCGCCTATGACGAGACTACTGTCATGGAAAGATTCTATGGAAGGGTCAAGGAGATATGGGAGCTTGACTACTCTGGAGAGACGGTACCGATGTTCCATGTTAGATGGGCCAAGAACATCGAAAAAGAAGGCCGATATTGCACCACCTGCGTTATACCCAATGCCAAGTAGACAAAGAAGGCTTCCGCGAAAAATGAGCCGTGGATACTTGTTAGCCAAGTTGATCAATGTTTCTTTATTACCGACCCGTCAAAGCCCAGTCATGTTGTAGTGAGTAGGGGCAAGAGGAGCATCATCGAAATGGAAGGATCTGCCAACGAGCAAGACTTCGACAAGAACGGCGATCCGAAGATCGAAGAGGAGTTCGACAAGTACTTCAACATGCCTACTACTACTACAGTAAGAAAGACTACACTACCTACTAAAGGTTGTCCATTCACGAGAAGAAATATCATAGTGCCCGGGATAAAGTATTCAACCGCGAAGAAAAAGGGCAAGAAGATTGTAAAGAGAGGCTAGTTCAAGTAAAATTATGTTGATGTCTATGATTCGGGTTTTTGAGAATAATATAATTATGTATATGATATTCGGGGTTTTCTGATGTATATGATTCTTGGTTTTAAATATATTTGTAACTTGTAATTAAAAATAATTTTTAAATAAGGAAAAAATATTGAGACAGCCAGGATTCAAACCTGGCTGCCCCAGATTAGTGTTGTCAAGCAAGACCAATAGGATAGTGTGTCATTCATGTCAAAATACAACATTGCACCGTTTTGGACTAAGTGCCAAGGTTCTGTGGTGCATATCATTGGAATGCGCCACAAAAGTTGAAACTACTGTGGCGCATTCAGGCGATATGTGCCACAGAACTTTGGCACTTAGTCAAATGGACGGTTTAGCCTTTTCTTTCCCCCACCTTCGTTTCACTTTCCCCAAATGAAACGCGTGCATCCCTTACGAACCCTAGCGCCACCCGACCCAGCGCACGCCCGCCCAAGCTCTGCCCGCCCTAGCACAAGCCTGCCCAAGCGCCGCCCACACGCTCGCCGCACCGAGGAGGAGGCTAGTGGAGGAGAAGCCGCCGTGCGCCTCTGGAGGAGGAGCCGTCGTGTGCCTATGGAGGAGGAGCCGCCATGCGCCTCTGGAGGAGGAGCCACTGGACCCCGCGGAGGGGGATTTGCTGTGTTTGTGGCTTGGCACGGGTTGCAACGCCTTCAGGTGCTCCTTATGACGTCGTGTACACCATCATCGGCTGTACTGCTTCCTCTTCTAAATCTTGCAAGGACCACTGGAGAGTTCCTCCTTTCCCCTCTTGTTCCATATCTTACCTTGCTACTCTTTGTGTGCTTCCTGAGTATGAACCCTAAGTAGGTTTGTTCATTGCATTAGGGTTCATCCCTTTGTGTTAGGGTTCTACCCTTGGTACAACGTTTGTTATAGATGATGGATTTCCCTATGGTATTACCTAATAAATCTAAGTTGTGTAGGATTCACTGCTATATTGTGAGTTTTGATGTTGATAGTGGTTTCTATCAGTGAACTGTTATCTGAATTATTTACTTACTGTCATGTATTGGATTGGTGATCCTATGGCTATACCTTGGATTGAGATTAGTGCTCTTGTCCTAGTTGATATGCTTTGGTATGAAAGCATTAGAGTTGGATATCTAATCCAAATCTTATTTGATAATTTGTGATGATAGAATTTATAGATGACAAATGATTCCTAATTATTACTTTAGGAAAGTAATTAAGTATGTTTTCAAGAAGGTCTAGTCTAGTTGTTCCGCCTAGCATTGATTCTGTTAGTCAAATGCTTCTGTCAGTTCTCAAATTCCTCTATTTAGGAGATGTTCTTGAGTGCTTGATTGATTGATCATGCTGGTATATATCTTAGGATAGCTTGATTGATTTTGTTTTAGGATAGCTTGATCATGCCTCTATTTAGGATAGCTTGATTGATTGATTGATTGATCATGCTGGTATATATCTTAGGGTTTAGTGTTATCTTGATTGATTTTGTTTGTGAAAAATATCTGAACTTTATGTGTCAAAATTAAGTTAACATGTGTTAGTGCTATTCAATTAACTTTTCTATTCATATATAGAAGTGTTAGCTTGATTGATCATGCTCGTATATATCTTAGGATAGTCTGAATGATGGGACCATCTGTTTATTTAGTGGATGCACTTGATGCTAGTGTTGTTGATAGTGCTAGAGATGATGCTAGTGTTGTCGATAGTGCTAGAGGTGAATAAATCTTGTAGCTTCTCTTTAGAAATGGATATATGTGAAAGTAAAGAAGTATGCCTGACAATAAATCCTTCTACTGATTAGTCCTTTTTTTGCAAAAATAATTCTTTTCTTCATGAGATGTTTTCTATTTAAGCTCAACACATGGAGAAGTTATGTGGCCCTCATGCTTGTGGTTTGATAGGTGGCGTCACCTCTTTTCATGAGATGCATTAGTTGCTCCCAAAAACATAATGCATGCTTTGACTATTTATCACTGAAACTTATGTTGTTAATTGGTCTCTGATTGGTCAACCATATGGCTAGCCTCATGCTTGAATTATGTGATACTGCCCTATAATTATGTGATACTGCCCTATAATTATGCTTTGACTATTTATCAATGATAATGCCCTATAATTATGTGACTTGAATTATGGACTAGCTCTGTCCACCTAATGAGATTATGCAACCCTTATGTACTTAACCAAATCTAATGTCATCACATCAGATACTTTTTTTACAAGGCTTAGCCTGCTAATTTTCTTCTTTCTCTGAGCTTATTGTTCACTGCTAGCAGTTCGCAGAAACTGCAGCCATGATATTTAGAATCTTGCATCGATGATTTTGGTCATTACTTCAATGATGATATACTGTTGTATATGTTCCAAATACTGTTGTATTTGTTGTGTTGTATATGTTATACTGTTGTATTGTTGTATATGTAGTGCTATATATGATGATTTTGAGCTTATATGTTCCAAATACTACTATATATGTAGTGTTGTATATGTTATACTTCTGTACTGTTCTATATGTTATACTTCCATGGGGATGATGTACTGTTGTACTGTTGTTATACTGTTGTACTGCTATATCTGTGTATCTGTGTGGATCATTAATGATGGATGGTGGAAGCGGAGGCAGCGATGATGGATTGGGTTATTTTCTTTGTGTGTGAGAATGATGGATGGGGTCAATGGGGTTGTCAATGGGGCTATGGGGTTGTTTTTTTCTTGCATGGATTTCAGTTGAGTTGCTCGTTTCTCTCGAATTGTTGATTCACTTCCGTTTCGGTTGAGAAATGGGGACTCGTAGGTCCAAAAATTAGCAAAGGTCATGCCGAATTTTTCGGTCGATATTTGTGCGAGCTTTTTGCCTCTTTTTTTAGTAATAAATCACAAACATGTCGACTAACGACGAGTCCGGTCCTTATAAACAAATGAGCGTAGATGATCTAGCCGAGAGGCCAACAAGTCGTTCTAGGTGCCGTCCCAAGAGAATGAGGAGGTGGAGGAGATGAGAATGACACCACCACCGACGACCGTCGTCGGAGGTGCTGGGGGAAACGAGGAAGATCCAGATTACGAGGGGGACGACGACGACTATGATGGAACTAGTGAAGGCGGGGAGGAGGGTAACACCACCACGGATGGCACCGAGCGCACAGATGGTGGTAGCGGCAACCCGGCCGCTATACAGAAGAAGAAGAAGAAGGATATTAAGGATCGGAAGCTGCAAGTGCTCGCCAACGTCTGTGATGAGTTCACCGAGGTCACATAAGGTGGCCAACCCATTGTGCCTGCATCGATTTCCTGCGGGTACGGCATGCAACTCGGGTGCATCATCCGGGAAAGCATGTTGATCAACATGAAGTACATCTGACGTAATCATGGTTTCGTCGAGAACCTCCTTAAGAAGCTTCACAAGCGATACACATTCCCAGAGAAGTTCAGAAAGATGGAGAGTAAGAACCCAGTGAACAAACTAGCACCGAGAAAGATGAGCAACGCCTTGAGCAGCTGGAAAACCTGGGTAAAGAATAGCATTGACAAAGGTGAAAGCTGGGAGATTATAAGTAGGAAAAATCCAATGCTCGACGAAGAAGAGTTCAAGATATTCCAGGCGGACTTAGATATTGTTGCCTCTAAATCATCGAACGAGTGGGGAAAGACTATGCGAGAGAAGAACATAGGTAACCACCGTCTTGGAAGCGGCGGATACATAGGGAAACATCCCATTTGGGACAAGGAGGACGTCGAGATTAAACGCCTGGGTAAAGAGAATGTAACACCCTCAGAATCGGACCTATGCAAGTTATAGCGAAACCCGCCAAACCAGCATAGAAACGATTCAAAGGTGCCCACCAGGCACTTGCGTGCGGGTGGAAAATGAAGTAATAACATTACACAACAGTTCTCGATGGGAC
Organism: Avena longiglumis; assembly: GCA_030063025.1. Classification (NCBI taxonomy): domain Eukaryota; kingdom Viridiplantae; phylum Streptophyta; class Magnoliopsida; order Poales; family Poaceae; genus Avena; species Avena longiglumis. The sequence goes on from CP125976.1 coordinate 362,267,281, forward strand.
CCACAGAACAGATATATATATACAACACGACTCCATGAGTCAAGAATACAGATATACAGTACAAAGATCCAAATCACCTTGAAAAGATAGGGCGTTCGACTACGGACAAGATGCAAATGGGGCTAAGAGCCCTGAAGAATAACCAATGGCGTCCATAACCCTGCCCAGGCCAAGCCGGAAGGGTAACCCTGCTAACGACGTCGATCTCAAAACCTGCTTAAACAAAAGGGGTGCCGACAAAGGGCAAAGGAAAAAGAAGCGTCGATCGAGGCCAAGATGCAGCGAGGCTAGAATTCGCGGTCTCGCTACATAGGTATGGTGGATCAAGCGCGGCAGATGCACTAAACAATCTATAGAGACTCGATACAACTGGCGACTATTAGAGAGGGGTAAGAAAGACCTATCCGGAACCAACCTGATACTATCATCAAACAAACCCTTCCTGGCGTTTCCCCCTCGAGACCAAACGAGGAAGGCAACCGAGGAACTCACACGGTTGGCAGTTTTACTTATTCAGTTATCGTTGCAGCAATTACTAGTCAGGTATAGATAATCATCCTGATAAAATAAGCAGTGGGAAATTTTAGTTAACCATTCCGTTGTAGTTGCGACACTTACTAGTCAAATACATTTAGCATGAGATAACCCAAAACCCAGCAGTTGTTGGTACTTTTAGTTAGCCATTCCGTTGTAGTTGCAATACTTACTAGTCAGGTACAATGGTCGCAAGCGACAACTCAAACAAGCCATGGTTGGCAGGTTTATTTAGCCATTCCATTATAGTGAAGCTGATTACTAGTCATTATAAAGTCAATTTATAGCACTAATTTAGTTATAGTTGTCTATGATCGAGATACTATGCTCCAAGTCGTCCATAACCGTGGACACGGCTTTCAGAAAGTTTTACCCGGCCGGGGTGCACCAATAGCAACACACGCTCGATCAACCTCGGAAAAACCAAATCAAAACCCAACGAGGCCTTCACGACAAAGCAATCACAGGATTCAGAATTATTTCAGGGGGCCACCCCTTGGAGTACACCCGCAACAAAGTTAGCTGACTCCGAGACGGACCCGAGGTTTGGGTGGACGACTGTGAACGACTGGGAACCCAAAACTGGGCTTGTCGACACCGCGAAAACGTGTCCCGATCCTAAACAGTACAGTGTGCTCCTCGCACAATCGTAAATAAAGTAGTAGCATGGCATAGGTACAGGATAGTAAATAAAACCTCAAACTAGTTTGTGGCCCCAAGAAATAAGACTGGATCAAGGTCTGGCTCAGGGGGGTCCCATAATCCTCCCGGATGTGGATAGCGCGATAAATCAAGGAACAGGTATCAAGTACTCGGGGTCCTACGGGACACAAGTGGACGGTTAACAACCAAATAACATCTATTGCCCACCTGTGCCTCTGCTTACTTACTTCAATTTTAGTTGTTAAACAGTAATTAAAGTGAACGATAAGTAAATCCATGATCATCTCCAACATCAACATGCGGCAATACACCAACAACTTAGGCACTTGACGACACGCAACAGCACTTGAGCAAGCGACTACGACGCGCAAGTCCAACTATCTACCAAACAACGGGTAATAGGATGTGTCCAAGACAATATAAGGCGGCAAGGGATATCTCGGGTACGAAAACTAGAGCATCGCAACACAGATAGCAATAGATCAACATGAGGGAATAAATACTATAAAGTAAGATAGGTAGAAAGGGGGAGATGCTCGCCTGAAAACATTGCCGAAGGTTCAACCGAAGATCGGGTCGACACTCGCATCAACTCAACGGCCTTATCCGCAAAGAAGCAAAACACTAGAATAAACACCGGATGCAATATTTAATACTACGGCAAAAGATCGGGCATGATGCATGTATGATGTATGACATGGCAAAGGTGCGATGCAATTAGGCAGTATTAAGTGGAACCGGGGTCCCAACAATTAATTAATATGTTCAAGTTGTTTAGATACCCTGCAATTTAATTGTTGTCTTAACATGGTAGGAGATAACACCGGTTCGCTACTGTAACACCCTCAGAATCGGACCTATGCAAGTTTGAGCAAAATTCGCCAAACCCACATAGAAACAATTCAAAGGTGCCCACCAGGCACTTTCGTGCGGGTGGAAAACGAAGTAATAACATTACACAACAGTCCTCGATGGGACACACGTAGCAGATATATATAACTTGACTCAAAGAGTCAAGAATACGATATAATGTTCAAAGATCCAAATCACCTTGAAAGCGGTAGAGCGTCCGACTACGGACAAGAAGCAAATGGGGCTAAGAGCCACGAAGAATAACCAATGGCGTCCATAACCCTGCCTGTGCCAAGCGGAAGGGTAACCCTGCACGTCGATCTCAAAACCTGCTTAAACAAAAGGGGTGCCGACAAAGGGCAAAGGAAAAAGAAGGAGCGTCAAGATCGAGGCCAAGCACGGCGAGGCTAGAATTGGCGGTCCTCGCCTACATAGGTATGGTGGTGGCGGCGTGAGCATGCGCTAAACAACCTATAGAGACTCGATTCAACTGGCGTCAATCAGAGAGGGGTAAGAAAGACCTATTCGGATCCAACCTGAAACTATCACCAAACAAACCCATCCTGGCGTTTCACCCTCGAGACCAAACGAGGAAGTCAGCCGAGGAACTCACACAGTTGGCAGTTTTACTTATTTGATTATCGTTGCAGCAATTACTAGCCAGGTATAGATAGTCGTTCTGATAAAGTAAGCAGTGGGCCCTTTTAGTTAATCATTCCGTTGTAGTTGCAGCAATTACTAATCGAATCTGAGATAGCATGATGTAATCCGAAACCCCAAAGGTTGTTGGTACTTTTATTCAGCCATTTCGTTGTAGTTGCAATACTTACTAGTCGATACAATTGCATGGCGACAACCAAACAAGCAATTGTGGGCATTATTAATTAGCCATTCCATGATAGTGAAGCTGATTACTAGTCATTATAAGTCAAATTGATAGCATTAAACTTTAGGTATGCTTGTCTATGATCGAGAGACTGTGCTCCAAGGCGTCCATATCCGCGTACACGGCTTTCGAAAAGTTTTACCCGGCGGGGTGCACCAATAGCAACACACGCCGATCAACCTCGGAAAAACCAAATCAAAACCCAACGAGGCTTTCACGAACAATCACGAGATTCAGAATTATTTGGGGCCACCCATTGAGTAGATCCATAGCGAACGGTGACTCGAGACGGGCTCAAGGTTTGGGTATCTGGTGTGAGCATCGGGAACCCGAAGTGTGGCTGGGCTTGTCGACACCGCGAATCGTGTCCCGATCCTAAAGCGAAGTGTGCTCCTCGCACAATTTAAATACATAAAGTAGCATGGCATAAGTACAGGATCGTAAATAAAACCTCAAACTAGTTTGTGGCCCCAAGAAATAAGATGAATCAAGCTCGCCTGGGGGTCCCATATACCTCCGGATGTGGATAGCGCGATAAATCAAGGAACAGTATCAAGTACTCGGGGTCTTGGGACACAAGTGGGCGTTGGAAACCAAATATTTTCTATCACCCACCGATGCCTCCGCTTATTTCAATTTTAGTTGTTAAACAGAAATTAAAGTGACGATAAATAAAACTAGAATCATCTCCAACATCAACATGCGGCAATACATCAGCAATCGTGGCATATGACACACATCGACTTGAGCAAGCAACTACGACGCGCAAGTCCAACTATCTACCAAACAACAGGTAATAGGGTGTGTCCAAGGCAATATAAGGCTGCAAGGGATATATCACGGGTACGGAAACTAAAGCATCGCAACACAGATAGCAATAGAACAACAGGAGGGATTAAATACTATAAAAGTAAGATAGGTAGAAAGGGGGGGAGATGCTCGCCTGAAAACATGTCGAAGGGTTCATCCGAAGATCGGGGCGAAGCTCACATCAACTCAACGGCCTTATCCGCGAAGAACCAAACGCTAGAAGAAACACCGGATGCAATATTTAATACACGGCAGAAGATCGGCATGATGCATGTAAGATGCATGGCATGGCAAGGTGCGATGCAATTAGGTCAGATTAGACGGAACCGGGGTCCCGACAATTAATATATGGTTCCAGTTGTTTTAAACCCCCGCATATTAAATGTTGTTTAGCAGGGCAACGATAGTACTGGTTCGCTACACAATTTTAAATGAGGCCAATATAAGGCTAGATTTTCCCGCATATGGGCCCCATATTTAATTATTAGGTGAATCGGCATAAGGCCCCCAAACCAATGATATGCATGCGAGATGACAATTCAATATGCAACAAGTTGCTATTATGTTATAAAATAGGGTTTTCGGGAAGGGGTTCACACGTTAGGGGTCTCGACGGTCTTGGGGTTCCGGGGTTCGGGGTCGGTCTCAGGGTCCAGGGTTCGACGGAGCGGTCTCGCGGAACGTTCTCGGTAATGGGTAGATCTTGTCGCATCGGGGTCTCGGTGTCCGGGGTGCGACGGACTTCTTCCGGGCCGATGCCGTTCTTGTCGTCGTGCCGATCTTGTCGGGTCCTACGAGGTCGAACTTGTCTTCGGGGTGAAGCGCTTGTCGGTCTCGTGGCGATCTTTGCGTCCTATATTGTGGTTGTCGGGTGTAGGTGCCGGACTCGGATGTGGCGTAGATGGTCTTGCGTGGCCCGATGGTTCCATGTAGGAGATCTCCGGGTACCGTGGCGGAGTTCTCGGTTTTCGACGAAGATCTTGGCGGGGCTCCAGGTCTTCGGCTCCGTGTGGCAGATCTTGTTGATTCAAGTTGGAGGCCTTGGGTGGTCGACTACGTTGCTTCATGCCGATCTTGCATTTGTACACATCTTCCAAAGGTCTTAAGGGGTCTGAACGAAAGCCACCCGAAAGCCACATCGGCGAAACACAGACGAGGCAGCGAAACACGTTTGATTAAACAGGCTGAGGGAGACACTGTGCTAGCAGGAACAACACAGCACTAGACCAAGCAGCGAGAGGGGAGGCGATGCCGTCGACGGGATTACCGGGCCTGCGTGGGGTGCCTTATAAGCGGACAGCAGAGGCTTCTAACAAGGCCGGCTCGCAGCAGGAGGCAGCGCTCGCGAGGGGTGCACAGGCCACGGGGAGGGCGGACGGTTCCCTGGCGCAGCGACGGCCACCCGCGAGGAGGCGCACGGAAAACAGAGGCGGGGCCGACGGCGGCCTCCGCGGACTCCGCTCGAGGACGGCACGGAAGCGGGGCAGGACGCTCGGGGATGGCCCAGGGGAGGGCGAGGCCAGCGATGGCGGCGGCGGCCCCGCGGCTCCGCGGCGAGGACGGAGGGAACGGCTCGCGTCTTGGCTTGGGTGGCGGAGGCGCGGATGGCGGGCAGGCTCGACGTGGAGCTCGAGCGGGAGGCCGCGCTGCGCTGGCCTGGGTCGAGGAGGCCTGGCAGCGGCGCGCAGGAGGAGGCGGGGTTGCGGCGGCAAGCAGCGCCAGCGACTGAGCGGCGGAGGTGGGCGGCAGCGTCTTTGGGCGGAGGAGCGGTGGAGGAGCGGCGAGCCGGCGGCGGCCTTGCAGAGCGGCGGCCCTTGCGGAGGGGCCACGGTCGCCGGAGCGGGAGGGCTCATGAGGCGGGCGTGGAGCTTGGGGGAAGGGGCGGAGGAGCGGTGCGGACACGCCCGGAGGAGGGCAGTGGCTGGGAAGGGGAAGGCTGGGCGTCATGGTGAGGAGAGGATGTGCGTGCCGAGCGTGTCGTGTGCAGGGGCCAGGGGTTGGTTGCGTGGACCGGTAGTGGGGCGCGGGCCCCAGGTGGCAGGGAGAGTGGAGGAGGGGGGTTGGTGTGTGCGTGAGTGGTGAGAGGAGAGAGAGAGGGTGGGGGGCTTGGGTGATGTGGCAGGGTGTGGTTGGGTGAGGGAGAGAGAGGGGTGAGGTGGCATGTTCTAATTGGGTGGAGTGAGGTGGAGGTAGGGGTGGGTAGGATAGTGGTAGCTTTAGGAATTTAGGAGGTGGACCGATTTAAAAACAGGGGTGGTCGTTCGGGTCTACTTGGCCCGTTCGACTGCCCCACTAAAAATAAATTTAATATTTTATTTAGTTTTAATTGCACCGTTTGCAAAACATCGTTGGTCAAACAAAATATTCCGGAGTCCCGGTTTTTGGCATTTGAATAAAGTACGAGGCGTTTTAGGAAACAAAACGGACTTTGCGAAATAGTTTTTGACAAACAACATATGATGATGACGATGCAATGCACAAATTCAACGCGATTTTCTAGTAGTGGTTTTGCGGGATGCCACAGCTACACAAATTTAAATGAGGCCAATATAAGACTAGATTTGCCCGCATATGGGCCCCATATGTAATTATGAGGTGAAACGGCATAAGGCCCCAAAACCACATGATATGAATGCGAGATGAACAATTAATATGCAAAAATTTAATTAGATAGCATTTAGAAAATAGAGGCTCGGATCAGGGTCACACATTAGGGTTCGGCAGATCTTGGGGTTCCGGGGTTCGGGGTCGGGTCTTGGGGGTTCGACAGGGATTGGATCTGGGGGTTCGGTCTCGGCGGGATCGTTCTCGGATTACTGGGGTAGATCTTGTCGCACGAGCGTCAATGCTTCCGGGAAGGAGAACTTGTCGTCCAGGGTCTCAGTGTCCGGGGTGAAGTACTCGGCGTCGTCGAGGGAGTACTCGGCGTTCCGGGATGAAGTACTTGTCGCATCTGTGGCCTTCGGGTCGAAGAACTTGACACGCCAGGGTTCGATCTTCGGGGTCTCGGACATCGGATCCATGTGCAATGACCTTGATGTTCCGGGAATGGGGATCTTGGTGCTTAATCTCAAACATCGGTTGCAGGCATCGTTTAACGCTTGCAGAGTAGATCTTGGCATGCTTCAGTGCACTAGTTCAGACTAGTTCGGGTCGGTCTTGTCGGGGCAGGGAGCCGAGAGGCCACTTGGTGGCGGCTTGCAGAGGCACACGAGGAGGCGGGCGTGCGGCCGGCGAGGCGTGCTGCAGAGGAGGGCGGCGTCGAGCTTGGCGTCGACAGGCACGCGCACAGGACAGCGGCCGACACGAGGAGCTGCCGGGAGGCGGGCATACAGCGGCGCGAGGCTGGCCGGAGTTGGACGGCAGACGAGCAGCGCGCGACCGCGAAGCGCATTTACAGCGGGAGGGGAGGCTTCGGCGGCGCTGTCGGGCGGCGGATGACGGGCGGCGAGGCGATCGTCGGCCTAACGGAGAGAGGAAGCGGCCGAGGAGGCCGGCGGAGAGGAAACTCGAGGCGCAGCCGGGCGACGAACTGGCGAGGCGGCGGAAGCTTCAGCGGGCGGCGGAGCAATGAGGCGGCGTCAGCGAGCAGCGCGGATGCGGGAAGGCTGGGGTGGTCGCGGGCGGGAGGGTCAGCTCAGCGTCATGTAGGTGAGGGCGAGCTTCATGGTAGCGAGCTAGGCAGAGGCGGGTGGTGGCGTGAGAGGCGGCGGAGGAAGAAGCGCGGCCAAGTGGGAAGAAGGCGAGCGGAGGGAGGAAGAAGGCAGAGGGGAGGCGGGGCGGCGGCGTCGTCCATGGGAGGGAGAGGCAGAGAGGAGAGAGGCAGCCGGCGGGGTGAGGGAGCTCGGGGAAGACGGGAACGAGGGAGGAAGGAGGGGCGCGGTTGGTGGGGAGCGGGTGGGGCCGGCTCGCGTCTTGGCGATGTGTGCGTGGTGTGTGGCCATGTGTGTGGCGTGGGCGGTTCAGGCAGGTGTGGCGTGTGGGGTTGGGGAAAAGTGGGAGAGGGGAGAGAGAGGTGGGTAAGTGAGGTGGCAGCTTTTGATTGGAGGGGGGGATGGCCAAGGGTGATGTGGCGAGAACCGATTGGAGGGACTGATGTGGCTGGGGACTGGGTAGGATTAGGATAGGTAGGAAAAGAATATAGGTGGCCCGATTTTCTTTTATTTCAGGGGTGGTCGACTAGGTCGAATCGGCCCGTTCGACTGCCCCACTAAAAACATTATAGGTTTTTATTTAATTTTAAAATAACTTTTGTAATTAGTTTTTAGACAAATTAAAATCATCCGGGAACATCCGGGGGTTTAATTTGAAATAGAAGGAGGGCTAATTTTAGAAAACGATTGTCTTTCGCAAATAGTTTTTAGCCAAATTAATATGCATGATGATGACGATGCTCAAATGCAATGTGGCATGATGACATGAGCATGCGGTCACGATGATGCAATGCACAAAAACAACGCGATTTTCTAGTAGGTTTTGCGGGATGCCACAATTCGACACCACTAACAATGGATCTCGCCCTCGAGATCCGCCTCATGGTACCGGAAAGAAGGGCGGCGATCTGAATCTTCTCGCTTCGTGTAGATCCTCGCGACACCACTAACAAGAGGTCGTTGTCCGTGATCGTCGAGGGAACGCTCCGGAAAACAAAGTCGAAGGTAGAGGTATCAACAAATAAAGCCACCTCTAGCTCCGATGCAAAGAGTGAACCGATGCATTCTCATCCACTTCAATGTACACAAGCGAATAGAAGGGGTAGTCGGCATGGGGGCCAATCCATCACGCACCCAAACTATTACTCCGCACAATCAGTGGGAAAGCGTGCAACCCTTCTCGGAATCAGACTAAAGATCTCGACAAGCGAGGTTCGGAACAAATGAGCGATGCAGACTCTGCATCGGATCTGGCGTAGATGATGTCGTCGCGTCGGAAAACACCGGAAGGCACAAACAAGGAACAAAGAATGGTACCACAGTAGACGGATTCCTCAGGCAGCACGAACACCGGATGGCAGAACACCGTCATCAAAGAAGGAAGCGAAACCCTGAAGATACGACGGAAAACCCAACCACGAGAAGTCCTGGACTCGAAGAAAGAGAAGAGAGCGGATTCAAAACACGCAGAGGTGAGAGGAGAGCAGCAAAGGGGTAAGGAGTAAAATCGGACCTAATCAGAACTATCCAACCGATTTGGCAAAATAGTTTTGACACTCTACTGCGGCCGTTAGCTAGGTTATCCTATAGGCTGGACTTGTGGGGTATCGCAACTGCTGAGCTCTGATACCACTCTCTAACACCCTCATAATTGGACCTATGCAAGTTATAGCAAAACCCGCCAAACCCGCATAGAAACGATTCAAAGGTGCCCACCAGGCACTTGCGTGCGGGTGGAAAACGAACTAATAACATTACACAACAGTCCTTGATGGGACCCACAGAACAAATATATATACAACACGACTCCATGAGTCAAGAATACAGATATACGGTACAAAGATCCAAATCACCTTGAAAAGATGGGGCGTCCGACTACGGACAAGATGCAAATGGGGCTAAGAGCCCTGAAGAATAACCAATGGCGTCCATAACCCTGCCTGAGGCCAAGCGGAAGGGTAACCACCTTCTGACGTCGATCTCAAAACCTGCTTAAACAAAAGGGGTGCCGACAAAGGGCAAAGGAAAAAGAGGAGCGTCAGTACTGAGGCCAGTACACGGCGAGGATAGAATTCGGCGGTCCTCGCCTACATAGGTATGGTGGACTGAAGCGGCAGCGGCAGCATGCACTAAACAATCTATAGAGACTCGATACAACTGGCGACTATTAGAGAGGGGTAAGAAAGACCTATCCGGAACCAACCTGATACTATCATCAAACAAACCCTTCCTGGCGTTTCCCCCTCGAGACCAAACGAGGAAGGCAACCGAGGAACTCACACGGTTGGCAGTTTTACTTATTCAGTTATCGTTGCAGCAATTACTAGTCAGGTATAGATAATCATCCTGATAAAATAAGCAGTGGGCACTTTTAGTTAACCATTCCGTTGTAGTTGCGACACTTACTAGTCAAATACATTTAGCATGAGATAACCCAAAACCCAGCAGTTGTTGGTACTTTTAGTTAGCCATTCCGTTGTAGTTGCAATACTTACTAGTCAGGTACAATGGTCGCAAGCGACAACTCAAACAAGCAATGGTTGGCAGGTTTATTTAGCCATTCCATTATAGTGAAGCTGATTATTAGTCATTATAAAGTCAATTTATAGAACTAATTTAGTTATAGTTGTCTATGATCGAGATACTGTGCTCCAAGTCGTCCATAACCGCGGACACGGCTTTCAGAAAGTTTTACCCGGCCGGGGTGCACCAATAGCAACACACGCTCGATCAACCTCAGAAAAACCAAATCAAAACCCAACGAGGCCTTCACGACAAAGCAATCACAGGATTCAGAATTATTTCAGGGGGCCACCCCTTGGAGTACACCCGCAACAAAGTTAGCTGACTCCGAGACGGACCCGAGGTTTGGGTGGACGGATGTGAATGACTGGGAACCCAAAACTGGGCTTGTCGACACCGCGAAAACGTGTCCCGATCCTAAACAGTACAGTGTGCTCCTCGCACAATCGTAAATAAAGCAGTGTCATGGCATAGGTACAGGATAGTAAATAAAACCTCAAACTAGTTTGTGGCCCCAAGAAATAAGACTGGATCAAGGTCTGGCTCAGGGGGGTCCCATAATCCTCCCGGATGTGGATAGCGCGAGAAATCAAGGAACAGGTATCAAGTACTCGGGGTCCTACGGGACACAAGTGGACGGTTAACAACCAAATAACATCTATTGCCCACCTGTGCCTCTGCTTACTTACTTCAATTTTAGTTGTTAAACAGTAATTAAAGTGAACGATAAGTAAATCCATGATCATCTCCAACATCAACATGCGGAAATACACCAACAACTGAGGCACTTGACGACACGCAACAGCACTTGAGCAAGCGACTACGATGCGCAAGTCCAACTATCTACCAAACAACGGGTAATAGGATGTGTCCAAGACAATATAAGGCGGCAAGGGATATCTCGGGTACGAAAACTAGAGCATCGCAACACAGAGATAGCAATAGATCAACAGGAGGGAATAAATACTATAAAGTAAGATAGGTAGAAAGGGGGAGATGCTCGCCTGAAAACATTTCCGAAGGTTCAACCGAAGATCGGGTCGACACTCGCATCAACTCAACGGCCTTATCCGCGAAGAAGCAAAACACTAGAATAAACACCGGATGCAATATTTAATACTACGGCAAAAGATCGGGCATGATGCATGTATGATGTATGACATGGCAAAGGTGCGATGCAATTAGGCAGTATTAAGTGGAACCGGGGTCCCAACAATTAATTAATATGTTCAAGTTGTTTAGATACCCTGCAATTTAATTGTTGTCTTAACATGGCAGGAGATAGCACCGGTTCGCTACACAAATTTAAATGAGGCCAATATAAGACTAGATTTGCCCGCATATGGGCCCCATATGTAATTATGAGGTGAAACGGCTTAAGGCCCCCAAACCACATGATATGAATGCGAGATGAACAATTAATATGCAACAATTTAATTAGATAGCATTTAGAAAATAGAGGCTCGGATCAGGGTCACACATTAGGGTTCGGCAGATCTTGGGGTTCGGGGTCGGGTCTTGGGGGTTCGACAGGGTTTGGATCTGGGGGTTCGGTATCGGCGGGATCGTTCTCGGATTACTGGGTTAGATCTTGTCGCACGAGCGTCAGTGCTTCCGGGAAGGAGAACTTGTCGTCCAGGGTCTCAGTGTCCGGGGTGAAGTACTCGGCGTCCTCGAGGGAGTACTCGGCGTTCCAGGATGAAGTACTTGTCGCATCTGTGGCCTTCGGGTCGAAGAACTTGACACGCCAGGGTTCGATCTTCGGGGTCTCGGACATCGGATCCATGTGCAATGACCTTGATGTTCCGGGAATGGGGATCTTGGTGCTTAATCTCAAACATCGGTTGCAGGCATCGTTTAACGCTCGTAGAGTAGATCTTGGCATGCTTCAGTGCACTAGTTCAGACTAGTTCGGGTCGGTCTTGTCGGGGCAGGGAGCCGAGAGGCCACTTGGTGGCGGCTTGCAGAGGCACACGAGGAGGCGGGCGGCGGCGTCTTTGCAGAGGAGGCGGCGGCAGGCTTGGCGTCGCGAACAGCGCACAGAAAGCGGCGGCGACGACGGGCGCTGCGAGGAGGCGGGCATAAGCGGCGCGAGGCTGGCGGAGTTGAGACGGTGAGCCCCAAGCAGGCGGCGCGCCCATGAAGCGAGCAGCAGCGAGAGGAGGTCGGCGAGGCGACGCTGTCGGGCGGGGCGGCGGATGACGGGGCCGGCGCGAGGCGGTCGTCGGCCTGACGGAGAGAGGAAGCAGGGGCGGCCCGAGGAGGACGCCGGCGCGGAGAGGGGAAGCTCCGGAGGCGCGGCCGGCAACAAGCGAGGGCCTGGCGAGGCGCGGCGGAGACAGAGGGGAAGCTCGGCGGCGGTGGCTGGGCGGAACAGCGAGGCGTGGCGTCAGGCGGACGGCCGGATCTGGGAAGGCTGGGGTGGTCGGGCGGGAGGTCATGGCCCGGCTCGGCAGCGTGAAGGCCGGAGCTCGCGGGCGCGAGCTAGGCAGAGGCGGGAGGCGGGTGGTGGCGTGGAGAGCGGCGGCGGAGGGGAAGGACGCGCCGGCGCGGCGGCGGGGAAGAAGGGCCGAGCCGGAGGGGAGGAAGAAGGCAGAGGGGAGGCGGGGCGGCAGCGTCGGCCATGGGCGGGAGAGGCAGAGAGGAGAGAGGCAGCCGGCGGGGTGAGGGAGCTCGGGGAAGACGGGAACGAGGGAGGAAGGAGGGGGACGCGGTTGGTGGGGAGCGGGTGGGGCCGGCTCGCGTGCGCGTGTGTGCGTGGTGGTGTGTGGCCATGTGTGTGGCGTGTGGGGTTCAGGGCAGGTGTGGCGTGTGGGGTTGGGGAAAAGTGGGAGAGGGGAGAGAGAGGTGGGTAAGTGAGGTGGCAGCTTTTGATTGGAGGGGGGGATGGCCAAGGGTGATGTGGCGAGAACCGATTGGAGGGACTGATGTGGCTGGGGACTGGGTAGGATTAGGATAGGTAGGAAAAGAATATAGGTGGCCCGATTTTCTTTTATTTCAGGGGTGGTCGACTGGGTCGAATCGGCCCGTTCGACTGCCCCACTAAAAACATTATAGGTTTTTATTTAATTTTAAAATAACTTTTGTAATCAGTTTTTAGACAAATTAAAATCATCCGGAACATCCGGGGGTTTAATTTGAAATAGAAGGAGGGCTAATTTTAGAAAACGATTGTCTTTCGCAAATAGTTTTTAGGCAAATTAATATGCATGATGATGACGATGCTCAAATGCAATGTGGCATGATGACATGAGCATGCGGTCACGATGATGCAATGCACAAAAACAACGCGATTTTTTAGTAGTGGTTTTGCGGGATGCCACAGAGAACCCATGGCATAAAATCACAGAGCTACAGATCCGACAATTTGTCCGGGCCCGCTACTACCTGGACCCTGTTACAGGGGAGTTCGTCACCGACGACCCGGATGTGAAGGCCTTTGAGGATCAGTTGGTAAGGAATTTACCACGGATCTCTCATTAAAATAATTAAACCAAGAATCTAAATGCATGGGTTCACCTCTCCTTGTATCTCTGCAGGAGAAGGAATTGAATGCTACCGAGGACTTATCGTCCCAGGATTCAGCGGCGGAGCCATGGGACACTGTTTTCAACAGGGTGACGAACATTACAAGAAGAGGGAGAAGAATTTGTCGCCAAAATCAGCTGGCCGTGTGTCCGGCTTGGTAAAAGCATGAAGTTTACCGAGTACTACAAAGAGGACGCAAAGAAGAGGAGGGAGAGGAAGAACCAGTCGGCAGCTAAAGATAAAGCCGAGGTTGAAGAGATGAAGTTTAAGGTGAAGACATTAGAGGAAAAATTGGACGAAAAAGCAATGGACAAGTTATTGGAGGAGAAGCTTCGCGCGATCATCCCCCATAGGTTGATGGAGGGGCTAGCTGTTTGGAATGCAGGAGGTCGACAGGGGCCGATACACGTGCCCAGCTGTAGCGGCAGCAACTCGAGCATCAACATTAACACGTCGCTGGACTTGGTGACCCCGCCGGCCACCATCTCCGCAGCGCAGCCGAAAGAGTTAGTCGTCGCACAACTGCCCCTGTTGCTCCCGCCAAAAATACCAGTATCGCACAGCCGGCGGTGGCACCAGTATCGCGGGAGAATGCTGATGATAGGCCTGCCTCCAGGACCGGCTGTGTGTCGACATTAGCCGAGCTCAATGCCCTCACGAAGGTAACTAATTAGTTACTCCTCTTCATCTTCTTTATGCGCCTTTGGTGACTGCCACCTCGATCATGATGCCAGCACATATGTGTTTTCACTCAGGACGCTGCTTGCGTACTACTCCACAAAGTTGCCGGCGGCGAGTTGAGGGATGTTGCCAAGGGCAATATCATACAACCGGCGAACCACACGATGCACAACAATGCAATGGACGATGCCGTGATGAGGGTCCGGATTGCTCCGGTGTTGTCAGGGTGCGATGACATGGACCCCCCTTTCAACCTCAGGGAGCCGACGAACACAAGACCCTTGCAGAATGATACGGCTGGCCCTTGACATGGCCAAAGACTTAGATTCGTCTTACAGGGCACAATAGCGCCACCTCGATCATCCGGCTACCACCTCGGATGCCACCTGTCACCGGCGCCACCTCGATCGTCCGGCCACCATGTCGGAAGCCACCTGTCGTCGTTACCACCACCAGTCGCCACCAACAACTATTGGGAGCATGTGGGCCGCCCCAAGGTGAAGCTGTCGCAATGCAATTGCCGTAGCCCCCGCCACCACCATCACCACATGGCGGCAACAACGTTGATGATGAAGAATTTGTCAACATCGACGACTACATCAACACCGACGCCGACATAGGATTGTACATGCCTGATGTGGATGAAGAACCCTTCGTCACTCGCGAGGGTCAAGGTGGGCGTCCCACTAAATGCACGCAATGCCTGGTCTTCCATGGTTTATTTCAAGAGACGCCTCCGGCCGACGATCAACGGGAGAAACCTGTTGGATTCGTCTTTAGCCCTGGCACACTCCAAAAGGCGACCGTTGAGCACTTAGCATCCCCAGTGGAGGAGCCTGCTCAGAAGACGAATAAGCACAGGAAGAGAGGTAAGAAAGCCGAGAGCCAACGTCCTCCGAAGAGGATCTAGGCTAAGGATGACGTCGTACCAGCCCGCGAGGATGGCTTGCCCAGGATACATATAGCCGGTGAAGCGATACTGACTCCGGAGCTGCTTCGCCTTGCTCGTGGACATATGCTCGCTTTGAGTGATAGTATCAAGAAACTAGAGGGCATTCTTCTTAAAGACAAAGATCCAAATTACCCGGTTTTCACTGTCAAGGTGCCATCGGATGTGGACTTCGTCCATTAAGCCCCCGCGGACGTGTTCTTCATATCGTACGAGGACGTCTTCAAGTTGTTTCTCTCGAAATGGCTGGACTATAACATGGTCCGCCTATTAGCGCTCAATTTGGCGATGAAGATCAAGAGAGAGCAACCCCCCTACATCGCGATAGTGGATCCCTACTACATGCGTGATAGCCAGTTGAGGGAACGATCAGAGACGTGTGCCAAGGCGACGACGTATGTCGATAATTTCATGGTGGACCACAAGAGGATGAACACGCTTCTTTTGCCTTTCTTTCCCAAGTAAGTACACACACCCCTAGCATTGGTAACTTAGGCTTTCTTATAACTTTCTACCTTTTCCCTTTTCCAACATCCCGTTTCAATCGTGTTGTGCAGAGACAAATACTGCACACTCATCGTCATTTCCACAAAGTACTCGATAGCATCGTATTTTGACTCGGTGAGTCAGAAGAAGAAGAAAGACTACACCATAATAAGGGGTGTTCTGAATGAGGCTCTCGAGGGCTACGCTAGAAAGGGATGCCCCTTCGTCAACAAGGAAGAATGTATCAAGGATGACAAGCATGTGTTCAAGCACGTGCTCGAGTTCCCTTGCGTCAAGGAGCCGGCTACTGGCGGCGCCAAGGAGGCCTTCTACGCCATGCATCACCTTAAAGGGTTTGTCCGGGATTGCCAGAACCTAACTCTTCCATCTAGTCTCCGATCATGGGCAGAAAATTTGGCGCGAAGCAACGATGATGATCTTAGAGAAGACTTCCATCGCATCGAGGTTAAGTTGTCGGAAATCATCGTGGAAGATGTCACCGCAAGGGGAGGGTTCCTAAAACACAACAGAGGGTTGACTAAGAGGGAGACTGAAAATATTCTTCATAAGCAGGGTGACAACAGGACATGGATGACGAAGGATGGCTATCTACCATTCCCGAAGCCGAGCTTTAGCAGTTCTCAACAATGATCGATGTGTGCGCCTAGAATTATCATAGATGTCTGTGTAGTGTTGTGTCACAAACTATATACTACCATGGTCGTATGTTGTAAACTTCACTATTATGGTCGTTGTCGTCGAAGTTCTATGATTGTGATTGATGTGCTATCTTCTATGTTTACTGATCTTTTGCTTTATTTTATGTGAACATATATGCATGTGAACCAATTTAGTCCTTTCTGTTTGCATCATTTAATAATATGACTTATCTATAGAGATGACGAAGTGGTACGTGGTGTACAAGGGTTGGGTTCTAGGAGTCTACGATGAGTGGGAGGATTGTCAGAAATAGGTGACAAGTTTAGCGGCAATAGCTACAAAGGATACACGACTCGAGAGGAGGCGGTAGCCAAGTGGAGGAACCACCTAAGGAAGGAGAACCGGATGAAGATATTTCTAGTGCTCTTGCTCTTGCTCACCGTCATCACAGCTGTATTCTGTTTGATTCTAGTGTAGGCGGTGAACACTTCATTTGTAATGTGATGAGATGGTGAACTTTGTAACAAACACTTGTATAAATATTCGCCACCTTTGAATTGTATTGTAATATGATGACCACTTGTCTATCTCGATCGGGCTCTATGGCACTATATTCGTGTTTGTATTATATTTATTTTCATATACTAAGTCAAATATACTATTTCTGTATAATACTGTATATTTGGACAAGTATGGTTTTTTTTAATACCTGATATTCAAACCAGTGGCGCATCCTTTTTACCTTTTGTGGCGCATAGCACTTCAGTGCCGCATTTTACGGAATGCGCCACTGAACAGAGTCCTGTGGCGCATCCGACAGAATGTGCCACGGAAGTATCATGACTTATGTGGCGCATTTTGAAATGCGCCACGGAAGGTTTCATCAGTGGCGACGTAACAGTGTCATTCCTAATATGCGCCACAGAAGCCCAATATTGATGCGCCACCGATGAATGATTTCCTAGTAGTGGGCGGGCAACAGCCAAAGTAGATGATGGATTCATTGGGTCAGCATTTGAAGGGCCCTAAGAGGCGCACAAGTGAAAGAGTATAAGTTCAAGAGAAACTGATAGTAGTAGAAGGAAAGGCATATATTCACAACAAAATAACCACCACGTGGAAGCATCAAAGTCATCTAGTACAAGACATTATATGTGCGAATAGCAAATGCAAACGGAGAAACTACACTACAACATAGAAAGGATCCTAGTGAGCAGCCGCATCCGGAGCAGCTTCAGACTCTGAGGCTCTCGCCTTAGCCACTCGTTGTTGCTCTAATGCATATGTGGCTAGAAGGTCAATGAGGATAGGGCCATAATGTTTGTAGCATGAGGCAAAGCAATGAAGGGAATATGCCCGAGCGACAATAATAAAGTGGTTATTATCATATTCCTTATTTATGATAAATTTTTATTTTACATGCTATAATTGTATTAATACGGAAAGATTAATACATGTGTGTTTAATAAATAAAAATGAAGTTCCTAGTTATGCCTCTCTTATAAACTAGCTCATTGATTAAGAAGATGATCAAAGGTTTCCTGATCATGGACATTGGATGTTGTTAATAACGAGGTGACAACAATAGAGTAATGGTGTGATGAACATTCATCCGAAGTATAACATTACGATCAAAGTCATTGAGTTTATATTTCTATAACAACTTACGAAGTGATCCTAATCCTTAGACCATGAGATCATGTCAATCACTAACACTAGAACAGTTTCTTGATAACATCAAACGTCACACCGTAACAGGGTGATTATAAAGATGGGTTCAGAACTACTAAAGTGTTATGTTGAGGCCCATGGATCGAGAGTGGAATTTGTTCATCCCAATGACGGATAGATATGCTCTGGGCCCTCTCGGTGATATCACATTGATTAGCTTGCAAGCAAGTGATTTGATCACTAGAATGTTATATCACGGGAACGAGAAAAGAGTGCATGTCAGTAACGAGATCAAACTAGGTATGGAGATACCTATGATCGAATCTCGGACATATAATATATCGCGAAACAAAGGGATTAAGATACTAGCATAAAAGGTTCCGACGATCACAAGAAAGTCATCGTTGAATGTGTGGGAGTTAGTATGGGTCTCGAGATCCCGCTTCTGATTATTGATCCGAGAGGGGTCACGATCATGTCCACATTATTCACGAACCATAGGGTGACACACTTAAGAGACACCTACATCCATTTGGATCAAAAGTTTCATGCCAGAAAGAATAAACAAAGAGCAGGAATTTATTTCACTAGATACCGAAACGGGGTTTCAGGTGAAATTGCAGAAAGTGTTTCTGCATGTGAAATGAAATACTAGCAAGGGGTTATATGTGAATGTTTTTCATTAAAGTAATTGAAAAAATTCTGAATAAATAAAAGGATTTTTATTTAATGAGAGTTTGCATTAAATTTGGTGGAAATTTAATGGGAATTTGAGTGGGTTTTTGAGTGGAGGAAATTGAAAGGCTTTTGTGTGAGTGGAGTGTCCACCCACATGAATGAAAGGAGGGGAGGGGAAGCCCCATGGCTGGGCGCATGGCCCCTTGTGTTCCCCCCTCTCCCTATAAAATGAGCCCCCCTCCCTCTCTCTCACTCACACCTCCTCGTGAAGGATCTCTCTCCCCCTCTAGTATTTATCCCCCATGGTCTCGGACTAGCGAGATACATGTTCCCGGTGGCTTTGCGGCAAGAAAGAGTTGGAGGCGGAGGTTGCTCGGTGCCTCAGACATGTGTGCCAGCACGGATGCGCCGCTGTTTTGCGGCGCTAGGACTTCCTCTCGATCTTGAGATCGGCAAGAGATCGTTTACATCAACCACGAGTTTGGACTCGTTAACCTTTGTCGGTCTTCAAGGGTATGATCTCTACGGATATATATCCACCCGTTGCTTGTATCTAGTAGATAAATCTTGGTACATAGTTGTTCCCATCATAGGAAATTTTTTGTTTTCTATGTTGTGAACCATATAGTGGTATCAGAGCCGGATCTATGCATAGATGATTTGCACGGGTAGTACACATATGACTATGTGGGTGATGATGATCATTTTATTGCTTCTTAGTTGTACTTTGGATATTGGTGGCATAGTGGGATGAAGCGGCCCAGACAAACTTTACATGTCCTCGCACATGAGACATGTTCCACGCTTGACATGCAACTAGTTTTGCATAAGTGGCTAGCGGGTGTCTGTCTCTCCTACTATAGTTAATATCTAATTTGCAATGAGATGTCAACAATTTGGTTATCCTCGTTGTGGTTCATGTTCGTAGGTAAGAACGGTTCTATCTTCGAAAGCCCTAAGCCACGTAAAATTTGCAATGGATAAATTAGAGGCGTATAGTTTAGATTGTTGCTAGGCTAGTGTCATGATATGGTGATGTTGTAAATAGAAGTATAAGTCTATAATCTTACAACACACATAACGTGTAAGTTCCATAGACCTTGGCCTTACACATAGAGGTATGATAGTGATCATACCATGATGCACATGATGGAGATCAAGTGCAAGAACCATATCATTTCACTTATTAACATGTGATGTTTGATTGCATCTTATATTGCTTGTTTGACGTTTTATTAGCATAATAAGATGATCCCTCATTTAGATATCAATATAAAAATGTGATCTTCCTTAAGTATGCACCAACATTGTTTCGTCGCTTCAAGACATCACATGATTATTGGGTGTACTTGAATCCACGAGCATATCTTGGGTGTAAGATAGTTACACACGTGAATACTAATGTTCTTACTTGGCGAGCCTAGCATGTACAAACATGGCCTCGGAACACGGACCAAAATGTTAAGCACGAGTCATATGTTTTTATATGATGACCATATGGATGCATTCCTTTGAAGCTACACCGACTCATGTGATGATCGGACTTGGTGTAGTGGATTTGGTTCATGTAATCACCAAAAAGACACGAGGGATGTCGTTTTTGAGTGGGAGTTCATTTCTAATTTGGTTTAGTAGAACTCAATTTATCATAAATTAAATCAAAGTGAATTTGCATAATTTGTTGTAGTCCTTGGCATTCTGGATATTTACTTTACGAACTAGTATTGTATTGTGTTGAGTGTCAATCTAAAGTTTAAAGTCCTATTGCAAACTCTGTTTACTCCGTGAAATTTAATAATAGGTATTAAATAGAGAGTAACAATCCATTGTTAGTATCTTAAGTATCATGTTTTCCTCTATGATTCTTGATTGTTTTAATATCAAGTTTATCTAGGAGCTGAAAGAATTGTTTCAGAAACCATCACGTGTGACAGATATAACGATATATGAAATAGTGTTTTGGTTGCAATATGATAGAGTATAATGTATGTTCTCATATTGGATGATAATTTACAAAGGTTGGAGATGCTAGACATCCTAATCATCCAAAAGGGTTTTGGAAAGTAACGTTATACTCATGATTCGTCTTTATAAGCTACATTAGCTTGATCATGAAAGTCGTCATGATAAGGATGAATAGAAGATGTATGTAAAGTGTTTACTACACTAAAAGATTAATAAAGAATGGATTTTAAAAGAATACCGATCATTTTGATGATGGTGATCTACTTCAAAGTGCAAGTACAAAGGTATTATTATTTGAATATACATGCTTTGGACTATGTGTCATGTAGATGGCGCCACTATTAATGTTGATAGATTCTTTTAAAAGGGAAAAAGAAAATGCTGAAAGAGAATCTATAAAATATATTTGGCGGAAAAGAAAAGATTGCAAATATCCAATTTAGGTATATAGATGATATACATGTTATGGTTGTATTCTTTGCTTGTTAAAAAATGTGGTTCTTGGGTATTGGATACCGAATTGGTTGTTATGAAATTTCATACGGAATGATGCAATTCATGAACCACAATGGCCTAATAAGTAACTAGCAAGAGAATATGTGATGATGTTCATCGAAAACAAACAAACCGTTGTTTATATTTCTCGTTGACATCAAAGCTTGACTTCAGGCTTTGTTCTAATAATTTTTATTTAAATCAGGTATTATGAGAACAAAGGTTGTTCAAATAATTACCGTATTCCATATAAGATGGATGATTTACAAATCTAGTTGGAGAAATCACATCCATAAAATGTAATGCTAAAATGTCGCAAGACAAATGATTGAAAGATCACTTACGAAGTGACGTCGCTGTTTAAATTATATTGGAAAGAAAACATGAAGAAACTCCATTATCATGGATTTTTGGAGTCTTTGATTTGATCAAGTGACGCTTGTGATACTTTCCTCGGATAATTAAAACTTCGCTCAAAGGCCAAAGAAGAACGAATGACTAAACTATTTGAATTTATACATATCGATGTATGTAGTTCATTATGTATAGTCGTAAGCGATGGATTTCAACTTCATATGCTTTCTACGGAAATTTGAGTGAATGTTCACATAATGAGAAAGAAGTGTGAAATATTTCGAAACGTTTAAAGACTTTCAAGATGAAGTGAAAATCATTGTGACAAGAAAATAAATGGTTTATGATTTTATCATAAAGTATTTATTTGAGTTACAAGTGTAACAAGAAAATAAATGAATTATGATTTTATCATAAAGGGATTTATTTGAGTTACAAGTTTAGCAAAAACACCTAGATTTTCATCTCCCAAAACACCATAGGAGTATGGAGTGTTTGAGATTTTTAATGAAACCTTGTTTAACATGGTTGGATCAAAGGTGTTATTTATAAAACTGCCATTATGTTTTAAAAGATTAAAATCTTTAGAGATTACCGCTTTTACACTGAAAAGAGCTGATTAAAATCTTTAGAGACTAGCGCTTTTACATATCGATATATGTGGATAGAAAGAGGTGATTCATGATCCTCTTGGAGAACTAAATCCCTCAATTTTCTTCTCTTCGGCACTACCAGACGGTAACCAAAGTAAACAGTACCTTGATTATCAACAGAGAAACACTTAGCAACTCCGCTAGCAATGTTCCCTTTGATCTCAGCAATTTTAGAATCATATTTCTGAGAAAGCTTGATTTCATCCTCTATAGAAGACTTCACTTCAAGAGTAGAAAGGAATCCATGAGTAACTACTTCAAGATTCAATCGAGCAAATTCCTCATGAAGAGAAGGTTATGCTTGTTTGATCATCAGGGTGTTGCAATAAGATTTACGGCTCATTGCATCAGCAACAACATTGGCTTTGCCAGGTTGATAGTTGAGACCCAAATCGTAGTCTTTGATGAGTTCCAACCATCTTCTTTGCCTGAGATTTAGATCAGGTTGTGTGAAAAGATACTTAAGACTCTGATGATCCGAGTATAACTCACAACGACTACCGAGAACGTAATGTCGCCATTGCTTAAGAGAACGAACAACCGCTGCAAGCTCAAGATCATGAGTTGGGTAGTTGTTCTCATGTGGTTTCAACTATCACGAGGCATAAGCCACCACATGCCCATCTTGCATCAACACACATCCGAGACCTTGGTGGGAAGAATCACATAAGACAACGAAGTCTTTGCTGGTGTCTAGGAGAACCAACACCGGAGAAGTTGTTAACTTGGTTTTCAACATCTGGAAGCTTTCCTCAGCCTTATCAGACCATTCGAACTTCTTATCCTTCTTAAGAAGATCAGTCATCGGCTTTGCAATTCTGGAGAAGTTCTCGATGAATCGATGGTAATAACCAGCCATCCCGAGAAAACTTCGGACATCCTTGACGGATTTAGGAGACTCCCAGTCGAGGATAGTTTGGACCTTATCTAGGATAACAGCAACCCCTTTGGCGGAAACAACATGACCAAGGAATATGAGTTCTTGTAACCAAAACTCACATTTGGAAAAATTGGCATAGAGACGATGTTCTCGAAGTTTTGTCAACACCAAACGAAGATGTTCAGCGTGCTCTTCTTCAGTGTTGGAATAGACCAGAATATCATCGATGTAGACCACGACGAACTTGTCAAGATACTCCATGAAGACAGAGTTCATAAGCCACATGAAAGTGGCTGGAGCATTGGTAAGACCAAATGACATGACTGTATACTCGTAAAGACCATAACAAGTGGTAAAAGCAGTCTTTGGAATATCTTTCTTACGAATCTTTATCTATTGATACCCTGACCTTAAATCCATTTTGGAAAAGGCAGTGGCACCACTTAACTGATAAAATAGATCGTTGATCCTAGGGAGAGGATACTTGTTCTTGATGGTCATAGCATTGAGTGGGCGATAATCCACAACCAGATGCGGTATATTGGTATCCCGCTTCTTGAGAAAGATGGTTGGACATCCCCAAGAAGATGTGCTAGGATGAATTTATCCTTTTCCTTCTAACTCCTCTAATTGCTTCTTCAACTCCACAAGATCATGAGGAGGCATACGGTAGGGTCTTTTAGAAACAGGAGCAGTTCCAGGAACTAACTCTATGACAAACTCCACACTTCGATCAAGTGACATGCTAGGCAACTCCTCAGGAAAGACATCCGGGAATTCACAGACCACAGAAACATCTTGAATCTCTAATGGAGGTAGAAATTCAAGAGCATACAATTCTGCTTCAGGGTTAGAAACAGCTGAAGGAGATACTGACCCTACGGTCCAATACTTGACTGTCATGCCAGCAGGACTAGTCAGAGTCACAGACTTGGTTGTATAATCGAGGATAGCTTGGTAACGGGTCAACCAGTCCATGCCCAAAATGATGTTAATGTCAGTTGACATGAGGGCAATAAGGGAGGTGGGGAAAAGTTAAAATGCAACTTCGATTAGATTCCCATGACTAACCATGTTGGAACGCCAACTAGAACAAGGAGATTGAACCCATAGAGGAACGAACAACCCCTCAAAAATTATCCCATGCATTTGAGAAAAATCTTGTGACAGGAATGAATGCGATGCTCCAAAATCAAACAAAATTTTAGCTGGAATTTGATTGATACGGAGCGTACCCATGATGACGCTTGGATCTTCCTGGGCCTCCTCGGCAGAAATATGGTTCAGGCGACCTCTTCCCGCACCTTGATACTTATCATTCTTCTTTAGTGGTGGTGCCTTCTCGGCAGCACTCTTTTGAGGACACTCCTTTGCATAGTGGCCAGGCTGGCGACAATTGAAGCATATAAAACCTGATGCATTGCCAGCAGAAGGATAGTTTGATCCACCAGCATTGTTTGGAGTAGCATTTGGACGAGGAGCATATCCAGAATATCTTGGGGTGTAAGGATCACGTGGCACAACACTGTAAGGCACAAAGACACGACGCTTCTTATTGCTTGAACCAGCCTTGTTGTACGCCTCCTGAGGATGCTTACGGGTTTCTTCATACTCCACATTTCCACTCTCAGCTTTCATAGCCTTATTAACAAGACCTTGGAAGTTACCAAAGTCCATGAGGTGGATATCATGGCGAACCTCAGGATCCAGTCCCTTGCGGAATAGAGCTTGCTTCTGAACATAAGTGGAGACCTCTTCAGTAGCATAGCAGGCAAGACGATTGAAGTTGCACTGGTAATCACACACGTAACCAGTGTCCTGCTTTAGCTTGAGGAACTCCTCCCTCTTCTGATCCATCAGAACCTCCGGAATATGATAAGCTCGGAAGGCTTCGGTGAACTCTTGCCTTGTAACATCATGTTGAGCTTCTTGCATAGCCAAGAAATTTTCCCACCAGGAGTTAGCTGCTCCCTCTAGATGATAGGCAGCAAAATTCACCCAATCAGCTTGAGCAACATGACCAACCTGAAGTTTGCGCTCCATAGTGCGAAGCCAGTAGTCTGCATCAAGTGGCTCAGTGGAATAGCTGAAAACTGGCGGAGTGAGATGTGTGAATTCCTTGATACCAACTTGATTGTTCTGGCATTGATCACTATTGCGCTCAATCCGTTCAAGGAGCCTGATGTTGTCAACACGATTGGTTTCATAGATGGCCATGAGTTGAACCATGGACGGCGGTGGAGGAAGGTTGGAAGATTCACCCTCATTTGCAGCACCGCGAGCATGAGCACAGGTATGGGCACGAGAGGTGTCACCCATCCTGTAAGAACAAAAAATATTTAGACAAGGGATTCAAAGGAACATGACAGAAATATGAACAAAGAGTACTATATATAAACGTATCATCTTATCAAGCATGGTAGTATCAAGGCATACTAATGTATACACTAACCAGCTGACTTACAAAACATAACAATGGAATGCTAAGATGTTGCACACCAAGCAAAATTAAGATATCTTGGAACTCTGAGAATAGCAAGAAAGTACGGAGTACTTTAGTAAAACAACCCCAAAACCACGATCCTACAAGTTTTGAGATATAAGATAAGGAATGAAAACCTTTCCAAACCAAATAGGATAGGAAAACTCTAGCATCAGAACACACCAAGCAAAACTAAGATATCTTGGAACTCTGAGAATAGCAAGCAAGTACGGAGTACTTTAGAAAAACAACCCCAAATGTTGCACACCAAGCAAAAATAAGATATCTTGGAACTCTGAGAATAGCAAGCAAGTACGGAGTACTTTAGAAAAACAACCCCAAAACCACGATCCTACAAGTTTTGAGATATAAGATAAGGAATGAAACCTTTCCAAACCAAATAGGATAAGAAAACTCTAGCATCAGAACACACCAGAGAAGGAGTAACAAGAATCCTAGTCAGAGTTTCTGCAAATAATTTTAACTTTCAAGTATTTTTGTCAACTTCTAGATTCAACATCGACCAATAAAAGAGTTTCCTACATGCAGTCTTGCTATGATACCAAAACATGTAACACCCCCGGGATTAGGGTTAAACTAACCTTAGATCTCATCAAAGATAAGCTCAACTCCAACCACAGAAGATCACAGTATGATTCGGTAACATTACAGAACTCGAGGATTCAACAGCAAGAGTTTAAACTCTTAGCACAGTAAGATATTAGAGTCATTACAAACCAGAGGTCATAGACCTAACATTACATCACACAGTGAAAGCAAATATGTTGTTCTACACAACAACTTAGAAAAAGGCCTAAGAGGCCGTAAACAGAAGCGATGTCCATCCCATAGTCCTCAGGCTGCTAACTGGGACCCCCAACTACTCGTCGATGTCAATGTAGAAGCCACCTTTAGTTGCAACTAGATCATCTATAGAAAAATAACAATGGCGCAAGGCTGAGTACGAGAATGTACTCCGCAAGACTTAGATAACCTATTATCTACATGCTCTGGCTAGAAAGGCTTTTTCTAGATTTTATTTTGCATAAAGGAATCTTTATTTGTAAACAAGAGAGAGAAAAGGCTCGTCTACTGAGAATCTTTTCAAAGGGATAAGATAACGACTTCTTCATCTTGTACATCACATCTTGTTAATCCTATCTAGGATCACCCCCTCGACCCAGAGGAAGCATCCTTAAGCACACATGGATCAACAAGTTTTATAGTGGTTAATGTTATCTATGATCTTAAGTCCGGTCGCTAAGTCGTTCATAACCATGAACACGGCTTTTTAAAAAGATTTAACCCCGTAGGGGTGTACAAATTTACCCAAACGTACCAACTGACTCTTAATGCCAAATTATTAGCCCTCTTCCTTGGAAGGCCAGCAGAGGGTGGTTGACCATGACCTTTACCTTGCTTTCACTGAGACCATGAGCCACGCAATAAGTATGATTCCGCCGTAACGGGTTAAATCCCGAAGCGGGTACTTAAATATGTGAGGCGAGGTTGGTTCACCAGGGGCTCCATCGACCCAAGAAACCGCGGCCACGCTTCCCTACCTGTTATGATGCACCTCCTTCACCCCCTGTTTAGAAAACGTTTTCAATGCGTATGCCAGATGGAAAGCCCGAACTATGTGACTCATGGAATCTACTAGGCAAGTTAGTTAGTCGAGGGGTTGTCCAGTCCATGTGTGGTTGTATGCTCGTCTTGGTTCCAAAGGTAAGAACTCAGTTCATAGTGGTGGCGAGCATGGGACTACAAAAACCACACCCAACGTGGCCTCCCATACAAACCTTAGCATATTTATTTATCTCCATTGATGATACCTCCACCTCCTATCTTTCTAGATTCTTCGGGACCTCCTAATCATTATCCGTATGTATCAGACGGTACTAGTAAGCATGGCTAAGCTGTCGGTCATAAAAGCTCTAGCAACGCTCAGATGCCACACCTAGGTATGCTAGGAGTAGTGGATCAGGAGTATAAGGCTACAAAAGGGAAACTGTGCAGTAGATAGGTAATACTAGCTACTAACAAAAGACCACACTGGAATCGTGTGCATCATAGCGAGAAAGTAATATACTTTGTAAAAGTAGGTTCAGAATGAGAGGCTACGCTTTCCTTGTCCGTCAGTAGACAGGTATGGATCTTCGGTGTTGTTGACTTCAGCCTCTGGCTCGGATCCTATCGCGAAGAACCAATACCGGAAAGGAAAACGACAATCAAGACATGGCATAATGTAATGGGCAATCAATCTGGATGATATGACAAGTTAAATAGTGTTGATATGAACCCTAGAACATGCTTGGTCATTTTAAACGGGGTCCGAGAGGTCCAAACCCTAGAACAGGGGGATCCTCGGAATCACCTATGGGGTTCAATTGGTTCTTCTAATTAAACTTGTCATGAAAGTTGTTTAGCAATGCATGATTATAGTTTAATTATATAGTTCTCATTTTTCTGAACATTTTGATATATTATACATATTTTTCTGACTTATAAATAATAAGTTATTGAATTTATAAGATTTAAACCATTTTCTAGAATTATTAAAACAATTTAAATTGAATTATTGCGTCATGTTGATAGAGGGCTGACATCACACAGTGGGGGGCTTATTTCGTACTGGGGCTGGATCTAGCCCCAGTCACAGACTGCTCGGCCCTGAGGCCACGTAGGCTTGCCACCCTGGCAAACCTTGCCCAATGCCACATCACAGCCACGCGAGCGCCACGTCGAATGTAGGGGTTCGTAGCATGGAAAACAAAAAAATTCTACCGCATACAAACAAACAAGCCAAGATCTATCTACTATATTGTAGAAACGAGTCGATGGAATAACTCACCCTCGAAGATTCCGAAGTTTTTAACGAGAGCGGATTCTCGTGGGTGATGTAGTCGTACTCTTGCCGATCTCAAGATCGTGTAGACGATCCTTCCGGCGCTGCGTTCCGGCAGCGCTTCCGTAGTCGGTCACACGTTCGGTACTCGACGAAGACCTTTCTCTCCCTTGTTCCAGCAGGCAGCGGAGGTTGTAGCACTCTCCTCACGATTCCGGCAGCACGACGGCGTGGTACCGGAAGTAGAGGGGAGATCTCGCAGGGCTTCGCCTTAAGCCGAAGCGAGTATGGTGGACTATGAGAGAGGCCTCGGTGATCTAGGGTTTATACACACCAAGGAGAGGGGGCTAGGCCGGCGGCTAGGGCTTGGGGAAGCCCAAGTCGTCGGCTAGGGCTTGGGGAAGCCCAAGTCGGCGGCTAGGGTTTGCCCTAGGCGGCGACAGCAGGAGGTGGTGGCGCCGGCAACTTGGGGCTAGGGTTTTGCAGAGGCAAGGTGTAGTCTTGGAGGGGCAGCCCTGCCCCTCCTTATATAGGTGGGAGGGCGCGGCCAAGGGGAGGGGAGTCCCTCCCCAACTCGGATTCCAAGGCCAGCGGTGGAGGGAGAGGGACTTCCTCCCCAAGTAGGTTTCCTACTCTCCCTCCACCAAGCAAACTTGTCGTTTGACTTTTCAAATTGGCGTTTGACTTTTCAAACTAGGATTTGATTTATCCCTTTATTTTGATCAGCGATGACACCTAGTACATGATGCAACCATTCCAACTTGTTATGACACATTCATGTACCCTTCCCTCCGAGTCTGGGACCTTCCGGAACCTTCTAGAACATTCCCGATGAAAACACCGGAACCATTCTCCAAACCTGAAACAGGACTTTCCTTATATGAATCTTATTCTCCGGACCATTCCGGATCTCCTCGTGATATCCCGGATCCCATCCGAGACTCCTAACAACATTCGGTCTCTTACTCATCATTCCATAACTACTCAACAACATCGAATCCTTAAGCGTGTCTCCCTACGGTTCGTGAATTATGCGGAAATGATCGAGACACTTCTCTGAACAATAACCAATAGAGGAATCTGGAAATTCATATGGCTCCCACATATTTCTACGATTACTTTGCGATCGAATGAACCACTTACATACGATACCTATTTCCCTTTGTCTTACGATAGTTTACTTATCCGAGGTTTTGATCGTCGGTATCTCTGCATACCTAGTTCAACCTCGTTACTGATAAGTACTCTTTTCTCGTTTCCGTGATATGTGATCCCTTGTGAGCCAGTCACATGCTTTCAAGCCAATTGGATGACATTCCACCGAGAGGGCACAGAGTATATCTATCTTTCATATGGATGGACAAATCCCACTCTTGATCCATGTGTCTCAACCAATACTTTCCGAACACTCAATGCCACCTTTATAACCACCCAGTTATGGTGTGGTGTTTGATGTCATCAAATCATCCTTCCGTGATGGTGATAAGCATGATCTCATGGTCGAAGGAATTAGGTTACTATGTATCAGAAAGCATATAGCAATTGAACTATTAAAAGGACTTGATCTTTATGCTACGCTTATCTATAGGAGTATGTCCATCATACCATTCTCCTAACGATATGATCTTGTTGTTAACAACATCTCAATGTTCATGATAGGGAAACCACAATCATTTTTTAACCAAAAAGCTAGTATTATGAAGAGGCTTTACTAGGGACTCTAATTTAGTTTACAAATCACACAAGTATTAATGTTTCCTTGTTAATACTATTATAGCATGAATGTAAACATTTATCATAAACACAAAGATATAATAATAACTATATTTATTATTGCCTCTATGGCATATCTCCAACAGTCTCCCACTTGCACTAGAGTCAACTAATCTAGATTACATGGTAATATACCGAAAACCCATGGCAGTTTGGTGTTGGTCATGTTTTTCCCACGGGTGAGGTTTAATCAACGGATCCGCCATATTCAGATCTGTGTGTACTTTGCAGATCTTTATGTCACCATCTTGGAAATGTTCTCGAATAGCGTGAAAACGTAGCTTGATGTGCTTCATCTTCTTGCGTGACCTTGGTTCTTGCGCATTGGCTATGGCACCCATGTTATCACAGTAGATAGACATTGGGTCCAGCGCACTTGGAACCACACCGAGCTCTGTAATGAACTCCTCCATCCATATCGCTTCTTGTGAAGCCTCCGAAGCAGCTATGTATTCCGATTCAGTTGAAGATCTCGCCACAATGCTCTGCTTTGCACTCCTCCAGCTAACTGCTGCACCATTCAAAATAAATACGTATCCAGATTGAGATTTATAATCATCCGGATCGGTGTTCCAACTAGCATTGGTGTAACCATTAACAACGAGCTGTTCATCACCTCCATAATAAAAAACCATATCCTTAGTTCTTCTCAAGTACTTAAGGATGTTTTTGAGGTATGATAGTGATCATACCATGATGCACATGATGGAGATCAAGTGCAAGAACCATATCATTTCACTTATTAACATGTGATGTTTGATTGCATCTTATATTGCTTGTTTGACGTTTTATTAGCATAATAAGATGATCCCTCATTTAGATATCAATATAAAAATGTGATCTTCCTTAAGTATGCACCAACATTGTTTCGTCGCTTCAAGACATCACATGATTATTGGGTGTACTTGAATCCACGAGCATATCTTGGGTGTAAGATAGTTACACACGTGAATACTAATGTTCTTACTTGGCGAGCCTAGCATGTACAAACATGGCCTCGGAACACGGACCGAAAGGTTAAGCACGAGTCATATGTTTTGATATGATGACCATATGGATGCATTCCTTTGAAGCTACACCGACTCATGTGATGATCGGACTTGGTGTAGTGGATTTGGTTCATGTAATCACCAAAAAGACACGAGGGATGTCGTTTTTGAGTGGGAGTTCATTTCTAATTTGGTTTAGTAGAACTCAATTTATCATAAATTAAATCAAAGTGAATTTGCATAATTTGTTGTAGTCCTTGGCATTCTGGATATTTACTTTACGAACTAGTATTGTATTGTGTTGAGTGTCAATCTAAAGTTTAAAGTCCTATTGCAAACTCTGTTTACTCCGTGAAATTTAATAATTGGTATTAAATAGAGAGTAACAATCCATTGTTAGTATCTTAAGTATCATGTTTGCCTCTATGATTCTTGATTGTTTTAATATCAAGTTTATCTAGGAGCTGAAAGAATTGTTTCAGAAACCATCACGTGTGACAGATATAACGATATATGAAATAGTGTTTTGGTTGCAATATGATAGAGTATAATGTATGTTCTCATATTGGATGATAATTTACAAAGGTTGGAGATGCTAGACATCCTAATCATCCAAAAGGGTTTTGGAAAGTAACGTTATACTCATGATTCGTCTTTATAAGCTACATTAGCTTGATCATGAAAGTCGTCATGATAAGGATGAATAGAAGATGTATGTAAAGTGTTTACTACACTAAAAGATTAATAAAGAATGAATTTTAAAAGAATACCGATCATTTTGATGATGGTGATCTACTTCAAAGTGCAAGTACAAAGGTATTATTATTTGAATATACATGCTTTGGACTATGTGTCATGTAGATGGCGCCACTATTAATGTTGATAGATTCTTTTAAAAAGGAAAAAGAAAATGCTGAAAGAGAATCTATAAAATATATTTGGCGGAAAAGAAAAGATTGCAAATATCCAATTTAGGTATATAGATGATATACATGTTATGGTTGTATTCTTTGCTTGTTAAAAAATTTGGTTCTTGGGTATTGGATACCGAATTGGTTGTTATGAAATTTCATACGGAACGATGCAATTCATGAACCACAATGGCCTAATAAGTAACTAGCAAGAGAATATGTGATGATGTTCATCGAAAACAAACAAACCGTTGTTTATATTTCTCGTTGACATCAAAGCTTGACTTCAGGCTTTGTTCTAATAATTTTTATTTAAATCAGGTATTATGAGAACAAAGGTTGTTCAAATAATTACCGTATTCCATATAAGATGGATGATTTACAAATCTAGTTGGAGAAATCACATCCATAAAATGTAATGCTAAAATGTCGCAAGACAAATGATTGAAAGATCACTTACGAAGTGACGTCGCTGTTTAAATTATATTGGAAAGAAAACATGAAGAAACTCCATTATCATGGATTTTTGGAGTCTTTGATTTGATCAAGTGACGCTTGTGATACTTTCCTCGGGATAATTAAAACTTCGTTCAAAGGCCAAAGAAGAACGAATGACTAAACTATTTGAATTTATACATATCGATGTATGTAGTTCATTATGTATAGTCGTAAGCGATGGATTTCAACTTCATATGCTTTCTACGGAAATTTGAGTGAATGTTCACTTAATGAGAAAGAAGTGTGAAATATTTCGAAACGTTTAAAGACTTTCAAGATGAAGTGAAAATCATTGTGACAAGAAAATAAATGGTTTATGATTTTATCATAAAGTATTTATTTGAGTTACAAGTGTAACAAGACAATAAATGAATTATGATTTTATCATAAAGGGATTTATTTGAGTTACAAGTTTAGCAAAAACACCTAGATTTTCATCTCCAAAAACACCATAGGAGTATGGAGTGTTTGAGATTTGTAATGAAACCTTGTTTAACATGGTTGGATCAAAGGTGTTATTTATAAAACTGCCATTATGTTTTAAAAGATTAAAATCTTTAGAGACTACCGCTTTTACACTGAAAAGAGCTGATTAAAATCTTTAGAGACTACCGCTTTTACATATCGATGTATGTGGATAGAAAGAGGTGATTCATGATCCTCTTGGAGAACTAAATCCCTCAATTTTCTTCTCTTCGGCACTACCAGACGGTAACCAAAGTAAACAGTACCTTGATTATCAACAGAGAAACACTTAGCAACTCCGCTAGCAATGTTCCCTTTGATCTCAGCAATTTTAGAATCATATTTCTGAGAAAGCTTGATTTCATCCTCTATAGAAGACTTCACTTCAAGAGTAGAAAGGAATCCATGAGTAACTACTTCAAGATTCAATCGAGCAAATTCCTCATGAAGAGAAGGTTATGCTTGTTTGATCATCAGGGTGTTGCAATAAGATTTATGGCTCATTGCATCAGCAACAACATTGGCTTTGCCAGGTTGATAGTTGAGACCCAAATCGTAGTCTTTGATGAGTTCCAACCATCTTCTTTGCCTGAGATTTAGATCAGGTTGTGTGAAAAGATACTTAAGACTCTGATGATCCGAGTATAACTCACAACGACTACCGAGAACGTAATGTCGCCATTGCTTAAGAGAACGAACAACCGCTGCAAGCTCAAGATCATGAGTTGGGTAGTTGTTCTCATGTGGTTTCAACTGTCACGAGGCATAAGCCACCACATGCCCATCTTGCATCAACACACATCCGAGACCTTGGTGGGAAGAATCACATAAGACAACGAAGTCTTTGCTGGTGTCTAGGAGAACCAACACCGGAGAAGTTGTTAACTTGGTTTTCAACATCTGGAAGCTTTCCTCAGCCTTATCAGACCATTCGAACTTCTTATCCTTCTTAAGAAGATCAGTCATCGGCTTTGCAATTCTGGAGAAGTTCTCGATGAATCGATGGTAATAACCAGCCATCCCGAGAAAACTTCGGACATCCTTGACGGATTTAGGAGACTCCCAGTCGAGGATAGTTTGGACCTTATCTAGGATAACAGCAACCCCTTTGGCGGAAACAACATGACCAAGGAATATGAGTTCTTGTAACCAAAACTCACATTTGGAAAAATTGGCATAGAGACGATGTTCTCGAAGTTTAGTCAACACCAAACGAAGATGTTCAGCGTGCTCTTCTTCAGTGTTGGAATAGACCAGAATATCATCGATGTAGACCACGACGAACTTGTCAAGATACTCCATGAAGACAGAGTTCATAAGCCACATGAAAGTGGCTGGAGCATTGGTAAGACCAAATGACATGACTGTATACTCGTAAAGACCATAACAAGTGGTAAAAGCAGTCTTTGGAATATCTTTCTTACGAATCTTTATCTATTGATACCCTGACCTTAAATCCATTTTGGAAAAGACAGTGGCACCACTTAACTGATAAAATAGATCGTTGATCCTAGGGAGAGGATACTTGTTCTTGATGGTCATAGCATTGAGTGGGCGATAATCCACAACCAGATGCGGTATATTGGTATCCCGCTTCTTGAGAAAGATGGTTGGACATCCCCAAGAAGATGTGCTAGGATGAATTTATCCTTTTCCTTCTAACTCCTCTAATTGCTTCTTCAACTCCACAAGATCATGAGGAGGCATACGGTAGGGTCTTTTAGAAAGCGAGCAGTTCAGAACTAACTCTATGACAAACTCCACACTTCGATCAAGTGACATGCTAGGCAACTCCTCAGGAAAGACATCCGGGAATTCACAGACCACAGAAACATCTTGAATCTCTAATGGAGGTAGAAATTCAAGAGAATACAATTCTGCTTCAGGGTTAGAAACAGCTGAAGGAGATACTGACCCTACGGTCCAATACTTGACTGTCATGCCAGCAGGACTAGTCAGAGTCACAGACTTGGTTGTATAATCGAGGATAGCTTGGTAACGGGTCAACCAGTCCATGCCCAAAATGATGTCAATGTCAGTTGACTTGAGGGCAATAAGGGAGGTGGGGAAAAGTTAAAATGCAACTTCGATTAGATTCCCATGACTAACCATGTTGGAACGCCAACTAGAACAAGGAGATTGAACCCATAGAGGAACGAACAACCCCTCAAAAATTATCCCATGCATTTGAGAAAAATCTTGTGACAGGAATGAATGCGATGCTCCAAAATCAAACAAAATTTTAGCTGGAATTTGATTGATACGGAGCGTACCCATGATGACGCTTGGATCTTCCTGGGCCTCCTCGGCAGAAATATGGTTCAGGCGACCTCTTCCCGCACCTTGATACTTATCATTCTTCTTTAGTGGTGGTGCCTTCTCGGCAGCACTCTTTTGAGGACACTCCTTTGCATAGTGGCCAGGCTGGCGACAATTGAAGCATATAAAACCTGATGCATTTCCAGCAGAAGGATAGTTTGATCCACCAGCATTGTTTGGAGTAGCATTTGGACGAGGAGCATATCCAGAATATCTTGGGGTGTAAGGATCATGTGGCACAACACTGTAAGGCACAAAGACACGACGCTTCTTATTGCTTGAACCAGCCTTGTTGTACCCCTACTGAGGATGCTTACGGGTTTCTTCATACTCCACATTTCCACTCTCGGCTTTCATAGCCTTATTAACAAGACCTTGGAAGTTACCAAAGTCCATGAGGTGGATATCATGGCGAACCTCAGGATCCAGTCCCTTGCGGAACAGAGCTTGCTTCTGAACATAAGTGGAGACCTCTTCAGTAGCATAGCAGGCAAGACGATTGAAGTTGCACTGGTAATCACACACGTAACCAGTGTCCTGCTTTGGCTTGAGGAACTCCTCCCTCTTCTGATCCATCAGAACCTCCGGAATATGATAAGCTCGGAAGGCTTCGGTGAACTCTTGCCTTGTAACATCATGTTGAGCTTCTTGCATAGCCAAGAAATTTTCCCACCAGGAGTTAGCTGCTCCCTCTAGATGATAGGCAGCAAAATTCACCCAATCAGCTTGAGCAACACGACCAACCTGAAGTTTGCGCTCCATAGTGCAAAGCCAGTAGTCTGCATCAAGTGGCTCAGTGGAATTGCTGAAAACTGGCGGAGTGAGATGTGTGAATTCCTTGATACCAACTTGATTGTTCTGGCATTGAGCAATATTGCGCTCAATCCGTTCAAGGAGCCTGATGTTGTCAACACGATTGGTTTCATAGATGGCCATGAGTTGAACCATGGACGGCGGTGGAGGAAGGTTGGAAGATTCACCCTCATTTGCAGCACCGCGAGCATGAGCACAGGTATGGGAACGAGAGGTGTCACCCATCCTGTAAGAACAAAAAATATTTAGACAAGGGATTCAAAGGAACATGACAGAAATATGAACAAAGAGTACTAGATATAAACGTATCATCTTATCAAGCATGGTAGTATCAAGGCATACTAATGTATACACTAACCATCTGACTTACAAAACATAACAATGGAATGCTAATATGTTGCACACCAAGCAAAATTAAGATATCTTGGAACTCTAAGAATAGCAAGAAAGTACGGAGTACTTTAGGAAAACAACCCCAAAACCACGATCCTACAAGTTTTGAGATATAAGATAAGGAATGAAAACCTTTCCAAACCAAATAGGATAGGAAAACTCTAGCATCGGAACACACCAAGCAAAACTAAGATATCTTGGAACTCTGAGAATAGCAAGCAAGTACAGAGTACTTTAGAAAAACAACCCCAAATGTTGCACACCAAGCAAAAATAAGATATCTTGGAACTCTGAGAATAGCAAGCAAGTACGGAGTACTTTAGAAAAACAACCCCAAAACCACGATCGTACAAGTATTGAGATATAAGATAAGGAATGAAAACCTTTCCAAACCAAATAGGATAAGAAAACTCTAGCATCAGAACACACCAGAGAAGGAGTAACAAGAATCCTAGTCAGAGTTTCTGCAAATAATTTTAACTTTCAAGTATTTTTGTCAACTTCTAGATTCAACATCGACCAATAAAAGGGTTTCCTACATGCAGTCCTGCTATGATACCAAAACATGTAACACCCCCGGGATTAGGGTTAAACTAACCTTAGATCTCATCAAAGATAAGCTCAACTCCAACCACAGAAGATCACAGTATGATTCGGTAACATTACAGAACTCGAGGATTCAACAGCAAGAGTTTAAACTCTTAGCACAGTAAGATATTAGAGTCATTACAAACCAGAGGTCATAGACCTAACATTACATCACACAGTGAAAGCAAATATGTTGTTCTACACAACAACTTAGAAAAAGGCCTAAGAGGCCGTAAACAGAAGCGATGTCCATCCCATAGTCCTCGTGTCGCTAATCGGGACCCCAACTACTAAATCGATGTCAATGTAGAAGCCACCTTTAGTTGCAACTAGATCATCTATAGAAAAATAACAATGGCGCAAGGCTGAGTACGAGAATGTACTCCGCAAGACTTAGATAACCTATTATCTACATGCTCTGGCTAGAAAGGCTTTTTCTAGATTTTATTTTGCATAAAGGAATCTTTATTTGTAAACAAGAGAGAGAAAAGGCTTGTCTACTGAGAATCTTTTCAAAGGGATAAGATAACGACTTCTTCATCTTGTACATCACATCTTGTTCATCCTATCTAGGATCACCCCCTCGACCCAGAGGAAGCATCCTTAAGCACACGTGGATCAACAAGTTTTATAGTGGTTAATGTTATCTATGATCTTAAGTCCGGTCGCCAAGTCGTTCATAACCATGAACACGGCTTTTTAAAAAGATTTAACCCCGTAGGGGTGTACAACTTTACCCAAACGTACCAACTGACTCTTAATGCCAAATTATTAGCCCTCTTCCTTGGAAGGCCGGCAGAGGGTGGTTGACCATGACCTTTACCTTGCTTTCACTGAGACCATGAGCCACGCAATAAGTATGATTCCGCCATAACGGGTTAAATCCCGAAGCGGGTACTTAAATATGTGAGGCGAGGGTGGTTCACCAGGGGCTCCATCGACCCAAGAAACCGCGGCCACGCTTCCCTACCTGTTATGATGCACCTCCTTCACCCCCTGTTTAGAAAACATTTTCAATGCGTATGCCATATGGAAAGCCCGAACTATGTGACTCATGGAATCTACTAGGCAAGTTAGTTAGTCGAGGGGTTGTCCAGTCCATGTGTGGTTGTATGCTCGTCTTGGTTCCAAAGGTAAGAACTCAGTTCATAGTGGTCGCGAGCATGGGACTACAAAAACCACACCCAACGTGGCCTCCCATACAAGCCTTAGCATATTTATTTATCTCCATTGATGATACCTCCACCTCCTATCTTTCTAGATTCTTCGGGACCTCCGAATCATTATCCGTATGTACCAGACGGTACTAGTAAGCATGGCTAAGCTGTCGGTCATAAAAGCTCTAGCAACGCTCAGATGCCACACCTAGGTATGCTAGGAGTAGTGGATCAGGAGTATAAGGCTACAAAAGGGAAACTGTGCAGTAGATAGGTAATACTAGCTACTAACAAAAGACCACACTGGAGTCGTGTGCATCATAGCGAGAAAGTAATATACTTTGTAAAAGTAGGTTCAGAATGAGAGGCTACGCTTTCCTTGTCCGTCAGTAGACAGGTATGGATCTTCGGTGTTGTTGACTTCAGCCTCTGGCTCGGATCCTATCGCGAAGAACCAATACCGGAAAGGAAAACGACAATCAAGACATGGCATAATGTAATGGGCAATCAATCTGGATGATATGACAAGTTAAATAGTGTTGATATGAACCCTAGAACATGCTTGGTCATTTTAAACGGGGTCCGAGAGGTCCAAACCCTAGAACAGGGGGATCCTCGGAATCACCTATGGGGTTCAATTGGTTCTTCTAATTAAACTTGTCATGAAAGTTGTTTAGCAATGCATGATTATAGTTTAATTATATAGTTCTCATTTTTCTGAACATTTTGATATATTATACATATTTTTCTGACTTATTAATAATAAGTTATTGAATTTATAAGATTTAAACCATTTTCTAAAATTATTAAAACAATTTAAATTGAATTATTGCGTCATGTTGATAGAGGGCTGACATCACACAGTGGGGGGCTTATTTCGTACTGGGGCTGGATCTAGCCCCAGTCACAGACTGCTCGGCCCTGAGGCCACGTAGGCTTGCCACCCTGGCAAACCTTGCCCAATGCCACATCACAGCCACGCGAGCGCCACGTCGAATGTAGGGGTTCGTAGCATGGAAAACAAAAAAATTCTACCGCATACAAACAAACAAGCCAAGATATATTTACTATATTGTAACGCAGTCGATGGAATAACTCACCTCGAAGATTCAAGTGTTTAACAAGAGCGGATTCTTGTGGGTGATGTAGTCGCTCTTGCCGATCTCAAGATCGTGTAGACGATCCTTCCTGCGTTCGTTCGGCGCTTCATGATCGGTCACACGTTCGGTACGAAGACCTTTCTCTCCCTTGTTCCAAAGGCAGCGGAGGTTGTAGAACTCTCCTCGCGATTCCGGCAGACGACGGCGTGCAGGGAAGTAGAGGAGATCTCGCAGGCTTCGCCTTAAGCCGGCAGTATGGTGGACTATGAGAGAGGCCTCGGTGATCTAGGGTTTATACACACCAAGGAGGGGCTGGGCGGCTGGGGCTTGGGAAGCCAAAGTGGCGGCTAGGGTTTGCCCTAGGCGGCGGCAGGAGGTGGTGGCGCCCGGCAACTTGGGGCTAGGGTTTCTTGAGGCAAGGTGTAGTCTTGGAGGGGCAGCCCTGCCCCTCCTTATATAGGTGGGAGGGCGCGGCCAAGGGGAGGGGAGTCCCTCCCCAACTCGGATTCCAAGGCCAGCGGTGGAGGGAGAGGGACTTCCTCCCCAAGTAGGTTTCCTACTCTCCCTCCACCAAGCAAACTTGTCGTTTGACTTTTCAAATTGGCGTTTGACTTTTCAAACTAGGATTTGATTTATCCCTTTATTTTGATCAGCGATGACACCTAGTACATGATGCAACCATTCCAACTTGTTATGACACATTCATGTACCCTTCCCCTCCGGAGTGCCGGACCTTCCGGAACCTTCTAGAACATTCCCGATGAAAACACCGGAACCATTCTCCAAACCTGAAACAGGACTTTCCTTATATGAATCTTATTCTCCGGACCATTCCGGATCTCCTCGTGATATCCCGGATCCCATCCGAGACTCCTAACAACATTCGGTCTCTTACTCATAATTCCATAACTACTCAACAACATCGAATCCTTAAGCGTGTCTCCCTACGGTTCGTGAATTATGCGGACATGATCGAGACACTTCTCTGAACAATAACCAATAGAGGAATCTGGAAATTCATATGGCTCCCACATATTTCTACGATTACTTTGCGATCGAATGGACCACTTACATACGATACCTATTTCCCTTTGTCTTACGATAGTTTACTTATCCGAGGTTTTGATCGTCGGTATCTCTGCATACCTAGTTCAACCTCGTTACTGATAAGTACTCTTTTCTCGTTCCCGTGATATGTGATCCCTTGTGAGCCAGTCACATGCTTTCAAGCCAATTGGATGACATTCCACCGAGAGGGCACAGAGTATATCTATCTTTCATATGGATGGACAAATCCCACTCTTGATCCATGTGTCTCAACCAATACTTTCCGAACACTCAATGCCACCTTTATAACCACCCAGTTATGGTGTGGTGTTTGATGTCATCAAATCATCCTTCCGGTGATGGTGATAAGCATGATCTCATGGTCGAAGGAATTAGGTTACTATGTATCAGAAAGCATATAGCAATTGAACTATTAAAAGGACTTGATCTTTATGCTACGCTTATCTATAGGAGTATGTCCATCATACCATTCTCCTAACGATATGATCTTGTTGTTAACAACATCTCAATGTTCATGATAGGGAAACCACAATCATTTTTTAACCAAAAAGCTAGTATTATGAAGAGGCTTTACTAGGGACTCTAATTTAGTTTACAAATCACACAAGTATTAATGTTTCCTTGTTAATACTATTATAGCATGAATGTAAACATTTATCATAAACACAAAGATATAATAATAACTATATTTATTATTGCGTCTAGGGCATATCTCCAACAGTCTCCCACTTGCACTAGAGTCAACTAATCTAGATTACATGGTAATATACCGAAAACCCATGGCAGTTTGGTGTTGGTCATGTTTTTCCCTCGGGTGAG
Source organism: Avena longiglumis (assembly GCA_030063025.1). Taxonomy (NCBI): domain Eukaryota; kingdom Viridiplantae; phylum Streptophyta; class Magnoliopsida; order Poales; family Poaceae; genus Avena; species Avena longiglumis. The sequence continues at coordinate 362,308,422 of CP125976.1, forward strand.
GTTTAGTCAACGGATCCGCCATATTCAGATCTGTGTGTACTTTGTAGATATTTATGTCACCATCTTGGAAATGTTCTCGAATAGCGTGAAAACGTAGCTTGATGTGCTTCATCTTCTTGCGTGACCTTGGTTCTTGCGCATTGGCTATGGCACCCATGTTATCACAGTAGATAGACATTGGGTCCAGCGCACTTGGAACCACACCGAGCTCTGTAATGAACTCCTCCATCCATATCGCTTCTTGTGAAGCCTCCGAAGCAGCTATGTATTCCGATTCAGTTGAAGATCTCGCCACAATGCTCTGCTTTGCACTCCTCCAGCTAACTGCTGCACCATTCAAAATAAATACGTATCCAGATTGAGATTTAGAATCATCCGGATCGGTGTTCCAACTAGCATTGGTGTAACCATTAACAACGAGCTGTTCATCACCTCCATAAGAAAAAACCATATCCTTAGTTCTTCTCAAGTACTTAAGGATGTTTTTGACCGCTGTCCAATGATCCACTCCTGGATCACTTTGATATCTGCTAGTCAAACAAACAACATATGCAATGTCGGGTCTAGTACATAGCATGGCATACATTAGAGATCCTATGGCTGAGGCATAGGGAGTCTTACTCATCCTTTCTCTATCTTTTGCCGTTGTTGGACTTTGAGTTTTACTCAACGTCGTATTGGGAAACATGGGCAAGAACCCTTTCTTGCTATCTTCCATTCCAAACCTCTTTAGAACTTTGTCCAAATATGTACTTTGTGACAATGATATTAGGCATCTTGATCTATCTCTATAAATCTTTATGCCTAATATGTAAGCTGCTTCGCCAAGATCTTTCATTGAAAAACTATTATTCAAATATTCCTTGACACTATTATGAAGGTATACATCATTCCCAATCAACAATATGTCATCTACATATAGTATTAAGAATGCTACAGAGCTCCCACTCACTTTCTTGTAAATACAAGCTTCTCCATAAGTTTTTATAAAACCAAAACTTTTGATTACCTTATCAAAATGCTGATTCCAACTTCAGGATGCTTGCTTCAATCCATATATGCACCGTTGAAGTTTGCATACCTTGTTAGCATCTTTAGAATCGACAAAACCTTTGGGTTGCATCATATACAACTCTTCATCAATGTCTCCATTGAAGAACGCTGTTTTGACATCCATCTGCCATATCTCATAATCATAATATGCAGCTATTGCTAACATAATCCTCACAAACTTTAGCTTCGCTACAGGTGAGAAAGTCTCATCGTAGTCAACTCCTTGAATTTGTCGAAACCCTTTTGCGACAAGTCGAGCTTTATAGACAGTAACATTACCATCAGCATCTGTTTTCTTCTTGAAAATCCATTTGTTCTCGACAGCCTTCCGGCCATCCGGTAAGTCCACTAAAGTCCATACTTGGTTTTCGTACATGGATCCAATCTCGGATTTCATGGCTTCTTGCCATTTATTGGAATCTAGGCTCATCATCGCTTCCTCATACGTCGCAGGGTCATCGGTGTTGTCCACCAACATGACACTCATAACGGGATCATACCAATCAGGAGTGGTACGAGTTCTCGTTGACCTGCGAGGCTCTGTAGAAACTACAACCGAAGATTCATGATCATCATCATTAGCTTCCTCTCTTATTGGTGCAGGCACCACAGGAACTTCTTCCAGTGCTGCTCTACTCGCAAGTTCGAGAGAAGGTTCGACAACCTTGTCGAGTTCTACTTTCCTTCCAGTCACTTCTTTCGAGAGAAATTCCTTCTCTAGAAAGGATCCATTCTTGGCAACGAAGATTTTTCCTTCGGATCTATGATAGAAGGTATACCCAATAGTTTCCTTTGGGTATCCTATGAAGACGCATTTTTCTGCTTTGGGTTCAAGCTTGTCCGGTTGTAACTTCTTGACATAGGCTTCGCAACCCCAAACTTTAAGGAACGACAATTTAGGTTTCTTCCCAAACCATAATTCATACGGTGTCGTTTCAATGGATTTAGATGGTGCCCTATTTAAAGTGAATGCGGATGTTTCTAATGCATAACACCAAAATGATAGCGGTAAATCTATAAGTGACATCATAGAACGAACCATATCTAAGAGAGTTCGATTATGACGTTCGGATACACCATTACGCTGTGGTGTTCCCGGCGGTGTCAATTGTGAAAGTATTCCGCATTTCTTCAAATGCTCCCCAAACTCGTAACTTAGATATTCACCTCCACGATCAGAACGTAGAAATTTAATCTTCTTGTTACGTTGATTCTCAACCTCACTTTGAAATTCCTTAAACTTCTCGAATGTTTCAGACTTATGTTTCATGAAAAAGATATACCCATATCTACTCAAGTCATCTGTGAAGGTAAGAACATAACGATAACCACCGCGCGATGTTACACTCATTGGACCACACACATCGGTATGTATGATTTACAATAAGTCCGTAGCTTGCTCCATCATACCAGAAAATGGAGTCTTAGTCATTTTTCCCATCAGACATGCTTCGCATCTTTCAAGTGATTCGAAATCAAGTGATTCAGGAAGTCCATCGGAATGGAGTTTCTTCATACGCTTCACTCCAATGTGACCAAGACGACAGTGCCACATATAGATCGAGTTATCGCTCGATTTCAAACGTTTAGCTTCAATGTTATTAATATGTGTATTTCCACTATCGAGATTCAATAAGAATAGACCATCTATCAAAGGTGCATGCGCATAAAACATATTACTCATATAAATCGAACAACCATTATTCTCGGACTTAAACAAGTAACCGTCTCGCAATAAACAAGATCCCGATATAATGTTCATGCTTAACGCAGGCACCAAATAACAATTATTTAAGTATAAAACTAATCCCGATGGTAGATGAAGAGGTAGCGTGCCGACCGCGATCACATCAACCTTTGATCCATTTTCCACGCGCATCGTCACCTCGTTCTTCGCTAGCTTCCGTTTATTCTGCAGCACCTGTTTCGAGTTACAAATATGAGCAACCGAACCAGTATCAAATACCCAGGCACTACTACGAGTACTAGTGAGATACACATCAATAACATGTATATCGGATATACCTTTCTTCTTGATGTTGCCGTTCTTCAAATCCGCCAAGTACTTTGGGCAATTCCGCTTCCAGTGACCTTCTCCCTTGCAGTAAAAGCACTCAGTATCAGGCTTAGGTCCAGCCTTGGTCTTCTTCGTCGGTGCGGTAACTTTCTTACCACCCTTCTTGAAGTGTCCCTTCTGCTTAGACTTGCCTTTCTTGAATTTGGTGGTCTTATTGACCATCAACACTTGGTGCTCTTTCTTGATCTCCACTTCTGCAGATTTTAACATGGAGAAGAGTTCTGGCAACTGCTTGTTCATGCTTTGCATATTGTAGTTCATCACAATGTTCTTGTAACTTGGTGGTAGTGATTGGAGGACACGGTAAATCCCCAAAGCATTAGGAATCACTATACCCAAGCTTTGGAGTTTGTTTGCGTGCCCAGACATCTTAATCACATGCTCACTGACGGAGCTGCCCTCTTCCATCTTGCAGTTAAAGAACTTTTCAGAAGCCTCATAGCTCTCAACTGCCGCGTGAGTCTCAAAAATCAATTTGAGTTCACGGACAATATCATGTGGGTCTGAATTCTCAAACCTTTTATGAAGCTCCGATTCCAAACCATACAAGATAACACACTAAACTGTGGAGTACCGAGTCTTTCGAGCGAGGTAAACATTCTTTACTTCATCGGTAGAAGTAGCTGCAGGCGGGTCACCCAGTGGTTCATCCAGCACATAGGTCAAATTACCAGCATTGAGGACAATCCTCAAATTGCGGAACCAATCCGCGAAGTTTCTTCCATTGTTTTTCAACTTTTCTTTCTCTAGGAACGCATTAAAATTGATGGTAGGGGTCGCCATTGATCTACAACATATTTGCAATAGTTTAGACTAAGTTTATCACAAATTGAGTTCTAACTAATAGTTAAATTAATCTAGGTGAACTCCCACTCAAAACAATATCCCTCACATTGTTTTAGTGATCACACGAACCAAATCCACCACATCAAAACTGATCATCATGAGAGTTGATGTAGCTTCAATGGCGAACAATCGACATGTTCATCATATCTACTATATGATTCATACTTTACCTTTCGGTGATCCGTGTTCCGAGACCATGTCTGTACATGCTAGGCTCGTCAAGATCAAACCTTAGCTTCCGCATGAGCAAATCTGGCTTGCTCACGTTGTATACACTTGCAGAATCTAACACACCCGAAACAACAAGCTTTATCAACGGTGCTTACTAAGGATGAACACTTTAGATCTTGAAATTCATGTGCATGAGGGATCATCTTATAATGCTACCGTCGTTAACTAAGCAATACAAGATGCATAAAGGATTAACATCACATGCAATTCATAATATGTGACATGATATGGCCTTTCTTCTTTGTGCTTCCGATCTCCATCTTCAAGCATGAACATGATCTCCATCATCACCGGCATTGCATCAAGGTCAATGCCACTGCTCCATGATTGTCTTCCACTAGCTTCAACTATTACAACTACTTTGAATAGACACGCGGGTCTTAACAGAAATTAAAGACAACCATATGGCTCCTGCCGGTTGCCAACTTACAATAAGGAACATTGCATACATCAAATATAATCACAATCATGGCCATATCACATCACAGCACACCCCTGCAAAACAAAGTTAGACGCCTCTAATTTCTTTACATATTTTACGTGGTATGGGGCTTTCAATAAGTGTCGATCTAACTTACGAACAAGAACCACAATGTTGATGTTTGAACTATCAAGTGCCCGTTGTAAATTGGATCTATAATATAATGGGAGAGACAGACACCCGCAAATCCACTTATGCAATACAAGTTGCATGTTGAGCGTGGAGAAAGTCTCATGAACGATGTCATGTAAGGTTAGCCCGGGCCGCTTCATCCCATCATACCGCAAGATGCAAAGTACACAAGAAGCAATTGATAATAAAAGCACCACCTCCCACAATGACCATTGTGTTCTACTCGTGCAACAGATCTACATATAGACACGGCTCTGATACCACTGTAGGGGTTTGTAGCATGGAAAACAAAAAAATTCTACCGCATACAAACAAACAAGCCAAGATCTATCTACTAGATTGTAGCAACGAGTCGATGGAGTAACTCACCCTCGAACATTCCAAAGTGTTTAACGAGAGCAGATTCTCGTGGGTGATGTAGTCGTACTCTTGCCGATCTCAAGATCGTGTAGACGATCCTTCCAGCGTTGTATTCCGGCAGCGCTTCCGCAGTCGGTCACAAGTTCGGTACTCGACGAAGACCTTCCTCTGCCTTGTTCCAGCAGGCAGCGGAGGTTGTAGCACTCTCCTCGTGATTCCGGCAGCACGACGGCGTGGTACCGGAAGTAGAGGGGAGATCTCGCAGGGCTTCGCCTTAAGCCGAAGCGAGTATGGTGGACTATGAGAGAGGCCTCGGTGATCTAGGGTTTAGACACACCAAGGAGAGGGGGCTAGGCTGGTGGCTAGGGCTTGGGGAAGCCCAAGTCGGCGGCTAGGGTTTTCCCTAGGCGGCGGCAGCAGTAGGAGGTGGTGGCGCTGGCGACTTGGGGCTAGGGTTTTGCGGAGGCAAGGTGTAGTCTTGGAGGGGTAGCCCCGCCCTTCCTTATATAGGTGGGAGGGTGCGGCCAAGGGGAGGGGAGTCCCTCCCCAACTCGGCTTCCAAGGCCAGCGGTGGAGGGAGAGGGACTTCCTCCCCAAGTAGGTTTCCTACTCTCCCTCCACCAAGCAAACTTGCCGTTTGACTTTTTAAATTGGCGTTTGACTTTTCAAACTAGGATTTGATTTATCCCTTTATTTTTCTCAGCGATGACACCTAGTACATGATGCAACCATTCCAACTTGTTATGACACATTCATGTACCCTTCCCCTCCGGAGTGCCGGACCTTCCGGAACCTTCTAGAACATTCCCGATGAAAAGACCGAACCATTCTCCAACCCCGAAATAGGACTTTCCTTATATGAATCTTATTCTCCGGACCATTCCGGATCTCCTCGTGATATCCCGGATCCCATCTGAGACTCCGAACAACATTCGGTCTCTTACTCATCATTCCATAACTACTCAACAACATCGAATCCTTAAGTGTGTCTCCCTACGGTTCGTGAATTATGCGGACATGATCGAGACACTTCTCCGAACAATAACCAATAGAGGAATATGGAAATTCATATGTCTCCCACATATTTCTACGATTACTTTGCGATCGAATGAACCACTTACATACGATACCAATTTCCTTTTGTCTTACGATAGTTTACTTATCCGAGGTTTTGATCGTCGGTATCTCTGCATACCTAGTTCAACCTCGTTACTGATAAGTAATATTTTCTCGTTCCCGTAATATGTGATCCCTTGTGAGCCAGTCACATGCTTGCAAGCCAATTTGATGACATTCCACCGAGAGGGCCCAGAGTATATCTATCCGTCATATGGATGGAGAAATCCCACTCTTGATCCATGTGTCTCAACCAATACTTTCTAAACACTCAATGCCACCTTTATAACCACCCAGTTACGGTGTGGTGTTTGATGTCATGAAAGCATCCTTCCGGTGATGGTGATAAGCATGATCTCATGGTCGATGGAATTAGGTTACTATGTATCAGAAAGCATATAGCAATTGAACTATTAAAATGACTTGATCTTTATGCTACGCTTATCTATATGAGTATGTCCATCATACCATTCTCCTAACGATATAATCTTGTTGTTAATAACATCTCAATGTTCATGATAGGGAAACCACAATCATTTATTAACCAACAAGCTAGTATTATGAAGAGGCTTTACTAGGGACTCTAATTTAGTTTACAAATCACACAAGTATTAATGTTTCCTTGTTAATACTATTATAGCATGAATTTAAACATTTATCATAAACACAAAGATATAATAATAACTATATTTATTATTGCCTCTAGGGCATATATCCAACATCGAAGACACGCGGGCGCCACCTAGGATCGCCGGAATCCACGTTGGCTGACCGGAGGAGGCGTTGTACGGCTCATTCGAAAGAACCTAACTTCGGCGGCTCCTCCGATTCTTGGTCACCGGATCACCCTCCACGACGGCGGCATCGCTTGCAGATCAGTGTGGCGGCGTCGACCAGAGGGAGAGGGAGCGAGCGGAGGGACTAGGGAGAACCAGAAGCTCACCCTGGAGCAGACATAGTCGATGGAGAGGAGAGGGGCAACCGGACGATGTCGGCAACGTCAATGGAGACAGCGGCCAGAGGCGAGGAAGATGAGGTCAATGGTGGTGATAGAGAGTGCCACTCTTCGATTCCTTCTGCAGGGAGATAGAGGGGAGCGAGGCGGATCTCGTGACAGTGTCAGCGGAGCTCGGGGAGGCCAGCAACGTCGGCTAGCCGGCAGCCATGGAGTCTAGAGTTCGGCCTTGCACGAGAGAGTGGGATGCACTGGGGAAGAGTGATAGGTTGAGAGGAAGAGTAGCACAGCACATGATGGTCTTATCCCCTCTAGAGGGCGGCGGGGCGCTGCGATTCGGCGCGAGGATCGGGCGACGGCAGCGCGGACACGCAGGAGCTTCGGCTCCGACGTCGGCAGCGAAGACGATGAAGGACAGAGGCCGAAGCGGTATGGGCCGGATCCTTGGCCCCGGGTGGCCAAGTTGAGCTGCTGCGGGCTGCGCAGCGCGGCAGAGAGAGAGAGGAGAGGGAGATGGGCCACGGCCCATCTGCTGCTAGCTTTGTTTTTTCTGCTAAACAGTTTTACTTTTTTTGTTTTTCTCTTTCCCATTTATAAAACCATTTCAAATATGTTTTAGAATATTTCAAAAATTCCAGAAGGTTTAGAATATTATTTGAAGCACATAGGGGCCCTTATAATCCATTTGGGCTCCATTATTTTTGTAATTTCCAAATTCAAACCACTTTAAATGGATTTCAAAAGGAGGGGGAAGGACTAGGGTTTAGGGTTTTGTAATTGTATTTTTAATCCACACACTTCATCTCAGGCAAACATTTTATTGATTTAAATAGATGCATGCAATGCTTAAGTACAAATTACATATATTACAAACTTGGGCTATTACAATCTCGAGATGCGTCAAAGAAGGTTCGGGTCAAATGAAGGAAACACACCTAAATGCTTAGGAAAAGAGTATGGTAACTCACCAGACAATGATTTGGAATCCGCCATAAGATGCTCCGTCATCGCCTTCTCCCGAGATGCAGCAGCAGCCGCAGGTTGTTCCTCGCGCTCCTGGGCCTCCTGCTTATAGCTCTTAAGGGCCTCCACGGCATCTTTCGTCTTGGTTTCCCCCTAGCTATGCCTCTTTCCGAGTGTGTCCAGCTTATGGAGGGCCTGATTATTCTCAAGCAAAAGGTAAAAATATAAGAAGGAAAATTCACCATGGGCATCTGAGGAAAACAGGCAGGAATGCACACACCTTGGAGCTGATGAATGCTTTCCTCCATGGAGAGGTATTGTCGTCCGAGCCGGTTGATGTCGCGGATGCAGGGCTGCAGCAAGAAAAAACGAATCAGGTAAATAAAAAACTCAGGGGTTCGCCCGCATCAAATGATAGTACTCACATGGCCACCCGAAGACTCTGAAGGAGCAGCTTGCATCTTCTGGGTAATAACCGCAAGAGTCCTTGGTTTTGAGGAACTCGATACGCTGTCACTAGAGTTGGCCGGTATCTTCCGGAAGGACGTAGCAGGCTCTGCATGCACCATCTTCGAGTCCACGGCTACCTCTTTAGTCTCATCCTTCACAGACTCACCTGAGGATGACCCACTGATACAACAGAACGAGAAAGTCACTCAAAACATCAAGAAGGCTACAATTCAGCAAAATCAAAGAACTGGAGCATCCAATACTTACGAGGGGATATCAGAGAGGTTAACAAGCAACGCCATCTTCTTCTTCTTCTTCTTGTCCTGCGGCTAAGGGGACATACCCTGGAAGGGCACCACAGGTTTGGGGGAGGTAGCACCTTCATCCGCAGAATGTCGCTGCAGGAAGGCATGCCCTTTCGGCGACAGTGGTGTCGATACATCTGATCTTTCACTTTGGGATCTCTTGCGAGAGTTCCCTTCGCTACACTCGGGGGATTCCTCCATTGGCGAGTGAGTAGGGGGGACTATGGAATAAGATTCGGCATCCCTGCCATCCGGTGCAGCCGTGTACTTCTCAGGAAGGGGAGGCATCATGCTCTCCACCTTAAGTTCCTACGGAACAACAGAGGCAGACATCAAAATTAAGAACAAAAGACACAAACGAAAAATGCATTATGTGCAAGTACAAGATTCACCTGAGGAACTTCCTTCTTTGCGTTCAATGGGGCACTCAACGACTTACCCGGAAACTCCTCATCACCCCTGAAGCACAGCAGGGGTCGAAGCATGTGGCATCCCGCAAAACCACTACTAGAAAATCGCGTTGTTTTTTGTGCATTGCATCATCATGACCGCATGCTCATGTCATCATGCCACATTGCATTTGAGCATCGTCATCATCTTGCATTTGCTTGCATAAAACTATTTGCGGAAAAACCTGTCTTTATTTTCTAAACGCCCGTCTTGTTTTCAAAATGCAAACCCCGGGTCTCCGGATTATTTTGTTGTCTGCTGTCGGTTTGCAAACGGTGTATTTAAAACGAATAAATCATTTAATTATTTTTTAAGTGGGGCGAGCGGCCGATTCGAGCGACCACCCGATTAAATCGGTCCAACCAACCGGTCTACCAAAATCCCTAGTCTACCTGTCCTAGTCTACCCACCAGCCTCCACCTCACCCCCAATCCCTCACGACACCTCACCCTCTCCCTCCCTCTAACCAACCCCATGCCGCCACACCCCCCCACCCCTCACCTCCACTCCACTGGACACAACCCACACCCAGCGACGCCACCACACATGCATCACTGCAGCTGTCCCCCACTCTTCTGCGGGCCCGACACGGGCCCCACCCACGTTCCCACGCGTCCCAGCCAGCCCCACGCTGCCCCTCTCTCCTCCCCGATTCCTCTCTTCTCGCTCAACCTCCTCGCCTTGAGCTCGCTCTGCCGCCTTGTGCCTTCCCTCCTTGAGCCGCCTCACCGCTCGTGTCTGCCCCTCCGCCTCCCACACGCTGACGCCACCGCGTCCCTCTTCCCTCCACCTCACCTCCCTCCTCGCGCTGCGCAGCCCCGCCACCAGGTGCCCCGTCGCCGCGCCCGCCGGACCCGGCCGCCTCCCGCGCGCTCCCGCCGGCCTCGGCTCACCCCGGCTCCTCCTTCCCCGTCGCCGCGCCAGCCGACCCCAACCCGCAAGTGTAGCATCCCAGTCGTCTAACCCATGTAATGCTACATGTCATAATAATAAAATGGGCCACTTCCAACATATAATTGTTGCATCATCATCATATCATGCTCATGTCATCATACCACCTTGCATTTGTGCATCATATAAAACCCTTTCTTGTTTGGTTCTTATCTCATGTGCATGATTAATTGTATTTGCCTTTTGATATTGTATTTGGCTCTTGATACATTGTTATATGCCCAAGTTGAGTTGGGGGCATCTCTCTTTTGACTCCACCACCTTATCTTCACCACCTTATAATTCCACCATCCAATAATATGGGCTTGGCATTTTATTGAGTTATCCATAGCCATGTTGTTGGGTGGATCCACCCTAATCTTTGCTTGGCCTTTGTCCACTTTTTGGAATGGAGATGAATAGTGCCATATCAATATCCTTGTTCTCACAAGGATAATTGTGGCATTAATAATTCTGCATGGGCCATGCAATAGCCACCTTTGCCCTAGCATTTGGTTTTTGCTTGTTTCCTAAATGGATCCTTTCCTTTTTGTTTGATCTTGTTTTGTGTGTATCAACCTCAGCCCTCTTCCCTCTAGCTAGCTCCATGCACCCACTTGTGCTAATGTGGCATGCACCCCTCTAAATTCCCCCCCTCTCTTTGGATCTTGCTTGGTCCTTTGTTGGATCATGCATGGGCCATTAAAACCACCCCATCACCATATGCCTTCTTTATCCCCTCTCCCTCTTTCTTGTTTGACCTTGCTTGACCAAGTTAGCACCACCATCCTTGCTTTCTCTCTTAGCAACCTCTTAAACCACCCCTTACCCTCTCTTTTCTACCCTAAAACTAAACCCTAAATTATATCTATCCTAAAACTAAACCCTATGTTACATATATCCTAAACAAAATCGCTATCTACATCTATCTTAAACAAACCCAAAAACCTACCCCCCCTCTTTCTCTCTACCTAGCATGTCTCTCCCCATGCCCTTCCCTCTCTCTACCAGCCATGCAGGCCCCACCCCCAGCGACCTAGCTACCCCCACACGCCCCAGGACCCCACACCATAACCCTAGCCCGACCCATGCCCCTCTCCCTCCTACCCTAGCTCCCAACTTAGCTACCGAGGCTACCCCCCCCCTTCTCGCTCTCTCTCAGCTAAGCCAGCACCTGCCCACGCCCTACCCCACTTGTCTGCCTCCCTAGACGCCCCAGGGCCACTTGCTAGCCCCTCTCACCTCCCCAGCTCGACCCCGTCACCCCTGGCCACGCCAAGCACGTGAGGGAGGCCGTAAAGGTGATCAACCTCTCCCCCACGCAACCAGCCTCCCTCTGGCGATCTTATCTACCCCTTCCCCTCTCTGGCCTCTCCCCAGATCCGCCAAGGCCCCTGCCTCGCTGCCCTCCTCTACCTTTCTTCCTCACCACCCCATCGCCTCTCGCCGCCCACGCTAGCTAGCCCCACCTGCCCCAGACGTTCTAGCCGGAGGAGCGTTGCTGCGAGGTGTCAAGGAAGCCTGGGAGCTTCGCCTGCGACGCCTGGAGCCGGACGCGAGGAGGAGGAGGCCAGGAACCGCCAGGATCTGCCGCGCACCGCCGGGAAACCCTAGCCCCAGTCCGCCAGCTCCATCGCTGATCGTCTGCTCCCCGCTCTGCATCAACCACACCGTCACGCTCGCGGTGAGCTTACGAACTCCCCAGACATCCTCCTGTGCTTGTTCGTTTCCTGGATGCTCCGTTCGTTTCGTCGAGCGCCCTCAGTGCGCCGGCGGCGAGCGAGACCCTGCTAACCCCCAGACGCGGCCAGCCTATCTAGCACGCGAGCGTCCGCTTAGTACCTACCCGAGGCCAGCCCGGTGGTCACCGCCCTCGCAGGCGCGCCCGCGGTCGCGGGATCGAGCCCCAGCGCGCTCCCCCTGTTTCCCCTGTCGCGCGCGGTTCAGTTTCGTCAGGCAGGGAAGAAGTACAGTGCGCCGCAGACATTTTGCGAAAACCCCCTCCCAGTTTTGTTTTGCCAACCCGCAGTCCAGACGGCCCACTCGTCGGTGTCTAGGAAGCTTTGCAAAAAGGCTCCTGGCTTGTACTAGAAATAACCCGCGGTCCCTGGTTGTCTCAGTCACTGTCGCGTGGGCCACAGGACACCCCCAGTCCCACCTGTCAGCGACTCAGGAGTGAGTAGTTTGGTAGAAAACGTTTCAGAGGCTGGTTTAAATTCAAACCCTGTCAAATATTTTGCAAATTCAAAATTCAAATTCAGATTATTAATAACTTTTTCATACTTTATCCAAATTAGGCAAATAAGATATGTTTGGATATCAGCAAGATGAGAGGAATTCAAATATGCCATCTATTTTGTATTTTGCACAAGTAAAATTCCAAGATCATGTTAATTACATCAAATGCCACTGATTTTTCTTTAAGTCATAACTTTTGTTTGGAAAATCCAAATTAAGCAAATGAGTAGTCTAAATTGATCAGCTCGACGAGACCTTTCTGTTTATGCTATCCTTAACTTCATTTGCAGCATGCATCATGTCAATATATTGAGAACAACAACTGTTATGACAACAAAATATGACTAAAACCCACTCGATTGTTATATTCTTGTCCTCCACACCTCACCCATGCCATGCTACTTTTCCTTGCCATGTAAATTGTGCATCATTCATCATGGCATGATTGTTTGCTTGACGCATTTAATTCCAATGCTTGTGCTCTATATTTATGTTGTCCTTGTTTGTTTGGTTTTTCTCGGATAGACACTGAGCAGGGGTTGTATCAAGAGAACCAGGAGCACTACCCAGCACCGTCCTTTGCTTCAACAGAGACACCAGGCAAGCACTACCACATGCTTGCATACATACAGTACCTATTGCCTCTATCTTATTCTTGCATCATTGAGTCGCGATTGCATTAAAATGAATCCCAAGTATGCATAGCCTTTACTTTTAAACTCCACCAAGCTTGTACCTCCATCCCATGAGCCACTACTATAGGAGTTGTTTGAGCCATGCGAGTCGTAGAACAGCATGTGTAGGGTTTGTGAGAGTCTGGTGAATAACGAGGTACTTAAACAACTTAACCTGAGTAGTTCTGGGATAACTAAAGAAAGTGGCACCGGTGAGCAATATCTGCTATTTGGTTTTTCCTGCTCACTTGTGTCCCGTAAGACCCCGAGTACTTGATTCCTGTTCCTTGATTTATCGCTATCCACATCCGGGAGGTATATGGGACCCCCGACGAGCTTGATTCCGCTTTATTTCTTGGGGCCACAAGCTAGTTTGAGGTTTTATTTACGATCCTGTACTTATGCCATGTTTTTTGCTTTATTACGATTGCGAGGTGCATCGCATCTTTATTGAAGCGGAATGTTTACGCGGTGTCGACAAGCCCCGTTTGGGGTTCCCAGTCGCTCACAGCCATTGTCGCAGACCTTGAGGCCGCCTCGGAGCTTGCTTACTCCGTTGCGGGATCTACTTAAGGGGTGGCCCCCTGAAATATTTCTGAATCCTGTAATTGTTCAGTCGTGAAAGCCTCGTTGGGTTTTGATTTGGTTTTTCCGAGGTTGATCGAGTGTGTGTTGCTATTGGTGCACCCCGGCCGGGTAAAACTTTCTGAAAGCCGTGTCCGCGGATATGGACGACTTGGAGCACAGTTTCTTGATCATAGACAAGCATAACTAAAGTACCGCTTTTAATATGACTAAAGTAACTTGACTAGTAAATAGTGCAATACTCATGGAATGGTTAATAAAATTGCCAACGGATGGGGGGGTTGTTCGTCCGCTTCCTTGTTGGTAAGCAGGGAGGAGGATGGATCGGATGAGATTACCATTATAGTTGTTGTACTTAAATTCACGGACATCCGTCTATCATTGGTTAGGCGGATGGTTAGCGCTAATCTGTAGAATTGCTAGGGTTTATCTTTTGCTGCAATTGCGTCACCCCAGGTTGTGTCCCCTTTAGAGGCATTAAGACTTGCTGAGTACCCTTAGGGTCTCACACGATAAATTCTTGATTCAGATGAACAGGTACCTTCTCAGGACGGATACTGGGTGGAAGAAGCCGATGATGTGGGCAACGATCGTTCGGTGTAGAGATTCCGGGATCGGGGATTCGTGAGACCTGTAGTTGGGATGTGCTTATTTTCTCTGGCATCTTATGCCTATTTGCTTCTTATCCGTACTCGGATCTTGTTTGCCGCTTCCGCATGATACTCTGATGTGTGTTGTATGAGGAGTTATCCTAAATTATAGATGTATCTAGGTCATTTGAATCTTGCCGTATGGCGTTGGTATATTTCCTTTCTTTCTAGATGGTGTGGCTCTGATGTACTCTTGTATGGTGGCTTGCGTACATACCCACTTGTGTACGTAGTTGATCCCTTCGCCTGCCGACTACGCCTGCAGACAGTCCCGTTGAGAGGGTAGTGGTTGGGACGTCTGAAAGGACTACCAGTGAGTGGCTTTTGGGGCCCCACCGTACTATTTCAACCACTATCACTCATCCAGGCTTGTATCTAGGAGCGTAGTTCACCGAGGTAGTTACAATTGGTATCAGAGCCATCCCGACCTTCAGGGTTTCAGCCAAACGGTCGTTGTCAGTCTAGTAAATATTTTGGTAGTTATGTATATAGGGAAAAACAAAACGCGAGAGTAGGACTGCTTCCATTTTTCTTCTTACCCTTCCACCCACCCTTTCTGGCAAGGAAGTGCAACGTTTTCAATCCTCTTCTCAAAGTTCAAACTAGGATTCACGTGTTCGGGGTTTCCGTAGTACCATAGGTTGTGTGTGTGTGTGTGTGTAATCCCTTGTCTATCTGTTGCATCCAAGTTGTTATCTTATCTGCCTTTGGTTATCCACTGTTGGTACATTCCATACCAACAGGCTTTTGTAAACCGACGCAATCTATCTTCCGCTTTGTATCCGACGCTATCTTGTTTGGGGTGTTCGTTTCCGTAGTACCAATCTTTAGGTTTAAATCGTGAGAAGAAGGGGTTAGGATATGTGTTCCACTTGTTCATGTCTTGAGTAATGATTTGAGTGGGATGGAGTCGCGACCATACCACTACTTGTATCATTTGCTTTTGTATATTGGATCGGTAGAGTCACTAATCTTGATTCGTTAAGTAATTTTATGCATCTATTGGTATTTTAATGCCAAATTTGTGGAAATTTTTTTTCTTTGATATGTTTGTGTACCACACTTTTCGATGTGGTGCGATATGCTTAATATCTTTGAGGTGCTATGAACTTTGTTGATATTTTAATATCATCTCAAGAATTGTATCCTTTAATCTTGGTTAATTCCATCTTGGTACTATTTTGGATTATTATCATCTTCCATTATAGTAATCGACTTGAGTTTTATATCAATGACAGGATGGCTCCCCACGCCGGATCGAGGAGGATATTCCTCGGAATCGGCTCAGCGCTGTCAAGCATAGCCAATGCTTTGGCAGCCATGCAAGAGAACCAGCTGCGCTTTGAGGAGAGCGTCCGAAGGAACGAGTTCACTCCACTTCCTCCACCTCCCAAGCGTGGTGACATCAAGAGCTTCCTCAAGTTCAACCCGCGACAGTTTGATGTGTCTGACCGACCTCTTGATGCGGACGATTGGCTGCGCGAGATCTCAAGGTTGCTCGAGACTGCGGATGTGCCAGAACAGGAATGGGTAAAGTGTGCTACTCACCTTCTCAAGGGAGATGCGGCTCTATGGTGGGAAAACTACTTGAAGGCTAGCTGCACTGGGCTCCAGCCTACTTGGGAGAGGTTTACTGGAGCTTTCAAGGAGCAGTTTCTCTTAGAGATTGTGATGGAACGGATGAAGGATGCTTTCCTCAACTTGAAGCAGGGCAATGATAACGTCAACACCTATATCAGGAACTTCATGAACCTGTCTCGCTATGGTGGTGATGAGGTATCTGATGACAAGAAAAGCGAAGAGAGATTGGGCAAGGGCTCAATGCGTCGATCAAGTATGCACTCACGCATGCAAGACCGCAACCTTCACGAACTGCAGCATATGGCACTACAAGAGGAGGCTAGTAGGCGATGTTCGAGGAGTCCAAGAAACACAGCAGGATGCATCAAGCTCGCAGCAATGGCAACTCCTTCTAAGCGGCGTGTCCGGGTTCCTAACACCCCACGTCGCTCCGGCTCCACCAAGACCTGCGAGCTTCACGTCAAGGCCACCAAACTTCACCACTGCGGCTCCTGGGGCTACAACAACCCTACCACGAGCGCTGGCGGAGTCCTCGCTACTCCACGTCCACGTGGTGCACGCTTCACATGTGGAGATCTGGACATCCACACGAACTGTCCAATGAAGAACAAAGCTCTCCTCAACCCCGCCAAGATGCGCAACAAGCTCTCCCTCGGTTCGTGCACCACCGCCTCGGGCTCTCAACATCAACACTAAGCCCGGTCTGCGGTTGTGCGTGCTAACCGTCAACGCCTCAAGCCGAGCTCGCACTGAGTTGTCATGGGTATGCTTTCGATTAACTCGCCCTGCACGAGTTCTCTTTGATTCTGGTGCATCGCATTCCTTCGTTTCCGTCAAGTTTGCAGTTGAGAATGGGTTAGCGACAGATCCTCTTCCAAAGAAGTTAATGGTTCTTTCTCCTGGGGCAAATATGATGGCAACTAAGATCAGCCATGGCAACCAAGTGGAGATTGGTGGTTCTTCATTCTTGGCTTCTTTGATTATTCTGGGCAATTCTGACATTGATGTCATTCTGGGCATGGATTGGTTGACAGCAAATGCAGCTGTGATCGATTGTGCTGAACGCTCGGTGTCTCTGAAGATCCCTGAAGGCCATCTAGTTTTCTCTCCAAGTCTGACTCCTGATGTTCAGCTCTATTCCTTGGCTGCTCTGAATGATGATGCTATGGAAGCTATTCAGAAGGTACCAGTGGTTTGTGAGTTCCCGGATGTCTTTCCTGAAGAGTTGCCAGGTATGCCTCCGGATCGCGAGGTTGAATTCGTGATCGAGCTTGAACCTGGAACGGCTCCTATCTCCAAGAGGCCATACAAGATGGGTCCTACGATTGGCTGAACTCAAGCGACAACTTGATGAACAAGAGAAGTTGGGTTTCATTCAAGATAGCACTTCTTCTTGGGGTAGTCCAACAATCTTCGTGAAGAAGCGTGATGAACCGATAGGCTCTGTGTTGACTACCGGCTCTAAATGCTAAAACCATCAAGAACAAATATCCTCTCCCTCGGATAAATGATCTATTTGATCACCGGTGAGCTGTGGTGTTCTCTAAGCTGGATTTGAGAAGTGGTTATCACCAAATCAAAATTCGCAAAGAGGATGTGCCCAAAACAGCTTTCACCACCCGCCACGGCCTGTGAGTACACGGTCATGTCTTTCGGTCTCACCAACGCACTGCTACCTTCTCGAGGCTGATGAACTCCGTTTTCATGGAGTACTGACAAGTTTGTGGTGGTATATCTGGATGACATTCGTCTATTCCAAGTCCAAGGAGGAGCATGAAGAGCACTGCGGTGTGTCTGAACAAGCTTCGTGAGAACCGCTTGTATGCAAAGTTCTCAAAGTGTGAGTTACGCTACAAGTAACCTATCCGGGACATGTCATCTCTGCCAAGGGCATTGCAGTCAACCCGGAAACCGTGAAGACAATAGTTGAATGGCTTCCTCCTGCTAATGTCAAGGAAGTGCGGAGTTTTCTCGGTTTGGCTAGCTATTGCCGTCGATTTGTGCAGAACTTCTCGAAGTTAGCAAAGCCTCTTACCGACCTCCTCAAGAAAGGCAAGAAGTACCTGTGGACACCTGCTTGCCAAGAAAGTTTTGAGACACTCAAAGAGAAGCTCACTTCCACACCAGTCTTGGTTCCTCCAGATACATCTAAGCCTTTCCAGATCTTCTGCGATGCCTCTTTGCAAGGATTGGGTGCGGTCCTTATGCAAGAGAGACAGGTGGTTGCTTATGCCTCTCGTCAGTTGAAGACGCATGAGGTCAACTACCCCACACATGACCTTGAGCTAGCAGCAGTGGTCTTTGCTTTGAAGCTTTGGAGGCACTACTTGCTTGGTAACCGTTGTGAGATCTTCTCGGACCACAAGAGTTTGAAGTATATCTTCACTCAACCGGATCTCAACCTTCGGCAAAGGAGATGGATTGAAGCAATCAATGACTTCGATGTGACCATCAACTACACTCCAGGCAAAGCAAATGTCATGGCAGATGCGCTTAGTCGTAAAGCTTATGTCAACAACCTAATGGTGGAAGAGCAGCAGCCTCTCTTGTGCGAGGAATTCCGTCAGCTGAACTTGGAAATTGTGGAACAAGGGCATCTCCTGAACCTTCTGGCTACTCCTCTCTTGGAAGAACAGATTCGTTCTCGTCAGCGTGGTGATCCGCACACTAAAAAGCTCATCGCTAAGCTTGGCACTCCGAAGTATGAATCCTTCCATGTTGATGATCAAGGAACGCTCTTCTTTGAACACCGGATGTTTGTTCCAAACTACCCGGGTCTGAGAGACCAAGTTCTCAAGGAGGCACATGATTCGGTTCTTTCTATCCATCCCGGCACAAAGATGTACATGGACTTGAAAACACAATCTTGGTGGCACAGGTTAAAAGGTATTGTGCCAAGTACGTCTCGAATGTGATGTCGCCGCATGAGTCAAGGCTGTTCATCGAAACCATTTGGTCTTCTACAGCCATTGAAACCTCGGAATGGAAGTGGGAGAAAGTTGAGATGGACTTCATCACCGGCTTTCCGAGGTCGAGAAGGGCAACAATGCAATTTTGTTGTCATCGACGGGCTTTCCAAAGTGGCACACTTCTTCGATCAAAGAAACAATTTACGGACTTGATTGGTGAGCTCTATATCAACAGGATTGTCTCTTTGTATGGGGTTCCACTTGAAATCAGTCAGACCGTGGGAGCATCTTCACCTCAAAGTTACGGGAGAGTTTCCAAAAGCTTTGGGAGCAGTTGAACTTCAGCCTTACCACCCTCGATCTCAAGGACAAGTGGAAAGGATCAATCAGTTACGGAGGATATGCTCGAGCTTGTGTCATCTCTTTTGGCATGAAGTGGGAGGAATGCCTTCCATATGCTGAATTCTCCTACAACAGACTTCGGAAGAGTCTCAAGATGGCACCATTCGAGGCACTCTATGGTCAAGTGCAGAACTCCTATTGGTTGGTCGGTGCGGAGAAAGAATCTGGTTTGGCCACGACATTGTGACTCAGCGGAGGAGAAGGTGCATATCATTACGGAGAACACGAAGATTGCTCAAAGTCGTCGAAGAGCAACTATGACAGGAAGCACCAGATATGGTATATGCCCACAGTGATCTCGTCTACCTTCGTGTCACTCCCATGAGAGGAACACACCGCTTGTATCAAAGGAAAGTTGGCTCCTAGATACATCGGTCCTTTCAAGATACGTGGTAGAAGAGGAGAAGTTGCTTATGCACTAGAGCTTAGGAAAAACTCAAAGTCCATGATGTTTCCACATCTCAGCTCAAGAAGTGCTTCAAAGACCGGAAAGACCGTGGATCATGAGCTAATAGACCTCCAAGAAGATCTCTTATCAAGAACACCCCACAAAATCCTCGAGACCCGAGCGAAGGACTCGCAACAAGTCCATCAAATTACGCAAGGTGCGGTGGTCACACCATTACATTGATGAAGCAACTTGGGAGCGTGAAGATGAACTCCGTGTCAACCATCCTTCTCTCTTTGTTTCTTCTTCTTCTTCTTCCTAGAATCTCGGGGCGAGATTCCTGTTTAGTGGGGGAGAGTTGTAGCATCCCAGTCGTCTAACCCCTGTAATGCTACATGTCATAATAATAAAATGGGCCACTTCCAACATATAATTGTTGCATCATCATCATATCATGCTCATGTCATCATACCACCTTGCATTTGTGCATCATATAAAACCCTTTCTTGTTTGGTTCTTATCTCATGTGCATGATTAATTGTATTTGCCTTTTGATATTGTATTTGGCTCTTGATACATTGTTATATGCCCAAGTTGAGTTGGGGGCATCTCTCTTTTGACTCCACCACCTTATCTTCACCACCTTATAATTCCACCATCCAATAATATGGGCTTGGCATTTTATTGAGTTATCCCTAGCCATGTTGTTGGGTGGATCCACCCTAATCTTTGCTTGGCCTTTGTCCACTTTTTGGAATGGAGATGAATAGTGCCATATCAATATCCTTGTTCTCACAAGGATAATTGTGGCATTAATAATTCTGCATGGGCCATGCAATAGCCACCTTTGCCCTAGCATTTGGTTTTTGCTTGTTTCCTAAATGGATCCTTTCCTTTTTGTTTGATCTTGTTTTGTGTGTATCAACCTCAGCCCTCTTCCCTCTAGCTAGCTCCATGCACCCACTTGTGCTAATGTGGCATGCACCCCTCTAAATTCCCCCCTCTCTTTGGATCTTGCTTGGTCCTTTGTTGGATCATGCATGGGCCATTAAAACCACCCCATCACCATATGCCTTCTTTCTCCCCTCTCCCTCTTTCTTGTTTGATCTTGCTTGACCAAGTTAGCACCACCATCCTTGCTTTCTCTCTTAGCAACCTCTTAAACCACCCCTTACCCTCTCTTTTCTACCCTAAAACTAAACCCTAAATTATATCTATCCTAAAACTAAACCCTATGTTACATATATCCTAAACAAAATCCCTATCTACATCTATCTTAAACAAACCCAAAAACCTACCCCCCCTCTTTCTCTCTACCTAGCATGTCTCTCCCCATGCCCTTCCCTCTCTCTACCAGCCATGCAGGCCCCACCCCCAGCGACCTAGCTACCCCCACACGCCCCAGGACCCCACACCATAACCCTAGCCCGACCCATGCCCCTCTCCCTCCTACCCTAGCTCCCAACTTAGCTACCGAGGCTACCCCCCCATTCTCGCTCTCTCTCAGCTAAGCCAGCACCTGCCCACGCCCTACCCCACTTGTCTGCCTCCCTAGACGCCCCAGGGCCACTTGCTAGCCCCTCTCACCTCCCCAGCTCGACCCCGTCACCCCTGGCCACGCCAAGCACGTGAGGGAGGCCGTAAAGGTGATCAACCTCTCCCCCACGCAACCAGCCTCCCTTTGGCGATCTTATCTACCCCTTCCCCTCTCTGGCCTCTCCCCAGATCCGCCAAGGCCCCTGCCTCGCTGCCCTCCTCTACCTTTCTTCCTCACCACCCCATCGCCTCTCGCCCACGCTAGCTAGCCCCTGCCCCGGGCGTTGGCCGGAGGCGTTGCTGCGAGTGTCAAGGAAGCAGGAGCTTCGCTGCGGCGCTGGGCCGGAGCGAGGAGGAGGCCAGAACCGCCAGGATCTGCCGCGCCCGCGAAACCCTAGCCCCAGTCCGCCCGCCGCGTCGATCGCTCCGCTCCCGCCACACCGTCACGCTCGCGGTGAGCTTACGAACTCCCCAGACATCCTCCTGTGCTTGTTCGTTTCCTGGATGCTCCGTTCGTTTCGTCGAGCGCCCTCAGTGCGCCGGCGGCGAGCGAGACCCTGCTAACCCCCAGACGCGGCCAGCCTATCTAACCTGCGCGTCGCTCGAAGTACCTACCGAGGCCAGCCGGTGGTCACCGCTTGGCCGCGCCAGGTCGCGGATCGAACCCCAGCGCTCCCCTGTTTCCCTGCCGCGCAGTTCAGTTTCGTCGAGCGGGAAGAAATGCGGTCGCGCTGAACATTTTGCGAAAACCCTCCTAGTTTTGTTTTGCCAACCCTTGATCCAGACCCACTCGTCGGTGTCAGAAGCTTTGCAAAAGGCTCTGGCTTGTACTAGAAATAACCATGGTCCTGGTTGTCTCGATCACATCGCGTGGGCCACAGGACACCCCAGTCCCACATCGTGACTCAGGAGTGAGTAGTTTGGTAGAAAACGTTTCAGAGGCTGGTTTAAATTCAAACCCTGTCAAATATTTTGCAAATTCAAAATTCAAATTCAGATTATTAATAACTTTTTCATACTTTATCCAAATTAGGCAAATAAGATATGTTTGGATATCAGCAAGATGAGAGGAATTCAAATATGCCATCTATTTTGTATTTTGCACAAGTAAAATTCCAAGATCATGTTAATTACATCAAATGCCACTGATTTTTCTTTAAGTCATAACTTTTGTTTGGAAAATCCAAATTAAGCAAATGAGTAGTCTAAATTGATCAGCTCGACGAGACCTTTCTGTTTATGCTATCCTTAACTTCATTTGCAGCATGCATCATGTCAATATATTGAGAACAACAACTGTTATGACAACAAAATATGACTAAAACCCACTCGATTGTTATATTCTTGTCCTCCACACCTCACCCATGCCATGCTACTTTTCCTTGCCATGTAAATTGTGCATCATTCATCATGGCATGATTGTTTGTAGCGCATTTAATTCCAATGCTTGTGCTCTATATTTATGTTGTCCTTGTTTGTTTGGTTTTCTCGGATAGACCTTTGGCGGGGGTTGTATCAAGAACCAGGAGCACTACCCAAGACCGTCCTTTGCTTCAACAGAGACACAGGCCAAGCACTACCACATGCTTGCATACATGATACCTATTGCCTCTATCTTATTCTTGCATCATTGAGTCGCGATTGCATTAAAATGAATCCCAAGTATGCATAGCCTTTACTTTTAAACTCCACCAAGCTTGTACCTCCATCCCATGAGCCACTACTATAGGAGTTGTTTGAGCCATGCAGTCGTAGAACAACATGTGTAGGGTTTGTGAGAGTCGGTGAATAACGAGGTACTTAAACAACTTAACTTTGAGTAGTTACGGGATAACTAAAGAAAGTGGCACGGTGAGCAATATCGCTATTTGGTTTTCCTGCTCACTTGTGTCCGTAAGACCCAGTACTTGATTCCTGTTCCTTGATTTATCGCGCTATCCACATCCGGGAGGTATATGGGACCCCCACGGACGAGCTTGATTAGTCTTATTTCTTGGGGCCACAAGCTAGTTTGAGGTTTTATTTACGATCCTGCTTATGCCATGTTTCTTGCTTTATTACGATTGTCGAGGTCGCACTGCATCTTTATTGGAAGCGGAATGTTTACGCGGTGTCGACAAGCCCGTTTGGGGTTCCCGATCGCTCGACCATTGTCGCAGACCTTGAGGCCGCCTCGGAGCTTGCTTACTCCGTTGCGGGATCTACTTAAGGGGTGGCCCCCTGAAATATTTCTGAATCCTGTAATTGTTCAGTCGTGAAAGCCTCGTTGGGTTTTGATTTGGTTTTTCCGAGGTTGATCGAGTGTGTGTTGTTATTGGTGCACCTCGGGGTAAAACTTTCACGAAAGCCGTGTCCGCGGATATGGACGACTTGGAGCACAGTTTCTTGATCATAGACAAGCATAACTAAAGTACCGCTTTTAATATGACTAAAGTAACTTGACTAGTAAATAGTGCAATACTCATGGAATGGTTAATAAAATTGCCAACGGATGGGGGGGTTGTTCGTCCGCTTCCTTGTTGGTAAGCAGGGAGGAGGATGGATCGGATGAGATTACCATTATAGTTGTTGTACTTAAATTCACGGACATCCGTCTATCATTGGTTAGGCGGATGGTTAGCGCTAATCTGTAGAATTGCTAGGGTTTATCTTTTGCTGCAATTGCGTCACCCTGTGTTGTGTCCTTTAGAGGCATTAAGACTTGCTGAGTACCCTTAGGGTCTCACACGATAAATTCTTGATTCGATGAGCAGTACCTTCTCGGGACGGATCTTTGGGTGGAAGAAGCCGATGATGTGGGCAACGATCGTTCGGTGTAGAGATTCCGGATCGGGATTCGTGAGACCTGTAGGGATGTGCTTATTTTCTGGCATCTTATGCCTATTTGCTTCTTATCCGTACTCGGATCTTGTTTGCCGCTTCCGCATGATACTCTGATGTGTGTTGTATGAGGAGTTATCCTAAATTATAGATGTATCTAGGTCATTTGAATCTTGCCGTATGGCGTTGGTATATTTCCTTTCTTTCTAGATGGTGTGGCTCTGATGTACTCTTGTATGGTGGCTTGCGTACATACCCACTTGTGTACGTAGTTGATCCCTTCGCCTGCCGACTACGCCACCCGTACAGGTCCCGTTGAGAGGGTAGTGGTTGGGACGTCTGAAAGGACTACCAGTGAGTGGCTTTTGGGGCCCCACCGTACTATTTCAACCACTATCACTCATCCAGGCTTGTATCTAGGAGCGTAGTTCACCGAGGTAGTTACAGCAAGCTCCCTCCGACCGCCCCGCACCGTGCCTCCGCACCCTCTCCACCGCCGGCGACCGCTCCCCCCGGCCGCGTCCTCCGCTCGCCTCCGCGCTCGCCCACTGCCGCGCCCGGCTCGCGCCGCTTGTCCGCCTCGGCCGTCGCGACCTCGCCCTCCGCCTTCCTCACCCTGCTCGACCGCCGCGCGTCACCTCGTCACCCGATGCGCCGCCTACGGATCCGCCCCATCGTCGCCTCTGTGCGGCTGCCGTGAGCCCTCCGTCGCCGTCAAGCGCGTCGCGAGGCCTCCTCCGTCCCCTGGTGCCCATCGTTGGACCAGCGACCTCGCCCGCCTCGCCGTCGGCCAAGTACACCGACTCGCCCGACGCTGCCGCCTCTCTGCGTCCGCCCACCGCCGCGGAACCCGCCGCCAAGACCGCCTCACGCGCCATCGCTTTTCTTGATCGCGGTGCCTCGCAGGTGTTTGTGTTTTGGTCTGGAAGAGTTGAAAACAGATCAGTGAAGCTAGTAGGCCGTCAATGTGTTCCGTTGTCGGCTTGTCTCTGACGGCAAGTTACAGGAACCACCAGATGCCACTCGAAGTAACCCTTGACAATTCAAGGTCTCCTACACGAAACTCGCGGAACCGACGTCGTCCATGTTTATTACCGACGAATAAGTTGGGACAATCTGGGCTACCTCCTCGGAGCGGACAAGAACAAGGAGTTGACCAAGCTCATCGGTGCCGCGCCAAGATCTCCTATCGGAACCCAAGGACGCCAAGACCCCGGTACGACAAGAACTCCTTCCCGCACCGATGCCCGAGGACCGGACGCCAAGGTCGCCTACACGGAACGACAAGCACTTCGCCCCGTATGCCGAGCCCGACTCGATGGCGCGGTACCGACAAGAGCCTCGCAACGACAAGAACGACACCGACCAGGGCGGGTCCGATGCACCCCCGGCACCGAACCGAGTACTCCTTTCCGGACGCCGAGACCGCTGAGAACCCGGATGCGACAAGAGCTGCCCCGTTGTTCAAGAACGTTCCTGCCGAGACCGACCCCGTCGAACCCTGGACCCCGAGACCAACCCCGAACCCCGGACCAAGTTCGCCGAACCCTAATGTGTGAACCTTTTCCTGAGCCCCTATTTTCTAAATGCTATACATAAAACTTGTGGCATATTAAATGTTCATGCATGCATACTTGTTTGTGTGGTTGGGGGCCTTACGCCGATTCACCTCATAATTAAATATGGGGCCCATATGCGGGCAAATCTAGCCTTATATTGGCCTCATTTAAACTTGTGTAGCGAACCGGTGATATAATCTTGCCTTGTTAAAACAACATTTAAATTGCGGGGTAGCTAAATAACATGAACCACCTAAATAATTGTCGGGACCTCGGTTCCACTTAATATGACCTAATTGCATCGCACCTTTGCCATGTCATACATCATACATGCATCATGCCCGATCTTTTGCCGTAGCATTAAATATTGCATCCGGTGTTTCTTCTAGTGTTTTGGTTCTTCGCGGATAAGGCCGTTGAGTTGATGCGAGTGACGACCCGATCTTCGGTTGAACTTTCGACAATATTTTCAGGCGAGCATCTCCCCCTTTCTACCTATCTTACTTTTATAGTATTTATTCCCTCCTGTTGATCTATTGCTATCTGTGTTGCGTTGCTCCAGTTTTCGTACCCGTGATATCCCTTGCAGCCCTATATTGCCTTGGACACCCCCTATTACCTGTTGTTTGGTAGATAGTTGGACCTGCGCGTCTTAGTCGCTTGCTCAAGTGCTGTTGCGTGTCGTCAAATGCCACATTTGTTGATGTATTGCCGCATGTTGATGTTGGAGATGATCATAGCTTTACTTACCGTTCACTTTAATTCCTTATTAACAACTAAAATTGAAGTAAGCAGAGGCATCGGTGGGTGATAGAAAATATTTGGTTTCCGAACGCCCACTTGTGTCCCGTAGGACCCCGAGTACTTGATACCTGTTCCTTGATTTATCGCGCTATCCACATCCGGGAGGTATATGGGACCCCCCCTGAGCCAGAGCTTGATTCAGTCGTATTTCTTGGGTCCACAAACTAGTTTGAGGTTTTATTTACGATCCTGTACTTATGCCATGCTACTTCTGTATTTATGTTTGTGCGAGGAGCACACTGTACTGTTTAGGTAAGCGGAGTGTTTTCGCGGTATCGACAAGCCCAGTTTTGGGTTCCCGTAAACTTCTGACCATTGTCGCAAACCTTGGGTCCGTCTCGGAGCTAGCTTACTTCGTTGCGGGTAAGACTTCAAGGGGTGGCCCCCTGAAATATTTCTGAATCCTGTGATTGCTTTGTCGTGAAGGCCTCGTTGGGTTTTGATTTGGTTTTTCCGAGGTTGATCGAGCGTGTGTTGCTATTGGTGCACCCCGGCCGGGTAAAACTTTCTGAAAGCCGTGTCCGCGGTTATGGACGACTTGGAGCACAGTATCTCGACCATAGACAAGCATAACTAAAGTTTATTGCTATAAATTTGACTTTATAATGACTAGTAATCAGCTTCACTATAATGGAATGGCTAAATAATACTGCCCACAATTGCTTGTTTGGATCGTCGCTTGCGACCATTGTACCTGACTAGTAAGTATTGCAACTACAACGGAATGGCTGATTAAAAGTACCAACAACTGCTGGGTTTTTGGGTTATCTCATGTTAAATGTATCTGACTAGTAAGTGATGCCACTATAACGGAATGGTTAACTAAAAGTGCCCACTGCTTATTTTATCAGGATGATTATCTATACCTGATTAGTAATTGTTGCAACGATAACTGAATAACTAAAACTGCCAACTGTGTGAGTTCCTCGAGTGACTTCCTCGTTTGGGCTCGAGGGGGAAATACCAGGACGGGTTTGTTTGGTGTTAGCTTCAGGTTGGATCCGAGTAGGTCATTCTTATCCCTCTCTGATAACCGTCAGTTGTATCGAGTCTCTATAGGTTGTTTAGTGCATCTTTGCCGCCGCTTGATCCACCATACCTATGTAGGCGAGGACCGCCAATCTAGCCTCGCCGTGTCTTGGCCTCGATCTTGACGCTCTCTTTTTCCTTTGCCCTTTGTCGGCGCCCCTTTTGTTTAAGAAGGTTTTGAGATCGGCGTCGTTAGCGGGGTTACCTTCCGGCTTGCCTGGGCAGGTTATGGACGCCATTGGTTATTCTTGGGCTCTTAGCCCCATTTGCATCTTGTCCGTAGTCGGACGCCTCTTTTCAAGGTGATTTGGATCTTTGTATATTATATCGTATTCTTGACTCTTTGAGTCATTGTATATATCTGCTTTACGTGGGTCCCATCGAGGACTTGTGTAATGTTATTACTTCGTTTCCACCCGCACGAAAGTTCTGGTGGGCAACTTTGAATCGTTTCTATGCGGGTTTGGCGGGTTTCGCTAAAACTTGCATAGGCCAATTCGGAGGTGTTACAGTGGTATCGAGCTCGGTGATTCGATACCCCACAAGTCCAGCTGTAGGATAACCTAGCTAACGGTAAGTAGAGTGTCAAAACTATTTCGCAAAATCGGTTGTATAGTTACGACTAGGTCTGGTTTTACTCCTTACCCTCTGCTGTTCTCCTCTTACCTCTCGTGTTTTGAAACCGCTCTTCTCTCTCTTGAGTCCGGATTTCTCGTGGTTGGGTTTCATCGTACCTTCAGGGTTTCGTTTTCTCCCTTTTGTAACGGAGGTGCTACGATCATCAATCTGCAACTTGTCTGTTGTACCCTTCATCCAATCTTTTGTGCTTGAGCTCTTTATCCATATGTGTTCCTTGCTGGATATCCGTGTCATTGAAAAACATATGAGAAGGACGAGCATTGGTGAAGTTGGAGTATACCTTGAGCATGTGTTGTTCATGCCAATGGAACCATCGCGGAACCTAATCATTGTGTCTTTCATACGATTTCTGTCGTATCTTCGGTGTTTCCCGGTGTGATGACCTCATCTACCTCAGATCCAACGCAGAGCTGGCACCATCCCTTTGTTCCGAATACCGTTTGTGAAGATCTTCATTCTAAAATCTCGAGAGTTGAGTTGCCTGATTTTCCTATTCATGTATAGAGTTGATAGTTTGGGTACGGGATGGATTGATCACCCTACCCGACTCTTACTGTTCGCTCTGTACATCGAACTGGTGGATCAATGTAACTTTTCCTCTTCTAATGGAAGTTAGAGGTGGCCTTATTGTTTGATACCTCTACCTTCGTCCTTTGTTTCTCCGGAGTGTTCTCTCGACGATCAGGAACAACGACCCTTTGTTGGTGGTGTCGTCGTTTTACAGATGAAGAAGGAACCCTCGTTAGTGGTGTCGCGAGGATCTACATGAAGCGAGAAGATGCAGATCACCGACCTCCTTTCCAGTACCATGAGGCGGATCTCGAGGGCGAGATCCATTGTTAGTGGTGTCGAATTGTGGCATCCCGCAAAACCACTACTAGAAAATCGCGTTGTTTTTTGTGCATTGCATCATCATGACCGCATGCTCATGTCATCATGCCACATTGCATTTGAGCATCGTCATCATCTTGCATTTGCTTGCATAAAACTATTTGCAGAAAAACCTGTCTTTATTTTCTAAACGCCCGTCTTGTTTTCAAAATGCAAACCCCGGGTCTCCGGATTATTTTGTTGTCTGCTGTCGGTTTGCAAACGGTGTATTTAAAACGAATAAATCATTTAATTATTTTTTAAGTGGGGCAGTCGAACGGGCCGATTCGACCCGAACGACCACCCTGGAATTAAATCGGTCCAACCAACCGGTCTACCAAAATCCCTAGTCTACCCTGTCCTAGTCTACCCACCAGCCTCCACCTCACCCCACCCAATCCCCTCACGACACCTCACCCTCTCCCTCCCCTCTAACCAACCCCATGCCGCCACATACCCCCCCACCCCCTCACCTCCACTCCACCTGGACACAACCCCACACCCAAGACGCCAGCCCACACACGCATCCTGCAGCGCCCCCCACTCTTCTGCATGGGCCCTGACACCGGGCCCCACCCACGCGTTCCCCCACGCGTCCCAGCCCCACGCACGCGCTGCCCCCTCTCTCCTCCCCCGATTCCTCTCTTCTCCCTCAACCTCCTCGCCGCCCGAGCTCGCTCTGCCGCCGCCGCGCGGCCTTCCCTTCCGCCGGAGCCGCCTCACCGCTCGTGTCTGCCCCTCCGCCTCCCACACGCTGACGCCACCGCGTCCCTCTTCCCTCCACCTCACCTCCCTCCTCGCTTGCAGCCCGCCACTGTGTGCCCGTCGCCGCCCGCTGGACCCGCCTCCCAAGGCTCCTTGGCCTCGCTCACCCGGCTCCTCCTTCCCCGTCGCCGCGCCAGCCGACCCCAACCCGCAAGCTCCCTCCGACCGCCCCGCACCGTGCCTCCGCACCCTCTCCACCGCCGGCGACCGCTCCCCCCGGCCGCGTCCTCCGCTCGCCTCCGCGCTCGCCCACCTCTGGCCGCCTCCCGCCGGCTCCGCGCCGCCCGTCCGCCTCCCGCCGGCCGTCCGCGACCTCGCCCTCCGCCTTCCTCACCCTGCGTTTGACCGCCGCCGCGTCACCTCGTCACCCCGGTCGCCGCCTACCGGATCCGCCCTCCCCCGTCGTCTGGCCTCTGTGCCGCTGGCCGTGAGCCCTCCGTCGCCGTCAAGGCGCGTCGCCCAGGGCCTCCTCCGTCCCTGGTGCCCATCGCTGGACGCGATGTAACTACCTCGGTGAACTACGCTCCTAGATACAAGCCTGGATGAGTGATAGTGGTTGAAATAGTACGGTGGGGCCCCAAAATCCACTCACTGGTAGTCCTTTCAGACGTCCCAACCACTACCCTCTCAACGGGACACAGACGGGCGGCGTCGGCGGCGAAGGGATCAACTACGACACAAGTGGGTATGTACGCAAGCCACCATACAAGAGTACATCGAGCCACACCATCTAGAAAGAAAGGAAATATGCCAACGCCATACGGCAAGATTCAAATGTCTGGATAAATCTATATTTTAGGATAACTCCTCATACAACACACATCGAGTATCATGCGAAGCGGCAAACAAGATCCGAGTACGGATAAGAAGCAAATCGGCATAAGATGCGGAGAAAATAAGCACATCCCAACTACGTCTCACGGATCCCGTTCCGGAATCTCTACACCGAACGATCGTTGCCCACATCTTGACTTCTTCCACCCAAGATCCGTCACGAGAAGGTACTGCTCATCCGAATCAAGAATTTATCGTGTGAGACCCTAAGGGTACTCGGCAAGTCTTAATGCCTCTAAAGGGGACACAACCTGGGTGACGAATTGCAAAAAAGATAAACCCTAGCAATTCTACAGATAAACGCTAACCATCCGCCTAACCAATGACAGACGGATGTCCGTGAATTAAGAACAGCAGTTATAATGGTAATCTCATCCGATCCATCCTCCTCCCTGCTTACCAACAAGGAAGCGGACGAACAACCCCCCATCCGTTGGCAATTTTATTATCCATTCCATGAGTATTGCACTGTTTACTAGTCAAGTTACTTTAGTCAGATTAAAAGCGGTACTTTAGTTATGCTTGTCTATGATCAAGAAACTGTGCTCCAAGTCGTCCATATCCGCGGACACGGCTTTCAGAAAGTTTTACCCGGCCGGGGTGCACCAATAGCAACACACGCTCGATCAACCTCGGAAAAACCAAATCAAAACCCAACGAGGCTTTCACGACTGAACAATCACAAGATTCAGAAATATTTCAGGGGGCCACCCCTCAAGTAGATCCCGCAACGGAGATAGCTGACTCCGAGACGGACTCAAGGTTGCGACAATGGCTGTAAGCGACTGGGAACCCGAAAGTGTGGCTGGGCTTGTCGATACCGCGTAAACATTCCGATTACCTAAACAGTACAGTGTGCTCCTCGCACAATTTAAATACAGAAAGTAGCATGGCATAAGTACAGGATCGTAAATAAAACCTCAAACTAGTTTGTGGCCCCAAGAAATAAGACGGAATCAAGCTCTGGCCCAGGGGGGTCCCATATACCTCCCGGATGTGGATAGCGCGATAAATCAAGGAACAGGAATCAAGTACTCGGGGTCTTACGGGACACAAGTGAGCAGGAAAAACCAAATAGCAGATGTTGCTCACCGGTGCCACTTTCTTTAGTTATCCCAGAACTACTCAGATTAAGTTGTTTAGGTACCTCGTTATCCATCAGACACACACATACCCTACACATGCTGTTCTACGACTCGCATGGCTCAAACAACTCCTACAGTAGTGGCTCATGGGATGGAGGAAACAAGCTTGGTGGGGTTTAAAAGTAAAGGCTATGCATACTTGGGATTCAATTTAATGCAATCGCGACTCAATGATGCAAGAATAAGATAGAGGCAATAGGTACTGTATGTATGCAAGCATGTGGTAGTGCTTGCCTGGTATCTCAGTTGAAGCAAGGGACGGATCTGGGTAGTGCTCCTGGTTCTCTTGATATAACCCCTGCTCAGTGTCTATCCGAGAAAAACCAAACAAACAAGGCCAACATGAATATAGAGCACAAGCATATGAATAAGATGCGTCAAGCAAACAATCATGCCATGATGAATGATGCACAATTTACATGGCAAGTAAAGTAGCATGGCATGGTGAGGTGTGGTGGACAAGAAAATAACATTTAAGTGGGTTTTAGCCACATTTCATTGCCATAACAATTGTTGTTCAATATATATTTATATGATGCATGCTGCAATTGAAGTCATGGATAGCATAAACAGAAAGGTCTCGTCGAGCTGATCAATTTAGACTCATCATTTGCTAAATTTGGAGTTTTAAATTAAAAGTTATGAATTATTGAAAATCCAGTGGCATTGGTGGTAATTAACATAAACTTGGAATTTTACTTGTGCAAAATACAAAATGGATGGCATATTTGGAATCCCCTCATTTTTCTGATATCCATACATATATCATTTGCCAAAATTGGATTAAGTATGAAAAAGTTATAGAAAACTGAATTTGAATTTGAATTTATTTAACAGAATTTGAAATTAAAACAGTGTCTGAAACGTTTTCTACTCTTCCCACTCACTCCTGAGTCGCTGACAGGTGGGGCCAGGGGGGTGCTCTGGCCCACACGCCAGTGCCTGGGAACAACTGGACCGCGGGTTGAAGTTTGAAAAACCCAGGAACCTTTTTATAAAAAGCCAACAGGCGCTGACAGCGGGGCCAGGCTGGACCGCGGGTTGGGGGCAAAAAGGGCTAGGGGGTTTTTCGCAAAACGGCCACGCGGGCACTGTGGATCTTCCCACGCGTGCATCTGACGCGCGCGGCGCGCGGCGCAGCGCAGGTGGGGCTCGAACCCACGCTCTCTGGCGCGCTAGCGGGGTCCGTTGCCACTGGGGTGGGCTAGGCTAGTTGACAGCGTGACGAGCGCGAGCTAGATAAGATGGCCGCGTCTGGGAGCGAGCAGAAACTAACTCGCCGCCGACGCACAGAGGCCGTTCGACGGAACGATCTACGCGTCCAGGAAGCGAAAACGCGAGAGAGGATGTCTGGGAGGTCCGTGTGCTCACCGCGGGGCTGACGGTGACGGTGGCGAGGCGCGGGGTGCAGACGATCGGCGACGCGGCTCGCGGACTGAGGGCTAGGGTTTCCGGCGTGGCGCGGCAGATCCTGGTGGCTCCGGACCGTCTCCTCCTCGACGGCGTGCGCAGGCGTGGTGCAGGGGCTCGTCTGGATCTCCTCGACCGCTTGCAGCAACGCTCCACCGGGTAGATCGACGGGGGCAGGGGTAGACGGGCGGTGTGTGGCGAGGGGGGAGTTTGGGATGGTGGAGAAGGAGGCAGAGTAGGGGAGCGGGGCAGGGACCTTGGGGCGGATCTGGGGAGAGGCCAGAGAGGGGAAGGGGTGGATAAGAAGGAAGAGGGGCAGGTGGTAGCGTGGGGGAGGGGAAGCTGGCAGGGGCGCGTCGGCCACCTCTCCTCTCACGTGCTCGTACGGCCAGGCCAGGCAAGGCAGGCACCGGGGGGCTCTAGGGAGTGGCTGGCAGGTGGGGTAGAGGGGGACAGCGAGGTGGAGGCTCGGTGGACCTGGGGGCGTGGCAGGTGAGGAAAAGAGGGGAGAGGGGGATGGTCGGGCTAGGGCTAGGGTGAGGGGTGCCTTGAGCGTGTGGGGGGGGTAGCTAGGGCACGGAGGTGGGGCCTGCATGGGAGAGGGAAAGAAGAGATGGGGTAGGACATGGGATGGTCCAACTAGAACTAGAAGGGAGGAGGGGCACTTAGGGTTTAGCTAAGAAAAGGTAGATTAGGGGGAAGGGGTTTAGGGTTATGTTTAGGAGGGGTGATCAAGATGATGGGGAGGCCACTTAGGGTTCTAGCTAGAGAGGGGAGGGGGAGAGGGAGTACTTAGGCTTAGCATAGACTAAGGAGGGTTTAAGTTTAGCTAGCATGTGGTATGGGTTTAGCTTAGGGTTTAGCTAAGGGAAGGTAGGGATTAAGGTTTTGGTTAGAGAGGGTGAGGATGGGGAGTGGTACTAGTTGATCAAGCAAGCTCCAACTAGCTCTAGCAAGATTAAGCAAGAAAAGAGGGAGAAGAGAGAGAGATGGTCAAGGTGATGATGTGGTCCTCCTTTGGCCCATGCATGCTCCAAGCAAGATCCCAAAAGAGGGGGGGTTTAGAGGGTGCATGCCACATTAGCACAAGTGTGTGCATGGGACATGGGGTGGTTTAGCTAAAGGGAAAACAGGGAGGAGAGGGTTTGATGAAGAAACTACAAGCCCAAACCAGACTAACAAAAGAAAAAGGTGCTCCACTTGAAATGCAAGCAAAAACCAAATACTGGAAAAGGTGTAACTTGCATGGCCCATGCAAAATAATTAATGCCAAGTTATCCTTGTGAAAACAATAATATTATTATGGCATTGTTCAGATGCATCCCAAAAAGGTGGGCAAGGCCAAGCAAAGATTATGGGTGGATCCAACCAACAACATGGGCCAGAGATAACTCAATAAAATGCCAAGCCCATCTTATTGGATGGTGGAATTATAAGGTGGTGGAGTCAAAAGAGATGCCCCCAACTCAACTTGGGCATTTAACAATTTATTAAGACCCAAATACAATATCAAGAGGCAACTACAATTAATCATGCACATGAGATAAGAACCAAACAAGAAAAGGTTTTATATGATGCTCAAATGCAAGGGGACATGATGACATGAGCATGTTATGATGATGATGCAACAATTATATGTTGAAGTGGCCCATTTTATTATTATGACTAGTAGCATTACAGGTTAGACAACCGGGATGCTACAACTCTCCCACTAAACAGGAATCTGCCCGAGATTCTAGGAAGAAGAAGAAGAAGACACAAAGAGAGAAGGATGGTTGGCACGAGGTCATCTTCACGCTCCCATGTTGCTTCATCAATGTAATGGTGTGACCACGCACCTTGCAAAACTTGATGGACTTGTTGCGCGTCCTTCGCTCAAGGGTCTCAAGGATTTTGGTGGGTGTTCACGATAAGAGAGATCTTCTTGGAGGTCGATTAGCTCATGATCCACGGTCTTGCCGGGTCTTTGAAGCACTTCTTGAGCTGAGAGATGTGGAAAACATCATGGACTTTGAGTTTTCCTAAGCTCTAGTGCATAAGCAACTTCTCCTCTTCTACCACGTATCTTGAAAGGACCGATGTATCTAGGAGCCAACTTTCCTTTGATACCGGGCGGTGTGTTCCTCTCATGGGAGTGACACGAAGGTAGACGAGATCACCAGGGCATATACCATATCCGTGTTTCTGTCATAGTTGCTCTTCCGACGACTTTGAGCAATTTTCAAGTTCTCGAATGATATGCACCTTCTCCTCTGCTGAGTTACAATGTCGAGGCCAAACCAGATTCTTTCTCCGCACTGACCAACCAATCGGAGTTACGCACTTGCGACCATAGAGAGCCTCGAATGGTGCCATCTTCGACTCTTCCGAAGCTGTTGTTGTAGGAGAATTCAGCATATGGAAGGCATTCCTCCCACTTCATGCCAAAGGAGATGACGCAAGCTCTAAGCATATCCTCCAGATCCGATTGATCCTCTCCACTTGTCCTTGAGATCGAGGGTGGTAAGCAGTCTTGAAGTTCAACTTTGTTCCCAAAGCTTTTGGAAACTCTCCCGAACTTTGAGGTGAAGATGCTCACGGTCGAACTGATTTCAAGTGGAACCCCATACAAAGAGACAATCTGTTGATATAGAGCTCACCAACTGAATTCCGTAAATTGTTTCTTTGATCGGAAGAAGTGTGCCACTTTAGAAAGCTGTCGATGACAACAAAGATTGCATTGTTGCCCTTCTGCGACCTTGGAAAGCCGTGATGAAGTCCATCTCTACTTTCTCCCATTTCCATTCGGAGGTTTCAATGGCTGTAGAAGGCCAAATGGTTTCGATGGACAGCCTTGACTCTGCGGCATCACATTCGAGACATACTTGGCGCAATACCTTTTCAACCTGTGCCACCAAGATTGTGTTTTCAAGTCCATGTACATCTTTGTGCTGCGGGATGGATAGAAAGAACCGAATCATGTGCCTCCTTGAGAACTTGGTCTCTCAGACCCGGGTAGTTTGGAACAAACATCCGGTGTTCAAAGAAGAGCGTGCCTTGATCATCCACATGGAAGGATTCATACTTCGGAGTGCCAAGCTTAGAGATGAGCTTTCTGGTGTGCGGATCACCACGCTGACGAGAACGAATCTGTTCTTCCAAGAGAGGAGTAGCCAGAAGGTTCAGGAGATGCCCTTGTTCCACAATTTCCAGATTTAGCTGACGGAATTCCTCGCACAAGAGAGGCTGCTGCTCTTCCACCATGAGGTTGTTGACATAAGCTTTGCGGCTAAGCGCATCTGCCATGACGTTTGCTTTGCCTGGAGTATAGTTGATGGTCACATCAAAGTCATTGATTGCTTCAATCCATCTCCTTTGCCGAAGATTGATATCCGGTTGAGTGAAGATATACTTCAAACTCTTGTGGTCCGAGAAGATCTCACAACGGTTACCAAGCAAGTAGTGCCTCCATAGCTTCAAAGCAAAGACCATCTTGCTAGCTCAAGGTCATGTGTGGGATAGTTGACCTCATGCGTCTTCAACTGACGAGAAGCATAAGCAACCACCTGTCTCTCTTGCATAAGGACCGCACCCAATCCTTGCAAAGAGGCATCGCAGAAGATCTGGAAAGGCTTAGATGTATCCGGAGGAACCAAGACTGGTGTGGAAGTGAGCTTCTCTTTGAGTGTCTCAAAACTTTCTTGGCAAGCAGGAGTCCACAGGTACTTCTTGCCTTTCTTGAGGAGGTCGGTAAGAGGCTTTGCTATCTTTGAGAAGTTCTGAACAAAACGACGGCAATAGCTAGCCAAGCCGAGAAAACTCCGCACTTCCTTGACATTAGCAGGAGGAAGCCATTCAACTATTGTCTTCACGGTTTCCGGGTTAACTGCAATGCCCTTGGCAGAGATGACATGTCCCAGATATGTTACTTCAGGCAGCCAGAACTCACACTTTGAGAACTTTGCATACAAGCGGTTCTCACGAAGCTTGTTCAGGACACACCGCAGGTGCTCTTCATGCTCCTCCTTGGACTTGGAATAGACCAGAATGTCATCCAGATATACCACCACAAACTTGTCCAGGTACTCCATGAAAACGGAGTTCATCAGCCTCGAGAAGGTAGCAGGTGCGTTGGTGAGGCCGAAAGACATGACCGTGTACTCATACAAGCCATAGCGAGTGGTGAAAGCTGTCTTGGGCACATCCTCTTTGCGAATTTTGATTTGGTGATAACCACTTCTCAAGTCCAGCTTAGAGAACACCACAGCTCCTGCCAGCTGATCAAATAGATCATTTATCCGAGGGAGAGGATATTTGTTCTTGATGGTTTTAGCATTTAGAGCCCGGTAGTCAACACATAGCCTATCGGTTCTGTCACGCTTCTTCACAAAGATTGTTGGGCTACCCCAAGAAGAAGTGCTGTGTTGAATGAAACCCAACTTCTCTTGTTCATCAAGTTGTCGTTTGAGTTCAGCCAACTCAGAAGGACCCATTTTGTATGGCCTCTTGGAGATAGGAGCCGTTCCAGGTTCAAGCTCAATCACGAATTCAACTTCACGATCCGGAGGCATACCTGGAAACTCTTCAGGAAAGACATCTGGGAACTCACAGACCACTGGTACTTTCTGAATAGCTTCCATAGCATCATTATTCAGAGTCGCCAAGGAATAGAGCTGGACAGCAGGAGTCAGACTTGGAGAAAAGACTAGATGGCCTTCAGGAATCTTCAGAGACACTGAGCGTTCAGCACAATCGATCACAGCTGCATTTGCTGTCAACCAATCCATGCCCAGGATGACATCAATGTCAGAGTTGCCCAGAACAATCAAAGAAGCCAAGAATGAAGAACCACCAATCTCGACTTGATTCCCATGACTGATCTTAGTTGCCATCATATTTGCTCTAGGAGAAAGAACCATTAACTTCTTTTTAAGAGGATCCAATGCTAACCCATTCTCACTTGCAAACTTGTGAGTCACAAAAGAATGCGATGCACCAGAATCAAAGAGAACTCGTGCAGGGACTGAGTTAACCGGAAGCATACCCATTACAACTCCAGGTGCGAGCTCAGCTTGAGAGGCGTTGACGTTAGCACGCACAACCGCACCCGGCTTAGTGTTGATGTTGAGAGCCCGAGGCGGTGGTGCACGAACCAAGGAGAGCTTGTTGCAGATCTTGGCGGGGTTGAGGAGAGCTTTGTTCTTCATTGGGCAGTTCAGCTTGGATGTCCATGATCTCCACATGTGTAACAAGCACCGTGAGGACGTGAGCGAGTAGCCGGGACTCCGCCAGCGCCTGTGGTAAGGGTTGTTGTAGCCCACAGGAGCCGCAGTGAAGTTTGGTGGCCTTGACGTGAAACTCGCAGGTCTTGGTGGAGCCGGAGCGACGGTGGGGTGTTAGGAACCCGCACACGCCGCTTAGAAGGAGCTGCCATAATCGCAGAGAGCTTGATGCATCCTGTTATGTTTCTTGGACTCCTCGAACATCGCCTACTTGCCTCCTCTTGCGGTCTTGTGTCAGTAGTTCCAGAAGGTTGCGGGTCTTGCATGCGTGATTGCATACTTGATCGACGCATTGAGCCCTTGCTGAATCTTTTCTCGCTTTTCTTGTCATCGATACCTCATCACCACCATAGCGAGACAGGTTCATGAAGTTCTGATATAGGTGTTGACGTTATCATTTCCTGCTTGAGTTGAGGAAGGCCTCCTTCATCCTTTCCATCACAATCTCGAGAGAACTGTTCTTTGAAAGCTGCAGTGAACCTCTCCCAAGTTGGTCGGAACCCGGCAGCCTTGCCTTCAAGTAGTTTTCCCACCAAAGAGCCGCATCTCCCTTGAGAAGGTGGGTAGCACACTTGACCCACTCCTGTTCTGGAACATCAGCAGTCTCGAGCAACCTTGAGATCTCGTGCAGCCAATCATCCGCGTCAAGAGGTCGGTCAGAAACATCAAACTGACGAGGGTTTAACTTGAGGAAGCTCTTGATGTCACCACGCTTGGGAGGTGGAGGAAGTGGAGCAAATTCATTCCTTCTGACGCTCTCCTCAAAGCGCTGCTGGTTCTCTTGCATTGCCGCCAAAGCATTAGCTATGCTTGACAGCGCTGAGCCCAGTTCCGGAGGAATGTCCTCTTCAGTCCGGCGTGGGGGAGTCATCCTGTCATTGATATAAAACTCAAGTCAGTACTATAATGGAGAATGATAATAATCCAAAATAGTACCAAGATGGAATTAACCAAGATTAAAGGATACAATTTACTGAGATGATATAAAATATCAACAAAGTTCATAGCACCTCAAAGATATTAAGCATATCGCACACGACTGAAAAGGAGTGTGGTACACAAACATATCAAAGAAAAATTTTCCACAAATTTCGGCATTAAAATACCAATAGATGCGCAAAATTACTTAACGAATCAAGATTAGTGACTCTACCGATTCAATATACAAAAGCGAATGATACAAGTAGTGGTATGGTCGCGACTCCATCCCGCACTCAAATCATTACTCCGCACATGAACAAGTGGAACACATATCCTAACCCCTTCTTCTCACGACGAAACCTAAAGATTGGTACTACGGAAACGAACACCCCAAACAAGATAGCGTCGGATACAAAGAGAAAGATAGATTGCGTCGGTTTACAAAAGCCTGTCGGTATGGAATGTACCAACAGTTGATAACCAAAGGCAGATAAGATAACAACTTGGATGCAACAGATAGACAAGGGATTACACACACATACACACATACAACCTATGGTACTACGGAAACCCCGAACACGTGAATCCTAGTTTGAACTTTGAGAAGAGGATTGAAAACGTTGCACTTCCTTACCAGAAAAGGGTGGGTGGGAGGGTAAGAAGAAAATGAAGCAGTCCTACTCTCGCGTTTTGTTTTTCCCTATATACATAACTACTAAAATATTTGCTAGACTGACAACGACTTGGCTGAAACCACAAGGTCGGGATGGCTCGATACCAATTGTAACTACCTCGGTGAACTACGCCCTAGATACAAGCCTGGATGAGTGATAGTGGTTGAAATAGTACGGTGGGGCCCCAAAAGCCACTCACCGGTAGTCCTTTCAGACGTCCCAACCACTACCCTCTCAACGGGACTGTCAGACGGGCGTAGTCGGCAGGCGAAGGGATCAACTACGTACACAAGTGGGTATGTACGCAAGCCACCATACAAGAGTACATCAGAGCCACACCATCTAGAAAGAAAGGAAATATGCCAACGCCATACGGCAAGATTCAAATGTCCTGGATAAATCTATATTTTAGGATAACTCCTCATACAACACACATCAGAGTATCATGCGGAAGCGGCAAACAAGATCCGAGTACGGATAAGAAGCAAATCGGCATAAGATGCCAGAGAAAATAAGCACATCCCAACTACAGGTCTCACGGATCCCCGTTCCCGGAATCTCTACACCGAACGATCGTTGCCCACATCTTCGGCTTCTTCCACCCAAAGATCCGTCCGAGAAGGTACTGTTCATCTGAATCAAGAATTTATCGTGTGAGACCCTAAGGGTACTCAGAAGTCTTAATGCCTCTAAAGGGGACACAACCGGGTGACGCAATTGCGTGAAAGATAAACCCTAGCAATTCTCTGAGATAACGCTAACCATCCGCCTAACCAATGATGTATTTGATGTCCGTGAATTAAGAACAGCGATTATAATGGTAATCTCATCCGATCCATCCTCCTCCTGCTTACCAACAAGGAAGCGGACGAACAACCCCCATCCGTTGGCAATTTTATTATCCATTCCATGAGTATTGCCATTTACTAGTCAAGTTACTTTAGTCGATTAAAAGCGGTACTTTAGTTATGCTTGTCTATGATCAAGAACGTGCTCCAAGTCGCCCATATCCGCGGACACGGCTTTCGAAAGTTTTACCCGGGGGTGCACCAATAGCAACACACGCTCGATCAACCTCGAAAACCAAATCAAAACCCAACGAGGCTTTCACGGTGAACAATCACAAGATTCAGAATATTTCAGGGGCCACCCTCAAGTAGATCCATAACGGAGATAGTGACTCAGAGATGGACTCAAGGTTGACAATGGTCAGAAGCGATCGGGAACCGAAAGTGTGGCTGGGCTTGTCGATACAGCGTAAACATTCCGATTACCTAAGCAAAGGTGCTCCTCGCACAATTTAAATACGTAGAAAGTAGCATGGCATAAGTACAGGATCGTAAATAAAACCTCAAACTAGTTTGTGGCCCCAAGAAATAAGACGGAATCAAGCTCGCTGGGGGTCCCATATACCTCCGGATGTGGATAGCGCGATAAATCAAGGAACAGGAATCAAGTACTCGGGGTCTTACGGACACAAGTGAGCAGGAAAACCAAATAGCAGATGTTGCTCACCGGTGCCACTTTCTTTAGTTATCCCAGAACTACTCAGATTAAGTTGTTTAGGTACCTCGTTATCCATCAGACACACACATACCCTACACATGCTGTTCTACGACTCGCATGGCTCAAACATCTCCTACAGTAGTGGCTCATGGGATGGAGGAAACAAGCTTGGTGGGGTTTAAAAGTAAAGGCTATGCATACTTGGGATTCAATTTAATGCAATCGCGACTCAATGATGCAAGAATAAGATAGAGGCAATAGGTACTGTATGTATGCAAGCATGTGGTAGTGCTTGCCTGGTATCTCAGTTGAAGCAAGGGACGGATCTGGGTAGTGCTCCTGGTTCTCTTGATATAACCCCTGCTCAGTGTCTATCCGAGAAAAACCAAACAAACAAGGCCAACATGAATATAGAGCACAAGCATATGAATAAGATGCGTCAAGCAAACAATCATGCCATGATGAATGATGCTCAATTTACATGGCAAGTAAAGTAGCATGGCATGGTGAGGTGTGGTGGACAAGAAAATAACATTTAAGTGGGTTTTAGCCACATTTCATTGCCATAACAATTGTTGTTCAATATATATTTATATGATGCATGCTGCAATTGAAGTCATGGATAGCATAAACATAAAGGTCTCGTCGAGCTGATCAATTTAGACTCATCATTTGCTAAATTTGGAGTTTTAAATTAAAAGTTATGAATTATTGAAAATCCAGTGGCATTGGTGGTAATTAACATAAACTTGGAATTTTACTTGTGCAAAATGCAAAATGGATGGCATATTTGGAATCCCCTCATTTTTCTGATATCCATACATATATCATTTGCCAAAATTGGATTAAGTATGAAAAAGTTATAGAAAACTGAATTTGAATTTGAATTTATTTAACAGAATTTGAAATTAAAATGTTGCAAACGTTTACTCTTCCCACTCACTCTGAGTCGCCGATGTGGGGCTGGGTGCCCACACGCCAGTTCGGGAACAACTGGACCGCTGGTTGAAGTTTGAAAACCCAGAACCTTTTATAAAAAGCCAGCGCCGACAATGAGGCTGGCCGACCGCGGGTTGGGGGCAAAAAGGGCTAGGGGGTTTTTCGCAAAACGGCCACGCGGGCACTGTGGATCTGCCCACGCGTGCATCTGACGCGCGCGCGACGCAGCGCAGGTGGGGCTCGAACCCACGCTCTCTGGCGCGCTAGCGGGGTCCGTTGCCACTGGGGTGGGCTAGGCTAGTTGACAGCGTGACGAGCGCGAGCTAGATAAGATGGCCGCGTCTGGGAGCGAGCAGAAACTAACTCGCCGCCGACGCACAGAGGCCGTTCGACGGAACGATCTACGCGTCCAGGAAGCGAAAACGCGAGAGAGGATGTCTGGGAGGTCCGTGTGCTCACCGCGGGGCTGACGGTGACGGTGGCGAGGCGCGGGGTGCAGACGATCGGCGACGCGGCTCGCGGACTGAGGGCTAGGGTTTCCGGCGTGGCGCGGCAGATCCTGGTGGCTCCGGACCGTCTCCTCCTCGACGGCGTGCGCAGGCGTGGTGCAGGGGCTCGTCTGGATCTCCTCGACCGCTTGCAGCAACGCTCCACCGGGTAGATCGACGGGCAGGGGTGAGCAGGCGGTGTGTGGCGAGGGGGGAGTTTGGGATGGTGGAGAAAGAGGCAGAGTAGGGGAGCGGGGCAGGGACCTTGGGGCGGATCTGGGAGAGGCCAGAGAGGGGAAGGGGTGGATAAGAAGGAAGAGGGGCAGGTGGTAGCGTGGGGGAGGGGAAGCTGGCAGGGGCGCGTCGGCCACCTCTCCTCTCACGTGCTCGTACGGCCAGGCCAGGCAAGGCAGGCACCGGGGGGGCTCTAGGGAGTGGCTGGCAGGTGGGGTAGAGGGGGACAGCGAGGTGGAGGCTCGGTGGACCTGGGGGCGTGGCAGGTGAGGAAAAGAGGGGAGAGGGGGATGGTCGGGCTAGGGCTAGGGTGAGGGGTGCCTTGGCGTGTGGGGGGGTAGCTAGGGCATGGAGGTGGGGCCTGCATGGGAGAGGGAAAGAAGAGATGGGGTAGGACATGGGATGGTCCAACTAGAACTAGAAGGGAGGAGGGGCACTTAGGGTTTAGCTAAGAAAAGGTAGATTAGGGGGAAGGGGTTTAGGGTTATGTTTAGGAGGGGTGATCAAGATGATGGGGAGGCCACTTAGGGTTCTAGCTAGAGAGGGGAGGGGGAGAGGGAGTACTTAGGCTTAGCATAGACTAAGGAGGGTTTAAGTTTAGCTAGCATGTGGTATGGGTTTAGCTTAGGGTTTAGCTAAGGGAAGGTAGGGATTAAGGTTTTGGTTAGAGAGGGTGAGGATGGGGAGTGGTACTAGTTGATCAAGCAAGCTCC
Organism: Avena longiglumis; assembly: GCA_030063025.1. Taxonomy (NCBI): domain Eukaryota; kingdom Viridiplantae; phylum Streptophyta; class Magnoliopsida; order Poales; family Poaceae; genus Avena; species Avena longiglumis. Next base: position 362,352,345 of record CP125976.1, read on the forward strand.
AACTAGCTCTAGCAAGATTAAGCAAGAAAAGAGGGAGAAGAGAGAGAGATGGTCAAGGTGATGATGTGGTCCTCCTTTGGCCCATGCATGCTCCAAGCAAGAACAAGCAAGATCCCAAAAGAGGGGGGGGTTTAGAGGGTGCATGCCACATTAGCACAAGTGTGTGCATGGGACATGGGGTGGTTTAGCTAAAGGGAAAACAGGGAGGAGAGGGTTTGATGAAGAAACTACAAGCCCAAACCAGACTAACAAAAGAAAAAGGTGCTCCACTTGAAATACAAGCAAAATCCAAATACTGGAAAAGGTGTAACTTGCATGGCCCATGCAAAATAATTAATGCCAAGTTATCCTTGTGAAAACAATAATATTATTATGGCATTGTTCAGATGCATCCCAAAAAGGTGGGCAAGGCCAAGCAAAGATTATGGGTGGATCCAACCAACAACATGGGCCAGAGATAACTCAATAAAATGCCAAGCCCATCTTATTGGATGGTGGAATTATAAGGTGGTGGAGTCAAAAGAGAGATGCCCCCAACTCAACTTGGGCATTTAACAATTTATTAAGACCCAAATACAATATCAAGAGGCAACTACAATTAATCATGCACATGAGATAAGAACCAAACAAGAAAAGGTTTTATATGATGCTCAAATGCAAGGGGACATGATGACATGAGCATGTTATGATGATGATGCAACAATTATATGTTGGAAGTGGCCCATTTTATTATTATGACTAGTAGCATTACAGGGGTTAGACAACTGGGATGCTACACGCGACCTCGCCGGGCCCGCCTCGTCGCCGTCGGCCAGTACACCGACCTCGCCCCTGACGCTGCCGCCGCCTCCTCTGCGTCCGTCCACCGCCCCGCCAGAACCCCCGCCGCCAGCACCGCCTCACGCACGCCATCGCTTTTCTTCGATCACGTGGTGCCTCGCAGGTGTTTGTGTTTTGGTCTGGAAGAGTTGAAAACAGATCATTGAAGCTAGTAGGCCGTCAATGTGTTCCGTTGTCGGCTTGTCTCTGACGGCAAGTTACAGGAACCACCAGATGCCACTCGCAGTAACCCTTGACAATTCAAGGTCTCCTACACGGAACTCGCGGAACCGACGTCGTCCATGTTTATCACCGACGAATAAGTTGGGACAATCTGGGCTACCTCCTCGGAGCGGACAAGAACAAGGAGTTGACCAAGCTCATCGGTGCCGCGCCAAGATCTCCTATCGGAACCCAAGGACGCCAAGACCCCGGTACGACAAGAACTCCTTCCCGCACCGATGCCCGAGGACCGGACGCCAAGGTCGCCTACATGGAACGACAAGCACTTCGCCCCGTATGCCGAGCCCGACTCGATGGCGCGGTACCGACAAGAGCCTCGCAACGACAAGAACGACACCGACCAGGGCGGGTCCGATGCACCCCCGGCACCGAACCGAGTACTCCTTTCCGGACGCCGAGACCGCTGAGAACCCGGATGCGACAAGATCTGCCCCGTTGTTCGAGAACGTTCCCGCCGAGACCGACCCCGTCGAACCCTGGACCCCGAGACCAACCCCGAACCCCGGACCAAGTTCGCCGAACCCTAATGTGTGAACCTTTTCCCGAGTCCCTATTTTATAAATGCTATACATAAAACTTGTGGCATATTAAATGTTCATGCATGCATACTTGTTTGTGTGGTTGGGGGCCTTATGCCGATTCACCTCATAATTAAATATGGGGCCCATATGCGGGCAAATATAGCCTTATATTGGCCTCATTTAAACTTGTGTAGCGAACCGATGATATAATCTTGCCTTGTTAAAAAAACATTTAAATTGCGGGGTAGCTAAATAACATGAACCACCTAAATAATTGTCGGGACCTCGGTTCCACTTAATATGACCTAATTGCATCGCACCTTTGCCATGCCATACATCATACATGCATCATGCCCGATCTTTTGCCGTAGCATTAAATATTGCATCCGGTGTTTCTTCTAGTGTTTTGGTTCTTCGCGGATAAGGCCGTTGAGTTGATGCGAGTGACGACCCGATCTTCGGTTGAACTTTCGACAATGTTTTCAGGCGAGCATCTCCCCCTTTCTACCTATCTTACTTTTATAGTATTTATTCCCTCATGTTGATCTATTGCTATCTGTGTTGCGTTGCTCCAGTTTTCGTACCCGTGATATCCCTTGCAGCCCTATATTGCCTTGGACACCCCCTATTACCTGTTGTTTGGTAGATAGTTGGACTTGCGCGTCTTAGTCGCTTGCTCAAGTGCTGTTGCGTGTCGTCAAATGCCACAGTTGTTGATGTATTGCCGCATGTTGATGTTGGAGATGATCATAGCTTTACTTACCGTTCACTTTAATTCCTGTTTAACAACTAAAATTGAAGTAAGCAGAGGCATCGGTGGGTGATAGAAAATATTTGGTTTCCGAACGCCCACTTGTGTCCCGTAGGACCCCGAGTACTTGATACATGTTCCTTGATTTATCGCGCTATCCACATCCGGGAGGTATATGGGACCCCGAGCGAGCTTGATTCAACAGATTTATTGGGGCCACAAACTAGTTTGAGGTTTTATTTACGATCTGTACTTATGCCATGCTACTTCTGTATTTACGTTTGCGAGGAGCACTGCATCGCTTTAGGTAAGCGGAGTGTTTTCGCAGATCGACAAGCCCAGTTTTGGGTTCCCGATTACTGACCATTGTCGCAAACCTTGGGTCCGTCTCGAGCTAGCTTACTGCTATGGTAAGACTTCAAGGGTGGCCCCTGAAATATTTCGAATCCTGTGATTGCTTTGTCGTGAAGGCCTCGTTGGGTTTTGATTTGGTTTTTCCGAGGTTGATCGGCGTGTTGCTATTGGTGCACCGCCGGGTAAAACTTTCCGAAAGCCATGTCCGCGGTTATGGACGACTTGGAGCACGATCTCGACCATAGACAAGCATAACTAAAGTTTATTGCTATAAATTTGACTTTATAATGACTAGTAATCAGCTTCACTATAATGGAATGGCTAAATAATACTGCCCACAATTGCTTGTTTGGATCGTCGCTTGCGACCATTGTACCTGACTAGTAAGTATTGCAACTACAACGGAATGGCTGATTAAAAGTACCAACAACTGCTGGGTTTTTGGGTTATCTCATGTTAAATGTATCTGACTAGTAAGTGATGTCACTATAACGGAATGGTTAACTAAAAGTGCCCACTGCTTATTTTATCAGGATGATTATCTATACCTGATTAGTAATTGTTGCAACGATAACTGAATAACTAAAACTGCCAACTGTGTGAGTTCCTCGGGTGACTTCCTCGTTTGGGCTCGAGGGGGAAATACCAGGACGGGTTTGTTTGGTGTTAGCTTCAGGTTGGATCCGAGTAGGTCATTCTTATCCCTCTCTGATAACCATCAGTTGTATCGAGTCTCTATAGGTTGTTTAGTGCATGTTGCCGCTGCCGCTTCAGTCCACCATACCTATGTAGGCGAGGACCGCCGAATTCTAGCCTCGCCGTGTACTGGCCTTAGTACTGACGCTCTCTCTTTTTCCTTTGCCCTTTGTCGGCACCCCCTTTTGTTTAAGCAGGTTTTGAGATCGACGTCGTTAGCAGGGTTACCCTTCCGGCTTGGCCTGGGCAGGGTTATGGACGCCATTGGTTATTCTTCAGGGCTCTTAGCCCCATTTGCATCTTGTCCGTAGTCGGACGCCCCCTCTTTTCAAGGTGATTTGGATCTTTGTATATTATATCTGTATTCTTGACTCTTTGAGTCGCTGTTGTATATATCTGTTTCTGTGGGTCCCATCGAGGACTGTTGTGTAATGTTATTACTTCGTTTTCCACCCGCACGAAAGTGCCTGGTGGGCACCTTTGAATCGTTTCTATGCGGGTTTGGCGGGTTTCGCTAAAACTTGCATAGGGCCGATTCGGAGGGTGTTACAAAGCACCCGGTCGAGGTCGGCTGAGGACCTCTCCTCATCTAACACTCTTTTCGGTGCACTGGCGCCTGATTACAGAAACAACGGGTATTCCCTCGTCTAGAGGGGCGGCACCCGACGCTTGAGGAATGTCCAGATGATGTTGACGCTGGAGACTTCGTTGCCTCACACCAACTAGATCTCCTACACCCGCTTGTATAACTTATCCACTACTTTGGTTTCACCCTCAAAAACATTGTTAGACCACGAACGCTTTCAGGTGATCACCTTGCTTGCGTCGAAGGGAGGCAATCCATAGGTTGGTTGTCGAGCTTGGATTCGCGAAGATATAACCACTTGTTCCTCCATGCTTGGACACAATAGCAGAGGTGGAAGGTTAAGTACTGGATGTTGGGACGTATGGATATCCCACACCCGCCCAGCGCATAAACGCCGCTGGTGCCAGAATGCCTCTTCTGGGATTAGAGCTTCTTGAAGAGGCCAAAGTGTGGCTCGATCTCGAGCTAGCACTCACATAGCATGATGAAGCACGCGGTATGCAAAAGGGAGTCAGCGACAACTGGTGGAGTTGAAGCCCGTAAAGAAAAAGAAGCCCATGAATAAATTTGTGGCTCGAAGGGAATGGCCGTGGATTATTAAGGCATAAAACATTCCCTATAAACCTTCGGGTGGATCCGGGATCACCTCCAACTTAGGGAGAATGGCATCGCCCTTCTCCTGCGGGATCTAGTGCGCCTCGTGCAGGCTATGCAGGTCCACTTCCCTCATCGTCGATCGCCGCCATCCACCATCAGTGATGCAGCCAGCGGTGGTGGCCTTCTTGGTGGCGCAGGCGGAGCTCGTCCCAGTGGCGGCAGACGAGGACTTCTTTGTCTTGTCCATCATGCTAGGGCGGAGCACGGCGCGATGAGCACGTAGAAGAGAATAAGGTAAGATGAATAGAATGTCCAGTGTAGAGGACGAAAGAGATCTGAAAATGGAGGAGGCTAATCGATGAAGGAAGTGGTGAAGGGAAAAGTTTCCATAGCTCCTCAAGGTATAAAATGATGAAGATGATGAAGGGCAACTATCGATTCATCAACCCTAAAATGTGTCCTTCATCGCATCAAACACGTGGAAAGCATCGCCCAAACCGACGCGAGCACGCTGTCCAGTACGCATGGAAATCAAGGAGACACGGTAAGTTTTGCATAAACTACGCATGACTAGTCAAATCCTAGTCAAACAATGGGACCCATGATCGTCTCGTCTCATTGATTCTGCTACCACAGATGGATGAGCTCACTAGGTGTCAGCAGTGACGTCAGCAAAAGCAAAGGCCAGCAGCGGCTCTAATTTTTTCGATTCAAGACAAAAGTAATTACTCGTGTCTACAACTCAACCAACTACTCGGGGGCTACTCGTATCAGGAGCGCTGGTCGCACACCTAAAAATTTGGTAGGGTCCTAGGTTAGTCGAACAAAATCTCAGAACTTCGAGTCCTTCTTCGTGTCTACGCTCTGATAGCCTGGCTACGCACCTGATTGCGCTCTGTTAGTAATATTCCGTGTTAGCAGGCATGATGAAAAATCTCAATGGATGCGTCGGGTACATAACTTAAAAACACTGGAGTTTGACTCCTATAAGACCTCTGCGGCCTGGGTCGAATTATGCCAGCAATTTTCTGGATTCGTGTTCGGGAACTCGAGTCTGAAGTAGATCGCGTTGTTTAGTCCAAAGATAGTTAATTGATCCTGATCTATGGGGAGAGTAAGGAACACGTATCAACAATCCCTAAGAACCAACACATTGACCCGAAACTTGTTCGGATGAAAGCACCCGAAAGACTTAAGAGTCTCTAATCGAATCTATGATTCGATTGAACACTCGGGGCCTATTGACATGGGTATGTTGTACAGGTGCCTGATGTTAGCCTACCCGGTCCAGCCTGATAGAAGACCATACAATCACCCGCTCCGGATTGCGAAGCCCAGGAAGGATTCGGGTGACCCAGGCCCATGAAGAATGAGCCTCCTTGGAGAACACGGCCAGCTTTAGATAGAAATTCAAAGAGTCAAACCCTAACTTGTAACCGACTCAACCTAAACCCCGAGACCTGGCCTCCCGATATAAAGGCCAGGAGGGCACGGTGAGGAGGACATCCAGAACCCTAGCACACAACTCGCCAGTTCTCATCTACGCTCCCTTGTAACCTTTGACATCGCCATCAATCAAGAACAGACAAGAATGAGTAGGGTATTCCCTTCTCAGTCCTGAACCTGGGTAAACCTCGTGTCCCTGCATTGCGAATCTGTTATTCGTTCCACGATCTCCAACGTCCCCTCCTTCTCCAAAGCCCAAGTCCATAACAATGGGCATTGGCGAGTCGAACCCTCATAAAGGGTTTTCCCTCCGGGGGCTTGAACCTGGGTAAATCCTTTGTTCTGTGTTGCTTGTCTATTAGCCATTTCGCAATCTCCAGTGTTCCCTCCTTCACCAAAACCGAAGTCCATAATCATGGGCATTGACGAGTCGAACCATCGTCAGCCGCCGAAGTTCGAACAACACCAGGATTCCCCGTCGCCTGCTCCTCGCCAACCACCTAGCCTAAGAAGAGGCCGTCACCAACGAAATTTCACTCGTCGTAGAGTCGCCCGCGCAGTCCACCTTATGAGGCCACTTCCGACCAAGATCTCCTACCCATGCAGCAGCAGAAGCCACAACAGCAATCCACCGGAGTGGAGAGGGAGGTCTGAGCCAGCCAACCATCACGCGTATAGTAGGGGCTTAACGGGACAGACGAGCGTCCACCGGTCAAACCCACAGAACCCAACCGGCACACGGACAGCTAGGCCCATGGCCTGGAGCCAGCACCCCAGCCAATCCATGGCCAGGGGTGGGAACCCATGCACTGGGAGGCCTTAAACCCACGCAAGGCAAGCTCCACCAGACACCGTCCCTATGGTTGTTAGCTGTTACAATCCTCACCACCTCCCACTCCGGTGAGGGGAGTTGCCCTCGTGCCCCATCGCGACACACCGGCCGAGATCTCAGCAGTCCAACGCACCATCACCGACCACAGGAGTAAACTGTCGTCCGCCATGTAATACCCATAAATATTATATCGACAGTAATGATGGTTAGATTATTATATCAAAGTAATTTTAGTATTATTTCTAACTTGGCTAACTAATTTACACATAGATATCAGATTAAAAGTATATTTCTATAAAAAAAGGAAGAAGTAGTAGCCAGGTAACCCCAAAATATCTAGGTCAGTAGATAATCCCTTGCCCTAAAAAATATCTGGGTCAAGGCCATGGGATAAGCATCCTCCGGTTAACTTGATTAGGGTAACTTAACCAGACAAGTAAATCCACCGCTTTTTTTCATTCTCGACCTAGACAGGTGCCTGCATCTCTATGTTTCCCCTAGACTATAAATTGCCTTTCGGCCGCCACTGACTGCCTCACTCAACAGCACAGTACAAGCTACTCCTACTTTCCATCGGTAGACTAGTACGATTTGACGAGTTGGGAGACAAGATAGAAGAGGTATGGCAGCCACTTGACCCCCATTCTTCGTCCTTGTTCATGAGCAGTACTAGGATAGTTGATGTTTTCTCCGGATTCTTTAGCTTCTCTCTCTAAATCTGCTAGTTCTTTCGGTTGATTGGAGTAGATTCCCTGTACTTTTTTTATGCAAGCTGCTGAGACTTATTCACGTTTTAAATTAGTACCATGCCCAGGTAAATTGACATTCTATTCTTCAATAACCGAATACATCTAGTACTACTTGTTTCTATTAAATTATTAGCATGCATACTAACAAATCTACTCCAAGAATCAAATAAAATGTAGTACTACTCGTTGCTACTAGATTGATATATAGATTAGTAATCCATCTACTATTTTCCAATAGTACACGGTAGTACTACCTGGTGCATCACATGCAAAATTATTTTATCATGCATGCATGTCAGATCGATGGATGTGATCTATGTTGCCAGAATAGTAGAGTAGCTAGTTGTTCTTGTTCATGCTTCATGTTTATGCCTCACTCTACTGTTGCTAGTACTATGCATGCAATAATGGCTGATTGGACTACTGCTAGTGAAATACAACTAATATAATCTATACAAACTGATTAGGTTGGAGCCAAGTTGACCGGAGAGAGAGCAATCTGAGGCAATGCAATGCATACCAGTTTTCTTAATTACATTACTAAATATATTTAATCCTGATACTTGAATATTATTAAGTGCTTAGACTGTTACATGTGATTTGAAAGTTGATTGATGAAGAACGATTGAATTTGAATGAACGTGAACACCATACATGAATTGATGAAACGCTTGAGACAAGTATACATGAATTATTCGTTCGCCTGTCGTAATCATGGGATTTATGGTATATCTAGCCTGAGACGGTCGATACCTGAAATAACGGTACGCGGTCACGCTGGTATTAGTGTGAGATGGATTTACCTCGCAGAAGTAGGGGACTCGATGTCGTGATTCTCGGAGAGGGGTATAACCATCGGTGGAGATTACGACGGGTATTAGCATGTCTCTGCAGAGGTCACTATGTTAGGTTTTCGCTAACCGACCAACTAATATTTTGGCATATGCATGGAGATATGTTTGTCATCACCTAATTTACTTTAAGTTCATCGACTTCTATTTATATTATTAATCACTCTTTTATCCTTGCTGAGTATGTGTCAACATACTCGCTGCCTACTTATTTTCTCTGGTATGCACAGAGGGTGAGCAACATGAGATGGATGGGGATGCAACAGATGTGTAGCAAATAGCTAGGCACCTAAACCACAATGTTGGTCTAGTAGTTTTACCTTTATTCTAAATAAATGTGGTCATGAATAAAGTGAGAAAGGTGATGTTGATACATGTATAGTATTGGTCAGGCTGCTAATAAGACTATGTACTTCATTTGTATCTGTGTGTTGTACTGTAATACAAATGAATAAATGGAACCTGGTTCATCTTGTGCTCTATTTTTTGATTACTACATCTGCCTTGTATACTTATGAAGTATTATATCTCATAAGTATACGGTGGCTGTCACATTTGTTCCATCCCTTTTTGGGGGCGTGACAGTTTTAGTGGTATCAGAGCCAAGGTTCGAGATAATTAACATATTAACAATTTAATTAACTAAAATATATGCTTAGAAGCACATGAAAACATAAAAGGTCAATAAATAGGTAGATTAGCATGGGGAGTGGCGACCTTGCTTATATGATGAGATGTGCTTGTTTTGTTTACTCTTACTTTGCGCACTGACGTGTTGGATTGTATTGTGTTGTGCACATGCATATTTATTTGCATTGTAGACTAGGTACTAGTTCTCAGGAAAAATGCGTAGTCATGCATGCTTGTCTTACTAATGTGAAAGATGTGTTGTCAACTCAGAATATCGTACGTTGAGTTTCTAGCTAAGCTCTTCCTAGAGGAGTTTACAACAATGCTGGGTCTGGAAGCACCAGTATCTAACTAGAACCCTGGTACTGAAGGGTTTGTACGTCGTAGGTGTTCAAGTAAACATGGGACCAAATGACAGGGTTCCCTCTCTGTACTTTGAAGCTACTGCAACAACCATTGTTGAGGCTGAATAGGCTGCTTCTCTGATGGTCATCCATGCATTGGCAGCTGAGCGTCAGGTGGAGATTAGGGACATCAACTACCAACTGCTGGCGTACCAGCTCCTTGATATGGATGATATGGGCAAGAAGCTTGTGGAGACTAATCAACTTTGTGTTGAACTGATGGATGCTCTCCGTTCAAGTGAAAATGAAGTAGCCTTCCTATAGCGTCTTTTTCACAGGTTCTACCACCGCATTCGATGCCTGAACGGCACTATCACTGTCCTGCAGAATGGCGGTGGAGGTGGAGACGGGAGCTCCGCTGGCAGCTCCTGATCAAGGGGTGTGTCATCATGGAGCAGTCAGCACCCTCGCAGTACCTCTAGTCTTCTATAATCAAGTATCTAAAGAATAATGTCTTGCAGAGTCGTAGAGTTGGGTGGTGCAGTCTGGATACAAGACGAGTATGGAAGTATGGCGGGGATGGCACCAGTCATCTTTCTTGGGGCTAGGAAATTGAAATGACCTATAGTAGTACTATGCTTTGCATGTTGTGCAAGAACCTAAGATACCTATGTTTTCCTTGCATGTGATGTAAGAACCTAAACTTGTGGCCTAAATGATATGAAACTATTACTAGTTATATTGTGTTGACTGTGTGATCACACCACCTGAAGTTTAGAAAGTGAAAATGCATTGCATAGTATATACTGTTATAATAATTGGTACTGTTTTTTTTAGAGTATTGAAATCTCTTTGAATATTTTTTACTTGATATATGTTTTGATTTTCCTTGCCATGCAATATTTGACTATTGAAGAGTTGTGATATACATGTGCATAGTTTAAATCAACTTCCTGGAAGTACTTTGTTTGCTAGTAAAAAAACATGCTTTGTCACCGGACCTTTCTCTCCCTTTCAGTAATGATAGTGTATAGGCATGTAACCAAGTGAGAATAAATGACATTATCGAATGCATGCATGCGTCCCGTTCCTGTCTATGCATGCAGTGTATGTATGGTGTGGTTGGCAGTAGCTATGCTCTAGTAGATTTACTATTTGACACTGACTTGTACTGGTTGCCTACTCAAGCACACAATGCACAGTGTACAATGCATAAATCATTCAAAAAAAATTACCTTTCTACTGATGTGACTATACTCTTTAGACAAACTTAGCTAATTTATCTGAGTTATTGTCATAGATGGCTGATGATCGTAGCAACGATACAAGCAATGGGACGAACAACTCCAGTAACAATAATGCTAGGCTTATGGTACACAAACTGGGAGACCAGAACGCTCTAGCCAATCTTCTTACCAACATACTGGACAAGCAGCAGGAAACTCAAGAACGCCAAACGAATATCCTGGAGCGGGTCATGAAGAACGACAATTGTCGTAGAGGGCTTGGGGAATTTCAGAAGCTTAAGCCACCATCATTCTCTGGAACAGCAAATCCACTTGAAGTGGAGGACTGGATTGCCTCCATGAAAAAATCATTTGACGCTATGGAATGCACCACCAAGGAGAAGGTCGTGTATGGAACCTATATGCTACATTCAAGTGCTTTTGAGTGGTGGGATGCACATAAAATGTCATATTCCGATAGTACTGAAATTTCATGGGATGTATTCAAAGAAGAATTTTAGAAGAAATATTTTCCTAAAAGTTTTAAGCGCATGAAGGAAAGAGAATTTCTTGAGCTAAAACAGGGGAATAAATCTATATCAGAATATGAAATTGAATTCTCTAGACTTGCAAGATTTGCTCCTAAGTTTGTCCAGACTGATGGCTCAAAGGCGCGACGTTTTGAGAATGGTTTACGATAACCACTTAAGAGACATGTTGAAGCCTTTGAAATAAATACATTTAAGAGATGTGGTGAGTAAAGCACAACTCTTGAAAAAACGATATCAAGAAGAAAGAACCGAGGTGAATCATCCATCAAAGAAGCCTAAGTTTGACGATAATAACCATCAAAATAATGGGAGGTTTAGACCGAGTGGTTGTCTTGAACGAGTTGCAGGAAATTCATGGGGAACCATGGCAAGGAAATGTCCGATATGTAAGGGAAACCATTCTCCTAACATTTGTCCGGATCGTTGGGGCAAGTGTTATACCTACGGGAAACCAGGGCACAATAGACATGAGTGTCCAAATAAACGAAATTATAACATGTCTCATCAGCAAAGGACTATGGCGCTGCCCTAGCCACCTCAACCACTATACCTTCCTGCACCTCCATCAACAACCCATCATGGGAGAAACCAATATGCAAGGACCACCACTTCAAATCAACCATCAGGAGCTCATTTGTGGCATCCCGCAAAACCACTACTAGAAAATCGCGTTGAATTTGTGCATTGCATCGTCATCATCATGCATTGTTTGCATAAAACTATTTTCGCAAAGCCCGTCTTGTTTTCTAAACGCCCCGATTTTATTCAAACGCAAACCCCGGGTCACCGGAACAGTTTGTTTGTCTGATATCGGATTGCAAACGGTGTATTCAAAATTAAATAAATATTAAATTATTTTCAGTAGGGGCAGTCGAACGGGCCGAATAGACCCGAACGACTACCCCCAGAAATTAAATCGGTCCACCCCTTTTTCCTACAGCTACCAAACTACCTACCCAGCCCAACCCTCCACCTCACCCCAACCTATCCTATATCGCCACGTCGCCCTGTCCACCACCCCACCCAACCAGAGCCCGCCACTTGGCCCAGCCACTCCCTCTCTCTCTCCCCCTCCCTCTCCCTGGACCCACTCACCCCTTAACCCACACCACAGCGCCTTTGCACACGCGTCCAACCAGCCCCACCCCTGACACCCCGGGCCCTCCACCGAGCAGCCCCACCACCCGCGCCTACCTTCTTCCTCCCAGGCCCGACGCAGCCCCTTCTCCTCCCCTTCCCCCGGCCTCGCCACCTCGCTCCGCCGCCCTTGCTTCCTCCCTTGGCTGCTGCCCGCCCGCTCACGTTCCTCTGCGCCTCTCCTCCCGCTCGCGAGCCCGCCGCTCCGCCGCCTCCGCCGCTCGCTGCGCCGCCCTCCACCTCGCCGGTCACCCTCCGCTCGCCCCGCCGCTCTCTGCGCGACCCCGCTGCCACCGGCCCCGCCTCCCCTCCTCTCTCCCTTGTGCAGCACCCCTCTCTCCTCTCCAGCGCGCGCTCACCTCGCTCCGCCGCTCCGCTCTCCTCGCTCACGCCTACCTCCCCTGCGCTCGCGTCGGCCCGCTGCTGCCTCCCTCCCGCAGCAGCTCGGCCGAGCTTCGCCGCCACGCCGCCCTCAGCGCGGCTCCCGCGGCCCGCCCGCGCCGCCCGCAGCACGGCGCCCGCCTCGCGCAGCTCAGCGCGGCCCCGCTCTCGTCGCCGCCCGCTGCGCGCCCCAGCGTCTCGGCGCCCGGACGCCTCCAGCGCCAGTCCCAGCGCCGCGCCGCCTCGGCCACCCCGCCAGAGCCGCCGCCGCTGCGGCCGCCCTTCCAGCGCCTCGCGGCCGGCCTGCGTTCAGCCTCGCCATCCTGCGACCCTAAGCACGAGCCGTCGAGATGTCCCCGCGCCCTCTCCCCGGCGCCTCTGCCTCGCCGTCGTTGGCCATGAGCAGACCCGACCCCGTCACCCTCCTCGAGCCGAGCCCCATGTCCTCCTGCCGCGGCCCCGAGCTCGTCCGGCGCCGTCGCCGTGCGTGGCCGCGAGACCCCTCCGCCGCGCGTCCAAGACCGCCCCTCAACGAGACAGCCACATGTACAAGTGAACGCCAAGATCGACACCGAACCCAAGTGGCGCCCATTCCAAGATCTTCGTCATGGACCCTGATGGTCGAGGACGGACCCGAACGCCAAGGTCGCCTCAGGGATCCGAAGGACCCCCGGTATCGAGCCCGAGTTCGCCAACGACACTGAAGACGGAGCGCTAAGACCGTGCCCGGATCCGGAGTCCGAACCCGATACCGCCAAGGCCACCGACGCGGAGACGCCAAGTACTTCATCCCGGACACCGAGACCCCGGTGCGACAAGTACTTCACCCCGAATGCCAAGACCGACCCAACACGAGGACCCGACAAGTTCGACACCGGTCAGGGCGAGTCCGATGCCCCGACGCCAGATCAAGTACGCCCTCCCGGAACGCCAAGGTCCCCGCGAGAGACGACAAGACCGACAACATGACCCGAAGACCCCGGATGCGCCAAGACCTACCCCGTTATCCTAGAACGATCCCGGAGACCGAGAACGATTCCGTCGAACCCTGAACCCTGAGACCGACCCCGAACCCCGGAACCCCAAGTTCGTAGAGACCCCTCAACGTGTGAACCCCTCCCCGAAACCCTATTTTATCTTATATAACAACTTGTTGCATATTAACTGCCATACTTGCATGCATAATCATGTGGTTTGGGGGCCTTATGCCGATTCACCTAATAACTAATTATGGGGCCCATATGCGGGCAAATCTAGTCTCACATTGGCCTCATTTAAATTTGTGTAGCGAACCCGGTACTATCTTCTGCCTGTTAAACAACATTTAAATTGCGGGGTTTTAAACAACTTGAACCATCTAACTAATTGTTGGGACCCCGGTTCCACTTAATATGACCTAGTTGCATCGCATCTTTGCCATGTCATTCATCATACATGCATCATGCCGACCTTCTGCCGTTGTGTTAAATAGTGCATCCGATGTGTCTTCTAGTGTTTTGATTCTTCGCGGATAAGGCCGTTGAGTTGATGTGAGCTTCGCCCCGATCTTCGGTTGAACCTTCGACAATGTTTTCAGGCGAGCATCTCCCCCTTTCTACCTATCTACTTTTCTAGTATTTATTCCCTCCTGTTGATCTTTGCTATCTGTGTTGCGATGCTCTAGTTTCGTACCCGTGGTATCCCCTGCAGCCATATATAGCCTTGGACACATCCTATTACCTGTTGTTTGATAGATAGTTGGACCCGCGTGTCGTAGTCGCTTGCTCAAGTGTTTTGCTTGTCGTCAAGTACCACAATTGTTGGAGAATTGCCGCATGTTGATGTTGGAGATGATCATGGCTTTAATTACTGTTTCACTTCAATTACTGTTTAACAACTAAAATTGAATTAAGCAGAGGCATCGGTGGGTGATAGGTAATGTTGGTTTCCGAACGCCCACTTGTGTCCCGTAGGACCTGAGTTTTTGACACCTGTTCCGAGATCGAGCGCGCTAACCACAGGTGGGGAGATATGGGCCCCCCATCGATTATTACCTGATTTCAAAGTATTGTACTGGGGGCCACATACTAGTTTGAGGTTTTATTTACTATCCTGTACTTATGCCATGCTACTTATGTATTTACGTTTGTGCGAGGAGCATACTGTACTGTTTAGGAATTGTGACCCGTTTACGTGGTATCGACAGTCCCCGTTTGGGGACCTGCTGTCGTTTACCGCCGACCCCACAAACCCTAAGTCCGTCCCGGAGACCGGCCGACTTCGTTGCGGGTGTACTTAGTGGGGTGGCCCCCCGTGCTTGCTTTGGGTCTGGGAACGTCGTGACTTAGGCCCCGCCGACATATCGATGGGTGTATGTTAATTGATCTGGCAAAAAGGGTCGAAGTGCCTGTGGATACTTTGGTGCACCCCTGCAGGGTTAAATCTTTTCGAGAAGCCGTGTCCGCG
The DNA here is from genome assembly GCA_030063025.1 of Avena longiglumis. Classification (NCBI taxonomy): domain Eukaryota; kingdom Viridiplantae; phylum Streptophyta; class Magnoliopsida; order Poales; family Poaceae; genus Avena; species Avena longiglumis. The sequence continues at coordinate 362,367,504 of CP125976.1, forward strand.
GTTATGGACGACTTGGAGCATAGTGCTTGATCATAGACAACTATAACTAAAATTTACTGTTATAAATTGACTTGTATCCGATATGACTAGTAACCAGCTTCACTACAACGGAATGGCTAAGTAAAAGTACCAACAACTGCTGGGTTTCAGGGTTATCCCATGCTAATTGTATCTAACTAGTAAGTGTTGCCACTATAACAGAATGATTAACTAAAATGCCCACTGCTTACTTCATCAGGACGATTATCTAAACCTGACTAGTAATTGCTGCAACGATAACTGAATAAGTAAAACTGCCAACTGTGTGAGTTCCTCGGTTGACTTCCTCGATGGTCTCGAGGGGGAAACGCCAGGATGGGTTTGTTTGTTGGTAGTATCAGGTTGGTTCCGAATAGGTCTTTCTCACCCCTCTCTGATAGCCGCCCGTTGTATCGAGTCTCTATAGGTTGTTTAGTGCATGCTGCCGCCGCTGATCCACCATACCTATGTGGCGAGGGCGTAATTCTAGTCTCGCCGTGTCTTGGCCTCGATCTTGACGCTCCTCTTTTCTTTTGCCCTTTTGGCACCTTTTGTTTAAGAAGGTTTTGAGATCGGCCGTTAGCAGGTTACCCTTCCGGCTTGGCACAGGTGGTTATGGACGCCATTGGTTATTCTTGGGGCTCTTAGCCCCATTTGCATCTTGTCCGTAGCTGGACGCTCTATCGTTCGGTGATTTGGATCTTTGTATATTATATCTGTATTCTTGGCTCTTTGAGTCATTGTTGTATATATATCTCTGTAGTGGGTCCCATCGAGGACTGTTGTGTAATGTTATTACTTCGTTTTCCACCCGCACGCAAGTGCTGGTGGAACCTTGAATCGTTTCTATGCGGGTTTGGCGGGTTTCGCTAAAACTTGCATAGGGCGATCTGAGGGTGTTCTGAGTGGTATCGAGCCGGCGGTTGCGATACCCCACAAGTCCAGCCTGTAGGATAACCTAGCTAACGGCCGAAGTAGAGTGTCAAAACTATTTTTGAAAACGGTTGGATAGTTCTAATTAGGTCTGATTTTACTCCTTACCCCTCTGCTATTCTCCTCTTATCTCGACGTGTTTTGAACCTGCTCTCTTATCTTTTCTTCGAGTCCAGGATTTATCGTGGTTGGGTTCCGTCGTACCTTCAGGGTTTCGCTTCCTTCTTTGATAACGGTGTTCTACCGTCCGGTGTTCAAGCTTCCTGATGAATCCGCCTGCTGTGGTACCATTCTTTGTTCCTTGTTTGTTCATTCCGGTGTTTTCCGCCGCAACGACATCCTCTACGCCAGATCCGATCTGATGCGCATCACTCCTTTGTTCGAACCTCGCTTGTCGAGATCTTCAGTCTGAATCCTGAGAGTTGGTTGCATAATCTGTCTATTCGTGTACATAGTAATGCTTTGAGTGCGGGATGGAGTCGCGACCATACCACTACTCTTATCATTTGCTTTGTATATTGAATGGTGGATCGATGCAATTCTACTCCTTCCATGGAAGTTAGAGGTGGCCTTACCTTTAACTTCGTCCGTTGTTTTCCGGAGTGTTCTCTTGATGAACAGGATCAACGACCTCTTGTTAGTGGTGTCGCGAGGATCTACACGAAGCGCGAAGGATCAGACCGCCGACCTTCTTTCCGGTACCATGAGGCGGATCTCGAGGGCGAGATCCATTGTTAGTGGTGTCGAATTGTGGCATCCCGCAAAACCACTACTAGAAAATCGCGTTGAATTTGTGCATTGCATCGTCATCATCATGCATTGTTTGCATAAAACTATTTTCACAAAGCCCGTCTTGTTTTCTAAACTCCCCGATTTTATTCAACCGCAAACCCCGGGTCACCGGAACAGTTTGTTTGTCTGATATCGGATTGCAAACGGTGTATTCAAAATTAAATAAATATTAAATTATTTTCAGTAGGGGCAGTCGAACGGGCCGAATAGACCCGAACGACTACCCCCAGAAATTAAATCGGTCCACCCCTTTTTCCTACAGCTACCAAACTACCTACCCAGCCCAACCCTCCACCTCACCCCAACCTATCCTATGTCGCCACGTCGCCCTGTCCACCACCCCACCCAACCAGAGCCCGCCACTTGGCCCAGCCACTCCCTCTCTCTCTCCCCCTCTCTCTCCCTGGACCCACCCTCACCACCTTACACCACAGCCTGCACACTTTGCACAACCAGCCCCACCCCTGACACCCCGGGCCCTCCACCGAGCAGCCCCACCACCCGCGCCTACCTTCTTCCTCCCAGGCCCGACGCAGCCCCTTCTCCTCCCCTTCCCCCGGCCTCGCCACCTCGCTCCGCCGGCCTGCGCCGCCCCTCTGCTTCCTCCCCGCCGCCGGCTGCTCGCCCGCCGCTCCGCCCGTTCCTCTCTGCGCCTCTCCTCCCGCTCGCGAGCCCGCCGCTCCGCCGCCTCCGCCCGCTCTGCCTCGCTCCCTCGCCGGTCACCCTCCGCTCGCGCCCGCTCTCTGCCTTGCCGTCGTAGCGCCCCTGCTCCTCTCTCCCCAGCGCAGCACCCGCCTCTCCTCTCTCCAAGGCGCGCCCTCGCTCCGCGCCCTCCTCCCTCGTGCGCTCGCGTCGGCGCAGCCTGCTGCCTCCCTCCGCAGCAGCTCCGGCCGCCGCCACGCCCTCGCGCAGCTCCCGGCGGCCCGCTCGCGCCCCGCAGCCCGGCGCGCCCGCCCTCGCGCAGCTCCAGCGGCCCCGCTGTCGCGCCCTTCGCCGCGCCCGGCGTCTCCGTCGCCGGACGCCTCCAGCGCCAGTCCCAGCAGCGCCGCCTCGGCCACCCCGCCCTTGAGCCCACCTGCTGCGGCCGCCCTTCCCAGGCGCCTCCGCCGGCCGGCCCTGCGTTCAGCCTCGCCGTCCTGCGACCCCAAGCACGAGCCGTCGAGCCGTCCCCGCGCCCTCTCCCCGGCGCCTCTGGCTCGCCGTCGTTGGCCGTGAGCAGACCCGACCCCGTCACCCTCCTCGAGCCGAGCCCCATGTCCTCCTGCCGTGGCCCCGAGCTCGTCCGGCGCCGTCGCCGTGCGTGGTCGCGAGACCCCTCCGCCGCGTGTCCAAGACCGCCCCTCAACGAGACGGCCACATGTACAAGTGAACGCCAAGATCGACACCGAACCCAAGTGGCGCCCATTCCAAGATCTTCGTCATGGACCCTGATGGTCGAGGACGGACCGAAGATGCCCGGAACGCCAAGGTCGCCTCAGGGATCCGAAGGACCCCCGGTATCGAGCCCGAGTTCGCCAACGACACTGAAGACGGAGCGCTAAGACCGTGCCCGGATCCGGAGTCCGAACCCGATACCGCCAAGGCCACCGACGCGGAGACGCCAAGTACTTCATCCCGGACACCGAGACCCCGGTGCGACAAGTACTTCACCCCGAATGCCAAGACCGACCCGACACGAGGACCCGACAAGTTCGACACCGGTCAGGGCGAGTCCGATGCCCCGACGCCAGATCAAACGCCCTCCGGGCGCCAAGGTCGCGAGACGACAAGACCGACAACATGACCCGAAGACCCCGGATGCGCCAAGACCTACCCCGTTATCCTAGAACGATCCCGGAGACCGAGAACAATTCCGTCGAACCCTGAACCCTGAGACCGACCCCGAACCCCGGAACCCCAAGTTCGTCGAGACCCCTCAACGTGTGAACCCCTCCCCGAAACCATATTTTATCTTATATAACAACTTGTTGCATATTAACTGCCATACTTGCATGCATAATCATGTGGTTTGGGGGCCTTATGCCGATTCACCTAATAACTAATTATGGGGCCCATATGCGGGCAAATCTAGTCTCACATTGGCCTCATTTAAATTTGTGTAGCGAACCCGGTACTATCTTCTGCCTGTTAAACAACATTTAAATTGCGGGGTTTTAAACAACTTGAACCATCTAACTAATTGTCGGGACCCCGGTTCCACTTAATATGACCTAGTTGCATCGCATCTTTGCCATGTCATTCATCATACATGCATCATGCCGATCTTCTGCCGTTGTGTTAAATAGTGCATCCGATGTCTCTTCTAGTGTTTTGCTTCTTCGCGGATAAGGCCGTTCAGTTGATGTGATCTTCGCCCCGATCTTCGGTTGAACCTTCGACAATGTTTTCAGGCGAGCATCTCCCCCTTTCTACCTATCTACTTTTCTAGTATTTATTCCCTCCTGTTGATCTTTGCTATCTGTGTTGCGATGCTCTAGTTTCGTACCCGTGGTATCCCCTGCAGCCATATATAGCCTTGGACACATCCTATTACCTGTTGTTTGGTAGATAGTTGGACCCGCGTGTCGTAGTCGCTTGCTCAAGTGTTTTGCTTGTCGTCAAGTGCCACAATTGTTGGAGAATTGCCGCATGTTGATGTTGGAGATGATCATGGCTTTAATTACTGTTTCACTTCAATTACTGTTTAACAACTAAAATTGAATTAAGCAGAGGCATCGGTGGGTGATAGGTAATGTTGGTTTCGACGCCCACTTGTGTCCCGTGGGACCCGAGTTCTTGACACTGTTAGAGATCGAGCGCTAACCAATTGGGGAGATATGGGCCCCCCATCAATTATTACCTGATTTCAAAGTATTGTACTGGGGGCCACAAACTAGTTTGAGGTTTTATTTACTATCATGTACTTATGCCATGCTACTTATGTATTTACATTTGTGCGAGGAGCACACTGTACTGTTTAGGAATTGTGACCCGTTTACGTGGTATCGACAGTCCCCGTTTGGGGACCTGCTGTCGTTTACCGCCGGCCCCACAAACCCTAAGTCCGTCTCGGAGACCGGCCGACTTTGTTGCGGGTGTACTTAGTGGGGTGGCCCCCCGTGCTTGCTTTGGGTCTGGGAACGTCGTGACTTAGGCCCCGCCGACATACCGATGGGTGTATGTTAACTGATCTGGCAAAAAGGGTCGAAGTGCCTGTGGATACTTTGGTGCACCCTGCGGTTAAATCTTTTAGAAGCCGTGTCATGGTTATGGACGACTTGGAGCACAGTGCTTGATCATAGACAACTATAACTAAAATTTACTGTTATAAATTGACTTGTATCCGATATGACTAGTAACCAGCTTCACTACAACGGAATGGCTAAGTAAAAGTACCAACAACTGCTGGGTTTCAGGGTTATCTCATGCTAATTGTATCTAACTAGTAAGTGTTGCCACTATAACAGAATGATTAACTAAAATGCCCACTGCTTACTTCATCAGGACGATTATCTAAACCTGACTAGTAATTGCTGCAACGATAACTGAATAAGTAAAACTGCCAACTGTGTGAGTTCCTCGGTTGACTTCCTCGATGGTCTCGAGAAGCGCCGAGATGGGTTTGTTTGTTGGTAGTATCGTTGGTTCGAATAGGTCTTTCTCACCCCTCTCGATAGCCGCCCGTTGTATCGAGTCTCTATAGGTTGTTTAGTGCATCTTTTGCCGCTTGATCCACCATACCTATGTGGCGAGGACCGAATTCTAGTCTCGCCGTGTCTTGGCCTCGATCTTGACGCTCCTCTTTTTCCTTTGCCCTTTGTTGGCACCCCTTTTGTTTAAGCAGGTTTTGAGATCGACGCCGTTAGCAGGGTTACCCTTCCGGCTTGGCCTGGGCAGGGTTATGGACGCCATTGGTTATTCTTCAGGGCTCTTAGCCCCATTTGCATCTTGTCCGTAGCTGGACGCTCTATCGTTTTCAAGGTGATTTGGATCTTTGTATATTATATCTGTATTCTTGGCTCTTTGAGTCGCTGTTGTATATATATCTGTTCCGTGGGTCCCATCGAGGACTGTTGTGTAATGTTATTACTTCGTTTTCCACCCGCACGCAAGTGCCTGGTGGGCACCTTCGAATCGTTTCTATGCGGGTTTGGCGGTTTTCGCTAAAACTTGCATAGGGCCGATTCTGAGCGTGTTACATCATTCAATTAACCGAGAGAAACCTTGTGGAGGGAACCGGGCTAGAGTGTTTAATTTAACTCAAAGGAGTGCAGAAGAATCCAACAATGTGGTGACAGGTAATTTTTCAATGTTCTCTCATATAGTCTTAATTTTGTTTGATTCTGGTGACACACATTCATTTATCTCTAAAAAATATATGATAAAGCATAAGATTGTTAGCATTCCGTTAGAGGAAATTATTTATGTTGAGACACCGTTAGAAAGCCGAAGTGAAAAATTAATTTGCAAAGCATGTCCTATTGAGATTGGGGGATGGAGATTCACGGCTGACCTCATTGTACAAGAAATGCAAGATTTTGACGTAATACTTGGGATGGACTAGTTACAACAGAACAAAGCAACTATTGATTGCCATGAAAAGATGGTTACACTTAGGCCTTTTGGTCAAATTAAAGTTTTATACCATAATAATAGAAGAAACTTATTCAGGTCATTCATGGCAATGATGGAGATTAAGGAAATATATATAAATAGAATCCTAGTAGTAAATGAATTCCATGATGTTTTCCCAAAAGATCTTCCTGGGTTACCACCGGATCGGGGAAATTGAGTTTGCGATCGTACTAATTCCCGGAACAAAGCCGATCCATAACCACCTTATAGGATGGCACCCATGGAGCTAAAATATATAAAGACACAATTGAAAGAATTAGAGGAAAAATGATTTATACGTTCGAGTGTTTCCCCTTGGGGAGCTCCAGTATTATTTGTGGAAAAGAAGGATGGAAGTTTAAGATTGTGTGTAGGCTAGTGGGAGCTGAATAAAGTCACCATTAGAAACAAATATCCTCTTCCTCGGATAGATGATTTATTTGACCAACTACAAGGATCCAAGGTTTTCTCAAAGATTGATTTGTAATCTGGTTATCATCAGCTAAAAATAAATCCAAGTGATGTTCCTAAGATAGCCTTCCGCACTCGCTATGGGCATTACGAGTATTTGTTTATGCCATTTGGATTGACTAGTGCCCCAGCAGCTTTTATGGATTTAATGAACCAAATATTCAAGCCTTACTTGGATCAATTTGTAGTCGTCTTTATTGATGATATCCTTATATATTCAAAGACGGAAGAAGAGAATTCTAAGCATCTAAGGATTGTACTGCAAACACTACGAGAACATCAATTATATGCAAAGATAAAGAAATGTGACTTTTGGATGGATCAAGTTCCCTTTCTTGGCCATATAATTTCGGGCGAAGGAATAACCGTTGATCCCGCCAAGGTGAAAGCCGTGTCGGAATTGCAAAGACCGTCCACTGTCACGGATATCCGAAACGTCCTTGGGATGGCCGGATACTACCGTCGTTTTATAATGAACTTTGCTAAAATTGCTACCCCTTTAACTCATCTAACAAAGAAAGGAGTTAAATTTGAGTGGACATCTAAGTGTGAGGAAGGTTTTCGAGAATTAAAGGATCGCCTAATTTCAGTCCTAGTCCTCGCTTTGCGTATTGGTGGTCAATATTTCACCATTTATTGTGACGCTTCAAAATTAGGCCTTGGATGCGTACTTATGCAAAGATGTAAAGTTATTTACTATGCTTCTCGCCAACTGAAACCACATGAACAAAATTATCCAACTCACGACATGGAGCTAGTAGCAGTAATTTTTGAACTAAAAATTTGGAGGCATTGCCTTTATGGAGAGCATTGTGAAATATTTACACACCACAAGAGTTTGAAATATATTTTTACCCAAAAGGAATTGAATATGAGGCAAAGAAGATGGTTAGAATTATTTAAGGATTATGATCTTAATATTAATTACCATCCAGGAAAGGCAAATATTGTGGCAGATGCTTTGAGTCGAAAAGCCTATTGCAGCACGTCTATCCTAACTACTCAAGAACCACATCTACTGCGAGAGCTAGGAAGGTTTGGAATAAGACTAAAAGTACATGTATCTGGGAACGTACTAGCTACACTTAAGTCACATCAAACTTGGAGAAGCGGATTATGGAAAAACAAATGGATCACCAGGACCTAGTACGCCTAAAGAACAATATCTATGATGGCATACCATCTGAATTTCATATTGATTCAAGTAGGGCTATACGCTTTAGAGACCGAATCTATGTACCTAATGATGCCGAATCTATGGAAGAAGCACACTCCTCTCTATACACCATGCACCCAGGTGGGACTAAAATGTATCAAGACATTAAAAAAACATTTTGGTGGAATATTATGAAAAGGGATATAGACAAATTTGTTATGGAGTGTGATACATGTCGACACATAAAAGCAAAACACAAAGACTAGTTGGACTCCTAAAACCTTTGTCTATACCTGTTTGGAAATGGGAAGAAATTAGTATGGACTTTATTGTCGGGCTACCAAAGACACCACATGGAAATGATAGCATATGGGTGATAGTGGATCGATTAACAAAGTATGCACATTTCATACCCGTGAAGATTACTTTTTCTCTAGAGAAGTTAGCCAAGTTATATGTCAAAGAAATAGTATCTCTTCATGGTGTTCCTTTGCGCATTGCATCAGATAGAGCCCCTCGCTTTGTCTCAAATTTTTGGAGAAGTCTACACAAAGCGCTAGGGACCAAACTAGATTTTAGTACGGCATATCATCCGCAGAGTGATGGGCAAACATAACGGGCAAACCAAATTGTGGAAGACATGCTTAGGACATGTGTTCTAGAATTTAAAGGGGAATGGGATGAATATATGCCTTTAACTGAATTTGCATATAATAATAGCTACCAATCGAGTATTAAAATGGCTCCATATGAGGCTTTAGATGAAAGAAGGTGTCGTGCACTGATTTGTTGGGATGAGGTTGGAGAAAGAAAAAATTTAGGACCCGACTTAGTTCAGGAAACCGAAGAGAAGGTGAGGCTTATACGTGAACGGCTCCGAACTGCACAAAGCAGGCGGAAAAGATATGCGGATGGAAAGAGAATGGACCTTCAGTTTAAGGAAGGAGAATTAATGTATCTAAAGGTATCCCCTATGAAAGGGATTAAACGATTTGGACATGGGAAGAAATTAAGCCCAAGATATATTGGTTCTTTCCCAGTTACCAAATAAGTTGGGGAAGTCGCATATCAGCTAGAGCTACCAAAGTCTCTAGCAAGTGTACACAATATATTTTTTGTGTCCTTACTCCGTAAATGTTTAAAACCACCACATCACCTATGGATATTGAACTACAAGAACTATAAGAAGATTTATCCTATGAAGTATACCCTGTTCATATATTGGATTTTAAGGACCGTGAGACTAGACGCCAAAAAATTCACTTCATCAATGTGCAATGGAGAAATCACAATGAATATGAATCCACTTGGGAAAGAGAGAACGACTTGAAGAGAAATTATCCGTACCTCTTCGACAAATAAAGATATTTAAATTTCGAGGACGAAATTTTTATAAAGAGGGTAGGATGTAATACCCATAAATATTATATCGACAATAATAATGGTTAGATTATTATATCAAAGTAATTTTGGTATTATTTCTAACTTGGCTAACTAATTTACACATAGATATCAGATTAAAAATATATTTCTATACAAAAAGAAAGAAGTAGTAGCCAAGTAACCCCAAAATATCTAGGTTAGTATATAATCCCTTGCCCTCAAAAACATCTAGGTCAAGGCCACCGGATAAGCATCCTCCGGTTAACTTGACTAGGGGTAACTTAACCAGACGAGTAAATCCACCGCTTTTCTTCGTTCTCAACCTAGACAGGTGTCTGCATCTCCATGTTTCCCCTCGACTATAAATAGCCTTTCGGCCGCCACAGACTGCCTCACTAAACACCACAGTACAAGCTACTCCTAGTTTCCATCGGTAGACGCTAGTATGATTTGACGAGTTGGGAGACAAGATAGAAGAGGTATGGCAGCCACTTGACCCCCATTCTTCGTCCTTGTTCATGAGCAGTTCATGAGCAATACTAGGATAGTTGATGTTTTCTCCGGATGCTTTAGCTTCTCTCTCTAAATCTGGATGTTCTTTCGGTTGATTAGAGTAGAGTCCCTATACTTTATTGATGCAAGCTACTAAGACTTATTCACGTTTTAAATTAGTACCATGCCTAGGTAAATTTGACATTCTATTCTTCAATAACCGAATACATCTAGTACTACTTGTTTCTATTAAATTATTAGCATGCGTACTAACAAATCTGCTCCAAGAATCAAATAAAATGTAATACTATTCGTTGCTACTAGATTGATATATAGACTAGTAATCCACCTACTATTTTCTAATAGTACACGGTAGTACTACCTGGTGCATCATATGAAAAATTATTTTATCATGCATGCATGTCTGATCGATGGATGTGATATATGTTGCCAGAATAGTAGAGTAGCTAGCTGTTCATGCTTCATGTTCATGCCTTACACTAGTGCAGAGCCCCTCTTTAACTCCGGTTGGGAGGGCCCTCTAACAGCGGTTTCTCAACCGCCGTTGAGGGTTCTGTGTTAGAGGGGGGCCTCTTTAACACCGGTTCTTGGTGTTAAAGGGTGACGTGTTAAAGGGTGACGCACGTGGTGCTGCCGCAGGCCTCAGCCCCCCCCCCCCCCGTTAACACCGGTTCGGGGCTGGAACCGGTGTTAAAGGTTCTTCTGCCGCGGCAGATATTTAGGCCGTTTTCCTGCCGCGGCAGGAAAACGGCCTAAATCTCTGCCACGGTAGACTTCTGCCTCTGCCCCGTTCTGGGCGTATTTCTGCGGTAGGGGGAGGGGGAATTGATCGGGAGCGGTATACACATAAATCGTCATCGGTACATACGAGTACATGAATAATTAAGCAACTATTATTATACACAAACATCGTCATCGGCACATACATCGTCATCGTTCATTTTGGTGGATATCTAAAGAGTTCTCCGCCAGGCGTGACGACCTCATCAAGTATGAACCCCGCCAATTCCTCTTGAATGGCTCGTATGCGTTCAAATGGTAGGAGTTGGTTCCGCATCCGTTCGATCTGAATATATATGAAGAATGGGCCGTCAATATATATAAGAATAAAACTCAACACAATTGATGGTAATAAAATAATGTTGTGGACTTTTTTACTTACTCTAAGTTGTTCTAGTGCGGCTTGGCCCGTCGCACATATCGTGTTGCGAATGAACTCGCAAACATAGTACCCACATAAGTTATTGTCGTGTCCCTGATGCGCGCACTTTACGAGAATAGAGAGTTCAATCAAAATAATAATCAATAAAGCATGATATAATGGAATTGGAAGCAGAATCAAAGAGATACGCAGACCTAGCTAGCTAGTATTACTTACATTTTGGTCTACAAATTTTAGTTCTTCTGACCATTCACCCACGGCCCTGCCCGTGAACCTTTTCCAAACCCTGTCCGGCAAAGAAAATGGATAAAGGAGTAATTAATTACTTGTTGTCACGAAAGTTGTCGATCTAGTGCGATAATATGATTGAAATTACCTCTGGAGCATCTCTCTAAAGTCTGCCCATATCTCTTTTTCTTTTCGTAACGAGTCCATGACAAGGACTTTTAATGAATCGGGTTGAATGACTAGCAGAATAAAGTGGAACCTACGCACGCATAACTCATCATCAGTTACACTTAACATCGAGTAAGTCGAAATAGAATGTGTACAAGATAGAGGGTAACAGTACTCACGAAAAGTTGTAAGGCAATAGTATTTCCCTTTTGGTTTGTTGTCTCAGTAAAGACCTTAGCAAGTAATCTTCTGTTTTCCCGTGTTTGGTTATTACCACTTCTTCATGAACTCTATTTGGGTCAACGAACCCAATGTCAAAATGGCCTCCTTTCCTGCATTCCATAACCTTTTTCCTGCATAATAGTATATACATATATGGTGGAAGTGAATGAGATGAGATATAAATTACAGAAATAGTACTTACACACAATAAAGGCTGATGGCAGCTTTGTCGAGTTACTTCTGATTGAATAGAAAATGCAAGTCTTGAATATTGAAGTCGATCCCGTCGTCTCCGCAGAAGAAAATCTCATCTCTTATATGCGTCGTTATCCATTCTTCTTTTCTCGTCTTGCAGAAATCAAGGTACCACTTGTGCAATTTTCGCATCTTTGTTGGTAGATTCTTGAGCTCCTCTTTCTTGACGAGATTCTTCCCATACTTCCATGGTTGTATGGGGTTGGCATCGCATTTGGGCAAGTTGTCTCCCATGACGTTCAAGTATGCAATGTAAGTCATCCCCATCTCATTGGCCTTTCTTTGTAGCTCTGCCTCGTAATCATTTACGGGAGGAGCGTCCCGTGTGTCGAACATTTGGAGCGGGGTGCATGATTGGTTTTCCTGCTCTCCGAGCATGGGAACTGTTTTCTGGGGTGCCTCACGACTGCTACTTTCAGTCTACCTACGGCGCCTTGCATCCGCCTTCAAAATCTAGCGCTCGTAGTCCGGCACAAGTGGGGTTTCAGGTTTCAAAAGATTTTTGTAAAACTTCTCCACCACCGCCGGATCTATTTTCTCCTTTGGCTCGGTCCGTCTAGGTGCAAAGAATTTCTTGACCTGTTCTTCCGAGATCCTATTGGTCTCCTCGTCGCTGCGATTCCACGGTAAAACCGGCAATAGCTTGGCGGAAGGCTACGGGACATAGTTTTTGAACTCTTTGGCGTACGGTTTCCTGCGGATTTCTTTGTGGCAGTGCTACTGATGCTCTTCGTGGAAGTGCTCTTCCGCTTACGCTGAGGAGATGGCTGAAGCACCGGAGATGGCTGACGGGCCGGAGATGGCTGCCGCGCAGGAGATGGCTGAAGCGCCGGAGATGGCTGCCGCGCAGGAGATAGCTAAAGAGGCTCAAACTGCTGACGCTGCAGAGACGGCGGGGGTGCCAGTGACCTCCAATTTGTTCAATTTTGTCTTCCAGTTGCGGAAAGCGTCAGCCATCTTCTTTAGAGTCCACTCTTTGACATTTTCCTTTATAACCGGGTTGTTTTCATCCTCCTCTGGCGGAAGGGTGAAATTTACCAACAACGAATTCCAAAGCATTTCTTTGGATCTTTCATCGACAAAGGTACTATCGCCCTTCTTTCGCTTATTCCAATTTTCAATTATGATTGGGATTTGGTCCCTAACAAGAACTCCATCCTGACGTACAAATTTGTGTGCGGCCTTCTTGGGCTCCATCGACCTGCCATCAACACGGACTGCTTCGATCGTGAACTTTGCACGATCTTTCAACCGCTGGCTCGCGCCTCGCTTTCTCTTTTTCGTAGAAGAAGATGGTTGCTGGCTGGTCGATCCAGAGGGCTAAAAGAAGAAAGAAGCGTTAATTAATACATGTAGAAGAAGATTGTTGGTGGAAGTCAGCAGAGGCTTAATCAATGCATATACCTCGCCGGACTTTGTAACAACTAAATTGCGTTCACCGGAGTCTTCATCTTCTCCATGACTAGTACTTGAGCTTTCGTCATCATGTCCCTCCAAGTTCAGATATTGTGAGGTGTCCTCATCAATAATGTTCTCCATTATTTCTTCTTCTTCAAGGTTTCTACTAAGTGGATCCATAGTTTGTAAAACAATAATATTATCTAGAGTAAGAATGTAAACATTCAAGTGGACTTGGATTCATACACAAATATACATATTATTCATACAAAAATACACAAATAAATACACAAATGAAATTAAAAGCCTAAGGATGCTTGATCATTTTAAACGAGTTCCGAGGGGTCGAAACCCTAATCAGGTTGAGTCAGAGGTCCAATTTGTATACAAGTTTTAATCTATGCATGTAGTACAATTTATACTAGCCGGTGAAACTATGTTGCCCGCGAACCCGCCCCGCTTGACACCCTATCTATACTACTACTCCCGCCATAATTACATGCCATCTTAATTTCGAGTTTCCCGATTTTGACCATCAAGTTCACCACCAACACTAAGTAAACAATATTATCGATGTTACAACATCAAAAACTTTACTCAAATATGAATACACGACTACATCTTTTATACATCACACATATTCCCCACATTGTTCACAGAGGACGACTGCCGGACGCAGAGGCGTGATTGCCGTCGATTGACATTGTTCACATTGTGCCGCAAGCTTTGACACATTGTTCACATTGTGGCGCCGACGACTGCCGGACGCAGAGGCGTGGACGGCGGCTCCAACAGCGAGGGCGAGGGCGGCGACTCCGAGGGCGAGGGCGGTGGCTCCGACGGCGAGGGCTGGACGCGGCGCCGGCGCGGATGCATTATAAAATAATTGCATTTTTAATTATTTCATTTTAAATTATTTTTTGTAATATTATAAAACCATTTGCATTTTTGGAATTTACATAAACAATTTTCTTAATTAGAAAACATTTATGGAATTTTTTTTATCGCTTACAGATAGGGCCCACATGTCAGGTATTTTCTTCACTGAAATAATTACAGAAATAATAAAAGAAAAAGAAAACGAATATTGCATCACGCTGACGTCAGCAATGGAGCTCCTCCCAGGTCGATCTTGCTCCCGTCGATCTGCTACACGCGGGGACTTGTGGTTGGGCTGGTTGGAAAGAGGAGGTCGAGGCAGACCTAGTAGTGGCGGCGCCTCCCCTTTTTGGTCGCCGGAGAACAGAGAACGAGGAGGAACTGCGGCGGTCGGCGGCGGTTACACGATGCGGAGGCGATATAGACCGTGAGGGAGGAAGAGAAGATGTGCCTGAGCACCAGAGGCTCACCAGGAAGCCGATGGTGGGGTCGACGAGGCCGGGGAAGGTCGGGGACGCCGGCGTTGTCGATGGCGAGCGGCGGACAGAGGTGGGTGACAGGGCCGACGATTCAGGGCACCCACGGACGATTCCTCCCTCACTCCGAGGGCGGTGGCGGCCGGCGGTGGCTTCTCTCTGCTCCGATGGGCGGTGGCGGTGGCGGCGCTTCTCTCTGCTCCGATGGCGCGCGCGCGGTGGCGGTACGGTGGCGGTGGCGGTTCGATCTGGCTCTGGGGGAAGAAAGGAAGGGGAAGGCGAATTTAATACCCCCCTTTAACACCGGTTCGTGGCTGGAACCGGTGTTAAAGGGGGGATTCCGTTTCGCGCGCGCATTTATTACCCCTCCCCTTTAACACCGGTTCCAGCTACGAACCAGTGTTAAATGGGGGGGGGGGTGCGCGCGCGAAACAAAATAAATGCGCCCCCCCCCCCTTTAACACCGGTTCGTGTCTGGAACCGGTGTTAAAGGGGGGCATTTATTTCATGCATTAAAGGGGCATTTTTAATTCAAAAAATAGGATATGAACTTAGAAAATTTATATCTTTTTCATTTCAACTTAACGGAACTAGTATGTGACCGCGCGCGTTTGGAGATCAGATCTTAATGGTAAGTACGAATCGGGACAACTTCTTCTCATAGTCCTGGTCCATCCACAAAACATGACTAACACTCAAGACATGTATTAATATTAAAAACGTGAACTAGAGTTACATAATATGAGCATGAACTTCTTGGCATATATCGTTCCTTATGATCGCTTCAGACGTAACCATGGAGCATCTTCTTTACTTAACGGAATGCTTGGGTCAGTTTTCACTGTGAAGGGCGGAATTTCATCAAACTTATTATAATCTTCTGACATGTCTGTCTTGTCCTCGATTCCCACGATGTTTATTTTCCCTGAAAGAACTATGTGAATCTTTGGCTCATCATATGATGTATTCGTTTGCATATTTTTTCTTTTTTTTGGTCTGGAGGACATGTCCTTCACATAGAAAACCTGAGCCACATCATTGGCTAGGACGAATGGTTCGTCTAAGTTCTTGTCTACCTTCATAAGATTGTTGAGATCCACCGTTGTCATTCCGTACTTCTTGTCTACCTCAACCCCTCCTCCTGTTAGCTTGACCCATTTGCATCGAAACAAGGGGACCTTAAAATTAGGTCCATAGTCAAGTTCCCATATCTCCTCTATGAACCCATAATACGTGGTCTTTTGCCCATTGTCTTCTGCTACATCGAGCGGACACCCTTTATTTTGGTTGGTGCTCTTTTTATCTTGGCCTATCGTGTAAAATGTATTCCCATTTATCTCGTACCCTTGGAAAGTACATACAGTCAAAGATGGTGTCCTGGCCAACAAGTACAATTGATCCCCAACAGTGGTGTTATTCGTGAGAAGTCTTTGCAGCCAGCCGCCAAAACTCGCCATGTGTTCACTTATAATCCATTCATCGACCGCCGGGTGTTTGAGTATTAAATTCTTGTGTTCATTGATATCTGGGGCAACCAAGATAGATCTTTGTAAACCGTGTAGTGTGCTTGATTGAGAGAATGCCCGTCTACGTATCATTGCTTTACATCCTAGGGTGCCTTTTCCACGCATCTCCCTCATGTCGTGATTACGGAACACCAATCGCCTTAAGGTCGAATAAAATCAACACGAACTCAATGACCTCCTCATTACATAGCCCTTGGAGATGCTTCCTTCTGGCCTAGCACGGTTATGAACATATTTCTTTAAGACTCCCATGTACCTCTCAAAGGGGAACATATTGTGTAGAAATACAGGACCGAGAATGGCAATCTCTTCTACTAGGTGAACCAGGAGATGCGTCATAATATTGAAGAAGGATGGTGGGAACACCAACTCAAAGCTGACAAGACATTGGGCCACATCTGTTTGTAACCCTGGTAGGCTTTCTGGATCGATTACCTTCTGAGATATTTCATTGAGGAATGCACATAGCTTCACAATGGGTACTCGAACATTTTCAGGTAGAAGCCCCCTCAATGAAATCGGAAGCAATTGTGTCATAATCACGTGGCAGTCATGATACTTCAGGTTTTGGAATTTTTTCTCTGCCATATTTATTATTCCCTTTATATTCGACGAGATGCCAGACGGGACCTTGATACTGCTCAGACATTCAAAAAAGATTTCCTTCTCTGCTTTGGTAAGAGCGTAGCTGGCAGGAGTTAAGTGGCATCGTTTACCCTTCTCGTTCTCAGGATGCATAGGCTCTTCAGGGGCTTTCAGACGTTGCTGGTCCTGCCGTGCTTCCGGTGTATCTTTTGTCTTCCCATACACTCCTAGAAAGCCTAGCAGGTTCACGCAAACATTCTTCGTCACATGCATCACATCGATTGAAGAGCGGACCTCTAAGACTTTCCAATAGGTTAGGTCCCAAAATATAGATTGCTTCTTCCACATGGGCGCGTGTCCGGCATCGTCATTCGGAACAGATAGACTGCCAGGACCTTTTCCAAAGATTACTTCTAGGTCCTTGACCATACCAAATACCTCCTCACCGGTACGGAGGACAGGCTTCCTCCGGGGTTCTGCCAGACGTTTGAAATGCTTGCCTTTCTTTCTTACTGGATGCAGGTTCGGAAGAAATCGGCGATACCCTAGGTACACAACCTTCTTACATTTATACAAATATACACTTTCAGTCTCATCTAAACAGTGTGTGCATGCATTGTATCCCTTGTTTGTCTGCCCTGAAATGTTACTAAGAGCAGGACAATCATTGATGGTTATGAAAAGCAATGCTCGTAGGTCAAATGGCTCCCCTTTGTGCTCATTCCACATACGTACACCTGGTTTGGCCCACAGCTGTAAAAGTTCTTCAACTAATGGCCTTAGGTACACATCAATGTCGTTGCCGGGTTGCCTCGGGCCTTGGATGAGCACTGGAATCATAATGAACTTTCTCTTCATACACAACCAAGGAGGAAGGTCATAGATACATAGGGTCACAGGCCAGGTGCTGTGACTGCAGCTCTGCTCACCAAAAGGATTCATGTTGTCTGTACTTAGACCAAACCTTAAGTTCCTTGCGTCACGTGCGATGTCCGGGTACTCTCTCTCGACTTTTCTCCACTGTGACCCATCAGCAGGGTGTCTCAACATCGCGTCTTTCTTACGGTCTTCCATGTGCCATCGCAACAACTTGTCATGCTCTTTATTTCTGAAGAGACGTTTTAACCGTGGTATTATATGAGCATACCACATAACCTTGGCGGGAACCTTCTTCCTAGGGGCCTCACCCTCAACATCGCCAGGATCATCTCGTCTGATCTTATACCGCAGTGCAGTGCATACCAGTCATGCATCCAAATTCTCGTACTTCTCACCGCGGTAGAGGATGCAATCATTAATGCAGGCATGTATCTTCTGCACGTCTAATCCTAGAGGGCAGACAACCTTCTTTGCTTGGTATGTACTGTCGGGCAACTCATTATTTCTTGGAAGAAGATTCTTCATTTTTACCAACAACTTTGAAAATGCGCTGTCAGTCACACCATTCTCTGCCTTCCATTGCAGCAAATCCAGTGTGGAACCTAGCTTTTTGTGGCCATCTTCGCAAGTTGGATACAACAATGTTTTGTGATCCTTTAACATATGCTCCAGCTTCTCCTTCTCCTTTTCAGTTTCACATTCTTCCTTTGCATTAGTAATGGCCCGACCAAGATCATCATCAGCGGGCCCATCTGCTCCCTCTTGATCTTCATTATCTACCCCCGTTGCATTATCATCATTGGATACATATTATGATAGTTGTCATCATCCTCTTCTTCTTCGTTGTCTTCCATCACAACCCCTTTTTCTCCGTGCTTGGTCCAACAATTATAGCTGGGCATGAAACCGGATCGAAGCAGGTGGGTGTGAATGGTTATGGTATTTGAGTAGTCTTTCTTGTTCTGAAAGTGAACACACGGACAGCACATAAAACCATTGTGACCACGGTTTGCATTAGCCACAACGATGAAATTTTGGAGGCCCGTAATGTACTCGGAAGTGCGGCGGTCACCGTACATCCATTGCCGGTTCATCTGCATTAATATGTAGTATATATCAAAAAATAATAGGGAGATGACCATTTATATATATAGTACATCAATGACACATGAAAGGATAGTCGTCGACCTCGACCGAGACGGAAAGAGCAACAAGAAAACTTATTTTGAGCTCTCGGGCATTTCACCGAACACCTCTTGTGCATATGAAAAAAAAACTAGCACTCTTCACACCCTCTTGCTAGGCTCCAAAATGTGAAAGAATGGAAGAGTGGGGTGTGTGTGGGCTGGGGTGGTGTCTTATATAGCCCCCCCCCCTAACACCGGTTCATGCCACGAACCGGTGTTAAAGAGGGGGCTGTGGACCATCATTGCGGTCCTTTAACACCGGTTCATGGCATGAACCGTGTTAAAGGCTCCTTTGCATAGGGCCACGCTGGTACGGCCCCCCCTTTAACACCGGTTCGTAGAAGAACCGGTGTTCAAGCCCTTTTTCGGGATCAACAAAAGACCTCGTTTCCACTAGTGTCACTCTATTGCTGCTAGTACTATGCATGCAATAATGGCTGATTGTACTGCTACTAGTGAAATACAACTAATATAAATCTATACAAACTGATTAGGTTGGAGCCAAGTTGACCGGAGAGAGAACAATATGAGGCAAGGCTGTGCATACCAATTTTCTTAATTAAATTACTAAATATATTTAATCTTGTTACTTGAATATTATTAAGTGCTTAGACTGTTACATGTGATTTGAAAGTGAATTGATGAAGAACAATTGAATTTGAATGAACATGAACACCATACATGAATTGATGAAACGCTTGAGACAAGTATACATGAATTATCCGTTCGCCTATCGTAATCATGGGATGTATGGTATATCTAGACCGAGACGGTCGATACCTGAAATAACGGTACGCGGTCACGACAGTATCATTGTGAAATAGATTTACCTCACACAATGTAGCATCCCAGTTGTCTAACCCCTGTAATGCTACTAGTTATAATAATAAAATGGGCCACTTCCAACATATAATTGTTGCATCATCATCACATCATGCTCATGTCATCATGTCCCCTTGCATTTGAGCATCATATAAAACCTTTTTCTTGATTGGTTCTTATCTCATGTGCATAATTAATTGTATTTGCCTCTTGATATTGTATTTGGGTCTTAATAAATTGCTAAATGCCCAAGTTGAGTTGGGGGCATCTCTCTTTTGACTCCACCACCTTATCTTTCACCACCTTTTAATTCCACCATCCAATAATATGGGCTTGGCATTTTATTGAGTTATCTCTAGCCCATGTTGTTGGTTGGATCCACCCATAACCTTTGCTTGGCCTTGCCCACCTATTGGGAATGCATATGGATAATGCCATGATTATGATATTGTTTTCACAAGGATAACTTGGCATTAATTATCTTGCATGGGCCATGCAAGTACCACTTTCTCTAGATTTTGGCTTTTGTTTGAATCTTAGTTGGATCTCCTTCCTCTGTTTAAATCATGTGTTGGCTTGTAGTTTGTTTCTCTTTATCTTCTCTCTCTCTTCAACCTTTAGCAAAAACCCTACCTCATGTTCCATGCACCCACTTGTGCTAATGTGGCATGCAACCTCTAAACCCCCTCTCTCTGGATCTTGCTTGTTCTTGCTTGGATCATGCATGGACCAAAGGAGGACCACATCACCACCAAATGGCCATCTCTCTCCCTCTCCTCTTTCTAGTTTGATCTTGCTTAGGGCTTGTTGAAGCTTGTCGACCAAGTTTAGTACCACATCCCCTTCCCCCTCTTAACAAAAACACCATCATCTAACCATGTCATCTCCTCTTCTCCAACTCTAAAACCTACCCCCAAGCCATCTCTCCTTTCTACCCTAAATAAACCCTAATCTACATCTACTCTAAGCAAAAACCCTAAACTAACCTTCACCCAAAACAAACCTTTCTCCCTCTCCCCTCTAGCTTCCATACCTGATCTTCTACACCCCACCCCAGCTCGCCCTTGCCTCTGCCATGCAGACCCCACCCCCAGCGACCCCCTAGCTACCCCACACGTCAAGTACCACCCCATACCTAGCCCTAGCCCGAGTGTCCCCTCTCCCCTCTTTTCTCCCCTCTCTCCTCCCCTCTCTACCAGGACCTGGCCACGCCCTACCCCACCTGCCTGCGACCCTAGCCGCGCCTACCCCTGCCGGCCCCCACGGTGCCTGCCTTGCCACAGCCTCGCCATGCCCAAAGACACGTGAGCGAAAGTGCCACGGCCAGCTGCTCCCCCACGCGATAACCTACCCCTCTCCCTTCTTATCCTCTCCCTTCCCCTCTCTGGCCTCCCCAGATCCCATCCCAGCAGCCCGGCCTCGCTCCCCTCCTCTGCCTCCTCCTCCACCGCCCCACAGTCCCCTCGCCGGCCACGTCGGTCTACCCCATGCCCCTGTCGTTCTAGCCGGTGTCGTGGTGCAGCAAGGTGTCGAGGAAGGTCCGGAGCGTGTCTGCGTCGCCCCCGTACAACCCGCGAGGAGGAGCAGGCCCAGACGTTCCCCAGGCCGACGCCGCCCCGACAAACCCTAGCTACGGCCGCCGTCAGCCTCGCCGTGGATCGCTACCACCCCTGCCCGAACCAAGCACGCCTTCGGCCCCGCGGTAAGCCCCTGGTCCTCCTAGACATCGCCCCGTCCTTGTTCGCTTCCTGGTTGCGCGGGTCACGGCGTCGAGCACCCTCAGTGCACGGTGGGATCGTCGTCGTCGTCTGCTCCAGCGCACGCCAACACCCTAGCTAGCACGCGGCGACCTCTAACACCACCCGCACCGCAGCTGACTCGGTCCGCAAGCACCTCGCGATCGCGTTCGAGCCCGCGCCCTGTTTTCTCCTGTCATGAAGCGAGTTCAGTTTCGTCAGTGAGAGAAGATCCACGATGGCGTGGCGATTTTGCATAACCCCGCCATCTCTTTTGCTCAACAGCGGTCGGCTGGCCCCTTGTCGGCGTCTGCAACTTTGCAAAAGGCTCCGGCATTTGTCAGAATAAACCAGCGGTCCCTCAGGAACCTCGGTCGTAGCGTGGCGCAGGTTCCGCTAGCCCCACCTGTCAGCGACTCAGAAGCGAGTAGGAGAAGTGGAAAACGTTCAGACACTGTTTTAAAATTCAAACTTAGTTTAAATTAAATCAAATTCAAATCTAATTCAGATTTGTAATAACTTTTACATACTAATTCCAAAATTGACAAATAATATATGTATGGATATCAGAAAAATGAGAGGATTCCAAATATGCCATCTATTTTGACTTTTGCACAAGTAAAATTCCAAGTTTAGTTTAAATTACACAATTGCCACTGGATTTTCAATAATTCATAACTTTTGTTTTAAAACTCCAAATTTAGCAAATGATGAGTCTAAATTGATCAGCTCGACGAGACCTTTCTGTTTATGCTATCCGTGACTTGAATTGCAGCATGCATAATATAAAAATATATTGAACAACAACTGTTATGGCAATGAAATATGACTAAAACCCAATTCAAATGTTATTTTCTCGTCCACCACACCTCACCATGCCATGCTACCTTACTTGCCATGTAAATTGTGCATCATTCATCATGGCATGATTGTTTGCTTGACGCATCTTATTCATATGCTTGTGCTCTATATTCATGTTGGCCTTGTTTGTTTGGTTTTTCTCGGATAGACACTGAGCAGGGGTTGTATCAAGAGAACCAGGAGCACTACCCAGAACCGTCCTTTGCTTCAACAGCGATACCAGGCAAGCACTACCACATGCTTGCATACATATAGTACCTATTGCCTCTATCTTACTCTTGCATCATCGAGTCGCGATTGCATTAAATTGAATCCCAAGTATGCATAGCCTTTACTTTTAAACCCCACCAAGCTTGTTTCCTCCATCCCATGAGCCACTACTATAGGAGTTGTTTGAGCCATGCGAGTCGTAGAACAGCATGTGTAGGGTTTGTGAGAGTCTGATGAATAACGAGGTACCTAAACAACTTAACCTGAGTAGTTCTGGGATAACTAAAGAAAGTGGCACCGGTGAGCAACATCTGCTATTTGGTTTTTCCTGCTCACTTGTGTCCCGTAAGACCCCGAGTACTTGATTCCTGTTCCTTGATTTATCGCGCTATCCACATCCGGAGGTATATGGGACCCCCACAGGCGAGCTTGATTCCGTCTTATTTCTTGGGGCCACAACTAGTTTGCGGTTTATTACTATCCTGTACTTATGCCATGTTACTACGTATTTAAAATTGTGCGAGGAGCACACTGTCTGCTTAGGTATGCGGAGTGATTCTGCGGTATCGACAAGCCCAGCCACACTTTCGGGTTCCCGCTTAACTGACCATTGGCGCAACCTTGAGTCCGTCTCGGAGCTTGCTTACTCCGTTGCGGGATCTACTCAAAGGGGTGGCCCCCTGAAATATTTCTGAGTCTTGTGATTGTTCAGTCGTGAAAGCCTCGTTGGGTTTTGATTTGGTTTTTCCGAGGTTGATCGAGCGTGTGTTGCTATTGGTGCACCCCGGCCGGGTAAAACTTTCTGAAAGCCGTGTCCGCGGATATGGACGACTTGGAGCACAGTTTCTTGATCATAGACAAGCATAACTAAAGTACCGCCTTTAATCTGACTAAAGTAACTTGACTAGTAAGTAGTGCAATACTCATGGAATGGTTAATAAAATTGCCAACGGATGGGGGGTTGTTGGTAAGCAGGGAGGAGGATGGATCGGATGAGATTACCATTATAACTGCTGTTCTTAAATTCACGGACATCCGTCTATCATTGGTTAGGCGGATGGTTAGTGTTTATCTATAGAATTGCTAGGGTTTATCTTTCGCTGCAATTGCGTCACCCCAGGTTGTGTCCCCTTTAGAGGCATTAAGTCTTGCTGAGTACCCTTAGGGTCTCACACGATAAATTCTTGATTCAGATGAACAGGTACCTTCTCAGGACGGATACTGGGTGGAAGAAGCCGAAGATGTGGGCAACGATCGTATGGTGTAGAGATTCCGGGAACGGGGATCCTTGAGACCTGTAGTTGGGATGTGCTTATTTCTCTGGCATCTTATGCCGATTTGCTTCTTATCCGTACTCGGATCTTGTGTGCCGCTTCCGCATGATACTCTGATGTGTGTTGTATGAGGAGTTATCCTAAAATATAGTCTATCCAGGTCATTTGAATCTTGCCGTATGGCGTTGGTATATTTCCTTTCTTTCTAGATGGTGTGGCTCTGATGTACTCTTGTATGGTGGCTTGCGTACATACCCACTTGTGTACGTAGTTGATCCCTTCGCCTGCCGACTACGCCCGTCTGCAGTCCCGTTGAGAGGGTAGTGGTTGGGACGTCTGAAAGGACTACCGGTGAGTGGCTTTTGGGGCCCCATACTATTTCAACCACTATCACTCAACCAGGCTTGTATCTAGGGCGTAGTTCACCGAGGTAGTTACAATTGGTATCGAGCCATCCCGACCTTGAGGTTTCAGCCAAGCAGTTGTCGATCTAGCAAATATTTTGGTAGTTATGTATATTAGGGAAAAACAAAAGCGAGTAGGACTGCTTCATTTTTCTTCTTACCCTCCCACCCACCCTTTTCTGGTAAGGAAGTGCAACGTTTTCAATCCTCTTCTCAAAGTTCAAACTAGGATTCACGTGTTCTGGGTTTCCGTAGTACCATAGGTTGTGTGTGTGTGTATGTGTGTGTAATCCCTTGTCTATCTGTTGCATCCAAGTTGTTATCTTGTCTGCCTTTGGTTATCAACTGTTGGTACATTCCATACCGACAGGCTTTTGTAAACCGACGCAATCTATCTTCCGCTTTGTATCCGACGCTATCTTGTTTGGGGTGTTCGTTTCCGTAGTACCAATCTTTAGGTTTCGTCGTGAGAAGAAGGGGTTAGGATATGTGTTCCACTCGTTCATGTGCGGAGTAATGATTTGAGTGCGGGATGGAGTCGCGACCATACCACTACTTGTATCATTCGCTTTTGTATATTGAATCGGTAGAGTCACTAATCTTGATTCGTTAAGTAATTTTAGCATCTATTGGTATTTTAATGCGAAATTTGTGGAAAATTTTTCTTTGATATGTTTGTGTACCACACTCCTTTTCGATCGTGTGAGATATGCTTAATATCTTTGAGGTGCTATGAACTTTGTTGATATTTTAATATCATCTCGATAATTGTATCCTTTAATCTTGGTTAATTCCATCTTGGTACTATTTTGGATTATTATCATCTTCCATTATAGTCTTGACTTGAGTTTTATATCAATGATGGATGGCTCCCCACGGGACTGAAGAGGACATTCCTCTCAGGCTGGGCTCACTGTCAAGCATAGCTAATGCTTTGGCGGCAATGCAAGAACCAATTGCGCTTTGAGGAGGCGTCGGAAGGAATGAGTTTGCTCCACTTCCTCCACCTCCCAAGCGTGGTGACATCAAGAGCTTCCTCAAGTTCAACCCCGTCGGTTTGATGTTTCGACCCGACCTCTTGACGCGGATGATTGGGCTGCCTTGAGATCTCAAGGTTGCTCGAGGCTGGCGATGTTCGAGCAGGAGTGGGTAAAGTGTGCTACTCACCTTCTCAAGGGAGATGACTCTATGGTGGGAAAACTACTTGAAGGCAAGCTGCACCTTTGGGTTCCGACCAACTTGGGAGAGGTTCACTGCAGCTTTCAAAGCAGTTTCTCTCGAGATTGTGATGGAAAGGATGAAGGAGGCTTTCCTCAACTGAAGCAGGAAATGATAACGTCAACACCTATATCAGAACTTTATGAACCTCTCGCTATGGTGGTGATGAGGTATCGATGACAAGAAAAAGCGAGAAAAGATTGGGCAAGGGCTCAATGCGTCGATCAAGTATGCAATCACGCATGCAAGACCTTCTGGAACCTTCTGACTGCACACAAGACTACAAGAGGAGGCAAGTAGGCGGATGTTCGAGGTCCAAGAAACATAACAGGATGCATCAAGCTCTGCAGTTATGGCAGCTCCTTCTAAGCGGCGTGTCTGGGTTCCTAACACCCCACCGTCGCTCCCGGCTCCACCAAGACCTGCGAGCTTCACGTCAAGGCCACCAAACTTCACCACTGCGGCTCAAAGGGGCTACAACAACCCACCTGGGCGCTGGCGGAGTCCCAGCTACTCGCTCACGTCCTCACGGTGCTTGTTACATGTGGAGATCATGGACATCCCGGTGGAACGCCCAATGAAGAACAAAGCTCTCCCTCAACCCCGCCAAGATCGCAACAAGTTCTCCTTGGTTCGTGCACCACCGCCTCGGGCTCTCAACATCAACACTAAGCCCGGTTCATGCGTGCGTGCCAACCGCTAACGCCTCAAGCCGAGCTCGCACTGGAGTTGTCATGGGTATGCTTCGATTAACTCCGCCTCGCACGAGTTCTCTTTGATTACGTGCATCGCATTCCTTTGTGTCGCACACGTTTGCGAGCGAGAATGGGTTAGCGTTAGTTCCTCTCCAAAAGAAGTTAATGGTTCTTTCTCCCGGAGCAACAATGGCATTTGCTCAAATCAGTCATGGCAATAAAGTTGAGATTGGTGGTTCTTCCTTCTTGGCTTGTTTGATTGTTCTGGGCAACTCTGACATTGATTTCATTTTGGGCAGGGTTTGGTTGACAGCAAATGCAGCTGTGATCGTTTGTGTTGAACGCCTTCGGTCTCTGAAGATTCACAAGGCCATGTAGTCTTTTCTCCAAGTCGACTCCTGTTTGTCCACTCTATTCCTTGGCTGCTCGAATAATGATGCTATGGAAGCTATTCGGAAGGTACCCGGGTCCGTGAGTTCCGGATGTCTTTCTGAAGAGTTGCTGTATGCCTCCGGATCGCGAAGTTGAATTCGATTGAGCTTGAACGAACGCAGCTCCTATCTCCAAGAGGCCATATAAAATGGGTCCTTCGAGTTGGTGAGCTCAAACGACAACTTGATGAACAAGAGAAATTGGGTTTCATTCAACACGGCACTTCTTCTTGGGGTAGCCCAACAATCTTTGTGAAGAAGCGTGATGAACCGATAGGCTATGTGTTGACTAGGGCTCTAAATGCTAAAACCATCAAGAACAAATATCCTCTTCCTCGGATAAATGATCTATTTGATCACTAGCAGGAGCCGTGGTGTTCTCTAAGCTGGACTTGAGAAGTGGTTATCACCAAATCAAAATTGCAAAGAGGATGTGCCCAAGAGCTTTCACCACTCGCTATGGCTGTATGAGTACACGGTCATGTCTTTCGCCTCACTAACGCACTGCTACCTTCTCGAGGCTGATGAACTCCGCTTTCATGGAGTACTGGACAAGTTTGTGGTGGTATATCCGGATGACATTCTCGTCTATTCCAAGTCCAAGGAGGAGCATGAAGAGCACCCGTGTGTCTGAACAAGCTTCGTGAGAACCGCTTGTATGCAAAGTTCTCAAAGTGTGAGTTCGCTGCACAAGTAACATATCTGGGACATGTCATCTCTGCCAAGGGCATTGCAGTCAACCCGGAAACCGTGAAGACAATAGTTGAATGGCTTCCTCCTGCTAATGTCAAGGAAGTGCGGAGTTTCCTCGGCTTGGCTAGATATTGTCGTCGTTTTGTGCAGAACTTCTCGAAGATAGCAAAGCCTCTTACCGACCTCCTCAAGAAAGGCAAGAAGTACCTGTGGACTCCTGCTTGTCAAGAAAGTTTCGAGACACTCAAAGAGAAGCTCACTTCCACACTAGTCTTGGTTCCTCCAGATACATCCAAGCCTTTCCAGATCTTCTGCGATGCCTCTTTGCAAGGATTGGGTGCGGTCCTTATGCAAGAGAGACAGGTGGTTGCTTATGCCTCTCGTCAGTTGAAGACGCATGAGGTCAACTATCCCACACATGACCTTGAGCTAGCAGCAGTGGTCTTTGCCTTGAAGCTATGGAGGCACTACTTGCTTGGTAACCGTTGTGAGATCTTCTCGGACCACAAGAGTTTGAAGTATATCTTCACTCAGCCTGATCTCAATCTTCGGCAAAGGAGATGGATTGAAGCTATCAATGACTTTGATGTGACCATCAACTACACCTGTGCAAAGCAAGCGTCATGGCAGATGCGCTTAGCCGCAAAGCTTATGTCAACAACCTCATGGTGGAAGAGCTGACCTCTCTTGTGCGAGGAATTCACCGGTGAACACGAAATTGTGGAACAAGGGCATCTCTGAACCTTCCGCTACTCCTCTCTTGGAAGAACAGATGCTCGTCGACTTGGTGATCCGCACACTAGAAAGCTCATCCCTAAGCTTGGCACTCCGAAGTATGAGTCCTTTCATGTCGATGATCAAGGCACGCTCTTCTTTGAACACCGGATGTTTGTTCCAAACTACCCGGGTCTGAGAGACCAAGTTCTCAAGGAGGCACATGACTCGGTTCTTTCTATCCATCCTGGCAGCACAAAGATGTACATGGACTTGAAAACACAATACTGGTGGCCTGGGTTAAAAAGGTATTGTGCCAAGTATGTCTCAGAATGTGATGTCTGCCGCAGAGTCAAGGTCATCCATCGAAACCATTTGGTCTTCTACAGCCATTGAAACCTCCGAATGGAAATGGGAGAAAGTAGAGATGGACTTCATCACGGCTTTCCGAGGTCGCAAGGGCAACAATGCAATCTTTGTTGTCATCGACAGCTTTCTAAAGTGGCACACTTCTTCCCAAATAAAGAAACAATTTACGGAATTCAGTTGGTGAGCTCTTTATCAACAGGATTGACTCTTTGTATGGGGTTCCACTTGAAATCAGTTCAGACCGTGGGAGCATCTTCACCTCAAAGTTCTGGGAGAGTTTCCAAAAAGCTTTGGGAACGAAGTTGAACTTCAGCACCGCTTACCATCCTCAGTCTCAAGGACAAGTGGAGAGGATCAATCAGATTCTCGAGGACATGCTTAGAGCTTGCGTCATCTCGTTTGGCATGAAGTGGGAGGAATGCCTTCCATATGCTGAATTCTCCTACAACAACAGCTTCCAGAAGAGTCTGAAGATGGCACCATTCGAGGCTCCCTATGGTCACAAGTGCAGAACTCCGATTGGTTGGTCGTGTGAGAAAGAATCTGTTTGGCCTACGACATTGTAACTCGGGCCGAGGAGAAAGTGCATATCATTACGGAGAACTGAAGATTGCTCGAGTCGGCGGAAGAGCAACTATGACAGAAGCACAGGATATGGTATATGCCCTGGTGATCTCGTCTACCTTCGTAACTACCCTTCCTGAACGCCCCAGATACAAGAGTCGATGAGAAGGGTTGAGAAAAAATGGGGGGGGCCCAAAGCCACCTCACATCGGTAGTCCTTTCAGATCCCAACCGCTAAACCTCTCATGGAAGGAGGGGGGGGGAGGCGGAGGAGGGAGGAGGAGTTAGGCGAAGGCATGGGGGGGGGGGGGGGGAGGGGATAGGGAGGAGGGAGGGAAGCTGGAGGCGAGCGGGGAGGAGGTGGGGGATGATGGTGGGGGGGGGGAGGTTGCACCTCACGTGCATGGGGTGGTGGGTCACCCCATGAGAAGAACACACCGCCTTGTATCAAAGGAAAGTTGGCTCCTAGATACATCGGTCCTTTCAAGATACGTGGTAGAAGAGGAGAAGTTGCTTATGCACTAGAGCTTCCCGAAAAACTCAAAGTCCATGATGTTTTCCATATCTCTCAGCTCAAGAAGTGCTTCAAAGACCCCGGCAAGACCGTGGATCATGAGCTAATCGACCTCCAAGAAGATCTCTCTTATCAGGAACACCCCACCAAAATCCTTGAGACCGCAGAACGTAGGACTCGCAACAAGTCCATCAAGTTTTGCAAGGTGCAGTGGTCACACCATTCTGTTGATGAAGCAACATGGGAACGTGAAGATGAACTCCGTGCCAACCATCCTTCTCTCTTTGTGTCTTCTTCTTCTTCCTAGAATCTCAAGTGAGATTCCTGTTTAGTGGGGGAGAGTTGTAGCATCCCAGTTGTCTAACCCCTGTAATTCTACTAGTTATAATAATAAAATGGGCCACTTCCAACATATAATTGTTGCATCATCATCACATCATGCTCATGTCATCATGTCCCCTTGCATTTGAGCATCATATAAAACCTTTTTCTTGATTGGTTCTTATCTCATGTGCATAATTAATTGTATTTGCCTCTTGATATTGTATTTGGGTCTTAATAAATTGCTAAATGCCCAAGTTGAGTTGGGGGCATCTCTCTTTTGACTCCACCACCTTATCTTTCACCACCTTTTAATTCCACCATCCAATAATATGGGCTTGGCATTTTATTGAGTTATCTCTAGCCCATGTTGTTGGTTGGATCCACCCATAACCTTTGCTTGGCCTTGCCCACCTATTGGGAATGCATATGGATAATGCCATGATTATGATATTGTTTTCACAAGGATAACTTGGCATTAATTATCTTGCATGGGCCATGCAAGTACCACTTTCTCTAGATTTTGGCTTTTGTTTGAATCTTAGTTGGATCTCCTTCCTCTGTTTAAATCATGTGTTGGCTTGTAGTTTGTTTCTCTTTATCTTCTCTCTCTCTTCAACCTTTAGCAAAAACCCTACCTCATGTTCCATGCACCCACTTGTGCTAATGTGGCATGCAACCTCTAAACCCCCTCTCTCTGGATCTTGCTTGTTCTTGCTTGGATCATGCATGGACCAAAGGAGGACCACATCACCACCAAATGGCCATCTCTCTCCCTCTCCTCTTTCTAGTTTGATCTTGCTTAGGGCTTGTTGAAGCTTGTCGACCAAGTTTAGTACCACATCCCCTTCCCCCTCTTAACAAAAACACCATCATCTAACCATGCCATCTCCTCTTCTCCAACTCTAAAACCTACCCCCCAAGCCATCTCTCCTTTCTACCCTAAATAAACCCTAATCTACATCTACTCTAAGCAAAAACCCTAAACTAACCTTCACCCTAAACAAACCTTTCTCCCTCTCCCCTCTAGCTTCCATACCTGATCTTCTACACCCCACCCCAGCTCGCCCTTGCCTCTGCCATGCAGACCCCACCCCCAGCGACCCCCTAGCTACCCCACACGTCAAGTACCACCCCATACCTAGCCCTAGCCCGAGTGTCCCCTCTCCCCTCTTTTCTCCCCTCTTTCCTCCCCTCTCTGCCAGGACCTGGCCACGCCCTACCCCACCTGCCTGCGACCCTAGCCGCGCCTACCCCACCTGCCAGTCCCCCCTGGTGCCCTGCCTTGCCCTGGCCTCGCCATGCCCAGCACGTGAGCAGTAAAGTGCCGCCCTGGCCAGCTGCTCCCCCACGCGATAACCTACCCCCTCTCCCTTCTTATCCTCTCCCTTCCCCTCTCTGGCCTCCCCAGATCCCATCCCAGCAGCCCTGCCTCGCTCCCCTCCTCTGCCTCCTCCTCCACCGCCCCACAGTCCCCTCGCCGGCCACGTCGGTCTACCCCATGCCCCTGTCGTTCTAGCCGGTGTCGTGGTGCAGCAAGGTGTCGAGGAAGGTCCGGAGCGTGTCTGCGTCGCCCCCGTACAACCCGCGAGGAGGAGCAGGCCCAGACGTTCCCCAGGCCGACGCCGCCCCGACAAACCCTAGCTACGGCCGCCGTCAGCCTCGCCGTGGATCGCTACCACCCCTGCCCGAACCAAGCACGCCTTCGGCCCCGCGGTAAGCCCCTGGTCCTCCTAGACATCGCCCCGTCCTTGTTCGCTTCCTGGTTGCGCGGGTCACGGCGTCGAGCACCCTCAGTGCACGGTGGGATCGTCGTCGTCGTCTGCTCCAGCGCGCGCCAACACCCTAGCTAGCACGCGAGCGACCCTCTAACACCACCCCGCAGCCACCGCAGCGGCTCCGCGTCCGCGCAAGCACCTCGCGGTCGCGCGTTCGAGCCCGGCGCGCGCCCCTGTTTTCCTCTGTCGCGAGCGAGTTCAGTTTCGTCAGGCGGAGAGAAGATCCACAGTAGCGCGTGGCGATTTTGCACATAACCCCCTGCCATCTCTTTTGCTCAACCCGCGGTCCAGCCTGGCCCCTTGTCAGCGTCTGTTGCAACTTTGCAAAAAGGCTCCTGGCATTTGCTGTAATAAACCCGCGGTCCCTCAGGAACCTCGATCATGGCGTGGGCGCGAGTTCCGCTAGCCCCACCTGTCAGCGACTCAGAAGCGAGTAGGAGAAGTGGAAAATGTTCAGACACTGTTTTAAAATTCAAACTTAGTTTAAATTAAATCAAATTCAAATCTAATTCAGATTTGTAATAACTTTTACATACTAATTCCAAAATTGACAAATAATATATGTATGGATATCAGAAAAATGAGAGGATTCCAAATATGCCATCTATTTTGACTTTTGCACAAGTAAAATTCCAAGTTTAGTTTAAATTACACAATTGCCACTGGATTTTCAATAATTCATAACTTTTGTTTTAAAACTCCAAATTTAGCAAATGATGAGTCTAAATTGATCAGCTCGACGAGACCTTTCTGTTTATGCTATCCGTGACTTGAATTGCAGCATGCATAATATAAAAATATATTGAACAACAACTGTTATGGCAATGAAATGTGACTAAAACCCAATTCAAATGTTATTTTCTCGTCCACCACACCTTACCATGCCATGCTACCTTACTTGCCATGTAAATTGTGCATCATTCATCATGGCATGATTGTTTGCTTGACGCATCTTATTCATATGCTTGTGCTCTATATTCATGTTGGCCTTGTTTGTTTGGTTTTTCTCGGATAGAACCTTTGGCGGGGTTGTATCAAGAGAACCAGAGCACTACCGAACCGTCCTTTGCTTCAACAATGATACTGTGCAAGCACTATCACATGCTTGCATACATATAGTACCTATTGCCTCTATCTTACTCTTGCATCATCGAGTCGCGATTGCATTAAATTGAATCCCAAGTATGCATAGCCTTTACTTTTAAACCCCACCAAGCTTGTTTCCTCCATCCCATGAGCCACTACTATAGGAGTTGTTTGAGCCATGCGAGTCGTAGAACAGCATGTGTAGGGTTTGTGAGAGTCTGATGAATAACGAGGTACCTAAACAACTTAACCTGAGTAGTTCTGGGATAACTAAAGAAAGTGGCACCGGTGAGCAACATCTGCTATTTGGTTTTTCCTGCTCACTTGTGTCCCGTAAGACCCCGAGTACTTGATTCCTGTTCCTTGATTTATCGCGCTATCCACATCCGGGAGGTATATGGGACCCCCCTGGGCCAGAGCTTGATTCCGTCTTATTTCTTGGGGCCACAACTAGTTTGCGGATTTATTACTATCCTGTACTTATGCCATGTTACTTTCTGTATTTAAAATTGTGCGAGGAGCACACTTCGGGTTCCCGCCATTGGCTGACCAGCGCAACCTTGAGTCCGTCTCGGAGCTTGCTTACTCCGTTGCGGGATCTACTCAAAGGGGTGGCCCCCTGAAATATTTCTGAATCTTGTGATTGTTCAGTCGTGAAAGCCTCGTTGGGTTTTGATTTGGTTTTTCCGAGGTTGATCGAGCGTGTGTTGCTATTGGTGCACCCCGGCCGGGTAAAACTTTCTGAAAGCCGTGTCCGCGGATATGGACGACTTGGAGCACAGTTTCTTGATCATAGACAAGCATAACTAAAGTACCGCCTTTAATCTGACTAAAGTAACTTGACTAGTAAGTAGTGCAATACTCATGGAATGGTTAATAAAATTGCCAACGGATGGGTGGTTGTTCGTCCGCTTCCTTGTTGGTAAGCAGGGAGGAGGATGGATCGGATGAGATTACCATTATAACTGCTGTTCTTAAATTCACGGACATCCGTCTATCATTGGTTAGGCGGATGGTTAGCGTTTATCTGTAGAATTGCTAGGGTTTATCTTTCGCTGCAATTGCGTCACCCCAGGTTGTGTCCCCTTTAGAGGCATTAAGTCTTGCTGAGTACCCTTAGGGTCTCACACGATAAATTCTTGATTCAGATGAACAGGTACCTTCTCAGGACGGATCTTTGGGTGGAAGAAGCCAAGATGTGGGCAACGATCGTATGGTGTAGAGATTCGGAACGGGATCCTTGAGACCTGTAGTTGGGATGTGCTTATTTCTCCGGCATCTTATGCCGATTTGCTTCTTATCCGTACTCGGATCTTGTGTGCCGCTCGCATGATACTCTGATGTGTGTTGTATGAGGAGTTATCCTAAAATATAGTCTATCCAGGTCATTTGAATCTTGCCGTATGGCGTTGGTATATTTCCTTTCTTTCTAGATGGTGTGGCTCTGATGTACTCTTGTATGGTGGCTTGCGTACATACCCACTTGTGTACGTAGTTGATCCCTTCGCCGACCACGCCCGTCTGACAGGTCCCGTTGAGAGGGTAGTGGTTGGGACGTCTGAAAGGACTACCAGTGAGTGGCTTTTGGGGCCCCACCGTACTATTTCAACCACTATCACTCAACCAGGCTTGTATCTAGGAGCGTAGTTCACCGAGGTAGTTACACACAAGTAGGGGACTAGATGTCGTGATTCTCAGAGAGGGGTATAACCATCGGTGGATATTACGACGGGTATTAGCGTGTCTCTACAAAGGTCAGTATGTTAGGTTTGCGCTAACCGACCAACTAATATTTTGGCTTATGCATGGAGATATGTTTTTCATCACCTAATTTACTTTAAGTTCATCAACTTATATTTATATTGTTAATCACTCTTTTATCCTTGCCGAGTATGTGTCAACATACTCACTGCCTACTTCTTTTATCTGGTATGCGCAGAGGGTGAGCAACATGAGCTGGATGGGGATGCAACAGGTGTGTAACAAATAGCTAGGAACCTAAACCATGATGTTGTTCTAGTAGTTTTACCTTTATTCTAAATAAATGTGGTCATGAATAAAGTGAGAAAGGTGTTGTCGATGCATGTATAGTATCTTTGGCCAGGCTGCTAATAACACTATGTACTGCATTTGTATCTGTGTGTTGTACTGTAATATAAATGAATAAATGGAACCAGGTTCATCTTGTGCTCTATTTGTTGATTACTACTTCTGCCTTGTATACTTATGAGGTAGTATATCTCATAAGTATACGGCGGCTATCACATTTGTTCCATCCCTTTTTGGGGGCGTGACACGCCAACCAGTGCCCACATGACCCAGATCGGGCCTGGAGGGGCTTAGATCTGGCTTGCAAGCCCCAAACGCACCTGCTGCAGCCCCGCATCGCCGCCGCCAGTCAACCGGAGCTGCACCATTACCGACCGTCACCTTCATGCTCCCTGCTTTTGTTTCGCACGTTGCTTAGGATAAAACGAGGTTTTACTACTCTCTTGTATTGAAAGGTTGACTAGATTAATGTCAGATTGTGGAAAAATAGATAATAGTACAAAGCTTTCTTTTCCATTGTTTGCCACCAATGGAGGATGCAGCAATAATCGTCTGATTGCCGTTTCATTTTCTATTTCTTTGTAGTATCAAGATGGTTTTAGGATCTTTGATTCAGTTTTAATGTTGTTGATATTTAATACTTCTATCCATATCCACAGGGTATAGCACTGATAGCAGGACTTGCGGTTGCAGCAACTGCTCTTGCCGGTCGATATGGCATCCAAGCTTGGAAGGCATATAAAGTAAGGCCTATAGTACCTAGGCTCCACAAATTCAACGAGGGTGGCTTTCAACTTGGGTATCAGAAAGAGTTACCATATTAGGTAAGATAAATTTTGTTGGAGGATAGAGATAGAGTTACCATATTAGGTAAGATAAATTTTGTTGGAGGATAGATATAGAGATAGAGCTTGGTAGGCATATAAATTAAAATTTCTCAAAAGTTTTGTCATTTCAAACCTAAGCCAAGATGACTTTGAAACAACAAAATATTTTATTAGTTTCTATTAAAAAACTATGGAGACCTATATATAATCTCCTTATGTTTTCAAGACAGAGCATTCAACTATTCTTATATCTAGATTTTCCAAATGTTGTCCTAAAACCCTTTCATTCCAATCTTGGTACAAGTACCAAGAGATCCTTACCTTACTTCAAAACACAATATCTTCAAAAATAACCCTCCTTACCTCAAGCTAGTCTTGATGGTAACCTTAGTAGTAGTTGGATAAGTTTGTTTGATGAATTACTTTGATCTGTTGTCTGATTAATTTCCTTGAACTGCTGATTACCTTGTTTGCTTAGGAACTAGAGTGAGCAAATCTAGTGGCTCATCCCTTATGACCAACCCAATTGTTAAGATCCCCCAATCTTGAACTAATCCTCCTAAGCTGGATTATCCTAAGTCACTCAAGTGACCCTCTAATATACTTAACCAGATTAATACTGAGCTAATCCTTTGCATTAGCATACAACCCATCAAATACCAACTATAAGCATGAAGTCACTTCATACAAGTTATACTTCAATATCATCCACTTCATGATAAGAATAAACCCTTGCCTCCTCTCCAAATGTTTCCCTCTTGCAGACTAGTCCAAATTCACAAATCTGCCAATTTGGCCAAGTCTGAAATCCTTAACTAGATTCAATCTTTGGAACTCCACCTACTCCAACCAGTGTGCATTCTTGAGAATATACTTGAACCATATTGTAGTACATCAGTAGTACTAACAAAGATCACTCTTCCCCTTGGATAAACCATTCTTATACCCACTCATCGATGGTGGTTTTATAATAAAGAAAATGATATTTTCTGCAAATCTTATCATCTTGCCTACTTTGGCAGAAGGTCACATCCACATGCTACCTTCCCTTGACCAACTACTTACATGGTTCTGATCTACTAAACATGTTATATCAATCCAGCCTTCACTCGTCTTTATTGGAGCTTTGTGCTTCTTAAACCCATAGGGTTTATGAGGCTTCATGATGCATCTATTATGGAAGCCTTATTTTCAACAAAGTTTGCCACCACTCTTCGATCACCCAAATACATCCAAGCCCAAATACTTCTACCATGATCATCTATATAACTTGTTCTAACTATCCATATATTCCTTGTACAAAGGTGAACTCTGAGCTCCCTAATCCAACCATGTTTAGGTGGTATAAAAAAATATCAGAATCCTAGATCCTTCAACATCTAGTTTCTTTCCTTTTCAAGGTAGAACTTCAAAACCCAAGGTGGCTAATGATAGATACTTCAATTTTACATCATCCACTTTGACTAAAACCCATTGCCAAATAATTTCCATGATCATTTGGAACCTAAAACCACTTAAATTCCATTCTTGGCAAAATCCCAAAAACCTTCTCTATAAAGGAAAATTTGTTTTTCTCAAAACAAATTTACCAAATCAAGGAACATTTGATGCATATAATCATACCCTACCTCCCCATCTAAAAAATAAATATTTTTGGGATGCTTTATTATTTATTTTTCCCTATTTCTTATATGGAAAAAACAAGAAATAATAGCTTACAAATACATTCTTTCCAAATAAATTCAAAGAAAATTACCCAAGGTGTGACTTGTTATCTAGGACCATCTCACATTAAAAACTAACCTTGTCCAATGTAAAAATATCAAATGATCTTCAAATAAACCATTTCTGCAATTTTTGAATAGATAAGATTAAGTGGACTAATATCTACGCATTGGAAAAATCCCAAGTTTGGAGAAATCCCAAACAATTCGTAGGGTCATGTTTTGACCTTATCTACGCATTGGTGCCATTTGACCATTTTGCCAAACACAAGTTTGGAGACTTCCTTCATAACCATTGTTTGGATCAACTTGGTCAATCAAGCAAATCCTCAAATCAAAACCCACCAAAACCTTCCCCCAACCTTGCCAAGCGAGCTTGCAAACCACTCACCCCTGCTCTGGTCGACCAGCCCAGCCACCCTTGCACTATAGGAGAATTGTTCCTCCTTTGTGTCATGTGTTTCGCTATGGAGGATACCAAGACTACTCATTTACTTGCTCATTTACTTCTTGCAACATCTACTCCATCGTCTCTTTGCCCCAGCATGACAAGGAAACACCACTACCCTTCTCTACTCCACCTGGCAGTAGCCCAGGCCAAGCCCTACCGCTCACCCATGTCCAAAATGGACATTTCCTCCATTTGTCACTTCTCTTAAAATGAAAGGGCTTGAGTCCCGCTGCCCTCTCCCTCTACCCCTCATTTGTTCCCTCTCACTCTCACTTACCTCCCCCAAACCCCTCTCTTCTTCCCTTGCCTTGTCTTGCCCGAGAGAGAGAGAAAGAAGCTTCGGCCCCCCTCCATTGAATCGAGTGTAGCTTCTTCTCCCGTGCTCCCCTGGCTCTGCATGTCACCCTCCCGGACTCCCCTTGCTCTCCTGAAGCTAACCCTGCTCTTTTTCTTCACATTCAGCAAGCCCTGGGCGCGGTGCCATCGAGCCCGATAAGTACACCTCCATGGTCTGATCGCGAGCTCCCTTCCATCGATGAACCCTTCCATGTCGTCCCTTCATAGACTCGACGAAGGACGCCACTTCTTATCAGACCCATCCGCACTGCCCGCACGGCCTCAGGTGACCTCCCCTCGACCGTTCCTATGTCACTATAGTTCAGTCTCCGCCATGGCAGGAATGAGGTGGACGAAGACTCCAAGCCGTCGATCCCCTTATAATCGGAGGGCCGAGAATGCCCCGCACCCCTTCACCCCTTTGTCTCGCTGACGACCGGGCCTGGCCCCACGGCTTCAAACTCGTCTCCCACGCACGCTGCTGCGAGTTGGGCTGGCCTGGCTCGGTGCGGCCTGGTTCCCTCCAGATTCGGTCTGACAACATTTTTCTTCTCTTCTTTTTCTTTATTTCTAGATCTGAAAGTTGTAGGTTAGTTTAAATCATTTTAAAAGTGGAAACCCACACAAAATGACTAGATCTAATATTTCCTAGATGAATACATGTATTCCCTAACATACAGTAGAATTAGTTGGCCCATTTATGATCCAGATTATTCATTATAAAACAACCAACCATATGTATCCCTTTCACTAATATATTTTGCCAGATATTTTTAGTAACCCGTCTGGCCAAAAACCGTTTTGCCATGAAAGGTATCCATTATACCTTGCATGCCACACTAGCCATGTACTAAATTGCTTCCTAGTTTGTCCCTAGTAAAAATAACGAAAACATCCCTAATCTGACTTTAGGAATTTCCCCAGGCCAAACCCTAAGAGTTACTAACCTAATTCCCACTCTAAGAAATCACAAATCCTAATACTTGTAAGACCCTATCAGCTTAGAATTTACTAAACCCTGGCTAAATTACTAAGAATTAAACTATTCTATGCATGGTTTATTCACCAATAAATTGACTAAAATAGTTCTGTATATCCAAAAAAGGGTGATTCCAATTTATACATAAAGGTATTCTAAATACCTACCATGTTTCCATGGAATCATATCGAAATCTCTTGTATATTAAATCTTGTTAAAAAGACAAATATCACCCAAAACTGTCTTTGGGAATTTCCTAAGGGCATTATGGTAAATATTTTGAGATGATTCCAACTCACAGTGAATCAGTCCATCAAACACTACTTAACTATCCAAGTAAATAATTTTTGGAAGTACAGAACTTTTCTGGTGATTTATTTCCTAAAACTAGAGTTTTATTCACTAGAAAAATCATTATAAACCAATGGAAATTGAGAAAATAGTGAAACCAATTTTTTGGTTTCATTTTATCAATACATTTCTGATGATATCATACAGAAATGGACCTTGGTTTAAAAACCCTTTATCAAGTAGTCCTAGCCTCCAAAATCCATTAAAGAAAAATCCCAAATGCTTTTCAAGCATTTCCACTTGCTCTAAACCCAAGAACTTAAAATCTACTGAATAATAAACTTGTAGTGTACAATGTTTTCTATATGGTTTGATGCTTGTATGCATTTTATTGAATGTGGTGTTGTTTGTTTACATGTATGCTCGATAACGGCTATAGTTGTGATTGTGTGACGCCGAGAGGAAGGAGTCATCAGATAATTATTCTTATTATTTTATTATTCTGGTTTTATCAAGAAGTCCAAGGGAAATTATGCCATATTGTTGATCATAGGCGAGCCACCTTCTTGCTCATAAGCCCTTGTCGTACTATTTTACCTATGCATGATTTAACTACTTGTCTATGTAAATTGCATGGTTTTACTTTTCTCTGTTTTATGTGTGGGAAGTTTGGCTCCTCCAAACCCTTGCCACTATAGTACCACTAGTTAAAAACCTTGAATGATGCCTACTTGTCCATTGTAATGTATGTGGTGTATAATACCACCGCCCCTTGGCGACTCCGTTTTAGCCAAAGTAAAAGAATAGGACGATGGAAAGACCCTGGAAAAAGGTTTATAAAAATGTTTTACAATAAAACCTTGGCGAGTTTTGGCCTGCTATGAGACTTGAGAAATAAAAAGGTTTTGGTTTTACAAATGATGTTGAAGTGGAGAAGGAGGAAAAATGTTTACGAAAACACACCCGGTTCTTTGCCGTTTTTCCATGATAATTAACCCGTACAACAACATTACTCTGATATGGGAAGGGGCTAGACTGGAAGTTTGTTTACCCTGGTATAAGCTGCCTCACAACTACTACAGGGTAATTCAAGGTCCTGGAGGGTGGGTCTTCTCTAGAAAAATGGTCCATTATCGACTGGGAGAAGAAACTAATGGTCTATGGGCCGCCATGCATTACTATGAGCCCCTCATTGAAAGCGCACACTCGGTGAAGAGGGTTCGACTCGTCAATTTCCATTGTTATGGACATGGGTTTGAGAATAAGGGGAGGCTAGAGATCAAAGAACGGTTAACAAACTCGCAACAAGGGGACACGAGGTTTACCCAGGTTCAGGCCCCCGGAGGGAAAACCCTACTCCTGCTTGTCTATTCTTGATTGATGGCAACGCCGATGATTACAAGGTTGCGCATATGCAATCTAGCGTGAGGTGTGTTCTAGGGTATGAGGTGAGATAGCCTCCTTGTCGTGCCCTCCTGGCCTTTATATAGGGAGGCCAGGGCTCGGGTTAGGTCGAGTCGGTTACATATTAGGGTTATCCCCTTTGATTTTCTATCTATAGATAGTTGTGTTCTCCAAGAATTCACACCCGTATGGGCCTTGGTCACCTAAATCCTTCCTAGTCTTCATCATCTGCACGGGGTAATCATGTGTGCCCCTGCCAGGACGATACTGGGTAGGCTAACATTAGGCACCCGTAGGGCATACCCATGTCAGTAGCCCCCGAGTGTTCAGTCAATACCCCGTAAGGAGCCTAAATGTAAGCGTTTATGGGTGAAGTCTCAGTCACACCCGAAGTTGTCACAGGTCTTCGATTGAATTGACTGGAAGCGTTGAAATAAGAATAGATTTTGGATTAAAGGAATGTATTTAAATAAATCTAAAATGTAAACTTCAAAAATAAAAAGCATAAAAGTAAAGAATGATTTGTTTGTTGTCTTCTGCAGATGACAAAGTAGGCGCTGGGAGATTCAGTTCATGATGATAGTGAATGTGCCAGGTGGATGGGTGATAAGTGTGACAATTATAATCTTATAAGTATGTGTGTAGGCGAGAAACCCATAATTAGCCAGAAATCCTCTTGGCAGATTTCATCCTAACTTCAATAATCCTACTAGCCTATTACCACAACCATGGTCAGTAACTAGACGATTAGAATCCTTCTGGTTGCTTAGCAATTAAGCTCCTTGGATCGAACTAATGGAATAAGCTCGGTGGCTCTTCGTGATCCTCGAGTCAAACTAGTTTACCATTGATATACTCATGTCACTCGGAGGGCCGCCGGTCTGCTAGCGAACAAGTTTCTATCTATGTAGAACAAATCATCATGTTGTCTTGACCTTAATTGGACAACAGGCATTAAGCATCCCATAGATAGTCAAGCACCAATAATATAGTAACTAAAATCAACCACAAACTTAATGGAAATTTTATAGGCACATGACATCTCACCAATCCCTTACATCTCCCATGCCCAAGGGAACTTATTCACACATGAGAGAAGAAAGCATCATTGATATAATTAAATAAAGGGAGTTCTTCTTGATATTATCATGGAGATCCACAATAAGAATAGAAATAAATCCAACACAATTCTAGACGGGGAGAACAATCTCAAACCCTAATATTGCAAGGCAGAGATCTCTCTCTCTCAAGTACAAGTAATGGCTATGGAGGTGTGGTGGCTAGGAGATCGAAGATCGTGGAGCAAGATGAAGAACGTCTTCCCCTTCTTCTCCGGATCTCTTCTTTATCCTTTGTGGATGGGATGGCGGCTCGTGTGTTCAGTTTTTGTCCTTGGCCTCTTCACAAAAGTTGTCCCTTTTAACAAGACGAAGTCGATGGTAACTATATGGCGGGAATAATACGTCCAGAAAAATATTCCCGCCATATAGTTGCTCGTTAAAGCTACTGTATGATCCCCTTGATTGCTTCCAAAACGAGACTTGCTTGTTTTCTTATGAATATTGTTTTTATGTTGCTAAACCTTTGTTTATATTCAGAACCTGAAACACACATAAAAATCCAAGTTTTCTTTGCTACCGAAGTATTACCGTTAGGTAAAGCTAGAAAACCATCAAATCCAAATCAAAACCATCGATTGAAACCATCAAAAATGTGTCGAATCTCATAGCTATCAACTCCCCCAAGCTTAGATGTTGCTCTCCCTCGAGTGACAAGGAAATAAGAAAGGATAGTGGAGATTCGAGACTTAAATAAAAGAACTTACAAGCTTGAATTGGTGTCAAATTTTTTCTTCACAATTCCTACAATCTTAAACAAGATCATACAAGTATTCACAAGATTGCACTAAGTCCACTTCCTAACCACATATATCTTGCTAGCAAATAAATCATATTCCAGAGCGAGTGTCAAATGTTTAGCTAGGAAAGTGAAACAAATCCTTTTGGTTTCTCTCTTATTGAGAGATGAAAACTTTTTGCCCTTGTTCCTTTAATCAATTAAGAGTACTCAAGTTAGAAGCATCAACATTGTAACACCCTCAGAATCGGCCCTATGCAAGTTTTAGCGAAACCCGCCAAACCCGCATAGAAACGATTCAAAGGTGCCCACCAGGCACTTTCGTGCGGGTGGAAAACGAAGTAATATCATTACACAATAGTCCACGATGGAACCCACAGAACAGATATATACAACGGCGACTCAATGAGTCAAGAATACAGATATACAGTACAAAGATCCAAATCACCTTGAAAACGATACGTCCGAAATGCGGACAAGATGCAAATTGAGCTAAGAGCCATGAAGAATGACCAATGGCGTCCATAACCCTGCCCAGGCCAAGCCGGAAGGGTAACCCTGCTAACGACGTCGATCTCAAAACCTGCTTAAACAAAAGGGGTGCCGACAAAGGGCAAAGGAAAAAGAGAGCACGGTCAGTACTGAGGCCAGTACACGGCGAGGCTAGAATTCGGCGGTCCTCGCCTACATAGGTATGGTGGAATGAAGCGGCAGCATGCACTAAA
This sequence comes from Avena longiglumis, assembly GCA_030063025.1. NCBI lineage: Eukaryota > Viridiplantae > Streptophyta > Magnoliopsida > Poales > Poaceae > Avena > Avena longiglumis. The sequence goes on from CP125976.1 coordinate 362,410,661, forward strand.
CAACCTATAGAGACTCGATACAACTAGCGGCTATCAGAGAGGGGTAAGAAAGACCTATTCGGAACCAACCTGATACTACCACCAAACATACCCATCCTGGTGTTTCCCCCTCGAGACCAAACGAGGAAGTCAACCGAGGAACTCACACCGTTGGCAGTTTTATTCATTCCGTTATAGTGGCGGCAATTACTAGTCAAATAAAGATGGCATGAGTCATCCTGATATAATAAGCAGTGGGCAGTTTTAGTTAAACATTCCATTGTAGTTGCAACACTTACTAGTCAGATACGATTAGCATGAGATATCCCCAAACCCAGCAGTTGTTGGTACTTTTATTTAGCCATTCCGTTGCAGTGAAGCTGATTACTAGTCATATCGGATACAACTCAAATTATAGCAGTAAACTTTAGTTATAGTTGTCTATGATCGAGAACTGTGCTCCAAGTCGTCCATAACCGCGGACACGGCTTTTCGAAAAGATTTAACCATGCAGGGGTGCACCAAAGTATCCACACGCACTTCGACCCTTTTTGCCAGATTAGTTAACATACACCCATCGGTATGTCGGCGGGGCCTAAGTCATGACATTTCCCAGACCCAAAGCAAGTACATGGGGGCCACCCCACTAAGCTACCCGCAACGAAGTTGGCCGGCTCCGGAACGGACCCAGGGTTTGCGTCAGTGGCTGTAAACGACTGGGAACCCGAAAGTGTGACTGGTCTTGTCGATACCGCGAAAACACTCCGCTTACCTAAACAGTACAGGTGCTCCTCGCACAATGTTAAATAAAGAAGTAAAGCATGGCATAAGTACAGAATAGTAATAAAGCTCCAAACTACTTTGTGCCCCCCAGTTCAATACTTTGAAATCAGGTACAAATCGATGGGGGTGCCCATACACCCCACCTGTGGTTAGCGCGCTCAATCTCGGAATAGGTGTCAAGAACTCGGGGTCCTACGGGACACCAGTGAGCGGTTAAAATCCAAATATTGTCTATTACCCACCGGTGCCTCTGCATTTACCTACTTTCAATTTTAGTTATTAAACAGTAATTAAAGCCATGATCACCTACAACATTAAACATGCGGCAACACTCCAACACTATGGTACTTGACGACACGCAACAACACTTGAGCAAGCGACTACGACGCGCAAGTCCAACTATCTACCAATCAACAGGTAATAGGATGTGTCCAAGGAAATATAAGGCTGCAAGGGATGTCCCGGGTACGAAAACTAGAGCATCGCAACACAGATAGCAATAGATCAACAGGAGGTAATAAATACTACAAAAGTAAGATAGGTAGAAAGGGGGAGATGCTCGCCTGAAAAAATTGTTGAAGGTTCATCCGAAGATCGGGTCGACACTCGCATCAACTCATCGGCCTAATCCGTGAAGAAGCAAAGCACTAGAAGAAACACCGGATGGACTATTTAATACTACGGTAGAAAATCGGGCATGATGCATGTATGATGTATGACATGGCAAAGGTGCGATGCAATTAGATCATATTAAGCGAAACCGAGGCCCCGATAATTAATTAATAGGTTCATGTTGTTTAGATACCCCGCAATTTAAATGTTGTCTTAACATGGCAAAATATATCACCGGTTCGCTACACAAATTTATATGGGACCAATATAAGACTAGATTTGCCCGCATATGGATCCCATATTTAATTATAAGGTGACTCGGCATAATGCCCCAACCCACATGATATGCATGAGATATGAACAATTTAATATGCAACAATTTGATATTACATTTATAAAATAGGGCTCGAGAGAGGGGTCACACATTGGCGTCGGCTATCTTGGTTCAATGTGGTTCAGGTTTGGTCTTAGGACGCCGGGATCGGTCTTCGGGGTTCCGTCGGGGTTCGATCTTGGCGTTCCGGCATCTTCAAGACGGGTTCTCGGCGTCCATGAGGAAGCTCATAACGTTCTGACTTCGTTGTTGGTGACGATCTTGGCAGACGAGGATACCAGTGGTACCCGGTGATCGCCACAGCCTCACTTCATTTCTTCTCAGTCATATATCTAGGAACAAACAAACATTAGGTCATGAGCGGCTAACACAAGACATCGGCACAGGACACGTACTCAAACACGAACAAAACACCCACATCGAGGAGCAGCGGCGACGGACGCACGCACGCGCTGGGACATGAGCGGCCAAGGAGACGCAGGCTCGAGGCGGCCTGCAGAGAAGAACTCAGGGCGCCAGAGGACGACGAGGGGGAGGGGGCAGCAGGACGCAGGCGGTGGAGTAGGAAGCTCGATGAGGGGCGCCGGTGAGCTGACGCGGGGTGGAGGACGGCCGGCGCAAGGAGGAGGTGAGGCAAGGGCGGAAGGAGGACGGCGCCCGCAGAGAAGGGGCGACCCTGGTGGTGTCCGCGGTCGGCGACGGGACGGAGCCGAGGAGGAGACGCCGGAGAGGCCGACGGTGGTGCAGGCGAGGTAGAGTCGCAGGCACGCGTGACTTTTGGCATCGGAGGCAGGGCTCGCAGGGGCGCAGAGAGCAGGGCCGATGGGGCATGACGAGGAGGTCACGGGAGGTGCTGGAGGCCGAGGCAGGCGAGCGGTGAGGCAGAGAGGAGAGGAGGGGGTCGCGACGTCCCTGGCGAGAGAGAGGCGGCGGATCCCCGGAGTAGGTCGGTGAGGAGGAGGAGGGTCATGAGGCAGCGGGAGCCTTGAGGCCGAGAGCAACCTGTGGGCGGTGGCAGGAGCACCGAGAGAGGCGGGATGAGGTCGAGCAGGCGCAAGGCAGTGGGAGGAGGGCCCGCTGACGGGACCCACGAGAGGGGAGGAAGGAGCAAGCCGGCGACGGGGTTCTTGGCGAGCAGAGGGGAGAGGCAGGCGGGGGGGTGAGGAAGACGATGGGGAGGTAGGGAGAGAGGGAGCGGGGGAGGCATGCCTGGGGGCGGGCTACCGCGGGGTGGGCCCGGGAGCAGGTGGCGGGGTGGTTGGCGGCTGGTGGCCCTGGGCGACGCGGGAGTGCGCGCCCAGGTGGCAGGGTGGGGTGGAGCCTGGGCGGGAGTTCCAGGGGAACCAGGTGGTGTGTGGGACTGAGGTGGAGGGTTGGGGCGATGTAGCGAGCACTGATTGGATGGGGTGAGGTGGAGGGGTGGAGGAAGGGGCTGGGTAGACTAGAATTAGGTAGGAAAAGGTTTGGGGTAGCTTTGGTTTAGATAGGATTTTATCTGGAGGTGGCCGGCTAGGTTTTCGGGCCTGGCTGGCTGCATCCTAAAAACAATTAAAATTTTTATTTATTTAAAACAGGGCTTTTGCAAACCGTTGGTAGACAAAGCAAAATAATCCGGAGACCCGGGTTTTTAATTTGAAATAAAGATGGGGTGTTTAGAAAACAAAACCAGGCTTTTCGAAAATAGTTTTATGCAAACAAATGCAAGATGACATGACGATACTCAAATACAATGTGGCATGATGACATGAGCATGCGGTCATGATGATGCAATGCACAAAAACAACGCGATTTTCTAGTAGTGGTTTTGCGGGGCGCCACAAACATTTAATTTAAAAACAACTCATCTACTCCCACGTCAAAATTTCAAGACTCTCAAAGCACCTTTTTTCCTTTCCTTGTTTTTCAAAAACTTAATCTCTTTCATAGAGAAATCATGCCACCACTACTAGGAAAACGGTCGTCTGTGGCGCACCTAAAAGGCCCATCGGTGGCGCACTAGTGGTGCAACCACGGGCCATGCGCTACGGCTATCTCCTAGCCATGGCGCACTTCCTAGTGCGCCACGGTTATGTCGAGATAGGCGTAGCGCACCTGCTAGTGCGCCACGGATATGTTGGCAGGTCCGCTACGCCTTGGATCTTCTGTGGATCCTATCATTTACATGCATATTTGGCTAAGTAGGGTTTAGGCTATTTTGCAGAAAGCAATATAGTTTTATCCTATCTTTTCAAAATAGTTTTTGATCTTTGTCAAATCTTTCTGAACTTCTTGGAAAACTCCAAGTGCTTCAAAATCCCTTGTTGTCACCATCAAGTTTTACTTTGAGAAATTGGAATGTCGAGATCTTCCATAGCTTCAGGCCTTAGTTGCTCAGTATTGTCCATAACCCGGGACACGGCTAAGTACTTAGAATTTTGATCTTCTGCAGAAGTTGTACACTTTACCCACATGACACAATCTCATATTGATGCCACCAGTGGCCGCTGGATAAGTACTCACCAAGATGGAGTACTGGCAGATTGAGAATGTGACAAAGTCTTTCCATAGGAGTCCTCCCAATACACAATGCTAGCTTGTCATCTAGGCACCAATGTAGGGTTTCAAGTTCCCTTACACAGTTCTAGTTAACCTGAAGATGCTAATGCATGGGTCTTCCACTATGTAGTTGACTAAGCCAGAGCCCATTTAGCATGTGGTACTGCAAACCTTTGTCTGAGAAACATGTTCAATCTCTAAGTCCCTGGGTGGTTTTCTTCTAGTGCACATACAAAAAGAGATAGCCATATAAACATGGTTCCTTTTGTTGCCACCTTGTCCAATCTTGAGTATCCTTGTCCACCCAGGTGGTTCATTGAGTACCTGTTTTATTATATAAAACATATATCTTTTCAATACTTCATATAGTCATATCATGTATCCCATCCCAAATATATAGCAGGGCTAAGCATACTACAACTACAGTGTTTCCACTAAGGAATATATAAGGGTATCCTATTAGGATTTAGCATAGCATAAAATATAGTAGTCCTTATCATGCATGTTTCAAAAACCCACTAAGTGTAATGAAAATAGTAGGATTTGGATGATAGTGTCACTTGCCTTTTTAGTAGAGAATGATGGTTCACTTCTTGATCTTGCAAATATCACACTCTTCTAATTCCACTACAATTCAATCAAGCAAACACAAATTCAACTAGCATTCCAACTAATTTACCACACATAAAATAATAGAAACAAGGCCATGCATGCAAGCATGAAAAAGATAGTTTTACTTGCAAAAGTGGTTTCTACTAGGCTCTAAACATTATAAAGTTCAAAAGTGGTCATTTACTAAAGTGGTAAATCCATTTGTAAAAGGTTTCATCTATAAACCATTTTTAAATCAAATCAATATTTTATGTGGTGGAAAATGCTTTTAGCAAAGAAATATTAAAGGGTTCACCAAATATATTTTAATTCTCAAAACTTGGTCTTTAGGTTCAGAAGGTTTGAATCAAATCATTTCCCAAAGGATTCACTCAAAAATCATTTCTAAATAAAAAACAATATTTTTATTTGACTAAAAATGAGCTAATTCAAATATTTACTCCTTAACTTCACAAAATACATTTTTAAATCCATAAGTTGATTTCTATGGTCAGTAGGTTTAGAACAAACCATTTTGCAAAGATTTCACATTAAAATTATATCTAGAACAATTTTTATATTCATAATAAGCCTACACATGTTTCTGCAATTTCAACAATTTTACAGAAGCAAACCATTAAACAAAAAGCATGGTTGCAAATTACTTGTTCTGCTGAATCCATTGATATAAAATTTGCAAAATTTGGACATGTAGAATTAAAGTTATGAATTTTACAAGTTTGCAATTCAAACAGATTCTAATTTCTGTTTTAAACAAAACCTTGCCCACGTGGCGTGATTCTATTGGCCGGTACCGCTTCGTGCGGATCAGCCTCTCTGAGTCGTTGGATCTAACTTAAATCGCACAGCGCAGATGGACTCATACCTCTTCGCTTGAATCTAATCCTAGCCACTGGTTAACGATCTAACGGCTCTCAGATGGTTGACCATTGCATGGTGGCGCTGCGCGGCGTCGACTGGCGGCGCAGGCTCGGGCTATGGCGGATCCGGTGATTCAGGAAGCAAGGGGGGTAACGGAGATGCTCATCATGCTCGCAGGGTCCTGGTGAAGCTCAAGGCGCTGTTGGTTTGGCGAGGGGCGCACCTGAGAGGTGATGATTGCTCGCCGGAGTGTGAAGTGGCGTCAGGCGGCTCTGTATGACGACGGGGGCGAGGCTGCAGCTCGTCCTAAGGCAAACGCGAGAGTACATTAGATTCGTACGAGCAAGGGGAGTATGGGAGTTTCATTGAGAGGGCTCGGGGCGGTCGGAGTTACCAGGGAAGGGTCGCCGGAGTCGCTTGCAGACGGTGGCGCTGCTGGTTGTCGTTGTTGCCGACGATTCTGAGCGCGCGCGAGCGAGTGGAGTACACGGGCAGGTGCACAAAGGACTAGAGAGCAATATTGCGTGTAGAGGGAGGTGAGAGGAGGCTGGACGGCGCCGGAATTGGTTGCGGAGCTCGTCGGAGACGGCGGCGGTGCAGAAGAAATTGGAGACAGCCTGGGGGATCCCGTGCAGTGGTTTCTGAGGGGAAAGAAAGGAGAGAGGGAGGCGATTAAATGGGCGAGGTCGTAGGCGAGTTTAATCCGGCCATCTACGCGTATTCAAGAGGAGTAATCGCACCAGAACGCCGTTGAGGAAAGGGGGAAACGGCTGGCGCGGGTGGAAACGATGCACAGTGGTGTAGGGCCTGTCTGTCAGCGAGGTGGAGGAAGTGGGAGATGGGGCCACCTGTCTGTGACTCTGCGGGTGCGCGCGTGGGTGAAAAACAATTCGCTGAGGGGGGAAAAGATGGGCTGCGATTTGGGCTTGCTGGGCCTGCTTAGTGGGTTGAGTCTGTATCATTTTTTTTATTCTGAAAGCTTTTTCTTTTTCTATTTGAATTTCTATTTTGATTTTCAAACAAATAATTTAAACACCAATTCAAATCAAACCACCACCAAAGTTTGTATTTATTTTAATTCTGTTTAACAACACAAATCAAAGTCCAAAACAAATAATTTTTATTCTTTTTAGGATCCATTAATAATTAAATAAATAGACCTTAGTCATTAATTCAAATAGGATTTAATTCATTTAAAAACTCTATTTGAAATCTAAAATAATACCAAAACCATTTCAGTAGGTTTTATTTGAAAATATAAAACACTTGGAAATCTTATTTAAAATAAATTAACAAGTTTTAGTGTTTATTTAAAATGGATAAGCCTTTACTTTAATAAGATTGGATATTAATAAATCCTTATTATTTTATTTAAATAAACCTTCACTCTTTTTATGAAATAGAAATATTTTATTTCAAAAGCTCGGCCAAGATTAATTTGGCTCTTAAAATAATCCTTATTCATAAATCTACCTTTGATTTATAAAAACTATATCTTTTTATTAAAGATCTAAAAATAGTGATTCCAACTATTATAATTTTTATTTATTAATTGTTTATCTTTTTAAATCCCTTTAGGATTTTATTTGATCAAAATAGGTTTTGATGTTTCCAATTGGAATCAAAAGTTTCTTCTCACCCTAAAAATCAACAATTGTTCATTTTGTTTATTTTTTTTTTCACATTTCAAAATTTGGAAAATTTTGGCATGTGACAGATCAACAACTAAAATGACAAGTTTAATTAGAACAACATAGTAACCCCTCATAGGTGATTCCGGAGTTTTCCTGAATTAGGGTTTTTGCCCTCGGAACGCCGATTAAATGGTCGAGCATGCTTTAGGGTTACATTTCAATGCATTTTAACTTATCATATCATCATTGCTTGAGCATTGCATCGATGCCATGTTTTGATTGTTTTCTTCTCTTTCCGGTATTTGGTTCTTCCCGGTAGAATACGATATCGAGATCAAGATCGAAGCCCGAGGACAACCCCATCGAAGATCAAAGATCGAAGAACAATACTCGACCAACTGTAACCAAGTCAAGTACAAGGTTCCCGAAGATCTGCTTATCGGTTATCAACTGGAAAAGGCAAGCATAGCCCCACCATGATACAATCCTACGATTTCGAAAGCATTTCAATTCCTGCCATGATGCATACGATTCTACAGTGGTCTTTTATCGATAGATAAGAGTATCCTATCTATTGCATTACTCCCTTTTTGAGCTTATATTACCTGATCCACTGCTCATAGCATAACTAGGTTTGGCTTGTGTGCACTGCTAGATCTATTATATGTGTCTGCTTAGCATATGCATAGCTGTTAGTCTGGTCCATCCAGATGATGTATCAGTTGCAGAGAATCTAGTATGACAGGAGAACATGATGAGATGAGATCATTGATATGAGTTAAACATGCTAAGCCTTGTATGGGAGGCCACGGTGGCATGTGGTTTTTCTAGTCCCATGCTCGCCACCACTAGGACCTGATTTCTTGCCTTTGGAACCAAGACGAGCGTGCAACCACACGGGTCCTGGACAACCTCATGACTGACTAACTTGCCTAGTAGATTCCACGAGTCACATAGTTCGGGCGTTCCATTCGACATATGCATAGAAAATCTTTTGAAAGATTTGCCGGGTGAAGTTGGTGCATTCATAACAGGTAGGTAAGAGTGGACCGGGTTGCTTGGGGTAGATAGCGCCCCTGTTAACTAACCTTGCCTCACATCTTTAAGTACTGGCTTCGGGATTTGACCCGTTACGGCGGAACCATACTTATTGCGTGACTCATGGTCTCGGCGAAAGCAAGGTAAAGGTCGTGTCTAACCAGCCTCTATCGGCCTTCCAAGGAAGAGGGCTAATCATTGTGGCATTAAGAGAAGGTTAGTATGTGTGGGTAAAGTTGTACACCCCTGCAGGGTAATAACCTTTTCGAAAAACCGTGTTCATGGTTATGAACCACTTGGCGACCAGACTCAAGATCATAGAGAACTATAACTTAATCGTAAAACTTGGCTAACCCATGTGTGCTTAAGGATGCTTCCTCATGGGTACGAGGGGGTGATCCTAGTAGGTAGATGATGATGACTTGGTGGATATCAAAAGATGATGATCAATATTTCAGAGATGTCGCTCTCTTATCCCCTTTTAAAAATACTCTGAATAGACGAGCTTCTTATCTCTCTTGTTTTATAACAAAAGATGGCTTTATGCAAAACAACTCCACCAGCCATAAGTCTTGCGGAGTACACCCTGTACTCACCCTTGCTTTGTTGATAATTTTGGCAGAGTAAGTGCTCACTTAATTAAAGACGAGTTCCGTACTACATCTACATCGACGAGTAGCTTGGGCTTCCCGGCCGGCAGCCTGGAATCTATGGGCTGGGACGTCATCGTTATGCTTCAGGCCTCTTAGGCCATTTGTTAAGTTTTCTATACTTAATAGCATAATTTGCCTTCCGTTGTTTGGTGTTTGTGATCAGTGACCTCTGCTTGTAATAATTTGGTTCTCTGATCAGTTATGAGCTCGATGTAATACATTTTGTGTCGTAGGGTCACTGCTGTGTTACTGATTCTTCACTGGATATTCTCGAGGTCAGGGTTAAGCTTATGCCAGACGGAGGTCTGGGATTTGTTTAGCCCTGATCCCGGGGGTGTCACACAACCCTAATCCTAAATCCCCAAACCCTAATCCCACCTACCCCACTCCTAGTAACCCACCCCACTGCCAACCACGTTCATTCCAACATGCGCAGATCGCCTCCCCGTGTACACCACGCGTACACGCGACGCTGCATGCTCCCGTCCTTGCCCACCCGACACGCATGCCGCCATAGTACGCATGTCACATCTTGTGAGCCCCGCGCCCACTTACCCACACGTCTCCCTCGATGCGAGCCCTTCCCCCCGATTCCGTGAGCCTTGCCCCACCAAACGCGTCTCTCTAGCCTTCCCGTGAAACTCCCTCGCCAACCTAACGCTCCTCTCCGCTCGATCCTATCGCCCAATCGTGGGCTCCCTGTCGTGAGCTCCCTATTCGCTATTGCGCACCTCACCCTACCCCGTACCTCGCCTTTCTTCCTCGCGTCCTTTCTCGTATCCCGCTCGCCGTCCTCCGCCCGACCATGCCAGCGAACCGGCCGCCCCATCCCCATCTCGAGGCACCCCGCCTCCCCATCAAGCAGCAGCACTGTCGAGGCCTGGCGCCCTTGTCCCTCGCCTCACCAGGCGCGTCTTCCATCTTTGTTGCTCGAGCAAACCTACCATCACTGTCGGCCTCACTGCCCCTCTCCACCAACCGCCGCCGCCCTTTCACCTCCTTGCAGCACCATCACCGCCGACAGCGGTTCTACGCATGCGTCGCTCCACCTCACCTCCTTCCCGCGTCTTCGGGCACCTCAAGGAACCACTAGACACCGCCAGAGCTCCTCTGGATGCTGCCATTCACCCCTCCGCCATAGACAGCGACCTCGTGGTCCAAGCCCGGCTCGCCATCCCGCGGTCCTGCCGTCTCGCGAGCTTCGCGGCCGCCTCCGTGCGAGCGCCTCGGGCTGCCCTCCACCATCCTCGGACTCCCCTCCTGTCCTCATCCCCGCACCAAGTTCCATGTACTTGCCACCGAGCTTGTAGAGTGCTCGATAAAATTCCTGTGGAGAGCCAGCGCTCGCAGACCTTGTCCTGCGTGGGTTCGTCTTGTGCTAGCCACGATGATGGTGCCTCAACATAGTGCTTTTATGGCTTGCAAATCTTATGTGAGCCTGTTGGGAACCCCAAGATCAAGGTATGAAGCAGCACAGCAGCAAGTTTTCCCTCAGTAAGAAACCGAGGTTATCGAACCAGTAGGAGGAAGGAAACGTCACACAGGTGTTGCAAGCAACGCGGAGACCTGCACAACACAAACTCAAAACTTTGCCCCAACGAATCAGTGAGGTTGTCAAGCTCACCGGTTTGCTGTAACAAAGTATTAAACATATGGTGTGGAAGGTAATGGTTTGTAGCAAGTAAACAATTAACAGTGGAAGATGTATCAATGGTAAAGATTGGACCAGGGTCCATAGTTCACTAGAGGTGGTCTCCTTAGATAAACAACATGGCATGAAGGGTAAAAAAATTACAGCAAGGCAATTGAAAGGAACTGAGCAAGGCATAACAATGCAATTACTAGTCAGAAAGATCCTATGAGATTCGATTTGGCAATACAACAAGATACATAGAACGCCATCCAACTGCATCTATGACTAGAAGTCCGCCTTCAGGTTATCATCCGAACCCCCTCTAGTATTAAGTTGCAAGCAATAGACAACTTCTTTAAGAAAAGTGTGTAAGGTAAACAGTCCATGTGTTCCATGAACAAGAGACCGTTGTTTTCTCCCTAGTGGCAACAGCACATCTACAGCCGAAGAGATTTCTGTCACTTCCCTCGGAAACTAGAGGCATGAACCCACTATCAAGCATAAATACCCCCTCTTGGAGTCACTAGAAACTACTTGGCCAAGGTAGCTACTAACAATGGAGAGAATGCAAGATCACAAACAACACAGACATGATAAAATCATAAAGAAAAAACCATTAATCAAACCAACAAAATAATCTCAATATCCATTGGATCTCTGCAAACACAACATGCATGATTACAAATAGATTAGATCTTGATCATGAACGGAGCTCACAAGATCTATACATGAAAGCACAAAGGAGGAGATATAACCATCTAGCTACTACATGGATTCATAGTCCAAGGTGGAACTACTCACGCATCATACTGGAGAGAAGGCCTCTCGGATGATCTCCCCATAGGCAGGGTGCCGGGAAGAACTTCAGATCCCCCAATCTAGGGACGATGGTGGCGGCGGCTGCAGACGGTTTGGTGGAGATTTTATCGGGTGCTTAGGGTTTCTGCATCAGGGGATTCTTATAGGCGAAGGGGGAGGCCGAGGTGGTGGCCAGGGGAACCAAACCCTAGCCAGGCGTGGGATGGGGCCCAACCGCGCCTGGGGTGGGTCTGGCCACCCTGGCCGGCCCCTCCGGCTCTCCTATGGACTTCTTGTTCCCCACGGAAAGTAATTGACTTTGACGTTTGTCCTATCAAATTCCAAGAATAATTCTTTACTAACTTTTCTGAAACCAAAAATAGCAGAAAACAGGCATCTAGCACTGTTGCAACTTGTTAGTAGGATAGTACCAGAAAACATGTAAAAATCACCTCAAAGTGTTGAGAAGCAAAGAAAAATATAAACTAAACAAGCATGGAGCATCAAAAATTATATATACGTTTCCAACGTATCAACATCCCAAGCTTAACTCCTGCTCGTCCTCGAGTAGGTAAGTGATAAAAGAATAATTTTTGAGGTGACATGCACCCTCACAATAAAGATCCAACCATTTGCAAGAATTGAAAACTAGGATCAAAGAACTCTAAACAATTACATGAAAGATGGAGTTCTAACAATAGGACATAGTAACTATCCATGCAACATGACAAGCTACAAACAAAGATCATGAATAACATGCATTGAAAAACATTTGTTTGTTTCACATACAAAAACATAGCATAGTGGCAACCAACTTGTCCCTCATAGAGTAGCAAATAGATGCATAGGACACCTTCAAAGTTCACAAGGGTGACTAGAAACAAATAGCACAAGAACAAGTAATATCACAATATGAATCAATTAATAAGCTTTGGAACACTACACATAGAATGAAAACTATGCTCTCTTAATGGTGCCTAAAGGTAGAAGGTGGAGACTCAAATAATGGTGGAAGAAAGGCCTTTTTGCAAAGGAATCAGGGATTACAAGTTTCAAAAAGAGCTTCCAAAAATTATGGTACTTGTTAGCTTTTAGCCCTCATTTCCCCTATCATAAGAATCTTGAAGTGGTTAAGGTTAAAGTGGCAAAGGTGGATTATATGCTTGACGAATTATAAGTTGTCAATCTCAAGTCCCTTGAATATGAGGTCCACACCTCATGCATACTCAACTTTGGGCCCAGGTAAGTTCTTGTAATTGTAAGTATTTGCAAATCACTGAGAACCGCCAACGGGGTACCCCTTGCACATGGTACATGGCTTTCCCATAAACAAAATGACAAGCCAAGCAGACAATGAGCATCTCAGCAATCTTTTTATTTACCATATGCATAGCTTTTTATTGAGGATGCTTCATAGATAGCTCATTATGGTGATATTGCAAGTTTCCACCATGATTAGGCATGGCTTAGGATAGCGGCCCAGGCGTTTCTCTAACACAAAATACAAAATCCATGGACTTACAAGTTCCCTCTTTATTTCACACCGGTGACATCCATAGACAAAAGAACGTGATATCAACTGAGTACAAAGTACAAGTGCAATGTTGAAACTGTTCCCCGTGACAGCACGGTTCTGCTAATTCCAACTTATAACTGCAAGCATATACAACAAAGTTGTCACAATGGTTCAAGTTTCTTAGGGGCAAAGAATATAAAGTGTTCCATCAAGTTAGTGAGGTCTTTAATCACTAATCTTTCACATAACAAAATAGTTTTTAATTGGAAGATAGATGAAAACAAGAATATACTTTGAATGGCGTAACACAACATGCATAGGAGTTTATAGTGGACACTTTGGAATAACTTGGTTTCTTGGGAGTTGGAAGCATGAGTAGAACTTACTCATACAAGTGGAGACTACCAAAATACTTGCAGCAACCAAGTAAGAGAGCAATAATGGCCATAATCATGCGGTGCAACAAAGCATACTAATCAAAGCAAAGAGTGGTAATATAGGTCAAGGACTAAATGATCATAGAGGCTAATGGTGACTTGTCATAGTCATAACATGGTGTGAGCATGTGCTAAGTCAACCCAAACAAAGAATCAAAGGAGAATACCATAATACTATGCTTTTGCATGCTAAAACAACGCATAATTTCTTCAAGGCACACTAAGCAATCTCAATTGTTTGGAACAAGACATGCTACAACAATAATCACTAAGCATAATGCTAAAACAACACCTATCATGTCATGCTAAAGTCTAAGTCACAGTCAATGCAAGCTCCTCTTGCACTTACAAGCAATAACTTACTACTCCTTTCCAACACCAAGCAACTTATTTGCAAAACAACACAGCGAGAACAGGGGTCCAAACTACTTTATTCCAGCAAACTAAACAACCTAAGCAAATAAAACGAAAACTAAGACGCTCCAAGAACAACACAACTGTGCATGAAATAATAAAAACGAAGTGTCTAGACAGACCTGAGCTTTTTATTGATGAAGAAGGGGATGCCTTGAGCATCCCCAAGCTTTGACGCTTGTACCTTTTGTCATTGTAAGTATTTGCATATCATTGAGAACCGCCAACGGGGTACCCCGTGCACATGGTACATGAGCTTTCCCATAACCAAAATGACAAGGCAAGCAGACAATGAGCATCTCAGCAATCTTTTTATTTACCATATGCATAATTTTTTATTGAGGATGCTTCATAGTTAGATCATTATGGTGATACTGCAAGTTTCCACCATGATTAGGCATGTCTTAGGCTAGTGGCCCAGGTGTTTCTCTAACACATGATACAAACTCCATGGACTTACAAGTTCCCTCTTTATTTCACACCGATGACATCCATAGACAAAAGAACGTGATATCAACTGAGTACAAAGTACAAGTGCAATGTTGAAAACGTTCCCCGTGACAACACGGTTCTGCTAATTCCAACTTATAACTGCAAGCATAAACAACAAAGTTGTCACAATGGTTCAAGTTTATTAGGAGTAAAGAATATAAAGTGTGCCATCAAGTTCGTGAGGTCTTTAATCACTAAGTTTTCACATAACAAAATAGTTTTTAATTGGAAGATAGATGAAAACAAGAATTTACTTGGAATGGTGTAACACACCATGCATAGGAGTTTATAGTGGACACTTTGGAATAACTTGGTTTCTTGGGAGTTGGAAGCATGAGTAGAACTTATTCATACAAGTGGAGGCTACCAAAATACTGGGATCAACCAACTAAGAGAGCAATAATGGCCATAATCATGTAGTGCAACAAAGCATACTAATCAAAGCAAAGAGTGGTACTATAAGTCAAGGACTAAATGATCATAGAGGCTAATGGTGACTTGTCATAGTCATAACATGGTGTGAGCATGTGCCAAGTCAACCCAAGCAAAGCATCAAAGGAGAATACCACAATACTATGCTTTTGCATGCTAAAACAACGCATAATTTCTTCAAGGCACACTAAGCATTCCCAATTGTTTGGAACAAGACATTCCACAGACATAATGACTAAGCATAATGCTAAAACAACACCTAGCATGTCATGCTAAAGTCTAAGTCACAGTCAATGCAAGCTCCTCTTGCACTTACAAGCAATAACTTACTACTACTTTCCAACACCAAGCAACTTATTTGCAAAACAACACAGCGAGAAAAGGGGTACAAACTACTTTATTCAAGCAAACTAAACAACCTAAGCAAAGAAAATGAAAACTAAGACGCTCCAAGAACAACACAACTGTGCATGAAATAATAAAAACGAAGTGTCTAGAAAGACCTGAGCTTTTTATTGATGAAGAAGGGGATGCCTTGGGCATCCCTGAGCTTTGACGCTTGTACCTCTTGGATATTTCTTGGAGTGACACCATGGTGGCATCCCCAAGCTTGAGATTTTGTCCATTCTACATCTCATTGCATCATTCTCTCTCTCCATCTGAATTTTTTCCTTCATACAAAACTTCACACAATCTTCATTAGCAACATTAGTGTATTCAAAAGATATTAGACCTCTGGCAAAGCTTTGGAACAGCAAGGATTTTCACTAAAAACACAAGATACTGTGGTGACTCCTTCAAAAAGCTCAAATTCACATAAAGAGAACTCAAAAAGGAATCAATAAGAAGCAAATGCAAATAATGGCAGAAATCTGTCAAAACAAACTAGCATATAGAAACCGATTTTTTCGAACATCTTCTGTTGCTCAAATCAAGAAGTCTTGAACTAACAAAAGTTATCTAACATAGTGGGGGATTTATTAGTATATTTTCAGCTCAATCTGATTTACAGAGACTCCTCACGAATATTTTTGGTGGAGGACAGAAATCTGTTTTGGGACAGCAACTCCCCAAATCTTACTTCCCTCTCAATAGAGGTCATACTTGGCACAAAAAGCAAACAAAAAAGGACACAGAGAGGTCATTACTGAAGTAATAACTTCCAAGACTTAAGGAAACACTTGGTTTATCTCCCAACAAGTACTTTTCTTTAGCGCCTTTAAGTTAGGCACAAGAAGCAAGAAGAATCAAGTATTTTCAAATGAAGAATTTCCCCTATAGTTCCTTCCTTTCTTACCTTTCTTTTTCTCTTTAGGGAATATATGATTGCTTACCGGAGGAGAAAAGTGAATAATGCCTTTTCCAACATCTATTACCGCTCCAAGGTGCTTCAGTAGGAATCTTCCAAGTGTTATCTGTCCTTTGCCTACACATTCAATAACAAGATAGTCAGTAGACACCATTTTCCCTGATATTTTTGTAAACACACCTTTAGCTATTCCACTAGGCAATATAGTGGCATTTTTGGTAAGAGAGATTTCCTCTCGTCCTTCAAAAATACCCCAAAGACTCAAGGAATCATAAATATCTTTCGGCATGAGGCAAAATTCAGACATGATATCACAGAAGCATCAAAAAGTGTAGTATTTATAGAGACTTTGATTGTGGGAAACCACTTTGAAGGCTCAGAATTTATGGTAACATAATCATGGTAAGCCCTAAGCATGTGATTAGCAACTATTCATAGCAGCAATACTAGTCTCAAGAGTGTTCAACTTGGAAAAAATATTTGTGAAAGAGGAATCAGACTTGCCAGGTGTACCATAAATAATGATTAATTTCTTTATGGTATCAAAAGCTTCCTCCTCAGTACATAGCAAAAAATCTTTCTCAGCCACAGCATCCAAAGCATATCTATTACAAAGAGCAATATCGCGGTAGAAACTATCAATAACCAAGCTAAGACTCATCTCAGGCTCAGTTTCCCTTTAGAAAGCAGAGATTATGGACCAAAGCTTCTTTGAAATTTTCTTCAATTTTTTGCTTAAAAGTGGAGATTTCTACCATAGGGGAAATAAGGGTTGGTCCAAAACCAGACATGGCAGCAACTAGAGAAGGAACTAATTTTTTTGTGTTTTTGAATAAAGCAAGCAAACCAGACAAGACAAATTTTTGGGTTTTTTTTGAAAAGAAACAAACAAAACCAAGCAAAAGAAACAAAGCAAACTAAAAACAAAGTAAACAGAAAGGGAGTGAAGGACTCCCCTTGTGAAGACATACTTAGCCTCCCCGGACGGTGCCAGAAAAGCTTGATGGCTTGCACAGCTTATGTGAGCCTGTTGGGAACCCCAAGAGCAAGGTATGAAGAAGCACATCACCAAGTTTTCCCTCAGTAAGAAACCGAGGTTATCGAACCAGTAGGAGGAAGGAAACATCACAAATGTGTTGCAAGGAATGCGGAGATCTGCACAACACAAACTCAACACTTTGCCCCAACGAATCAGTGAGGTTGTCAAGCTAACTGGTTTGTTGTAACAAAGGATTAAACGTATGGTGTGGAAGGTAATGGTTTGCAACAAGTAAACAAGTAACAGTGGAAGATGTATCAATGGTAAATATTGGACCGGGGTCCATAGTTCACTAGAGATGCTCTCCATAGATAAACAACATGGCATGAATGGTAAACAAATTACAGCAGGGCAATTGATAGGAAATGAGCAATGCATAACAATGCAATTACTAGTCAGAAAGATCATATGAGATTCGATTGGGCAATACAACAAGATACATAGACCGCCATCCAAATGCATATATGACTAGAAGTCCACCTTCAGGTTATCATCCGAACCCCCTCCAGTATTAAGTTGCAAGCAATAGACAACTGCTTTAAGCAAAGTGTGTAAGGTAAATAGTCCACATGTTCCATGAACAAGAGACCGTTGTTTTCTCCCTAGTGGCAACAGCACATCTACAACCAAAGAGATTTATGTCACTTCCCTTGGAAACTAGAGGCATGAACCCACTATCGAGCATAAATACCCCCTCTTGGAGACACTAGCAACTACTTCGCCAAGATAGCTACTAACAACGGAGTGCATGCAAGATCACAAACAACACAAACATGATAGAATCATAAAGAAAAAACCATTAATCAAACCAACATAATAATCTCAATATCCATCGGATCCCCGCAAACACAACATGCATGATTACAAATAGATTAGATCATGAACGGAGCTCACAAGATCTATACATGAAAGCACAAAGGAGGAGATACAACCATCTAGCTACTACATGGACCCATAGTCCAAGGTGGAACTACTCACGCATCATACCAGAGAGAAGGCCTCCGGGATGATCTCCCCTCCGGCAAGTTGCCGGGAAGAACTTTAGATCCCCCCGATCTAGGGACGATGGTGGCGGCGGCTACAGACGGTTTCGTGGAGATTTTATGAGGGGCTTAGGGTTTCTGCATCCGGGGCTTCTTATAGGCGAAGGGAGAGGCCGAGGCGGTGGATAGGGGCGCCAAACCCAAGCCAGTGTGTGGGGTGGGTCCCACCCGCACCTGGGGTGGGTCTGGCCACCCTGGCCGGCCCCTTCGGCTCTCCTCTAGACTTCTTGTTCCCCACAGAAAGTAATTGACTTTGATGTTTGTCCCGTCCAATTCTGAGAATATTTCTTTACTAACTTTTCTGAAACCAAAAACAACAGAAAACAGGCATCTGACACTGTTGCAACTTGTTAGTAAGTTAGTACCATAAAACATGTAAAAAGCACCTCAAAGTGTAGACAAGCAAAGCAAAGTAGATACTAAACAAGCATGTAGCATAAAAAATTATAGATATGTTTCCAACGTATCATGCTCATCTCTCTGTTTTGTCTCTGTGATGTTGTGTGGCGTCTGAGTAGTGTTCTTCTTAGCTACAACCTCAAGATGATGGGCCGACCATGCCATGTTATGGCTGCTATTCACGACCTCTTTATGATTTCTTGGCACCAGTGTCGATAAGACATAAGAAAATCGGTGGTGTAGTTTTGGCAAGTTTTCCCGCTGACCAATTAAGCCTGAACCCCTAGGCCTTCGACATGGAATGCCAAGGAATCCTACCCGAAGCCGAAGACCCAAAGCTCTCCTTCACGGAACCCAAAGACCGAACCCAGTGTTCTTATTCCTCTCAGATCCAAAGCCTGATCACAGAGTCTGAAGACCCGAACCCAGTCTGTAACACCCCAGTTTTAGTTAATCTTACATTAGGGTTTTGTTTGTGCATTCATGAGCATCATCTCTTAAAAATGCATGCAAAGAAATTAAAGTGAAACCCTAAACCTTAGTTGTCCCTATCTCTTTTTGAAAACCTATTCAAGTGGTTTTGAATATTGTCGAAATGACAAAAATTATGGAGCCCAACTTGAATACAAGGGCCCCTGAAGTAATTCTATATATTTTGTAAAACTTCTTGAATTTTTGAAATAATATAAAACAGGTTTGAAATGGTTTTATAAAGAGAGAAATCAAAAACAGGAAATAGAAAATTTTTCTGGAATAAAAATAGGTCACAGCAGCCAGTGGACTGTAGCCCAGCCGGTCCAACTCCCTCTTCTTCCTCCCTTCTGTGCACCCGCGCAGCAGCCAACGGCCCAATCTCAGCCCAAGCCAGCCCACCCCAGCCCGTGTACCTCTTCGTTCCCCCCTGTTCGTCGTCTTCCTTAGTGAGGAAGCAGCTGGCTGTCGTCGCCAGCACCGTTGATCCGCTCCGCTCGCCTGCCACCGTCCATTGCGTACAGGGGAGGGATAAGATCACCACGTCGATGCCCTGCTCGACCTCATCCATTCCCGCTCTTCCCCACGACCTCCCTCTCTCTCTCTGGAGCTCGTTCACACAGAGCCCGAAACCCTAGATCTGGCTCGCCGTTGTTCTACGCATCCCCATGCCTGTATGAGCAAGCCCCAAGAACCACCGTGTTCCCCTGCGTCGACTGGCCCTAGGAATCGACCGCGGAAGCTTCGAATCGTCGGCAACAATCCCTTCTTCCTCACCACCGACGTCGTTCGCCGTCGCCATTACTGCCACTCCCGAGCTCCCCCGTCCTCGCCGAGGTCACTCACGCGTCGAGGCTGAGCTATGGTCCTTCAGGACCCCTCCGTTCTTCCTCTCTCGCTCTGGTTCTCTCTCGCCTCACGCGCCGCCGCTCACCGCCGTCGGGGACCGTCACGACCGCGTCTCCGGTGACCTATTCCTAGCGGCGCCGCCACATTTGTGTCTGCCTAGCTATGCTGGTTCGAGTAGGCTAAGTATTGCAGCCCCGCACACCCTCCTCCGCCGTCTCTGGCGACCATCTGGCGGTGTCCGCCGAGCTGATGGCACCCTAGCGTCAGGCTGACGTGGCCCATTGGCTTGCTGACCGTTGACTACCTGCGTGGCAGCTGAGGTGGCCTCGGGCCCCTCTGTCAGCCACCGTGGGTAGCCTCTACCTCGGTGTAAAACAAACTCCACCCCTCTACTGACGTCATAATGATGCAGTAATCATTTAAAAAGGCTTTAATAATTTCAAAAATTATTATAAACTTGTAACTTCAATATCTTATTATTTATAAGTCGGAAAAACACAAATAATACATCAAAATGTTCAGAAAAATGAAACCTATCTATCTAAGCTATAATCATGAATTAATCAACAACTTTGATGACATGTTTAATTAGAACAACATAGTAACCCCTCACAGGTGATTCCAGAGTTTCTCCGAGTTAGGGTTTGTACCCCTCGGAACCCCAATTAAACTGTCGAGCATGCCTTAGGGTTTTATTTCAGTAAAATTTAACTTGTCGTATCATCTTTCCGGTGTTTGGTTCTTCCCGGTAGAATACGATATCGAGATCGAGATCAAGATTGAAGACCGAGGTCAACACCGACGAAGATCGAAGATCGACGAACAATACTTGATCAACTATAACCAAGACAAGTTCAAGATGTACGAAGATCTAATTATTTGTTATCAACAGGCAAAGACAAGCAGAGCCCCACGATGATATAATCCTATGATTTCAAAAGCATTTCAATTCCTGCCCTGATGCATACGATTCTACTATGGTCTTTTATCGATAGATAAAGTACCCTATCTATTGCATTACTCCCTTTGAGATTATATTAACTGATCCAGTGCTCCTAGAATAACTAGGTTTGGCTTGTGTGCACTACTAGATCTTATATATGTGTCTGCTTAGCCATGCATAGCTGTCAGTTCTGGTCCATCCAGATGATGTATCAGATGCAGAGAATCTAGTATGACAGGAGAATGTGATGAGATGAGATCAGAGATGATATGAGATTAAACATGCTAAGTCTTGTATCGGAGTCCACGGTGGGATGTGGTTTTTCTAGTCCCATGCTCGCCACCACTAGGACCTGAATTCTTGCCTTTGGAAACAAGACGAGCGTACACCCACACGGGGCCTGGACAACCTCATGAGAAACTAATTTGCCTAGTAGATTCCATGATTCACATAGTTCGGGCGTTCCATTCGACATATGCATAGAAAACCTTTTGAAAGATTTGGCGGGTGAAGGTGCATTCATCACAAGTAGGTAAGTGTAGACGGGGTTGCTTGGGGTCGATGGAGCCCCTAATGAACCAACCTCGCCTCACATCTTTAAGTCCCGGCTTCAGGATTTGACCCGTTACGACGGAACCATACTTATTGCGTGACTCATGGTCTCGGCGAAAGCAAGTTAAAGGTCGTGTCTAACCACCCTTTGCCGGCCTTCCAAGGAAGAGGGCTAATCATTGTGGCATTAAGAGAAGATTAGTACGTGTGGGTAAAGTTGTACACCCCTGTAGGGTAATAATCTTTTCGAAAAGCCATGTTGACGGTTATGAACGACTTGGAGACCGGACTCAAGATCATAGAGAACTTTAACCTAATCGTAAAACTTGGTATATCAACGTGTGCTTAAGGATGCTTCCTCATGGGTACGACGGGGTGATCCTAGTTGGTAGATGATGATGATTTGGTGTATATCAAAAGATGATGATCAATACTTCGGAGATGTCGTTCTCTTATCCCCTTTTAAAATACTCTGATTAGACGAGCTTCTTCTCCCTCTTGTTTTATAAACAAAGACTAATTTATGCAAAACAACTCCACCAGCCATAAGTCTTGCGGAGTACACCCTGTACTCGCCCTTGCTTTGTTGATACTTTTGCAGAGTAAGTGTTCCCAGAGGACGAGTTTGGTACTACATTTACATCGACGAGTAGCTTGGGGTCCCGGCCGGCAGCCTGGAATCTATGGGCTGGGACGTCATCGTTATGCTTCAGGCCTCTTAGGTCATTTGAGTTTGCCATACTTAATAGCATAATTTGCCTTCCGTTGTTTGATGTTTGTGGTTAGTGACCTCTGTTTGTAATAATTTGGTTCTCTGCTTAGTTATGAGCTTGCTGTAATAAATTTTGTGTTGTAGGGTCACTGTTGTGTTACCGATTCTTCACTTGATATTCTTGAGCTCAAGGTTAAGCTTATGTCAGACGGAGGTCTGGGATTTGTTTAACCCTGATAACGTGGGTATCACAGGTTTTGGTATCAGACCAGTACCGACCATAGGAAAACCTTTCTATTAGTTGACGTTGAGTCCAGTGTTTATGAAAACTATTTTAAAGATGAAAAGTATTTGCGAAAACTCTAGTATGCTTCTTTTACTACTTATCCAGTTTCGCTCTAACTCTGGGTCATCTCATCTGGTGTTGATTTTGGAAAAGTTTTGCTACCTCTTCTAGTTTTTCAAAGCTTAGGTGCCTTCTTGGCATGATGTTTCTAAGCTTGTTGACCTAGTGTTGTGTTCTCTATAGTTGTGTATGTTGTGAATTCCTTGTTCCCCTTGCTCCTGTTCATCTGATAGATTCCTTTCTATCATGATATCTCTATCTTTTGGACCCACAATATTATATTGCTGGTTCCACAGTGTTCTATTCTAGGATTCGAGGTTTCCTTTCGCCTCGTGTGCCTCCTTTTTCATTTGTTTGGGCACTTCAGAAGTTGTGTCTTGTTTTGGAAGCTACCTTGTGATTACTATATTGCAATGTACGCTATGTCACTCAGGTAGTAGTTACTTCTTTCTTTGGGTTTTAACCCTTGGACTTGAACCGAAGATCCCGGATTGTGCTGGATTCTATTGTTGTGAATCTTATACATGAAGCTGACCTTTAACCCAAGATCCATTCCTTTGAACCATGTTTCTAATGTTCAAACATTACCTCGGGATGACTGGTATTGCAATTCTAGCCTTCAATCTTGTGGTATTTGTCGCGATTGAATTTTGACAACTAAGGACTTCGCCTACCACTAGCTATGGCAGATGTTCTTTCATGGAACCAAAAAGATCACGAAAAGATTACTCCTCGAGAGTCTCGCCTCTATACTCGTGACTCTGCCACACCTTTCCTTCTGTGCATTGGTTTTTGGAAGATTGTTGACTTATGCATCCACATCTCGGGATTCTATCCTGAGTATGTTCCTTTTCCCTTGTTCTTCTCCGACCTTTGTTTACCGGTCGGTAGCCAAGTAGTAAATGTGCATTGGTGTCTTCCGATGCAAGATACTCTTGTGGTCCGTCAAGACAAACCATTTCGGGATGTGAGGAGAAACAAACTCCAGTACCTTGTCATATCTGGGACCAAGTCAAAGTGTTAATCCGCAGATCAAGAAGCATTGATTAGTCTCCGTCTGTTCTACCTTAAAGTATCACACTCTTTTATGCTAAGAGTTCATGCTGAGTTCCGTGACCCCTTAATGAAGTGATGCTTTTACACATATTTACTCACCCACTACAAGAAATGTGTCAAACTATGACGTTTTGGTAGTGACCCTGAATAAAATCGTCATAAATTTATGACGATTCTACACTAGATGGTCGTAAGCTATTTGGGAGGGCCAAATCCTTATTAAACTATGACGATTTCGTGAAAAACGTCGTAATTTCTATGGACAAAATCGTCATAATTTCTAGACAGGTTGAGATATTAGAGAAGGTCAATATCAGCCGTAGGATGTAAACATAATGAACGGATGGATGGTGAAGTATGGAAACTTGTTGTGTGGATCGATGACCTGGCATCCAGCGCACGCATAATCATCTAGGTCAGGCCGCATCCAACCCCACCTACCCCCCATCGCGCAGAACCCTTCCTCAGTTCCTCCTCTCCTCAGATCCACCCGCGGGCGCCGCCTCCATCCTGATACCATCTCCTCCTTCCTGGCACCACGTCGCCGGCCACCCCAAACCACCGGCACCCCTCCGCACCACCACTGCCCCCTCACCCTCGACCCCCATATCTGCTCACGGGATTTCTCCTATACGCCTAACCTGATCCAGATCGAGGGAGCACCTGCGCTGTCCTGCCTTCTTCGGCGACGACGAGACCGCCCCCTTCTTCGGCTTCCTCGGCGCCGCCGCCGCCCTCGTCTTCTCATGTAAGCACCCCCCAGAGCCCAGATCTCCCTCCCCACCCCCACCCCCCAGATCCCTCCATCGATCCTCTCGCTGACCGTGACCCTCGTGTGCAAGGCGTGCATGGCGTGCGCAGCAGACGGCCAAGAGCGGCGTGGCGTCGATGGGGTCATGCTCCGAGCTGGTCATGAAGTCCATCGTGCCCGTCGTCATGGCGGAGTGCTCGGATATACGGCCTCATCATCGCCGTCATCATCTCCACCGGATCAACCCCAAGGCCAAGCCCTACTTCCTCTCGACGATACGCGACCTCTCCTCCGGCTCGCATGCGGCCTCGCGGACTCGTGATCCCAAGATGGTTATCGCAGATCGACGCCGGGGTCAGGTATAACGACATCCCCCTTCCGCTGCCTGTGCCGACTTTACTTTTTTTGTACTGAGTGCTATTTGTAGATGGTGGTCACTGCGAATGCAGAACTGAATGGTAGTTGGTGGACTATAGTATAGATCCTAATGAGGGTGAGTTATAGCAAGGGTTGAAGCTTCTTGGCATGCTTGAGATATGCCCCCTTTACACTGCCTAAAATGATTTTTTACTACTAGTTTCTTATCAAATACTCGTGGCTTCTTCTATTTGTACACAATGGCCATTTAGAAGGGATTATTAAGTCATTTCTCTGTCAATGTTCATTTGTTTCATATTTGGGAAACTTGGAAACTTGGACAGTAGCTGTGATGACATAGATGCTTACCACCACTAGATGTTCTGATTCCTGTCATTACTTAGATGCTTATGAGCAGAAGCATGTGTTCTGAATTTTATTTATGTACCCTAAAACTCATTATATGCTAGACCTACCCTGAAAATCATTGCCTGTTGCATGTACTTGTGTTTAGCATCCTTACACTAACCATATTTATGCTAGATGTACCTGTACTTTGATCTCGTGTTGTTCATGTGTGATAAATGAGATCTTGGAGCACTCATGTGTTGCCTTGGTAGCATCACTGTCTTGCCAAGAATTTTTGATAATCTCTGAAATGTTCTTGTATATCTAGTTTAGCTAAGACTAACTTGATTTTTCTGCATTTACTGATGCATGTACACACGAGGACGTTTCGTATCATCTACACTTGCTAGTGATTACTGAACTGAGGCATTTGGGGATCAGAATTATTATACAAAAGCTTGGTGAGTACTGCTTCTTTGCCAGGAGGCTAGTGATTACTGAACTGAGGCTAGTGATTACTGAACTGAGGCATTTGCCTTATTTCTTATTGCCAGGAGGGATGCACTTGGTACTTGCTTCACCTATCTTGCCACCAACAATCACTATCTAGGATAGCAAGACACCTAGCAAAGACCGGTGAGTACCGCTTTGCATGGTGTTTTCTTCCTGCGTCTAGCTATTGTGTTAGTGTAGTAGGTATAAGTTTTGTCTGATATTCATTAAGTCTGATGAGTACTAGGCATTCTAAGAAGTGCTACTAGTATTAGTTGTGTCTAATGTTCATTATGTTTATACAAAGACATAAAGAGGTGGGCTTGTTCTTTTGTAAATTCTTATGAGTTGTGAACCAAGGCATTTGTTGCTACTAATGAAATTACCACTGAGTACTTGACTTATTGTTATGTGTCCTGTTCATGATTTCTTGATTTAGTGCTTTGTACTCCACTGAGTAATTGACTTGTATGTGTCCTATCATCTGTTGTGTCTTGGGGACAAGTAGAAACAAATGATAGTAGTATCTTGGGGACAAGTAATTGTCTTGTTCAGATTACAATTGGCTTACTGAGTAAATTTTCCAGCGCCGTCGAACTGGTGGGTGACATGGCTACTGATGGCGCCATCGACGACATCCTACACTTCGGCCCGACGGTATCCTGCGCACCTTCATCACCCTCAACTGCTACAGGTGAGACCCAATCTAGCTTATATAGATCATCCTATTTGCCTTTGCCGATAGCATTACTAGTTGATCTTGACTTTTAAAGTACAACTGAACCTAGTTGTTCCTACTCCTAAAATTTTCTTGCTGAAATCTTCAATGTAGCAATGCTCTGAAGTAATAAATACGACCGAGCCTTGTAAAAACATTGCTAGCTATTCCTGAATTCTGATCATATTGTTCTGCTATGTAATCTGCCACCTTCCTTGTAAAACTATGGACAAACCTGAGATTCTGCTTACGAGAAATGGCTTCGGGATGTCACTAAAGTCCCAGTGTTTCATTAGAAAATCTGTAGACTTGTAGTTTAAGTAATAGAATTTTCGAGTCGCAGAGCTTTTGTTGTATTTATCGATTGTTCTTACCGTCCCGAGTTCTATCATGTTTATATCGATTGTTCTTGATTAGAACACTTTGTTCACCATGACTCATAGCTTCAAACATTCTAGACTTCCTTACAAGTGTATTACTATGTTATGCAAATGTACTTACCATGAGCAAATGGTGTAATAGTATAACAAAATTGTCTAGTAATTATTATATCGTGCATTATTTTTACTACTTAATGTTGTCGCATGCAATGGCTGTTTCTTTTGCACCTTATTTTCATCGGGTCGTGAACTCATAATATTGACCTAGAATAGTTTGTGTTTTCCAGTTTGATCATGCTTCTTTTATTGAAACTAAATGGATGTTGGATGATCTATGCTTGCTTTTTTTTTGACATGGATCTATGCTTGTTGTTGGTCGGCCGATCCGGGTTGTTTGTGGTTGTAGGGCGATCCAATGAACACCCTTAAGCAAGATTGGCACTCCACTTTGCTCCTTCCATGTGTTTGTACAATGTTCGTGCACATAGTATTTCCCAACCTCGGTATAACTCCATACAATGTATTGCCAATCTCCCGAAGCTTCTTCCTCACCAATGATCCCGCCACATACCCAGAGTTGCAAGCGTGAGTAGCCCAGTCATAGTCAACACCAATAGAGTTTTTATGTAGTTGTATTGTCGTACACATAGTACAAGAAGCAATCGAAACTATTTCGGGTTGATGCTGTACATACCGGTTTCACCAATCATGCAATAGCATCTTCGTGCAATATACGATCTATCATTTTGAACTTGGTGGACTTTCTACCATATAAATAGAAATATCGGCACAAATCGCATCAACCGACTTATAGGCTATCTGTGTGCTCATAGGCTCATGAGGCATTGTCGATATGATACCTAAATTAGGACTATTAGTCTAGCTGCTCATAGGCTATACAGTGCATTTATGTTTTGAATGTTGTTCTTGCAGGATAGATACATATTGTTTCATAGCATGGTAAAGTTCTATTTTATAGTTATGGTCCGATTATAATTTTTTTGGAAGCATGCATCCGTGTTATTTGATATACCATAAGCGCTTAGCAACTTGATGTGTTGTTTGTGTAGGGAGAGGTCCCGATAATGCAATAGCAAGGGGCATCTAGCTTTGGAGTCGAGTTTGGTTGGCTGAATGGATATGCTTTGTTTCCTCGTGCTCGGCCGATGGATGTTACCTGCTCAAGGGATATGGTCCCGTAGTAGTTTTACATTCTGCTGCAGCCTTGTATTATGATGGAAGGTTCAATTTGTGTTGTATTTTTATACCGGATTATTATTTTGCATATCAAGATTCCGCCGTAACATCGGAAATATTGTAATAGAGTTATGCATATTCATTTTTTGTTGTATTTTCAAACCTGGATTATTATTTTGTATATCAGTATCCGTGATTTAAACAATGAAAATATCGTTATATTCTTGATTATCAAAAATAATTGATGTACTCAGTTCTGATTATGTATGAAAATTGAAACTGAAAAGCGGACCTATCCCAAACAGAAATGTATCGTAAAAAGGCCGAGGTCCAAAATAGAAAAGAGGCCATAAAAAGGCTAAGGCCTGAGAGAGACACACCATAAAAGGCCGACGACTAGAAAAAGAAAAGCCAGAATTATTGGGCTTAGCCCAAGTAAGCAACTAAAATGGACTGGGCTGATTTTGATTTAAGACGATTTCATTTCGTCACAATTTTGCCAATGAGGATCGGCCACGAGGATCCGAGCTGGCTAGAAGGTCCATGACGATATTGGATCGTCATAGACGTTATGACGATTCAATATCGTCATAGACGTTTATGACGATTTTATCAAAAACGTCGTTATAGTTCATTTGCGACGCCCAGCTTTTGACGATCTCAAAATCGTCATAGAATCGTCATAAACGGACTACTATGACGATTCTGTGACGAAAATTGAGGGTCATATATAGCCAAATTCCTTGTAGTGACCCTTCCTCAAGCTTTCGTGCTCGCGAGTGATGCGTTTGTGTAATAATGTGGCCATCTGAGATTCTAGCAATTTTATTGCTTAGAACTCAAAGGACATTTGTGTCATTCTTAGCGTGATTGGTTAACCCTTTCACTAAGAAAAGGATGATTATGTTGCCAAGTTCGTTATTCTGGTACGCTCCCTTCGATCAAAGATTTAGGCTTGTGCCGAAGCTCTGAGACTATGTCTTCTTACCTTACAAAGCAAGTTCCCTCTTGTACTAAGTGATATATCGGTGGTTCGTGATATTCTAGCTGTCTTTCTAGAAGTATCCCCATGTTGCCATGTGACCGTGCATTCATACAGGTAGGTAAGAGTGGCAGGGAATGGGAGATGCCCGGCATCCGTAATCTCAAACCCTGTTCACATCATTAGGGACCGACTTCACGACTCGACCTGTTACGGCGGCATCTCCCTAGTGCGTGACTCATGGTCTCGGCGAAATCAAGGTAAAGGTCGTGGTCAACCACTCTCTTCTAGCCTTCCCAGGAAGAGGGCTAATGTTAACTGGCATTAAGAATAGGTTGGTACGTGTGGGTAAAGTTGTACACCCCTGCAGGGTTAAATCTTTTCAAAAAGCCGTGTCCACGGTTATGGACGAACTTGGAGACCAGATTCAAAGATCATA
The DNA here is from genome assembly GCA_030063025.1 of Avena longiglumis. NCBI lineage: Eukaryota > Viridiplantae > Streptophyta > Magnoliopsida > Poales > Poaceae > Avena > Avena longiglumis. The sequence goes on from CP125976.1 coordinate 362,439,807, forward strand.
GAGAACTTGAACCTAATCGTAAAACTTGGCAAGTTAAGAATGTGTGCTTAAGGACGCTTCCTCAGGGGTTGAGGGGGTGATCCTAGATAGGTTCAGCTGATGATGATTCGGTGGATATCAAAATATGATCAAAGCTATTGTTACCGCTCTCTTATCCCCTTTAAAAATAATCTGATTAGTCGAGATTCTTTTCCCTCTTGTTTTACAAAACAAAGATGGATTTATGCAAAACAACTCCACCAACCATAAGTCTTGCGGAGTACACCCTGTACTCACCCTTGCTTCGTTGATACTTTTGCAGCAGAGTAAGTGTTACCACTGAAGATGAGTTCCTCACGGCATCAACATCGACGAGTAGTTTGGAGTTCCCAGCCGGCAGTCTGGGATCTATGGATTGGACGTCATCGTTATGATTTGGGCCTCTTTGGCCATTTGTTAAGTTTTCTATACATAATAGCATAATTTTCCTTCCGTTTTTTGGTGTTTGTGGTCAGTGACCTATGCTTGTAATATTTTGGTTCTTCGCTCAGTTATGAGCTCGCTGTAATAACTTTTGTGTCGTAGGGTCACTGTTGTGTTATCAATTCTCTCTCTGTACGCTTTCGAGATTTAGGTTAGTCTTATATCAGACAGAGGTCTGGAATTTTTCTAGCCCTAATCCCGGGGTGTCACATACCCTATCTATTGCATTACTCCCTTTGAGCTTATATTACATGATCCACTCCTCCTAGCATAACTAGGTTTGGCTTATGTGCACTGCTATAGCTTATATATGTGTCTGCTTAGCCATGCATAGCTATCAGTTCTAGTCCATCTAGATTATGTATTAGATGCAGAGAATCTTGTATGATAGGATAACGTGATGAGATGAGATCAGAGATGATATGAGATTAAACATGCTAAGGCTTGTATGGGAGGCCACGGTGGGATGTGGTTTTTCTAGTCCCATGCTCGCCACCACTAGGACCTGAGTTCTTGCCTTTGGAACCAAGACGAGCGTACAACCACACGGGGCCTAGACAACCTCATGAGCCACTAACTTTCCTAGTACATTCCATGAGTCGCATAGTTCTGGTGTTCCCTTCGACATATGCATAGAAGACCTTTTGAAAGATTTGGCGGGTGAAGGTGCATTCATCACATGAAGGTAAGCATGGTCGGGGTTGCTTGGGGTCGATGGAGCACCTGGTGAACCAACCTCGCCTCACATATTTAAGTACCGGCTTCGGGATTTGACCCGTTATGGCGGAACCATACTTATTGCGCGACTCATGGTCTCGACAAAAGAAATGTAAAGGTCGTGTCTAACCACCCTCTTCCGGCCTTCCAAGGAAGAGGGATAATCATTGTGGCATTAAGAGAAGGTTAGTACGTGTGGGTAAAGTTGTACACCCTTGCAGGGTAATAATCTTTTCGAAAATCCATGTTCACGGTTATGAATGACTTGGCGACCGGACTCAAGATCATAGAAAACTTTAACCTAATCGTAAAACTTGGTAGATCAACATGTGCTTAAGGATGCTACCTCATGGGTACGAGGGGGTGATCCTAGTTAGTAGATGATGATCATTTGGTGGATATCAAAATATGATGATCAATACTTCGGAGATGTCGCTCTCTTATCCCGTTTTAAAATACTCTGATTAGACGAGCTTCTTATCCCTCTTGTTTTATAAACAAAGATGACTTTATGCAAAACAACTCCACCAACCATAAGTCTTGCGGAGTACACCCTATACTCACGCTTTCTTTGTTGATACTTTTGGCAGAGTAAGTGTTCCCTAGAGGACGATTTTGGTACTACATCGACATCGATGAGTAGCTTGGGGTTCCCGGCCGGCAGCCTGGAATATATGGGCTGGGACGTCATTGTTATGCTTCAGGCCTATTAGGCCATTTGTTAAGTTTGCTATACTTAATAGAATAATTTTCCTTCCGTTGTTTGATGTTTGTGATCAGTGACCTATGTTTGTAATAATTTGGTTCTCTCCTCAGTTATGAGCTTGCTGTAATAAATTTTGTGTCGTAGGGTCAGTGTTGTGTTACCTATTCTTCAATGGATATTCTCGAGCTCAAGGTTAATCTTATGTCAGATGGAGGTTTGGGATTTGTTTAGCCCTGATCCCGGGGGTGTCACACCGTCGAACCTCGAAACCCCAAGATTGTCAATCTGATGTGTGACCCCTTTTATAAGACCCATATTTTTATAATATATGATATCCACTTATTGCATTTAATTGTCATGCTTGCACACATATCATGTGGTTTGGGGGCAATATGCCGATTCGCCTCATAATTAAATATGGAGACAATATGAGGGATTTTCTAGTATGATATTGGCTCCATTTAAATTTTGTAGAGAACCGACATGTTTTGCTTTGTTAAGCCAACATTTAAAATATGGGTATCTAAACAACTTTAACCTTATATTTAATCGTTGGGACCCGGTTCCTTTTTATATTGTCTAATCGCATCTCATATTTTCCATATCATACATCATACATGCATCATGCCCGATTTTCTGTCGTAGTATTAAATAGTGCATTTGGTGTTTCTTCTAGTGTTTTGATTCTTCACGGATTAGGCCGTTGAGTTGATGCAAGCTTTGACCATTCTTCGAATGCACCTTCGACAATGTTTCTTAGGCGGGCATTCTCCCTCTTTCTACCTATTTTACATTTATAATTTTTCATTCCTCCTGTTGATCTACTGCTATCTGTGTTGCGATGCTTTAGTATTTCCGTACCCGACATACCCCTTGCAGCCTATATTGCCTTGGACACCTCCTATTGCCTATTGTTTGGGTAGACATTTGGCACTATGTGTCATAGTCGCTTGCTCAGGTGCTGCCTCGTGTCGTCGAGTACCACCAATGTTGGGGGTTGGAATATTCTTAACGGTGGAGATGATCATGGCTTTAATTATAGTTTAATAACTAATATTGAAATTATATATAAATAATGGAGATGCATAGAGGGGTAATAGTTGAGTTCTGGTTATTATCCTGCCCTCCTGTGTCCATCTAGGACCCGAGTTCTTGACACCTATTCCAAGACGAGTGTGCTAACCACATGTGGGGTGTGTGAGCACCTCTATAGGCTTAGTACCTGATTTCAAAGTATTGTTCTGGGGGCCACAAACTAGTTCGGGATTTATGCGTTACTACCGTACTTACGCCATGTATGAGATGTTGATTACATGTTGCTCGATGAGCATTTATTACTGTTGCATAGGTGCGACACTCTGTCACGGGAAAATTTTTTCTATCACCTCTGCTCCCGTGCAAGTCCATGCAACCTCAGGGTCCGTACAAGGAGGATTAGCTATACCTCGTATGGGTAGCTCTTTCGGGTGGCCACCATGTACTTGCTTTGGTTCTGGTAAAGCATCGTGTCCTAGGCCCCGTCGACATACCGATGGAAGTATGTTAATTGATCAGGCAATAAGGGTTTGAAGTGTGTGTGGAAACTTTGGTGCACCCCTACAGGGTTAAATATTTTCGAAAAGCCGTGTCTGCGGTTATGGATGACTTGGAGCACAGTATCTTGATCATAGACAACAACTACTAAAGTTTATTGTTATAATTTTACTTGTATCTGATATGACTAGTAAGTTGTATAACCACCATGGAAAGAATGAATAAAACTGCCAACTGTGTGTTTCCTCAACATGACTTCCTCGTCTGGTCTCGAGGGGGAAATACCAGGATGGGTATGTTTGGTGGTAGTATTAGGCTGGTTCCGAATAGGTCTTTCTTACCTCTCTCTGATAGTCAACAGTTATATCGAGTCTCTATAGGTTGTTTAGTGCTTGCTGCGATGCCGCTTTATTCCACCATACCTATGTCGGTGAGAGCAGCCGAATTCTATGTATCACTGTGCACTAGCCTCAGTAATGACCGATCTTTTTTTGTTTGCCCTTTGCTGGCACCTCTCTTGTTTAAGCCGGTTTGAGATCGACTCCGTTAGCAGGGTTACCCTTCCGGCTTGTCATGGGCAGGGTTATGGACGCCATTGGTTATTCTTCAAGGCTCTTTGTCCAATTTGCATCTTATCTGTAGTGGGATGTTGTATCATTTTCAAGGTGATTTGGATATTTGTACTGTATATCTGTATTCTTGACTCACAGAGTCATGTTATATATATATGTTTGTCGGTTCCATCGTGGAGTATTGTGTAATGATATTACCTCGTTTTCCACCCGCACGAAAGTGCCTGGTGGGCACCTTTGAATCGTTTCTATGCAGGATTGGCGGGAATAGATAAAACTTGCATAGGGCTGATCTGAGAGTGTTACAAAGTGGTATCAGAGCTAAGCAGTTCTGATACCCTACTGGTCTAGGTTGAAGAATAACCTAGCTAACGGTCGATGTAGAGTATCAAAACAATTTTGCAGAATCAGTTGGATAGATCTGATTAGGTCTGCTTTGACTCCTTACCCCCATGCTATTCTTTTCTTATATTTGCAAGTTTTGAATCTGCCTCTTATCTTTTTAGTGAACTTGCTGACTAAGATCATATCTTCTTAACCCTTGATAGCTAAATTAATGAAGATGTCGTTGATGGCTTAGTTGGTGTGGATCCTGTTGGGAACCCCAAGAGCAAGGTATGATGAGCACAACAGCAAGTTTTCCCTCTGTTATGGAACCAAGGTTATTGAACCAGTAGGAGAAACAAACCACTTCCGAAGGTTTTGCTAGCAACGTGGAACCTACACACAACACAACCACAATACTTTGCCCCGACGTATCAGTGAGGTTATCAAGCTCACTGGTTTTGCTGAAAACAAAGGATTAAACATATAATGTGGAAGAAAGTAATTGCTCGTAGTAGTTGCAGAAAGTAAACATTAAACAGTAGATGGAATATCAGGCGGGGGGGGGATGGACCAGGGTCCACAGTTCACTATAGGTGTTTCTCCATAAGATACATAACATGCTAGGTGAACAAATTATAGCTAGGAAATTGACAAATAGAGAATGCATTACAATGCATGTACATGACATGGTGATCACTATGAGATTCACTTGGGCATTACAACATCATACATAGACCGTAATCCAATTGCATCTATGACTAATAATCCATCTACATGATATCATCCAAAAACCCTGGGGTATTAAGTTGCAACCAACAGATAATTGCATTAAGCAAAGTGTGTAATGTAAACAATACAATTTCCCTTGGACAAAGGATTGTTGTTTGATACATCGGAAATGTATCTATAATTTTTTATGCTCCATGCTTGTTTCTTATCTACTTTCCTTTACTTTGTCTCCACTTTGAGGTGTTTTTATATCTTTTCTGGACTAACCTATTAACAAGTTGCCACAGTGCCAATTGCCTGTTTTATTCGGTTTTTGGCTCCCGAAAGGCAGAAAATTGTAAGATCCCTCCTTTGTAAAGGAAAGGATCCCTGTGATTGCAATGCTAGTCCCTGGATCAATGCTAGCATCCACAGTTTAAGATGAAGTACACAGATATAAAGGTCGTTTATTACATTCATTCCAGAGATAAAACATAGTCTTTTACAACTCAGGGCCAAAGGCCTAATACAAGAGTTTATGGAATAAGTAAATAAACATAAGTCATCATCTTCATGTGCCACAGGCAAGCATGCTGAGTGTAGACTCATGACTCCTACTCTTCATCAGAGTAACCCGCAACATCACAAGTTACAGCCACAGTGGTCAATACTTTGGAATAGTATTGGCAAGTGATACCTTAGTAAATTTTAAGTGGACTATATTACTATATGCATTTTGGCTAAGTGTAGCTTGGCTTGCTTTGCTTAAAATAGGTTTTTCCTATTAGTTGAAATCACTAAGTTTTTCTTTGTCAAAAAGCTCCCCAAGAAACCACCAATAGACATTGGGGTCCTTCACCCTTGTTCACCCACAAGTTTTACTTAGAAGTTGGAGTGATGAGATTCTTGTAGCTTCCATGTCTTGATGCTCAAGTTGTCCATTGCCATGGACTTGGCTAAGTACTTAGATTTTCCATCTGCAGAGGTTGTGCACTTTCCCCACCAGACTTGGTTTCCCAAGACAGGACCTTTCGGAAGCCTTTCCTTAGTCAAATGGACGCGTTCCAACCTATCATCCCACTACCACCAACTTTCCAAATGACTAAGTTCTAGCAACCTATATGATCAAGGCAGAGCCCATATTGCCAAGTGGTTGCACTGTAAGATTTCTCAACACTTGGCCTCCAAATCCCTTTGTGCCTGGGTGGCATACCACAAGTGTGATACACAAGCCAAATCCATGGCCTTGTGTAACCACTCAACCAAAAACCACCATTCAAGTCCCATTCCACCCAGGAAGTTCATTGACTTAGTTGTTTTATTAAGAAAAGCATGAGTCCCAAAGGACTTAGAATTATTTCACCATAGCATGTACATACTTTACCAACCCTTTGTTTTCTACTAGCTAGGCTAAGCATGGCATGGTATCTTATCTTAGGAAAATTCTCTAGCAATTCTACACTACATAGGATTTCCCAACATAGCATTTGGCAAAAGTAACATGCAAGACTTAGCAAAATAACTCTAATTCTTATTCAAAATAATTAAAGGATGGAAATATCATGAAGTATCACTTGCCTTGGTAATGGGGAGAGTAGCACTCTTCAAAATCACAGTCACTAGCAAACTCTACACAAAAATTTGTAGCATACAATTACACACAACTCATATACAATCAAAAATATGAATGCATGCATGCAAGAATTTACTAAGTGATGATTTTGAAACTCCTACCAAGCAAGTGCATAATACAGAAACATAACAAGTCACAAGGTTTGCTAACTAAACTTATTTAGCCCTAAAACAATTTTCTAAACATAAACTATACTCAAAAATGGACCTAAACATGTTTCAGCAAACAAAGTCATTTTAACAGATACTATTTGTTAAACACATTGCAGATTCAGAAAGGCCTTGATTCACTGATTCCAACGGTATAAAGTTTGCAAAATTCTAACGTGGAAAACTCAAGTTATAGCCCTTTGAAAATTTGATCTAAATCTGTTTTGAATTCCTATTTTTGAATCTGCCATGGCCACGCGTCACGATATTACTGGTGCGTACCGGTTCGCACCGGATCACCCTTCCGTGCCGCAGGATCTAAATAAATCGTACGGTCCCGATCGCGTACCTCTTCGCTAATAAGTGATTCTATCATGTCGCGTGGATCTAGATCTAACGGTGCTCGAGCACGCGACCATGTCTGCGGCGGTACGCCGAGCGGAGCGCTCTGGCGGCGCTTAGCTTGTGTCATGCGAGAGGGAGAAGGGGCATACCTGAACCGCAGGAGGCCGCTGATGCTCGAGGTGGCGTTGGTTTTGAGGCGCTACCGGCACGGTCTCAGGAGCTCGTCGGAGTAACGGGCGGCGTCGGTCGCTTGCAGACGTGGTGCTTTCCGAGGTTCGACTTCGCCCTAGCACGAACCAGTGGCATCAAGATTTGCGCAAGACATAGGCGAACAAGCTCGCGTGAAGGAGGGGGAAAGGGGCGCTCGGGTTTTACCTTAATTGGTCGCCGGAGTTTATCGGCGGCGCAGGTGGTTTCGGTCGCGAACGGAGACGACGACCTGGGTCACGAGCAAGCAAAAGGAAGGTATCAGCGTAAGCACGAGATCATTCCGAACATCCTCGTTTGAACCAGAGAGAGAGGGGCGGTCGAGGCTCACCGTAATTGGCCGCCAGAGTTGTCGGTATTGCGGGGTTTCGAGGGCAATTGCGCGCAGCCTGGTGGCGGAGTGAGCGATGAGAGGGGGGGAAATGCTTGCTGGGCAGAGGGGTTTAAGTAAGCCTAGGTGCGACAGGAAACGCTTGCGAAATAATGGGCAATTACACCGCGCCATTACCGTCCTTGACAACAGCAGCGACGTGGTCGCGAGCGTGGTTTGAGGAAGACGAGGGTGACGTGGACGTGGCCCGCTGGTCACCGAAATAAACCGAAGGGGCGTGGGGTCTGGCCGTCAGTGGCTGTATGGGTGTGCTCACGCGTGAGAGAAGAAAAGAGATGCCCCGGGTGGGCTTGCTGGGCCTGCTCCGTTGCTGGGCTAAAATGGCAGCGCTCGGCCTTTTTTATTTGTTTGCTTCTTTTCTTTTTCTGAAACGATTTTCTGAATTGGTTTTGATATGAATTCAAACTCTTTTTGAATTCAAACTTTTCCTGGGTTTTTGCAGGGTGCAGTAGTAACCAATTTAGGCATAAGATCATGTGGTTGCTTTGCAAAGGCTTGGTCAAGCTTGGAGATAAAAAATAACAGAGGCTAGGCACTTGATTTGTAAAATTGAAAAATGGTTTTTGAATCTATTTCCAATTTGAAAAACTTGGTTTAAATTCTACACTCAATCCTATCCTCATAGAAGGCAACAAACTTGGTTCCTAAGCAATCAAACTCTCAAATGGTGTTAGCCATTTGATTTAAATCTATTCACATAAAATCATAGCACTAGGTGCTTCTATTTTTCTGAAATGATTTTGAAATTTGATCCCAAATCTATATGCATGCATGAAAGATATGCAACCTTTGAATTTATTATTTTAGGGATGTTACAAAAATCAATATTCTCGGAATTGGACGGGACAAAATCCAAAGTCAAGATTTTACCATGGGGGACAAGAAGCTAGAAGACGAGACGGAGAAGCGAACCAGGGCGGCCAGACCCCCATAGGCACGGGTGGGCCCACCCTGCGCCTAGGTAGGGTGTGGGGCCCTGGCCACCTCCCAGTCTCGCCTCTTCGTCTATAAGAATCCCCCGATGCAAAAACCCTAGGCACCCGATCAAAACTCCACGAAACCTTCTATAGCCGCTGCCACCGTCGTCCCTAGATTGGGGGGATCTGAAGTTCTTCCCGGCACACTCCCAGAGGGGAAATAATCCCGGAGGCCTTCTCTCCGGTATGAAGCGTGAGTAGTTCCACCTTATACTATGGGTCCATGTAGTAGCTAGATGGTTGTATCTCCTCCTTGTGCTTTCATGTATAGATCTTGTGAGCTCCGTTCATGATCAAGATCTAATCTATTTGTAATCATGCATGTTGTGTTTGTGGGGATCGGATGGATATTGAGATTACTATGTCAGATTGATTAATGGTTTTGTCTATTTGATACTATCATGTCTGTGTTGTTTGTGATCTTGTATGCTCTCCGTTGTTAGTAGCTATCTTGGCCAAGTAGTTGCTAGTGGCTCCAAGAGGGGGTATTTATGCTCGATAGTGGGTTCATGCATCTAGTTTCAAAGGGAAGTGACAGAAATCTCTTCGTTTGTACATGTGTTGTTGCCACTAGGGAGAAAACAACGGTCTCTTGTTCATAGAAGAAGTCGATTGTTTACCTTACACACTTTTCTTAAAGCAGTTGTCTGTTGCTTGCAACTTAATACTGGAGGGGGTTCAGATGATAACCTGAAGGTGGACTTCTAGTCATAGATGCAGTTGGATGGCGGTCTATGTATATTGTTGTATTGCCCAATCGAAATGTAGGGATTCGTAGCATGGAAAACAAAATTTTCTATCGCATACAAACAAACAAGACAAGATCTATCTACTAGATTGTAGCAACGAGTCGATGGAATAAATCACCCTCGAAGATTCCAAAGTGTTTAACGAGAGCGGATTCTCGTGGGTGATGTAGTCATACTCTTCCCGATCTCAAGATCGCGTAGGCGATCCTTCCAGTGCGTTAAGCAGCGCTCCCGCAATGGTCACACGCTCGGTACTGACGAAGACCTTCCTCTCCCTTGTTCCAAAGAAGGCGGAGGTTGTAGCACTCTCCTCGCGATTCCGGCAGCACAACGGCGTGGTACCGGAAGTAGAGGGGAGATCTCGCAGGGCTTCGCCTTAAGCCGGAGCGAGTATGGTGGACTATGAGAGAGATCCTCGGTGATCTAGGTTTTATACGCAACAAGGAGGGGAGGAACTCCTACCCAACTCAGCTTGGAGGTGGGCCGGCGGTGGAGGGGAGGAAATCCTACCCAACTCGGTTTCCACCTCCCTCTCCACTTCCCAAAATAGCCGTTTGACTTTCAAATTGGCGTTTGACTTTTTCAAACTAGGATTTGATTAAACCCTTTATTTTGTTCAGCGATGACACTTAGTACATGATGCAATCATACCAACTTGATATAACACATTCATATACCCTTCCTCTCCGGAGTGCCGGACATTCCGGAACCTTCTAGAACATTCCCGATGAAAACACCGGAACCATTCTCCAACTCCGAAATAGGACTTTCCTTATATGAATCTTATTCTCCGGACCATTCCGGATCTCCTCGTGATATCCCGGATCCCATCCGAGACTCCGAACAACATCCGTTCTCTTTCTCATCATTCCATAACTACTCAAACAACGTCGAATCCTTAAGTGTGTCTCCCTACGGTTTGTGAATTATGCGGACATGATCGAGACAGTTCTCCGAACAATAACCAATAGAAGAATCTGGAAATTCATATGGCTCCCACATATTTCTACGATTACTTTGCGATCGAATGAACCACTTACATACGATACCAATTTCCCTTTGTCTCACGATAGTTTACTTATCCGAGGTTATGATCGTCGGTATCTCTGCATACCTAGTTCAACCTCGTTACCGATAAGTACTCTTTTCTCGTTCCCATGATATGTGATCCCTTGTGAGCCAGTCACATGCTTGCAAGCTAATTGGATGAGATTTCACCGAGAGGGCCCAGAGTATATATATCCGTCATATGGATGGACAAATCCCACTCTAGATCCATGTGTCTCAACCAATACTTTCCGAACACTCAATGCCACCTTTATAGCCACCCAGTTACAGTGTGGTGTTTGATGTCATCAAAGCATCCATTCGGTAAAGGTGATATGCATGATCTCATGGTCAAAGAAATTCGGTTACTATGTATCAGAAAGCATATAGCAATTGAACTATTAAAATGACTTGATCTTTATGCTACGCTTATCTATAGGAGTATGTCCACTATATCATTCTCCTAACGATATGATCTTGTTGTTAATAACATCTCAATGTTCATGATAGGGAAACCACAATCATTTATTAACCAACAAGCTAGTATTATAAAGAGGCTTTACTAGGGACTCTATTTTAGTTTACAAATCACACAAGTATTAATGTTTCCTTGTTAATACTATTATAGCATGAATGTAAACATTTATCATAAACACAAAGATATAATAATAACTATATTTATTATTGCCTCTAGGGCATATCTCCAACAGTCTCCCACTTGCACTAGAGTCATCTAATCTAGATTACATGGTAATATACCGAACACCCATGACAGTTTGGTGCTGGTCATGTTTTGCCCTCAGGAGATGGATCCGCCACATTCAGATCTGTGTGTACTTTGCAAATCTTTATGTCCCCATCTTGGACATGTTCTCGAATAGCGTGAAAAAGTAGCTTGATGTGCTTCAGCTTCTTGTGTGACCTTGGTTCTTGCGCATTGGCTGTGGCACCCATGTTATCACAGTAGATAGACATTGGGTCCAGCGCACTAGGAACCACACCCAGCTCTGTAATGAACTCTTTCATCCATATCGCTTCTTGTGAAGCCTCCGAAGCAGCCATGTATTCCGATTCACTTGAAGATCTCGCCACAACGCTTTGCTTTGCACTCCTCCAGCTAACTGCTGCACCATTCAAAATAAATACGTATCCAGATTGTGATTTAGAATCATTCGGATCGGTGTTCCAACTAGAATCGGTGTAACCATTAACAACGAGTTGTTCATCACCTCCATAAGAAAGAACCATATCCTTAGTTCTTCTCAAGTACTTAAGGATGTTTTTGACCACTGTCCAATGATCCACTCCTGGATCACTTTGATATCTGCTAGTTTTACTCAAGGTCGTATTGGGCAACATGGGCAAGAACCCTTTCTTGTTATCTTCCATTCCAAACCTCTTTAGAACTTTGTCCAAATATGTACTTTGTGACAATGATATTAGGCATCTCGATCTATCTCTATAAATCTTTATGCCTAATATGTAAGTTGCTTCGCCAAGATCCTTCATTGAAAAACTATTATTCAAATATTCCTTGACACTATTAAGAAGGTCTACATCATTCCCAATCAACAATATGTCATCTACATATAGTATTAAGAATGCTACAGAGCTCCCACTCACTTTCTTGTAAATACAAGATTCTCCATAAGTTTGTATAAAACCAAAACTTTTGATAACCTTATCAAAACGTCGATTCCAACTTCGGGATGCTTACTTCAATCCATAGATGGACCGTTGAAGTTTGTATACCTGATTAGCATATTTAGGATCGAAAAAACCTTTGGGTTGCATCATATACAACTCTTCATCAATGTCTCCATTGAGGAATGCTGTTTTGACATCCATCTGCCATATCTCATAATCATAATATGCAGCGACTGCTAACATAATCCTCACAGACTTTAGCTTCGCTACAGGTGAGAAAGTCTCATTGTAGTCAACTCCTTGAATTTGTCGAAACCCCTTTGCGACAAGTCGAGCTTTATAGACAGTAACATTACCATCAGCATCTGTTTTCTTCTTGAAAATCCATTTGTTCTCGACAGCCTTCCGGCCATCCGGTAAGTCCACCAAAGTCCATACTTGGTTTTCGTACATGGATCCAATCTCGGATTTCATGGCTTCTTGACATTTATTGGAATCTGGGCTCATCATTGCTTCCTCATATGTCGTAGGGTTATCAGTGTTGTCCACCAACATGACACTCATAATGGGATCATACCAATCTGGAGTGGTACGAGTTCTCGTTGACTCATGAGGCTCAGAGCAACTTCAACCAAGTTTCATGATCATCATCATTAGCTTCCTCTTTTATTGGTGCAGGCACCACAGAACTTCTTCCGGTGCTGCGCTACTCGCAATTTCGAGAGAAGGTTCGACAACCTCGTCGAGTTCTACTTTCCTTCCAGTCACTTCTTTCGAGAGAAATTCCTTCTCTAGAAAGGATCCATTCTTGGCAACGAAGATCTTGCCTTCGGATCTATGATAGAAGGTATACCCAATAGTTTCCTTCGGGTATCCTATGAAGACACATTTTTCCGCTTTGGGTTCAAGTTTGTCCGGCTGTAACTTCTTTACATAGGCTTCGCAACCCCAAACTTTAAGGAACGACAATCTAGGTTTCTTCCCAAACCATAATTCATACGGTGTCGTTTCAACAGATTTAGATGGTGCCCTATTAAAAGTGAATGCGGATGTTTCTAATGCATAACCCCAAAATGATAGCGGTAAATCTGTAAGTCACATCATAGAACGAACCATATCTAAGAGAGTTCGATTACGACGTTCGGACACACCATTACGCTGTGGTGTTCTCGGCTGTGTCAATTGTGAAAGTATTCCGCATTTCTTCAAATGCTCGCCAAACTCGTAACTTAGATATTCACCTCCACGATCAGAACGCAGAAATTTAATCTTCTTGTTACGTTGATTCTCTACCTCACTTTGAAATTCCTTAAACTTCTCGAAAGTTTCGGACTTATGTTTCATGAAATATATATACCCATATCTACTCAAGTCATCCGTGAAGGTAAGAACATAAAGATAACCACCGCGCGATGCTACACTCATTGGACCACACACATCGGTATGTATGATTTCCAATAAGTCCGTAGCTCGCTCCATCATACCAGAAAATGGAGTCTTAGTCATTTTACCCATCAGACATGTTTCGCATCTATCAAGTGATTCGAAATAAAGTGATTCGAGAAGTCCATCGGAATGGAGTTTCTTCATACGCTTCACTCCAATGTGACCAAGACGACAGTGCCACATATATGTCGAGTTATCGCTCGATTTCAAACGTTTAGCCTCAATGTTATTAATATGTGTATTTACACTATCGAGATTCAATAAGAATAGACCATCTATCAAAGGTGCATGTGCATAAAACATATTACTCATATAAATCGAACAACCATTATTCTCGGACTTAAACAAGTAACCGTCTCGCAATAAACAAGATCCCGATATAATGTTCATGCTTAACGCAGGCACCAAATAACAATTATTTAAGTATAAAACTAATCCCGATGGTAGATGAAGGGTAGCGTCGACCGTGATCACATCAACCTTTGATCCTTTTCCCACGCCGCATCGTCACCTCGCTCTTCGCTAGCTTCCGCTTATTCTGCAAAGACCGATTCGAGTTACAAATATGAGCAACCGAACCAAGATTAAATACCTAGGCACTACTACGAGTACTAGTGAGATACACATCAATAACATGTATATCGGATATACCTTTCTTCTTGATGTTGTCGTTCTTCAACCGCCAAGTACTTTGGGCAATTTCGCTTCCATTGACCTTCTCCTTGCAAGAAAAGCACTCAAGATCGTGCTTAGGTCCAGCCCTGGTCTTCTTCGTCGGCGCGGTAACTTTCTTACCACCCTTCTTGAAGTGTCCCTTTTGCTTAGACTTGCCTTTCTTGAATTTGGTGGTCTTATTGACCATCAGCACTTGGTTCCCTTTCTTGATCTCCACTTCTGCAGATTTCAACATAGCAAAGAGTTCTGGCAACTGCTTGTTCATGTTTTGCATATTGTAGTTCATCACAAAGTTCTTGTAACTTGGTGGTAGTGATTGGAGGACACGGTAAATCCCCAAAGCATTAGGAATCACTATACCCAAGATTTGAAGTTTGTTTGCGTGCCCAGACATCTTAAGCACATGCTCACTGACGGAGCTGCCCTGTTCCATCTTGCAGTTAAAGAACATTTCAGAAGCCCCATAGCTCCCAATTGCCACGTGAGTCTCAAAGATCAATTTGAGATCACGGACAATATCATGTGGGTCTGAATTCTCAAACCTTTTCTGAAGCTCCGATTCTAAACCATACAAGATAGCACACTGAACTGTGGAGTACTGAGTCTTTCGAGCGAGGTAAACATTCTTTACTTCGTCGGCAACATCAGCTGTAGGTGGGTCACCCAACGGTGCATCCAGCACATAGGTCAAATTAACAGCTGTGAGGACAATCCTCAAATTGCGGAACCAATCCGCGAAGTTGCTTCCATTGTTTTTCAACTTTCTTTCTCTAGGAACGCATTAAAATTGATGGTAGGGGCCGCCATTGATCTACAACATATTTGCAATAGTTTAGACAATGTTTATGACAAATTGAGTTCTAATTAATAGTTAAATTAATCTAGTTGAACTCCCAATCAAAACAATATCCCTCACATTGTTTTAGTGATCACACGAACCAAATCCACCACATCAACACCGATCATCACGAGAGTTGATATAGTTTCAATGGAGAACAATCGACATGTTCATCATATCTACTATATGATTCATGCTTTACCTTTCGGTGATCCGTGTTCCGAGACCATGTCTGTACATGCTAGGCTCGTCAAGATCAAACCTTAGCTTCCACATGAGCAAATCTGGCTTCCTCACGTTGTATACACTTGCGGAATCTAACACACCCGATCATCACGTGGTGCATCGAAACAACAAGCTTTAGCAACGGTGCTAACTAAGGGTGAACACTTTATGACTTGAAATTCATGTGCATGAGGGATCATCTTATAATGCTACTGTCGTCTACTAAGCAATACAAGATGCATAAAGGATTAACATCACATGCAATTCATAATATGTGATATGATATGGCCTTTCTTCTTTGTGCTTCCGATCTCCATCTTCAAGCACGAACATGATCTCCATCATCACCGGCATTGCATCAAGGTCAATGACGCTTCTCCATGGTTGTCGTCCACCGGCTTCAACTATTACAACTACTTTGAATAGACACGCGGGTCTCAACATAAATTAAATACAACCATATGGCTCCTGCTGGTTGCCAACTTACAATAAGGAACATTGCATACATCAAATATAATCACAATCATGGCCATATCACATCACTACACACCCCTGCAAAACAAATTTAGAGGCCTCTACTTTCTTTGCATATTTTACGTGGTTTGGGGCTTTCAATAAGTGTCGTTCTAACTTACGAACATGAACCACAACATTGATACTAGTATTGTTAATCACCCGTTGTAAATTGGATCTTAATTATGCTAGGAGAAACAGCACCATAAAGCCACTTATGCAATACAAGTTGCATGTCAAGCGTGGAGCAAGTCTCATGAACGATGTCATGTAAGGTTAGCCCGGGCCGCTTCATCCCAACATCCCGCAAGATGCAAAGTACACAAGAAGAAATCGACAATAAAAGCATCAACGCCCACAATGACCATTGTGTTCTACTCGTGCAATAGATCTACATATAGACACGGCTCTGATACCACTGTAGGGATTCGTAGCATGGAAAACAAAATTTTCTATCGCATAAAAACAAACAAGCCAAGATCTATCTACTAGATTGTAGCAACGAGTCGATGGAATAACTCACCCTCGAAGATTCCAAAGTGTTTAACGAGAGCAGATTCTCGTGGGTGATGTAGTCATACTCTTCCCGATCTCAAGATCGCGTAGACGATCCTTCCCAATGCTCGGCTCCTCGCAATCGGTCACACGCTCGACTGACGCCTCTCCCTTGTTCCAGAAAAGGATGTTGTAGCACTCTCGCGATTCCGGCAAAGACAACTGGCGTGGTACCGGAAGTAGAGGGGAGATATCGCAGGGCTTCGCCTTAAGCCGGAGCGAGTATGGTGGACTATGAGAGAGCCCTCGGTGTTCTAGGGTTTAGACACACCAAGGAGGGGGCTAGGATGGCGGCTAGGGTTTGACCTAGGCGGCGGCGAGATGCCCTAGGCCGGCGGCGGCTATGGAGGGCGGCGGCTAGGGTTAGGGTTTAGAGGTAGGGAACTTGTGTACTAGGAGGGGCAGCCCTGCCCCTCCCTTTATAGGTGGGAGGCGCGGCCAAGGGGAGGGGAGTCCCTCCCCAACTCGGCTTGGAGGTGGGCCGGCGGTGGAGGGGAGGAACTCCTCCCCAACTCGGTTTCCACCTCCCTCTCCACTTCCCAAAATAGCCGTTTGACTTTCAAATTGGCGTTTGACTTTTTCAAACTAGGATTTGATTAAACCCTTTATTTTGTTCAGCGATGACACTTAGTACATGATGCAATCATACCAACTTGATATAAAACATTCATATACCCTTCCTCTCCGGAGTGCCGGACATTCCGGAACCTTCTAGAACATTCCCTATGAAAACACCGGAACCATTCTCCAACTCCGAAATAGGACTTTCCTTATATGAATCTTATTCTCCGGACCATTCCGGATCTCCTCGTGATATCCCGGATCCCATCCGAGACTCCGAACAACATTCAGTCTCTTTCTCATCATTCCATAACTACTCAAACAACGTCGAATCCTTAAGTGTGTCTCCCTACGGTTCGTGAATTATGCGGACATGATCGAGACACTTCTCCGAACAATAACCAATAGAGGAATCTGGAAATTCATATGGCTCCCACATATTTCTACGATTACTTTGCGATTGAATGAACCACTTACATACGATACCAATTTCCCTTTGTCTCACGATAGTTTACTTATCCGAGGTTATGATCGTCGGTATCTCTGCATACCTAGTTCAACCTCGTTACCGATAAGTACTCTTTTCTCGTTCCCGTGATATGTGATCCCTTGTGAGCCAGTCACATCCTTGCAAGCTAATTGGATGAAATTTCACCGAGAGGGCCCAGAGTATATCTATCCGTCGTATGGATGGACAAATCCCACTCTTGATCCATGTGTCTCAACCAATACTTTTCGAACACTCAATGCCACCTTTATAGCCACCCAGTTACGGTGTGGTGTTTGATGTCATCAAAGCATCCATTCGGTAAAGGTGATATGCATGATCTCATGGTCGAAGGAATTAGGTTACTATGTATCAGAAAGCATATAGCAATTGAACTATTAAAATGACTTGATCTTTATGCTACGCTTATCCATAGGAGTATGTCCACCATATCATTCTCCTAACGATATGATCTTGTTGTTAATAACATCTCAATGTTCATGATAGGGAAACCACAATCATTTATTAACCAACAAGCTAGTATTATAAAGAGGCTTTACTAGGGACTCTATTTTAGTTTACAAATCACACAAGTATTAATGTTTCCTTGTTAATACTATTATAGCATGAATGTAAACATTTATCATAAACACAAAGATATAATAATAACTATATTTATTATTGCCTCTAGGGCATATCTCCAACACGAAATTCATAGGATCTTTATATCCGGTATTGCATGGTTATGCCTTGCTCAGTTCCTGTCAATTGCCCTGCTGTAATTTGTTTACCCTTCATGCCATGTTGTTTATCTAAGGAGAGCACCTTTAGTGAACTATGGACCCTGGTCCAATCTTTACCATTGATACATCTTCCACTGTTACTTGTTTACTTGCTGCAAACCAGTACCTTCCACACTATATGTTTAATCCTTTGTTACACCAAACCGGTGAGCTTGACAACCTCACTGATTCGTTGCGGCAAAGTCTTGAGTTTGTGTTGTGCAGGTTTCCACGTTGCTTGCAACACCTGCGTGACGTTTCCTTCCTCCTTCTGGTTCGATAACCTCGGTCTCTACCGAGGGAAGACTTGCTGTTGTGCTCATCACACCTTGCTCTTAGGGTTTCCCGACGAAGTGGTCAAGCACCATGCATCAAGATTTTCCGGCACCGTTGCCGGGAAGGCTAAGGATGTCTTCACAAGGGGAATCCTTCACTTCCTTTCTCTTTACTTTGTTTTTAGTTTCCTTAGTTTATTTTTCTTGGTTTTGTTTGCCTCTTTTCAAAAACTCCAAAAAAATTAGTTTAGTTTGGTTTGCTTTTTCTTATCAAAAACACAAAAAAATTAGTTCCTGCTCTAGGTGCTGCTTCTGTTTTTGGCTTGCCCACCTTTGCCAAACTGAACTCCGCTGAGAAAACCAATTTGTGTGACTTCACTAGCACAAAAAACAATGAGAATACGAAGTTTTTCTACCTTTTATGAAATTAAGCCTGCTTTGTTGAATCTTGTGATGAGAGAGCAATTTTCTGGTGCTAGTTCTGATGATGCTGCTGCCCATCTCAATAATTTTGTTGAACTTTGTAAGATGCAAAAGTATAAGGATGTAGATGGAGATATTATTAAGCTCAAGCTGTTTCCTTTCTCCTTGAGAGGGAAAGCTGAAGAATGGTTCCTATCCTTGCCTAGAAATAGTATTGATTCTTGGACTAAGTGCAAAGATGCTTTTATTGGAAAGTACTATCCTCCTACTAAGATCATATCTATGAGAAGTGACATTATGAAATTTAAAAAACTTGATAATGAACATGTTGCTCAAGCTTGGGAAAGAATGAAGTCTTTGGTTAAGAATTGTCCCGCTCATGGACTCACTGTTGGATGATTATCCAGACATTTTATGCAGGTTTGAACTTCTCCTCAAGAAACCTGGTGGATTCAGCTTCTGGAGGTACTTTTATGGGCCTCACTCTGGGTGCTGCAACAAATCTCCTTGATAATATGATGGTTAACTACTCTGATTGGCACACTAAGAGATCTCTACATGGTAAGAAGGTAAATTCCGTTGAAGAAACCCCCTATTTGAGTGATAAGATTGATGTTATTATGGCTATGCTTGTTAATGGGAAAGATCCTCTAGATCCTAATAGTGTTACCTTATCCTCTTTGGTTGCTCAAGAAGAGCAACTTGATGTGAACTTCGTTAGGAACAACAATTTTGGCAACAATACTTATGGTAATTACATGCCTTATCCTCCTAGTGGAAGTGTTTATCATGGTAGATCTGGAAATGCCTAGTGAAGAAAGGATTCTAGAAGTAGAGAGATCCACCAAGAATTTTATGCAAATGCAATATGAGAAAAATAAGATTTTCACTAAAACTATGGAAGAACAATCTATTATCTTGAAAAACATTAGTCATAAGCTTGAGAATATGAATAGATAAATTCCTAGATTACAGTCAAAAATTTTGAGTGCCGAAAAGAATATTTCCTCTTTGTCTGAAGCAAAGTCCTCCTTGATTAATAAAATGGCTGCTAAAACTGAAACCATGGAAAATAACTTTGCTACTGCCCATGCCATACATGTTACTATTGATGAAAATGTTATACTGTTAGCTCAACTTCATGCTAAGTGGGAAAGGGAAGCTGAAATTGATAGAAATAATAGTGTGTGCACCATCACTAGAACGGATACCACTAAACCACAAGAAGTCCCTATTCCTCCTCCTACTATGCCTAAGCCTATTGAGTCTACTACTAGTGATGCTAAGTTTTAATTTGATATAGATGGTTGCAATATTTCTGAAGTGATTCTTTTCTTGCAAAATCTTGCTAGAAGTCCTGATGCTAGTGATATGCATGTTGCTTTCACTAAACACATTACAGATGCTCTTGTGAAAATTAAGGAAGAAAAGCTAAAACATAAAGCTTCTATTCCTAGTAAAGTAGAAGATAGTGTTGGGAACCCATTATTAATGTGCAAGTGAATGACTTTCATCTCAAAGCTTCATGTGATCTTGGTTCTAGTGTCTCTATTATGCCTAGGAATATTTATGAAATTCTTGATTTGCCACCTTTGGAAGATTGTTATTTGGATGTCCCACTCAATGATAATCCTCAAAAGAAACTCATGGGGAGTATCAATGATATTCACATTATGTTTAACAATTCTTATGTCCCTTTTGATTTCTATGTTTTGGATGTTGAATACAATGCTTCTTGTCCTATTACCTTGGGAAGACCTTTTCTTACAACAGTTGGTGGCATCATTGATATGAAAGAAGGCACCATTAAATATCTTTTTCCATTCAAGAAAGGTATTGAACACTTCCCTATGAGGAGAGATAAGTTGCTTTTTGAACCTCCTTTGAAAGAAAGGTTTGATGTTAATGCTTCTTCATTTGAAAATACTTGATTCTTCTTGCTTCTTGTGCCTAACTTAAAGGCGTTAAAGAAAAGTACTTGTTGGGAGATAACCTAAGAGTTTCCTTGAGTCTTGGAAGTTATTACTTAAGTAATGATCTCTCCTTATCCTTTTTGTTTTCTTTTTGTGCCCAGAATAACCTCTAATGAGAGGGAAGTATGATTTGGGGAGTTGCTGTCCCGAAACAGATTTCTGTCCTCCACCAAAACAATTCGTGAGGAGTCTCCATAACTCGGATTGAGCTGAAAATTTACGAATAAATCCCCCAGTATGTTAACTAACTTCCGTTAGTTCAACACTTTTTGATTTGCGTAACAGAAGATGTTCGAAAAAATTGGTTTCTACCGGCTGGTCTGTTTTGACAAATTTCTGCCATTATTTGCATTTGCTTCTTATTGATTCCTTTTTGAGTTCTATTTGGGAAATTGAGCTTTTTGAAGGAGTTACTATAGTAGCTTATGTTTTTAGTGAAAAGTCTTGTTGTTCCAAAGCTTTGCCTAAAGGTCTATTATCTTTTGAATACACTAATGTTGCTAATGAAGATTGTGTGAAGTTTTGTATGAAGGAAAAATTTCAGGTGTAAAGAAAAAATGATGTAATGAGATGAAGAATGTACAAAAGCTCAATCTTGGGGATGCCACCTCAGTGTCACCCCAATAAATATCCAAGAGGTACAAGCTTCAAATCTTGGGGATGCCCAAGGCATCCCCTTCTTCATCAATAAGAAGCTCAGGTCTGTCTAGACACTTCGTTTTTATTGTTCCATGCACAGTTGTGTTGTCCTTAGAGCATCTTAGTTTTGGTTTGGTTTGCTTAGTTTGTATAGTTTTCTTGAATAAAGTAATTTGGACCCCTTTTCTCGCTGTGTTGTTTCAAATAAGTTGCTTGGTGTTGGAAAGGAGTAGTAATTAGTTCTTGCTTGAAAGTGCAAGAGAAGATTGCATTGACTATGATTTAGACTTTAGCATAACATGATAGGTGTTGTTTTGAACTTATGCTTAGTGATTATTGATGTATCATGTCTTATTCCAAACAATTGGGATTGCTTAGTGTGCCTTGAAAAAAATTATGCGTTGTTTTAGCATACAAAAGCATAGTATTGTAGTATTCTCCTTTGATGCTTTGTTTGGATTGACTTGGCACATGCCCACACCATGTTATGACTATGAAAAGTCACTATAGCCTCTATGATCATTTAGTCCTTGACTTGTACTACCACTCTATGCTTTGATTAGTAATGCTTTGTTGCTCTGCATGATTATGGCCATTATTGCTCTCTTAGTTGGTTGCTCCCAGTCTTTTGCTAGCATCTACTTGTATGAGTAAGATCTACTCATGCTTCCAACTCCGAAGAAACTAAGTTATTCCAAAGTGTCCACCATAAACTCCTATTAATGGTGTGTTACACCATTCCAAGTATATTCTTGTTTTCAGCTATCTTCCAATTATAAACTATTTTGTTATGTGAAAACTTAGTGATTAAAGCCCTCACAAACTTGATGCCACACTTTATATTTCTTTGACCCAAATAAACTTGAACCATTGTGTCATCTATGTTGTATATGCTTGCACTTATACGTTGGAATTAGAAGAACCGTGCTGTCACGGGGAGCGTTTTCAACATTGCACTTGTACTTTGTACTTAGTTGATATCATGCTCTTTTGTCTATGGATGTCACCGGTGTGAAATAAAGAGGGAACTTGTAAGTCCATGAAGTTTGTATTTTGTGTTAGAGAAATGTCTCGGCCACTAGCCTAAGCCATATGCCTAATCATGGTGGAAACTTGCAGCATCACCATAGTGAGCTATCTATGAAGCATCCTCAATAAAAAGCTATGCATATAGTAAATAAAAAGATCGCTGAGATGCTCATTGTCTGCTTGCTTTGTCATTTTGGTTATGGGATAGCTCTTGTACCATGTGAAAGGGGTACCCCGTTGGCGGTTCTCTATGACATGCATGTACTTACAATGATAAGAACTTACAGGTGACTAAAGTTGAGTATCATGAGGTGTCGCCCTCGTATTCAAGGGACTTGAGATTGCCAACTTATACTTTGTCAAGCATATACTCCATATTTGTTCACTTTAACCTTCACCACTTCAAGATGCTTATGATAGGGGTAATGAGGGCTGAAAGCTAACAAGTACCATAATTTTTGGAAGGTCTTTTTGAAACTTGAAATCCCTGCTTCCATTTATGAATGGCCTTTCTTCCACCACTATTTGAGTCTCCACCTTCTACTTTTAGGCACCATTAAGAGAGCATAGTTGTCATTCTGTGTGCAGTGTCCCAAAACTTATTTGATTAATGCATATTGTGATATTACTTGTTCTTGTGCTATTTGTTTCTAGTCACCCTTGTGAACATTGAAGGTGTCCTACACACCTATTTGATACTCTATGAGGGACAAGCTGAATGCCACTATTCCATGTTTTCTGTATGTGAAACAAAAAAAATTCAATCCATGTTATTCATGATCTTTGTTTGTAGACTTTCATGTTGCATGCATAGTTACTATGTCCTATTATTAGAACTCCATCTTTCATGCACATGTTTAGAGTTCTTTGATCCCATCTTTCAATTCTTGCAAATGGTTTGATCTTGGTTTTGATGAAGTATGTAACCTCAAAAATTATTCTTTTTATCACTTAGATACTCGAGGACGAGCAGGAGTTAATCTTGGGGATGCTTGATACGTCGGAAACGTATCTATAATTTTTGGTGCTCCATGTTGTTTAGTATCTACTTTGCTTTACTTTGTCTACACTTTGAGGAGTTTTTATATCTTTTCTGGAACTAACCTATTAGAAAGTTGCCACAGTGCCAATTGCTTGTTTTCTTCTGTTTTTGGTTCTAGAAAGGAAGAAAATCAATATTCTCGGAATTGAACAGGACAAACCATGGGGGACACGAAGCCAGAAGACGAGACGGAGAAGCGAACCAGGGCGTCCAGACCCCCTATGCGTGGGTGGGCCCACCCCGCGCCTCGGTAGGGTGTGGGGCCCGTGGCCACCTCCCAGCCTCGCCTCTTTGCCTATAAAAATCCCCCGATGCAGAAACCCTAAACACCCGATAAAAACTCCATGAAACCTTCTGTAGCCGCCGCCACCGTCGTCCCTAGATCGGGGGGATCTGAAGTTCTTCCCGGCACCCTGCCAGAGGGGAAATCATCCCGGAGGCCTTCTGTAACATCCCAGCATTTAGGAACCAACGAAGTGTAGATTTAGGAATCTATGAAATTGCATGCATTTATCTATAAAAATGTGGGTAAATTTTTTGCCAAATAAAAACCTAAAGTGATCAAAGTTTCTTTCACTCTTTAAGATTAGGAATAGCCTTGGAGAATGATCGCTATAAACTTTTATATGATCTTTGTGGATTAGTGTGTTTTGGGAAATGAAATTTGAATTTAAATGTGAGTATTGGATTTATAATGTTGAAGGATTTAGAATCAGGTTTGAGTGATTTGATTTAATCAAGAGTTAACAATTAATAACTCAAACTTTAAATAAAATAGGTTAATCAATAAAATGAATATTTATTCCATAATTTTATTCAATAAATAAGTTACCAAAATGTAACTTATGGAAATGATCAAGAATCTTTACAATAGTAATGAAATAAAAGAAGAATCTTTATATATGGAGTAATAGTACAATCTTTATTACAAAAGAATAAAATAAAAATTACAAAAGAATAAAAGAAATAATACAAGTGACTATTCTATAAAGAAAAAGAAAACCTAAACTAAAGTCTTGAATCTTCAAGTCTGGTACCTACAAAACAAACACAAACTAAAAGAGAGAAAGTTAAAGATTAAAAATGTTTTACTCTCAGTATTGACACTGAGTTGCACTATTCAAATTTTCATCATTGAGTAATTTAAGGGGAAAGTTTCACCAATATGAAAGAATTATATCTTTCATAATTTTAAGCCATAAGTCAAAGAAATAGCAAGGAGGGGCAAGTTTCACCAGACAATTAAGTGTAACCAGATAAAAGTAACTTTCATATCCAGAGCATATCCACAAGGTGTGCAGCAGGCACACAAGCAGCACACACACCAAACTGTATGGTGTGTGCTGTCAGCACAGCAACAATAGGCCACACACACAAAACTACTCAGCATAGTCATGGGAAGCAACTCCAACACCATTCCCTGGTTCATACACATCAAGCACAACAGCCAAACCAAGCCAAATCAGATCACACCAACCAAACCTTGATCATCTCGCCAAGATGGTGACATAAGGAGGGGGTAGATCAGGTGGATAGCAAGAACAAGATCAATCCACCAGGACTAGGAGGTGGAGAGCTAGATCAAGGACAAGTCCAGGAGCTGGAAGTATCAAGAGGAGCACCAGATCAAGCTAGCCACAAGATCAACAACTTTCAACCCCAACAACAACCATGTGTGGTGAGTAGAAAAGACCATCACATGATTTATCTGTCTAAGTTAGACAAGCATCCATGAGTTGTCGCATATTCAAATTCTCAGAAAAACACCCAAGTGGGGTGAATCCATCATTGAAGTTCTAAACATTAAAAGCAATCAAAAACTATATAAACCCAACTAGGATATGAGGACAACCTCATTGATCCTAGATATCAAGATATATTCTAAACTCCAGGAATGAATATAGCCAAGACCTGAACTTCTAGGCACATCTCTTAAACAGGAGTAGCACCTCAGAATTTCATCTTATGGATCTATATAATTCATCAAGCCTACAAATAATTTTTCAACTTTGACTCAAGAATCAGTAGCTGGTATAACTACCAGAACCAATCCATGAGGAACAACAAGATAAGGGCCTAGTCCCTAAACCTCAGATCAACATCATAGGTTTCAGGGATTCAAGGGGAGAAGTTTCCATTTATTTCTGATGCCAATCTAATTTTAAGATTGAACAAAACCAAGCCAAGTAATAGAACCTAATCTTGTGTGCCATACTGGGATGGTGTCACAAGAACAGCTTCTAAACTAAGCAGGTTAAGCATCCAACTTTTACAGATACACTCACAACCAAATATAAATCATTTTCCTGATACTAATCACAGGAATCATTTCTAAGAATATCCATATATATATATCATCAGTGTAAGAGACCATTTGATCTCGAGCTATATATGCATTCATAAGCCAACAACTACAGATACAATGACTTCATCACTCAATAATCACTGTCAGTAACTAAGTAATGATAGTGGTGAGTTCTCAAACCACTAGAATCTCCAAGTAATGATTCTAGAGCAACCTTATCATCTAAACCATATCGAATTAACCAATGGAATTATCTGTTAAACCACTAGAATCACCACAGCTAATCATAAGCAGCAATCCACAGCAAACCACCACTCATCATGCTTAGGGATCATCAATACATGATCCAACTAGTCAGATATCTAGTCCATAGAGGGATATGAACCCTAAGCAGAACAAACAATCCTAATCAGGACATGACACTACCTAGGAGTGGCCACTACCAACACATAGCATAGGATGGCCTAGCACAGAGGACACGATTGGAAGAAGAACAACTTACTGAAGTATATTGTTGTGGGCGAGAAGAGGAAGCAGAGGTCGACGACAAGCACGGTGGCACGGGGAGCACCCCAAGGGGGGGAGCTGCGAACCACACCACGCCGAGGCGGCGACCACAGCCACGCCTGAAGGCAAGGAACACCACCACAGCACACGACAGCAGCGGCGGCGACAACACCAGCGCCACCCAAACCCTAGGTTTGGGACGGAGCCGGTCTGGCCACGGGAGGGCTCTACGTCCAAATCGTGTTGGACATGAAGGTGGAGCAGGGTCGACAACCACCCTATACATCACGGCAGTGGCCGGGGAGGTCCACGACTGTGTGAATCGCCGGCGGCAGCATCGCAGACCACGGGGTCGGGGGAGAAGAAGAGAGATGAGAACGAGAGTGATAGAGAGAGTGTGGGCTGGGTTCGGCCAGGACCCCTTCGGGGTGTCGTTTTGGTTCTGCCCTATTGGGCCACAAGGGCCCAATAAACCAACACATGCAGCCCATTTACCTAAAGTCATATTTTAATCAATAGAAAAGACCAAAATGCCCCTAAACTTAAATAAATTCTAGAATATAAAAAAAAATCCAAAAATTATAAATAACATATTTTTGAATTGACAATAATCCAAACTATCCAAATAAATTAAGAAATAAAATTTTAGGCATACAATTTTTATTAAGAATTTTGGAATATATATATTCCTTATATAATTTTATGAAATTATTGAAAGATGATAAAAATAAATAAAAGTTACTTTCATTATATATTAATATTGTAGTATTTTATAAAAATACTAAAAAATATTTAATATCAATTTTTGGTATTTAAATGATAATTCTTAAAGGAATTATTAAATAAATAAAATTCAAATAAAAGGAAATAAAATAAAATAATGCAATATTCAATAAATATCAAAAAATCAATATTTATAAATCCTTTATTATTAAAAAGAATTTTGCGAATAATGGGGGGAATACACACAAAGAAAAATAATGCATTACATTACTTTGCATAATCATTTTGCTTCTTTAAATATTGTCCTTACCGGGCAATAATGATGTTTTGTAGACATAGAAGTTCAAGGTCCAGTGCAAGCATCAGACTTCACTACCTTGCAATCACATGACAATTTCATCACTTGCTCATGTCCTTTGAAGAGTATTTATCAAGTATTTACAAATTGTGTGTTATCATCTATATTCCAGAAAAAGAAAATATTATTTTCCCAAAATAAATAAATCATAAATGACATCCTAAGTGATGATATGATGGGCAATAGAACTTAGGTTTCTATTTGCAATAATGATGAACCATTAGGGATTAATAACCCATGACATCAGTGATTCTAGCGCCGTATATTACGCGTTAGCCATGAGATTTGGAATGGGACAGAGAAGTCAGTTGTATCCTTTTCCTCTTTTATGGAGGCAAGACGACCTTAACGTGACGTTGTGATTCCTTGTTCGGATCCAACATATGGGTGGGCACCCTTACGCCCCACACTTTTGGTGTCTAGATTATCTATGAATGGTGTTTAGGGATATAGTCCATTCAAATGGTACTCATCAGGACATCACCAGGTCATAGAATCTTTGGGAACTCATCAGGGTTTTAGCCTGCCTGAAAGGGGGCTTAACGGAGGTGAGCCGGCCCCGAAGGATCGTGCAGACATATGAGGTCGCAGAGAGGGCAGTGATTGGCTTGTACCAACTACTGGGCCCCACATCATGGAATTGTGGACGGGAAAGTATGCCCGGTTGTGCAACAAGGAGTTGATCTCTCATGGGTAAAGTAACGCACCTCTACAGAGTGTAAGAACTGTAACTTGTTACTCGTTGTTCCAGGAAGGATCTACGAACGCGGTAGGAAAGGAACTCCATGAAATTTCTGGTCAACCTGTCAAGGCTGATGGTCATAGATTTTCATAATAAAATCAATCTTTGAAGAAAGATTTACGAAAATTGTATAGTGACAAGGACTGCTAGTCTGAGGTGGTAGATAGAGCATCAAAATTCCTACCTTGCATATAATGAACTTGATGGGTAACACTGTTACTCATCGTTTCCTTTGAACCCTTGATTAGACTCTGAGAATCCCGAAGATACTCCAATGTATGCAACTGCGATCCAACAGGAGGTCTTCTATGAAGAGCCCAACCTGTATGGAGCCGTCAAACGGGAGGACTACGACATCGTCTATGGAGGAGAGTTCCAAGAGTCCAAATAATTACTATAGTCCTAATAGCCACTTGATCCAAGAAACATGAACAATATATAGCAATAAGTTGTTGAGCTCAGTTTGGAGTTTAAGTTTTAAATTTGAAACTTCCGCTGAAACACTTATATTTTGGTTTGTAAGTTGAATCTTTTGGAAGTTTTGAACTTCTGGTATTGTAATAATAATAATGTGTGTATGTTTGTAATATGGACCCGCAATGTTTCATTTGTACTACTCTAAGGGATGTGATATTTACGTGTTTTTGTGGATGTCATGTCAACGACTATAGTGTACTACACATGCAGTGGTATGCTGGGTCACCGCACCTTCTCTCCGGTATGAAGCGTGAGTAGTTCCACCTTGGACTATGGGTCCATGTAGTAGCTAGAGGTTGTATCTCCTCCTTGTGCTTTCATGTATAGATCTTGTGAGCTGCGTTCATGATCAAGATCTAATCTATTTGTAATCATGCATGTTGTGTTTGTGGGGATCCAATGGATATTGAGATTACTATGTCAGATTGATTAATGGTTTTGTCTATTTGATACTATCATGTCTATGTTGTTTGTGATCTCGCATGCTCTTCGTTGTTAGTATCTATCTTGGCCAAGTAGTTGCTAGTGACTCCAAGAGGGGGTATTTATGCTCAATAGTGGGTTCATGCCTCTAGTTCCCAAGGGAAGTGACAGAAATCTCTTCGGTTGTAGATGTTTTGTTGCCACTAGGGAGAAAACAACGGTCTCTTGTTCATAGAACAAGTGGATTTTTTACCTTACACACTTTGCTTAAAGCAGTTGTCTTTTGCTTGCAACTTAATACTGGAGGGGGTTCGGATGATAACCTGAAGGTAGACATCTAGTCATATATGCAGTTGGATGGCGGTCTATGTATATTGTTGTATTGCCCAATCGAATCTCATAGGATCTATTTGTCTGGTATTGCATTGTTATGTCTTGCTTAGTTCCTGTCAATTGCCCTGCTATAATTTGTTTACCCTTCATGCCATGTTGTTAATCTAAGGAGAGCACCTCTAGTGAACTATGGACCCCTGTCCAATCTTTACCATTGATAAATCTTCCACTGTTACTTGTTTACTTGCTGCAAACCATTACCTTCCACACTATACGTTTAATCCTTTGTTACAACAAACCGGTGACCTTGACAACCTCACTGATTTGTTGGGGAAAAGTATTGAGTTTGTGTTGTGCAGGTTTCCATGTTGCTTGCAACACCTATGTTACATTTCCTTCCTCCTTATGGTTTGATAACCTCGGTCTCTACTGAGGGAAGACTTTTTGCTGTGCTCATCACACCTTGCTCTTGGGGTTTCCCAACGAGGTGGTCAAGCACCACACATCATTGTTTTCTCCCTAGTAGCAACAACACATCTACAATCTTAGAAGTTTCTGTCACTCTCCTAGATTACTAGAGGCATGAACCTACTATCGACCATAAATACTCCCTCTTGGAGTCACAAGAAAATACTTGGCCAGAGTAACTACTAGCAACCAGAGCATGTAAGATCACAAATAACATAGACATGATAGAACAATAATCAATCTGACATAGTACTCAATATTCATCGGATCCCAGCAAATAAAGCATGTAGCATTACAATAAGATGATCTTGATCATGATAGGCAGCTCACAAGATCTAAACATGACGACACAAATAGGAGAAACAACCATCTAGCTACTGTTATGGTCCCGTAGTCCAAGGATGAACTACTCACACATCACTCCGGAGGCAGGCATGGTGATGAAGAAGGCCTCCGAGATGATCTCCGCTCTCCGACAGGGTGCCAGGAAGAGCTTCAAATCCCTCCCGATCTAGGGACGATGGTGGCAGCGGCTACGGACTTTTTCGTGGAATTATGATCATGTACTTAGGGTTTTCATCTCGGGAGGATTATATAGGTGAAGAGGCGAGGTCGGTGGAGCGCTAGGGGGCCCACACCCTAGGGCGGCGCGCCCACCTAGCCGTGCATGTCCTAGGTGTGGCCGCCCTGGGGGTGCATCTCCCTCTCTCCTCCGGACTCCGTCTCCGTCTCTGAAAAATAGGAAAGTTGGCTTTTGTTTCGTCCAATTCCGAGAATATTTCTTTACTAGCTTTTTTGAAATACAAAAACAGCAGAAAACAGGACACTGGCTCTGTGGCACTTGTTAATATGTTAGTTCCAGAAAATTCATAAAAATGGCACAAAGTGTAGACAAAAATAAGATAATTTGTGCAAAACAAGCATGGAGCATCAAAAATTATAGATAAGTTTTCAACATATCAGTCATCAACACCAACAGATGCTCAAAGGAATCGTCAACCAAATCTCAATTTCTTCAATGAAGACAGTGGAGTCATCGAACACCTCAATTGAAGTGAAGACGAAGTTCCTGTTTAGATAGGAGTATAATCTCTAGCCCTAGAACCTACTTCTATAGAGCATTGCAATAGCTGCAACTGCAAGCCAGCTAGTTTAGATACTAGTCCATTGGCATGATATTTATGAGTTGCTATTTCAGGTTCTTCTTTGTAATAAGTTTCTTTCTCTCTCTATAATCTAGAGTGTTTTATAGATCTTTTGTAAAGAGTCAAGTTGTAATCTATAGTCATGTTTTGGACCTGCTATGTTTCTGTTGTACCACTCTATGGGATGTAATACTAGTGTAATACTGCAAGCTCGAAGAAGTTGTTTAATCCATCGATTTTTGCTCTTTGGAAGGAATATCATGTTCTGGTTGAAGTGTCTCTTGTTACTTCACCCTACATTCATGAATTGCTGAGGCAACATGTTTCTTTGACTAAGGGTTCTGTGTCCCAGCATGCAACGGTTGTCCTCTGTAGGTCTAGAATGCGCTGATCGATCTGCTTCAATGGCCTAGGTTGGGTCGAACTTCCTCGCTGCACCAGCTGAGAAGCTTGCTTTGGAGGTCCAGGACGATGTAGTGTCTCTGTGTGCCTCGGCGGGCCAGCATGCAACGATGGCTCAACGCGAATTGGTGGTCCAGCGTGAGTCAGCGGCCCAGGAAGAGCCTATTCTATCGGTATCTTTGACGGATGGTGAAAGGGCATGTATTCCCCCATGTGTGGTTTTGGTAATTAATGACAATCTCTATGGACTAATGTGCAAATTGAGTTTATCTTGTAGGTTTGTCCATTGGCATCGCTTGGGACATGTGTTGGTCTCAAGGTTGAAAGGTGAAGAAATGTCCAAGGGATTTGTGCCCATTGGAATCATGAAGAAAGAAAGTGCTTGAAGGTTGATCAAGACAAGTGCAAAAGATTTGCATCAAGATTGATAAACCTCAAGAATGGATGAAGAAGGGTAAGTTCAAGATGCGCCATCTCTAGAAGATCTCATGCTTGAAGCTTTCCATCCTCGTGATCATGGAGTCATGAAGAAAAGTTCAAGAAGAGGTTTCCACATGGAGTATGGGGGAGAAATTTGCAAGTCTTCATCAAGCAAGAGAGAGCAAGAGAAAACAAGAAATTGGTTTCTACATGTCGTTATCTTTCCAACAAAATTGGTTTCATCTCATTTGGAGTTAGAACGTGAAAGTTATTGCGGTTTTGATTTATGGAGTTTTACTGACCGAAAGTTCCGGCTGCCCACCGGTAGTACCGCTAGGAAATTTTGTCACCGGTAGTTCCGGTGGAATATATGGTTCTTCTTCCGCTCACGTACTATATCCTCTCTCTCTGGTTTGTTATATTTGACGGAATCTGGATCAGAAGTTGCATCGGAAATTCTGCTCGAGCTAGCTGCTGCTCGAAGTTCCGCTTGAAAATACGGTTGTCGTTCCGCTCATGTACTGTAACCTATGTGTTTCATGCGCTCTATTTGACAGAACTTCGGTCGGATTTTCCACCTGTAGTTCCGCTCCCACCAGAAGTTCTGGTGAACCGACAGAAGTTTCGGCCATTCTTGTTTTTTTGTCTTTTGCATTGCAGTTTTCTAACCGTTGGCTGGGTACCACCAGAATTTCCGGCCTCCCACCAGAAGTTTCGGCCAGGGTCCTGAATTCCCATAACAGGCAGATCTGGGAGCCCTTTAAAAGGGGCTCCTCTTCCCCTTCGTGTGAACTATCTCTTTTCTTGGTTCTTGTCTTTCTCTCTCTCCTCCATTGCATCTTTTTGAGGGATTTGAGAGAGGAGATATAGATCTACAATCCCCCAAAGCCAAATCCATTCTTTGTGAAGGAATCATTGGGATCTAGATCTTGGAGAGTTTTGTGTTCTCCTCTTATGTTCTTCCTCCCTTATTCCCCCAATAGCTTTTGTAGCTTTGTTGGAATTTGGGAGTGAAGAACTTGCCCTTGCATTTGTTGCATAGGTTTGAGTTCTCCATGGAGATTCGGCAAGTACAATCATGTGGGATTATTACTCTTGGGTTCTTGGAACCCTAGACGGTTGTGTGGTTGGGTTGTTGACTTCTTGTGACCTTCTGTGGTCTTGTAGCCTTTTGTGGCTTTGTTAGCCTTTTGTGTCATTGTAGCCTTTTATGGCTTTGTTGTTGGGAGCCACCAATTGAGTTGTGGAGATAGCCCCAATCTTTTACGGGTTTTGGTGACTTCCCTCAAGTGTCCCTTAGTGGATCGTGAGTAGGACTTTGTGGATAGCTCACGAGAGAATAGGGTGAGCCTTTTGTGGCGCTGCTGAGTTGCGTGCCTTCACATCTGGGGTGAGTCCTTGTGTGGCATTGGGTGAGAATAGAGCCACCACACCCCTAGGTGAGCCATTTATGGCGTTCAAAGAGCATTGCACCATCGCACCTCTCCAACGGAGACGTAGCTTCTTCGGAAGTGAACTTCGGGATAAAAATCTTCGTCTCCGAGCCCATCGGTTATCTCTCAACCGAGCCCTTTATTTACACACTTTACATTGTGATAGTCTTCGTGCTTGAAGTATTATATCTTGCTATCACCTTGTTGCTTGTATTGCTTAGCATAGTTTGTTGGTGCACTTAGGTGAACCTAGTGGTTAGGTTTTGAGCTCAATAATTTATTTGTTAGTTTTATTTCGCATTTATTTGAGCCTAAACCATAATAATTTTAAAATCCTATTCACCCCCCCTCTAGGCGACGTACTTTTCACTTTCAGATGGGCTGGCAACGGCCGCTGTTATCCTCCAGTACGGGGACTTGGGACAAGCCTCACCAGGACTAGGCTAAGGCTGATGCACCGGCAAAGAAGGTGTTGTAGATACTACCAGAGTATGTGGCGAGGAGACCATCAAGTACGCATCATTTGGGACGTCTTCTTCTATTCTAGGGTGGCTGCTACTTCATCCTTGCTTTCCCCCATAACAGACTCGGTATCGTTGTCTCGGCCTTCCAGGTCGACCATGTTGCCGTATGTTCTAGTGGATCCTATGCCACGAAGGGGCGGACGTCATCCGGTGAATGCAGACGGGTCTGGAGTGACTGATGAAGATTCCTTGATGAATGCCATGCGTTAGAAAGCTACAAAAACATGGACTCGAATGGTCATTATTCTTCATCTAAATCCTTTCTTATTTTTCCTCTACGCATATTTCTTCAAATCTTAATAACGTTGGTATTAGTCTTGGTAAGGATGTCAGAGATATTTATTTTTGTAGTAAGGTCTTGAGGCGGATGGAATTTTACCATCTAACGGTTGTTCCAAAATCTTAGACCTCTTTAATTTCCACTTATTAAGATGATGAGGATGCGAATGCCATAGCTGATGGTCATCTCCTAATTTGTCTAGTGGGTGAAGTATTGGAGGTTGGGTTCAATGAGGATATACTGAGTTCATCATATGACTTAAATCAATTATTGTTTCACAATGAATGGCATGTTTCTGAATAGTAGAGGTCTTCATGACTTGGTTAAACTGACATTCTTATAACTCACGGGTACAAGACCTTAGCATACCTGGTCCAGCCCAAGGAAGGCCCACGAGAATATACACGGCCCATGAAGACTTTCGGGTGGCCCAAGGCCATGACGTCTTTGGATCCTTGGAGAAAAGACTAGATTAGATAGAGTATTCAAAGGGGCAAACCGTAAATCTATAACCGACTCGATCTGTGCTCGAGACCTGCCTACCTCTATATAAAGGCTAGGAGGACAAGACGAGGAGGGCACTTCGCATACCACCGCATACACACCTCCATGCCAGATTGCATATGCGCACCCCTGTAACTTTCGGTTCCGCCGTAATCAAGAGCAGACAAGCAGGAGTAGGGTTTTCCCTCCGGGGGCCTGAACTTGGGTAAACCTTGTGTCCCTGTGTTGCTTGTTTGCTAACCGTTCCGCGACTCTAGCATCCCCATCTTCTCCAAAACCCAAGATCATAACAATGGGCATTGGCGAGATTAAACCTCGTCAATTGGCGCCGTCTGTGGGAAGTGGGGGCGCTGATTGTGCGATCGTGACGGTCCCAACCAAAACGATCTACAACTCTTCAGCGACGGACAGCCATCTCCTCTTCGGCGCTTTCGACTTCACCGCCCACTCGCCAGCCACTCTGAAGGACTTCGAGCCCATTGGTGACGGGCTCGAGATCCTGTTCGGGAGCTTCTGCTTCCAGGTGGGGCAGACCGGCACTCTCCGCCTCCCAGAGCGGGTGCCCCTGCCATCGATCAGGCCCGCTTCATGGGCTCCACACCCCGTACTACGCACATCTCCATTGACAGATGAGTCCTATGACAGCAGCTGCTGCAACTCAGATCTTTGCGATCCACCATCGGATGAAGGGACCTACGGTTCCGGATCCGAAATCTGCGGCAGCAGCGACCTGACCTACAAGCACTACCATGCGCCGCGGTCATCGAGAACGATGAGGATCAGCGACAACCCAACCCACCACCCAACCCGCAGGGTAGAAACGGCGAAAACAGGAGGAACCAGTCCCCCCGCCCAACGAGGATGACACTGACCGCAATCGAGTCATCTGTAACACCCTCAGAATCGACCCTATGCAAGTTTTAGCGAAAACCCGCCAAACCCGCATAGAAACGATTCAAAGGTGCCCACCAAGCACTTTCGTGCGGGTGGAAAACGAAGTAATAACATTACACAACAGTCCTCGATGGGACCCACAGAACAGATATATCTGGCGACTCAAAGAGTCAAGAATACGTATATACGATACAAAGATCCAAATCGCCTGTAAATGATACGTCCGACTACGGACAAGATGCAAATGGGGCTAAGAGCCACAAGAATAACCAATGGCGTCCATAACCCTGCCCAGACAAGCGGAAGGGTAACCTCGCTAACGACGCCGATCCCAAAACCTGCTTAAACAAAAGGGTGCCGACAAAGGGCAAAGGAAAAAGAGGAGCGTCGATCGAGGCCAGTACACGGCGAGGCTAGAATTCGGCGGTCCTCGCCTACATAGGTATGGTGGACTGAAGCGGCAGCGGCAGCATGCACTAAACAACCTATAGAGACTCGATACAACTGACGGCAATCAGAGAGGGGAAGAAAGACCTATTCGGAACCAACCTGATACTAACACCAAACAATCCCATCCTGGTATTCCCCCTCGAGACCAAACGAGGAAGTCAACCGAGGAACTCACACAGTTGGCAGTTTTACTTATTCAGTTATCGTTGCAGCAATTACTAGTCAGGTGTAGATAATCATCCTGATAAAATAAGAAGTGGGCCGTTTTAGTTAATCATTCCGTTGTAATTGCAACAATTACTAAACAGATACAGATGGCATGAGATAAACCCAAAACCCAACAGTTGTTGGTACTTTTAATTAGCCATTCCGTTGTAGTTGCAATACTTACTAGTCAGGTACAATGGTCGCAAGCGACAATCCAAACAAGCAATTGTGGGCAGTTTTATTTAGCCATTCCATTAGAGTGAAGCTGATTACTAGTCATTATAAAGTCAAATTTATAGCACTACTTTAGTTATACTTGTCTATGATCGAGATACTGTGCTCCAAGTCGTCCATAACCGCGGACACGGCTTTCAGAAAGTTTTACCCGGCCGGGGTGCACCAATAGCAACACACGCTCGATCAACCTCGGAAAAACCAAATCAAAACCCAACGAGGCCTTCACGACAAAGCAATCACAGGATTCAGAAATATTTGGGGCCACCCTTGAAGTCTTACCCACAACGGTAAGCTAGCTCGAGACGGACTCAAGGTTTGGGTAGACGGTCAGTGAACGATCGGGAACCCAAACTGGGCTTGTCGACATCATGAATCGTGTCCCGATCCTAAACAAAGACAGGTGCTATCTGTCGCACAATCGTAAATACAGTAGTAGCATGGCATAAGTACAGGATAGTAAATAAAACCTCAAACTAGTTTGTGGCCCCAAGAAATAAGACTGAATCAAGCTCTGGCTCAGGGGGGTCCCATAATCCTCTCGGATGTGGATAGCGCGATAAATCAAGGAACAGGTATCAAGTACTCGGGGTCCTACGGGACACAAGTGGGCGTTCGGAAACCAAATATTATCTATCACCCACCGATGCCTCTGCTTACTTCAATTTTAGTTGTTAAACAGGAAATTAAAGTGAACGATAAGTAAAACCTTGATCATCTCCAACATCAAACATGCGGCATTACTCCAACAACTGTGGCACTCGGCGACACGCAACAGCACTTGAGCAAGCGACTACGACGCGCAAGTCCAACTATCTACCAAACAACAGGTAATAGGAGGTGTCCAAGGCGATATAAGGCTGCAAGGGATATCACGGGTACGAAACTAGAGCATCGCAACACAGATAGCAATAGATCAACAGGAGGGAAATAAATACTATAAAAGTAAGATAGGTAGAAAGGGGGAGATGCTCGCCTGAAAACATTGTCGAAGGTTCAACCGAAGATCGGGGCGAAGCTCACATCAACTCAACGGCCTTATCCGCGAAGAAGCAAAACACTAGAAGAAACACGGGACGCACTATTTAAGATTAAGGCAGAAGACCGGGCATGATGCATGTATGATGTATGGCATGGCAAAGACGCGATGCACTTAGGTCATATTAAGCGGAACCGGGGCCCCGACATTTAATTAAGTGGTGCATGTTGTTTAACTACCCCGCACTTTAAATGTTGTCTTAACATGGCAAAATAAGTTAACGGTTCTCTACACAAATTTAAATGAGGCCAATATGAGACTAGCTTTGCCCGCATATGGGCCCCATATTTAATTAGAGGTGAATCGGCATAAGGCCCCCAAACCAAAGATATGCATGCGAGGTTGACAATTTAACATGCAACAAGTTGTATTATATTATAAAATAGGGTTTCGGGAAGGGGTTCACACATTAGGGTTCGGCGAACTTGGTTCCGGGGGGTTCGGGGTCGGTCTTGGGTTCAGGGTTCGACGGAAGCGGTCTCGGCAGGAACGTTCTCGAACAACGGGGCAGATCTTGTCGCATCCAGATTCTCGGGCATCGCATTCCGGGGGGGGGGGGAAGTACTTGTCGCACCGGGGTCTCGTTGTCCGGGTGAAGAACTGGGCGTCCTCGAGGAAGTATTTGGCGCATCCGTGTCAGCGACCTTGGCGTTCTTCAGGTTCGGGTGCGGTTCTCGGCAAACGGGTCGGTTCCCTGTCGGAGGCCTTGGCGCTTCGGATCGGTTTCCGGTTCGGGGCCTCAGGGTCTTGGGGTTCGCGTCCGTGTGGCGGTCTTGTTGTTCCGTGTAGGCGTTCTCGAGGTCGATGGCGAACTTGTCCGGTACCGGGTTTTCGGAGATCTTGGCGTGGCACCGGGTACGGGATCGGCCTTCGGTTTCGGGGGTCTCGGCGTCCGTGGCTTCGGTTGTCGATGGCGACCTTGGGGTTCAAGCTTCTCGCATCGGTTCCATCCACGACAGATTTGCGTCAAATATCTTGCGAGTCTTGGGTAGATCTTGGCGATGTCCTTGTCCGACTTGTGGTGCATCTCCGAGGTAGATCTTGGGGAAAAACCGCACAGATTCTGAACGAGGAAGGGGCAGCTAGCCGAAACTTTGGTCATGGGCAAGCTTGCAGGCTAACAAGGCCTCGCGTGTGCCCTCACGTGAAGAACATCAGAGGCCAACCAGGACAGGGCATGGCGGCGAGGTGCAGGGCCGGACTCCGGTGGCGGCGGAGCTCACGCGGGCCACAGGAGGGGGAGCTGCTGCGCACGGGGAGGAGAGGAGCGGCGCCGGAGTTGGGGCAGAGGAGCGTCGGCGGCGGGGGTCGGCAGGCGGACGGTGGAGGGCGGCCGGAGAGGGGCCGCGGTGGTGGGGGAAAAAGAGGCCGGCAGCGATGGACAGAGGGAGAGGGGCAGCGCCGGCGGGGCTGGTCGCGGGGAGGGGGAGGATGCGGGGACAGGCGGTGGAGCGGAGGTTGGAGGGAGGGGGGCGGCGCCGGCGAGGGACAGAGGGGGCTCGGGCTTGGTGGAGGCAGGGAGGGAGCGGTTGAGAGGGAGAGGGCGGGGTGGAGGCCGCGGGGCACGCGTGCGGCCGGCGAGAGAGGCGCGGTCGGGCGGCTCATAGGAGGAGGCGGGGCTAGGCGCGGCGGTGGAGCGGAGGTGGGAGGGCGAGCGGCTTCGGCGGCGTCGGTGGAGGCCGCGGAGGGCGGAGGAAGAGGAGGCGGATGGGCGGCCAGAGGGGAGGGGAGGGTGGTCGCCGGAGTTGCCAGGGAGAGGAGCGGTGCCAGGGGAGGAAGGAGGAGAGAAGAGGAAGCGGCCGAGCGGCTGCAGAGAGAGGGGAGAGGGAGAGAGGAAGGAGAGATCGAGGTAGGAGACGGGCGCGGGGAGCGGGGTCGGGGCTGGCGCTGCGCGCTGGCGCGTGGGTG
This sequence comes from Avena longiglumis, assembly GCA_030063025.1. NCBI lineage: Eukaryota > Viridiplantae > Streptophyta > Magnoliopsida > Poales > Poaceae > Avena > Avena longiglumis. The sequence goes on from CP125976.1 coordinate 362,479,216, forward strand.
GGGCCCAGGGCTGTGGGTGGGGCCATGTGGGGTGGGGTGTATCTGGGGGAGGTGGAACTAGAGGGAGGGTGTGAGGCAGGCGAGTGGGCCATGGGAGATGGGGGTGGGTGCTGAGTGGCGGGTGCGGTGTGCGTGTGTGGGGGAGAGAGAGGGAGTGGGTGAGGTGGCTGTATGGGATAGGGTGAGGGAGAGAGGAGAGGTGAGGTGGCATATGGTGATTGGGTGGGGTGAGGTGGAGAGGGGCTGGGTAGAATAGGACTGGTAGTTTTAGGATTAAGGGGTGGACCGTTTAAATTCCTGGGGGTGGTCATTCGGTTCGAATCGGCCCGTTCGACTGCCCCCACTAAAATAATTTAATTTTTTATTTGTGTTAAACGGACCGTTTGCAAAACATAGTTAGTCAAAACAAAATATTCCGGAGACCCGATTTTGGTTTTGAATAAAGATGGGGCGTTTAGAAAACACAAACAGGTTTTTCTGCAAATAGTTTTATGCAAGCAAATGCAAGATGATGACGATGCTCAAATGCAATGTGGCATGATGACATGAGCATGCGGTCATGATGATGCAATGCACAAAAACAACGCGATTTTCTAGTAGTGGTTTTTGCGGGATGCCACATCATCCACCTCAGCGAGGAAGGATGGACCTAAGCACGCGAAGCCGTGGCAGGCAACAAGATCCTACCTGTGGGTGCCTCATGGGACCTACTGATGGCGTACCACCTGCTCCTCGTTGAAGAGCACAAAAAGCAGGTAAAGATGCAAGAGGTGCTTGACAAACGCAAGCAAGCGGCCTCGGAGTCCAGTGCGCGACGAGCTGTGCTCTCCACCATGGGCGGATCCATCTTGCACGGCAACCACGGCAACAAGCATCGTTCTCGCGTAGAGAACATGGACCCCACTACACGTCGCGAGGTGACCCGAACCCTCAACACATCCTTCATGGAGATGGATGCCGACGGCAACATCATCCCGAAGACACCGCAAGCTGCAATCATGGCAGCCACCCATACCTTGCGTCCCATCCACCTCCGGTGGGGGACCCGAAAAGGGCCATGCACAACTCCGCACTAGCCGGACTCGGACTCATTGGAGCTGCACTCCACGGAGAAGCTCCTGCAGAGCCAAAAAAGAAGGTTGCTGTTAGGTTCAACCGCAGTCCCACACGTTCATCCGACGAAGAAGAACACGACCTACCTCGAAGGCACAAGAGCTCGCGACATCGCAGCCATGACTACGACGCTCGAAGCGATCTCACCCAACGCAAGATCGACAAGGCACGCGCCAAGCGCGTATGCTCGTCCGAATCCGAGGAGGGTGACAATGAAGGGGAACTCTGTAGAGCTTGATGCTTCAGCAGATCCGTCCGGCGGAAGCGGATGTTGTGGAACTTCAAGCTTCCTTCAGACACCCCGAAGTTTGACGGCACATAGTACCCCAAGGCGTGGTTCAGCGACCACCTGTCGTCCGTAAAGCTACACGGAGGAAACAAAAACACCGCCCTGCAATGCCTTCAGCTGCAGCTGACAGGCATAGATCTGGCTCAGAAGCCTATCATTGGGATCTGGCTCAGAAGCCTATCATTGGGATCCATCCAAAGTTGGGAGGAACTGGCGTATAGTTTCATCTGAAACTTCAAGGGCACCAGCAAGAGGCCAGCCTCGATCGAAGAGCTGGGATCCATTCGCTTGTACAAATTACGGTGGTCTAACACCAAGAACTCCGCGGCGCACATCTCTAAGGAGAGAGCAATAGACGCCTTCTTGAAGGCGTCAAACGCCAAGACTTCAAGGAAGAACCTGGGCGCGTTAAGCCCAAGACACTCGACCACCTCATGGACATTGCCAACAGGTGGGAAGATGGTGAGGACTCCGTCCACCGAGCACACTCGGAGGAGGAAGATGACTACGGCTGTCGACGTGAACGTCGTAGAAAGATAATATCGCGCGTCTACAACGATCGCGATGAACACGACATGGTCACGGCTGGCTACGCCGACCGCCGCAGCGAAGGCAACCCCAGCAATAGCGGGTACCGTGGAAATAACTTCCACGATGGAGGATGCCCAGCGCAGTCATGGCAACGCCGCGGCCGCGACGACGGACCCTCGGCATATGACAAGTTGTCGGGCCCATGCATTATCCACTTCTACATCGACAAGCAGGATGGTAAAAAGAAGGTAAGCCACATGCTCAAAGACTGTCGCGAGTTCCAGAAACTCAGCGAGAGCATGTCCTAGATGAGGCAACAAGCCCCGAACCCTGGGTATGGGAACGCACCTGCACCAGGTTACATCGCCCACGGAGCTCCTCCACCACCACCTTTGGGACCTTCGAATCACCCAATCGCACCTGCGCAGAGCAACGGCAGAAACGGGTACCCCGTGCCGAAAGGGTCACTGATGATCCAAAAAGGGCGCCCAACAAACAGGGTGAAAAAGAAAATCACTCGTCAGGTCAGTCTGGATGTGACCGCTCCAACCGCCTTCCCTGAGTACCTCAGCAGTTCAGAGACTTGCATCACGTTCAGCCGTTCAGATCACCCACGCCAGATCCCTCGATCAGGTCATGCTGCCCTGGTGCGCGAGGCGCAGATCAGAGGGTTCGACATGAGCCGCGTCTTCATGGACGGCGACAGGTGCATCAATCTCATGTTCGCTAGCACCTTAGCAGCAATGAGTATCCCGCTGTGCAGCCTGGAACAATCCGACACAACGTTCCAGGGAAAGGCATATTCCACCTGGGTAATATATGGCTCGATGTCATCTTCGGCAAGCCCGATAACTTTCAGTGCGAACGACTCGAGTTTGAAGTGGTGGAATGGCCATCACAATACCACGCCATCCTCGGGCGCGCGGCATTCACACGGTTCCTGGCGGTACCGCATTACGCGTACCTGCTACTCAAGATGCCAGGATCTAGGGGCGTCATCATGGTCCACGGGAGCTTCACCGGAGCGGATCACTGCCACAGGGACTTCAATAGAATCTCCCAGTCATTCGGCATGCAGGAGGAGATCATAAAGCTCCGAGAGGAGACAGACAACAGGGCACCCCCAGTCTCAAGGCAGAACGCACCTGACATGTCCTTCGACTCCATAGTCAACACAAAGAAGGTGCAGGTCCACCCAGGAAAGCACGCTCGTCGAATTCCTCTGTGAGCGCTAGGAAATCTTAGCCTGGTCCTGCGGACATGCCGGAAGTTCCTAGGGAATTCACCGAGCATGCACTTAACGTATTTCCAGACGCCAAGCCCGTCAAACTGTCCATCTGATGACTACACTACTAGGAAAACGGTCATCTGTGGCGCACCAGTAAACATCATCTCTGGCGCACTAGGGGTGCGCCACGGGCCTTGCGCTACGGCTATCTCCTAGCCGTGGCGCACTGCCTGGTGCGCCACGGTTATGTCGAGATAGGCATAGCGCACCTGCTAGTGCTACGCTTTGGATCTTCTGTGGCGCACGTTGCAGTGCGCCACCAAGCTGCGCAGGTGCGCTTTAGTTGTAGTGGGCCACAGAAGCTGTGCCATGTGCGCCACGGGTGTCTTTTTTTTAATTTCAGGACCAGATAATATACAATACAGATTATATACAATATTATAGGCAGATATACACAAAGATATAAGATATACAGTTACATATATAAATACACAATTCGCAAAACAAGATTGAAACAAATACATATACATAAGTCTCATACATGAATACATAAGTTATACATTGTTTCGATCAAGTTACAAAGTAGTTGGTGACATGCGAATACATGTGTCGATCGAACAAGTTAGAGATCGGAAGATCGCCTAGATCTAAAGAAGCTAGACACAAACGCGGGATAAACAACCAAAGAAGATAAGCATGATCACCGCGACGAAGGTGTAGGTCTTCATCCGTTTCCTCGTCCTAACTGCCGCTAGATAGCGCGTGTATCTAGCTTCCGCCTCCGCTATAGTGTTGTACCCTTTATAGCTATTGCCGCTGAAATGGTGCACCTGTCTCCAGCAGTCTTCCCAATCATCGTAGACTCCGGGAACTTGTCCCTTGTACACGACGTACCACGTCATCTACAAGTTGACAATAATAATTAACCGGTGATTGAAAAAAACATATATAATTAAAAGTCGAAGATACACTTATAGAAAGTACTCCTAAATCAAAAAGATGAAACTCAAAAAGCATGCCTCATATATAACTAGGTTGTTCGACACAGGAATATGCTACGATGGAACTGTCCGCCAAATAGGATGCAAAACACCTGGACCTGTGCATAGTACAAGGCGGACAATCTCATCGCAGCACATTCACATATATAGTGTGCCACGACATTTCAATCATCGGCATTATTCTCGAAAAAGACCAAAGTAACTCAAAAATCATGCCCCATATATAACTAGGTTGTTCGACACAGGAATATGCTACGATGGAAGTGTTCGCCAAGTAGGATGCACAACACCTGGACCTGTGCATAGTACAAGGCGAACGATCCCATCGCAGCACATTCACATATATAGTGTGCCACGACATTTCAATCATCGGCATTATTCTAGAAAAAGACCAAAGTAACTCGAAAATAATGCCTCATATATAACTAGCTAGGTCGTTGGACAGAGGAATATGCTACGATGGAACTGTTCGCCAAGTAGGATGCACAACACCTAGACCTGTGCATAGCACAAGGCGGATAATCCCATCGCAGCACATTCACATATATAGTGTGCCACGACATTTCAGTCATCGACATTATTCTTAAAAAATACCAAATAACTCGAAAAGAATGCCTCATATATAACAAGCTAGGTCGTTGGACACAGGAATATGGTATGATGGAACCGTAGGCCAAGTAGGATGCACAACATCTGGACTTGTGCATGACACAAGGCTTACAATCCCATCACAGCACATTCACATATATAGTGTGCCACGACATTTCAATCATCGACATTATTGACCAAAGTAAATAAAAAAGAATGCCTCACGACATTTCTTACTAACCTACTGCTAACCTACTACTTCTAACCTACTACAGCAACTGCAAGCTAACCTACTGCTACCTACAAGCTAACCTACTGCCAGGTATATTGCAAGCTACTGCTAACTACAAGAAGAACAAATAAATCTGTCACATCTCAAAATTTTCCAAATTTTGTAATGTGAAAAATAAATAAACAAAATAAATAATTGTTGAAATTTAGGGTGAAAAGAAACTTTTTGATTCCAAATGGAAACTTAAAATCCCATCTTGAACAAACTTTGATTAAAGTTAGAATTCAACTAAATTCAAAATCAAGTGGAATGCTTCCTTCATAAAAGCATCTTGAAAATTTAAACACTTGGAAAATAAACCAAAACTCCAAAACCTTAATGGAATAAAATCATCTCCAAGATATCTCTAAGACCATGGTTTTGATCCATATAAAATTTTGTCAACAAACATTTCAAAATGATCAAGAATGACAAATAGAAATAATGTAAAACCATATGAATTGGTTTCACTTAATTTGGAGCCCTAGATAAAATCTCATGAATTTAATAAGATAAGGAAATTGAATTTCCAAAAATAATAAAGCACCTACCTAGAAATCCATATCATATGGTGAGCAAATAATCCTAAAAATATTTGAAAGCATAAACAAATATTAAATAAGATTTTACCAATTTGAATCACCAAGTTTGGATCTTTAAATAAAAAGATATGGATTCTATAAGATAAAGAAAGAAATATTAAATGAGGAATATTTAAAGACCAAATTAAATCTTGGCCTAATCCATAAGCAAATGGAATGAATATAATCCAAATCAAAATAAAATAAAAGGATAAAGAATTTTCCAAATAAAATAAAATGGCATTAACCAAATTCTATTTCTAATTGAATAAAGACAAATCCCTAATAAGAATGATTCATTAAATCATGGGAAAATAGAATTTGGAATTCACCCAAGTGGATTAAAAGTCATTTTAATTAACTTAAATGGGATCAAAGAAATCAACTAAATAAAATTTATGGAGTTAAACCCATAATTAATTTTATTGGAATAAATATAAATACCCAATTTAAAATGACTAATGGATCACATTAAAAATATTCCAAATAATTCAAGGTGAGTTATTTAAAACCCTAATAAATATATTAAACCTACTGCATTTTTTTGGAAAGATTTAAATTTCAAATGGAGTTTGAAAACATTATTAAATCTTATTTGAATTAATACAAGGGCCTATTTTAAATAATTAATATGCCCTAAAAAGAATAAATATATTTTTCTAAATTTGACTTTAGAATGTATTACTAATCAGTATTTGAATACACACAAAGTTTAGTTGAAGTTTGAAATAAAATTGTTGTTTGAAAAGTTTAAACAAAATCAAAACAGAATATTAGAAATGGAAAAAGAAAAAGAAAGCTGAAAAAAATGAAACTAGCCAGCCCAGCCCACTAAGCCCAGTCTAGCCCATCTCCCCCTGCCGGGAGAAAAAAGTTTTGTACTCGGACTCCCACCCGCAGAGTCAATGACTACTGGACCCCACTGCCCCTCTTCCTCTCTCGCTGACGAAACAGTCCCGCCTGTCAGTTATCGTTTCCACCCGCCGCGAACCTTTCTTCCCCAACCTCGTCACCGTTTTTGCCGTTGATTGATCATTTTATTTCTCATTAATCACGCGTTAATTCCTCCCCATAACCTCGCACACTAAAGCACCCCTTCCCCCTCTCTGATCTCCCTCGCTCGCCAGACTCCCCTCGCCCCCAGGCTGCCACGAATTGAGCTCGCACCCTCACTGCTCCGACGATACCTTCTTCCAATTCCGGCCAACCACCGTCACCCATCACCTCCTCGACCACACGAGCGCACTCCCCATCCCCTGGCGCTTCTCTCTGCACCCTTAACGCACTCGCGCGCGCCTTAGACACTTGGCAACGACAACAACTCAGCTCCGCCATCGTCTGCTCGAACTCCGGCGACCTCTCCCCGGTAAACCCTACCTTCCCTCTCCCCCTCGTTGACACTCTCATACTCACCTTCCTCTTGCGAACCTAACTATGCATTCTACTTGTCCTAGCGTGACCTCTAGCATCGCCCACGACAACGAACAGAGCCGCCAGACACCGACTACAACTACATCGACGAATCGCCAGCAGCTCTGTGCGCCCCTTCACCAACGACAACCACCTTGAGCTTCAGCACGGCAAGACGAACCCAGTGAGCATATTCTCCCCCTTCCGTGCTTCCTATTCCGTCGGCAACCTCGCCACCAGAGCGCCGCCGCCGCACAGCCGCCACCAGCGCCGCTCGTTCTAGGTCAAACGCGTAGCAACTGTTGGATCTTGATCCTGTGGTGTAGATAGAGTCATTAAAACGAACCGGTACGCTCCATCTGCACCGTGCGATTTCAGTAAAATCCAACGCTCCACGGAGCTCAATCCGCGCGAAACGTTTTCAACCAATCAGAACATTCCACGTGGCCCTGTCTATTGTTATAAAAACAGAATTGATCTATTAGATGTTCAATTTTGTAAAATCCATAACTTTTGATCCACACGTCCAAATTTTGCAAATTTTATATCAATGGAATCAGCAAGACAAGTACTTTCCAACCATGCACTTTGTTTAGTAAATTGCGTCTGGTAAAATGGTTGTTTTTGGAGAAACTTGTGTTGGCATATTTTGAATATGAAATTCTTTCTAAAATTATTTTTGTGACAAAACCTTTGGGAAAATGGATTGTTTGAACCTACTGACCATATGAAACAACTTGTGGAGTTAAAAGTATATTTTGTGAAGTTAAAAGATGAATCTTTGATTTGGAACATTTCTAGTCAAATAAAAATAAAGTTATTATATTAAAAATGCTTTTGGATAAAAACCTTTGGGAAATGTTTTAATTTAAACTCTATGACCCCGAACACCAAGTTTTAGAATTCTAAATGTATTTGGTGAACCCTATAAAGATTATTGCTTTGCTAAAGGCATTTTCAACCACATAAAATAATTCTTTGGTTTAAAAAGGGTTTATAGATAAAATCTTTTGCAAATGGTTTTTCCACTTTTATAAAATGACAAATAGGTGTTTTCAAATGTTTATAACCTATTAGAAAACACTTTTCTAAATAAAAAAATCTTTGGCATGCTTGCATGCATTGCTTTGTTTCTATTATTTTATGTGTTGTTTGCTTGAATGGTAGATTGAAATTGTGCCTTGCTTGATTGAATTGTAGCGATTTGAAGAGTGTGAATATTGCAAGATAAAGGAGAGAACTTATACTCTCTACCAAAAAGGCAAGTGATGCTTAATACTTTTGTCCCATTATTTTCACTATGCATTAGTGATATTTTCTAAATAGGATTTGCATGGAATTTTTGCTAAGTATAAACTATGCCATGGGAAATCCTAGTAGATGAAACCTTAGTAGAAATTTCCTAAGTTAAGATTCCTACTACTATCATGCTTAGCTTAGCTAGTAGAAAACAAGGGTGGATTATATTCATGATACCGAATATTTCTAAGTCAAGGACTTGTGTTTTGTTTAATAAAACAACTAAGTGAATGAAACTTCTAGGTGGAATGGAAAGAATGGTTTGTGTTGAGTGGTTATGCAAGTCCAGTATGCTGGGGAAAACTTGGTATCTCACTTGTGGAATGCCGCCCAGGAACAAAGAGATTTAAGATGTCAAATGTTGAGAAGCTTCAAGTGCAGCCACATGGCATTATGGGCTCTGCCTAGATCATATAGGTTGCAATAACTTAGCCAAATGGACAGTTGGTGGAAGGGGATGATAGGTTGGAACGCGTCCATTCTGTTCTAAGGGAAGGCTTCTGAAAGATCTTGTCTTGCTGAAACCAAGTCTTGTGGGGAAAGTGCACCACCTCTGTAGAGTGAAGAATCTAAGTACTTAGCCATGTCCCTGGCAAAGGACAATTTGAGCATCAAGACATGGAAGCTATCAAGAATCTCCTCATCCAAATTTCTACGTTAATAACTTGTGGTTCAACAAGGGTTGAAGGATCACCAATTTCTATTGGGAGATGCCTTGTGTGATTTTGTCAAGCAAAAAACTTAGTGTTTTCAAATGATAAAGAAAATCTACTTTGAGCAAAGCAAGCCTAATCTCCACTTAGCCAAATGCATATAGATGATAGACTCCTATATACTACCATAGTATCACTTACCAATACAATTCAAAAGTATTGACCCTTGTGGCTGCAATTTATTATGTTGCAGGTTTGTTTGATGTTAGTGAAGTTTATTGATTAGGATTACAAGTCTACAACCAACATGACTGCCTGTGGCACTTTGATGATGAAGGACCCCATGCTATTGTTATATTCTGCTGCATTGTAATGAGATAGACAAATGAGCTATGTAAGATGTAATAAATTATTTAATTCCTGTTGATAAAGTTGTATTATGACCTTTGTTTCTTGATATTACATCTTAACTGTGGATGCTAGCTATTGATCCAGGGACTAGCATTGTAAACACAGGGATCTCTACCTTCTTAAAGGTTGGGACCCCTACAGATGGTATCAGAGCACTGTGTTGCCTGTAGGATTTGTAAACCTAGGATTGGACAAAACCCCTTAGAAAAATAGAGTTGTATTTGTTCCAAAACTTATTTACAAACAATCTTGTAAACTCTTTCCTCAACCATTTTTGGTTTTGATTCTACATCTTGTCTATTTCAACTTGATGAACAAAGCCTCCACCATGAGAAAAGGACTTCACCAACTCAAGTTATTTGAATAAGGACTACAACTTGGACATCACAAAGAACTACAAGTGAGACAAGAAATATTACTCAAGACTTGAAGACTAAGGAAACACAACTTAGAAGGAACCATCATCACCTTTGAAGCTTTGTGACCAAGATACAAGAAATTTTCCAAGGATAAAAAGACATTGGTCAAGAAGAACCAACTAAGAAGGATGAAAAGATCTCAAGTGAACCATATAGTTGGACCACCATTTTAAGTTTAGATCAAACACACCAAATATTGTGGTGTGTAACAAAAATATCCAATGCCCCATCTATTCCAATGCCCCACCAAATATTTAGATCAAACACACTAAACAATGCCCCACATCTCAAGTTACTTGTTTCCTATGTCAAGGAAATAATCATGTCCCTATCCAATGCCCCATCTATTCCATAGTTCAACAAAGGAAACAAGGTGGAGTGCATCAACAGATTGTAAACCCCCATGAAGACTGTCACATCCCAAGATTTTCCAAATCTTGTTATGTGAAAAATAAATAAACAAAATAAACAATTGTTGATTTTTAGGGTGAGAAGAAACTTTTTGATTCCAATTGGAAACATCAAAACCTATTTTGATCAAATAAAATCCTCAAGAGATTTAAAAAGATAAACAAATAATAAATAAAGTTACAATAGTTGGAATCACTATTTTTGGATCTTTAAATAAAAAGACATGGTTTTTATAAAGCAAAGGAAGAAATATAAATAAGGATTATTTTATAGAGCCAAATTAAATCTTGGCCAAGCTTTTGAAATAAAATATTTCTATTTGATAAAAAGAGTAAAGGTTATTTAAATAAAATAATGAGGATTTGTAAATATCCATTTTTATTAAAGTAAAGGATTTTCCATTTTAAATAAACACTAAAACTTGTTAATTCATTTTAAATAAGATTTCCAAGTGTTTTAGTTTTTCAAATGAAACCTACTAAATTTTTTTTGATATTATTTAGATTTCAAACAAGAGTTTTAAAATAAATTAAAACCTATTTGAATTAAACACTATGGTCTATTTTAATTATTACTAGATCATAAAACAATTATTTTTATTTTGGACTTTGAAATATGTTGATAAACAAAATTAAAAATTCACCCAAAGATTGGCGGAGATTTAAATTCAAATGGAGATTGAATAATATTACTAAATCTTATTTAATTAAAATTAGAACCTATTTTAAAAAGACCCTAAAAAGAATAAATATAATATTCTAAATTTGACTTTGGAATGTGTTATTAATCACTATATGAATCTACACAATTTTTGGTTGAGGTTTGAATTGATTTGTTGCTTGAATTATTTGTTTGAAAATCAAATCAGAATATTCAAACAGAAAAAGGAAAAACATTTGGTATAAAAAAGGGAAAGGAACAGCCCAGCCCAGCTAAGCCAGTCCAGGCCCAACAGCCCAACTAACCCCTCTCCCCCGAAATGTTTTCCTCACCGAAGACAGAACCCACTCAGACACTGACAAGTAGGCCCCATCTCACCCCTCTCCCACTCGCTGACGACCGGACCTCATTGCCACGTCATCGTCTTCCTCACCCCGCTGACTCCGCCTCTCACCTCGCCGGCCGTTGCAGTCGATTAACACTCGAGTAAATACCCAGTAACGCCGCAGTAAAATCACCCCGCGACCATGCCATCTTAAGCGCCTCGATGCCATCTCTCTTTCCCCTCCGTCGCCACACCCTCCCCGCCACCAGGCTGCTCGGAATCATCTCCGAAGCTCCACTGCCTCTGACGCCCTCCGACGACAATTCTGGCCAATCGACGTCGCCCCTCGCCTCCTCGAGCACACGAGCGTGACCCCCAGTCCCTGGCGTATCTCTCTGCACCCTTAGCTCGCTCGCGCGTGCCCCCCAGCGTCGGCAACGACGACGACCAGCAGCGCCGCCGTCTGCTTTTTCTCCGACGAAGCCTCCAGGTAGTCTCTGACCGCGCCTCCACTCCTCTTTGATGCTCCCATACTCTCCACTCGTCTGTGCGTCTAACCATGACGCTTGCTTGCTCTATCGTGCACCCTAGAGTCACCTTTGTCGATTGACCGCATGTAACTACCTCGGTGAATTACGCTCCTAGTTACAAGCCTGGACGAGCGGAAATGGTTAAAATAGTACGGTGGGGCCCAAATGCCACTCACAGGTAGACCTTTCGGTCGTCCTAACCATTTCCAAACATCGGGACAAGAACGGGCGGCGTAATCGGCAGGCGAAGGGATCAACTACATACACAAATGAGTATGTATGCAAGCCACCATACAACAGTTCTCAGAGCCATTCCATCTAAAAGAAATAGAAATATTGCAACGCCATACGGCAAGATCCAAATGTCCTAGATAGATATAATAGTTTAGGATATCTCCTCATACATCAAACATCAGAGTATCAGGCAGAAGCGGCAAACAAGATCCGAGTATGGATAAGAAGCAAATCGTCATAAGATGCCCCATAATAAACACATCCCGCCCACAGATCTCACGGATCCCCGTTCACGGAATCTCTACACCGAATGATCGTTGCCCACATCGTCCGTCTCCTCCACCCAGTATCCATCTTGTGAGTGTACCTGTTCATCTGAATCAAATAATTTATCGTGTGAGACCCTAGGGGTACTCAGCAAGTCTTTATGCCTCTAAAGGGGACACAACCTGGGTGACGCAATTGCAGCAAAAGATAATACCTAACAATTCTATAGATACTCGCTAACCATCCGCCTAACCATAGATAGACGGATGTCCGTGAATTAATAACAACAGTTATAACAGTAATATTAACAGATCCATCCTCCTCCTCGCTTAACAACGAGGAAGCGGACGAACACCCCCATCTGTTGGCAGTTTTATTATCCATTACATGAGTGTTGCACTATTTACTAGTCAGTTACTTAGTCCAATTAAAAGCGGTACTTTAGTTATACTTGTCTATGATCGAGAAACTGTGCTCCAAGTCGTCCATAACCGCGGACACGGCCAGAAGTTTTACTGCAGGGTGCACAAATAGCAACACACACTCGATCAACCTCGGAAAACCAAATCAAAACCCAACGAGGCATTCACAAAAAGCGATCACAGATTCGAAATATTTTAGGGCCACCCCATTAAGCTACCCGCAACGGTTGGCGGCTCGAGATGGACTCAAGGTTTGCGTCAATGGCTGTAAACGACTGGGAACCCGAAAGTGTGACTGGGCTTGTCGATACCGCGAAAACACTCCGCTTACCTAAACAGTACAGGTGCATTCCTCGCACAATCTTAAATTAAGCAGTAAAGCATGGCATAAGTACATGATAGTAATAAAGCCCCAAACTAATTGTGGCCCCAAGAAATAAGAATGAATCAAGCTCTGGCTCAGGGGGGTCCATAAGCCTCCCGGATGTGGATAGCGCGAATATTCAAGGAACAGGAATCAAGTACTCGGGGTCCTACGGGACACAAGTGAGCATGAAAAACCAAATAGCAGATATTGCTCACCGGTGCCACTTTCATTAGTTATCCCATTACTACTCAGGTTAAGTTGTATAGGTACCTCGTTATCCATCAGACACTCACATACCCTACACATGCTGTTCTACGACCCGCATGGCTCAAACAACTCCTGTAGTAATGGCTCATGGGATGGAGGAACAAGCTTCGGTGGGGTTTAAAAGTAAAGGCTATGCAGTACTTGGGATTCAGTTTAATGCGATCGCGACTCAATGATGCAAGAATAAGATAGAGGCAATAGGTACTATATGTATGCAAGCATGTGGTAGTGCTTGCCTGGCAGCTCAGTTGAAGCGAGAGAAGGATCTGGGTAGTGCTCCTGGGTTTCTTGATATATCCCCTGCTCAGCGTCTATTCGAAGAAGAACCAAACAAACAAGGGCCAACATAAATAAAGTGCACAAGCATATGGTTAAAATGCGACAAGCAAACAATCATGCTATGATGAATGATGCACAATTTGCATGGCAATAATGTAGCATGGCATGGGTGAGGTGTGGAATACAAGAATGAAGCATTTTATTGAGTTTGGGTCACATTTTATACTCCAATAAGTTGTTGTATACTTTATATTTATATGATGCATGATGCAATTTAAGTCATGGATAGCATAAACAGAAAGGTCTCGTCGAGCTGATCGATTTAGACATATCATTTGTCAAATTCGGAGTTATAAAACAAAAGTTATTAATTAATTAGGACAAAGGGCATTTTATTGTAATTTTAATCAACTCGAAAATTAAAGTATTCAAAATATATTTTGAAGGCCAGATTTGAATTCCTCACATTTTTTTGATTTCAAAACATATATTATTTGTATTATTTGGGTAAATTAATTAAAAGATATTAACACTAGATTTAAAAACATTTAAACAAAATCTAGAAAAGATTTTTAATAAAACACAAAAGAACAGAGGCTTTTTACACTCAGAGGAAGCTAGCCACTGTCACTGACAAGTGGGGCCTGCGTTGCCTCAGCGCTTGCTGACGCAGCGGTTTGGTTGGGAACTTTTGTCACATGGGGGCTAGCGTGTGGATGAGATGGGACCGTCGGCCTGGTCCACCGGGCCTTGACCAGCCAGGGCTTGCCACGCGGCAGATCCGGGGAGCGCGGGTGGGAAAAAGCGGAAGCCGTGGTACCTTTTCGTCAAACGGCATGGCGGCGAATGTCAGGTGGGCCGCAGGGGCTGCAGGTCCAGGCGGGAATAGGCCAGGGGGCTAAATGAAAAACGACACCGGCTGCTGCATCCGCGCTGACGGAACCGGCACTGACGGCGGCGGATCTGGCTGTCTTCCGACGACGATGGCGACGCATCTAGCGAGAATTAGAAGATGATGCCAAAACAAAAGATGGAGGGGAAAGTTCGGTCTACAACTTCCATCATAGGGATACCGCCCGTAGAGGACTGTAGGGCACGGAATTCGTCGACGAACAGAGGGGCAGAGCTGATGTTGCTACTGTCTTCTTTGGAGTGAGGCACGCGCATACTGCAACAGGCAGCGACGAGTGCAGCGCACGCCATCACAGCGAGCAGCGAGACGCGAGCATCGGCGAGCTAGCGAGCAGGGAAGGGAACAACAGGGAGAGGAGAGGGGAGAGTCCTCACCTCGCACGCGTGGCTGGCCAGCGGAGAGGAGTAGACGGCGAGGGAGATGGAGACGACCGGAAAAAGCAGCAGCAGGCGGCGGTGATCATGGCGGACACGACGGCGGCGAGCGGCTTCCGACGAGCTCCTGGTACTACCCCGTGGCCTAGGCGTCGAAGAGGAAGCAGAGGGAGCCTCTGGTGCTCCTGGATCGCCTTGGGGAGCTTCAGACCGACGAGGCAAAGAGGTGGATGGGACTAGGGTTTGGGTTCGGCATGGGGAAGGCCATGGCTGTTCCTGGGGGTGGGAGGAGGAGGAAGGGAACGACCACTACGCATACCAGGACTGGGTCAAGATCTGAGGTTTAGTGGTGGAGATAAGATAGAGGAGGGAGCACATGGGCATGGTTAAAGCTTGCAAAAAGCTAGGGGATGGGGCACTCGGGTGGATGGTGATCCCTCTCACCTTTTCTTGCTCAAAGGGGAAAAATAGAGGGGGATCAGGAAAGGGACAGGTCGGGGTGGTGGTTGGGCGTGGCATCAAGACAAGGCCAACGAGAGAGGCTTAGTTAGAGGAGTTTGGTTAGAAGGCTAGGGTTAGGTTGGTAGATGATTAGGAAAAAGAGGTGGGGGTGATGGGTGTAATTAGGGTTAGATTAGAGAGGGAACTAGGTTTAGGGTTTGGGTTAGAGAAAGAAAAGAGAGAGAGACTAGGTAAGAGAGGGCTTTGGTATGCCTGATCAAGAGAGAGAAGAGATGGGCATGGGGATGATCTTGCATGGCACTACACAAAAGAGGTGGATGAGGTTTGATGGCACAAGGCAAGAAACAAAGCAAGGTAGAAAAGATTGAGAGAAAGATAGAGATGAGAAGATGATCCACTCAAAAACAAATAAAAACAAAGGAGGACAAAAGATGGTGATGGTTGCATGGCCCATGCAAGATAATAAATGCCATGTATCATCCTTGTGAAAACAAAATAATAAACATGACATTATTCTTATGCATCCCCAAAATTGGAATAAAGCCAAGCAAAAGAATTTAAAGGAAAGTTCCAGATTGAGTAGATGGATATGATCACATTTGATTATAAATGGGACTTGCTAGTGTGTATATTCCACTAGATGTTTAATAGTCCCAAAAATATCCCAACATGAGCATAAATCCATGATAATCCATATGAAAGCTAGGAAAAAGGAGCACTACTCATAATGCATCCAAAGGTGGCTCCACATATCAATAATGTGAAAACAACATGATGCCAAGATGAGAGCATGTGGAAATAGAATTGGATCCATCCCAACCCACATGAGCTAGAGGTAAAACCCAATAAAGTGCAAAACTCATATTTAGTTGGATGGTGGAATTATAAGGTGGTAGCAGAGAAAGGTGATGGAGTTGAATAAAAGATATGCCCCCAACTCAACTTGGGCATTTAAACAATATATAAATAACCAAATACAATATCAAGAGGCAAATACAATTAACAATGCATATGAGAGAAGAACCAAACCAAAAAGGGTTTTATATGATGCTCAAATGCAAGGTGGCATGATGAAATGAGCATGATATAATTATGATGCAACAATTATATATAGGAAGTAGCCATTATATTACTAGGCTAGTAGCATTGCAATTGTTAGACAATTGGGATGCTACACCGCAACCGATGGTTCCACGAACTACGGCGAGCAATAGCCAGTAACGCCATGCACCCCTCGACGAACTACCACCACCTTGAGCTTCCCCACGCCACAGCGAACCCGGTGAGAATCTCCTTTCACTCTCTCTCTTCCTGTAGCCTCGACACCGCCACCGTCTGACCGCTCCGCCGCCACCTGCCGCTGCCAGCGCCGCCACTCGTTGGCAAGCATGCTGAGCGCCGTGCGATTACGATCCAATGGCTAGGATAGAATCTAACCGAAGGGGTAAGTAGTGCCTCTAAGATGTGCGATGTCACTTAGATCCAACGACTCACATCTGTCGATCCGCACGAAGCGATACAGACCAATCACAGCACGACGCGTGGCCCTGTCTATTTGAATAAAAACAGAAATGTTCTATTTTATGTGCCAATTTGAAAAATTCATAACTTTCAAACAACACGTCCAAATTTTGCAAATGTTATCTCAATGGATTCAGCAAAACAAGTACTTTATGACCATGCACTTTGTTTAGTAAAATGATTCTGTTAAATTGATTATTTTTGCAGAAACTTATGTAGGCATAATTAGAATATAAAAATTGTTCTAAAATGATTTTTTAGATAAAACCTTTGGGAAATGGTTTTTTTTGAACCTACTGACCATAGAAATCAATTTGTGGTTTCAAAAATATATTTGGTGAAGCAAAATAATAAACTTTTGATTTAAACCATTTCTAGTCAAATAAAAATAATGTTTATTTATTAAAAATTCTTTTGGAGGAAAACCTTTGGGAAATGTTTTGATTTAAACTCTCTGACCCCAAGAACCAAGTTTTATGATTTGAAAATGTATTTGGTGAATCCTATGAAGATTGCTACTTTGATAAAGGCATTTTCAACACCATAAAATAATGATTTGGTTTAAAAATGGTTTATAGGTAAAATATTTTGCAAATAGTTTTGCCACTTTATAAAGTGACCAATAAGTGTTTTAGAATGTTTATAACCTATTATAAACCACTTTTATAAATAAAACAAAGTTGGGCATGCTTGCATGCATTGTTTTGTTTCTATCATTTTATGTGATGTTTTGCTTGAATGGTAGATTGAAATTGTGCCCTTGCTTGATTGAATTGTAGTGATTTGAAGAGTGTGATCATTGCAAATACAAGGAGTGAACTTATATTCTATACCAAAAAGGCAAGTGATGCTTCATACTTTTGTCCCATTATTTTCACTATGCATTAGTGATATTTCTAAGTAGGACTTGCATGGAATTTTTGCTAAGTGTAAACTATGCCATGGGAAATCCTATTCGATGAAACCTTAGTAGAAATTTCCTAAGTTAAGCTTCCTACTACTATCATTCTTAGCTTAGCTAGTAGAAAACAAGGGTGGAATATATATTCATACTATGGAATATTTATAAGTCAAGGACTTATGTTTTGTTTAATAAAACAACTAAGTGAATGAATCACCTGGGTGGAATGGAAGGAATGGTTTGTGTTGAGTGGTTCACAAGGCCCATTTATATGGTTTACCTTGTGTATATCACTTGTGGATGTCCACCCAGGAACAAAGATATTTGAGATGTCAAATGTTGAGAAGCTTCAAGTGCAGCCACTTGGCATTATGGGCTCTGCCTGGATCATATAGGTTGCAATAACTTAGCCAAATGGACAGTTGGTGGTAGGGGAATGATAGGTTGGAACGCGTCCATTCTGGTCTAAGGGAAGGCTTCTAAAAGATCTTGTCTTGGTGAAACCAAGTCTTATGGGGAAAGTGCACCACCTCTGCAGAGTGTAAAATCTAAGTACTTAGCCATGTCCCTGGCAAAGGACAATTTGAGCATCAAGACATGGAAGCTATCAAGAATCTCCTCATCCAAATTTCTATAAAACTTGTGGTTGAACAAGGATTGAAGGATCACCAATTTCTATTGGGAGATGCCTTGGGTGATTTTTGTCAAGCAAAAACTTAGTGTTTTCAAATGATAAGGAAAAACTATTTTGAGCAAAGCAAGGCTAAGATCCACTTATCCAAATGCATATAGATGGTAGACTCCACTATACTACCATAGTATCACTTGCCAATACAATTCAAATGTATTGACCCTTGTGGCTGTAACTTGTTATGTTGCAGGTTTCTTTGATATTAGTGAAGTTTGTTGAATTAGGATTACTAGTCTACAACCAACATGTTTGCCTGTGGCACTTTGAAGATGAAAGACCCCATGCTATTGTTATATTCTGCTACATTGTAATGAGATAGCCAAATGAGCTATGTAAGATGTAATAAATTATTTTATTCCTGGTTATAAAGTTGTATTATGACCTTTGTTTCTTGATATTACATCTTAACTGTGGATGCTAACTATTGATCCAGGGACTAGCATTGTAAACACAGGGATCTCTACCTTATTAAAGGTTGGGAACCTTACAAAGACAAAGGAAAATCTCAGTTTGCACCTCGATGCAATATGACTCAATTTGATGGCCAAAGAGGAGACATATGTATTATCCAAGGAAAAGATCAAGGAGACCAGGAAACTTTCCCATCTTTGAGATAAGATATGAAGAACATGAACTAGAAGCACTCCTAGCTTTAGAGAAACCCAAGAAGAAGAAGGACAAAAGCCAAGTGCAATGTTGCCATTGCAAAGAGATGGGACACTATGCCAATGAATGTCCCGAGAAGAAACAAAAATATAAGGAGATTAACCAAGTGTGGTGCAACAACTGCAAAGAGCTAGGCCATGATGTGTCAACTTGTCCACAGAAGATACGTGAAGAACTCAATCTTGTCAAATGTTACAATTGTGGTAACCAAGAACATTATGCAAGCAATTGTCCAGAAAAGATGAAGCACAAGATAAACAAGCCTATGAAGGACCTCTGCCTTGTCACATGTTTCAAGTGTGGAAACAAAGGACAATATGCAGATATTTGCCCAGAGAAGTATCATCAAGACCCCAAGCAAACCAAGATGTAATCTAGTTGGAAAATTTTTAAGGGTGGTAGTACCCTAGGTGCTTTGAGCCAACTTGCAACCCATATCTTTTCCAAATCTCGGGACGAGATTTATTTTAAGGGTGGTAGCCTGTCACATCCCAAAATTTTCCAAATTTTGTAATGTGAAAAATAAATAAACAAAATAAATAATTGTTGAAATTTAGGGTGAAAAGAAACTTTTTGATTTGAAATGGAAACTTAAAATCCCATCTTGAACAAACTTTGATTAAAGTTAGAATTCAACTAAATTCAAAATCAAATGGAATGCTTCCTTCATAAAATCATCTTGAAAATTTAAACACTTGGAAAATAAACCAAAACTCCAAAACCTTAATGGAATAAAATCATCTCCAAGTTATCTCTAAGACCATGGTTTTGATCCATATAAAATTTTGTCAATAAACTTTTCAAAATGATCAAGAATGACAAATAGAAATAATGTAAAACCATATGAATTGGTTTCACTTAATTTGGAGCCCTAGATAAAATCTCATGAATTTAATAAGATAAGGAAATTGAATTTCCAAAACTAATAAAGCACCTATCTAGAAATCCATATCATATGGTGAGAAAATAATCCTAAAAATATTTGAAAGGATAAACAAATATTAAATAAGATTTTACCAATTTGAATCACCAAGTTTGGATCTTTAAATAAAAAGATATGGATTCTATAAGATAAAGAAAGAAATATTAAATGCGGAATATTCTAAGACCAAATTAAATCTTGGCCTAATCCATAATCAAATGGAATTAATATAATCCAAATCCAAATAAAATAAAATAAAAGGATAAAGAATTTTCGAAATAAAATAAAATGGCATTAACCAAATTCTATTTCTAATTGAATAAAGACAAATCCCTAATAAGAATGATTAATTAAATCATGGGAAAATAGAATTTGGAATTCACCCAAGTGGATTAAAAGTCATTTTAATTAACTTAAATGGGATCAAATAAATCAACTAAATAAAATTTATGGAGTTAAACCCATAATTAATTTCAATGGAATAAAGGTAAATACCCAATTTAAAATGACTAATGGATCACATTAAAAATATTCCAAATAATTCAAGGTGAGTTATTTAACACCGTAATAAATAAATAAAACCTACTGAAAATATTTGGAAAGATTTAAATTTCAAATGGAGTTTGAAAACATTATTAAATCTTATTTGAATTAATACAATGGCCTATTTTAAATAATTAATATGCCCTAAAAAGAATAAATATATTTTTCTAAATTTGACTTTAGAATGTATTATTAATCAGTATTTGAATACACACAAAGTTTAGTTGAAGTTTGAAATCAAATTGTTGTTTGAAAATTTTAAACAAAATCAAAACCGAATATTAGAAATGGAAAAAGAAAAAGAAAGCTGAAAAAATGAAACTAGCCAGCCCAGCCCACTAAAGCCAGTCTAGCCCATCTCCCCCTCCCGCGAGAAAAACGTTTCGTACTCGGACTCCCACCAGCAGAGTCAATGACTACTGGACCCCACTGCCCCTCTTCCTCTCTCGCTGACGAAACAGTCTCGCCTGTCAGTTCTCGTTTCCACCCGCCGCGAACCTTTCTTCCCCAACCTTGTCACCGTTTCTGCCGTTGATTGAGCATTTGATTTCTCATTAATCATGCGTTAATTCCGCCCCATAACCTCGCACACTTAAGAACCCCTTCCCCCTCTCTGATCTCCCTCGCTCGCTAGACTCCTCTCGCCCCCAGGCTGCCACGAATTGAGCTCACACCCTCACTACTCTGACGAGACCTTCTTCCAATTCTGGCCAACCACCGTCACCCCTCGCCTCCTCGGACACACGAGCGCACTCCCCATCCCATGGAGCTTCTCTCTGCACCCTTAACACATTCACGCGCGCCTCAGACACTCGGCAACAACTACAACTGAGCTTCGCCACCGTCTGCTCGAACTCCGGCGACCTCTCCCCGGTAAAGCCGACTGCCCCTCTCCCCCTCGTTGACACTCTCATACTCACCTTCCTCTTGCGAACCTAACTATGCATTCTGCTTGTCCTAGCGCGTCCTCTAGCCTCGCCCCCGACAACGAACAGAGCCTCCAGACACCGACTACAACTACGAGGAGGAATCGCCAGCAGCTCTGTGCGCCCCTTCAGCAACGACAACCACCTTGAGCTTCAGCACGGCAAGACGAACCTAGTGAGCATATTCTCCCCCTTCCGCGCTTCCTATTCTGTCGGCAACCTCGGCACCAGAAAGCCGCCGCCGCACAGCCGCCGCCAGCGCCGCTCGTTCTAGGTCAAACGCGCAGGAACCATTGGATCTTGATCCTGTGGCGTAGATAGAGTCATTAAACCGAACTGGTACGCTCCATCTGCACCGTGCGATTTCAGTAAGATCCAACGCTCCACGGAGCTCAATCCACGCGAAATGTTTTCAACCAATCAGAACATTCCACGTGGCCCTGTTTATTGTTATAAAAACAGAATTGATCTATTATATGTTCAATTTTGTAAAATCCATAACTTTTGATCCACACGTCCAAATTTTGCAAATTTTATATCAATGGAATCAGCAAGACAAGTACTTTCCAACCATTCACTTTGATTTAGAACTTTTCTAGTCAAATAAAAATAAAGTTATTATATAAAAAATGCTTTTGGAGAAAAACCTTTGGGAAATGTTTTGATTTAAACTCTCTAACCCCAAACACCTAGTTTTAGAATTAAAAATGTATTTGGTGAACCCTATAAAGATTATTGCTTTGCTAAAGGCAAAATAATGCTTTGGTTTAAAAAGGGTTTATAGATAAAATCTTTTGCAAATGGTTTTGCCACTTATATAAAATGACAAATAGGTGTTTTCAAATGTTTATAACCTATTAGAAAACACTTTTCTAAATAAAACAATCTTTGGCATGCTTGCATGCATTGCTTTTTTTCTATTATTTTATGTGTTGTTTGCTTGAAAGGTAGATTGAAATTGTGCCTTGCTTGATTGAATTGTAGTGATTTGAAGAGTGTGAATATTGCAAGATCAAGGAGTGAACTTATACTCTCTACCAAAAAGGCAAGTGATGCTTAATACTTTTGTCCCATTATTTTCACTATGCATTAGTGATATTTTCTGAATAGGACTTGCATGGAATTTTTGCTAAGTATAAACTATGCCATGGGAAATCCTAGTAGATGAAACCTTAGTAGAAATTTCCTAAGTTAATATTCCTACTACTATCATGCTTAGCTTAGCTAGTATAAAACAAGGGTGGATTATATTCATGCTACGGAATATTTCTAAGTCATGGACTTGTGTTTTGTTTAATAAAACTAAGTGAATAAAACACCTGGGTGGAATGGAAAGAATGGTTTGTATTGAGTGGTTATGCAAGTCCAGTATGCTCGGGAAAACCTGGGCATCACCAAGTCTAGTATGCTGGGGAAAACTTGGTATCTCACTTGTGGAATGCCACCCAGGAACAAAGAGATTTAAGATGTCAAATGTTGAGAAGCTTCAAGTGCAGCCACATGGCATTATGGGCTCTGCCTAGATCATATAGGTTGCAATAACTTATCCAAATGGACAGTTGGTGGTAGGGGATGATAGGTTGGAATGCGTCCATTCTGGTCTAAGGGAAGGCTTCTGAAAGATCTTGTCTTGGTGAAACCAAGTCTTGTGGGGAAAGTGCACCACCTCTGCAGAGTGAAGAATCTAGGTACTTAGTCATGTCCCTGGCAAAGTACAATTTGAGCATCAAGACATGGAAGCTATAAAGAATCTCCTCATCCAAATTTCTAAGTTAAAAACTTGTGGTTCAACAAGGGTTGAAGGATCACCAATTTCTATTGGGAGATGCCTTGGGTGATTTTGTCAAGCAAAAAACTTAGTGTTTTCAAATGATAAAGAAAATCTCCTTTGAGCAAAGCAAGCCTAATCTCCACTTAGCCAAATGCATATAGATGGTAGACTCCTCTATACTACCATAGTATCACTTGCCAATACAATTCAAATTTATTGACCCTTGTGGCTGTAACTTATTATGTTGTACGTTTTGTTGATGTTAGTGAAGTTTATTGATTAGGTTTACAAGTCTACAACCAACATGACTGCCTGTGGCACTTTGAAGATGAAGGACCCCATGCTATCGTTATATTCTGCTGCATTGTAATGAGATAGCCAAATGAGCTATGTAAGATGTAATAAATTATTTAATTACTGGTTATAAAGTTATATTATGACCTTTGTTTCTTGATATTACATCTTAACTGTGGATGCTAGCTATTGATCCAGGGACTAGCATTGTAAACACAGGGATCTCTACCTTATTAAAGGTTGGGACCTCTACAAAATCTTACAAGCTAACCTACAGCAGCCTAAACAAATCAACTACAATGAATTTAGCAACATGTTCTACACAAAATCTAACCAATTAAAATGCACAAGTAAAATGTAGACCAACTAGTTGTGCCCATTGTATGATGAAAGTAACATCTGCAGATGTTCTACAAGAAGTCAGAGAAGATCACTAGTGATAGATAAATGCCTCCACAAGAAGCACTGACTTCTTGTGAAAGATAACAATATGACATCTGCAGATAAGTCACACTATAGATAAAATTTGGCCAAATTTTATGATAGTAACATGTGTCTTAAATTTTATGACAGTAACATGTGTTTTAAATTTGGCAAATTTTATGACAGTAGCATCTACATTGCCTCGAAAGTAACATGTGTCTTAGATCATGGGTCATCTGTCTACTTGTGAAAGATAACAGTATGCCCACTATATGATGAAAGTAACATGTTAGGCCAAATTTTATCTAACATCCAATCGACCATCAAGATTTATCTAACACAGTGGAAGATCACTGTAAGCTCACTGTCAAACATAATGCACAAGAACATAATTTTCTCACTGTCAAACCCTAACCATATAGTACATTGCTAAAATTTGCCAAACCTAAACCTAAATCAGAATCATCTAGTATATAGAAACCCTAACAATTGCAATTCCATTAGGAAAAATGTCAATTCACGTGTTCTGGAGCTTTAAGAGGCATCGATTGAATCATCAGGTGCTAACCCAAACCATTGCTCGCAAGGAGAGAGCGAGATAAGGAGAGAGGGGAGGGGCGGCGCTCACCTCTGAGATGAGGACGACGAGGGCTGGCGGACGAGGTAACGAGGGGGAGGGAGCAGCAGAGCACCTTGCCGTCGGAGGAGCGGAGCCGACTCTACAGGAACCTCGCTGCCACCGACCTCCTCCTCCACGGAACGAGCGCGCGGGCAAGGCGGCCTCCTCCTCCTTCTACGTGGCGACCTCCTCCTCCTGGCGTGGCGGCCTCCTCCTCCTGGGATGCGGCGACGGCGGCGTGTCGATGGGGATGGGGACGATGCGGGGAGGGACTGTGTCTGAGGACGATGGGGAGGGCGTGGCTCATGGTGACTAGTCCTACCCACTTAGGCGTAGTGCACCCTGGCCAAGTACGCTATAACCGTAGCGCACTTGGCCAGGGTGCGTTACGCCTAAGTGGGTAGGACTAGTCAGATAAGAGGGCTGACACCCCCATAGTTACCACTAGCATGCCTTATCCCATTGGTTCCAACCACTGCTCTATTCTAAACCTGTGAGCACCCAGGTTTGAATCCTGGTGCCCACCTTTTTTATTTTTATTTTAAAAATATTTTTAAATGTTCCAAATAAATTCCAAAAGTGGTGATATATGCCATAAAAGTTTTGTTTTGTTTTTAAAATACTTTTAAATATTCCAAAAATGCCCAAAGGTGATAATATATGTCATAAAAATGGTACACATATGATTCAAATATGTCATAATAATTTTTCCATGATACAAATATGTCATAATAATTTGTCCATGAATATTACAATCATTTTCGACCATGCGTTTTACAATATTTTTTGAGCTAGCGTTTTACAATATGTTTTCCCTTCTTTGTCGCAGTTGAATAATTTAGCCCTGGCACTTTAATGTTTCTTCTTTCGAACGGGCTACCTTTTTTGGGTAGGGTTGTCCTTTTTCTTCTTGTGATGTATGTTGCTGCATCGTAGTCGTCGTCATCTTCAATATTTGGATCGTCGTACTGGTCGAAGTCTTGCTCATTGGCGACTCCATCCATTCTGATGATGTTTCTTTTTCCTCTCCTCACGACAACACGGCTAGGCTTTGTCGGGTCGGTAATGAAAAAACATTGGTCCACTTTGGTAGCCAGTACCCACGGTTCATTTTTCGCGGCCACGTTCGCACCGACGGCCTTGGATTTGGCTGCTTCGGGTATAACCATGGTTGTCAAATACCGGTCTTCTATTTCGACGCTCTTTGCCCATCTGACACGGAACATCGGCACCTTTTCTCCACAGTAGTAGAGCTCCCAGATCTCCTCGATTCTTCCGTAGAATCTTTCCTTCACGTTGTAATCGGTGTAGAATTCCGACGTTACGCCTGAGTTCTGATAATCACACTTGTTGTCCTTTTCCTCCGTGTAGAATGTGTAGCCGTTGATATCATACGCCTGATAGGTCACCAGGTTTTGCATCGGTCCCTGCGACAAGGTGAATATGATCTTTTCCGTGTCAGAAGAATGCGATCGCGGGGGATTATCAAGGAGCGTCTTCCTAAACCAACGCGTGAAATCTGAGTTGTGCTCTTTGATTATTTCTCCCTGCGTCCTCTGTATGCCCCGGTCACTGTACTTCTTCTCGATTAACCTTTTGTGCTTCTGTACCCAAGGATCGACCAGTTCTAAATGCTGTAGCGCGACGACGTTTGCTCGATCAAAGTCTGCGCGTCGAAAACCGAAGTCTGCATGCAGTATGCGACGACCCTCTCGGTGACGAGATCCGTCGAGCTTGCCAAGGTGCCTGTTGACGGGAAGACCGACAGGTTCTCGATGTCTAGATAATTCGTGCAGAAAGAGATGCACTCTTCGGCATAGTATCACCACGATCTCCTCCTGTAGCCTCCCGAGCTGATTCACGCCAATCGACTTCCTAGAGATGACGTCGAAAAACTTGCAGAGGCCAAATAACGTTTCACGGACATGCTCGTCCATTATCCCTCATAGTGAAATAATCTTGTGCGACGGCGTCGTAAGTATTGGCTCCAGATTCCCATAACATGGCTAACTCCTCTTTGAACAGCCCGAGATACAGATTGATGTTGGTACCAGGTTGTTTCGGCCCTTGAATTAGCATACTCATTTGTATGTACTTCTTCTTCATGCACAACCATGGAGGGAGGTTGTACATCCATACAAACACGGGCCATGTGCTGTGCGTGCTGCTCTGGCTACCAAACGGATTGAGTCCATCGATGCTCGCACCAAGCCTGATGTTCCTCGAATCTCCACCGAATTGTGGGAATTCGAGGTCCAATGCTTTACACTGGCTAGCATCTGAAGGGTGCGTCAGCAGCTCAACCTTTTCGGGTTCATCGTCATCTCCTGGCTTCTTCCTTTCCGCATGCCATCGCATGAGCTTCGCTTCCTTAGGATCCGCGAAATAGCGCTGCAGACGAGGAGTGATAGGAAAGTACCATACCACTTTTCGAGGTTCTTTATTCCCTTTCTTGTATCGACTCATGCCGCACACCGGACATGTGGTTTTCTCCGCGTCCTCGCCCCGTTAAATGATGCAATCGTTGATGCATACGTGATATCTAATGTGCGGTAGATCGAGAGGACAGACGATTTTCTTGGCGTCCTCGATACTAGTTGGACATGTGTTCCCCTCCGGGAGACGATCATGTCAGAATGACATCATATCGTCGAAGCTTGCGTCGCTCAATTTGTGTTTTGCCTTCATCTCCATAGCCTTGAGCGTTACATTCAACCGGGTATCATCGGGCCTGCATCCTTCATACAATGGAGTAACCGCGTATTTCTCAAGTTGCGCAAGCTTGGCTTTATCTCTAGCGGCAGCCCTGGCGTTACTCGTCTGCTTGAGAAGCAGCTCTTGCACATAAGGGTCCCGCACCCATCCTGACGTTGTTCCATCTTCGTCTCCTCCTCCCGCATCTAGATCATCATCATCCCAGTCTTCTTCCGCACCTACACCATCTCCAGGAGACTCTTCATCATCTCGCCCGTTCTCGCCGTGATGATGATCATCGTCATGTTGCCCACCTTCACCGTCTCCATCGTCTTCGTCATCGCTTATCCAACGAGTGTATCCATCCATGAAACCATGGTGGTGCAGGTGCGCCTGCAAATTCCCGGAATCTGGGTCGATCACCCAGTTGAGTTTGCATCTTCTGCAAGAACATCTTATATCCGTCTTGTTATTTCGTATCATGTCGGCCTTCGCACATTTCAAAAATCTAGCCACAATTCCTTCGCTCATTATGCGGACCATTTTTTCCTGCACGGTGTACACGGTACAATTAGAAGTCTATTAGAACCACATAATGAATGCATGCATGCAATGGTCGATAGAAAATTTCGGCATGACCTATCCTAAAATTAGGACCTTTGAGAAATTCCAAAGTCTTTCCAAAATGGAAATGAATCAACATTTTGGCAAAACAAATGGCAACTTGTTCACACACAAACACAAGAGAGAGACCGATCCATACACACATGAACATATCATTATCCTCTCCATACACACATGCATGAGCATCATCGATACTCTCCATATACACACACATGACCATCGATCCTCTCCATACACACATCATGAGCATCGATCATCTACATACATATGAGCATATCATCCATATACACATGAACACATCCTTACATGGACAACTTACAGAGATGAGAGACCGATCATGAGAAGATGGAAAGGAGAGGTGCGCGTGAGACTGGAGAAGGAGATGAGAGACCGGAGATCTTCCTCTATTACGTATGTAACATCCAAGGCAAGTTCTACATGCTAAAAATGGTGAATGAGTGGAGAAATTGAGGTGGGAAGGAGAAGGATCCCGACTAGATCTAAGGAGGAAGAAGAAGGGGAAAGTGAAGTGTGGGGTGGTGGATGATCACACATGTGCACAAAGTGGAGCTGCCAAAAAAGGGTCGACACATCCGTGGTGCACGTGGCCCCAGTGCGCCACCGGGAATAATCACAACCGTGGCGCATATTCCAGAGTGCGCCACGGATGTGTCTCCCTGTTTATAGAGCAGAGGGGCATGCGCTTAGGCGTGGCGCACCCCCTCCATGTGCGCTACAGTTAACACTAACAAGTGTAGCGCACCTACCCTATGTGCGCTACGGGTATCTGGCATGCGGCCAGCAGGGCCCTGGCCCACACATATCTGTGGCGCACTATGACCATGTGCGCCACGGTTGTTCTAGTTACTAGTAGGGCACTGCCAACAGGTGAGCCACGCCTGTTTTAGCCGTGGGACACTTCGACCATGTGAGCCACGGATGTGCTGATTACCTATAGCCATTTTCCTAGTAGTGCTATTTGCGCCACGGGCTGAAGCCATCGGAGTCGAGGTCAACAGAGTACTCAATGCTAACTTCATCAGAGAGATCAAGGAGAGCGAGTGGCTGGCCAACACCGTGATGGTCCCCAAAAAGGACACGGACATCCTGCGGATGTGCGTGGACTTCACATCACTGAACAAGCATTGCCTGAAGGATCACTTCCCTTTTCCTCGGATCGATCAGATCATCGATTCGACTACAGGATGCGAGAAACTCTCCTTCGTCGATGCCTACTCAGGCTACAATCAGATTCGGCTAAAGGTCCAAGATCAGGAGAAAACGGTGTTCATCACGCTGTTTGGAGTGTTCTGCTACAACACAATGACCTTCGGGCTAAAGAACGCAGGTGCCACATACCAGCGGTGCATGCAGGCATGCCTGAAGAACCAGATCGACCGCAACATACAAGTCTATGTCGACATAGTAATCAAAACAAGGGAGGCCAAGACACTGATCGACGATCTCCGCGAGATGTTCGACAACCTCGATCGATACAAGATCAAGCTAAACCCAAAAAAGTGCACCTTCGGCGTCCCATCTGGTCAATTTCTCGGCTACTTCATCTCCCAGCGAGGGATCGAGGTGAACCCGAAGAATATCCGAGCCATAATGGCCATGGAGAAGCCGAAAAATCTCAAAGGCGTCCAACAGCTTGCTGGGCGAATTGCGGTGTTAAGCAGGTTCATTAGCAGCATGGGCGAAAAATCCGTGCCTTTCTATCAGCTGCTACGCAAGGCATACAAATTTGAATGGACGCCCGAAGCAGATGACGCATTCGAAGATCTGAAGCGGCTGCTCTCCACCTCGCCCGTCTTGGTCACACCAAGGGAGCGCGAGCCTCTACTGCTGTACATAGTAGCTACACACCAGGTGGTAAGCACCAGACTCATGGTCGAACGACCCGAAGAAGGCAAGACCCATGGGGTCCAACGCCCAATCTACTACCTCAGTGAGGTATTGACACCGACAAAACAGAGGTACCCTCACTACCAGAAACTCGCCTACGGCATGTTCATGACGGCTCGTTGGCTGAGCCACTACTTCCAGGAGCATCAGGTGATGTTCGTTAACGAAACACCCCTGAACAGCATCCTAAACAACCCGGAGGGCATAGGACGCGTGGCCCTGTGGGGCATCGAACTGTCCCCTCTAGACATAGTCTACGAGAAACACCATGCGATCAAGTCGTAGGTCCTACCGGATTTCATAGTCCACTAGATGGAACTGCAGCTGCCGGACACTCTGGACATGACGCAGTCATGGACGATGCACTTCGATGGCTCCAAGCGCGAGGCTGGAGTAGGAGTCGGGGTCATACTAACCTCCCCTTAGGGCGACAATATGAATTATGTCCTCCGTATGAAATTTAGAGCTTCCAACAACGAAGACGAATACGAGTCCCTCATCCACGACATGAGGATGGCCAAGATCTGTGGCGCGACGCGCCTGGTCATTTACAACGACTCAAACCTTGTCGTCCAGCAGACGATGAATGAGTGTGACGCGCACGCTGCCAACATGATTGCGTACCGCGCACTCTACAACTCACTCGAAGGAGACTTTGACGGCTGCGAGCTTCGGCACATTGGAAGAGAAAGCAATGAAGAGGCCGACAGACTCGCCAACATCGGCTCCACCTGCGCACGGGTGCCACCAGGTGTGTTCCTCAAACAGATCGTCGTGCCATCCATCAAAAGGAAATTCCCCAAGGGATCACCCGAAGAAGCAGAACAATCCGGGGTTGTGCTACCCGAAGGACAGGAAGTACCAGAAAAACTCGACACAGAGGTCGCAGTGGTCAGCCTGATGCAGGTCATGGCAGGCGAAGAAACATGGACATAGCCATACCTTCGATACCTGATAGACAGGGAACTGCCTGATGACCCGACAGATGCCCGGCGCATATCTCGCCGGTCCAAGGCCTTCACCATCATCAATGCCGAGTTGTACAAGGGCAGAATTTTAGGTGTACTCCAAAGGTGTGTCACCATCGGCGACGGCAAAACCATCCTCCAAAACATCCACGAGGGCATCTGCGGCCATCACGCGGGCAGCCACGCCCTTGTCTCCAAAGCTCTAAGAGCTGGGTTCTACTGGCCAACGGCCATGAACGATGCCAAGGCGATCGTCCGAAGATGCAACGAGTGCCAGAGGTTCGCAGATAAACCGCACGCACCAGGATCGGAGCTCAGGCCCATACCCTTGGCCTGGACCTTCGCCCAATGGGACCTCGACATGATTGGCAAACTGCCCAAGTCCTCGAAATGAGGACACGTCTACCTCCTGGTCGTAGTCGACAAATTCACCAAGTGGGTCGAGGCCATGCCCGTTACTAATCAAAAGGGTAAAATCGTTGTGAAGTTCTTCCAGTCCATAGTCTACAGGTTCAGCGTGTCGCACAACATCATCACCGACAACGGGTCGAATTTCATCTCCAATGAACTCCAGGACTTCTGCGAAGGCCTCGAGATCAACATAACATACGCCTCAGTGGCGCACCCGCAAACGAATGGGGAGGTCGAAAAGGCCAACGGCCTCGTCGGCGGTGGCATCAAGAAACACATGATGATCCCACTTCAGCGACTTGCGGGAGCCTGGCCAGAAGAGCTAACCTCCGTCCTTTGGAGCCTACGCACAATGCCAAATAGCTCAACCGGCTACACGCCTTTTATCATGGTGCACGGAGCCGAAGCCATGTTGCCTGAAGAAGTACGCCACAAGGCCCCACGGGTCGTCGCCTACAGCTTAGTCGAATCGATGGCCGCACTTGAAGACGCCGTCGACACACTCGACGTGTCACGCGACATAGCCGCAGCTCGATCGGCGGTCTACCAACAGAGCCTCCGCAACTATCATAGCCGTCGGCTGCGCCCAAGGTCCTTCGTCGAAGGATACCTAGTCTTACGACTCAAGAAAGAGCGACCGAAGAAGCTCGAGTCACCCTGGGAAGGACCCTACGTCGTCACCGAAGTCATTCCAGGTGGCGCCTATCGCCTCAAGCACGTGGACTCTGGAGTCGCATACTCCAACCCATGGAACGTCGCACAACTGCGACTCTTCTACCCCTAGCTACCACCCTCCTTTTACTTTCAATAAGGGTATTTAGCCAAGGCTACTCAGCCGAACAATGTACCTCCCCATTATGATATGAATAAAGCTAAGTGTCTCGCCCCAAAAATTTATCTCTTATTCGCATTTTCTTCATGTTACAACACACTCGCGGGCTCCCCTCACCTCACGACTTCGTCGGCTGAGGATGACGTGTGTACACCTGAGTAGCTGATCACGTCAGGCTAACGAAAAGGGCATGCATACAAACAAAGCACCGCGTGTTAAAAACAATCAACCTTTACAGCAAAGGGCATAACACGCCCAGTCGAATACATACAAGTTTTACATCTATCTTTTTTACAGGTCCTACCTATTCTGAAGAATCACCTGCGCACGATGCTCAAAGAGATATACCATCTGGACGAAGAGGTGGCCCAGCCGCAACAACAGCAAGATCTACATCAGGGCGATGCAGCCGCACGAGGGAAAGCGCAGCCTTCACCCCCGCAACCAACCGATGTCGCACTAGCTCCCTGAGATGATGCACATCTCGAAACTTCGCCAGCAAGCCCTAGAGAGTCGATGGTGCCTCATCCAGGGGAAACATTACGTGCAGAATTGACGCCAGGGAAGTCTTCACTTGATGCAGCACCCGTGACACCTGGTGAACACCATCCTGCACTGTCGCAAGGACCATGGCACGATCGCGGTCCATCCAGAAAAAACCGCCAGCCTCCATATCTTGCTGGGTCAGGCAGTTGATCCGAACAACAACGTGCTCCTTTTCCTCCCAAGGAACAAGGTTAGCACCTGCAACACCTAAAAAGTAAGATGACAAGCCAACAGGCGCATCCAAAAAATGAGCAGCAGCTCGAAGAAACTCACACTGAAGATGTTTGGCCAAACGCTGCAACTCCCCCATCAGATACTCCTCTCTTGCGGTGCCTCGCTCTGCCTTCGACTTCCAAACATCCGCGTGGCCTTGAACGCCAAGCAACTCCTTCTAAATACTACGGATGCGGTCACAAAGAAATACAAGCTGCGACGCATCATCCAAGGATGGCCGCAGTTGCGGCGCAAACGAAGTATCAACAGGATCATCACCCGAAGGTCCCTAGAGGAAAAGAAGCAAGGATATGAGCAAAAACGCACAAATGGGCAAACAACTCGGAGATTCATTATATGCAACAAAAGCCACTGCGTGGCACAAGAAGTGTTCATAAATATATTACAACAAAAGCAGACGAAAGCTATCCTATAACTACAAGGCCTAAGAAGATGCATCCTGAGTGGCCTCGGAGCCGGATTGCCTTCTCTTGGCCTCCCCCTACTGCCTCACCGCGTACTCCGCCAGCAGGTCAATCAGCTTCGGCCCATAGCGCTTACAGCGGGCAGCATAGAGGGGAAAACCTACCTCGGATCCATCGGGAGCCGTCGGCATCTGGGAGGTGACTTGATGAAGATCCAGCTCCACTCCAGACACCATGTCCATCACCAGCCCCATGGACGCGCTGATGCCTTTCTGCTTTCGCTTGTACGTCGCGGGCGCCTCGGCTGACAACGCGTCTGCCAATAAGTCGACATCCTCGAGGGCAACGCCCTTGGGGAAGAGCTCCTTGTTGAAGCGCCTGAGCACCTCCTTGGCATTCCCAAGGGAGCTAACCACAGTGATGCAGTGGTCTTCGACCGCCGTAGTAGCATCATCCAGAGCACTTCCGTGCTCCAGAGCACTGCGGTCAAAATCAATGCCCGCGACATCTAGATAAACGGAAAAGGCAAAGTGAGAATCAAATAAAACAAGAGAGACAAGGAAGCCGAAAAATAATAAGTAACAGACAAAAATACTCACCCGAAATAGCCTTGGTTGCAGCCATCAGCTTGTCGGCGGCCTCCTTCTCACGCGAGGCCACAACGGTGGCGAGTTTCTCCTCGCGGTCTGTGGCCTCTTGCTGCAGGCGCTCCTTGGCCGCAGTTGCGTCAACTAGCTCCTCCTCGAGGCGCTCCTTAGCGCCAACAACGTCCTCAGCGTTTTCTCCGCTCGCCCGAGGCTCTTTTTGAGAGCATCAAGCTCGTGAAGGGCAGTGTTATTCTCATCTGCAACAAAGAGCACGCATGAGACCCACAAGTAAGCAAGTAGACGAAGAAGTAGAAGATCTATCTAAAAGATGAACCTTGAAGCCGCTGGAGGCTCGCCTCCAATGCCAGATCTGCAACGAACAGAAGCCATGATCAGCAGATCAGACGAAAGGCGCTCGGGGGGTGCCCCCACGGCAAGAACAAAAATACTTACATGATCAGACGGAGACTCTGAAGGTTCGGCTGTAGTCTTCTGGGGGAAGACCACCCGAGCCTCCTGCGGAGAAGGGTTCGGAGCAATGTCCCAGAGGCGGCCACCGTCTGAGAAGGAGGAGGTTCAATCTTCGACTCCCCCACCATCTCCCGAGTGCCATCGCTAAACGAGCTATTGGAGGAGTGGCTACAAAAGAAAACATTAGTCAAATACAAGCAAGCAACAATGAAAGATAGAAAAAGGCAACTGAAGGTACTTATGAGTCCATATCGCTCAAGTTTAAGAAAGGCAAGGTCCTCTTGCCCTTCTTCTCTTCCTTCTTCCGCTTCGCCGGTGGCTGCGGCGCTACAGCCCACATGGGCACGGCTGGAATAGGAGAGGAAGAGACACCATCACCTCCATTGTGGCGCACAAGGCATGGTGGGTTCCTAGGTGTCGGAGGAGTCGAAGCATCTGACGACTCGCTCGAGCTCCGTGTCCGCTTTCGAGTCTACTCCTCGCTCGACTCAAAAGTCTCTTCAGCCGGTGGCCACGCCGAGGGAAGCTCAGACATGGAGTCCACTACCTCATTGTCTGGTGCATCCGGAAAACGTTCGGGTAGTGGAGGCACCATACCCGGTACCTTGAACTCCTACACAAAAGAAACAAACTTTCAGAACAAAACAAGTACAATAAAACACAGTCGGAAAAAGCACTACGCGCACGTCTGATATCTACACCTGCGGCACCGGTCGAGAGGCCCTGAACGAAAGGGTCAGCGAGCTACTCGAAAGGTCCTCTTCATCTTTGAACTTAAGCAGCGGCTGAAGGATTCTGTCGACATCCCCCCTGGAGAGCTCCTCAGCCGAAACCCTAGTCGGATCGTGGTGGCTAGAATAAAGGAACATCAGGTGCGTCCTAGCCTGGAGCACCTACACCCGACGTTTGAGGAAGGTGCGGATAATATCCACACCGTTCACCTCCTTATCTGGAATCACCTGGAGGTCCTCCACCCGACGATAGATCCCCTATATCTCCACCACCTCGCCATCCAAGATATGGTTCTTCCAGGACCTCTTCGGCTGGATTATCTGGGAGGAGTCGAAGGGAGCAAGGACAAAATTTTGTCCGTCCACTATGGAGTCGCGGATGTAAAACCAACGCCTCCGCCAGTATTGGACGGACTTAGACATATAAAAAGAGAAGAAGAGAAAATTGGATTTAAGGAAAATGATGCAGCCACCGATGGGATAAACGCCATCGGAGCCAGATTGCCTCTTCACGGAATAAAGTTTCCGGAAAAGGCCAAAGTGTGGCTCGTTACCGATCTAGCACTGGCAGAATGTGATGAAACAGGCGATGTGGAGAAGGGAATTTGGCGAAAGATGATGGAGTTGGATGCCATAGAAGAAAAGCAATCCATGGAGATAATCGTGGACTAGGAGAGAGAGGCCCCGAAGGACAAAACCAACAAACATTACCCGAAACCCAGCGGGTGGACGGGGAATTACCTCATCGCCGGGAATCTTGACGGCCTCCCTGTCTTGCGGATCAGACCGCGCTCACGAAGCTTGCGCAGGTCTCCCTCGCTCGTCTCCGATCGCCGCCAGCCACCATCAGTGACGCGAGTGACAACGGTACCCTTCTTGCCGCCGGCAGCAGCGCTGGTGCCCACTGCGACGGAGGCCTTCTTCGGCTTCCCCATTGTAGTACGATGAAGGCGGCGGCATGAGCGAAGAAAAGAAGATGGGAAGGATCGAAGAACTTCCAGCGCGCAGCGAGAAAAGCTCAAGAAAGTGGAAGCAGTGAAACGAGAATGGCTGCGGTGAAAACAACAAAACTTTCCCCACAGATTATAAGGACGAAGATGATACACAGGACCGTTCATTGGGAAGCCCTAGAGACAGCATTAAAATCCAACCGTCCACGTGTCAGCACAGCAACGAACCGTCGCTCGCACGCCGTCCACTACGCACGGATACCGAGGCGACGCCGTAATTATCTCCATGTTGCGCGTGACCAGTCAATTCAAAGTCAGAAGGTGGGACCCACGTTCGCCCAGTCACGTCACCTCTAGCGTCGCAGACGCTTGAGGTCACCGATCGTCAGCACTAACTTCATCAAAGCTATACTAGCAACGTTTACAAATCTTTGGCTACACAGCTAAAGTACTCACTCGAATCTACTATTCGAGTAACTACTCGGGGGCTACTCCTATCAGGAGCGCTGTCCGCACACCCGAAGTATGACTAAGGTAGTACACCTCTGAACTATTCTTCGAGTCCTACGTCGAGTCTACGACCCCACTACGGACTCGGGGGCTACTCCCATAGGGAGGATGGATTCAAGCATCCGAAAAATTTGTGTCATACGGACCTAAAGTCAACAACGACTGAATTAAAGTCTCTGCTCGAGTCTACGACTCGAACAGACACTCGGGGGCTACTCCCATAGGGAGCACTGGTCGCGCACCCTATGAATTCTTCGACTGCGATCCTTCGGATCAGCATGCAAAAACGTTTCGGCAACTCTGCCCCAGCCAACGCTAAGTGAGTAAACATCCTCCTTGGCCACCTGAAACACCTCCGCAGTGATAAAATTTCGGATGTTGTGTCTGCGATGCAAAGATAAGACCTACAGATACCATCTGATGGCCTGGCAACGCACATGACTGCGCTCTTCTAGTAATGATCCGTGCCAGCAGGAGCGATGAAAATCCCGACGGACGCGTTGGGTACATCATTCGAAAATTATTGGAATTCTACTCCTGTAAGTCCTCAACGGCCTGAGTTGAATTATGCCAGCATTTGTTCCGGGTTTGAGTCGAGGGACTCGAATCTAAAGAAGATCGTTTTGTTTTGTCCTAAGATAGTTAACTAGCCCTGATCTGTCGGGAGAGTCAGGCACACGCATCAACAATCCCTACACACTAAAATCATTCTCTGATGAACAGAAATCAGCTGCACCCGAAAGATTGAAGAGTCCTCAGCCCACGATTATTCGAACACTCGAGACTCTTGACATGGTTATACCTCATGGGTACAAGACCTTAGCATACCTGGTCCATCCCAAGGAAGGCCCACGAGAATATACACGGACCATGAAGACTTTCGGGTGGCCCAAGCCCATGCATCTTCGGATCCTTGGAGAGCAAGACTAGATTAGATAGAATATTCAAAGGGGCAACCATAAATCTGTAACCGACTCAATCTGTGCCTGGGACCTTCCTACCTCTATATAAAGGCTAGGAGGGCACGACGAGGAGGGCACTTCGCATACCACCACATACACACCTCCATGCCAGATTGCATCTGCGCGCCCCTGTAACTTTCGGTTCCGCCGTAATCAAGAGAAGACAAGCAGGGGTAGGTTTTTCCCTCTGGGGGCCTGAACCTGGGTAAACCTTGTGTCCCCGTGTTGCTTGTTTTCTAACCGTTCCGCGATCTCCAGCATCCCCATATTCTCCAAAACCGAAGCTCATATACAATGGGCATTGGCGAGATTAAACCTCGTCATAAACACTTACACATTGCACTTTGTTATAGGGAGTATAATTTGGATTTTGTGGCTATTTCGTAAATGGGTAGACGAGAATTCTCACAAAATTTACTTGACCGCCTTTCGGGTGGCATAGAACTTGTTTGGCATTCTCGTCTACCTAGGGGCCATTCTGGTGGTATTTTACTTGGCATAAGGGATGATACCATGGATACTTTAGCATGTTCGGAAGGGGGTATCATATCAAGCTCCACATCCGTAAGAAAGCTGACAATTTCACATGGAGCCTTGTCGCTGTGTATGGTGCTTCCTAGGATGCTTTCAAGGAAGATTTTATTCGAGCATTGTTAAACCTAGCTAAAGATAATCCGTACCCACTCATAGAGGGTTATTTCAATTTGCTTTGATTTCCCTTCGAGAAGAGTAAAGGACGATTTGATGATCACTAGCCGTTACTTTTTAATGATGTCATTGACAGTCTTGACTTGAAGGAAGAAACCATGATTGGACGACAATTTACTTGGGAATATAGTCTTCCAGACCTACATACGAAAAATTTGATCGCGTATTGATGGACTCGGATTGGGAAGAACATTTTCTCCTAGTCTCGATACATGATCTAGAACGTACTGAGGATTTGTCAGACCATCCTCCCATTTTACTGACTACTGGTATGCCTAGGACACGATGTTCCCGTCCGTTCAAATTTGAACTAGAATGGTTACATCGTGAAGGTTTCTAGGAAATGGTCAAAGCAGTATGGTATAGACCGGTCGTGGGAAGTACCCCAATCTAGAGGTGGAATAATAAAGTGTGAGCGACACGCAAACACCTTAAAGGTTTGGTACGTCACACAATTGGCATTTGATACGTCGGAAACGTATCGATAATTTTTGATGCTCCATGCTTATTTTGCTTATACTTTGAGGAGTTTTTATATCTTTTCTGGAACTAACCTATTAACAAGTTGCCACAGTGCCATTTGCCTGTTTTCTTCCGTTTTTGATTCCACAAAGGCAGAAACTCAATATTCTCGGAATTGGACGGGACAAAACCCAAAGTTATTATTTTCCCCGGAGCAACATAGAACCACGAAGCAGAGCCGTAGGGGGGCCACAGGGTGTCCAAACCCTTCTAGGCGCGGGCAAGCCCTGGAGGCGCCTGGAGGGGGTGTGGTCCCCTAGACCCCCGCCCGCCGACTTTGATTCCTACGCCTATAAGAAGACTCCGACCCAAAAACCCTAAACAATCCGGAAGAAATCCATTAAAACCTCTTTAGATCCGCCGCCACCGAAGGAGAGATTTGGGGGACATAAAGTCTCTGTTTCGGCACCCTGCCAGGACGGGAAGTGCCCCCGGAGCCATCTCCATCGATCTTCATTTCCATCTTTATCACCATTGCTGATTCCCATGATGAGGAGGGAGTAGTTCTTCCTCGAGGCTAAGGGCTCTAACGGTATTATGTGTTCATCTCTCTCTATGCATTGTCATATTGTGATCATGAGCTTTTTAATCAAGTAGATCTACCTTGCTACTCAAGTGCTTTAATAGATCTCTGCTCTCCCCATGTGTGTGAAAGTGACAGCGTGCACGCCATGGTGGCACTTAGGTTTGAGTCTACATAAATACTCTTTATGCTTTAATAGATCTATGCTTTTCCCCACGTGTGTGAAAGTGACAACGTGCATAACGTGTGTGGCACTTTGTCTAGATTGAATATTTGTTATGAGTTATATTTGGAGTTGGATGTCTCTATGAAATTGTGGTGTTTGTTGGAACCATCTAGCGCTCAAGGTGACAGTGTGGGGTTATCTAGATTGGGGAAGGCGGACTTTGAGGAGTGCTATTATAGCCCTACCGATGATTAGAGTGTGTAACCGGAGAGTAGTTAAGAGTAGTATCATGAAGAGAGGATATTTATTTGAGAGAGTGTTCACTAGTGAAAGTATGATCCCTAGGACTTGTTTCTAAACATTGAAACACCGTTTGCATCTAGATATGTTTCATGTTTGCTATCTTTAGTCTTTACCTCACCATCAAGCTATTTTCTGGCACCGTTACCACTTGTATTTCACTATCTCTTCGCCGAACTAGTGCACCTATACATCTGACAACTGTATTGGGTTTGTTGGGGTCACAAGAGACTTCTTGTATCTTCACTGTAGGATTGCTTGGGAGGGAATACCTTTGACCACTTCATCCCTGAGTTCGATAAACCTTGGGTACTCCACTTAAGGGAAACTTGCTGCTGTTCTATGTGGCATCCCGCAAAACCACTACTAGAAAATCGCGTTGTTTTTGTGCTTTGCATCATCATCATCATGCTTTGTTTTTCCGAACTATTTCGAAAAGCCTAGTTTTGCTTTGTACAAATACCCCTCTTATTTTCAAATACAAAACCCCGATCGCAACGGAGATTTTTATTTGTCTAAAAACTGTTTGCAAAATGGCCTTGTTTTAAAATAGACAAGACCAAACAAACACACATCCTAAACCATCCCCCTCTAAATCCTATCCCCACCCAAATCTGTCCTACCCACCAACCGCAGGCCGCCACCTCACCCTCTCACCCTTTTCCTACCCACACGCCACCTCACCGATCCACCAGCCCACCCTCTCTCCTTTTCTCACCCTCACCATCCTACCCTCTCTCCCTGTTCCCCCGGGCCCTCCCCCTGGCCCCACCTGGACCGGTCAACCCCTGACCCCCGGGCCCCACTGCCCCAACCCGCGTGGACCCCGACCCGGCCCCACCCCTGGCCCCTGTCCCCGCTCTCTCCTTCCTCTCTCTCCCCTCATCTCTCTCTCCCCCGACACCGCACCCCGCTGCCCACGCCAACCCGCCTCTGCTCTCCGCCTCCACTGCCTTCGCCGCCCTCTAGCCTCCACCCCTCGCCCAGTCCTGCGCCCAGCCTCCCCCACCCCGTGCGCCTCCTCCTCCCGCCCCCGTGCCTCCCGCCCGGCGAGCCGCCTCCTCCGCCACCCTCCGCCTGCGCCCCGCTCCATCACCACCCCGCCTCGGACCCTCCCTCCGTGCTTAAGCGTCGACCTCGCCTCACCTGAAGCCTGCCCGAGCCGCCTCCACGAGCTCTCCTCCTCGCCGGGCGCTTGCCGCCTGACGCCTCCACCTCGCTCAGCCCTGCCACCGCTGGCCGGCCCAGCGTCGGCCGCTGGCCCTGGCTCCCGTCTTCCCGCAGTCGCCGCCTCCACGCCGAGCTCGCCGGGCCTCCTTCCACCTCGCCTCCGCTGAAGCGCCGCGGCCTGCCGCGCCGTCCTCTGTTTCCCGGTCGCCGCCGAGCCCGACCTCGCCTGGGCCACGCGCGCCCCACCCGGAGCCCACCTCGCCGGCCCGTTCCCCCCGAGTCGCCGCAGGCTAGGCGCCGCCCCGCTTCTCGCTGGCAGTCGCCGCCATGTTGCTGTCGCCTGCGTCGCCTGTCCTGTACCATGTACCTCGCCGTTCGAACCCTCCGTGTGTGTGCGTGTTGACCAGCGGCGGACATGTTCTTCCCATCGGCAAGATCAGCCACAGCAGGTGCCATGTGACAAGCACGGTCCCGACGACTCGTGTCGGGCTCAAGACCTACCGACGCCACAAGAAGAAACCGTCACGATGCCAAGTTCGGCTAACGACAAGACCAAACACTCGACATGCCATGTTCTCCCTCACGGATGCCATGATCTTCGTCACGGACGCCGAGACCCCGGACCCCGGAGGCCCCATGAACTTCGCCGCAGAACAACAAGGCTGTTGGAATGGAATCGACAAGATCTACCGCCGGACGCCAAGTACGCCCCGAGGACGCCGAGTACTTCACCCCGTACACCGAGTTCTCCGACGAGGACACCTAGGCCGTCGACATGACCGAAGACCACGGATGCGCCAAGATCTATCCCGCTACCCGAGAACGATCCCGGAGTCCGAGAACGACCCCGTCGAACCCTGAACCCTGAGACCGACCCCGAACCCCGGAACCCCAAGATCGCCGAGCCCTAATGTGTGAACCCCTTTCCGAAACCCTATGTTATAATATAATGACAACTTGTTGCATATTGAATTGCCATACTTGCATGCATATTTGTGTGGTTTGGGGGCCTTATGCCGATTCACCTCATAATTAAATATGGGGCCCATATGCGGGCAAATCCAGTCTCATATTGGCCTCATTTAAATTTGTGTAGCGAACCGGTAACTTATTTTTCCATGTTAAAACAACATTTAAATTGCGGGGTAGCTAATGCACTTGAACCGTTTAATTAATTGTCGGGACCCCGGTTCCGCTTAATCTGGCCTAATTGCATCGCCCTTCTGCCATGTCATACATCATACATGCATCATGCCGATCTTCTGCCGTTGTATTAAATAGTGCATCCGGTGTTTCTTCTAGTGTTTTTCTTCTTCGCGGATAAGGCCGTTGAGTTGATGTGAGCTTCGCCCCGATCTTCGGTTGAACCTTCGACAATGTTTTCAGGCGAGCATCTTCCCCCTTTCTACCTATCTTACTTTTCTAGTATTTATTCCCTCATGTTGATCTTTTGCTATCTGTGTTGCGATGCTCTAGTTTTCGTACCCGTGATACCCCTTGCAGCCATGTATTGCCTTGGACACATCCTATTACCTGTTGTTTGGTAGATAGTTGGACCCGCGCATCGTAGTCGCTTGCTCAAGTGTTGTTGCGTGTCGTAAAGTGCCACAGTGTTGGAGTAATTGCCGCCTGTTTAATGTTGGAGGTGATCATGGTTTTACTTATCGTTCACTTTAATTACTGTTTAACAACTAAAATTGAAGTAAGTAAGCAGAGGCATCGGTGGGTGATAGATAATATCTGGTTTCCGACCGCCCACTTGTGTCCCGTAGGACCCCGAGTTCTTGACACATGTTCCGAGATCGAGCGCGCTAACCACAGGTGGGGAGATATGGGCCCCCCATTGATTATTACCTGATTTCAAAGTATTGTACTGGGGGCCACAAACTAGTTTGAGGTTTTATTTACTATCCTGTACTTATGCCATGCTTTACTGCTTTATTTAAATTGTGCGACAGATAGCACCTGTACTGTTTAGGATCGGGACACGTTTTGCGGTGTCGACGGTCCGATTTTGGGATTTCTTGTCGTTCTGCCGTCACCCAAACCCTAAGTCCGTCTCGAGACCGGCCGACTTCGTTGGTAGACTTAGTGGGGTGGCCCCGTGCTTGCTTTGGGTGCGGGAACGTCATGACTTAAGCCCGCCGACATACCGATGGGTGTATGTTAACGATCCGCAAAAGGGTCAAGTGCTTGTGGATACTTTGGTGCACCCTAGGGTTAAATCTTTCGAGAAGCCGTGTCCGCGGTTATGGACGACTTGGAGCCGGTTTGATCATAGACAACTATAACTAAAGTTTATTGTTATAAATTGACTTGTATCCGATATGACTAGTAATCAGCTTCACTACAACGGAATGGCTAAGTACAAGTACCAACAACTGCTGGGTTTTGGGGTTATCTCATGCTAATTGTATCTGACTAGTAAGTGTTGCAACTATCACGGAATGGTTAACTAAAAGTGCCCACTGCTTACTTAATCAGGATGATTATCTAAACCTGACTAGTAATTGCTGCAACGATAACCGAATAACTAAAACTGCCAACGGTGTGAGTTCCTCGGTTGACTTCCTCGTTTGGTCTCGAGGGGGAATACCAGGAAGGGATTGTTTGGTGTTAATGTGATGCGGTTCGAATAGGTCTTTCTTACCCCTCTCTGATAGTCGCCAGTTGTATCGAGTCTCTATAGGTTGTCTAGTGCATGCTGCGCTGCCGCTCAGTCCACCATACCTTTGTAGGCGAGGACCGCCGAATTCTAGCCTCGCTGTCTTGGCCTCGATCTTGGCGCTCCTATTTTCCTTTGCCTTTGTCGGCACCCTTTGTTTAAGCAGGTTTGAGATCGACGCCGTTAGCAGGGGGTTACCCTTCCGGCTTGGCACCGGGCAGGGTTATGGACGCCATTGGTTATTCTTCAGGGCTCTTAGCCCCATTTGCATCTTGTCCGTAGTCGGACGCTCTATCATTTTCAAGGTGATTTGGATCTTTGTATATTATATCTGTATTCT
Organism: Avena longiglumis; assembly: GCA_030063025.1. Classification (NCBI taxonomy): domain Eukaryota; kingdom Viridiplantae; phylum Streptophyta; class Magnoliopsida; order Poales; family Poaceae; genus Avena; species Avena longiglumis. Next base: position 362,523,024 of record CP125976.1, read on the forward strand.
TGACTCTTTGAGTTGCTGTTATATATATTTGTTCTGTGGGTCCCATCGAGGACTGTTGTTGTGTATATTGCGTTTCCACTGCATTTAAAGTGCTGGTGGCACATTCGAATCGTTTCTATGCGGGTTTGGCGGGTTTCGCTAAAACTTGCATAGGGCCGATTCTGAGGGTGTTACATTCTACAAACCTCTGCACTTGGAGGCCCAACAACTGTCTACAAGAATAGAAGTGCATAGACATCAAGCTCTTTTGTGGCGCCGTTGCCGGGGAGTTAAGGTAAAAGGCACTCACACACGTTACCCTATGGCAATAGCAAGCCAGAAAGCTCTTTTCTGGCGTCGTTGCCAGGGAGGTAAGGTAAAAGGAACTCACATCCTCCAGTGTGAGTGCTCGAAGTTATTTCCTTTAGATTCCGTAGTTTTGTCTTTTTGTTTCTTTTTTCACTAGTTAGGCTTACTGGAAAACAACAACAAAATTAGAGAGATTTATAGTGTCTATCTTGAGTTAGGACATGAAGTGTTTGAAGAGAAAATTAAAAAACATATGGAACTTTATTTCCATGCTAATAGCAATGTTATTAGTATGAATTCTTTGGACACCATTGTTGCTAATGCTATAGAAAATTCTAAGCTTGGGGAAGCTAGTTTTGATGAAAATGATCTTTTTAGTCCCCCAGCTTCGAAAGATAGCTATTATATTGCTTATGATGATACCAAACCTCCAATTTATGATGATTACAGTGATGGGTATGATTGTAGGGTTTCGTAGCATGGAAAACAAAAATTTTCTACCGCATACAAACAAACAAGCCAAGATCTATCTACTAGATTGTAGCAACGAGTCGATGGAATAACTTACCCTCGAAGATTCCAAAGTGTTTAACGAGAGCGGATTCTCGTGGGTGATGTAGTCGTACTCTTCCCGATCTCAAGATCGCGTAGACGATCCTTCCGGTGCTGCGTTCAGCGCTCCATGATCGGTCACACGTTCGATTTTCGTGAAGACCTTCCTCTCCCTTGTTCCAAAGTGAGAAAAGGTTGTAGCACTCTCCTCGCGATTCCGGCTGTGGCGATGCGGAAGTAGAGGGAGATCTCGCAGGCTTCGCCTTAAGCGGGCGAGTATGGTGGAGTATGAGAGAGATCCTCGGCGATCTAGGGTTTATACACACCAAGGAGGATGTGCTAGAGCCGGCTAGGGTTCCGGGACCCCAAGTCGGCTAGGGCAAAACTCCTAAGGGGCGGCGGCTATGGTGGGCTGCAGCTTCTAGGGTTTGAGGTGAGGGACTCGTGTGCTCTAGGAGGGGTCCCTGCCCCTCCTTATATAGGTGGAGGGGGGCCGGCGGCCAAGGGGAGGGAGAGAGTCCCTCCCCAACTCGGCTTGGAGGGTTGCCGCCGGTTGGAGGAGGGAACTCCTCCCCAACTCGGATTCCCCCTTTCCTCCTCTTTTCCACTTTCCAATTTTAGCTATTTGACTTTTCAATTTAGCTATTTGACTTTTCAAACTAGGATTTAATATAATCCTTCATTTGGAACAGCGAGGACACTTAGTACATGATGCAATCATTCCAACTTGCAATGACACATTCATGTACCCCTTCCCCTCCGGAGTGCCGGACATTCCGGAACCTTCTAGAACATTCCCGATGAAAACACCGGAAACATATCCCAACTCCGAAACGGGACTTTCCTTATATGAATATTATTCTCCGGACATATTCCGGATCACCTCGTGATATCCCGGTTCCCATCCGAGACTCCGAGCAACATTCGGTCTCTTTCTCATAATACCATAACTACTCAAACAACGTCGAATCCTTAAGTGTGTCTCCCTACGGTTCGTGAATTATGCGGACATGATCGAGACACTTCTCCGAACAATAACCAATAGAGGAATCTGGAAATTCATATGGCTCCCACATATTTCTACGATTACTTTGCGATCGAATGAACCACTTACATACGATACCAATTTCCCTTTGTCTCACGATAGTTTACTTATCTGAGATTATGATCGTCGGTATCTCTGCATACCTAGTTCAACCTCGTTACCGATAAGTACTCTTTTCTCGTTCCCGTGATATGTGATCCCTTGTGAGCCAGTCACATGCTTGCAAGCTAATTGGATGACATTCCACCGAGAGGGCCCAGAGTATTTCTATCCGTCATATGGATGGACAAATCCCACTCTTGATCCATGTGTTTCAACCAATACTTTCCGAACACTCAATGCCACCTTTATAGCCACCCAGTTACGGTGTGGTGTTTGATGTCATCAAAGCATCCATCCGGTAAAGGTGATATGCATGATCTCATGGTCGAAGGAATTAGGTTACTATGTATCAGAAAGCATATAGCAATTGAACTATTGAAATGACTTGATCTTTATGCTACGCTTATCTATAGGAGTATGTCCACCATATCATTCTCCTAACGATATGATCTTGTTGTTGATAACATCTCAATGTTCATGATAGGGAAACCACAATCATTTATCAACCAACAAGCTAGTGATGTATAGAGGCTATACTAGGGACTTCAAATTAAGTTTACAAATCACACAAGTATCAATGTTTCCTTGTTAATACTATTATAGCATGAATGTAAACATTTATCATAAACACAAAGATATAAAAATAACTACATTTATTATTGCCTCTAGGGCATATCTCCAACAGTCTCCCACTTTCACTAGAGTCATCTAATCTAGATTACATGGTAATATACCGGACACCCATGGCAGTTTGGTGCTAGTCATGTTTTGCCCTCGGGAGAGGTTTAGTCAACGGATCCGCCACATTCAGATCTGTGTGTACTTTGTAAATTTTATATCCCCATCTTGGATATGTTCTCGAATAGCGTGAAAACGTAGCTTGATGTGCTTCAGCTTCTTGTGTGACCTTGGTTCTTGCGCATTGTCTATGGCGCCCATGTTATCACAGTAGATAGACATTGGGTCTAGCGCACTAGGAACCACACCCAGCTCTGTAATGAACTCTTTCATCCATATCGCTTCTTGTGAAGCCTCCGAAGCAGCCATGTATTCCGATTCAGTTGAAGATCTCGCCACAACGCTTTGCTTTGCACTCCTCCACCTAACTGCTGCACCATTCAAAATAAATACGTATCTAGATTGCGATTTAGAATCATCCGGATCGGTGTTCCAACTAGCATTGGTGTAACCATTAACAACGAGCTGTTCATCACCTCCATAAGAAAGAACCATATCCTTAGTTCTTCTCAAGTACTTAAGGATGTTTTTGACCGCTGTCCAATGATCCACTCCTGGATCACTTTGATATCTGCTAGTTAAACTAACATCATATGCAATGTCGGGTCTAGTACATAGCATGGCATACATTAGAGATCCTATGGCTGAGGCATAGGGAGTCTTACTCATCCTTTCTCTATCTTCTGCCGATGTCGGACTTTGAGTTTTACTCAAGGTCGTATTGGGCAACATGGTCAAGAACCCTTTCTTGCTATCTTCCATTCCAAATCTCTTTAGAACTTTGTCCAAATATGTACTCTGTGACAATGATATTTGGCGTTTCGATCTATCTCTATAAATCTTTATGCCTAATATGTAAGCTGCTTCGCCAAGATCCTTCATTGAAAAACTATTATTCAAATATTCCTTGACACTATTAAGAAGGTCTACATCATTCCCAATCAATAATATGTCATCCACATATAGTATTAAGAATGCTCTGAGCTCCCACTCACTTTCTTGTAAATACAAGCTTCTCCATAAGTTTGTATAAAACCAAAACTTTTGATCACCTTATCAAAACATTGATTCCAACTTCGGGATGCTTGCTTCAATCCATAGATGGACCGTTGAAGTTTGCATACCTTGTTAGCATCTTTAGGATCGACAAAACCTTTGGGTTGCATCATATACAACTCTTCATCAATATCTCCATTGAGGAATGCTGTTTTGACATCCATCTGCCATATCTCATAATCATAATATGCAGCGATTGCTAACATAATCCTCACAGACTTTAGCTTCGCTACTGGTGAGAAAGTCTCATCGTAGTCAACTCCTTGAATTTGTCGAAACCCTTTTGCGACAAGTCGAGCTTTATAGACAGTTACATTACCATCAGCATATGTTTTCTTCTTGAAGATCCATTTGTTCTCGATAGCCTTTCGGCCATCCGGTAAGTCCACCAAAGTCCATACTTGGTTTTCGTACATGGATCCAATCTCAGATTTCATGGCTTCTTGCCATTTATTGGAATCTGGGCTCATCATCGCTTCCTCATATGTCTCAGGGTCATTGGTGTTGTCCACCAACATGACACTCATAACGGGATCATACCAATCTGGAGTGGTACGAGTTCTCGTTGACCTCCGAGGCTCTGTAGCAACTTCAACCGAAGTTTCATGATCATCATCATTAGCTTCCTCTCTAATTGGTGCAGGCACCACAGGAACTTCTTCCGGTGCTGCGCTACTCGTAATTTCGAGAGAAGGTTCGACAACCTCGTCGAGTTCTACTTTCCTTCCAGTCACTTCTTTCGAGAGAAATTCCTTCTCTAGAAAGGATCCATTCTTGGCAACGAAGATTTTGCCTTCAGATCTATGATAGAAGGTATACCCAATAGTTTCCTTTGGGTATCCTATGAAGACGCATTTTTCCGCTTTGGGTTCAAGCTTGTCCGGCTGTAACTTCTTTACATAGGCTACGCAACCCCAAACTTTAAGGAACAACAATTTAGGTTTCTTCCCAAACCATAATTCATACGGTGTCGTTTCAACGGATTTAGATGGTGTCCTATTTAAAGTGAATGCGGCTGTTTCTAATGCATAACCCCAAAATGATAGCGGTAAATCTGTAAGTGACATCATAGAACGAACCATATCTAAGAGAGTTCGATTAAGACGTTCACACACACCATTACGATGTGGTGTTCCCGACGGTGTCAACTGTGAAAGTATTCCGCATTTCTTCAAATGCTCGCCAAACTCGTAACTTAGATATTCACCTCCACGATCAGAACGTAGAAATTTAATCTTCTTGTTACGTTGATTCTCTACCTCACTTTGAAACTCCTTAAACTTCTCGAAATTTTCGGACTTATGTTTCATAAAATAGATATACCCATATCTACTCAAATCATCCCTGAAGGTAAGAACATAACGATAACCACCGCGCGATGCTACACTCATTGGACCACACACATCGGTATGTATGATTTCTAATAAGTCCGTAGCTCGCTCCATCATACCAGAAAATGGAGTCTTAGTCATTTTACCCATCAGACATGCTTTGCATCTATCAAATGATTCGAAATCAAGTGATTCAAGAAGTCCATCGGAATGGAGTTTCTTCATACGCTTCACTCCAATGTTACCAAGACGACAGTGCCACATATAGGTCGAGTTATCGCTTGATTTCAACCGTTTAGCCTCAATGTTATTAATATGTGTATTTCCACTATCGAGATTCAATAAGAATAGACCATCTATCAAAGGTGCATGTGCATAAAACATATTACTCATATAAATCGAACAACCATTATTCTCTGACTTAAACAAGTAACCGTCTACTTAATAAACAAGATCCCGATATAATGTTCATGCTCAACGCAGGCACCAAATAACAATTATTTAAGTATAAAACTAATCCCGATGGTAGATGAAGGGGTAGCGTGCCGACCGCGATCACATCAACCTTTGATCCGTTTCCCACGCGCATCGTCACCTCGTTCTTCGCTAGCTTCCGTTTATTCTGCAGCACCTGATTCGAGTTACAAATATGAGCAACCGAACCAGTATCAAATACCCAGGCACTACTACGAGTACTAGTGAGATACACATCAATAACATGTATATCAGATATACCTTTCTTCTTGATGTTGCCGTTCTTCAAATCCGCCAAGTACTTTGGGCAATTCCGCTTCCAGTGACCTTCTCCCTTGCAGTAAAAGCACTCAGTATCAGGCTTAGGTCCAGCCTTGGTCTTCTTCGCCGACGTGGTAACTTTCTTACCACCCTTCTTGAAGTGTCCCTTCTGCTTAGACTTGCCTTTCTTGAATTTGGTGGTCTTATTGACCAACAACACTTGGTGCTCTTTCTTGATCTCCACTTCTGCAGACTTCAACATACCAAACAGTTCTGGCAACTGCTTGTTCATGTTCTGCATGTTGTAGTTCATCACAAAGTTCTTGTAACTTGGTGGTAGTGATTGGAGGACATGGTAAATCCCCAAAGCATTAGGAATCACTATACCCAATCTTTGAAGTTTGTTTGCGTGCCGGACATCTTAAGCACATGCTCCTTGACGAGCTGCCCTCTTCCATCTTGCGGTTAAAGAACTTTTGAAGCCTCATAACTTTCAATTGCCGCATGAGTCTCAAAGATCAATTTGAGATCCTCGACAATATCATATGGGTCTGAATTCTCAAACCTTTTACAAGCTCCGATTCCAAACCATACAAGATAGCACACTGAACTATGGAGTCTTGATTCTTCCGGCGAGGTAAACATTCTTTACTTCATCGGAAGCATCACCGGTGGGTCACCATGGTGCATCCAGCACATAGGTCAAATTACCAGCTGTGAGGATAATCCTCAAATTGCGGAACCAATCCGCGAAGTTTCTTCCATTGTTTTTCAACTTTTCTTTCTCTAGGAACACATTAAAATTGATGGTAGGGGCTGCCATTTATCTACAACATATTTGCAATAGTTTAGACTAAGTTTATGACAAATTGAGTTCAAATTAATAATAAAGTTAATCTAGGTGAACTCCCACTCAAAACAACATCTCTCACATTGTTTTAGTGATCACACGAACCAAATCCACTACATCAACACCGATCATCACGAGAGTTGATATAGTTTCAATGGCGAACAATCGACATGTTCATCATATCTACTATATGATTCATGCTTTACCTTTCGGTGATCCGTGTTCCGAGACCATGTCTGTACATGCTAGGCTCGTCAAGATCAAACCTTAGTTTCCGCATGAGCAAATCTGGCTTGCTCACGTTGTATACACTTGCAGAATCTAACACACCCGATCATCACGTGGTGCTTCGAAACAACAAGCTTTAGCAACGGTGCTAACTAAGGGTGAACACTTTATGACTTGAAATTCATGTGCATGAGGGATCATCTTATAATGCTACCGTCGTCTACTAAGCAATACAAGATGCATAAAGGATTAACATCACATGCAATTCATAATATGTGATATGATATGGAGAGCTTCCGATCTCCATCTTCAAGCACGAACATGATCTCCATCATCACCGGTATTGCATCAAGGTCAATGACGCTTCTCCATGGTTGTCGTCCACCAGCTTCAACTATTACAACTACTTTGAATAGACACGCGGGTCTTAACAGAAATTAAAGACAACCATATGGCTCCTGTCGGTTGCCAACTTACAATAAGGAACATTGCATACATCAAATATAATCACAATCATGGCCATATCACATCACTGCACACCCCTGCAAAACAAAGTTAGACGTCTCTACTTTCTTTGCATGTTTTACGTGGCTTGGGGCTTTCAATAAGTGTCGTTCTAACTTACGAACATGAACCACAACATTGATACTAGTATTGTTAATCACCCGTTGTAAATTGTATCTTAACTATGCTAGGAGAAACAGGCACCCACAAAGCCACTTATGCAATACAAGTTGCATGTCAAGCGTGGAGCAAGTCTCATGAACGATGTCATGTAAGGTTAGCCCGGGACGCTTCATCCCAACATACCGCAAGATGCAAAGTACACAAGAAGCAATTGACAATAAAAGCATCAACGCCCACAATGACCATTGTGTTCTACTCGTGCAACAGATCTACATATAGACACAGCTCTGATACCACTGTAGGGTTTCGTAGCATGGAAAACAAAAAATTTCTACCGCATACAAACAAACAAGCCAAGATCTATCTACTAGATTGTAGCAACGAGTCGATGGAATAACTTACCCTCGAAGATTCCAAAGTGTTTAACGAGAGCGGATTCTCGTGGGTGATGTAGTCGTACTCTTCCCGATCTCAAGATCGCGTAGACGATCCTTCCGGCGCTGCGTTCCGGCAGCGCTCCCGCAGTCGTTCACACGTTCGGTACTCGACGAAGACCTTCCTCTCCCTTGTTCCAGCAGGCAGCGGAGGTTGTAGCACTCTCCTCGCGATTCCGGCAGCACAACGGCGTGGTATTGGAAGTAGAGGGGAGATCTCGTAGGGCTTCGCCGGAGCGAGTATGGTGGAGTATGAGAGAGCTCCTCGGCAATCTAGGGTTTAGACACACCAAGGAGGAAGTGCTAGAGCCGGTGGCTAGGGTTCCGGGGACCCCCAAGTTGGAGGCTAGGGCAAAACCCTAAGAGGGCGGCGGCGGCTATGGTGGGCTGCAGCTTCTAGGGTTTGAGGTGAGGGACTTGTGTGCTCTAGGAGGGGTCCCTGCCCTTCCTTATATAGGTGGAGGGGGGCCGGCGGCCAAGGGGAGGGAGAGGAGTCCCTCCCCAACTCGGCTTGGAGGCTTGCCGCCGGTTGGAGGAGGGAACTCCTCCCCAACTCGGATTCCCCCCTCCTCCTCTTTTCCACTTTCCAATTTTAGCTATTTGACTTTTCAATTTAGCTATTTGACTTTTCAAACTAGGATTTAATATAATCCTTCATTTGGAACAGCGAGGACACTTAGTACATGATGCAATCATTCCAACTTGCAATGACACATTCATGTACCCCTTCCCCTCCGGAGTGTCGGACATTCCGGAACCTTCTAGAACATTCCCGATGAAAACACCGGAAACATATCCCAACTCCGAAACGGGATTTTCCTTATATGAATCTTATTCTCCGGACCATTCCGGATCACCTCGTGATATCCCGGATCCCATCCGAGACTCCGAACAACATTCGGTCTCTTTCTCATAATACCATAACTACTCAAACAACGTCGAATCCTTAAGTGTGTCTCCCTACGGTTCGTGAATTATGCGGACATGATCGAGACACTTCTCCGAACAATAACCAATAGAGGAATCTAGAAATTCATATGGCTCCCACATATTTCTACGATTACTTTGCGATCGAATGAACCACTTACATATGATACCAATTTCCCTTTGTCTCACGATAGTTTACTTATCTGAGAGTATGATCGTCGGTATCTCTGCATACCTAGTTCAACCTCGTTACCGATAAGTACTCTTTTCTCGTTCCCGTGATATGTGATCCCTTGTGAGCCAGTCACATGCTTGCAAGCTAATTGGATGACATTCCACCGAGAGGGCCCAGAGTATATCTATCCATCATATGGATGGACAAATCCCACTCTTGATCCATGTGTTTCAACCAATACTTTCCGAACACTCAATGCCACCTTTATAGCCACCCAGTTACGGTGTGGTGTTTGATGTCATCAAAGCATCCATCTGGTAAAGGTGATATGCATGATCTCATGGTCGAAGGAATTAGGTTACTACGTATCAGAAAGCATATAGCAATTGAACTATTGAAATGACTTGATTTTTATGCTACGCTTATCTATAGGAGTATGTCCACCATATCATTCTCCTAACGATATGATCTTGTTGTTGATAACATCTCAATGTTCATGATAGGGAAACCACAATCATTTATCAACCAACAAGCTAGTGATGTATAGAGGCTATACTAGGGACTTCAAATTAAGTTTACAAATCACACAAGTATCAATGTTTCCTTGTTAATACTATTATAGCATGAATGTAAACATTTATCATAAACACAAAGATATAATAATAACTACATTTATTATTGCCTCTAGGGAATATCTCCAACAATGATATTTTCAGTCCACTTACTATTGAGGAGGAAATTAATTGTGATTACAACATGCCTCCTATATTTTATGATTATGGTGATGAGAATAATAATGATAGCTATTTTTTTGAATTTGCTCCTACTACAATTAATAAGAATGACTATTCTTATGTGGACAGTAATAATTATTATATGCATGTGGCTCATGATAATAATGTTTCTTGTGATAGTTATATTTTAATTTTGTTCATATTGCTACTGAAAGTTATTATGAGAGAGGGAAACATGGTTTTATGCATCTTAGGAATATTAAGTTTCCCCTTTTTATGTTGCATTTGTTTTTCTTTCCTATGCTTGTTGTTTTGTGCTTTCATGACTTGTTTCTTTACAATATTCCTATGCATAGGAAGTGGGTTAGACTTAAATGTTCTTTGAATTTGCTTCTTGAATCTCTCTTTTAAATCAATTCATATTTCTTATGAGAGCATCTTCTCCAACTATCAAGCCTAACTTAAAGGCATTAAAGAAAAGTACTTGTTGGGAGATAACCCAAGAGTTTTCTTGAGTCTTGGAATTTATTACTTCATTAATGGCCTCTCCTTATATTTTTGTTTGCTTTTTGTGCCAAGAATGACCTCTAATGAGAGGGAAGTAAGATTTGGGGAGTTGCTGTCCCGAAACAGATTTATGTACTCCACCAAAAAAATCGTGAGGAGTCTCTGTAACTCGGATTGAGATGAAAATTTACGAATAAATCCCCCCGTATGTTAGATAACTTTGGTTAGTTCAACACCTTTTGATTTGAGTAACATAAGGTCTTCGAAAAAATCGGTTTCTACCTGCTGGTCTGTTTTGACAGATTTCTGCCAATATTTGCATTTGCTTCTTATTGATTCCTTTTTGAGTTCTATTTTGGGGAATTGAACTTTTTGAAGGAGTTAGTATATTATCTTGTGTTTTTAGTGAAAATCCTGTCTAATATATTTTGAATACACTAATGTTGCTAATGAAGATTGTGTGAAGTTTTGTATGAAGGAAAAATTTCAGTTGTAGAGAAAGAATGATGTAATGAGATGAAGAATGGAAAAAAGCTCAAGCTTGGGGATGCCATCCCGTGTCACCCCAATAAATATTCAAGGGGTACAAGGATCAAATCTTGGGGATGCCCAAGGCATCCCCTTCTTCATCAATAAAAATCTCAGGTCTTTCTAGACACTTCATTTTTATTGTTTCATGCATTGTTGTGTTGTTCTTGGAGCGTCTTAGTTTTCGTTTTTGGTTTTCGTTTGCTTAGTTTGCCTGAGTAAGTTGGTTGGTTACACCACACTTCTTTTAGAGAGAGACACACTCTGTTTCCATTGCCTAGAACTCTCTAGTTTTCACTCTTATTGTCTTGTGAGTGTTCTCTTTTGCTAGCACTGCATTTAGCCTTAGTTTGCTTGTGCTTTCATCTTAGAACTTTTTAGTTCTTATTTGTTGATTTGTGATACAAGCTCACCGATCTTTATTGATTGTTATCTTTGTGAGTTGCTTCAAATAAGTTGTTTGGTGTTGGAAAAGAGTAGGGAGCTTCATTCTTAAGTGGTACAAATGGGAGCTTGCATTGACTGTGACTTAGACTTTAGCATGTCATGCTAGGTGTTGTTTGACCTTATGCTTAGTGATTATTGCTGTAGCATGACTTATTCCAAAAAATTAGGATTGCTTAATGTGCCTTGAAGGAATCATGTGTTGTTTTAGCATACAAAAGCATAGTATTGTGGTATTCTCCTTTGATGCTTTGTTTGGGTTAACTTGGCACATGCTCACACCATGATATGAATCTCACAAGTCACCATTAGCCTCTATGATCATTTAGTACTTGACTTGTAGTACCACTCTATGCTTTGATTAGTAATGCTTTGTTGCACTGCATAATTATGGCCATTATTTCTCTCTTAGTTGGTTGCTCCCAGTCTTTTGCTAGCCTCCAGTTGTATGAGTAAGCTCTACTCATGCCTCAAACTCCCAAGAAACCAAGTTATTCCATAGTGTCCACTATAAACTCCTATGCATGGTGTGTTACACCATTCCAAGTATATTCTTGTTTTTAGCTATCTTCCAATTAAAAACTATTTTGTTATGTGAAAACTTTGTGATTAAAGCCCTCACAAACTTGATGTTACACTTTATAATAAACTTGAACCATTCTGACAACTTTGTTGTATATGCTTGCACTTATAAGTTGGAATTAGCAGAACCGTGCTGTCACGGGGAACGTTTTCAACATTGCACTTGTACCTTGTTGTACTCAGTTGATATCATGTTCTTTTGTCTATGGATGTAACCCATGTTAAATAAAGAGGGAACTTGTAAGTCCAAGGAGTTTGTATCATATGTTAGAGAAACGCCTGGAAGCTAGCCTAAGCCATGCCTAATCATGGTGGAAACTTGCAGCATCACAATAATGAGCTATCTATGAAGCATCCTCAATAAAAAGCTATGCATATGGTAAATAAAAAGATTGCTGAGATGCTCATTTTCTGCTTGCCTTGTCATTTTGGTTATGGGAAAGCTCCTGTACCATGGGCAAGGGGTACCCTGTTGGCGGTTCTCAATGATATGCAAATACTTACAATGACAAGAACTTACCTGGACCCAAAGTTGAGTATGCATGAGCTGTGGCCCTCGTATTCAAGGGACTTGAGATTGCCAACTTATACATCGTCAAGCATATACTCCATCTTTGCCATTTTAACCTTAACCACTTCAAGATGCTTATGATAGGGGCAGTGAGGGTTGAAAGCTAAAAAGTACCATAATTTTTGGAAACTCTTTTTGAAACCTGAAATATCTGCTTCCTTTACAAAAAGGCCTTTCTTCCACCATTATTGAGTCTCCACCTTCTACCTTTAGGCAGCTTTAATAGAGCATAGTTGTCATTCTGTGTGCAGTGTTCCAAAGCTTATTAATTGATGCATATTGTGATATTACTTGTTCTTGTGCTATTTGTTTCTAGTCACCCTTGTGAACCTTGAAGGTATCTTATGCATCTATTTGATCCTCTATGAGGGACAAGCTGAATGCCACCATGCTATGTTTTATGTATGTGAAACAAACAAACGTTTTTCAATGCATGTTATTCATGATCTTTGTTTGTAGCCTTTCATTTTGCATGCATAGTTACTTTGTCTTATTGTTAGAACTCCATCTTTCATGCACATGTTTAGAGTTCTTTGATCACAGCTTTCAATGCTTGCAAATGGTTTGATCTTTATTGTGAGGGTGCATGTCACCTCAAAAAGTTATTATTTTATCACTTACCTACTCGAGGACGAGCAGGAGTTAAGCTTGGGGATGCTTGATATGTCGGAAATGTATCTATAATTTTTTGTGCTCCATGCTTGTTTGGTATATACTTTTCTTTGGTTTGTCTATACTTTGAGGTTTTTCTATATCTATTAACAAGTTGCCACAGTGCCAGTTGCATGTTTTCTTCTGTTTTTGGTTCCAGAAAGGCAGAAAATCAATATTCTCGGAATTAGACAGGACAAAAGCCAAAGTTATTATTTTTCTCGGAGCAACAAAGAACCACGAAGCAGAGCCGTAGGGGCGCCACAGGGTGGCCAAACCCCCTAGGCGCGAGCAAGCCCTGTAGGCGCCTGGAGGGGGTGTGGGCCCCCTGGACCCCCACCGACCTTTATTCTTGCGCCTATAAGAAGCCTCCGACCCAAAAACCCTAAACAATCCAGAATAAATCCATGAAAACCTTCATAGTGCCGCCGCCACCGAAGGGGAGATTCAGGGGACAAAAAGTCTCTGTTTTGGAACCTTGCCGGGACGGGGAAGTGCCCCCGGAGCCGTCTCCATTGATCTCCATCGCCATCTTCATCACAATTGCTGATTCCCATGATGAAGAGGGAGTAGTTCTTCCTCGAGGCTAAGGGCTCTACCGGTAGCTATGTGTTCATCTCTCTCTCTATGCATGGTCATATTGTGATCATGAGCTTTGTAATCAAGTATATCTACCTTGCTACTCAAGTGCTTTAATTGATCTCATCTCTCCCCATGTGTGTGAAAGTGACAGCTTGCACGCCATGGTGGCACTTAGGTTTGAGTCTACATAAATACTCTTTGTGCTTTAATAGGTATATGCTTTTACCCACGTGTGTGAAAGTGACAGCGTGCATAATGTGTGTGGCACTTTGGCTATATTGAATATTTGTTATGAGTTATATTTTGTCACATCCCAAAATTTTCCAAATTTTGAAATGTCAAAAATAAATAATTGTTGAAATTTAGGGTGAAAAGAAACTTTTTGATTCCAAATGGAAACATCAAAACCCATCTTGAACAAACTTTGAATAAAGTTTAAATCCAACTAAATTCAAATAAAGTGAAATGCATTCTTCATAAATGCATCTTGAAATATAAACACTTGGAAAATAAACCAAAACTCTAAAACCCTAATGGAGGAAAATTATTTCAAAAGATATCCCTAAGATTATGGATTTGATCCATATAAAGATTTATCAACAAACATTTATAAATGAGCAAGAGGGATAAATAGAAATATTATAAAACCATAGAAATTGGTTTCACTTAATTTGGATCCATAGATAAAATCTTATGAATTTAATAAGATAAGGAAATTGAATTCCCAAAGCTAATAAAGCACCTATATAAAATCCATACCAATTTGTGAGCAATTAATCCTAAAAGAGATATAAAAGGATAATATAATATATAAAATAAGATTTTACAAATTGGAATCACCAAGTTTGGATCTTTAAATAAAAAGATATGGGTTTTATAAGCAAAGGAAGAAATAAATAAATAAATAAGGACTATTTTAAAAGGCCAAATTAAATCTTGACCAAACAAATGAAATGAAAGATTTTTGTTAGTAAAAAAGAGTAAAGGATTATTTAAATAAAATCATAAGGATTTATTAATATCCAATTTTATTTAAGTAAAGACATTTCCCAATTTAAATATAAATCATATTAAAGTATTTTAAATAATAATTCAAAATGAAATTATTTTCAATAAATAAAACCTACTGAAAAAGGTTTAGTGAAAATTAGAATTCAAATAAAGGATTTGAAAATATATTTAATCTTATTTGATTAATGGCATATGCTTGTTTTAGTAAAGAATAAAACCATAAGAAGAATAAAAGAATTATTCCTAAAATGGTATTTAAAATACAAGTTTAAACAATATGGAAATATACTGAACATTTTAAAAAGGTTTGAATTCAAACAAGGTTTGAATTCAAACAAGGTTTGAAATCATTTAAATAAAATCAAAATAGAAAAATGAAAACAGAAAAAGAAAAGGATTCAGAACAAAAAAAAGTGAAAGAGTCAGCCCAGCCCAGCAGGCCCAGCAGCGCAGCCCAACTAAACCACCCTCGAACCATTTTTCTCACTCACTAATGAACCTGAAGAGACACTGACCACCAGACCCCACCCCTTCTCTCTCTCACTCACTGACGAAGCCAGCCCCACCTGCTAGTCTTCGTTTACACCCGCCCGCGACTGCTTCCTCCTTTTCCCTGCCATTCACTGTCCATCAAACCCCGATTAAATTCGTGTCAATGCCGCAGTTAATCCACCCAGTAATCACGCCCTACTAATCCCCCCTCTCTCCTCTCCATTTCCCCCCAGACGCCACACCTCGAGAGCCCCCAGGCTGCACTGATTTTCGCTCATACCACCGCCGCCTCCGACGAGCATCCACGGCGATTCCGGCCAGCCCACACCCCCCTTTATCCCTGGCGCATACAAGCCTACTCCCTAGCCTATGGCGCATCTCCTAGTGCCGCCCATTGCCGCGCGTGCCCTGCATCGTCGACTCCGTCTTTGTTTGAGCATCGCCGCCGTCTGCTCCTTCTCTGGCGAGTTCCCTAGGTAGCATCCGACCTCCCCTTCCCCTCTCGGTGATGCACATGTGATCGTGACTCTCTTCCGCATCTAACGACGACATCCGTTTGTCTTAGCTTGCCGTAAAGCCTCGCCAACGTCGACTACTGTGCGTGACCGTCGTCAGTAACGTCTCCGGCGAGGAATCCCCATTGACCCCGTGCGCCCCTGGCCTCCCCACGACGACGTTGAGCATTAGCGACACCCCGCGAATTCGGTGAGCTACCCCACTCCTCCTCTAGCTCCCTACATCGCCAGCACCACCCTCGTCTAAGCATGCCGCCGCCAGTCGCCGTCACTAGCTCCGCCCGTTTTGGGTTATACGTTTTAGGCCATTGGATTTTAATCTAACGCATGCGATAGATTCTTAACCCGAAGGGGTATCTAGTGTTGTGAGCCGTGCGATCCACTTTAGATCCAACGCACCGCATAGGCTGATCCGTGGGAACCGGTACCAACGAATCAGAACACACCACGTGGCCAGACTCTAGTTTTAAAAACAGAATTTGTTCTATCAGATGTTCAAATTTGTAAATTGCATAACTTTCAATCCACACGTCCAAATTTTATAAATTTTATATCAATGGAATCAGCAAAACAAGTAATTGCCAACCATGTGATTTTTTTAGTAAATTTCTTCTCTTAAATTGATTGTTTTTCCAGAAACTTGTGTAGGCATAATTTGAATATAAAATTTATTCTAGAAATATTTTTATGGTAAAATCTTTGGCAAATGAATTAGTTTGAACCTACTGATCATATAAACCAACTTATGGATTTAAAAGTGTATTTTGTGAAGTTAAAGAATAATTCTTTGAATAAGAACATTTCTAGTTAAATAAAAATATTGTTTATGTGTTAAAAATGCTCTTTGAGTAAAATCTTTGGAAAATAGTAAACATTTGTGTTAAAATTATATTTGGCAAAAACTAGAAAATCTTCCTTTTATTTAAATCATTTCTAGCAAAAAAACCAAAATGATTTAAATGGCCTTTTTCACTAACTTGATATCCAATGGTTTTGCAACTTTTATAAATGACCAATAGAAGTTTTAAAATGTTTATAACCTATTAGAAACCGCTTTTCCAAATAAAACAATCTTTGGCATGTTTGCATGCATTGCTTTGTTTTTATTATTTTATTTGATGTTTGGTTGAATGGTAGATTGAATATTTCTTTCTTGATTGAATTGTAGTGGAATTTGAAGAGTTTGACTATTACAAGATCAAGGAGTGAACTTATGTTCTCTACCAAAAAGGAAAGTGGTGCTTCATACTTTTGTCCCATTATTTTTCACTATGCATTAGTGTTATTTCTAAGTAGGACTTGCATGAAATTTTTGCTAAGTATAAACTATGCCATGGGAAAACCTAGTAGATGAAACCTTAGTAGAATTTTCCTAAGTTAAGATTCCTACTATTATCATGCTTAGCCTAGCTAGTAGAAAACAAGGGTGGATTATATTCATGCTATGGAATATTTTTAAGTCAAGGACTTGTGTTTTGTTTAATAAAACAACTAAGTGAATGAATCACCTGGGTGGAAATGGACTTGCTTGGTGGTTTTTGGTTGAGTGGTTACACAAGGCCCATTTCTATGGTTTACCTTGTGTATCTCACTTGTGGAATGCCATCCAGGAACAAAGATATTTGAGATGTCAAATGTTGAGAAGCTTCAAGTGCAACCACTTGGCATTATGGGCTCTGCCTTGATCATATAGGTTGCAATAACTTAGCCAAATGGAAAGTTGGTGGTAGGGGATGATAGGTTGGAGCGCGTCCATTCTGGTCTAAGGAAAGGCTTCTGAAAGATCTTGTCTTGGTGAAACCAAGTCTTGTGGGGAATGTGCACCACCTCTACAGAGTGTAAAATCTAAGTACTTAGCCATGTCCTTGGCAAAGGACAATTTGAGAATCAAGACATGGAAGCTATCAAGAACCTCCTCACCCCAATTTCTAAGTTAAAAACTTGTGGTTGAACAAGGGTTGAAGGATCACCAATTTCTATTGAGAGATGCCTTTGGGCGAATTTTGTCAAACAAAAACTTAGTGTTTTCAAATGATAAGGAAAATATATTTTGAGCAAAGCAAGCCTAAGCTCCTCCTAGACAAATGCATATATATGATAGACTCCACTGAACTACCATAGTATCACTTGCCAATACAATTCAAATGTATTGACCCTTGTGGCTGTAACTTATTATGTTGCAGCTTTGTTTGATGTTAGTGAAGTGTGTTGATTAGGATTACAAGTCTACAACCAACATGATTGCCTGTGGCACTTTGAAGATGAAGGACTCCATGCTATAGTTATTTCTGCTGCATTGTAATGAGATAGCCAAATGAGCTATGTAAAAATGTAATGAATTATTTTATTCCTAGTTATATAGTTGTATTATGACCTTTGTGTCCTGATATTACATCTTAACTGTGGATGCTAGCTATTGATCCAGGGACTAGCATTGTAAACACATGGATCTCTACCTTATTAAAGGTTGGGACCTCTACAGATGGTATCAGAGCACTGTGTTGCCTGTAGGATTGTAACCCTAGGATTGGACAAAACCTCTTAGAAAAATAGGAATTGTTTTTGTTCCAAAACTTATTTACAAACAATCTTGTAAACTCTTTCCTCAACCTTTTTGATTTTGATTCTACATCTCTTCCTTTTCAAACTTGATGAACAAAGACATCAACTTGAGCAAAGGACTTCACCAACTCCAATGACTTCAACTTCTGCATCACCAATGACTTCAACTTTAGTTTCATCAAAGACTTCAACTTGTACATCACCAAGGATTACAAGTGAGACAAGAAATTTCACTCAAGACTTGAAGACTAAGGAAACACAACTTAGAAGGAACCGTGATCACCTTTGAGGTTTGTGACCAATATACAAGAATTTTTCCAAGGATACAATGATTTGTTCAGGAAGAATCAACTAACAAAGCATGGAATGATCTCAAGTGAACCATATAGTTGGACCACCATATTTAGTTTAAATCAAACCCACCAACTTATGTGGTGTAACAAAAATATTTTTTTGCCTAAAAATGTGCTTGAAACTTGTTGTTTGAGTGAAATGTTTGTTTGTGATTGCTTGCACATTTCTTGTGTGAATTGTGATGTGTGTGATTAGAATTCTTCCTATAGAAATCTATTGCCTATCCTAATCCCAATCCAACCCAAACAGATGACTACCCCAAGAAACTCCAACATCAAGAATGGTGACAACAACAACCAAGAGAAACACATGAGGGAACTCATAGTAACCCAAACCAGTTGAACCAAGTGACAACTCAATTTTGGGCCAACAACAATGAGTTAGTGTTGGAGATATGCCCTAGAGGCAATAATAAATATAGTTATTATTATATCTTTGTGTTTAAGATATATGTTTACATTCATGCTATAATAGTAATAACAAGGAAACATTAATACTTGTGTGATTTGTAAATTAAAATAGAGTCCCTAGAAAAGCCTCTTTATAAATACTAGCTTGTTGGTTAATGAATGATTGTGGTTTCCCTATCGTGAACATTGAGATGTTATTAACAACAAGATCATATAGTTAGGAGAATGATATGGTGGACATACTCCTATAGATAAGCGTAGCATAAAGATCAAGTCATTTTAATAGTTCAATTGCTATATGCTTTCTGATACATAGTAACCTAATTCCTTCGACCATGAGATCATGCATATCACCTTCACCAGAAGGATGCTTTGATGACATCAAACACCACACCGTAACTGGGTGGCTATAAAGGTGGCATTGAGTGTTCGGAAAGTATTGGTTGAGACACATGGATCCAGAGTGGGATTTGTCCATCCATATGATGGATAGATATACTCTGGTCCCTCTCGGTGGAATGTCATCCAATTAGCTTGCAAGCATGTGACTGGCTCACAAGGGATCACATATCGCGGGAACGAGAAAAGAGTACTTATCAGTAACGAGGTTGAACTAGGTATGCAGAGATACCGACGATCATAACCTTGGATAAGTAAACTATCGTGAGAGAAAGGGAAATTGGTGTCATTTGTAAGTGGTTCATTCGATCTCAAAGTAATCGTATAAATATGTGGGAGCCATATGAATTTCCAGATTCCTCTATTGGTTATTGTTCGGAGAAGTGTCTCGATCATGTCCGCATAATTCACGAACCGTAGGGAGACACACTTAAGGATTCGACGTTGTTTGAGTAGTTATGGAAAGATGAGTAAGAGACCAAATGTTGTTCAGAGTCTCGGATGGGATACGGGATATCACGAGGAGATCCGGAATGGTCCGGAGAATAAGATTCATATAAGGAAAGTCCTATTTCGGGGTTGAAGAATGGTTCCGATGTTTTCATCGGGAATGTTCTAGAAGGTTCCGGAATGTCTGGCACTCCGGAGGGGAAGGGTACATGAATGTGTCAGAACAAGTTGGAATGATTGCATCATGTACTAGGTGTAATCGCTGAACAGAATAGAGGGTTTAATCAAATCCTAGTTTGAAAAGTCAAACGCCAATTTGAAAAGTCAAACGGCTATTTTGTGAGGTGGAGGGAGAGTAGGAAACCTACTTGGGGAGGAGTTCCCTCCCACCACCGCCGTCCCACTTGGAGACCGATTTGGGGAGGGACTCCCCTCCCCTTGGTGCGCCCCCTCCACCTATATAAGGAGGGGCAGGGCTACCCCTCCAAGGACACAACACCACGCCCCGCAAACCCTAATCCTAGCCGTCGGCGCCGCCACCTCCTGCCGCCGCCTAGGGAAAGCCGCCGCCGCCTAGGCAAACCCTAGCCGCCGGCCTTGATCCTCCTTGGTGCGTATAAAACCTAGATCGCCGAGGCTCTCTCTCATAGTCCACCATACTCGCTCCGGCTTAAGGCGAAGCCCTGCGAGATCTCCCCTCTACTTCCGGTACCACGTCGTTGTGCTGCCGGAATCGCGAGGAGAGTGCTACAACCTCCGCTGCGTGCTGGAACAAGGGAGAGGAAGGTCTTCGTCGAGTACCGAACGTGTGACCGACTGCGGAAGCACTGCCGGAATGCAGCGCCGGAAGGATCGTCTATGCGATCTTGAGATCGGCAAGAGTACGACTACATCACCCACGAGAATCCGCTCTTGTTAAACACTTTGGAATCTTCGAGGGTGAGTTATTCCATCGACTCGTTGCTACAATCTAGTAGATAGATCTTGGATTGTTTGTTTGTATGCGGTAGACAATTTTTGTTTTCCGTGCTACGAACCCCTATAGTTAGACCCAACCATGCAAAAGTTTTCGGAAACCCAAACCCAATTTATGCAAAAAGTGACAAATCAAATGATCAACATGGGAGACAACCCTTCCCAAGGAATTTGTGACAACAATGATGTCAAGGATGATATTATAGAGGGAACTCAAGCTTGCAATATTTGTGGAGACATGGACCACACTTCCAAGGAGCATGAAGATCAATGCCCTAATTGTGAATAGAAACTTCCAACTAATCAATGCCCACATCCCAAGATACTTGTTTCCTAAGTGAAGGAAATAATCATGTCCCTATCCAATGCCCTATCTATTCCATAGTTCAACAAAGGAAACAAGGTGTAGAGCATCAACAGTTTGGAAACCCCTAGGAGGGAACAACTTCTACCAAGAAGTATTAAGACAAAGGAAAATCTCAGCTTGCACCTCCATGCAATATGACTCAACTTGATGGACAAAAGAGGAAACATATGTATTATCCAAGGAAACGAATAAGGAAACCAGGAGACTTTCCCACCTTTGAGGTGAGATATGAAGAGCATGAACTAGAAGAACTCCTAGCTTTGGAGAAACCCAAAAAGAAGAAGAAATGCCCCAACCCTAGCATGAAGGATATTACCCAAGAGCAATGTTACACATGCAAAGAGATGGGACACTATGCCAATGAATGTCCAGAGAAGAAGAAGAAGTATAAGGAATTAGCCAAGTGTGGTGCAACAACTGCAAAGAGCTAGGACATTATGTATCAACTTGTCCATAGAAGATACGTGAAGAACTCAACCTTGTCACATGTTACAATTGTGGTGACCAAGGACATTATGCAAGCAATTGTCCAGAAAATATGAAGTACAATACAAACAAGCCTATGAGAGATCTTAGCCTTGTCACATGTTTCAAGTGTGGAAACAAGGGACACTATGCCGATGTATGCCGAGAGAAGTTTCATCAAGACCCCAAGCAAGCCAAGATGTAATCTAGTTGGAAATTTTTAAGGCTGCTAGTACCCTAGTTTTTTTCAAGCCAACTTGTAACCTCTAGCCTCCCCAAATCCCGGGATGAGATTTCTTTTAAGGGTGGTAGCCTGTCACATCCCAAAAATTTCCAAATTTTGAAATGTGAAAAATAAATAAACAAAATAAATAATTGTTGAAATTTAGGGTGAAAAGAAACTTTTTGATTCCAAATGGAAACATCAAATCCCATCTTGAACAAACTTTGAATAAAGTTTGAATCCAACTAAATTCAAATCAAGTGAAATGCATTCTTCATAAATGCATCTTGAAATATAAACACTTGGAAAATAAACCAAAACTCTAAAACCCTAATGGAGGAAAATTATTTCAAAAGATATCCCTAAGATTATGGATTTGATCCATATAATGATTTATCAAAAAACATTTATAAATGAGCAAAAGGGATAAATAGAAATATTATAAAACCATAGAAATTGGTTTCACTTAATTTGGAGCCATAAATAAAATCTTATGAATTTAGTAAGATAAGGAAATTGAATTCCCAAAGCTAATAAAGCACATATCTAAAATACAAACCAATTTGTGAGCAATTAATCCTAAAATAGATATAAAAGGATAAATACATATTAAATAAGATTTTAAAAATTGGAATCACCAAGTTTGGGTCTTGAAATAAAAAGATATGGATTTTATAAGCAAAGGAAGAAATAAATAAATAAATAAGGACTATTTTAAAAGGCCAAATTAAATCTTGACCAACAAATGAAATGAAATATTTTTGTTACTAAAAAAGAGTAAAGGATTATTTAAATAAAATCATAAGAATTTATTAATATCCAATTTTATTTAAGTAAAGACATTTCCCAATTTAAATATAAATCATATTAAAGTATTTTTAAATAATAATTTAAAATGAAATTATTTTGAATAAATAAAACCTACTGAAAAAGGTTTAGTGAAAATTAGAATTCAAATAAAGGATTTGAAAATATATTTAATTTTATTTGATTAATGGCATATGCTTCTTTTAGTAAACAATAAAACCATAAGAAGAATTAAAGAATTATTCCTAAAATGGTATTTAAAATACAAGTTTAAACAGTATGGAAATATACTGAACATTTGTAAAAGGTTTCAATTCAAACAAGGTTTGAAATCATTTAAACAAAATGAAAACAGAAAAATGAAAACATAAAAAAAAAGGATTCAGAACAAAAGAAAGTGAAAGAGTCAGCCCAGCCCATCAGGCCCAGCAGCGCAGCCCAACTAAACCACCCCCGAACTGTTTTTCCCACTCACTAACGAACCCGCAGAGACACTGACCACTAGACCCCACCCATTCTCTCTCTCACTCGCTGACGAAGCCAGCCCCACCTGTCAGTCTTTGTTTACACCCGCCCGCGACTGCTTCCTCCTTCTCCCTGTCGTTCACTGTCCATCAAACCTCGATTAAATTCATGTCAATGCCGCAGTTAATCTGCCCAGTAATCACGCCCTACTTATCCCCCTCTCTCCCCTCCATTTCCCCCAGACGCCACACCTCGAGAGCCCCTAGGCTGCCCCGATTTCCGCTCAGACCACTGCTGCCTCCGACAAGCATCCGCGGCGATTCCGGCCAGCCCACACCCCCCTTGCTCCCTGGTGCATACAAGCCTACTCCCTAGCCTCTGGCGCATCTCCCAGTGCCACCCGTTCAGCCGCGTGTGCCCTGTATCGTCGACTCCGTCTTCGTCTGAGCATCGTCGTCGTCTGCTCCTTCTCCGGCGAGTTCCCCAGGTAGCATCCGACTTCCCCTTCCCCTCTCAGTGATGCACATGTGATAGTGACTCTCTTCCGCATCTAACGACGCCATCCATTTGTCTTAGCTTGCCGTAAAGCCTTGCCAACGTCGACTAACGTGCGTGCCCATCGTCAGTAACGTCTCCGGCGAGGAATCGCCATTGACCCTGTGCGCCCCTGGCCTCCTCACGACGACGTTGAGCATCAGCGAAACCCTGCGAACTTGGTGAGATACCCCACTCCTACTCTAGCTCCCTTCATTTCCAGCACCACCCTCGTCTGAGCACGCCGCCGCCAGTCGCCGCCACTAGCGCCGCCCGTTTTGGGTTATACGTTTTAGGACGTTGGATTTTAATCTGACGCATGCGATAGATTCTTAACCCGAAGGAGTATCTAGTGTTGTGAGTCGTGCAATCCACTTTATATCCAACGCACCGTGTAGGCCGATCCGTGTGAACCGGTATCGACGAATCAGAACACACCACGTGGCAAGACTCTAGTTTTAAAAACAGAATTTGTTCTATCAGATGTTCAAATTTGTAAATTGCATAAATTTCAATCCACTTGTCCAAATTTTATAAAATTTATATCAATGGAATCAGCAAAACAAGTACTTTCCAACCATGTGCTTTTTTAGTAAATTTCTTTTGTTAAATTGATTGTTTTTGCATAAACTTGTGTAGGCATAATTTGAATATAAAATTTATTCTAGAAATATTTTTATGGTAAAATCTTTGGCAAATGAATTGGTTTAAACCTACTGACCATATAAACCAACTTATGGATTTAAAAGTGTATTTTGTGAAGTTAAAGAATAAATCTTCGAATAAGAACATTTCTAGTAAAATAAAAATATTGTTTATGTGTTAAAAATGCTCTTTGAGTAAAACCTTTGGAAAATGATTAGATTTAAACTCTCTGACCCTAAACACCAAGTTTTGAGATTTGAAAATGTATTTGATGAACCCTATAAAATTATTACTTTGCTAAAAGGCATTTCCAACAACATAAAATATTGTTTTGGTATAAAAATGGTTTATGGATAAAACCTTTTGCAAATAGTTTTTAATATTAAACACTTGACCTTAAAACACTAAACATTTGTGTTAAAATTATATTCGGAAAAGACTAGAAAATCTTCCTTTGATTTAAATCATTTCTAGCAAAAAACAAAAATGATTTAAATGGCCTTTTTCACTAACTTGATATCCAATGGTTTTGCCACTTTTATAAATTACCAATAGGTGTTTTAAAATGTTTATAACCTATTAGAAACCAATTTTCCAAATAAAACAATCTTTGGCATGTTTCCATGCATTGCCTTGTTTTTATTATTTTATGTGATGTTTGCTTGAATGGTAGATTGAATATTGCTTGCTTGATTGAATTGTAGTGGAATTTGAAGAGTGTGACTATTACAAGATCAAGGAGTGAACTTATATTCTCTACCAAAAAGGCAAGTGGTGCTTCATACTTTTGTCCCATCATTTTTCACTATGCATTAGTGTTATTTCTAAGTAGGACTTGCATGAAATTTTTGCTAAGTATAAACTATGCCATGGGAAAACCTAGTAGATGATACCTTAGTAGAATTTTCCTAAGTTAAGATTCCTACTACTATCATGCTTAGCCTAGTTAGTAGAAAACAAGGGTGGGTTATATTCATGCTATGGAATATTTCTAAGTCAAGGACTTGTGTTTTGTTTAATAAAACAACTAAGTGAATGAATCACCTGGGTGGAAAGGGACTTGCTTGGTGGTTTTTGGTTGAGTGGTTACACAAGGCCCATTTCTATGGTTTACCTTGTGTATCTCACTTGTGGAATGCCACCCAGGAACAAAGAGATTTGAGATGTCAAATGTTGAGAAGCTTCAAGTGCAGCCACTTGGCATTATGGGCTCTGCCTGGATCATATAGGTTGCAATAACTTAGCCAAATGGACGGTTGGTGGTAGGGGATGATAGGTTGGAGCGCGTCCATTCTGGTCTAAGGGAAGGCTTCTGAAAGATCTTGTCTTGGTGAAACCAAGTCTTGTGGGGAAAGTGCACCACCTCTGCAGAGTGTAAAATCTAAGGACTTAGCCATGTCCCTGGCAAAGGACAATTGGAGCATCAAGACATGGAAGCTATCAAGAATCTCCTCACCCCAATTTCTAAGTTAAAAACTTGTGGTTGAACAAGGGTTGAAGGATCACCAATTTATATTGGGAGATGCCTTTGGGCAAATTTTATCAAACAAAAACTTAGTGTTTTCAAATGAGAAGGAAAATCTATTGTGAGCAAAGCAAGCCTAAGATCCTCCTAGACAAATGCATATAGATGATAGACTCCACTGTACTACCATAGTATCACTTGCCAATACAATTCAAATGTATTAACCCTTGTGGCTGTAACTTATTATGTTGCATGTATGTTTGATGTTAGTGAAGTGTGTTGATTAAGATAAACCAACATGATTGCCCGTGGCACTTTGAAGATGAAGGACTCCATGCTATAGTTATTTCTGCTGCATTGTAATGAGATAGCCAAATGAGCTATGTAAAATGTAATGAATTACTTTATTCCTAGTTATATAGTTGTATTATGACCTTTGTGTCTTGATATTACATCTTAACTGTGGATGCTAGCTATTGATCCAGGGACTAGCATTGTAAACACAGGGATCTCTACCTTATTAAAGGTTGGGACCTCTACATATTTGGAGTTGGATGTCTCTATGAAATTGTGGTGTTTGTTGGAACCATCTAGTGCTCAAGGTGACAGTGTGGGGTTATCTAGATTGGGGAAGGCGGACTTTGAGGAGTGTTGTTATAGCCCTACCGATGAATATAGTGTCCAACCGGAGAGTAGTTAAGAGTAGTATCATGAAGAGATGATATTATGAGAGAGTATTCACTAGTGAAAGTATGATCCCTAGGCCTTGTTTCTAAACATTGAAACACCATTTGCATCTAGATCTGTTGCATGTTTGCTTGCTTTAGTCTTTACCTCACCGTCAAGCTATTTTCTGGCATCGTTACCACTTGTATTTCACTATCTCTTTGCCGAACTAGTGCACCTGTACACCTAACAAGTGTGTTGGGTGTGTTGGGGACACAAGAGACTTATTGTATCTTGATTGCAGGATTTATTGAGAGGGAATACCTTTGACCACTTCCTCCCTGAGTTCGATAAACCTTGGGTAATCCACTTAAGGGAAACTTGTTGCTGTTCTACAAAGCTCTACACTTGGAGGCCCAACAACTTTCTACAAGAATAGAAGTGCGTAGACACCAGCATTCTTAAAAATAAAACCAAAGGATTTCATATATTATTGATAAACTCGAAGCATTAGTAGAAACTCGCTTTCTGACTGCCCATGAAATTGAGCTTAAAAGCCAGTCGAAATGCATAGTTAGCACGTCTTCTGCGCGAAGAGGAGCTCAAATGGTACCAACGTTCGAAAGCTCAATTTATTTTGCATGTGTATTAGAATACAAGATACTTCCATATGTGGCCAATGGAAGACACAAGGATAAACTTATTCGCTCCTTCATGCAAGGTGATGGAATGATTGAGAGACATGAGCAGTTGAAATCTTACATTACAAATTACTAGAAAGGTTTGTTTGAGGGAACCATAAGAAGGTACCTTCTACCTAGATTAGTCCCAAACAAACGATGTACCTAAGTTTCTGATGAGGAAAACAATCTATTGACTGCTCCCTATGCTAAGGAGGAGGTCAAGAAGGCTGATTTTCAAATGGAGCACAATAAGTCCCTTGGTCTTGACGGATTTCCTATTAGAGATATGCCCAAGAGGAAATAATAAATTTGTTATTATCATGTCTTTATGTTTATGATAAATGTTTACATCCCATGCAATAATTGTATTAACTGGAAACATTAATACTTGTGTGTTTTATAAACATAAAAGATTCCCTAGTAAAGCCTCTTGTTAGACTAGCTTTTTTGATTAATTGATGACCATGGTTTCTTAATCATGAACATTGGTTGTTATTAATAACAAGGTCATATCATTAGGAGAATGATGTGATGGACACACTCCTATAGTTAAGCGTAGAATAAGACCAAGTCATTCAATAGTTCGTTTGCTATAAGCTTTCAAATGCATAGTAACCTAAATCCTTTCACCATGAGATTATGGTAATCAACATCACTTGATGGATACTTTGATGACATCAAACACCACTTCATAACTAGGTGGTTATAAAGGTAGCATTGAGTATTCTGAAAGTATGTGTTGAGGCACATGGATCAAGAGTGGGATTTGTCCATCCATATGATGGATATATATAGTCTGGGCCCTCTCGGTGGAATGTCATCCAGGCATGTGACTAGATCACAAGGGATCACATACCACAGAGCGAGTAAAGTGTACTTATTGGTAACGTGGTTGAACTAGGTATGCAGAGATACCGACGATCAAACATCGGATAAGTAAAGTATCCCAAGACAAAGGGAAATTGGTATCGTATGTAAATGATTAATTCGATCATGTAATCATCGTAGAAATATGTGGGATCCATATGAATTTCCAGATTCCTCTATTGTTTATTGATCGGATAAGTGTCTCGGTTATGTCTGCATAATTCACGAACTGTATGGAGACACACTTAAGGATTCCATGTTGTTTAGTAGATATGTAAATGAGTTAGGGACCGAATGTTGTTCTGAGTCTCGGATTGGATCCAAGTCATCACGAGGAGATTCAGAATGGTCCGGATAATAAGATTCATATAAGGAATGTCCAATTCTAGGGTTTAGAAATGTTTTCGGTGTTTTCATCGGAAGCTTCTAGAAGGTTCTAGAAGGTCCACCACCTCGGGGGGATGGTTACTTGGAATGTGCCATGACAATGTGAAATGCTTGCATCATACCCTATGTCACTTGGTTGGGCAATGGGAAGAGAGAAATTAAACTGTAGTATGAATAGTTAAACTCTAGTTTGAAAAATAGTCAAATCCTAACATGAATGTCAAAACCAAGTGGAGGGAGAGAAGGAAACCTACAAGGGGGAGTTTTCCCTCTCACTCCTTGCCGCTGGCCAACCAAGAGGACTTGGGGGAGGACTCCCCTCCCTTAGCCGCCTCTCCCATATATAAAAGGAGGTGTGGGGCGCCCCTTGGACACCACGCCAAAACCCTAGGCCGCCGTCCCTCCTAGGTCACCGGCGCCCTAGCCTCTAAACCGCTAGATGCCCTCGATGCTTAAACCCTAGACACCGAGTGCCTCTCTAAGTCCACCATACTTGATCCAGCTTAGGTGAAGCCCTATGGGATCTACTCCTCCACATGCACCACCACATCGTCGTGCTGCTGGAATCGCGAGGAGATCAACAACCTCCGCTGCCTGTTGGAACAAGTGAGAGGAAGGTCTTCATCGAGTATCAAACATGTGACCGAATACGGAAGCGCTGCCGGAACATGGCGCCGGAAGGATTGTCTACACGATCTTGAGATCGGCAAGTGAACGACTACATTAACCACGAGAATCCGATCTCGTTAAACACTTTGGATCTATGAGGGTTAGTACTGTATAAACTTGTTGCACCGATCTTTTAGATTAGATCTTGGATTTTGTGTGTTCATGCGATAGATTTTTTTGTTTTCCATGCTACGAACCCCTATAGTGGTATCATATCCGTGTTTATGCGTAGATCAGTTGCACGAGTAAAACACAGTGGTTTTGTGGGAATTGATGCTTTTGTTGTCGCTTGCTTTTTATGTACTTTGCGTCTTGCGGGATGGTGGGATGAAG
Source organism: Avena longiglumis (assembly GCA_030063025.1). Taxonomy (NCBI): domain Eukaryota; kingdom Viridiplantae; phylum Streptophyta; class Magnoliopsida; order Poales; family Poaceae; genus Avena; species Avena longiglumis. The sequence continues at coordinate 362,552,455 of CP125976.1, forward strand.
CGGCACGGTCTAACTATAACACCCCCGGTATCAGGGCTAAAGAAATCCTAGACCTCCATCTGATATAAGCTTAACCTTGAGCTCGAGGACATCCAGTGAAGAATCGGTAACACAGTAGTGACCGTACGACACAAAATTATTACAGCAAGCTCGTAACCAAGCAAAGAACCAAATTATTACAAGCAGAGGTCACTGAGCACAAACGACAAACAACAGAAGGCAAATTATTCTATTAAGTATAGCAAACTTAACAAATGTCCTAAGAGGCCTGAAGCATAACGATGACGTCCCAGCCCATAGATTCCAGGCTGCCGGCCGGGAACCCCAAGATACTCATTAGTGTTGATGTCGTATAGAACTCGTCTTCAAGGAACACTTACTCTGCCAAAAGTATCAACAAAGCAAGGGTGAGTACATGTTAATCTACCAAGTTTTTTGATTAGGTTATAGTTCTCTATGAACTTAGAATTCGGTCACCAAGGGTTCATAACCGTGTACACGAATTTTCTAAAAGATATAACCTTGCATGGGTTTACAACTTTACCCACACATACTAACATTCTCTTAATGACAATACATTACCCCTCTTCCTTGGAAGGCCATCAGAGGGTGGTTAGACACGACCTTCACCTTGCTTTCACCGAGACCATGAGTCACGCCCTAAGGATGGTTCCGTCGTAACGGGTCAAATACCGAAGCCAGTCCCTAGAGATGTGAGGAGAGGTTGGGTTACCAGGGGCGCTATCTACCCCAAGCAACACTGGACACGCTTACCTACCTGTTATGAATGCACCTCCTTCACCGCCTTCGAGAAGATCCAGAATGCATGCCGAATGGAACGCCCGAACTATGTGACTCATGGAATCTACTAGGAAAGTTACTTGCTCATGAGGTTTTCCAGGCCCCGTTTGGTTGTATGCTCGTCTTGGTTCCAAACGCAAGAACTTGGGTCCTAGTGGTGGCGAGCATGGGACTAGAAAAAACACATCCCACCGTGGCCTCCCATACAAGCTGTAGCATGTTTAAACTCATATCACCTCTGATCTTATCTCATCATGTTCTCCTGTCATACTAGATTCTCTGCATCTGATACATCATCGGGATGAACCAGCACTGACAGCTATGCATGACTAAAAAAGACACAGATATAAGCTTTAGTAGTGCACACAAGCCAAACATATCTATGCTAGGAGCAGTGGATCACGTAATATAAGCTCAAAGGGAGCAATGCAACAAATAGGATACTCTATCTATTAATAAAATACCACAGTATAATTGTATGCATCATGGATGAAATTGAAATGCTTTTGAAATCATAGGATTATATCATGGTGGGGCTATGCTTGACTTTGCCCGTTGATAACCAATGAGCAGATCTTCGAAAGCCTTGGCTTGACTTGATTATAGTTGCTCAAGTAATGTTGGTAGATCTTTGACGGTCTTGATCATGGTCTTCGATCTCGATCTCGATCTCGATATCATATTCTACCAAAGAAGAACCAAATCACTGGAAAGAAAGGTAAACAATCAACACATGGCATCGATGCAATGCTCAAGCAAGGATGATTATATGAAAATTTAAATTGTATCGAAATGTAACGCTAAGACATGCTTGACAATTTAATCGGGGTTCCGAGGGGTAAAAACCCTAGTTCGGAGAAACTCCGGATGTATATGAGAGGGGTTGGTTTGTTCTTGTAACTAAACTTGTCATGTATGTTTCTTAACAATGCATGGTGATATATTAAATAGGTAGATCTAATTTTTTCTGAACATTTTGATATATTATACATATTTTTATGATTTATGGATTAAAAGTTATTGAATTTACAATATTAAGCCAAATTCTGGAATTAATAAATCAATTTAAAAACCTTTACTGCGTCAACATGAAATGGGGATGACGTCACCACAACCATCTAATACTTTTTATACCGCTACTATGTTACCCATAGTGACTAACAGGTGGAAGACCTTGATTGACCTCCACGTCATGACCACACTACGCCATGACGACGCCACCTTGGTGCCACATGGACTCATCGGAGACCATGCTAGATGGTCACCGGAGACGGCGGGGAAAGGCGTGCGGGGCTACGCGACTTGGCTCGCTCGAACCAATGCAACGATGCAGACTCAAACTTGGTGGTGCCGCCCTATGTTGGTCGTCGGAGCAGATGGTACGATGATGACCGACGGTGGCGAACGGAAGATAACAGTGAGGGCATGAATTACAAAGAGAGAGTAAGGAAGGAGGCATCTAGGATGTTCGCTTGATCACCCTCAACACGTATATAGCCTCGGTGAGGACAGAGGAGGTCGGCATCAACGTCAATGGCTACGTCGGCGCTCATCGGGCTTGAGGAAGACAGGGGTCACGGGGATCGATTCCGTGTCTCCTGGATTGATTATGTTGACGAAGGGGTAGAGGAGGATGAGGCGAAGCTGCCAGCATGCTCAGTGGAGATCATGAACAACCAGAGAGACGACGATTCGAGGCAACAACAGAGCTAGGGTTCGGCCTCAAAGGGGAACGAGTGAGAGAGAGAGGCACTAGGGGAGAGTGAGAGGATAGGGAGGAGAGAGGTCATCGTGGCGATCTTATCTCCTCCAGAACAGCAGCGGAGCGGGGATCTTGGTGCGGCAACGATCGACGGCGGCAGCGCCGGCACGCAGTTGCTTGCAGGAGGAGGAAGACGATAGGAGGAAGCAGTGAAGAGGTATTGGACCGGTAATGGGCCGCGCAGAGGCCGTTGTCGATGCGCGTGAGCGACAGAGAGGAGAAAGGGAAGATGGGCTACGACCTGACTGCTCTTTGGTTCTTTTCTTCTTTCCAAAAACATTTTTCCAATTCTGTTTTACTTTTGTGTTTGTAATTCCAAATTCTTTTCTGTTTTGAGTTGTTTGAAAAATACTAGAGGTTTGCAAATATTTTTAGAACACTTAGGGGCCCTTATAACAATTTGGCTCCACATATTTTGATAATTTTCAAAATACAAAAAAATTGAACAGTTTTCAAAGAGAGAGGGAAGACTAGGGTTTTATATTTAATTTTCTTTGCATGCATTTAAGAAATGATGCTTATGATGCACAACTAACCCTAATATAATAATAACTAAAAATGGGGTGTTACATCTCTATCCCCCTTACGAGAATCTTGACCCGATATTCCTAAGGTAGGAAAAGAGATAGAGAGAGAGAAAGAAACATGGTCACTCTAAAGATAAGAGGGAAACACACTAAACAACACACAGAGTATCTCATGGTTAACTCATGGATGGAGTGTTCAGAAACAACTCTGATATGGCTATATGAAACACATCAAGGTAACGGAGGAAACAAGAGGAGAAGGTTTCAAGTTGTTTAGATAGATGGTCTTCATAAGGATTGAGACCATGGTGCTTATAGAAGAATTAATCTTCTGAAACGGGAAGGGTTCCAACAGAAAAAACAAGACCACTGACTTCGATAGGGAACTTCTACAAAACAACTTTGGTAGAAACATCAGATTTCAAATATATGGATCAACAAAACCAAGTTGTTGAACTACTGTTGAAACAGAAGGGTCACTCTTTCATCCAACAGAAGGCCAAGACAGAAAAATGTTTTGGTGGAGAGGATTCATAAGAGTCGCAAGGAGCATGTAGCAAGATGAACCACAAATTACCAAAAATCATAGTCACTCTTAAAACATGAATGAGAAAAGAAGGAAACTCTTTAGTCGTCCAGGACTATCAAGATCTATGCCAAATATCATGATATAACTTTACACCATCATAGGAATAGGTAAGAAGATTCCTGATGACACGAGAAAAAGAAACTTCGTTCTTAGACTTTGTTTACTTAGCACAACAAGATGCTTGCCAACATAAAGGGTCTAGAGGATTGACCGAGAGACATTTAGCAACACTACTTAAAATTTTCTCCTTGATGTTCGAGGAATCAGACATCAAGTAAAGGTTGTATTTCGAAAACAAGGAAACCATAAGCACAACTCCTATAATAAGTCACAAAAGAAGCCTCATGAGAAGTGGTTGTTATTGCTGAATCAAGGAATATGGCAACAGGTCTTATGGCTAATTGTGTTAACCACTACATCAATCTTGCCAGAGTTACAGAGACGTATGTCAAAACCTTGAATAACACCAACCATCATAGCTACTTGGGATTCAACTTTGGTTAGGCGAAATGATATTTCAGACTCATCATGTCAGAATAGGAAATATGTGAAAATGTGTAACGTTTACCACCAAGGTAAAGTTACTAGATTCTCAAGATGTGGACGACAGTGTAAACCTCAAAAAGACTGAGCTAGATTTCTAGACCCATGCATTTAGCAACTTGTCGAAAGAAAAATACATACAAATAAAGTATTAACAATAAAACACACATGTATCCTTAAGGAAAGAAGGATAACTCTTCGTCATTCCACGGTGACACCTTTCAACAATTGCACGTGAACTAGAGAAGGTTACTTCTAACATCCAGAACGCATACTTCGAGATGACCCGACGACAGTTCTTGATAGTTTCCAACATTAATGCCTAATGTCCCATATGAATCGGATCTAACATGGAGAAGATAAGGATATTATCGACGGGCTTAACAACAAACTTATAGAGACACTCCAATAAGATGGACTCACATGTTGCTTGAACGAGGCAACAATATTGGTCAGACCAAAGGACATGAAGATATATTCAAGTGAAACATCACATGAAGAAACATCATCTGATAGTCATTGGAACCGAGTTTGATTTTACAATAACCCAACTCAAATCAAAGGTGGGGGAAGATAACATATCCACAAAGGAAATATTATCATTCTTCAACACGGACAAAACTAGACGTCCCTTTAAGGAGGAACTGAGTGGGATAGAACTTTTGTCTTACAACTCTCCAAGTTGTTGTTTAAGCTCAACCAACTAGTTCAGGGGTATCCAATACATATCCTTGGAGCAAAGAGCAGTTCAGAGAACTTGCTTGCTCAAGAACTTGACAACACGGTCTTGTGGTAACATGGCAATACTTCTAGTAAACATCTAGAATATCACGAACCACCTATATGTCACGTGTTCGAGAGAAAACTTGCTTTACAAGGAAAGATGACATAGTCTTAGAGCTTCGGCACCAGCCTAACTCTTTAACCGAAGAGGTGTACCAGAATAATGGACTTGGTAGTACAGTCAAGCTTTGCTTAGTGATAGGGTTAACCAACCACGATAAGAATGAGACAAATGTCCTTGGAGATCAAAACAATAATAATTACTAAAAATATTGAATGGCCACATCATTACGCACACGCAACTTTCACGAGCACAGAAGCTCATAGGAAGGGTGGGTAAAAAGGTGTAGAAGCATCACTTCATTAAGGGTTCGTGAAACTCAGCACGACCTCTTAGTATAAAAGGGTGTAACACTTTAAGGTATAACAGATAGAAGCTAATCAATGCCTCTTGATCTGTAGATTACAACACTTTGACCTGATCCTAGATATGACGAGTTTGTTTCTCCTAGACATTCTGAAATGGTTTGTCTTTACGGACCACAAGAGTATCTTGCATCGGAAGACACCAATGCATATTTACTACTTGGCTACCGACTGGTAGATAAAGGTTGGAGTACAATAAGGAAAAAAAGGAACATTCTTAGGATAGAATCCAGAGAGGTGGATACATAAGTCAACAACCTTCACAAAACCAATGCAGAGAAGGGAAAAGTGTGGCCGAGTCATGAATATATATGCGAGACTCTCGAGGAGTACTCTTGTCATGATATATTTGGTTCTGTTGAAGAACGTCTGCCACGGCTAGTGGTAGGGGAACTCCTTAATTGTCACAATTCAATCGCGACAAAGACCACAAGCTTGAAGACTGGAATTGTACTACCAGCCATACTGAGGTAATGTGTGAACATCGACGATAGGGGTCAAAGGATGGGATCTTGGATTAATGGTCATCTTCATGTACAAGATTCACAACATCGAAATCCTGCACAATCAAGGATCTTAGGTTCAAGTCCAAGGGTTAAAACCCAAGAAAGAAGTACTACTTGAGTGACATAGCTTACACTGTAAGGTAGTAATCACAAGGTAGCTTCCAAAATAAGAAACACCTTCTGAAGTACCCAAACAAACAAAAAGGAGGCACACTGTAACGTCCCAAAAATACTAAGCTTGGATCATCAAACTCTAATCATCAAACTTAGGGTTAACAAAAACTTTTCTAAATAAATTTATGAATGCATGCATATGTGTATGCATTGATTTTGAATTCTTTTAAACCCACCTTGTTTGTTTGTTTCATTGCTTGTAAAATTTTTCTTAGGTGAAATAAACATCATCTAAAACATTTCCCACACTTTTCCTAAAGACAAGTAAATCAAAACACATATATTAAATGAATGGTCATTTTGACCAATTTAACTCCCATGCCTACTTTGGCTGTCTCAAATTTTCAAAACCTAATAGAAACTTTTCTGGATCTTTGCACCCCTTGAATGTACTCATAACAAAGTATCAAGGCCCACTTTGTGATCATCCAGAAACTTTCAAATGCATAGTTTAAATGACAATTCAAAATTGAATCTTTATCATATAGGAAGATCCCACTTTTTAAAAAACCACTCAAACAAGCTCAACTTTCAAAACCCAAGCATCTGCAGACTCACTATCACCAATCTAGCAAACCCACCAAAAATCTTTTCAAAATTCAAAACATGATTTCATGTAGCCATTTCATCAAACAGGTTGCAGACACAAATCAAACAAACATCAAACACTATTGTGAGCAGTGATTCTTGCCTACCTTGTTCCCTAGTTAGCTCACAACCAGCTCAGTAGATCATCTAAGAAGATTATCCAAGCACTAGCACCACTGTGAGCTTGCCATTGCCATCAATGGTGAACAGCCGAGCACCCCCTTGCCACCCCGTAGTCGACAGCAAGCTAGGAGCAGCAAGCCTAGCCAAGATGTCCGGAGGTAGCCCACCGTCCACCGCCACTCACCGTCCCTAGCGAGCATTGCCAAGCCACGACCACGCGCGCAAGAGCCGCGCCCAGACCGCTAGAGACCATGCCGAGCGTGCGCCAGAGCACCAACCTCGACCAGCGTCCACAGACCGCGCGCCGCCCTCACCGTGTGCACACACGATCTCCACCGACCGAGGATACCGCCAGACATCCCCGTTTGCCGCGTCAAGATGCCACCGCCCGTCGAAGACGCCGCCTCTGCCGCGCAGAGCATCGCCTGTTCCAGACCAAGCCGCACCGCCCCATGCCTCGAAACCATGTCATTGAGCATCGCCAGGAGACACCGCATCGTCCCCTACCCTTTCCCATGCCATTACGCCCCCGTAACCTCGCCCCCGATGATCTCACTGTGCGCCCCGACGGTCCCCTCGCTCGACTATAAATAGAGGCCACCCCCGCTCGATCTCTTCACACCATCTCACTCCCCTCTCCTCACTGATCGTGCCACACCGTTCTCAGAGCAAGACGATCACCACCCCGCCGGAATTTCACCGGAGCCCGCCACCTCCTGAGAAGAAGGGAGCCATCGATTTCATCCACCCCGGGAGCCGCCGCGACCAACCCTGAGTTCGCCGTCGTCGACTTCGTCGTTCGCCTGCCTCACCGACCTTCGCCCATACCCCGGTGAGACCTCAGCACCCCTCACTGGCCGCGCTAGGTTTCGTTCTCGTCGGCATTGTCTCGCGTCGACGATGACCCCCAGCCGTTGGATTAGAACTAGATCGAACGATCCACGTTGCCCCATACCGCTTTGCCCAGCCCCGTGTCACTGACGAGTGGGGACACCCACTTAAGCAGCCCGCGGGAGCACTGCGCTTAGCAGGCCGGCCCGTTAACTTTTCCCGCGCAGCCCAGTTATTTAAATTAAACTTTTTCCATTTCAATTCAAACACACTTCTGTACCCAACTTCAAAAATCAACCCAGATCGATTCAGTACACCAAATTGAATGAAACCAATTTTGTTGGAAAGGTTTGTGAATGCTGAATCCAAGACCATTGGATTCAATTCATTTGGATCTATAGATCACCCATGGTAAAAATAACAACGCAGAAGCTTTTCTGCATTCAAACATTTTTCAAATTTAAACCATAATAGCTTTTGAGTTGATTCCAACTCTCAAAAATCACATTTAACCATACATTTCAGAATATATAAAAATATATAGGTTTACTTGCATAAATAATATTCAAGTAATAAAAGAATGCCCCATAGGCATTACTGGCCACTTTAATTAATTAAAATAAAAGGGTAAAACCTTATTAAATTGTGACACCACTTTAAATCACATTCCCTTGGACTACAATATGTGGTGATGACATGTGTCAACATGATCCCATGTTTGGTTTGGAGAATATTAAATCTTAAGTAGTTTTTCAATGAGTAGAAATTACTTTTCTAAAAATAAAAGGAATAAAATCAAGCCTTAACCTTGTAATGTTAGAGATGATGCTAGATCATCTATAGGACCCTTGTGTGTGATGATTGCAAGTAGTTAAGTATTGTTTGGTGATTGTGTACCTCGTATTTATTCATAGACGCTAGTACCGACCAAGGATACGAGGAGGAAGGAGGATACTACGAAGAGGAAGCCGAGGAGAACTTCAACCACTGCTCTGCACAAGGCAATCCTAATACTACTAGTAAATGTGCAAGATGATTCTATACCTATGCAAGCTTATATTGACATCTATGCAAGCTAACACTTGCAAGATACCCTACTGATGCAACAAACCCCTACTTGTTACTATGCCTACTGTATGCCATAAGCATATGTGATCACACCCACTTGATAAACCAATCCTAGTTTTACTTACAAGCTTCTTACTTTATTTCTTTATCAAAGCTTACCGAGAGTTTACTTAAGTGACTTATAGATACTAGAAAGATATTTGAAGGTTGCATAAAGAGAATAAAATTTGGCCTAGGTTATAAACCTTGATATCAGCCTAAGATATAAGGTTGGACTTAGTTGAAACCACATTAGTTTACCACCCCTCATTAGTGCCTACCCCCACCTGTAGATGCTAGTGCTAAGCATAAAACTTGATCAACTTTAGATGGGGATAATTGGTGGAAAAATGGTTATGAAAACCTTGGAATGATGGATCATTCTATTGAAATGTTTTGGACATCTGTTTCCAAACACTTGATGATTTTGGTGATGAAAATGTTGAGGCATGAGCCTTAGCCCTTTATAAAACTAATGGTTGTCTGGATGCGATACCATTCCAATTTTATCGTACAACCACAATACCCGAATATTGGGTAGGGCTTGACTGGAAACTTATATACCTTAGTATTAGTTCCCTCATGGCCAAGGTCTGAGCTGAGGCTACCTTGTGAATATTGTCCACTTGTGCAGTACCCAAGATGACAGTTGGTCATGGTTGGGAGGCCAAACTCACAGGAGAGGTGCTTATACTAGGGAGTGTAATTGAAAGGTTATGATTGATTATCCGCATACTGAGTATGGTGAATTCAGGATTTGTTCCTGACGGATGTATCGAATTTTGTGGTGAAAGTGTACAATCTCTGCAGAGTGTCAAACTATTCGAATAGCGTCATGAGGTTATGGACGATTAGTGGCCATCGTTCCCCCGTCAGACTTTTCAAAATGACCTGTGAAATGAATTGAGACTTTGACTTGACCACAACGGAGTTGTGATATGAAATACAAGTTCCCACTTAGGAGTTATAACATTGTGACTAGCCTTGGAACCTAGTAGAGATAAATCTAGCTTTTGCAAAACAACCCTAGAGCCTAGGGTCCTATTATCCAAAAACCCCTTTTGCTTGTTAGTATTAGTTTGAGAGTACTTAAAGAGTACTCATGGCTTTGTCCCTGGCTATTCCCATGGCCAGACTATGAAGAGGAGTACCTGGAATATGGACCCCAGGAAGGTTATGACAACTAGGATCATCTCCCATCGTCAGCATTGCCTGTGACCCCGAAGATGGAGCTTCACCTACGCTACCGTTATTATTACGTATTCCACTACTGGATGTTGTTTTAAGAACTGGATCATGATATCCCTATTTGTGTAAGAACTTATGTATCGTTGTAATGAATGATGTACTATGGTATCCAATTCTGTTATGTCTCGCAAAAATGGTAATCCTGGGATTGCGATGTATGGCATAACAGGCATCTAGGATTGAAAAATCTGGGTGTTGACAAGTTGGTATCAGAGCCATCTTGACCATAGGAGACCCTAGTTAGACTAGATGTTTGAACCAAAAACTTAGTTTCAAAACCAAAGAAAATAAATATTTACAAAAACTTATTCTCATTCTTATCCCTTTAATTCTTTCCTAAAAATTCATGTTCCTCCAAAAACTCTTGCAAAATACCTAAAATTTTGACACACTTGATCACCCTGCTAATCTACTCATCCTCTATTTTTATAGATGGACGTGAAGTACAGCAAGTTTTACCAACTTGGGAATGGAGGAGACCTTATCTTTGAGAGGGATCTGGATCAGCTTTCGGAACTTCTGGAGCGTTCGCACCCCGAGTTCTTCGGAGCTCAGCTCAATGATCAAGGAGGAGAAGATCTGTAGTGGATAATTGTTGCAAGTCTCCGAGGAAATATTGAACCTCCCACTGCGAAGGGAATTCAGTTTACCTTGAGGGAAAACAACTGGCTCGATGGACTTGCCAGAGCAATGCAGGAAGCTCTTTCCCGTCTGTGTGGGCAGAGCATCAATCCGATCAAGGGTACTCTCTTTGAGTTTTGCCCAAGGCGTGATTCAAATGGACAACCACTGGAAGCCCCATACCACCCCGAGCTGAAGACTCAATTGGACCACCTTAGCTTCATGATGTATGATCGTCAACAGGAGTTGGACAACTGTCGTGACTACTGCAACCACAAGTCTTCCATCATCAATACAAAGGACCAGACCATCGCCATGCTAGCAAGGGATCGCAAGTCTCGCCGTCGTCAGCTCAACAAGAAGGAGTGCATTATTGCCCGTTTTCGCCACCGCATCTCATCTCTAGAGGAGACCATCCACGAGAGAGACATGAAGTTGGAGGAAAGGGAGAATGCCGGAGAGGATCTTCGTGGAGACCCTTACTCCTATCTCAGCGATGACGATGATTTTCTAGAGGATTAGGCCATGGACTTCTTCACCGATGAGGATCATTTCGCCTTCATCGATGATGATGAAGATGATGAAGCCACAGACTCCGAGGAGTTGTAGCACTTGAGCACTAGCGTAGTGAGTAGTATTCGGTCCCACTGTATCGTAGTTTTCAGAATGGTTCTTAAAACCATATGCTTTTCTTTGTGGTGGTGTGTGTTGTACTTTGTGCTATGAATGAATGAAAAAGCAAGTTTCTAGAAAAACCTGAGTCAAGCTTTAAAAACTTTTCAAAGTCCCCAAAACCTTAGAAATTACCCTCTTTTCTCATGATCTATCTAAATCTTCAGATGCCACGTGGAGGAAGTGGTTAGCCCCGGACCCGATGTTGCAGATCCTGCAACTGTTGACTTCTAACCGCGAAGCTGAAAGAGCGGAACGTCAAGCCAACCTAGCCACTCTGCAACAGATAGCCCAGCTAGCCCACAGCAACCAAGGCCACGGAAATCAGGACAACCATGGATCTAAGCTCAAGAATTCCCAGAACACCAACCAACCTATTTTCACTAAGTCAGAAGAGCCCCTAGACGCTGATGATTGGCTGCAAACCATGGAAAATAACCTAGAAGTGGCCGGAGTGGAAGCCAACAAGAAAGTACTGTTCGCCACCCATTATCTAGCCGGAGATGCCAGGGCATGGTGGAACAGTGTTCGCGCAATGATCGGAGGCCAGATGATGACCTCGGAGGAATTTAAGGTCAAGTTCAGCAGAAACCATGTACCACCAGGTTTGATCAAGAGAATGAGAGACGAGTTCAGAGAACTGAAGCAAGGAAGGATGACTGTAGTGGAATACTGTGAAAAAAAATTGTCATTAGCTAGGTATGCCCCGGATGAGATCGACACCGAAGCCAAGAAGAAAGAAAGATTCCTGAATGGTCTGCATGACGAGATGCAGACGGTGTTAGTCAATATCCCCTTTGCGGATATTGAAGCCCTCGTCGACTCTGATATCCAGATGGAAGGAAAGATCAACCAAGCCAATGAGAACCGCAAGCGGCGTATGATGCATCAGCCAGGAACCCATCAGACCCCAAAGTATCGCCCCAACCCATCTCCAGGATTTGCCGCAAGGACCAACATACCCCCGATGAACCGTCCAACCTATCCCAACCGTGAAACCCTAGACCCGGAGGAAATCACAACAACCCCGGCAACTCTAGCAATTTCACCCATGCCCCACCCAAGTTCAACATCAACAATGCTACTTAACCCCAACACGCCACGAGGATCGGAAGCAATGTTTGTGTAGCCAAGGACAAGTCGCAAGTGACTTGTTATGATCAGGAAATAAAGGCCACTATTCTAACGAGTGCCCCAACAAGAAGAATGCTACAGCCCGAATGCCAATGCCCCACCAAAGTCGTGTTCACCAGGGGAGAAGATTTTCCCTGTGGAATTCACTCAACCACAATGGCCTTTTTTCTCATGCATCTTTGAAGAAGCTCGAGCGCCAGACATCGTGTTGGGTATGTTTTCTGTTAATTCAGTACTTGCAAGAGTTTTGTTTGATTCTGGTGCATCGCATTCATTTGTCACCGAAGAATTTGCATGCACTAGTAAAATTCAACCAACCAAATTGAAGCATGTGATGATTGTGCAAATTACCGGATCAACCACCAAGGCTAGGCAAATTTTCAAAGTCGTCCCTATCCGAATCCATGGCATAGACTTTTATGCTAATCTGATAGTACTCGAAACTAAAGGTTTGGAAGTAGTACTAGGAATGGATTGGATGTCCAAACATAAAGGATTGATTGACTGTGCCAAGAAAGCCATCACCATGACCAGTACAACCGGAATATCAGTCGAGCATATATGTAAAACCTTACCTCGTCAATTTAAATGCAACAAGAGTATAGCCCAACCTACCGTTGACCAAGTCCGGATAGTCTGTGAATACCCCGATGTATTTCCAGATGTTTTGCCCGGTATGCCCCCAGATCGGGATATCGAGTTTATCATTAAACTAATCCCCGGAACCGGACCCATAGCCCAGAGACCCTATAGTATGAACCCATCAGAGCTCGCAGAACTGAAGAAGCAACTGGATTCCATGTTGGAAATTGGATTGATTCAACCAAGTGCATCCCCATGGAGATCACCTGTCTTATTTGTGGACAAGAAGGATGGAGGTAACCGTTTGTGTACGGATTATCGAAAGTTGAATGGCGTCACAATCAAGAACAAGTACCCCTTGCCTAAGATAGTTGATTAGTTGACCGGTGCCAAAGTGTTTTATAAGATAGATCTTAGAACTGGCTATCATCAACTCAAAATTCGTGCAGAGGATATTCCAAAGACTGCCTTTACCACCAGATATGGATTGTACGAGTATACAGACATGTCTTTCGGATTAACCAATGCCCCCGCTTATTTCATGAACCACATGAATAAGATTTTTATGGACTTCCTGGATAAGTTTGTCGTTGTTTTCATCGATGACATTCTGATTTATTCCAAATCAGAAGAAGAACATGAGCTACACCTAAGGACCATTCTTGGAACCCTTAGAGAGCATCAGTTGTATGCCAAGTTTAGCAAATGTGAATTCTGGTTACAGGAGGTAGGATTCCTCGGTCACATTGTATCAGCCGGAGGAATTGCCGTTGACCCTGCCAAAGTGAAAGATGTAGAAGATTGGCAAGCCCCAGCCACTTAAACCCAAGTTCGTGCTTTTCTCGGATTGGCGGGATATTACCGCAAATTCGTAGAAGGATTCTCGAGTATCGCCAGACCCATGACCCAATTGCTGAAGAAGGACAAGAATTTTGAATGGACAGACAAGTGTGGAGCAAGTTTTCAAGAACTCAAAAGGAGATTGATTTCAGCCCCAATCTTGATCATGCCGGATATCACGAAGCCCTTCGATGTGTATTGTGACGCATCCAAGATTGGTCTCGAATGTGTGCTAATGCAAGAAGGCAAAGTTATATCTTATCTATCTCGACAATTGAAGCAACATGAGCAAAACTACCCAACCCATGACCTCGAACTCGCAGCAGTAGTTCTAGCCCCGAAGACATGGAGACATTACCTGATGGGAAATCGTTGTGAGATTTATTCAGATCACAAGATACTAAAGTATATATTCACTCAGAAGGAGCTGAATATAAGGCAGAGAACATGGATTGAGCTAATCAAGGATTATGACCTGGACATTCACTATCACCCTGGTAAAGCCAACATAGTAGCCGATGCCCTTAGCATATTGCCGTGCCGCTTGAACTCCATGATTTTGAAGGAGCAACCAAGTTTGCACAAGGAGATGGAAGATTTTCGAATGGAATTAGTAAGTGAAGGATTTTTGGCTAGCATAGAACTTCAGCCCACTTTGATCAGTCAGATTAAAGAGGCGCAGAAGGGAAATGCCAGTATCGACGGAATCAAGCGTCGTATCGGTACAGGCAAAGTACCCGGATTCACCGAGGACGAAGAAGGAGTGTTGTGGTACAAAGGACGCCTTTGTGTACCAGCAGATTCTGAGTTGAAAGAAGTTATTTTGAAGGAGGCTCATGATACTCTTTATTCTATCCATCCCGGAGGAACTAAGATGTATCAAGATTTAAAAGAGCAATTTTGGTGGCATAAGATGAAGAGAGAAATAGGAATCTATATCGCCAAGTGTGATATATGTTAGCGAGTCAAGGCAGGACATCAAAGACCCGCTGGATTGTTGCAACCTTTGCAGATTCCGGAATGGAAATGGGATTCTGTCGGAATGGACTTTATCACTGGACTACCTACTTCTAGTAGGGGAAATGACTCTATCTGGGTCATAGTGGACAGATTGTCCACAGTCGCCCATTTCTTGCCCGTCAAAACCACCTATCAGAGTTCGAAGCTAGCTGAGTTGTACATCGCTAGAATCATCAGTTTGCACGGAGTCCCCAAGAACATAGTATCGGATCGGGGAACTCAGTTTACCTCGAGATTCTGGAAGAAAGTTCAAGAAGTTTTAGGAACCCGCCTAGATTTCAGTACCGCGTATCACCCTCAGACCGATGGACAAACGGAGCGAGTAAATCAAATACTCGAAGATATGCTGAGAGCATGCGTGTTAGAATATGGATCCAAGTGGGAAGACTGTCTGTCGTTCGCAGAATTTTCTTACAACAATAGTTATCAAGCCAGTTTGCAAATGGCCCCCTTTGAATTCATGTACGGAAGAAAGTGTCGCACCCCTTTGAACTGGTCGGAAGTAGGAGAGAGTCAGATTTTCGGACCCGACATCCTACGAGAAGCAGAAGAGAAGGTTCACAAGATTCGTGATCACCTCAAGACCGCCCAATCCAGACAAAAGAGTTATGCCGACAAGAGACGTAGAGACCTCGCCTTCAATATAGGATACTTTGTTTATTTGAAAGTGTCGCCATTGAAGGGAATGCAGCGTTTCCAACTCAAAGGAAAGTTAGCTCCCAGATATATCGGACCTTTCAAGATTCTGAACCGTCGAGGAGAAGTACCGTATCAATTGGAGCTGCAGGAAGAGATGTCATCCGTGCACAATGTTTTCCATATCTCGCTACTTCGCAAGTGTCACAAAGTCCCCGAGAAGACCGAAGTGTTCAAGAATATCGATCATCGGACCATAGAGATAAACGATGACCTGACCTATCCCAAAGTACCCATCCGAATTTTGGAAGAAGCCTTTCGAACTACCAGAACCCGAAGCATCAAGTTCTCAATATTCAGTGGAGCAACCACACAGAAGAGGAAGCTACCTGGGAACGCGAAGATCACATCAGGACGGAGTTTCCCGATCTCTCCAAATCCTAGGTAATCTTTTAGTCCTTTTTCAAACCTCGGGACGAGATTTTTGTTTAAGGGGGGAAGGTTTGTAACATCCCAAAAATACTAAGCTTGGATCATGAAACTCTAATCATCAAACTTAGGGTTAACAAAAACTTTTCTAAATAAATTTATGAATGCATGCATATGTGTATGCATTGATTTTGAATTCTTTTAAACCCACCTTGTTTGTTTGTTTCATTGCTTGTAAAATGTTTCTTAGGTGAAATAAACATCATCTAAAATGTTTCCCACACTTTTCCTAAAGACAAGTAAATCAAAACACATATATTAAATGAATGGTCATTTTGACCAATTTAACTCCCATGCCTACTTTGGCTGTCTCAAATTTTCAAAACCTAATAGAAACTTTTCTGGATCTTTGCACCCCTTGAATGTACTCATAACAAAGTATCAAGGCCCACTTTGTGATCATCCAGAAACTTTCAAATGCATAGTTTAAATGACAATTCAAAATTGAATCTTTATTATATGGGAAGATTCAACTTTTTAAAAAACCCCTCAAACAAGCTAAACTTTCAAAACCCAAGCATCTGCAGACTCACTATCACCAATCTAGCAAACCCACCAAAAATCTTTTCAAAATCCAAAACATGATTTCATGCGGCCATTTTATCAAACAGGTTGCAGACACAAATCAAACAAACATCAAAAACTATTGTGAGCAGTGATTCTTGCCTAACTTGTTCCATAGTTAGCTCACAACCAGCTCAGTAGATCATCTAAGAAGATTATCCAAGCACTAGCACCACTGTGAGCTTGCCATTGCCATCAGTGGTGAACAGCCGAGCACCCCCTTGCCACCCCGTAGTCGACAGCAAGCTAGGAGCAGCAGCAAGCCTAGCCAGCATGTCTGGGAGGTAGCCCACCGTCCACCACCACTCACTGTCCCAGCCACGAGCGTTGCCAAGCCCTGGACCACGCGCAAGAGCCGCGCCCAGACCGCTAGAGACCATGCCGAGCGTGCGCTAGAGCACCACCCTCGACCAGCGTCCACAGACCGCGCGCCGCCCTCACCGTGTGCACACACGATCGCCACCGACCCAGGAGACTGCCAGACATCCCCGTTTGCCGCCCCGTGCCGCACAGCCACCGCCCGCCGTCAAAGACGCCGCCTTTGCCGCGCAGAGCATCGCCCGTTCCAGACCAAGCCGCACCGCCCCACGCCTCGAAACCATGTCGTTGAGCATCGCCGGGAGACACCACACCGTCCCCTACCCTTGCCCATGCCATTACGCCCCTGTAACGTCGCCCCCGACGAGCTCAGCGTGCGCCCCGACAGTCCCCTCGCTCGACTATAAATAGAGGCCACCCCCGCTCGATCTCTTCACACCATCTCACTCCCCTCTCCTCACTGATCGTGCCACACCATTCTCAGAGCAAGACGAGCACCACCCCGTCGGAATTTCACCGGAGCCCGCCGCCTCTTGAGAAGAAGGGAGCCATCGATTTCGTCCACCCAAGGAGCTGCCGCGACCACCCCTGAGTTCGCTGCCGACTTCTGCTGTCACCACCTCGCCGACCTCGCCTGCATTCCCGGTGAGCCCCCAGCACCCCTCACTGGCGGCGCTAGGTTTCGTTCTCGCCGGCGTTGTCTCGCGTCGACGATGACCCCCAGCCGTTGGATTAGAACTAGATCGAACGATCCACGTTGCCCCATACCGCTTCGCCCATCCCCGTGTCACTAACGAGTGGGGACACCCACTTAAGCAGCCCGCGGGAGCACTGCGCTTAGCAGGCCGGCCCGTTAACTTTTCCCGCGCAGCCCAGTTATTTAAATTAAACCTTTTCCATTTCAATTCAAACACACTTCTATACCCAACTTCAAAAATCAACCGAGATCGATTCAGTAAACCAAATTGAATAAAACCAATTTTGTTGGAAAGGTCTGTGAATTCTGAATCCAAGCCCGTTGGATTCAAGTCATTTGGATCTATAGATCACCCATGGTAAAAATGACAAGGCAGAAGATTTTCTGCATTCAAACATTTTTCAAATTTAAACCATAATAGTTTTTGAGTTGATTCCAACTCTCAAAAATCACATTTAACCATACCTTTCAGAATATATAAAAATATATAGGTTTACTTGCAGAAATAATATTCAAGTAATAAAAGAATGCCCCATAGGCATTACTAGCCACTTTAATTAATTAAAATAAAAGGGTAAAACCTTATTATATTGTGACACCACTTTAAATCACATTCCCTTGGACTACAATATGTGGTGATGACATGTGTCAACATGATCCCATGTTTGGTTTGGAGAATATTAAATCTTAAGTAGTTTTTCAATGAGTAGAAATTACTTTTCTAAAAATAAAAGGAATTAAATCAAGCCTTAACCTTGTAATGTTAGAGATGATGCTAGATCATCTATAGGACCCTTGTGTGTGATGATTGCAAGTAGTTAAGTATTGTTTGGTGATTGTGTACCTCGTATTTATTCATAGACGCTAGTACCGACCAAGGATACAAGGAGGAATGAGGATACTACGAAGAGGAAACCGAGGAGAACTTCAACCACTGCTCTGCACAAGGCAAGCCTAATACTACTAGTGAATGTGCATGATGATGCTATACCTATGCAAGCTTATATTGACATCTATGCAAGCTAACACTTGCAAGATACCCTACTGATGCAACAAACCCCTACTTGTTACTATGCCTACTCTATGCCTTAAGCATATGTGATCACACCCACTTGATAAACCAATCCTAGTTTTACTTACAAGCTTCTTACTTTATTTCTTTATCAAAGCTTACCGAGAGTTTACTTAAGTGACTTATAGATACTAGAAAGATATTTGAAGGTTGCATAAAGAGCATAAAATTTGGCCTAGGTTAGAAACCTTGATATCAGCCTTAGATATAAGGTTGGACTTAGTTGAAACCCCATTAGTTTACCACCCCTCATTAGTTCCTACCCCCACCTGTAGATGCTAGTGCTAAGCATAAAACTTGATCAACTTTAGATGGGAATACTTGGTGGAAAAATGGTTATGAAAACCTTGGAATGATGGATCATTCTATTGAAATGTTTTGGACATGTGTTTACAAACACTTGATGATTTTGGTGATGAAAATGTTGAGGCATGAGCCTTAGCCCTTTATAAAACTGATGGTTGTCTGGATGCGATACCATTCCAATTTTATCGTACAACCACAATGCCCGAATATTGGGTAGGGCTTGACTGGAAACTTATATACCTTAGTATTAGTTCCCTCACGGCCAAGGTCTGAGTTGAGGCTACCTTGTGAATATTGTCCACCTATGCAGTACCCAAGATGACAGTTGGTCATGGTTGGGAGGCCAAACTCACAAGAGAGGTGCTTATACTAGGGAGTGTAATTGAAAGGTTAGGATTGATTATCCGCATACTGAGTATGGTGAATTCAGGATTTGTTCCTGACGGATGTATCGAATTTTGCGGTGAAAGTGTACAATCTCTGCAGAGTGTTAAACTATTCGAATAGCCGCGTCATGATTATGGACAGCTGAGGGCCATCTTGTTCCCCCGTCAGACTTTTCAAAATGACCTGTGAAATGAATTGAGACTTTGACTTGACCACAACGGAGTTGTGATATGAAATACAAGTTCCCACTTAGGAGTTATAACATTGTGACTAGCCTTGGAACCTAGTAGAGATAAATCTGGCTTTTGCAAAACAACCCTAGAGCCTAGTGTCCTATTATCCAAAAACCCCCTTTTACTTGTTAGTATTAGTTTGCGAGTACTTGAGTACTCATGGCTTTGTCCCTGGCTATTCCCATGGCCAGACTATGAAGAGGAGTACCTAGAAGATGGACCCCCTGAAGGTTATGACAACTAGGATCATCTCCCATCGTCAGCATTGCCTGTGACCCCGAAGATGGAGCTTCTCCTACGCTACCGTTATTATTACGTATTCCGCTGCTGGATGTTGTTTTAAGAACTGGATCATGAGATCACTATTTGTGTAAGAACTTATGTATCGTTGTAATGGATGATGTACTATGGTATCCAATTCTGTTATGTCTCGCAAAAATGGTAATCCTGGGATTGCGATGTATGGCATAACATGCATCTAGGATTGAAAAATCCGGGTGTTGACACATACAAGGCGAAACAAAACCTCGAAGCCTAGAACAGAACACTGTGGATCTGAGAATATAATATTGTGGGTCCAAAAGATAGAGATATCATGATGGAAAGGAATCTCTCAGATGAAGCAGAACAAAGGGAACAAGGAATATACAACACACACAACTCTAGACTCAACACTACGTCAACTGGCTTAGAAACGTCATGCCCAAAAAGGCACCGAAGCTTTTGAAAGACTAGAAGAGATATCAAAGCTTTTCCAAAGTCAACACCAGATAAGAAGACCCAGACTTAGAGCAAAACTGTATAAGGAGTAAAATAAGCATACTAGAGTTTTCGCAAATACTTTTCATCTTTTAAAATATTTTTCACAAACACTAGACTCAACATCGACCAATAGAAAGGTTTTCCTATGGTCGGCACTGCTCAGATACCAAGACTCGTAACACCCCCTGGATCAGGCAAAACAAATCCTAGACCTCCGCCTGACATAAGATTAACCTTGAGCTCGAGGATATCCAATGAAGAATCGGTAACACAGTGACCCGACGACACAAAATTATTACAGCAAGCTCATAACCGAGCAAAGAACCAAATTATTACAAGAAGAGGTCACTGACCACAAACATCAAACAACACAAGGCAAATTATGCTATTAAGTATAGCAAACTTAACAAATGGCCTAAGAGGCCTGAAGCATAACGATGACGTCCCAACCCATAGATTCTAGGCTGCCGGCGAGAATCCCAAGCTACTCTCGGTGTCGATGTCATACGGAACTCGTCTTCAAGGAACACTTACTCTGCCAAAAGTATCAACAAAGCAAGGGTGAGTACAGGGTTTATGTTGCAAGACTTCTGGCTGATGGAGTTGTTTTGCATAAATCCATCTTTGTTTATAAAATAAGAGAGAGAAGAAGCTCGTCTAATCAGATCATTTTAAAAAGGGATAAGAGAGCAACATCTACTAAGTATTGATCATCATATCTTTAATATCCACCAAGTCATCTTCATCACCTGAACTACGATCACCCCCTCATACCCATGAGGAAGCATCCTTAAGAACACGTTGATCGACCAACTTTTACGATTAGGTTATAGTTCTCTATGATCTTAGAATTCGGTCACCAAGCATTCATAATCGTGAACACGACTTTTCAAAAAGATTTAACACTTCAGGGGTGTACAATTTTACCCACACGTACGAACCTTCTCTTAATACCAGTACATTATCCCTCTTCCTGGGAAGGCCGACAGAGGGTGGTTAGATACTACCTTTACCTTGATTTCGCCGAGACCATGAGTCACACCATAAGGATGGTTCCGTCGTAACGGGTCAAATCACGAAGACGGTCCCTAGAGATGGGAGGCGAGGTTGGTTTACCTACCTGTTATGAATGCACCTCCTTCACCGCCTTCGAGAAGATCCAGAATGCATGTCGAATGGAACGCCCGAACTATGTGACTGATGGAATCTACTAGGAAAGTTAGTTGCTCGTGAGGTTTTCCAGGCCCCATTTGGTTGTACACTCATCTCGTTTCCAAATGCAAGAACTCGGGTCCTAGTGGTGGCGAGCATGGGACTAGAAAAACCACATCCCACCGTGGCCTCCCATACAAGCCTTAGCATGTTAAAACTCGTATCACCTCTGATATTATCTCATCACGTTCTCCTGTCATACTAGATTCTCTACATCAGATACATCATCTGGATGAACCAACACTTGCAGCTATGCATGACTAAGCAGGACACAGATATAAGCTCTAGTAGTGCAAACAAGCCAAACCTGGTTAATCGGGGTTATGACGGTTATAAACCCTAGTTCAAATAAACTCCAGATGTATATGATAGGGGTTGGTTTGTTATTCTAATTACACTTGTCATGTAAGTTTCTTAAAAATGCATGATGATACATTAAATAGGTAGATCTCATTTTTCTGAACATTTCGATATACTATACATATTTTTCCGATATATGGATTAAAATTTATTGAATTTACAATATTAAACCAAATTATGGAATTAAGAAATCAATTTAAAAAACTTTACTGCATCATCATGAGATGGGGCTGACGTCACCATGACCATCTAATACTTTTTATACCGCTACTGGGTTACCCACAGTGACTAACAGGTGGGACATGGGGCCACATAGACTAGCACCATGGCAGACCTTGATTGACCTCCACGTCACGTTAACACGGCGTCACATCGATGCCACCTTGGCGCCACATGGGCTCATCGGAGACCACGCAAGATGGTTATCAGAGACTGCGGGGAATGGCGCGTGGGGCTACGCGACTTGGCTCGTTCGAACCAGCACGACAAGGCGGACTCAAACTTGGTGGCACCGTCCTCTATTGGTCGCCAGATTAGGTGGTACGACGACACCGATGACGACAAACGGAAGCTAATGGCACATGCATGAACTACAACAAGAGGGGAAGGAAGGAGGCATCCAGGAGGATCGCTTGCACACCCTTGATGCGTATATAGCCTCGGTGAGTACAGAGGAAGTCAGCATCAATGTCAATGGCTCCGGTGGCGCTCATCAGGCTTGAGGTAGACAGGGGTCATGGGGCTTGATTCCGTGTGTCCCGGATCAATTACTTTGATGGAGGGGTATAGGAGGACGAGAGGAAGCTTCCAGCATGCTTAGTGGAGCTCAGGAAAAACCAGCGCGATGGTGATTCGAGGTAGCAATAGAGCTAGGGTTCGGCCTCGAAGGGGAACAAGAGAGTGAGTGAGAGAGAGAGAGCATGGGGGAGAGTGAGAGGATAGGGACGAGCGAGAGGGTGTCGTGGCGATCTTATCTCCTCCAGAACAGCGGCAGAGCGGGATCTTGGCGTGGCGACGATCAACAGCGGCAGCACCGACACGCAGGTGCTTGCGGGAGGAGGAAGATGATAGGAGGAAGCAGCGAAGCGGTATTGGGCCGATAAAGGGCCGCGCAGAGGCTATTGGCTACACGCGTGAGCGGAAGAGAGGAGAAAGGGAAGATGGGCTGCAGCCTGACTGCTATTTGGGTTTGTTTTTCTTTCTAAAAACATTTTTCCAATTCAATTTTGCCTTTTGTGTCTGTAATTCCAAATTCATTTATGTTTTTAGTTTTTTGAAAAATACCAGACGTTTTAAAATATTTTTAGAACACTTAGGGGACCTTATAACATTTTGGCTCCACATATTTTGATAATTTTCAAAATCCAAAAAAATCTGAACAATTTTCAAAGAGAGAGGTAAGACTAGGGTTTTATATTTAATTTTCTTTGCGTGCATTTAAGATATGATGCTTATGATGCACAACAAACCCTAATATAACAATAACTAAAACTGGGGTGTTACAATAACCTTATATGTCATCGAACATGAGACTTTCTCCATGCTCAACGTGCAACTTGCATTGCACAACTGGCTTTGCGGGTGTCTGTCTCTCCCACCATAGTGAAGATTCAATTTGCAATGGGCACTTGACATATCAATGTTGTGGTTCTTGTTCGTAAGTTAGAACAGTTCTTATTTGAAATCCCTAGCCACGTAAAACATGCAGAGAAAATTAGAGGCGTCTAACTTGTTTTTGCAGGGCTTGTGTTGTGATGTGATATGGCCATGATGATTGTGATTATATTTTATGTATGTAATGATCCTTATTGTAAGTTAACAACCCGCAGGACCCTTATGGTTGTCTTTAAATTTTATTTAAGACTTGTGTGTCTATTAATAAAAGTAGTTGTAATAGTTGCTGTTGGTGGAGGACAACCATGAAGCGACGCCATTGACCTTGATGCTACGCCGGTGATGATGGAGATCATGTTTGTGCTTGGAGATGGAGATCGAAGGCACAAGAAGAAAGGCCATATCATATCACATATAATGAATTGCATGTGATGTTAATTCTTCTGATGCATCTTGTATTGCTTAGATCATGATGGTATCTTTATAAGATGATCCATCTCACTAATTATCAATTAATAAAGTGTTCATCCTTAGTAGGCACCATTGCTAAGACTCGTCGTTTCGAAGAATCACGTGATGATCGGGTGTGATAGATTCTATGTGTGTATACAACGGGTGCAAGCCAGATTTGCACATGTGGATACTAAGGTTAACCTTGAGGAGTCTAGCATGTACAGACATGGTCTTGGAACACGGAATATCGAAAGGTAAAGCATGATTCATATGGATGATATGATGAGTATGTTGATTGTTCTCCTTTGAAGCTACATCATCTCTCATGATGATCGGACTTGGTGTAGTGAATTTGGTTCATGTGATCACTAAAACAATGTGAGGGATGTTGTTTTGAGTGGGAGTTCAAAATAATATGATTAAAGTAGAACACTATTTATCATAAATTAAATCAAAGTGAATTTGCATAGTTGTTGTAGTCATTGGCATCCGTTCACCACCTTACGCTTATTTATAATTGAGATAATAAATATAGAATTCTGGATAGTTACTTTATGAATTGGTATAGTATTGTTTTGACTATTAATCTAAAGTTTAAAAGTCATATTGCAAACTCCGTTTACTCTATGAAGTTTAATAATTAGTATTAAATCAAGAATAACAATTCTAGTGTTAGTATATATGTATCATGTTTGTCTTCATGATTCTTGATATTCAAAAGATTGTTTTATATCAAGGTTATCTAGGAGCTGAAAGAATTGTTTCAAAAACCATCATGTGTGGAAGATATTGCAATATCTGAAACAATGTTTTGGTTGCAACGTGATAGAGTATAATATGGCAAAATTTATGTTCTCATACTTGATGAGAATTTGCAAAAGGTTGGAGACGCTAGCCGTCCTGATCCTCCAAAAGGTTTTGGAGAGGAACATTATACTCGCGATTCACCGTTATAAGCTAAAGTAGCTTGGTCATGAAAATTGCCATGATAAGGATGAATATAAGATATAAGTAAAATGTTTACTACACTAAAAGATTACTAAAGAATGGAATCTGAAAGAACGCCAAACATTTGATGATGGTGATCTACTTCAAAGTGCAAATCCAAATATATTAGTATTTGACTATACATGCTTTGGACTATGTGTCATGTGGATGGTGCCATTGTTGATGTTGATAGATTCTTTTAAAAGAAAACGAAATGCTGAAAGAGAATCACAGAAATATTTGGCAAGAAAAGTAAAATTGGAAATTGTCCAACTTAGGGATATAAATGATATACATGTTATGGTTGTATTATTTTCTTGTTAAACATTGTGGTCTTTTGCATATTGGATACCAAATTTGTTGGTGTGAATTGTCATACAAAACAACACAATTCATGAACTACAATGGCCTAAGTAACTAGAAAGAGAATATGTGATGATGTTCACCAAAAACAAATAATGTGTTGTTGTGTTTTTCATTGAAATCAAAGTTTGGCTTCAAGATTTTTTTTAATCAGGTACTATGAGAACAAAAAGGTTGTTCAAATAATTTCCATATTCCATAATAGATGGATGATATACAAGTCTAGTTGGAGAAACCACATCCATAAAACTAATGCTAAAAATGTCGAAAGACAAATGACTGAAAGATCACTTAGGAAGTGGCATCGCTGTTTAAATTATATTGGAAAGAAAACATGAAGAAACTCCATGTTGATGGAATATTGGAGTATTTTGATTTTGATCGAATGACACTTGTGAGCCTAGATATAATTGAAAATCCGTTCAAGGCCGAAGAAGAACGAATGACTAACTTATTGGAATTTATGCATATTAATGTATGTAGCCATTATGTGAAGTCATGACGATGAATTTCAACTTCATATGCTTTCTCTGAAAATTTGAGTGAATATATGTGTATATTTACTTAATGAGGAAGAAGTGTGAAACATTTGAAATTGTTCGAAGACTTTCAAGATGAAGTGGAAAATCATTGTAACAATAAAATAAAGAGTTTATGATTGGATCATAAAGGAAGATATTTGAGTTACAAGTTGTGGCATCCCGCAAAAATCACTACTAGAAAATCGCGTTGATTTTGTGCATTGCATCGTCATCATCATGCATGGTTGTCTGCATTATTTTGAAAAGCCCAATTCTGATCATACAAAAACCCCTCTTTTTTTTAAAAGGCAAAACCCCGAGTGTATCGGATATTTTGTTTCACCTAAAAACTATTTGCAAAGTGGTTCTGTTTTAAATTAAAGAGAACCAAACAAACACAAAACTAAAACTGCCCTACCCTAAATCTATTCCCACCCAAATCCTATCTACCCACCAACCAAATCGTGCCACCTCCCCCTCTCACCCAAAACCTACCCACCTGCCACCTCAGCAATCCACCATCCCACCCTTCCTCTCTCTCCCCACTGACCCTCTCAGACCCACCCCGGGCCCGCTGACACACCTCCCTCCCGGGCCCCACTGTCAGCCTCTCCTCCCCTGGTCAACCCCAGCCCGCTGCAAAGACACACCGACCCAGACTGGTCCCACCTGCCCCACCCGCCTGCAGGCAGCCCTCACCTTCCCTTCCTCCCAGACGCCTAGCCTGCTTCGCCCCACCGCGCCCCTCGTCTCGCCTCTGACGCCAGACCTCGCCGGCGAAGCCTCCGCATGTCAAGGCCTCCTTCCGCGCCTCCCACCGACCGCATCCCCTACCGCCTGCAGCCCCAGCACCTCCTCCCACCTCCACTGCAGCACCCGTCGGGCCGCCTCCTTCTCTCTCGCCATCGCACTTCGCCCCGGCGCAGCCTGCCTCCTCGGCCTCCCAGCCTTGCCGCTCGCCGCTCCGCCGCCATGCCCGTCCACCTCTCTCCGCTTGCCGCCTCGACCGAGGCAGAGCTCATGGCCGACCGACCTCCGCGTTCCCGACCTCCGCCTCGCCGCCTGTGGCCGCACTCCCGTCGCCGGAGCCGCCGTTCGACCTGGCCCGCCTGAGCCCCGACCTGCAGCGCCGCCCCCTCCTCCGGTGGTTTTCCTTTGGCCGGAGCCCGCGACGCCGCCGTGACGCCCCGTCGCGTGCCGAGGTCGCCGCCCGTGGGCTCCGCAACGTCGACCGATGGTTGCTGCTTGGTTGATCGAGCCCACCAGATCTTCCGTATGCTTGACCCGCAAGTTCGACCCCGAGGATGACGGACGCCAAGACCGCCGTCAACGGAACTGTGACACCCCAAGGTCTTCCCCAGGTTCGATGCCAAGGACCACGGATGCGACAATGTCTACCTCACGGAACACCGAGAACTTCCCCTGAACGCCAAGGTCGCCAAGACCCCGTACCCGAAGGCCGCCAACGCGGAACCACAAGAGCTTCTCCTAGACCGCCAAGATCGTCTCCCGGACGCCGTGACCGTCGACTTGACCCGAAGACACGGTTGCGCCAAGACCGTACCAAGCCGGAGGTGTCCGAAGAATCTCCGACAAGAACTCCATCACGGAACTTCTAGCACTCCGACAGGGAACCCTGGAGACCCCGGCGTCGAGCCCCAAGTTCGTCCCCGATAATCAAGTCGGAAACCCCAAGATCTTCCCCCGTCACCGAGGACGCTTACACGGGAACGACAAGTACTTCCTCCTGGAACGCCAAGATCTTCTCCACAGAACATCGGGAACTCCCCCTGACGCCAAGAACGACTCGATGGCGCGGGCCCGACAAGACCCTCGCAACGGCAAGATCGACCCCGTGGGACCCGACAAGATCTACCCCCTGAGTCCGAGAACGACCCCGTCGAACCCGGGACCCTGAGACCAACCCCGAACCCCGGATCCCCAAGATCGTCGAGGCCCCTCAATGTGTGAACCCCTTCCCGGAACCCTATTTTATAACATAATACAACTTGTCGCATATTGAATTGTCATACTCGCATGCATATTGTGTGGTTTGGGGGCCTTATGCCGATTCACCTCTAATTAAATATGGGGCCCATATGCGGGCGAATCTAGCCTTATATTGGCCTCATTTAAATTTGTGTAGCGAACCCGGTGCTATTATTGCCATGTTAATACAACATTTAAAATGCGGGGTTTCTAAATAACATGAACCACCTAACTAATTGTCGGGACCCCGGTTCCGCTTAATATGACCTAAATGCACCGCATCTTCGCCTTGTAATACATCATGCATGCATCATGCCGATCTTACCGTGTATTAAATATTGCATCCGGTGTTTCTTCTAGTGTTTTGCTTCTTCGCGGATAAGGCCGTTGAGTTGATGTGAGCCGTCCGATCTTGGTTGAACCTTCGACAATGTTTTCAGCGAGCATCTCCCCTTTTCTACCTATCTTACTTTTATAGTCTTTATTCCTCCTGTTGATCTATTGCTATACGTATTGCGATGCTTTAGTTTCCGTACTGTGATATACCGTGCAGCCCTATATTGCCTTGGACACCCTATTACTGTTGTTTGGTAGATAGTAGGACTTGCGCGTCGTAGTTGCTTGCTCAAGTCTTGGCGTGTGTCGTTATATGCCACGATTGTTGATGTATTGCATGTTGATGTTGGAGATGATTCTAGTTTTATTTATCGTCACTTTAATTTCTGTTTAACAACTAAAATTGAAATAAGCGAGGCATCGGTGGGTGATAGAAAATATTTGGTTTCGAGCCCACTTGTGTCCCGTAAGACCCCGAGTACTTGATACTGTTCCTTGATTTATCGCGCTATCCACATCCGGAGGTATATGGGACCCCCAGGCGAGCTTGATTCAGTCTTATTTCTTGGGGCCACAAACTAGTTTGAGGTTTTATTTACGATCTGTACTTATGCCATGCTACTTTCGTATTTAAATTGTGCGATGATAGCACCTTTGATCTGTTTAGGAAGGCGGAGTGATTACGTGGTATCGACACCCGAGTTTGGGTTCCCGATCGCTTCTGACCATTGGCTAACCTTGAGTCCGTCTCGAAGCTAGCTTACTTCGTTGCGGGATCTACTCAAAGGGGTGGCCCCCTGAAATATTTCTGAATCCTGTGATTGTTCAGTCGTGAAAGCCTCGTTGGGTTTTGCTTTGGTTTTTCCGAGGTTGATCGAGCGTGTGTTGCTATTGGTGCACCCCGGCCGGGTAAAACTTTCTGAAAGCCGTGTCCGCGGATATGGACGACTTGGAGCACAGTATCTCGATCATAGACAAGCATAACTAAAGTTTATTGCTGTAAATTTGACTTTATAATGACTAGTAATCAGCTTCACTATAATGGAATGGCTAAATAATACTGCCCACAATTGCTTGTTTGGATTGTCGCTTGCGACCATTGCACCTGACTAGTAAGTATTGCAACTACAACGGAATGGCTGAATAAAAGTACCAACAACTGCTATGGAACCTAAAAAGATTTAAAATATTATTTTGTTTTGGAAGTTGGTTGATGTTGATAAACAGAACCAAGTTCAAAGAATTGAAATGTGGTGTTTTTATGAATTTATTTGGATTGATTGAATTGTTGTTTGAAATCCAAATCAGTAAATAGAAAATAGAAAAAAACAAAGCAGACAGAAAAAAATAAAAGTAAACCGACCCAACCCAGGCAGCCCAACAAGCCCAGCAAAGCAGCCCAGCCCCTCCAGAAAGAAAACGTTTCGCACTCCATTTCGAACCCGCGGAGCAACTGACAAGTGGACCTCCCTCTCACCTCCTTGCCCACTGACCAGAAGACCCCACCGCCACGTTCCTTCTTCCTCACCCGCCGCGGACTGGTTCTTTCCCCTCTCCTCGCCGTTGCAGATTTAAATTCTCGGCTTGATTACGCCTTAATGCGACAATCTTTACACGCAGTGATCGCGCACCTTAAAGCGCCAGCCTCCCCTCTTCCGTTTCCCCCAGACGCCCCTCCTCGACACGCCTCCAGGCCGCCACAATCCCTCCTCGACTGTCTCTGTCTCCGGTGACCATTCTCGTCAATTCCGGCAGCCCCTCACCGCCCCTCTTCTCCCCGACCAAGCTCACAGCATCCCCACTCTCAGGCGCATCTGCTAGTGCATCCAACTGGACCGCAGGTACCCTGTAACCTCGCCTTCGACAACGACCACTGTCGCCACCGTCTGCTTCATCTCCGGCGAAGCCCACAGATAGTATCTGACCACCCCGCGCCTTCTAGTTCACGCACACGACTCTGTCTTGTTCCTGCACATCTAACCGTGTTGTCATTTCGCTTTGAGGTTATCCACAGCGCCGTCCACGACTACCACCTGACGCGCCTGACGCCGTCCTCTACTCCGGCGAGCAATCGCAGCTGCCTCTGAGCGCCCCTTGTCAAGCCAGCAGTACCCTGAGCTTCGACGTGACCCCCTGAGCCCGGTGAGCATGCCCTTTTCCTCTCTCGCTTCCTGCATCGCCGGCAACGTCACCGCCAGGCCGCTCCGCCGCCGGTAGCCACCGCAGCGCCGCCAGTTCCTGGCTGATACGACGTGAGCCGTTAGATCACGATCCTATGCACACGATAGATCACTTAACCTGAACCGTTACGTTTGTTCTGCACCGCACAATCCCACTTAAATCCTGCGGTCCACATCACGCGATCCACACGAAACGGTATTGCCCAATCAGAAGCAGCCACGTGTTCAGGATTCGATTTAAAATAGAATTTTGATCTGATTAGAATACAAATTTGTAATTGCTATAACTTTCAAACCACACGTCCAAATTTGACAAATTTTATATCAATGGATTTAGGAGAACAAGCCCTAGCCAACCATGCCCTTAGTTTAGCAAATAGTATCTGTTAGCTTGTTTGAATTTGCAGAAACATTTGTGTACTTGTTTAGATTAGAAAAATTGTTTAAAAATGATTTTTGGATTAAAACCTTTGCAAAATGGTTTGTTGTGATCTTACTGACCCTAGGAACCAACCCTTGGAGTTAGAAATGATTTTTGTAAGATTTAGGTTAGATTACTTGACTTAGTCATTTTCTAGCCAAATAAAAGGAATAGTTTTTATTATAAAAATGTTTATGGAAAGAAAACTTTGAGAAAATGGTTTGGACCAAACCTACTGACCCAAAAACACCAAGTTTTGCAATAGCAACTCATTTGGTGAACAACTTAAGAGTTTTGCCTTAATAAAAACATTTTTCACCACATGAAATGATGAATGGATTTAAAAAAAAATAGTATTTGGACAAAACCCTCTTGCTAATGACTTTGCCACCTTGGTAAATGACCAATTTGGATCTTACAAAGTTTAGAAACCCCATAGAGACCCCTTTGCAAAATAAAACTATCTTGTGCATGCTCCCATGCATGAATTGGTTTCCATTGTCTTGTGTGTGTGAAATTGTTTAAGTGATTATTGGTTTGGAATGTGAATTGAATTTGTGTTTGCTTGATTGATTTGTAGTGAAGTGAGAGACTAGCAAGATCAAGGAGTGAACTACCATTCCCTACCAAAAAGGCAAGTGATGCTTCATATTTTTTTATCCCATTACTTTCACTATGCATTAGTGATTTTGCTAAGTAAACTTGCATGGATTTTGGTAAGTATAGATCTTGCTATAGGAAAACCTAGTAGATGAATCCTTAGTAGGATTTCCTAAGTTAAGTTTCCTATTACTACCAAGCTTAGCCTAGCTAATAGAAAACATGGGTGGAATATATATTCACAATATGGAAAATATTCTAAGTCTGAGGACTTAGGTTTTGTTTAATAAAACAACTAAGTTAATGAACCTCCTGGGTGGAATGGAAGGATTGGGATATGTTGAGTGGTTACACAAGGCCATGGACTTGGGTTGTGTATCTCACTTGTGGTATGCCACCCAGGCACAAAGAGATTTGAGATGTCAAATGTTGAGAAGCTTCAAGTGCAACCACTTGGCAATATGGGCTCTGCCATGATCATATAGGTTGCAAGAACTTAGCCAAATGGACAGTGGGTGGTAGTGTTTGATAGGTTGGAACACGTCCATTTTGGTCTAAGGGAAGGCTTCTGAAAGATTTTGTCTTGGGAAACCAAGTCTTGTGGGTAAAGTGCACCACCTCTGCAGAGTGTAAAATCTAAGTACTTAGCCATGTCCCTGGTAAAGGACAATTTGAGCATCAAGACATGGAAGAAATCAAGAATCTCATCACTCCAATTTCTAAATTAAAATCTGGTGGTTTGAACAAGGGTTGTTTGAATTCTTCAATCATTGATGGAGAGATGGCTTGGTACAAGGATCTTGAAATCTTTGATTGAGGGAAATGATTTTGTCAAGCAAAAACTTAGTATTTTCAAAATGATAAGAAAAATCTATTTTGAGCAATGCAAGCCTCAACTCCACTTAGCCAAATGCATACAGTTGATAGAATCCCCTATACTACCATAGTATCACTTGCCAATACAATTCAAATGTATTGACCCTTTGTGGCTGTAACTTGTATGTTGCAGGTTTGATTGATTTTAGTGAAGATTGATTGATTAGGATTACAAAGTCTACAACCAACATCTGCCTGTGGCACTTTGAAGATGAAGGACCACTTGACCATAGTTATTCCGCTGCAATGTAATGTAATAGCCAAATGAGCTATGTATGATGTAATAAAATTATGTTATTCCTGGTTATAAAGTTATATTATGACCTTTGTTTCTTGATATTACATCTTAACTGTGGATGCTATCTATTGATCCAGGGACTAGCATTGTAAAACACAGGAGGACTCTACCTTATTAGGTTGGGACCCCTACAGATGGTATCAGAGCATTGTGTTGCCTGTAGGATTTGTAAACCCTAGGATTGGACAAAAACCCTTAGAAAAATAGGAGTTATATTTTGATCCAAAACTTATTTACAAAAACACTTGTAAACTCTTTCCTCAACCATTTTGTTTTCAACTCTACTTCTTCTCTACTTCAACTTGATGGAAAAACCTACCCCATGACCAAAGACTTCACCATGTGCAAAGGACTACTTCAACTTCTTCAACTCTAATGACTTCAACATCTTCAGCATGTTCACCAAGGACTTCAACTTGAAACCACTAAGGACTACAAGTGAGACAAGGAAATCCTATTCAAGATTTAGAGACTGAGGGAATGCAAAATAAGAAGAAACCATCAACAACTTTGAAGTATTGTGACCAAGGGATTATCTCAAGGAAACCATGATCTCATGCAAGAAGAATCAACCAAGAAGGATGGAAGGATCACAAGTAAACCATATAGATGGACCACCATATTCTAGTTAAGTCAAAACCACCATTTATGTGGTGTAACAAAAATATTTTGTTGACTAAGTATGTGCTTAAACCTTGTTTGAGTGAAAAGTTTGTTTGAGATTACATGCACATTGTTTGTGTGAATTGTGATGTGTGTGATTAGAATTGAGTCCTTAGAAATATCTTGCCTATTCTAATCCCTACTCAACCCAAACAGATGACTTCTCCAAGAGACTCCAACATCAAGGTTGATGACAACAACAACCAAGAAGACAACATGAGAGAACTTATAGTAACCCAAAACCAGTTGAGCCAAGAGACAACTCAGCTATTAGCCAACAACAATGGACTAGACCCAGCCATACAAAGGATTTTGAAACTTCAATCCCAATTGTTGCAAGGATTAGTTACTCAAATGATCAACATGGGAGAAAACTTTTCCCAAAGAGCTAATGACAACAAGGATGACAAAGATGTTATTCTAGAAGGAACCCAAGCTAGCAATGTTTTTAGATACAAGGATCATGCATCCAAGGAGCATGAAGATCAATACCCCAAAGAGAGAAAGATCTCCCACCTATGAAGAACATGAACTAGAAGAATTCCTAGCTTTGGAGAGACCCAAGAAGAAGAAGAAATGCCCCAACCCTAACAAGAAG
The DNA here is from genome assembly GCA_030063025.1 of Avena longiglumis. Classification (NCBI taxonomy): domain Eukaryota; kingdom Viridiplantae; phylum Streptophyta; class Magnoliopsida; order Poales; family Poaceae; genus Avena; species Avena longiglumis. The sequence goes on from CP125976.1 coordinate 362,586,267, forward strand.
GATATTACTCAAGAGCAATGTTACAATTGCAAAGAGATGGGACATTATGCCAATGAATGCCCAGAAAAGAAGAAGAACCAAAGAAACAAACAAAAATCAATGTTACCAAAGGAAAAGAAAGATATCAGCCAAGTGATGTGCAAATACTGCAAAGAGTTAGGACATTATGCAAATTACTGTCCAGAAAAGATGAAGCATAAGATAAACAAGCCTATGAGGGATATAAGCCTTGTCACATGTTTCAAATGCAAGGAACTAGGCCACTATGCAAACAATTGTCCAGAAAGGATGGAGAACAAGTTGAACAAGCCTATGGAGAAACTCAACCTTGGCCCATGAGTCAAGTATGGAACCAAGGACTCAATGCAACTGTCTGCTTAGAGAAATTTCCCCAGGATCCCAAGAAGGACAATGTGTAATTTTTGTTTGAAAATTTTTAAGAGTGGTAGTACCCTAGTTGTTTTGAACTTGCTTGTAACCCCTAGCCTCCCCAAATCTCGGGACGAGATTTATTTTAAGGGTGGTAGCCTGTCACACCCCAAGATTTTCCAAATCTTGTAATGTGAAAATAAATTAATAAAATAAAACTTTGTTTGATTTTCAGGGCCAGAAGAAACTTTTTGAATTCCAATAGGAATCTTCAAACCTATTTTGAACAATTAAATCCCAAAAGGATTTAAAAACATAAAAAAATTAACAAAGGAAAATAAAGTATTTTGGAAATACTATTTTTGATCTTTTAATAGAAGGATTTGGTATTCAAAAGAAAAGATGGATTTATAAATAAGGATTATTTTATAAAGCTAAATTAAACTTGGCCAAGATTTTGAAACCAAAGAGTTTTCTTTGATTAAAATAATAAAAGTTTATTTTAAATAAAGTATTAAGGATTTAACATCCAACCTTATTTGAAGATAAAGGGTTTTACCAATTTAAATTGAAACATCAAAATTTATTAAATTATTTAAAATAGGTTTTCCCAATTATTTGAAATTCACAAATAAAATCTACTAAAATGTTTTGGCTTTATTTTAGATTCAAAATAAATATCTCAATAAAATAAAACCTATTTGAAATAATAATGAAAGTCTATTTTATTTAATTAATAATGGACCCTAAATTAAAATGTTATTTTATTTTAAACACAAATCTCCAAGTATTTTATATTACCAAACAAAACTTACTGAATAGCTTGTGGTATTATATTAGTTTTAAAAATAAAATTTCTAACAAGACAAATCCTATTTGATTTAGTAACTAAAGCCACTTGTTTAAATATTAATGAACCCTAAAGTAAATATTATTTTGTTTTCAAACAAGTTTCCAAGTATGCTATATTTCCCAAATAAAACCTACTGATTTGGTTTTGAAAATATTTAGGTTTCAAATAAAGATTTGATTAATAAAATCAAACTCTATTTAATTAATAAACCATGGACCATTTTATTTAATTAATAAATGGAACCTAAAAAGATTTAAAATATTATTTTGTTTTGGAAGTTGGTTGATGTTGATAAACAGAACCAAGTTCAAAGAATTGAAATGTGGTGTTTGTATGAATTTATTTGGATTGATTGAATTGTTGTTTGAAATCCAAATCAGTAAATAGAAAATAGAAAAAAACAAAGCAGACAGAAAAAAATAAAAGTAAACCGACCCAACCCAGGCAGCCCAACAAGCCCAGCAAAGCAGCCCAGCCCCCTCCAGAAAGAAAACGTTTCGCACTCCATTTCGAACCCGCGGAGCAACTGACAAGTGGACCTCCCTCTCACCTCCTTGCCCACTGACCAGAAGACCCCACCGCCACGTTCCTTCTTCCTCACCCGCCGCGGACTGGTTCTTTCACCTCTCCTCGCCGTTGCAGATTTAAATTCTCGGCTTGATTACGCCTTAACGCGACAATCTTTACACGCAGTGATCGCGCACCTTAAAGCGCCAGCCTCCCCTCTTCCGTTTCCCCCAGACGCCCCTCCTCGACACGCCTCCAGGCCGCCACAATCCCTCCTCGACTGTCTCTGTCTCCGGCGACCATTCTCGTCAATTCCGGCAGCCCCTCACCGCCCCTCTTCTCCCCGACCAAGATCACATCATCCCCACTCTCAGGCGCATCTGCTAGTGCATCCAACTCGACCGCGGGTACCACAACCTCGCCCGCCGACAACGACCACCGCCGCCACCGTACGCATCATCTCCGGTGAAGCCACGGTAGTATGTCGACCACCCGCGCCTTCTAGTTCACGCACACGACTGTCTTGTTCCTGCGCATCTAAGCGTGTCGTCATTTCGCTTTGAGGTTATCCACGCAGCCGTCCACGGCGACCACCGACGCTGGCGACGTCCTCTACTCCGGAAGCAATCGCGGTGCCTCTGCGCCCTTGTCAAGCCGGTACTCGAGCTTCGACGTGACCCCCTGAGCCCGGTGAGCATGCCCTTTTCCTCTCTCGCTTCCTGTATCGCCGGCAACGTCACCGCCAGGCCGCTCCGCCACCGGTAGCGCCGCCGATTCTGGCGTCTGACGTGAGCCGTTAGATCATGATCCTATGCACACGATAGATCACTTAACCTGAACCGTTACGTTTGATCTGCACCGCACAATCCCACTTAAATCATGCGGTCCACATCACGCGATCCACACGAAACGGTATTGCCCAATCAGAAGCAGCCACGTGTTTAGGATTCGATTTAAAATAGAATTTTGATCTGATTAGAATACAAATTTGTAATTCCTATAACTTTCAAACCACACGTCCAAATTTGACAAATTTTATATCAATGGATTTAGGAGAACAAGCCCTAGCCAACCATGCCCTTAGTTTAGAAAATAGTATCTGTTAGCTTGTTTGAATTTGCAGAAACATTTGTGTACTTGTTTAGATTAGAAAAATTGTTTAAAAATGATTTTTGGATTAAAAACTTTGCAAATTGGTTTTTTGTGATCTTACTGACCCTAGGAACCAACCCTTGGAGTTAGAAATGATTTTTGTAAGATTTAGGTTAGATTACTTGACTTAGTCATTTTCTAGCCAAATAAAAGGAATAGTTTTTATTATAAAAATGTTTATGGAAAGAAAACTTTGAGAAAATGGTTTGGACCAAACCTACTGACCCAAAAACACCAAGTTTTGCAATAGCAACTCATTTGGTGAACAACTTAAGAGTTTTGCCTTAATAAAAACATTTTTCACCACATGAAATGATGAATGGATTTAAAAAAAATAGTATTTGGACAAAACCCTCTTGCTAATGACTTTGCCACCTTGGTAAATGACCAATTTGGATCTTACAAAGTTTAGAAACCCCATAGAGACCCATTTGCAAAATAAAACTATCTTGTGCATGCTCCCATGCATGAATTGGTTTCCATTGTCTTGTGTGTGTGAAATTGTTTGAGTGATTATTGGTTTGGAATGTGAATTGAATTTGTGTTTGCTTGATTGATTTGTAGTGAAGTGAGAGACTAGCAAGATCAAGGAGTGAACTACCATTCCCTACCAAAAAGGCAAGTGATGCTTCATATTTTTTTATCCCATTACTTTCACTATGCATTAGTGATTTTGCTAAGTAAACTTGCATGGATTTTGGTAAGTATAGATCTTGCTATAGGAAAACCTAGTAGATGAATCCTTAGTAGGATTTCCTAAGTTAAGTTTCCTATTATGTGACACCCCGGTTCTGATAAGACCGTGGCCTCTATGTGACATGCCAATCCCTGGATCGGTTCATTGGCCCACAATAGAGTAAGATAGATAATCGTAGCAAATAACCGTGTATCATGATCTACAAAGATCCAGAGTACCATTATTACAATATAAAAGCTCAGCATAAAGCTAGCTCAAATTGTTCAGGTAGCAACAAAAGCGAGTAAATCCTCCAATCTTCAAATTGCCCACAAGTGAACAAGTGCCGAGTGGAGTACCGTGGCCTATAACGATCAATCGAATCGGAATAACTGCAGCATAAAACGCAACAGCCCCGAAGGGTCAATACATGGAATGTATGGCAAGTAGAGCTAGTAATGGAGACAATAATACTAACAACTACATGCATATTTGGCAAGTGGAGCTGTGTCTGGCTTGCATTTGCAAATAACTTTGTCCTACTTTCATAAACAGTTTTGAATTTTCTTTGAAAAGATCCCAATTAAGTTATCCCAACAATATTAAAACAATTATGAAATTAGAATGAGCGAGAAACATGTCATGGAATCAATATCTAGCAACTCAGATGTCCATAACGGGGACACGGCTAATCGATTAGATTATGCACTCTGCAGAGGTTAGTACACTTTACCCATGTGACTTGGCCAGCCCAGCTCGTACCATCACTCTCATTTTGAGTGGTGATAGGAGAAGTCCAAGAAGAGACTGTTCGGAAGTAGCTCCTCAATCCCGATGCACCGGTCCAACCTACCAAAATTCTACATCTCTGGATACGCGGGTTCGAGTTACCACAACCTACTAAGTCCAACCAACCGCCCATTTCATTATTGGCACATGGTTGTACACGTAAGCTACACAATAAAGAAGCCAATCATTCTCTCTTGATACCTGGGTGCCTTCCGCAATGAAACCACCAAAAATTATCAATACCATCACACCCAGGGGATTCATTGATTAAGTTGTTTTAGTTTTCACAAACCAATACTTTGAGAAAACAAGTATCAATGATGTAACCCAGCCCTCGTTCAACATAGCATGGCTAAGCACATCTACAACGGTGGTTCATCTACAAGGAAAGCCCTACCACATAATAGGTCATAGCATAGCGATAGTATCATCCTACACATGCATCTACAAAATACACGACAATGCATTGAAAATAGTAGGACGATATCATGAACAAAGTAGCATCTACTTGCCTTGGTTGTAGCGGTCGGAGGAACAATCCACACACGAGCAAGGGTTGCACTCCACAATCTACGACACAATTGCATTCATAAACAAACAATTCACAAACATATGCAACAAAATGATGCATGAATGCAAGAACGACAAGCGAATTGGTGCTACAGCTGCACCACATAGTACTAATACATATTACTACCGAATACATGCATGGAAAATAGATTTTGGCGCAAGGGAAACTGTTAACCAAAAGTAGTGATCACTACTAGAGCTAGAACTTAAATAATTCATTACCGGTAGTAAACAGTTTGTAAAATCTTGGAAATATTCTACCGCAAAGGCATCGCTGATAAGAAACAGTACCAATTGGAATTACTCAAAAAGGAGTTATAAAACATCCCGAGTAATTAAAACACTGCAGAAAGCCATTAGACAAATACTGCAGAAGTTTTTACTGTAAGCCTATCTTTTTATTCCATGATGAGATTCCCCTCGTTCACACGAGTTCAGGGACATATCACACGCGATTTTTGGAGCTACGAAACTTTTACTACGAATTTATTACTCCGGAAAGGCCACTAACTAGTTTGATTAAACTGTACTAAACCTGACAGTAAAAGTCTGAACCAAAGCTACAGCGAGATTCTACACGACTAACTGAACGCGTACATATTTTATTTGCAATTTTTGGCCAAGCGGTTTAATTTCTACGCAATTTACAAGATCCTACCGAAATCTGCCAACTAATAGGATTAACGAAATTGACCCGATCAGCTAATTCGATGATTTGGCGATCGACGTCTGACCAGTCAACGTGCAGGCGTCTGACTAGTCAACGTGAGTGCTGACCAGTCAACGAGCGATCTAAGCCGCTGATCTGAGATCGGCGGTGGCTGCTGTCTTACCGAAAGCGATTGCGAAACGAACTCCGGCGAGCTCCGGACGGCGGCGGTCGGTTCGGCGTCGTGGTTCTACTGCTGCGTACACACGGTCAACTACGGCTCCGGAACAATAAGCAGCGTGCGTCTGGCGATCTGCGAAGCGCGGTTGGCGAGCCTCGCAACTTCTTGGTGGACACGTGGAACACATTGTGAGCAATGAGACGAGCCTCTGGCAACTCAAGCGATAAGCAACCTCTCCTTGCGTGCTAAGACTCGATATGGTCCAATAAATCGAGGTGCCACCCTTAATACCAAATCTCTTAATTCCACAAGCGGCGATACTCGAGGTATGCTCTATCACCTATCTCATACACCACCTCCTTGCTTGGCGTCGCGTAGCTCTTCCGTCTTGATTGTGCTACCTTGATTGTCTCTAATCAAGGCGACCTTCTCCTCGGCGTCCTTGATCAAATCAGGCCCAAACAACGGCGTTCTCCTACTCCATCCCATAGCAATGGTGTTCGCACCGTTTCCCATACTGACGTCGACGGTGGCGTCTTGATGCTGGTTTGATAGCTGTTGTTGTAGGAAAACTCGCATACATCTGGCAAATTCTCATCCCAACTAGAACCATGAGCCAAGGCGCAAGCTCTTAGCATGTCCTCCAAAATCTGATTCACCCTCTCGATGCATCCATCGATCATGGGTGAAGCCATGCTAAACTCAATCTAGTACCAAGTGACTCGTGCGGTGGCGCCGAAGTGCGGTAAATTGGGTGCCTCTATCAGATACGATACTCTTGGGAACTCCGTGTAGGCACACAATCCTGTCCATGTAAATCTTGGCCAACTTTTCACTCGTATAGGTCTTATTCACTAGTATAAAGTGGGCTACCTTGGTCAAATGGTGACCACTACCCAAATAGAGTCATATCCTGACCTGGTCTGGGCAATCCTGATAAAGTCCATTCCCACTCTATCCCACTTCCAATCCGGCATGCAATGGTGTAGCAATCCTGGCTTCGGTGTCCCGCCTTCACTTTCACATACATCACATAGGGCAATATGCTCTGCGATGTCTCCCTTCATGTTGTTCCACCAGAATCTGTCCTTTAGGTCCATATACATCTTCGTATTGCCCGGATGTATGGAATACGGCGAGTCATGAGCTTCCTGCAGAATCAACTTCCTTAACTCTGGATCGTTGGGCACACACAAACGATCTCCATACCACAAGGTACCTTGCTCATCCTCGCGGAATTCCCTTGCTCGGCCTTCCTTCATCTTTTCCTTAACTTCATCTATCTCTTTGTCTCCCACTTGAGCCTTCCTGATTCTGTCCTGAAGCGTTGGTTGGACTTCCATTGTAGCCAAGTATCCTTCAGATACTACTTCCAGCCTAAGGTCCTTGAATTGCTTGCACAAATCCTCAGGCAATTCACCAATTGTCAATCCATTGGCATAAACCTTCCGGCTCAGAGCATCTGCTACTACATTGGCCTTTCCTGGGTGGTACTGTAGATTCATATCATAGTCCTTGATAAGTTCCAACCATCTCCTTTGTCTCATGTTCAGTTCCTTCTGTGTAAATATGTACTTCAGGATCTTGTGGTCGGTGTACACATCACAGTGTTTTCCCATTAAGTAATGCCTCCATACCTTGAGCGCATGAACCACTGACGCTAACTCCAAGTCGTGTGTGGGGTAATTCCGCTCATGGTGCTTGAGTTGTCGCGAGGCATATGACACTACTCTCCCATCTTGCATCAGCACACTCCCAAGTCCCTGTCGTGAAGCATCACAGTACACTTGGAAATCCTTCTGAAGATCTGGTAAACACAGAACAGGCGCGGTCACTAGTCGACGCTTCAGTTCCTGAAAGCTGGCTTCACATACGTCTGACCATTCAAACTTCCTCTCCTTCTTCAGAAGTTCAGTCATCGGCTTAGCAATCTTAGAAAAGTTTTCTATGAACCTCCGGTAATATCCAGCAAGTCCCAAAAAGCTTCGAATCTCTCCCGCATTCTTGGGTGCTTCCCACTCAGTTACTGCAGTCACTTTGTTTGGATCAACAGCAATTCCTTCTCCTGACACTACGTGTCCAAGAAACCCAACAGTGTTAAGCCAGAATTCACACTTACTGAATTTGGCGTCACTGTGTTCTCTCGCTTCTCCATAATCAGTCTCGATGTTTCTCATGCTCAAGATCATCCTTGGAATATATCGATGTCATCAATAAACACCACCACGAACTTGTCCAAATACTCCATAAATACCTTGTTCATCATGGTCATGAAATATGCCGGGGCATTCGTTAGTCCAAAAGACATAATTGTATACTCATATAAACCATACCTAGTGGTGAAGGCGGTTTTCGGTACATCCTCCTCCCGGATCTTCAATTGGAAATAGCCTGATCGCAGATCAATCTTGCTGAACACCTTTGCTCCTTCCAGTTGATCAAACAAGTCATTTATGTTCGGCAGAGGGTACTTGTTCTTAATGGTTACTTCATTCAATGACGATAGTCTACCACTAATCTCTTGGTGCTTCTTTCTTCTCCACAAATAGAACAGTGCTCCCCATGACGACGCTAAATTTGAATGAATCCCTTTTCCAGTTGTTCCTTCAACTGTTTCTTCAATTCCTTCAGCTCATCGACATCCATCTTATATGGTTTCTTTGCTATAGGTCCTGTTCCCGGCATCAGGTCGATAAGAAACTCTACATCTCTGTCAGGTGGCATACCTGGCAGCTCTTCCGGAAACACATCAGGGTAATCCCTAATCACTGGCAGTATCACGCTAACCCCCTTAAGAGAATTCAGCTTACACCTTCCTGGTCGTGCAGCCGACTTGAATCTAATCCTCTTACCATCCGGGGTTTTAAGTGAAACAGCTTGCTGTGCACAATCTATGAGTCCCCCATGCATAGACATCCAATCCATACCCAGAATGACATCTAATCCTTGTGAATCCAGCACTACTATATGTGCAATGAAGTTGTGTGTTCCAATCCTCACAGTCAAGTCGCGGCATCCCGCACTAGCTATCATATCTCCTCCAGGTGAAATCACTCTAATAGACCTTTTCATAGACTCAGTAGGTAACTTATACTTATCCACAAATGCCCTTGATATGAATGAATGCGATGCACCAGTATCAAAAAGTATAAGTGCAGGGTAAGTGTTGATTGGGAACTTACCAATCACAAGGTCAGGCTCATCTGGAATCTCCTCCACATTCATGTGGTGCACTGTGGCCTTCTCGCCGTTGGTTGGCTTGAGTCCTTTCCTCTCCGGACAGTTGTCAGCATAGTGCCCCTTCTGCTTGCACTTGAAGCATGTCATCTCACTCAGATCCTTCTTCACGAAGTTGCGATAACGGTTGCGGTCATGTCCACCGTGTCCTCCAGAGTGGTGAGAGTGTCCTCCCTTGTGGTTGTGGAGGCTGCTCCTATGGTTGTCATGACGATGTCCCTCGCCCCCATGGTGGTGACGATCATGGCTCCCATGGTCACTTCCTCCATGCTTGGAGTATCCATCATACGAAGTGCGAGACTTGTGGTGTGAACCAGAGTGGTGATTGTTGTTCTTTCTCTTGCGGTTCTCCACCTGCTTGTGTTTCCCTTCCAAGATTCTGGCCTTGTCCATAAGCTCCTGGAAAGTGGGGCAATAAACCACAAGTAGTTGTACTGAAAGCTCATCACTGAGGCCATCCAGGAATCTCTCCCTCCTTTTGGCATCAGTGTCCACATCCTCAGGTGCATAACGGGACAGGTTGTTGAACTCCTCAATGTACTCGGCCAGTGCGATTGGTTTGGCGCAAGTTGCGAACTCCTTCCTCTTCAGGCTCAGAACTCCGAAGACACGTGGTTGATCCTGAAACCTTCTTCAAACATTGCCCAAGTCACGGTATCCAGCGGGTGGGTGATCCGGAATGTGTCCCACCAAGAAGCGGCTGGTCCCTCCAGGTGGGTGAGCGGCAAACCTCACCTTCTCAGCATCAGTGCATCCGACAGTTACTAGATCCTTGTTGACTGAACGCAACCAGTCGAGAGCAACCATTGGTTCCGTTGCAGTAGAGAACTTAGCTAGCCTTAACCTCAGAAATCTGGTGAGAGCATCTCCCTGAGGCTGATTGTTTCCATTGTTGTTGTTCTGATTCGCCATGAACTGGGTCATCACTTGGGTCAGTTGTGCCTGAGCGGCCATGAGCTGCTCCATCTCAGTGGGGTGGCGACGGGGAGGCATCTGCGGTTCATCATAGGTAAGTTTAGAAAGAATCAACTACGGTTATAGGATTCTACCCATGCATATGAGCAATCAACAACAAACAATAGCAGACAATCACAAGCAAGCAACACATCAACAAACAAGCGATCCAGCAACATCCCAGGTGTTATCCTAGCAGTACATAACTACTGAAATAGTTTTGCAAGAGTTGGCAATGGTTAACTAAACAATAGATCAACTAATCAACCAAAACAACAATTCTGCCAGAACCGTCCAGCAGCAATCACGAATTTTTCCGCCTGACTTAAACTCGTCAGAAAATTAAGCCAATTTTTGTGCATATGGCACAGAGAGTTTCGCATCAGCCCAATTTTTTTCAGATTTTTCTGAGTTACCATAAAAATATGAAAAATCGCACAGTACTGCTGTGTCAGCAGAAAAACTGCAGCGAAAAACACACAGATAGTAACCAAATTGCCATAACACTTTCATTAAAATTCGCTCAAATAAATCCTGGGATATTGGAGTACACAAATAAGCAACTAAACACTTTTAATCTAACACGAACTAAGCTTCACAACGATCGAGACTAATCCTAACGAATTTGCCTAACGTGGTCTAATTGGTGGACTTCTATCTATTTCTTGAAGAGATTGAGGTAGGTCCTTGCGGTCATGCGTTGGCGCTTCGGCTCGCGGTACAACCATGGCGGCGGAGTGTACACCTCTCCTGAACCATCACTTGAGACTTCAAACTCCACCTCTTACGGATCCTCCTCTTCTTCTTCATCCTCACCTGCAACAGCAAAGAACGGCCTCATCTCCTCCACCATCATCGTCTTCATCATCATCATCCTCGTCCTCATCATCATCATCGTCTCCCTGTCATCATCATCCCCATTGTTGCCATCATCTCCATTGTCATCATCCGGGGTGGATTCAGCTGTGCCTGGAGAGCGGCAATCTGGGCTGTCATAGCTTCAATGGTTTGGTCCCTTTCCTGGACTGTCCCTTGCAATTGCTGTATGTTCTGGGTGTTCTCCTACACAGTACCATGAAGATGTGTTATGGTTGCATCTCTGGCTATCAGGGCATTCTCCAGAACTCCCACAGCTTCATGCAAAGTGTCAATCTCCTGTCCTTGGACCACCATACCATTGCTAGTAAAATCTGCAATCTCCTTTATCATCCTCACCTTCTCTGCTAGAGCTCCATTCTCCCTTTCCATGTCCTCTATGTGCCTCCGACGGGGCGGCATGTTGTTCCTGTCGCCCTGGGTAACCACAATGTTCCCATCTTCATCACGCCTTCCATAATCACGGTAGGGTGAATCTGCAGGCAGTAGGTGTCGGACATTATGGCCTCAAGTAGACAGGCTTCATGTATGGCCAAGTTGATTCCAAGTCCCCAGTTGCAGTATGTCTTGGTGTAGATCAAGTGCGCGGGGTTTGGCAAGGCGGCATCTCTGAATATGAAGGTAGTGATCTCCCATGCATCTTCTCCATATCCATAGGTGTACAACCTTCTTCCCTTGAACATAGGCAGTGGCAATCCCAATGACTGCGAGAGCTGAGCTAGCTGCCTTGCAAAGGGCCTTGGTGACTCCATGGTGGCATACTCAGTCCTGACTTCTCCCATCTATCAAGTAAAAGAGGAAAGTGTGAGAATAGCATATGGTAAGAATTTTACGAGGGTGAAAGACATAAGAGGAAAGACAGAGTTAATATAGGCTTTAGTAATTCTATGGCTTCCTAATCCAATCCTAGGTCACGATCCTACAGTCGACACACGGGCTCTGATACCATCCTGTGACACCCCGGTTCTGATAAGACCGTGGCCTCTATGTGACATGCTAATCCCTGGATCGGTTCATTGGCCCACAATAGAGTAAGATAGATAATCGTAGCAAATAACCGTGTATCATGATCTACAAAGATCCAGAGTACCATTATTACAATATAAAAGCTCAGCATAAAGCTAGCTCAAATTGTTCAGGTAGCAACAAAAGCGAGTAAATCCTCCAATCTTCAAATTGCCCACAAGTGAACAAGTGCCGAGTGGAGTACCGTGGCCTATAACGATCAATCAGAATCGGAATAACCTGCAGCATAAAACGCAACAGCCCCGAAGGGTCAATACATGGAATGTATGGCAAGTAGAGCTAGTAATGGAGACAATAATACTAACAACTACATGCATATTTGGCAAGTGGAGCTGTGTCTGGCTTGCATTTGCAAATAACTTTGTCCTACTTTCATAAACAGTTTTGAATTTTCTTTGAAAAGATCCCAATTAAGTTATCCCAACAATATTAAAACAATTATGAAATTAGAATGAGCGAGAAACATGTCATGGAATCAATATCTAGCAACTCAGATGTCCATAACCGGGGACACGGCTAATCGATTAGATTATGCACTCTGCAGAGGTTAGTACACTTTACCCATGTGACTTGGCCAGCCCAGCTCGTACCATCACTCTCATTTTGAGTGGTGATAGGGAGAAGTCCAAGAAGAGACTGTTCGGGAAGTAGCTCCTCAATCCCGACGCGCACCGGTCCAACCTACCAAAATTCTACATCTCTGGATACGCGGGTTCGAGTTACCACAACCTACTAAGTCCAACCAACCGCCCATTTCATTATTGGCACATGGTTGTACACGTAAGCTACACAATAAAGAAGCCAATCATTCTCTCTTGATACCTGGGTGCCTTTCCGCAATGAAACCACCAAAAATTATCAATACCATCACACCCAGGGGATTCATTGATTAAGTTGTTTTAGTTTTCACAAACCAATACTTTGAGAAAACAAGTATCAATGATGTAACCCAGCCCTCGTTCAACATAGCATGGCTAAGCACATCTACAACGCTGGTTCATCTACAAGGAAAGCCCTACCACATAATAGGTCATAGCATAGCGATAGTATCATCCTACACATGCATCTACAAAATACACGACAATGCATTAAAAATAGTAGGACGATATCATGAACAAAGTAGCATCTACTTGCCTTGGTTGTAGCGGTCGGAGGAACAATCCACACACGAGCAAGGGTTGCACTCCACACAATCTACACGACACAATTGCATTCATAAACAAACAATTCACAAACATATGCAACAAAATGATGCATGAATGCAAGAACGACAAGCGAATTGGTGCTACAGCTGCACCACATAGTACTAATACATATTACTACCGAATACATGCATGGAAAATAGATTTTGGCGCAAGGGAAACTGTTAACCAAAAGTAGTGATCACTACTAGAGCTAGAACTTAAATAATTCATTACCGGTAGTAAACAGTTTGTAAAATCTTGGAAATATTCTACCGCAAAGGCATCGTTGATAAGAAACAGTACCAATTGGAATTACTCAAAAAGGAGTTATAAAACATCCCGAGTAATTAAAACACTGCAGAAAGCCATTAGACAAATACTGCAGAAGTTTTTACTGTAAGCCTATCTTTTTATTCCACGATGAGATTCCCCTCGTTCACATGAGTTCAGGGACATATCACACGCGATTTTTGGAGCTACGAAACTTTTACTACGAATTTATTACTCCGGAAAGGCCACTAACTAGTTTGATTAAACTGTACTAAACCTGACAGTAAAAGTCTGAACCAAAGCTACAGCGAGATTCTACACGACTAACTGAACGCGTACATATTTTATTTTCAATTTTTGGCCAAGCGGTTTAATTTCTACGCAATTTACAAGATCCTACCGAAATCTGCCAACTAATAGGATTAACGAAATTGACCCAGTCAATCGTAATACGATGACTGGCGGCTGACGTCGACCAGTCAACGTCTGGGGCGTCGACTAGTCAACGTCTGGAGTGCTGACCAGTCAACGATCTAAGCCGCTGATCGAGATCCGGCGGTGGCTGCTGTCTTACCGGAAGGACTGCGAAAGCGAACTCCGGCGAGCTCCGGACGGCGGCAGTCGGTTCGGCGTCGTGGTTCTACACGCGTACACACGGTCAACTACGGCTCCGGAACAATAAACGCGTCGCAGACGCGGCGATCTGCAGGGCGCGATTGGCGGCGGATGGAGACGCCACGGGAACGGAAAGAAGGCGGCGAGACGAACCCGACAACGAGCGGCGATGGCGGCGGCGGAGGGTGGCGGTGGCGGCGAGAAAGCTGCGGCGGCGGGCGCGTGCGTGCGCCAGGGAGGCGGCTCCAGGAGGTGTTGGCGGCGGGGTCGAGTGGGGCACGGATCCCAAGGCCCCGGGTGGTCCCTTTTATTTGGTCTCTCTCACGCGGAAAGAAAAGAAAAGAAAGAAAGAAAAAAAAACTGAAATAGAATCGGTCCGCGGTTGGACTCCGTTTCGGAAATCGGTCCGGATTTTCGGACCGTTTTTCGGCGGTTTACTAAAACGTTCGAGTCTTTTGCATACGAACTCCGATTGGAGCGATTTTCGCGCCTACGGGTTCGTATCGTCGAGGGGAACAACCTTCAGTCGAAGTTTGTGCGAAAACTCGAATCTACAGGGGTGGTTGTCGCAAGTCTCTTGGTTTACTAAAACGTCCGAGTCTTTTGCATACGAACTCCGATTGGAGCGATTTTCGCGCCTACGGGTTCAGATCGTCGAGGAACAACCTTCAGTCGAAGTTTGTGCGAAAACTCGAATCTACAGGGTGGTTGTCGCAAGTCCTCTAAAGCTCCCCAGAAACTCGTCGAAACAAAAATAGGTTTTCGCAAATAGCGTTTCGTCGATCCTCTCTACTCGACGGTAATGCATGGTAAGATATGATGCGATGCAATGAATGATATGCAAGACCAAATCGAAAATTTGGGATGTGACATATTACTACCAAGCTTAGCCTAGCTAATAGAAAACATGGGTGGCATATATATTCACAATATGGAAAATATTCTAAGTCTGAGGACTTAGGTTTTGTTTAATAAAACAACTAAGTTAATGAACCTCCTGGGTGGAATGGAAGGATTGGGATATGTTGAGTGGTTACACAAGGCCATGGACTTGGGTTGTGTATCTCACTTGTGGTATGCCACCCAGGCACAAAGAAATTTGAGATGTCAAATGTTGAGAAGCTTCAAGTGCAACCACTTGGCAATATGGGCTCTGCCATGATCATATAGGTTGCAAGAACTTAGCCAAATGGACAGTGGGTGGTAGTGTTTGATAGGTTGGAACGCGTCCATTTTGGTCTAAGGGAAGGCTTCTGAAAGATTTTGTCTTGGGAAACCAAGTCTTGTGGGTAAAGTGCACCACCTCTGCAGAGTGTAAAATCTAAGTACTTAGCCATGTCCCTGGTAAAGGACAATTTGAGCATCAAGACATGGAAGAAATCAAGAATCTCATCACTCCAATTTCTAAATTAAAATCTGGTGGTTTGAACAAGGGTTGTTTGAATTCTTCAATCATTGATGGAGAGATGGCTTGGTACAAGGATCTTGAAATCTTTGATTGAGGGAAATGATTTTGTCAAGCAAAAAATTAGTATTTTCAAAATGATAAGAAAAATCTATTTTGAGCAATGCAAGCCTCAACTCCACTTAGCCAAATGCATACAGTTGATAGAATCCACT
Organism: Avena longiglumis; assembly: GCA_030063025.1. Classification (NCBI taxonomy): domain Eukaryota; kingdom Viridiplantae; phylum Streptophyta; class Magnoliopsida; order Poales; family Poaceae; genus Avena; species Avena longiglumis. The sequence goes on from CP125976.1 coordinate 362,601,795, forward strand.
ATACTACCATAGTATCACTTGCCAATACAATTCAAATGTATTGACCCTTTGTGGCTGTAACTTGTATGTTGCAGGTTTGATTGATTTTAGTGAAGATTGATTGATTAGGATTACAAAGTCTACAACCAACATCTGCCTGTGGCACTTTGAAGATGAAGGACCACTTGACCATAGTTATTCCGCTGCAATGTAATGTAATAGCCAAATGAGCTATGTATGATGTAATAAAATTATGTTATTCCTGGTTATAAAGTTATATTATGACCTTTGTTTCTTGATATTACATCTTAACTGTGGATGCTAGCTATTGATCCAGGGACTAGCATTGTAAAACACAGGAGGACTCTACCTTATTAGGTTGGGACCCCTACAGACGAAGACCTTCCTCTCCCTTGTTCCAGCAGGCAGCGGAGGTTGTAGCACTCTCCTCGCGATTCGAAGACAACGGGCGTGGTACCTAAGTAGAGGGAGATCCATGAGGCTTCGCCTTAAGCCGGAGCGAGTATGGTGGAGTATGAGAGAGAGCTATTAGTGGTCTAGAGATTAGACACCAATTAGAAGGCTTTAAACCGAAGGCTAGGGCAATTAGAAGCTCTAAACCAAAACGGCTCTAAACCGGAGATTAGAGGATAGGAACTTGTGTGTCTAGAGGAGGAGGCCCTGCCCCTCCTTTTATAGGTGGGAGGGGCGGCCAAGGGGAGGTGAGTCCCTCCCCAAGTCGGCCTTGGTTGGCGCTCCGGCTTGGAGGGACTCCTCCCCCAAGTCGGTTCCAACCACCTCTTTCTTGTTTCCCAAAGTTTCCTGTTTTAGCCGTTTGACTTTTAAACTGGCCATTTGACTTTTCTGTTTTAGGATTCAATTTAATCCTTTATTTGGAACAGCAAGAACACTTAGTACATGATGCAATCATTCAATATGTAATGACACATTCATGTACCCTTCCCCCCGGAGTGCCGGACATTCCGGAACCTTCTAGAACATTCCCGATGAAAACACCGGAATTATTCCCGAACTCCGAAACGGGACTTTCCTTATATGAATCTTATTCTCCGGACCATTCCGGATCACCTCGTGATATCCCGGATCCCATCCGAGACTCCGAACAACATTCGGTCTCTTTCTCATAATACCATAACTACTCAAACAACGTCGAATCCTTAAGTGTGTCTCCCTACGGTTCGTGAATTATGCGGACATGATCGAGACACTTCTCCGATCAATAACCAATAGAGGAATCTGGAAATTCATATGGCTCCCACATATTTCTACGATTACTTTGCGATCGAATGAACCACTTACATACGATACCAATTTCCCTTTGTCTCACGATAGTTTACTTATCCGAGGTTATGATCGTCGGTATCTCTGCATACCTAGTTCAACCTCGTTACCAATAAGTACTCTTTGCTCGTTCCCGTGATATGTGATCCCTTGTGAGCCAGTCACATGCTTGCAAGCTAATTGGATGACATTCCACCGAGAGGACCCAGAGTATATCTATCCGTCATATGGATGGACAAATCCCACTCTTGATCCATGTGTTTCAACCAATACTTTCCGCACACTCAATGCCACCTTTATAGCCACCCAGTTACGGTGTGGTGTTTGATGTCATCAAAGCATCCATCCGGTAAAGGTGATATGCATGATCTCATGGTCGAAGGAATTAGGTTACTATGTATCAGAAAGCATATAGCAATTGAACTATTTAAATGACTTGATCTTTATGCTACGCTTATCTATAGGAGTATGTCCATCACATCATTCTCCTAATGATATGATCTTGTTGTTGATAACATCTCAATGTTCATGATCAGGAAACCATGATCATATATTAACCAACAAGCTAGTTTAACAAGAGGCTTTACTAGGGACTCTTATTTTAGTTTACAAATCACACAAGTATTAATGTTTCCGGTTAATACAATTATAGCATGGTATGTAAACATTTATCATAAGTGTGAAGATATGATAATAACCACTTTATTATTGCCTCTTGGGCATATCTCCAACAGTCTCCCACTTGCACTAGAGTCAATAATCTAGTTTCAAACCTTTGTGTATTCAACACCTATGGCTTTCCGGTGTTGTATGTACACGATTGCTAGTGGTCAACTGATCTCCGGATCGGACACTTCCAGGTCCGTGTGTAATTGCATGTCTTTATGCCTCTACGCATCACTCATTCTCTAATGAGATGGCTTTGTATAAATTTGGTCTTTCGTTGTGACCTTTAGCTCTTTGGGGTTAAAACATGTTGATAATATTGTCGCACAATATATCTTCATAGTATTATCCCACTGTGAACTACACCTAGTTTGATAACAAACTACTTGACACAAATGCCCTCTTTTGCGCTAAAATAGCAGTCATATACTTAGCCTTTTGTTGTAGTATCTCACAATGTCTTAACTTTGGAACTCATCCAAATCCATTATGGAACTCACTTTCCATTATATTGTGCCACCCTTAGTTTAGATTGAGATAAACTTAATTTGTACTTTGTGACAAAGCTAGTATCAATGTAGTACTTTTACAATGAACTAACCATCTATTTGTCACTTCTACAAATAATATACTCTTAGTTCTTCCAAAAGATCATAAGAATATCCTTACTATTGTCCAATGATCATCTTTAATCATTCTGGTATATGCTCACAACATTTAGAGCATAGGACATATCTGGATTTGTACATATCATAGTATGATTGATATAAATACTCTTTGTGATTTCATACATCAAGTATCAATCTATACTTGATTATTTGTTTCACTTTACCAAATGTCAATACACTTGAATATATCATCAACATTGAACTCATTCAATCCTTTCTCGTATGACAAGAACCTCTCTTGTAGTTTCTATCTTGAACTCATTCAATATCTTGTCTATGTACTTCAGCACAACCATATTAGCGTCTTTTGATGCCAAATATTTGGTTTTTGCCTAAGTCTTTCATCGGGATGAAATTCTTAATATGTGTTAATAAAAGATACATTATTTCCAATCAACAATATGTCTTCCACATAATGTATTAGAAACATGTCTTAGCGCCCCACTTAATTTCTTGCAAACGCAAGCATCTTCATCGTCTCTAATGAACTTTTAAACTCCTTTAACAGTTTCATCACGTTGAAGATTCCAACTCATGATGCTCACTTTAACCATTGAAGTTTGCATATGCTTTTAGCATCCTCTGAATTTACAAACCCTCTGGACCATGTTATGCACATGTCCGAGGTAACAATTCTATTAGAAGAACTTGTTTTGTTTATTCAACTATCATATAACCAAATTATATGTAGTGGTTGCTACATTAATCCGTCTATACTAAATATCACTATGAAAGATTAAATCTTGTCATAGTCAACCTTTGAACATTTTGTGAACTCTTTCCCAACATGTCGACTATTTCATAGATGTAAAACATCCATGTCTATTTCTTTATAGATCCAGACACAACTATAAGGTCTTACACCTTTCTCGAGGGTCCTTCAAGTTCAAAACTTGATTTCTCGTGTATGGAAGTATCACGGATTTTATGGCTTCAAGCCATTTGACGGAGTCAGGGCTCATCATCGCTTCTTTGCACGTAGTCGGTTCATTATTGTCAAATAATGATTTAACTCTCAAATCTTGGTATTTGATTGTTTACCCGACCTACTTGTTTCAATAGGAACTTAGATCTCTGTGACCACAACCTTTGAGGCACGTGAGCCATGAGCATTGTTGCTGTCTCCGGAACACTTTTCGGTGCTGCGCACATATAGCTAAGGTTCTTTTAACCTTATCAAAGTTCTATTGTCCTCCCACTTAACTTTTCACGAAAAATTCCTTCTAAAAGAAACTTGACGTTCTAAGTGACAAATACTTTTGTCTCTGGTGTTATGGAGGAATACTCAACAGTTATTCAAAATAATCATACAAAGACAGGTTCATCCGACTTTGGTTGCAAACATCTTTCTTATGCAAAGCATACCAATGTTTTAAGAAAGGACAACTTGGGTTTTATCCCAAACCATAACATATGGTGTCATTTCAACGGATTATGATGGACCTCTTTTCAGTGGAAAAAACGGTAGTCACTAAAGCTTTTAATCTTTAAAATATAATGGCAGTTTTATGAATTATACCTTTGATCTTACCATGTCAAAGAAGGTTTAATTACATATCTCGAATGCTCAATACTCTTATGGTGTTTCGGGAAATGCAAATCCACGGAACGATTCCATAAATCTTAGGTATTATGCTAAACTTTGTAACTCAAATATCTTCCTTTATGATCTTTATCATAAACTGTTTATATTCTTGTTACAATGATTTTGCACTTCATCTTGAAAGTCTTTGAACTTTTCAAATATTTCACACTTCATCCTTATTAAGTAAATATTCATATATTCACTCAAATTTTCGGAGAAAGCATATGAAGTTGAAATCCATCGCTCTTGACTACACATAATGGACTTCGTACAACAATATGTACAAGTTCTAATAATCTAGTCATTCGTTCCCTTTTGGCCTATGAACTAAGTTTCAATTATCTCTAGGAAAGTTTCACAAGCGTCATGTGATCAAAAATCAAAAGACTCCAAAATTCCATCCACATGGAGTTTCTTCATGTTTTCTTTCCAATATAATTTAAACGGTGATGTCACTTCCTAAGTGATCTTTCAATCAATTTGTCTTTCGACATTTTTAGCACTAGTTTTATGGATGTGATTTCTCCAACGAGATTTGTGAATCATCCATATTTTATGGATTACGGCAATTATTTGAACAACCCTTTTGTTCTCATAATACCTGATAAAACAAATCTTGAAGGCAAGCTTTGATGTTTAACGAGCAACACAATAACCCTTTATTTGTTCTCGATGAACATCATCACATATTCTTTTGCTAATTACTTAGGCCACTGTAGTTCATGAATTCTGTTGTTTCGTATGACGATTCATACCAACAAATTCAGTATTAAATACTTAAGAACCACATTGTTTAATAAGCAAAGAATATAGCCATAACATGTATATCATCTATATACTTAAACTGAACAATTCTAGTCTTTTCCTTTCTGCCATATACTTATGAGATTTTCTTTCAATATTTCCTTTTCTGTTTGAAAGAATCTATCAACATCAATAGTGGAGTCATACATATGACATATAGTCCAAAGCGTGTATAGTTAAATACCAATGTCTTTGGACTTGCACTTTGAAGTAGATCACCATCATCAAATGTTTGGTGTTCTTTCAAATTCCTTTCTTTAGTAATCTCTTGGTGTAGTAAACATTTTACCTACATCAAATATTCACCCTTATCATGGAATCGTCCATGATCAAGCTACTTTTAGATTATAACGATGAATTATGAGTATAATGTTGCTATCCAAAATCTTTTGGAGGATTAGGACAAAAAGTGTCTCCAACCTTTTGCAAATTCTCATCAAAATATGAGAACATGAACTTTGCCATATTATACTCTATCATGTTGTAACCAAAACTTTGTTTTAGATATCACAATATCTTCCACACATCATGGTTTCTGAAACAACTCTTTCAGATCCTAGATAACCTTGATATTAAGAGAATCCTTTGAATATCAAGAATCATGGAGACAAACATGATACTTATATACTAACACTTGGAATTGTTACTCTTGATTTAATACTAATTATTAAACTTCATGGAGTAACCGGAACTTACTGAAAGTTTGCAATAGGACTTTTAAACTTTAGATTAACACTTCAAAACAATACGATACCAGTCAGAAAGTAACTAACCAGAATTCTATAGTTCTATCATCTCAATTATAACTAAGCGCAAGGTGGTAAACGGATGCCAATGACTACAACAACTATGCAAATTCACTTTGATTTAGTTTATGATAAATTGATTTCTAATTAATAATTAAATTAATCTAGGTGAACTCCCACTCAAAACAATATCCCTCACATTGTTTTAGTGATCACACGAACCAAATCCACCACATCAAAACCGATCATCACGAGAGTTGATATAGCTTCAATAGCGAACAATCAACATGTTCATCATATCTACTATATGACTCATGCTCTACCTTTCGGTAATCCGTGTTCCTGAGGCCATGTCTGTACATGCTAGGCTCGTCAAGATCAAACCTTAGTTTCCGCATGAGCAAATCTGGCTTGCTCACGTTGTATACACTTGCAAAATCTAACACACCCGATCATCACGTGGTGCTTCGAAACAACAAGCTTTAGCAACGGTGCTAACTAAGGGTGAACACTTTATGACTTGAAATTCATGTGCATGAGGGATCAACTTATAATGCTACCGTCGTCTACTAAGCAATACAAGATGCATAAAGGATAAACATCACATGCAATTCATAATATGTGATATGATATGGCCTTTCTTATTTGTGCTTCCGATCTCCATCTTCAAGCACGGACATGATATCCATCATCACCGACATTGCATCAAGGTCAATGATGCTTCTCCATGGTTGTCGTCCACCGGCTTCAACTATTACAACTACTTTGAATAGACACGGGGTCTTTAATAGAAATTAAAGACAACCATATGGCTCCTGCCGGTTGCCGACTTACAATAAGGAACATTGCATACATCATATATAATCACAATCATGGCCATATCACATCACTGCACACCCCTGCAAAACAAAGTTAGACGCCTCTACTTTCTTTGCATATTTTATGTGGTTTGGGGCTTTCAATAAGTGTCATTCTAACTTACGAACAAGAACCACAACATTGATACTAGTATTGTTAATTACCCGTTGTAAATTGGATCTTAACTATGCTAGGAGAAACAGGCACCCGCAAAGGCACTTATGCAATACAAGTTGCATGTCAAGCGTCGAGCAAGTCTCATGAACGATGTCATGTAAGGTTAGCCCGGGCCGCTTCATCCCAACATACCGCAAGATCCGAAGTACACAAGAAGCAATCGACAATAAAAGCATCAACGCCCACAATGACCATTGTGTTCTACTCGTGCAACAGATCTACATATAGACACGGCTCTGATACCACTGTAGGGGTTCGTAGCATGGAAAACAAAATTTTTATATCGCATACAAACAAACAAGCCAAGATCTATCTACTAGACTGTAGCAACAAGTCGATGGAATAACTTACCCTCGAAGATTCCAAAGCGGTTAACGAGAGCAGATTCTCGTGGGTGATGTAGTCGTACTCTTTCCGATCTCAAGATCGCGTAGACGATCCTTCCGGCGCTGCGTTCTAAGCGCTCCCTGATCGGTCACACGTTCGATTGACGAATACCTTCCTCTCCTTTGTTCCAGGTGACGGAGGTTGTAGCACTCTCCTCGCGATTAGGAAGCACAACGGCGTGGTAGGAAGTAGAGGAGATCCCAGGCTTCGCTTAAGCCGGAGTATGGTGGAGTATGAGAGAGATCTATTAGTGGTCTAGAGATTAGACACACCAATTAGAAGGCTCTAAACCGAAGGCTAGGGCAATTAGAAGCTCTAAACCAAAACGGCTCTAAAGGAGATTAGAGGATAGGAACTTGTGTGTCTAGAGGAGGAGGCCCTGCCCTCCTTTTATAGGTGGGAGGGCGGCCAGGGAGGGAGTCCCTCCCAAGTCGGCCTTGGTTGGCGCTTGGCTTGGAGGACTCCTCCCCAAGTCGGTTCCAACCACCTCTTTCTTGTTTCCCACAGTTTCCTGTTTTAGCCGTTTGACTTTTAAAATGGCCATTTGACTTTTCTGTTTTAGGATTCAATTTAATCCTTTATCTGGAACAGCAAGAACACTTAGTACATGATGCAATCATTCAATATGTAATGACACATTCATGTACCCTTCCCCGGAGTCTTGGGACATTAGGAACCTTCTAGAACATTCCTGATGAAAACACCGGAATTATTCCCGAACTCCGAAACGGGACTTTCCTTATATGAATCTTATTCTCCGGACCATTCCGGATCACCTCGTGATATCCCGGATCCCATCCGAGACTCCGAACAACATTCGGTCTCTTTCTCATAATACCATAACTACTCAAACAACGTCGAATCCTTAAGTGTGTCTCCCTACGGTTCGTGAATTATGCGGACATGATCGAGACACTTCTCCGATCAATAACCAATAGAGGAATCTGGAAATTCATATGGCTCCCACATATTTCTACGATTACTTTGCGATCGAATGAACCACTTACATACGATACCAATTTCCCTTTGTCTCACGATAGTTTACTTATCCGAGGTTATGATCGTCGGTATTTCTGCATACCTAGTTCAACCTCGTTACCAATAAGTACTCTTTGCTCGTTCCCGTGATATGTGATCCCTTGTGAGCCAGTCACATTCTTGCAAGCTAATTGGATGACATTCCACCGAGAGGGCCCAGAGTATATCTATCCGTCATATGGATGGACAAATCCCACTCTTGATCCATGTGTTTCAACCAATACTTTCCGAACACTCAATACCACCTTTATAGCCACCCAGTTACGGTGTGGTGTTTGATGTCATCAAAGCATCCATCCGGTAAAGGTGATATGCATGATCTCATGGTCGAAGGAATTAGGTTACTATGTATCAGAAAGCATATAGCAATTGAACTATTTAAATGACTTGATTTTTATGCTACGCTTATCTATAGGAGTATGTCCATCACATCATTCTCCTAATGATATGATCTTGTTGTTGATAACATATCAATGTTCATGATCAGGAAACCATGATCATATATTAACCAACAAGCTAGTTTAACAAGAGGCTTTACTAGGGACTCTTATTTTAGTTTACAAATCACACAAGTATTAATGTTTCCGGTTAATACAATTATAGCATGGTATGTAAACATTTATCATAAGTGTGAAGATATGATAATAACCACTTTATTATTGCCTCTTGGGCATATCTCCAACAATCCCTTGCAGCACTTTCCTTGAGAAAAGTTAGATCAGAACGAATTCTCGTAGCACTCCTATGTGAAACCTCCACAATCTCTTCATGGGAACCCCAAATAGATTGATTAATAAACCCTGAGGAAACTGGATGAATTCCACGAAATAAAGTGAAGTGACAAACAAAGTATGGCCAGATCCGATCCTTGAGTCCATAGATAAAATGACCCACTTTATTTGAAGCCACCGAGAACCGAAAACGTCGATCACTGAGTTGGAAAACCTTAAAACCTTTAGCCACCCCACCAATGCAGCATTGGAATGCTAGTCCAACAGATTCTTCAGATAAAGAAAATGAGGCCGATGAAAAAGAGACCACAAGAAAGAATTCTTTGGCCCCGGAAGAGGGGGAGAAGTGAACTGTAGATCCAAACCTTGCACGAACCTGATCGGCCAGGGCTTGGCCAGGTGTGAAATCCCAGTGAATGAGAGACTCCATGGGGATGGGGATGTAGATCACAAATGGAGTGTGCTTTGTCGACCCAAGTAATAGGGTGGGTTGGGTATTCATGATCTGGAGATCAAGAATACAACCCTACTTAGTAAGTGTCTCTTCAAGTTATTAACTAAAGAGGGGGTATGGCCAACACTACTTAAAGGAAAATATGTTGGTACAAAATCATTGTCCCAAATGGTTTGGAAACCTGGTCACTGTCACTTTTGGGACAGTCTGATGGCAATGAAGAAAAATTCCTTCCGTTTTGGAACATTATCTATTAAAGACGGAACTCAAATATGGTTTTGGGAGGATAAGTGGCTTGGTACTGCTACACTCCGTGAAAAATATCTCACGTATTCTATTGTCTATTATAAGGACGAAACAATCGCCGCCATATTGGAATCATTCCCTCCCAACATGAATTTCAGGAGATATTTGATTGGAACCAAACTTGACTCTTGGATCGCACTGCTACATTGGTTAGAAAATATTCAACTTTCAACTGGGCCTTATGAATTTCGATGGAACTTAAGTTAGTGGTTCATTCTCCATTAGTTCCATATACAATGCATTAGTCCAACTAGTCATGCCATCTTTAGATAATAGGATGATCTAAAAGATAAAGATACCTTTAAAAAATAAAATATTTGCTTGTTATCTTCATCGAGGGGCTATACTTACTAAAGATAATCTTATTAGGCAAAATTGTCATGGGAGTCCTATGTGTGTTTTGTCATCATAATAAGACATCCCAAACACCTATTTTTTCAATGCAACTTCTCTAGGTCTATATGGTCAGTTACCTAAGAAGTTTCAGGCTTACTAGAGCTGGAAAAAAGCGCGTAGTTGATGCGCTCTGATCAATGTAGAGCTTCGTTGGGAGACCCCAAGAGGAAGGTATGATGACCACAGCAGCAAGTCTTCCCTCAGAAAGAAACCAAGGTTATCGAACCAGTAGGAGTAAGGAAACGACCCAAAGGTGTTGTTAGCAACATGGAAACCTACACAACACAAACTCAAGACTATGCCCCAACGAACAGTGATGTTGTAAATATCACCGGTTTGGTGAAAAAAAATAATTAACTGTATGGTGTGAAAGGTAATGGTGGTTTGAAGAAAGTTAACAGGAACTATGGAAGATGTATCAATGGTAAATATTGGACCGGGGTCCATAGTTCACTAGAGGTGTTCTCCTTAAGATAAACAACATGGCATGTTGGGTAAATAAATTACAGCAGAGAAATTGATAGGACAGAGCAAGGCATAAGAATGTAATACTATACATTCATGATCCTATGAGATTTGATTGGGCAATACAACAAGATACATTGAACTTGTAGCACCCCGATAAAATCACAACTAGAAAATCGCTTGTTCTTTTATTTTTGTGCATCATTAAGACATCATGCATATGTTTGCCTCTACAATGTTTTCACTAAAAACCCTATTTTGTTTTACTAAAATATCCATTTATTTTATAAAACCCGTCTCTCGTTCTTATTTAAATATATATATATATTTTTCGGTCCTTATACGAAAATTGTCGGTGCTGCGGCGGTGTGGGCAAGACTACGGGTAGCCTGGTGGCGTGGAGAGGAAATTGAGTGAGGGGAATGAGCAGAGAGGAGAGGGGGTCTTATAGCTGGAGCGGGGGCGAGTATCTCGCGAGGAAACGCCGGAAATCAAGCCCGCATCAATCGCGACAGTGATGAGGTAACAGCGGCGTCGACGGGGTCGTGGGGGGGGTGCGTGGCTAGAGACGATGCTTGCGTGGCGCTTGGGTTCAGCAGTCAGCGAGAGCGGGGTCGAGTCGGTCCGCGTGAGAGAGAAAGGGGAAAACCCCGGGTGGGCTTAGTGGGCTGGTTTTGCTGTTGGGCTAGATTAGCATCGCCGGCCTTTTCTTATTTCTTTACTCCTTTTATTTTTCTATTTGAATTTCCAGGAAACATTTTCATATGATTTCAAAAGCCATTTGAATTCAAACCTTTTCAGAATTTTGTAGAGTTTAACACTCATATTTCTGGGCATAAAAACATGTGGTCACTCTGTATTAGCTTGGTCCTATTGATCAAACAAAATAAACAGTGACATAGCACTTGATTTGGTCAAGTTTTGAATTTGGTTTTAAATCCATATTTGTTTTGTAAATTTTTGGTTTAAGCACTAGCAATCAAGCAAAACAATCTGAGAGCAACAAGGTTTGGTTCTTGAACAAATAACCCCTCATTGGAAAGTAGCATTTGACTTAATGTTGTTCACATAAAATCATAGCTCTCAAATTCTGTTTTCTTTCAAATGAGTTTGAGTTTTGATCCCTAAATGATATGCATGCATGCATGATATGAAATCTTTGAAAACATGATTTTAGGGATGTTACAATACCGGAGGTTGGCATGATGAAGAAGAAGGCATCCGGGATGATCTCCCCTGTGACAGGATATCTTAAAGAACTTCAGATCCCCCCCGATCTAGGGACGATGGTGGCAGTGGCTACAGACTGTTTCGTGGAAGATTGATCGGGTACTTCGGGTTTTGGTATTGAGGGCTTCTTATAGGAGAAGAGGCGAGGCAGGGGCACCCAGCGTGGCTTCACCCCCCCACCAGGCGCGGGCTCAGCCTGGCCGCACGGCCAGGGGGGTGTGGCCCCGTGGTGGCTCCCCTCCATCTCGTATTATGGCTCCGTGTTCCCCACGGTAAAATATTGACTTTGGCTTTTTTTCCCATCCAATTCCGAGAATATTGATTTTCTGTCTTTTCTGGAACCAAAAATAGAAGAAAACAGGAAACTGGCACTGTGACATCTTGTTAATAGGTTAGTACCAGAAAACATATAAAAACACCTCAAAGTGTAGACAAAGCAAATCAAAGTAGATACTAAACAAGCATGGAACATCAAAAATTATAGATACGTTTACGACGTATCAAGTATCCCCAAGCTTAACTCCTACTCGTCCTCGAGTAGGTAAGTGATAAAAAGAATAATTTTTGAGGTGACATGCACCATCAAAATCAAGATCAAACCATTTGCAAGCATTGAAAGTTGGGATCAAAGAACTCTAAACATGAGCATGCAAGAAGTTCTAACAATAATACATAGTAACTATGCATGCAACATGAAAGGTTACAAACAAAGATTCATGAATAACAATGCATTGAAAGACGTTTGTTTGTTTCAAATATATAAAGCATAACATAGTGGCATTCAGCTTGTCCCTCTTGGAGTAGCAAATAGATGCATAGGACACCTTCAAAGTTCATAAGAGTGACTAGATACAAATAGTTCATGAGCAAGCAATATCAACAATATGAATCAATCAATAAGTTTTGGGACAATGCACATAGAACTAAGAATGGCAACTACACTCTCTTAATTGGTGCCTAACAATAGAATGTGGAGACTCAATATAATGGTGGAAGAAAGGCCCTTCATAAAGGGAAGCAGGGATTTCAAGTCTCATAAATTATGGTACTTGTTAAAGTGAACAAAGATGGAGTATATGTTTGACAAAGTATAAGTTGGCAATCTCATGTCCCTTGAATATGAGGTCCTATCATCATGCTACTCAACTTTAGTCACCTCTAAGTTCTTGTCATAGTATGTACATGTGTATCATAGAGAACCGCCAACGGGGTACCCCTTTCACATGATACAGGAGCTATCCCATAATCAAAATGACAAGGCAAGCAGACAATGAGCATCTCAACAATCTTCTTATTTACCATGGGAAAAATGGTGCTCTTTTCTCTCTTTCCTCTTTTCAATATGTCTCTTTTTTATAAGAAGAAAGTTTCATAAATTTCTCACTATGGTGATGCTGCAAGTTTCCACCATGATTAGGCATGGCTTAGGCTAGCGGCCCAGGCATTTCTCTAACACACATACATAACTCCATGGACTTACAAGCTCCCCTTTTATTTAACACCGACGACATCCATTAACAAATGAGCATGATATCAACTGTGTACAATGTACAAGTGCAATGTTGAAAGCTGATGACCCACAAGTATAGGGGGTGTATCGTAGTACTTTCTAAAAATAGGAGTGTCGATCCCAACGAGGAGCAGAAGGTGCTGGACAGTGGTATGGAGCAGGAAATCCCTGTGAATACTTAGCAAATAGATTTTTAGTGTTTTTATGACAAGGCAACAAAACAAAGAGCAAGTAACGAGAGTAAGGGACAAACAGAGCAATTGGCCCAATCCTTTATTAGCAAAGGACAAGCCGGTGGAAATACTTATAAAGACCAAACGTTCTCGAGAACACATGGGAATTCTGTCAAGTGCTTTCGCTTCAAATAGCTGAGTACTCTTCTCTGGTGTTCGTAAGTGTTGTGTGGGTGAACCTGTGCTAACATACCGCCATTCCTAGGACTAATACATACTTGTGATTAAACCCCCTGCAAACATCCGTAAGTACAGGAAAGTAATTAAGATATAAATCTAACCACAACCTTAAACTCTGAGATCATACACTCCTTGTGCAAAGGTGTCCTAACGGGGGTTCAGGTTTCTGTCACTACGGCAACCCCACGATTAGTATCCAAATACACAATGCATCCCGCTAGGCCCATAAATGGTGAACTATCATGTAGTCGACGTTCACATGACACCACTAGAAGAATAGCACCACAACTTAAATACTAAACCATTGAATAATAACTCATCACAGATTCACTACTAATAACATGACTTCTCCCATGTCCTCAAGAACTAAACAAAATACTCACAAGACATCATATGGATCAAGATCAAAGATGATATGGTAATGGATAACAATCTGAACATAAACAATAATCCAATGGTTCCACTCACAAGCATCAACTACAATAGTAATCAACACCGGAAAAGTTTCCCCTAATGAACTAAGCAATATCCAACACAATTGTTACAGCGGGATGGAGTGCTGATGATGATGCTGGTGGAGATGATGGTGTGGATGATGATGATGATGATCCCGATGAAGCCTAGCTTGATGACGATGTTGATGGAGACGGTCTCTCCTCTCCGGGAAGGAATTCCCCCGACAGAAATCTGTCTGCCAGAGAGATCTTTATCTCTTGGTGTTTTCCACCCCTAGAGGCGGCGGAAATCTATCTGTGGTTGCTCCCAGAGGCTTAGGGTTCCGTAGGGAAGATATAGGAGAAGGGGCAGAGTGGGAGGCCGGGAAGGTGGGCCACACCTTCCCTAGGCGCGAGGTCAGGTGGGCTCGCGCCTAGGTTGGTGTGGGCCCCTGAGGCCCTTCTTCGCCCCTCCTTCTGGCTTCCTTCGTCTTCTGGTAAAATAATATGTTTCCATATTTTTCTGGTATTTTTCTGATCTTCGCGAAATAGCACCAAAACGCCTTCGTTTCCATCAGAATCCAGACTCCGGCAGTCCATCCTCCAAGAATCATCCAACATGCATAAACAGATGAAAAAGCCATAAGTAATACCTCATAATAAGACAAACATCAATGAATAGAGGTAAATTATGATATAGAATGGTGATGCAAATTGGGCGTATCAACTCCCCCAAGCTTAGACTTCTCTTGTCCCCAAGCGAAAACTAAGCTCAATAAACATGTCCACAGGTTTATGGAGTGAAGTGTCGATAAAAGAATACGAACAAGAAGCATCACACTTACGAATGCACAACTCATAGAAGAAAGCAACTCACCATTATATAACTTAGCTAGCAACCAAGTACAACAGTCACAATAGAGATGCATAAAGATAAATCATAATTGGAATTGGCAAACTTGTTCTTGGTCAGAGAACACCTGGCAAATAGTTTCACAAAAGCTTTTTGTATAAGTTTCAAAACAGGAACACTCTTTGCGCAAAAGGTTTTTCACAAGTGAAGGCTTTCAAAGTAATACTCAATAGATAAGAGTTTTGTGAAAACAAGGAACATAAAGAACATGATTGAATAAATCACCATATGAATGCTTGAAACACAACAACTCAAAATCTTGCTGGAGAAAGATAGGAAATAGGTTTATTGACTCAAACTGGTAGTGGGAGAAAGGTCCCTTCTTAGAGGGTAGTTGTAACATCCCAAAACTTAAATCCAAGTTTATCAAGATCCAAATCATCAAAATTAGGGTTAACAAAAACTTTTCCATCTCAAAATGTGAAAGCATTCATGTGTATGTGCATTTAAATTAGGAGTTCAGTTGAATTGCCATGGTTCTATGATTCATTTCTTGTAAAAGGATTCTTAGGTGAAATAAGCATAATCTAAATCATTCCCAAACTTTTCCCAAAGAAAAACAACTCAAAATAAATAAATGAAGTGAATGGTTATTTTTGCCAAATTAACTATCATGCCTACTTTGGCTATTCCTAGTACCCAAAACTTAACAGAAACAATTATGGATCTTTGCACCCCTTGCTAGTACACATAATGAGGTACCAAGGCCCACTTTGTGATCTGCCAAAAACATTCAAATGTTAAGTTTAAATGACAGTTTAAAATTGAATCTATTTCATATGGGAAGATCCCACTATTTCAAAAACCACTCATACAAGCTCAATTTTCAAAACCCAAGCAACCACAGAGTCTCAAGCTTATGCCTAGCACACCCACCAAAAATCTTTTCAAAATTCAAAAAGAATTTTCTTGCGGCCATTTCATCAAACACTTGGCAGGCAGAATTCAAACAAAACTAAATTCACTATTTTGAATATTGTTCTGGCCAAACTTGTCACCCATTTGACCCCCATTTTCTCACATTGTCCCCTCTAGATCAAACCAGGGCATAAGTACCCCATCCCCTACCTCCTAGCAGCATGGCCATGCCAAGCCGAGCCCCACCTCGCCGTCCAACTTCGTCGCCGCCGCAGCAGACCGCCTCCCACTCTCTCGCCATGTCTAGGAGATAGCCAACACCTCACCACCGCCCACTGTCCCCTCCCCAAGCCAGGCCCAGCCGTGGACCACCGAGAAATCCACGCGCCTAGTGCCACCGCGCCATGCCGAGCACGCGCCAGTGCGCTGCACCCGGCACGCGTGCACAAGCCGCCACTTGACCGCAACCCGTGCCCACCGCGTCTCCACGACCCAGGGAGCACGCCAGACACCCCCATTCGCCGTCCAACGCCTCACAGCCACCGCTCACCGTCGAAGCCGCTGTCTCTGCCTCTCAGAGCGCCAGCTCCGCCCGACCACTTACCACCGCCCCTAAGCCCGCATTAAAGTCCTAGAGGACCACCAGGATATCGCGAGTCGGTCGCCACCCTCAGCCATGTCGCTAGCAGCCCGTAGCGATGTCTCCACTGTCGCCTGCCCATCCCTCTCAGTCTCGCCATCGAGCCTGTAAAAGGAGGGCACCCCCAGCCGTTTGAAGAACACCACTCCACTCCCCTCACCTCAGTGATCGTCCCACACCTCTAGCCAGAGAAGGGAGCAGCAGCTCGTTGGAATTTTACCGGAGCAGGCCGCCTCTGGAGGAGAAGGGCGCTGATGATTGCAACTACCCCCGGAGCTGCCTCGACCGTCCCTAAGCTTGCCGTCGACCACCAGTCCTTTTGCCCGCCTTGCCGTCGTTGCTGGAGCCCTGGTACACCCCCTATGCACCCCCACCGAGCCGCTAGGTTTAGAGGTCGCCGGCGACAGGTCCGTCATCGACGATGATCCACATCCATTGATCCCCACTCTAATCCAACATCCCACATCGACCTGTATCGCTTCGCGCATTATGAGCCACTAACTGGTGGACCCCCTATCAGCTGAACCCCGCGTTGCGGAGTGACACTGGGACGGCCTGTTAGCGTCTCCCACGCGACCCAACAGTTTAAATTTAGATTTTCCATTTAATTTCAAACACAGTTCTGTACATAGATTCAAAAATCAAACCAGCTCGACTCACTGAACCAAAATGCATGAAACTAATTTTTTTAGAAAGGAACTGAAATGCTTAATCCAAGCCCGTTGGATTCAAACCCTTTGGAGTTATAGATCAACCATGATAAAAATAACAAGGCATAAGATTTTCTGCATTCAAACATTTTTCAAAATTCAACCATAAAAGATTTTGAGTTGATTCCAACTCTCAAAAATCACATTTGATCATACCTTTCAGAATATAAAAAACATATGGGTTTACTTACATAAATAATGTTCAACTAATAAAAGAATGCCACATAGGCATTTCTAGTCACTTTATTTATTTAAAATAAAAAGGTTAAGCCTTATTAAATTGTGACACCACTTTAAATCACATTCCCATGTACTGAAATATGTGGTGATGACATGTGTCAACATGATCCCATGTTTGAGTTAGAGAATATTAAATCTTAAGTAGTTTTTCAATGAGTAGAAATTACTTTTCTCAAATTAAAATAAATAAGACAAATGCTTTAATCCTTGTGATGTTAGTGATGATGCTAGATCATCTATAGTGCACCTTGGTGTGATGATTGAAAATAGTTAAGTATTGTTTGGTGATTGTGTACCTCATATTTATTTATAGACGGTAGTACCGACCAAGGATACGAGGAGGAAGGAGGATACTATGAGGAAGAAGCCGAGGAGAACTTCAACCACTGCTCTTCACAAGGCAATCCTTACTACCCAAGTTGACATAGGCAAGACAATACTTGAAACCTTGCAAGGTAACACTTGCTTGTTACCATGACAACTATATGCCTTAAGCATATGTGATCATACCCACTTGATGATCCAATCCTAGTTTTACTTGCAAGATTTATACTTTATTTCTTTATCAAAGCTTTCTCTTAGAGTTTACATAGTGAATTGTAGATACTAGAAAGATATTGGAAGGTAGCATAAAGAGCATAAAATTTGGCCTAAGTTATATAATCTTGATGTCATCCTAAAGCATGATATTGAACTTAGCAAATCTCCACTTGTTTACCACCCCTCATTAGTATTTACCACCACTTGTAGATGCTAGTGCTAATCATAAAACTTGATCAACTTTAGATGGGAATACTTGGTGAAAATGGTTATGAAAACATTAGAATGATGAGTCATTGTACTGAAATGTTTTGACATGTGTTTCCGAACACCAGATGATTTTGATGATGAAAATTTTGAGGCACGAGCCTTAACCCTTTATAAAACTGATGGTCGTCTGGATGTGATACCATTCCTATTTTACCGTACAACCACAATACCCGAAAATTCGGTAGGGCTTGACTAGAAATTTATATACCTTAGTATGGGTTCCCTCACGGCCAAGGTCTGAGCTGAGTCTGCCTTGTGAAGATTGTCCACCTGTGCAGTACCCAAGATGATAGTTGGTCATGGTTGGGAGGCCAAACTCATATGATAGGTGCCTATACTAGGGCGTGTAATTGAAAGGTTAGGATTGATTATCCGCATACTGAGTATGGTGAATTCAGAATTTGTTCCTGACAGATGTATCGAATGTTGTAGTGAACATGTACAATCTCTGCAGAGTGTCAAACTATTCGAATAGCCGCGTTCGCGGTTATGGACAGTTGGAGTGGCCATACTGTTCCCCTGTCAGATGTTTTCAGAATGACTTATGAAATGAATTGAGACTTTCACTTGACTACAATAGAGTTGTGATATGAAATTCAAATTCCCACTTAGGTGTTATAAAACTTTCAACTAACTTTCTTTGCTTTTGAACTTAGTAGACTTAAATATGGCTTTTTGCAAAACAACCCTAGATCTTAGCATCCTACTACACAAAAACCCCCTTAACTTGTTAGTATTAGTTAGCGAGTACTTAAAGAGTACTGATGGCTTTGTCCCTGGCTATTCCCGTGGCCTGACTATGAAGAGGAGTACCAGGATGATGGACCGCAGGAAGGTTACGAGAACTAGGATCATCTCCCATCGTCAGCATTGCCTGTGACCCTGAAGATGGAGCTTCGCCTACGCTGTTGTTACTATTATGTTATTCCGCTGCTTGAGTTGTATTAAGAACTGGATCATGATATCCTTATTTGTGTAAGACCTTATGTAAGGTTTGTAATGGATGATGTACTGTGATATCCAAATATGTTATGTCTCGCAAAAATGGTAATCCTGGGATTGCGATGTATGGCATAACGGGTGTTGACAAGTTGGTATCAGAGCCATCCTGACCATAGGAGACCCTAGTTAGAATGGACGTTTGAATCAAAAACTTAGTTTCAAAACCAAAGGAAGTGAGTATTTACAAAAACTTATTCTCATTCTTATCACTTGGATTCTTTCATGAAAATTCATGTTCCTCAAAAATTCTTGCAAAATACATAAAATTTGACACACTTGATCCCTCTACTAACTTGCTCATCCTATATTCTTATAGATGGACGTGAAGTACAACAAGTTTTATCAGTTGGGAAATGGAGGAGACCTCATCTTTGAGCGTGACTTGGACCAGCTTTCGGAACTTCTGGAGCGTCCGCACCCCGAGTTCTTCAGAGATCATCTCAATGATCAGGAAGGAGAAGATCTGCAGTGGCTAGTAGTTGAAAGTCTCCGAGGAAAGATTGAACCTCCTACTGCCGAGGGAATTCAGTTCACCTTAAGAGAAAACAACTGGCTCGATGGACTGGCCAGGGCAATGCCGGAAGCTCTTTCCCGTCTATGTCGATAGAGTATCAATCAGATCAAGGGTACTCACTTTGAGTTCTACCCAAGGTGTGATGTTACGGGACAGCCACTGGAGGCCCCACATCATCCCGAGCTGAAGAGTCAAGTGGACAACCTCAGCTTCATGATGTACGATCGTCAGAAGGAGTTGGACAACGCCCGTGCCTACGCCAACCACAAGTATGCCATAGCCAAGAAGAAGGATAAGACCCTCGCCATGCTAGTGAAGGATCGCAAGTCCCGTTGCCGTCAGCTCGACAAGAAGGAGCGCATCATTGCCCGTCTTTGACACCGGATCACGGATTTGGAGGAGACCATCCACGAGAGAGACATGTAGTTGGAGGAAAGAGAGAATGCCGGAGAAGACCTGCGTGGAGATCCCTACTCCTATCTCAGTGATGATGATGACTTTCTGGAGGTTCAGGCCATGGACTTATTCACCGATGAGGAGGATTTCGCCTTCATCGATGACGATGATGATGATGAGGATGATGAGTACACCGACTCCAATGAGTAGTAGCACTTGAGCACTAGCGTTAGTGAGTTGTATTCGGTCCCACTGTATCGTAGTTTCCAGAATGGTTCTTAAAACCATGTGTTTTCCTTTGTTGTGGTGTGTGTTTGTCTCGTGTGCTATGAAGGAATGAAAAGCAAGTTGCTATAAAAATCCGAGTCAAACTTTACAAAAAATTCAACTACCTCTGAACCTTAGAAATTTCCCTCTTTTATCATGATCTATCCCAATCTTCAGATGCCTCGCAGAGGAAGCGGATCATCCCCGGACCCAATGTTGCAGATCTTGCAAATGTTTGTTTCTGACCGCAAAGCTGAAAGAGCCGAACGTCAAGCCAACCTAGCCACCCTTCAACACATAGCTCAGATGGCGAACAACAATCAAGGCCAAGGAAATCAGGACAACCATGGATCTAAGCTCAAGAATTTCCAGAACACCAATCCACCTGTTTTCACAAAGTCAAAGGAACCCCTAGATGCAGATGATTGGCTGCAAACAATGGAGAACAATCTAGAAGTCGCCGGAGTGGAAGCTAACGATAAAGTTCTGTTCGCCACCGACTATCTAGACGGATATGCAAGAGCATGGTGGAACAGCGTTCGTGCAATGACCGAAGGTCATATGATGATCTGGGATGAATTCAAGGTCAAGTTCAGCAGAACCCATGTGCCACCGGGTTTGATCAAGAGGATGAGAGATGAATTCAGATAACTGAAGCAAGGAAGGATGACCGTAGTGGAATACCGTGACAAATTCTTGTCATTAGATAGGTATGCCCCGGATGAGATCGACACTAAAGCCAAGAAGAAAGAGAGATTCTTGAATGGTCTGCACGATGAGATGCAGACGGTGTTGGTCAATATCCCCTTTACTGATATTGAAGCCCTAGTCGACTCTGCCATTCAGATGGAAGGAAATATCAACCAAGCCAATGAGAACCGCAAGTGTCGCATGATGCATCAACCAGGAACCCACCGAACCCCAAGGTATCGCCCCAACCCATCTCCAGGATTTGCCCGGAGAACCAACAGACCCCCGATGAACCGTCCGACCTATCCCAACTATGGATACCCAAGGCCCGGAGGAAACCACAACAACCCCGGCAACTCTAGCAATTTCAACCGTGCACCACCCAAGTTTAACAATAACAATGCCGCCATCAACGCCAACACTGTCCCAAGGACTAGAAGCAATGTTGTTCCTGTTGCAGCGTAGGACAAGTCGCAAGTGACTTGTTATGAATGTGGATCAAGGGTCACTACTCCAGTGAGTGCCCCAAGAAGAATGTCGCATCCCCCAATGCAAATGCCCCAGCTCAGCAACATCATCGTGTTCAGCCCGGAAGAAGGTTTGGCCCAGGGAACTCGCTCAACCGCAACGGCTGTCTTTTTCTCATGCATGCTAAAGAAGCCCAGGAAGCGCCTCGTGCTGGGTATGTTTTCTGTTAACTCAGTACTTGCAAGAGTGTTGTTTGATTCTGGAGCATCGCATTCATTTGTCACCGAAGAATTTGCATGCACTAGTAAGATTCAACCAACCAAACTGAAGCATGTTATGATTGTTCAAATCCCCGGTTCAACCACCAAAGCTAGGCAAATTTGCAAAGCCGTCCCTATCCGAATCCATGGCATATATTTTTATGCTAATCTAATAGTACTCGGAACTAAAGGTTTGGAAGTAGTACTAGGAATGGATTGGATGTCCAAACATAAAGGATTAATTGACTGTGCCAAGAAAGCCATAACCATGACCAGTACAGCCAGAGTATCAGTCGAGCATGTATCTGAAACCTTACCTCGTCAATTAAAGTGCAACAAGAGTAAACCCCAACCTACCATTGACCAAGTCCGGATAGTCTGTGAATACCCCGATGTATTTCCAGATGTTTTGCCCGGTATGCCCCCAGATCGGGATATCGAGTTTATAATTGAACTAATCCCTGGAACAGGACCCATAGCCCAGAGACCATATAGTATGAAACCGTCTGAACTAGCAGAACTAAAGAAGCAACTGGATGCCATGCTGGAAATTGGATTGATTCAACCAAGTGCGTCACCATGGAGATCACCTGTTTTGTTCGTGGACAAGAAAGATGGAGGTAACCGTTTGTGTACGGATTATCGGAAGTTGAATGATGTCACTATCAAGAACAAGTACCCATTGACAAAGATAGAAGATCTGTTTGACAAGTTGACTGGTGCCAAGGTGTTTTCTAAGATTGATCTTAGAACTGGCTATCATCAACTCAAGATTCGCACAGAGGATATTCCAAAGACTTCCTTTACCACCAGATATGGATTATACGAGTATACTGTCATGTCTTTTGGATTAACCAATGCCCCCGCTTATTTCATGAATCTCATGAATAAGATTTTTATGGACTTCCTGGATAAGTTTGTCGTTGTTTTCATCGATGACATTCCGATTTATTCCAAATCAGAGGAAGAACATGAGTTACACCTAAGTACCATTCTTGGAACCCTTAGAGAGCATCAGTTGTATGCCAAGTTTAGCAAATGTGAATTCTGGTTGCTGGAGGTAGGATTCCTCGGCCACATTGTATCATCCGGAGGAATTGTCGTTGACCCTGCAAACGTGAAAGATGTCGAAGATTGGCAAGCCCCAACCACTCAAACCCAAGTTCGTGCCTTTCTCGGATTAGCGGGATACTATCGCAAGTTCGTAGAAGGATTCTGGAGTATCGCCAGACCCATGGTCCAATTGCTGACGAAGGACAAGAAGTTTGAATGGACGGACAAATGTGAAGCGAGTTTCCAAGAACTCAAGAGAAGATTGGTTTCAGCCCCCATCTTGATCATGCCGGATATCACGAAGCCCTTCGATGTGTATTGTGACGCATCCAAGATCGGCCTAGGATGTGTGCTGATGCAAGAAGGAAACGTTATATGTTATCTATCTCGACAACTAAAGAAGCATGTACAAAACTACCCAACCCATGAACTCGAGTTTGCAGACGTAGTTCTAGCCCTGAAGACATGGAGGCATTATCTCATGGGAAACCATTGTGAGATTTATTTGGATCATAAGAGCCTAAAGTATATATTCACTCAGAAGGAGATGAATATGAGACAGAGAAGATGGATTGAGCTAATCAAGGATTACGACCTGGACATTCAATATCACCCCGGTAAAGCCAATGTGGTAGCAGATGCCCTTAGCAGATTGTCGTGCCGCTTGAACTCCATGATTTTGAACGAGCGACCAAATTTGAACAAAGAGATGGAAGATTTCCGAATGGAATTAGTGAGTGAAGGATTTTTGGCTAGCATAGAACTTCAACCCACTTTGATCAGCCAAATCAAAGAGGCGCAGAAAGGAAATGCTAGTATCGACGGAATCAAGCGTCGTATCGATGCAGCAAAGTACCGGATTTCATCAAGACGAAGAAGGAGTTCTGTGGTACAAAGGACGTCTTTGTGTACTAGCAGATTCAGAGTTGAAAGAAGTTATTCTGAAGGAAGCTCATGATACTCGTTATTTTATCCACCCCGGAGGAACGAAGATGTATCAGGATTTGAAAGAACAATTCTGGTGGCATAAGATGAAGAGAGAAATCGGAAGCTATATCGCCAAGTGTGATATATGTCAGAGAGTCAAGGCGGGACATCAAAGACCCGCAGGACTATTGCAACCATTGCAGATTCCGGAATGGAAATGGGATTCAGTTGGAATGGACTTTATCACCGGATTGCCTACTTCTAGTAGGGGAAATGACTCTATCTGGGTCATAGTTGACAGATTGTCCAAAGTAGCCCATTTCTTACCAGTCAAGACCACATACCAGAGTTTGAAGCTAGCGAAGTTATACATCTCTAGAATCGTCAGTTTGCACAGAGTCCCCAAGAACATTGTATCGGATCGAGGAACACAGTTTACCTCAAGATTCTGGTAGAAATTCCAAGAAGGTTTAGGAACCCGACTAGATTTCAGCACAGCTTATCACCCTCAGACCGATGGACAAACGGAGTGAGTAAATAAAATACTCGAAGATATGTTGAGAGCATGTGTGTTAGAGTATGGATGTAAATGGGAAGATAGTCTACCATTCGCAGAATTCTCATACAACAACAGTTATCAAGATAGTTTGCAAATGGCCCCATTTGAATTGATGTATGGAAGGAAGTGTTGCACCCCTTTGAATTGGTCGGAAGTAGGAGAGAGTCAGATTTTCGGACCCGGCATCCTACGAGAAGCAGAATGGAAAGTTCACAAGATTCGTGAGCACCTCAAGACCGCTCAGTCAAGACAGAAGAGTTACGCCGATAAAATACGTCGAGACCTCGCTTTCAATATCAGAGAATTTGTGTATCTTAAAGTGTCGCCCTTGAAAGGAATGTAGTATTTCCAGCTGAAGGGAAAGTTAGCCCCCACATATATCGGACTCTTCAAGATTCTGAATCGTCGAGGAGAAGTATCATATCAATTGGAACTGCCAGAAGAAATGTCAGCCGTGCACAATGTGTTCCATATCTCGTTACTTCGTAAATGCCTCAAAGTTCCGGAGAAGACTGAAGTTTTCAAGAATATTGATCACCGGACCATAGAAATCAATGATGACCTGACCTATCCTAAAGTACCCATATGTATTTTGGAAGAAGCTTTCAGAACTACCAGAACCCGAAGCATCAAGTTTCTCAAGATTCAGTGGAAAAACCACATGGAAGAAGAAGCTACCTGGGAGCGCGAAGATCAGGACAGAGTTCTCCGATATCTTTAAATCCTAGGTAATCTTTGTTCTTCTTTCTCGAATCTCGGGACGAGATTTTGTTTAAGGAGGGAAGGTTTGTAACATCCCAAAACTTTAATCCAAGTTGATCAATATTCAAATCATCAAAATTAGGGTTAAAAAAACATTTCCATCTCAAAATATGAAAGCATTCATGTGTATGTGCTTTTAAATTAGGAGTTCATTTGAATTGCCATGGTTCTGTGATTCATTGCTTGTAAAAGGATTCTTAGGTGAAATAAGCATCATCTAAATCATTCCCAAACTTTTCCCAAAGAAAAACAACTCAAAATAAATAAAGGAAGTGAATGGTCATTTTTGCCAAATTAACTATCATGCCTACTTTGGCTATTCCTAGTACCCAAAACTTAACAGAAACAATTGTGGATCTTTGCACCCCTTGCTAGTACACATAATGAGGTACCAATGCCCACTTTGTGATCTGCCAAAAACATTCAAATTCTAAGTTTAAATGACAGTTTAAAATTGAATCTATTTCATATGGGAAGATCCCACTATTTCAAAAACCACTGAAACAAGCTCAATTTTCAAAACCCAAGCAACCATAGAGTCTCAAGCTTATGACTAGCACACCCACCAAAAATATTTTCAAAATTAAAAAAGTTTTTTTTGTGGACATTTCATCAAACACTTGGCAGGAAGAATTCAAACAAAACCAAATTCACTATTTTGAATAATGTTCTGGACAAACTTGTCTCCCATTTGACCCCCATTTGCTAACATTGTAACCTCTGGATCAAACCAGGGCATAACTACCCCATCCACTACCTCCTAGTAGCATGGCCTTGCCAAGCCGAGCCCCACCTCGCCGGCCAACTTGGTTGCCGCCGCAGTAGACCGCCTCCCCCTCTCTCGCCATGTCTAGTAGATATCCAGCACCTCACCGCCGCCCACTGTACCCTCCCCGAGACAGGCCCAGCCGTGGACCACCAAGAAATCCTCGCCCGGTGCCATGCCACATGTCTGTAGCGCCGCACCAAGACGCGTGCACAAGCCGCCACTCAACCGCATCCCGTGCCCACCACGTTGCCACGATCCAGGGAGCATGCCAGACACCCCCATTCTCCATCCAATGCCTCACAGCCACCGCTCGCCGTCAAAGCCGCCGCCTCTGCCGCTCAGAGCGCCAGCTCCGCCTGACCGCTTACCACCTCCCCTAAGCCCGAATTAAAGTCCTAGAGCACCGCCAGGAGTCCGCGCGTCGATTGCCACGCTCAGCCATGCCGCTAGCAGCCCGTAGCCATGTCGCCAGCGTCGCCTGCCCATCCCTCTCGGTCTCGCCGTCGAGCCTATAAAAGGAGGGCACCCCCAGCCGTTTGCAGCACACCACTCCACTCCCCTCACCTCACTGATCGTCCCATACCTCTAGCCGGAGCACGGGGAGCAGCAGCTCACCGGAATTGTACCAGAGCAGGCTGCCTCTGGACGAGAAGGGCGCCGCTGATTGCGACCACCCCCGGAGCTGCCTCGACCGTCCCTGAGCTCGCCGTCGACAACCAGTCCGTTTTACCACCTTGAAGTCGTTGTTGACGATCCACAACCGTTGATCCCCACTCTAATCCAACATCCCACACCACCCCGTACCGCTTCGCGCGTTATGAGCCACTAACTGGTGGACCCCCCTGTCAGCTGAACCCTGCGCTGCGGAGTGACACTAGGATGGCCCGTTAGCGTCTCCTGCTCGACCCAACAGTTTAAATTTAGATTTTCCATTTAATTTCAAACAGAGTTCTATACATAGATTAAAAAATCAAACCAGCTCAACTCACTGAACCAAAATGCATGAAACTAATTTTGTTAGAAAGGTAATGAAATGCTTAATCCAAGCACATTGGATTCAAAACCTTTGGACTTATAGATCAACCATGGTAAAAATAACAAGGCAGAAGCTTTTCTGCATTCAAACATTTTTCAAAATTCAACCATAAAAGATATTGAGTTGATTCCAACTCTCAAAAATCACATTTGATCATACCTTTCAGAATATATCAAAACATATGGTTTTACTTACAGAAATAATGTTCAACTAATAAAAGAATGCCACATAGGAATTTCTAGTCACTTTATTTATTTAAAATAAAAAGGTTAAACCTTATTAAATTGTGACACCACATTAAATCACATTCCCATGTACTGAAATATGTGGTGATGACATGTGTCAACATGATCCCATGTTTGAGTTGGAGAATATTAAATCTTAAGTAGTTTTTCAATGAGTAGAAATTACTTTTCTAAAATTAAAATAAATAAGACAAATGCTTTAATCCTTGTGATGATAGTGATGATGCTAGATCATCTATAGTGCACCTTGGTGTGATGATTGAAAATAGTTAAGTATTGTTTGGTAATTGTGTACCTCGTATTTATTTATAGACGTTAGTACCGACCAAGGATACGAGGAGGAAGGAGGATACTACGAGGAAGAAGCCGAGGAGAACTTCAACCACTGCTCTGCACAAGGCAAGCCTTACTACCCAAGTTGACCTATGCAAGACAATACTTGAAACCTTGCAAGGTAACACTTGCTTCTTACCATGACAACTATATGCCTTAAGCATATGTGATCATACCCACTTGATAACCGAATCCTAGTTTTACTTGCAAGCTTTATACTTTATTTCTTTATAAAAGCTTTCTCTTAGAGTTTACATAGTGAATTGTAGATACTAGAAAGATATTGGAAGGTAGCATAAAGAGCATAAAATTTGGACTAAGTTCGATAATCTTGATGTCATCCTAAGGCATGAGATTGAACTTAGCAAATATCCACTTGTTTACCACCCCTCATTAGTATTCACCACCACTTGTAGATGCTAGTGCTAAGCATAAAACTTGAT
The DNA here is from genome assembly GCA_030063025.1 of Avena longiglumis. Classification (NCBI taxonomy): domain Eukaryota; kingdom Viridiplantae; phylum Streptophyta; class Magnoliopsida; order Poales; family Poaceae; genus Avena; species Avena longiglumis. The sequence continues at coordinate 362,629,839 of CP125976.1, forward strand.
CAACTTTAGATGGGAATACTTGGTGAAAATGGTTATGAAAACCTTAGAATGATGAGTCATTCTACTGAAATGTTTTGACATGTGTTTCCGAACACCAGATGATTTTGATGATGAAAATGTTGAGGCATGAGCCTTAACCCTTTATAAAACTGATGGTTGTCTGGATGCGATACCATTCCAATTTTACAGTACAACCACAATACCCGAAAATTGGGTAGGGCTTGACTAGAAATTTATATACCTTAGTATGGGTTCCCTCACGGCCAAGGTCTAAGATGAGGCTACATTGTGAAGATTGTCCACCTGTGCAGTACCCAAGATGACAGTTGGTCATGGTTGGGAGGCCAAACTCATAGGATAGGTGCCTATACTAGGGAGTGTAATTGAAAGGTTAGGATTGATTATCCGCATACTGAGTATGGTGAATTCAGGAATTGTTCCTGACGGATGTATCGAATTTTTTGGTGAACGTGTACAATCTCTACAGAGTGTCAAACTATTCGAATAGCCGCGTCCGTTGTTATGGATAGTTGGAGTGGCCATACTATTCCCCCGCCCGATGTTTTCAAAATGACGTATGAAATGAATTGAGACTTTGACTTGACCACAACAGAGTTGTGATATGAAATTCAAATTCCCACTTAGGTGTTATAAAACTTTCAACTAGCTTTCTTTGCTTTTGAACTTAGTTGTGTTAAATCTGGCTTTTTGCAAAGCAACCCTAGAGCTTAGCATCCTACTACACAAAAACCCCCTTAACTTGTTAGTATTAGTTTGCGAGTACTTAAAGAGTACTCATGGCTTTATCCCTAGATATTCCCGTGGCCAGACTATGAAGAGGAGTACCAGGATGATGGACCGCAGGAAGGTTACGACAACTAGGATCATCTCCCATCGTCAGCATTGCCTGTGACACTGAAGATGGAGCTTCGCCTACGCTATTGTTACTATTACGTTATTCCGCTGCTTGAGTTGTATTAAGAACTGGATCATGAGATCCTTATTTGTGTAAGACCTTATGTATTGTTTGTAAAGGATGATGTACTGTGATATCCAAATATGTTATGTCTCGCAAAAATGGTAATCCTGGGATTGCGATGTATGGCATAACAAACATCTGGGATTAAAAATTCGGGTGTTGACAGTAGCAGGGATTACATGTCATAAAGGGTTTCCAAAAGATTATGGTACTTACTAGCTTTGAGCCCTCATTGCCTCTATCATAAGCATCTTGAGATTATTAAGGTTAAAGTGAACAAACATGGAGTATATGCTTGACGAAATATAAGTTGGCAATCTCATGTCCCTTGAATATGAGGGCCACTCCTCATGCATACTCAACTTTGGGTCCAGGTAAGTTCTTGTCATTGTAAGTATTTGCATATCATTGAGAACCGCCAACGGGGTTGTAAGGTTCCCAACCTTTAATAAGGTAGAGATCCATGTGTTTACAATGCTAGTCCCTGGATCAATAGCTAGCATCCATAGTTAAGATGTAATATGAAGAAACAAAGGTCATACTACAACTTTATAACCAGGAATAAATTAATTTATTACATCTTACATAGCTCATTTGGCTATCTCATTACAATGCAGCAGAATATAACAATAGCATGGGGTCCTTCATATTCAAAGTGCCACAGGCAGTCATGTTAATTGTAGACTTGTAATCCTAATCAATGAACTTCACTAACATCAAACAAACCTGCAACATAATAAGTTATAGCCACAAGGGTCAATACATTTGAATTGTATTGGCAAGTGAAACTATAGTAGTATAGTGGAGTCTATCATCTACATGCATTTGGCTAAGTGGAGCTTAGGCTTTCTTTGCTCAAAATAGATTTTCCTTATCATTTGAAAACACTAAGTTTTTGTTTGACAAAATCACCCAAGGCATCTCCCAATAGAAATTGGTGATCCTTCAACCCTTGTTCAACCACAAGTTTTTAACTTAGAAATTTGGATGAGGAGATTATTGATATCTTCCATGTCTTGATGCTCAAATTTTCCTTTACGAGGGACATGGCTAAGTACTTAGATTGTACACTCTATAGAGGTGGTGCACTTTCCCCATAAGACTTGGTTTCCCAGGACAAGATCTTTCAGAAGCCTTCCCTTAGACCAGAATGGACGCGTTCCAATCTATCATCCCCTACCACCAACTGTCCATTTGGCTAAGTTATTGCAACCTATATGATCCAGGCAGAGCCCATAATGCCAAGTGGCTGCACTTGAAGCTTCTCAACATTTGACATATCAAATCTCTTTGTTCCTGGGTGGCCATCCACAAGTGAGATACACAAGGTAAACCATAGAAATGGGCCTTGTGAACCACTCAACACAAACCATTCCTTCCATTCCACCCAGGTGATTCATTCACTTAGTTGTTTTATTAAACAAAACACAAGTCCTTGACTTAGAAATATTTTATAGCATGAAATATAATCCACCCTTGTTTTCTACTAGCTAAGCTAAGCATGATAGTAGTAGGAATCTTAACTTAGGAAATTTCTACTAAGGTTTCATCTAATAGGATTTCCCATGGCATAGTTTATACTTAGCAAAAATTCCATGCAAGTCTTACTTAGAAACATCACTAATGCATAGTGAAAATAATGGGACAAAAGTATGAAGCATCACTTGCCTTTTTGGTAGAGAATATAAGTTCACTCCTTGTCTTGCAATATTCACACTCTTCAAATAACTACAATTCAATCAAGCAAGCAATATTTCAATCTACCATTCAAGCAACATCACATAAAATAATAGAAACAAAACATTGCATGCAAGCATGTCAAACTTTGTTTTATTTTCAAAAGTGGTTTATAATAGGTTATAAACATTCTAAAACACTTATTGGTCATTTTATAAAGTGGCAAAACTATTTGCAAAAGATTTTACCTATAAACCATTTTCAAACCAAATCATTATTTTATGTGGTTGAACATGCCTTTATCAAAGTAGAAATCTTTATAGGCTTTACCAAATACAATTTTAAATCATAAAACTTGGTGCTTGGGGTCAGAGAGTTAATTCCAAAACATTTCCCAAAGATTTTCTCCCAAAAGTATTTTTAATAAATAAACATTATTTTTATTTGATTAGAAATGCTTTTAATCAAAGATTTATTCTTTTGCTTCACCAAATATGTTTTTGAAACCACAAATTGATTTCTATGGTCAGTAGGTTCAAACAATCCATTTTCCCAAAGGTTTTATCACCAAAATAATTTTAGAACAAATTTTATATTCTAAATATGCCTACACAAGTTTCTGCTAAAAAATCAATTTAACAGAAGCATTTTACTAAAAAAAAGTGCATGGTTGGGTAGGATTTGTCTTTATGATTCCATTGATATGAAGTTTGCAAAATTTGGACGTGTGGTTTGAAAGTTATGAATTTTACAAAATTGAACAACAAATAGATCAAATCTGTTTTTATTAAACAGACAGTATTACGTGCGCTGTTATTCGTCTGTAACGGTTCGGTTGGATCGACAGACAACAGCCGTTAGATCTAAGGTGGATCGTGCGGAACATATTGCTACTCACCCTTTCGTTTACGTTCTATTGCAACCCATTGATCAAGATCCTACGGCTCATATTCGCTGGACATACACTAGCGGCGCTAGCGGTGGTGAACGGCAGCGCGCGCTCAGACGATGACGGTGTCGGCATTACAAGAAGCGAGGGGAGAAGCTCACCAAGTTTGTCGTGGCGTGGGGATGCTCAAGGTGGTTGTAGCTCGTCGAGGGGCGCACGGTGGTGACGTGGATTCCTCGCCGGAGTTGAGCTGCGCCTTGGGCTCGTCTGTTCGTCGACTGGGGCAAGTCTACGGTTCACGCCAAACCAAACAAGCAACGCCATTAGGTTCACGAGAGAAGGGCAAATACAGGAGTATCAGCCAGAGGGAATGGGGCGGCCAGTAATTACCAGGGGGTTTCGCCGGAGAGGTAGCAGACGACGGCGGCGTGCAGAGGTTGTCCTTGCCGACGCTCTGGGGCAAGCGCAGCCGAGAAGATAATACGAGTAGGTGCGCAAGGTTCTGGTGAGCAAGATAGTGTGAAGCAGGAATGGTGGGGTGGGACGTGTTCGTCGGAATTTGTCGGCGAGCTCGCCGGAGGCAGTGGGGGTTCGGAGATGATTCCGAGCAGCCTGGTGGCTCTCGAGGCGTGATGTTTGGGGGAAAAGGAAGCGGGGAAACGAGATCTTAAGTGAGTGTGATCAGGGGGCGAGAATCACGCGGCATTGAAGTAAATTTACCACGCGAATCAATCGGCAGTAACGGGAGAGAGGGAGAAAGAAAAACGGGTCGCGCGGTTGAAGACAGTGACGTGGCTGTGGGGCTGCATTGTGAGCGAATGAGTGGGGGGTACGGTGGAGCCTCGCGTTCAGTGACTGAGCGGGTGCAGACGCGAGTGAGAAAAGAAACGGCTCGGGGGAGAGAGATGGGCTCCTGCTGGGCCAGTGGGTCTTGCTGGGCTGGGCTAGTTAGTTCCATTTTTTTGTACTAGTTTTTTTTCCCATTTGATTTTCTGTTTTGATATTTTTTAAACAATTCAAACATTCATTTGAATTCAAACTTCACTCAAACTTTGTATGCATTCAATAACTGATTAATAGTACATTTTAATGTCAAAATTGGAATATTTCTTTTATTCTTTTTAGGATCTTTTATTTATTTAGAACAAAGTCCTTGTTTTAAATTCCATTAATAACAAATATATTTTTTAGTCCTTATTTGATTTCAATTTTCACAAAATCCTTTTCAGTAAGTTTTATTCATTTATTAGGGTGTCAATTACTTCACTTTGAATTATTTGGAATGTTTAATATGGTTTATTAATCATTTAAAATTGGGTTTTTGTCTTTATTCCAATGAAATCAAATATGGTTTTAAACCCATAAATTTTATTTGGAAGATTTCTTTGATCTTATTTAAGTTAATTAAATAACTTTTAATCCTCTTGGGTAATTTCCAAATATTATCTTCCCATGATTTAATTAATCATTTCTAATAGTTATTTTATCTTTATTACTATAGAATTTGGTTAATGCCATTTTACTTGGAAATTCTTTATCCTTTTATTTTATTTGGATTTGGATTCTATTCAATCCATTTGCTTAATGGATTAGGCCATGATTTAATTTGGTCTTTAAATATTTCTTATTTAATATTTCTATCTTTATCTTATAAAATCCATATCTTTTTATTTGTAGATCCAAACTTGGTGTTTCCAATTTGTAAAATCTTATTTGATATTTATTTATCCTTTTAAATACCTTTAAGATTAGTTGCTCACCATTTGGTATGGATTTTAGATAAGTTCCTTATTAGCTTTGGAAATTTAGTTTCCTTATCTTATTAAATTTATAAGATTTTATCTATGGCTCCAACTTAAGTGAAACCAATTTCTATGGTTTTATAATATTTCTATTTGTCATTCTTGACCATTTATAAATGTTTGTTGACAAATTTTATATGGATCAAATCCATAGGCTTGGAGATAACTTGGAAATGATTTTATTCTATTAGGGTTTAGGGTTTTGGTTTATTCGCCAAGTGTTTAAATTTCAAGATGCATTATTATGAGGAATGCATTCTACTTGATTTGAATTTTAGCTGGATTCAAATATTAACCAAAGTTTGTTCAAGATGGAATTTTAAGTTTCTATTGAGATACAAAAGTTTATTTTCACCCAAAATTTCAACAATTATTTATTTTGTTTATTTATTTTTCACATTACAAGATTTGGAAAATCTTGGGATGTGACAGGGGTACCCCTTGCACATGGCACAGGAGCTTTCCCATAACCAAAATGACAAGGTAAGCAGACAATGAGTATCTCAGCGATCTTTTTATTTACTATGTGTATAGCTTTTTATTGAGGATGCTTCATAGATGACTCAATATGGTGATGCTGCAAGTTTCCACCATGATTAAGCATGGCTTAGGATAGCAGCCCAGGCGTTTCTCTAACACAAAATACAAAATCCATGGACTTACAAATTCCCTCTTTATTTCACACCGTTGACATCCATATACAAAAGAGCACGATATCAACTGTGTACAGAGTACAAGTGCAATGTTGAAAACGTTCCCGTGACAACACGGTTCTGCTAATCCCAACGTATAGATGCAAGCATATACAACTTCGATGTCCACAATGGTTCAAGTTTACTAGGGGCAAATAAATAAAGTGTGCCATCAAGTTTGTGAGAGCTTTACTAACTAGTTTTCACATAACAAAATACTTTTTAATTCGAAAGGTAGATGAAGCTTGAGAATTTGCTAGGAATAGCAATTGCTACTAGGTAGATATGGTGGACACAAGTGGCAAAGGTTTTGGGTTCAAATGATTTTGGAAACATGAGAAGTATGCCTTCTCAAAACAGGTTTTTGGCTAGCAAGGCTGGGTAGCAAGCAAGAGAGTTGAACGAAACAAGAAAACATACAAGTAATAAAGATAAACATGAAATATTCCTTGAAGACACAAAAGTATCCTAAATAAAGAATACTAATCTTATGAGCCAACAAGGAAAAAAACAAATGATACAAAATACCTGTAAGCTTTTTCTTTCTTTTTCTCTTTCATAGTAATGCTACTGACCAGAACTCGGTTTGCCAAAACCAATTTACATCCACCTGATGATCTCAAAGTGGTGCCAATAATGATCAACAAGATCCATCATATAATAGGGATTGCAAACTAAAATAAGAAGTCCAAAAATTAAAGGATGATACTTCTCATTAATATTCCAATAAAGGCACTCACACCAAGGGATACATAGATAATCAACTAAAGGAGAGATACTTCCACATGCAAACCAAACTATAAGATAACCCACTCTACCACAGATATGAACCCTCTAAAAAGGTAAAAGATAAAATATAACGGTTGTGATACCGCGGCACTCCCCCAAGCTTGGAACAAGCCAAGGGGATGCCAAACCTGATGACGAATTACTCCCTTGGTGGTGGTGGGGTTCTCTTGATAAGGTCTTCAACAAGTTTCTTCAAGTCCTCCATATCGAAGGCTAGAGTACGAATTAACTCCAAATTATGCTCAATGCATCCCATGATCAATTCGAACCGAGGATCCCAGTCCTTGTTATTCTTTCTCCATTCTTCCAAGTTAGAGCGTTTCTTCCCTGCACAGTTAGAACAAGGGGTTCTAGAAGGAAGTGTGCGTGGAGCGAGGATATGACATGGAGTTCTCCCTCCTTTAGACATCTGTGTTGTCCTCTTAATCTTGGTAGGTTGTGCCACCAAACCAATGCTTGCGATGGTAGCGCGGGTGTCCGGTTGCTTGTCCTCCTCCATGTCTCCTTCATACCCTACCGGAATCTCCTCCTCTTTTGGAACTTGAGGTTCTTCTTCTTCGGGCTTCTTCCCTTTGTCGTCGGCGGAGGCCATGGTTCTCTAAACTTGAGCAGATTTCCTGACAAAAACAGATCAAAATGAAGACATGACGAGAACACGATGCACAAACCTAGGGGGATCCCGGGGGTTATATATTACAAAGTTTCAATGCATAAGGAAGGTTTTGACACGGAAATGAGGCGGGGATGGAGTTCCATGGTGGCAAACCCCCTCCAGGCGCGGCCAGGCTGGGCCCGCTCCTAGGGTAGGTTTGTCCACCCCGGGCTCCGTTTCCTCTTCAGTTTCGTCTCGTAACTTCCCTCATGTATTAAAAACATCAAAAATATAAAAAGATTGGGGTTTCACGAACCTTCTGTTTTCACCACTTTTACCTATTCAAAGATGAACTCTGCAGATTCCTTTCCTCTTTCTCCTGAGAATTTCCTTCATACAAAACCTTTGCACAAACTCAATTTAAACATTAGTGTAAGAAAAAACAATAAACCTACAAACACTTCAACTGAAAACCCATCAACACAAAAGCTTCAATGAGAGGCAAATGCAAAAGACGGCAGAAATCTGTCAAAACCGACCAGCAGGTAAAGATTCATTTTCCTGAAGACCTTCTGTGGCCCAAATCAAAAAGTGTAGAACTGATGAAAGTTGGTTAACAACCTGGAGAACAATCTCAAAAAAATGCAGCTCCATCCGAAGTACTGAGCTCCCGCACAAATTTTTACAATGTAGCACAAAAATCTGTCCCAGGACAGCCACTTTTCACGACTCCTCTACTTCACAAAAGTAGTTGAACTTGACACAAAAACCAAAACAAAAAGGATAAGGAGCGGTTATTACAGAGGTAATAACTTCCAAGACTCGACAAAACTGTTGGGTTATCTCCCAACAAGTACTTTTCTTTAATGCCTTTAAGTTAGGCTTGAAACTTACAAAGATGCTCACAAAGGAGATGTATATCTGGAATGAAAGAGAGCATCAAGAAGCAAATAACCAACACACTTGAGTCTAACCCACTTCCAATGCATGGGGGTATCATTAGAAAACGAATTTTTGAAACAAAAATCCACTAGCATAGGAAAACAAAACAGATGCAACTTCAAAGCTTTAAACATAAAACGGGGAAACTTAACATCATTGAGATGCATAAAACCATGTTTCCCTCTCTCATTATAACTTTCAATATCACTTTGAATAAAGTTGACAATATAAATATCACTGGAAACAACTTTATCATCAGAGTAAGCATACTTACTGTCATCAAAAAGAGGTCCAAGGTCACAAACTGGATGAATAGAAGCAAGTTGTTCCATCCTGAAATCTTTATTAGGCAAGCTATTTTCACAAGGAGCTTTAGCAAATTTGGAAAAGTTAAAATCATAAGAATCTCCATCAAACTTAGTTAAAACTTTTTACTTCTTACAATCAATAATAGCTCCACACATAATATTAAATAACAACGGGATATTTAGTTGGAAAAGGCATTTTCTCAACATAAGGTTCAGGCACACTGTGATTAGTAGTACACACTTGAGTACTTCTAACAAGAACATGACTAAAAACATATTTATACGGAGCATGGTACTTATTACACTTCTTCTTGGGGATTTCTATGTAAGAGGCAAAGGCCTTAAAACATTTGGCAATACTTTGGGAATCAAGACCAAACTCATTGTGAATATCACGGAAGTTATCAGTACCCATAAAATATTTAATGCATTCATAATCATAGTTTATACCTGACTTCCTTCCTTTGTCATTCTCCCAAGCGTCAGTGTTATCTTGAATACGGTCTAAGAGATCCCATTTAGCTTCTTCCTTCATACGTGTGAATGATCTAGCACAAGAAGCATCTAGTAAATCTTTATCATAAAGAGAAAGCCTAGCATAAAAGTTATCGAGAATAATATTGTTAGGGAGTTCATGAATAGGACATTTAAGCATGAGTAACTTCAATCTCCCCCAAGCTTGAGTTGTATGCTCTCCATCAAGAGGATAAAACTTATATATAAGATTTCTATCCTTATGGATTTCACTGGGAGGATAAAATTTAGAGTAAAAGAGAGATGCCATCTCCTCCCATTGCATGGATTGTCCATTATTCAACAGCTTATACCATGCTTCAACTCTCCCTTTCAAGGATATGGAGAGTAACTTCTTATTCACCTGTTCAGTTGTGATACCTGCACACTTAAACAACCCGCATAATTCATGGATAAAAAGCAAGTGATCACCAGGATGGATAGTTCCATCCCAAAAATAATAAATATCCATAACACGATTAACAATACTTGTAGGTATCTTAAAAGGATCTATCTCAACAGGAGGCGGTTCATCTAATACCGTAGCAGTGGTAGTATTTTTTGCAAACAGAAAACCAAGTGGGTTATCCATATTGGAAACAAAGTAACAAGAAGTAACAAAAGCAATACTCACAGTAAAAGTTTCTCTTACCAGTTCCACTCTTCAATAGCGCTTCACTCCCCGGCAATGGCGGAAGAAAATAGTCTTGATGACCCACAAGTACAGGGGGTGTATCGTAGTACTTTCGATAAATAGGAGTGTCGATCCCAACGAGGAGCAGAAGGTGCTGAACAGTGATATGGAGAAGGAAATCCCTATGAATACTTAGCAAATGGATTTTTAGTGGTTTTCTGACAAGGCACCAAAACAAAGAGCAAGTAACAAGAGTAACGAACAAACGGAGCAAGTGTCCCAATCCTTTCTTATCAAAGGACAAGCCAGTGGAAATACTTATAAAGACCAAACGTTCTCGAGGACACATGGGAATTCTGTCAAGTGATTTCGCTTCAAATAGCTGAGTACTCTTCTTTGGTGTTCGTAAGTGTGGTGTGGGTGAACCTGTGCTAACATACCTCCCTTCCTAGGAAAAATACATACTTGTGATTAAACCCCCTGCAAACATCCGTAACTACAGGAAAGTAATTAAGATATAAATCTAACCATAGCCTTAAACTCTGAGATCCTACACTCCCTTGTGCAAAGGTGTCCTAACGGGGGTTCAGGTTTCTGTCACTCCGGCAACCCCATGATTAGTAGCCAAAAACACAATGCATCCCCCTAGGACCATAAATGGTGAAGTATCATGTAGTCGACGTTCACATGACACCACTATAAGAATAGCACCACAACTTAAATACGAAACCATTGAATAATAACTCATCACAGATTCACTACTAACAACATGACTTCTCCCATGTCCTCAAGAACTAAACGAACTACTCAAGAGACATCATATGGATCAAGATCAAAGATGATATGGTAATGGATAACAATCTGAACATAAACAATAATCCAATTGTTCCACTCACAAGCATCAACTACAATAGTAATCAACACCGGGAAAGTTTCCCCTAATGAACTAAGCAATATCCAACACAATTGTTACAGCAGGACAGAGTGGTGCTGATTGTGCTGGCGGAGATGATGGTGTGGATGATGATGATGATGATCCCGATGAAGCCTAGCTTCATGAAGGTGTTGATGGCGACAGTCTCCCCTCTCTGGGAAGGAATTCCACTGGCAGAAATCTGTCTGCCGGAGAGTTCTTTCTCTCTCGGTGTTTTCCGCCCCCAGAGGCGGTGGAAATATATCTGTGGTTGCTCCCCGAGGCTTAGGGTTATGTAGGGAAGATATAGGCGAAGGGGCAGAGTCGGAGGCCGGGCAGGTGGGCCACACCTGACCTAGGCGCGGGGTCAGGTGGGCTCGCTCCTAGGGGGGTGTGAGACCCCTGAGGCCCTTCTTCATCCCTCCTTCTAGCTTCCTTCGTCTTCTGGTAAAATAATATGTTTCTAATTTTTCTAGTATTTTTCTAATCTTCATGAAATTGCACCGAAATTCCTTCTTTTTTACCAGAATCCAGACTCCGGCAGTCCATCCTCCAAGAATCATCCAACATGCATAAACAGATGAAAAAGCCATAAGTAATACCTCATAATAAGACAAACATCAATGAATAGAGGTAAATTATGATATAGAATGGTGATGCAAATTGAGAGTATCAAAAGCGTTCCCCGTGACAGCACGGTTCTGCTAATTCCAACGTATAAGTGCAAGCATATACAACATAGATGACACAATGGTTCAATTTTATTAGGGCAAGAAAACTAAAGTGTTCCATCAAGTTTGTGAGAGCTTTAATCACAAAGTTTTCACATAACAAAATAACTTTTTAATTGGAAGATAGATAAAACAAGAATATACTTGGAATGGTGTAACAAACCATGCATAGGAATTTATAGTGGACACTTTTGAATAACTTGGTTTCTTGGGAGTTGGATGCATGATTAGAGCTTACTCATACAAGTGGAGGCTAGCAAAAGACTCGGAGTGACCAACTAAGAGAGAAATAATGGCCATATCCATGCAGAGCGATAAAACATTACTAATCAAAGCATAAAGTGGTACTACATGTCAAAAACTAAATGATCATAGAGGCTAAGGTGACTTTTTCATAGTCGTAACATGGTGTGAGCATGTGCCAAATCAACCCAAACAAAGCATCAAAGGAGAATACCACAATACTATGCTTTTTTATGCTAAAACAACGCATGATTACTTCAAGGAACATTATCCTAATTGTTTAGAACAAGTCATGCTATAGCAATAATCACTAAGAATAAGGTTAAAACAACATCTAGCATAACATGATAAAGTCTAAGTCATAGTCAAAGAAAGCTCCTCTTGTACTATTCAAGCAAGAACTTTCTACTCCTTTCCAACACCAATCAACTTATTTGCAACAACACAGCGAGAACGGGGATCAAAACTACTTTATTCAAGAAAACTAAGGAAACTAAAACCAAAACCGAAAACTAAGACACTCCAAGAACAACACAACTTGTGCATGAAACAATAAAAACAAAGTGTCTAGAAAGACCTGAGATTTTTATTGATGAAGAAGGGGATGCCTTGGGCATCCCCAAGCTTTGACGCTTGTAACTCTTGAATATTTCTTGGGGTAAAATGGGGTGGCATCCCCAAGCTTGAGCTTTTTTCCATTCTACATCTCATTACATCATTCTTCCTATACACCTGCAAATTTTCCTTCATACAAAACTTCGCACAATCTTCATTAGCAATAATAGTGTATTCGAAAGATAATAGACCTTTGGGTTTAGTTTTATAACATCAAAACTTTCACTAAACACACAAGCTACTGTGGAAATTCCCTCAAAACGCCCAATTTCCCAAATAGAACCCCAAAATTAATCAATAAGAAGCAAATGCAAATAATGAAAGAAATCTGTCAAAATAGACCAGCAGGTAGAAACCGATTTTTTCAAACACCTTCTGTTGCTCCAATCAAAAAGTGTTTAACTAACGAAACTTAGATAACAACTTGGGGGATTTATTCAGAAAATTACAACTCAGTCCGACTTATAGATATTATACACGAATGTTTACGGTGCAGCACAAAAATCTGTGTCGGGACATCAACTCCCCAAATCTTACTTCCCTCTCATTAGAGGTTATTCTTGACACAAAAAGAAAACAAAAAGGATAAAGAGAGGTCATTACTAAATTAATAACTTCCAAGACTCAATAAAACTATTGGGTTATCTCCTAAGCAGTACTTTTCTTTAAGCCTTTAAGTTAGGCACAAGAAGCAAGAATCAAGTATTTTCAAATGAAGAAGCATTAAGATCAATACTTGAAATCTCTTCAACTAGGAAAGGTATCTCATCCAAATGAGTTTTAGAGTATCCTTTCTCCTCTCTCTCTTAGGTGCACTACTTTCATCAAATGGGTTTTTTAGGAACAATCCAATCAAAATTCTTTTCTAAGGCCTCATGCATTCCTACAAGATTAAAAGGTATGGATATCTTAATTTCCTCTCTCGGTTTGGTTTTATATAAAGTTCCCATAACATCTACACATGAGCCTAGCATATTAAAATGTTCAAATACCTTTTTGGCTTCCTTAGCAACATCATTGAACTCTTCTACTAAATTTTATAGGATAAAATCTCTCTTTTCAGCATCCTCTTCTTCTTTTCTTTTAAGAAACAAAATTTGCATCATGGGGTTAAGGTTAACAAACCTAGCCTCCAACATGTGAACTGTAACATCCAAATTTCAGCAACCCTGATTAAGTGTCCAAAAGGCAAAAATCAGGGGGAACAAAAACTTTTTCCTGCAATGTGTGCTTACTTGTTTGTTTCAGCTCAAGAAACTGCTTGTGTATTAGTTGTGTATCCCTCATCTCAACACTAGTTTACAAAAAACTATTTTACAAAAGATTTATCTTGGCTGATCTTTCATATTCTCAATTTTTTTGGCATTTCAAAAACCTGAGCCAAGATGACTTTGACACAACCAAATACTTTACTAGTTTCTATTGCCAAAACTATGGAGACATATATATACTCTCCTTGTGTTTTCAAGACAGAACCTTCAACTACCCTTCTCTCTAGGTTTTCCAAAAACCTTTGTTAAAACTTTTCATATCAATCTTGGTAGAGATACCAAGATGGTACTTATCTTACTTAAAAGCAAAGCCCCTTTCAACATACACATCCTTACCTCAAGATAGGCTTGATGGTAACCCTAGTACTAGTTGGATAAGTAATAAGATGAATTGCTTTGATCCGCTCTTTGATGAATTGCCTTGATCTGCTGTTTGCATTATTTTCTTAGGAACTATAGTGAGCTAATCAAGTATCTCATCCCTTAGGACCCAATCCTTACTTGTGATCATCAATATCAAAGCTAGCCCCCAAGTCTAGATCTATCCTAAGCCACTAAGATAACCACCTCCGCTCATGCTCAGATAAATCCAAAGATAATCCCTCTGGTTGGTTTCCAACTTCGTGGAGACCCAATCCAAGTTTGGATCTACTTTATTCAACATATACTTAAACATCAACCACTTGAGGGAAGGTATAAACCTTTTCCACCCTCTCAATTGTTTTCCTCTTGAACACTAGTCAAAATCACCCAAATCTGCCAAAATGGCTGTCTGGATTTCTTATCTAGATTCAACCTTTGGAGCTCTACCTTTTTCAACCTATGTGCATTCTTGAGAATGCATTTGAACCATATTGTAGTACCTCAGTAGTACTACCAAGGCACTCTATTGCCCTTGGATAAGACATTCTATTTACCCCTCATCCAGGATGGTTTTGTAGTCAAGATAATATTTTTTTCTCAATCTTATTATCTTGCCTACTTTGGCAGAAGCTCACATCTATATGCTACCTTACCTTGACCAACTCGTTGCTTGGTTATGATCTAATAATCATGTACTATCAATCCCCACCTCACTTGTTTCCATTGGGGCCTTGCGCTTCCTAAACCCACATAGTTTAGGAGGCTACCAGATGTATCTGCTATGGCAGCCTTATTTTCAGCAAAGTTTGCCATATCATCATGATCACCTCAAATCCAACCAAGCCTAACCCTTGCCTCCATGATCATCTATATGACATGGTATACCCATCCATATACCCCTGGTACCAAGGTGAGCTCTGAGCTCCCTAATCAAACCCTGTTTATAGGGCATCAGAATAACCACACCCTAGATCCTCCAAGGATCTAGTTTCCACCGTACTCACCACTTTTCTTCCAAAACCAAGGTGAACTTGATGACTACATCAATTTTACATCCTATACCTTGTATATAAGCATCCCCAAATAATTCTCCCAAATATTTGGATTATTAAACTATTTTATTTCCTTTACTTACCAATTTCTCAACACCCTTGTCTTCAAGGCAAGTTTGTTTTTCTCCACATCGCCTTGCAAACTCAAGGCACATTTGATGACTATTTATCATATCCCATATTTCCAACTCAAAAATAAATATTTTTGAGATTCTTTATTATTTCTTTTCCCCTTTTCTCCTAAATGGCAGAAACAAGAAATAATTCCCTAAAAATACTTTTCCACCTCCATAAATCCCAATAAAATTCTCCAAAATGTGATATGGAATTTAGGACCAAATCACATCAAAAACCAATCTTGTACAATATAAAAATATCATCTTAGCCTCCATAACCTACTCCTGCACTTTTTGAATAAGTGCATGTAAATGGGATTATAATCATTAGAAAAATCCCATTTAAATCATGAAGAGATTATTTGACATACCCCACCTACCAGTACCATTTCCACACTTTTCCCAATGAAAATTTATCAACTTCCTTCACAAGCCTTCTTTTGATCAAAATTGTAAACTCAATCAATTCTTGATTCAAACTGAAGCCAACCCATTTCCCCAGCACTTCTACACAACATCATCACCTCCACCAGGTCGTGTACACTGTAGCACCCTTGTCCTTTAGCCCTTGAAACTTGAGAGAGAGGGAAATCTTGCAATATCTTTGTAATAAAAGGGACAACAGCTACCCCACTCCCCTCTCCCCTCTCTAGTCGATCTGCAGGCCCCACGCCACCACCAGCACCGCATCTCTCGCCCAATGGACATCCCCCACCTTTCCTATGTCCAAATGGACATTGCCCACCCCCTCTCTTGTTTATAAGGCCACAGGCTAGTACAGCTCTCCCCCTCGCCCTCATTTGTCCCCTTTCCTCCCTACTTACGTCCCAGAGCCCCTCTCCCTCTCCCTAGCTCTGGCTAGCTCGAAAGAAGAAGGAGAGCAAGCTTCGGCCTCCTCCAAGAAATCGAGTTAGGCTTCTCCCTTAGCTCTCCTCTCCCTCTGCATGTCACCCCATTGGATGCCCCTTGCCCCTCTGATGCTAACCATGCCCTTTTCCTTGAGATGCAGAAGCTCTGGGAGCCTCCTCGGCGAACTCCGACAAGCTAGGCTAGGGCGCCGCCACGCGAGCTCCCTCCCAACGACGAACCACCTCGTGCCTCCCCTCTCCGGAGTCGCCGTCGTCGACCGCATCGCCCCACCGCCTCTCTGACCTCCCTCGAGCCCCCGGTGAGCCTCCCCATTCCACTCTGGCCCTCCCTAGGGTTTTCCCATCGTCGCTTCCCAGACTAAGGAGGACGACACCTGGCAACCGTCGATCTCCGTCAGATCCAGCGGCCTAGACGCGTCCATACCCCTTCGCCTGGCGGGCCAGCTGCTGGGCTGCAGCTGGCTACACGCTGCCCGCGTGCGCGTCATCGCTGCTGGGCCAAACCCTCCTGGAGGCCCATTCCTCTCTGGATCTATCCCAATGACTCCCAGCCCCCCTTTTCTCTTATTTGAAATATCAGATCTAGGAATAGCCCTTTGGTTTAAATCCAAATAAAATTGTAAAATGCCTCAAAATATTTAGATCTAATTTTTCCCAGGCACCTGTAGGTTTCCCCCAACATGCAGACCAAGATTTACACTAAGTGCATGAATAGACTAAATATGTTAAATCATTTCCTAAAACCTATACTTTTCACAAATAAAATTCTCCAAAAAGTTTTACAAATCTAATTGGAGTAAATCCAATTGGTGAAGAAAGGTACCGACCATGCCAGCAGATCCCACATGCCCAACAGTCAGTTGGTTCATACTTTACCCCTGTTGAAAATAAAAAAACAGGCCATTTCTGACTTTAGCAATTTCCCTAGGTCAAACCAAGTGAGGTCCTGACCTAATTACAACTCCCCTTGGACCTAAATAACCATATATCTCAGAATCCAGTAGCTCATAATTTTATGAGCCTCTGTTAAATTTTAGTGAATAAAACTCTTCTATGCATGGTTTATTTACTAATAAAATAACCACAGTATCTCTGTAACTTCAAAAAATTTATTACAATTTCTACAGAAAGGTATATACAATACCTATTATGTGTCCTTGGAATCACCTTAAAAGCTTTTGTAAATTAAATCTGATGAAAAAGACAAATCCTATCCAGTACTACCTTTGGGAATTTCTCAAGGGCATTCTGGTAATTATTTGAGGTTATTCCAACTCCTCTTGTTTCACTCCACCAAATAATAGCTTTTTACCCAAGTAAATAATTTTTGGAACTCCAGAGAAGTTCTGGTGAATTATTTCCAAGAACTAGAGTTTTAACCACTATAAAATCCATTACAAATCAAGGGAAATAGATAAAATAGTGAAACCACTTTTGTTGGCTTCATTTTATCAATACCTATATGATTGTATCATTTTAATACAATGGTATCATACAGATGAAGCCCTTGGCCTAAAACCTCTCTCTTAGGTAGTTCCTAGAATATAAATCCAAAGGGAGCCTTTTTCCCTAATGCCTCCAAATCTTCTTCCATCCAATCACATCAAACCCTCAATATCTTACTGATATATATCTTGTAGTTATCATTACTTGCTGTATGGTTTGTTGCTTGTATGACTGGTATTAATTGGTGTATTGTTGTTTGCATGTATGCTTGATAACGGCGATAGTTCCGATTGTGTGACGACAAGAAGAATGAAGGGTCAGGTTATTCTTATTATTGCTATTATCGGTATTCTGGTTACCTAACGCTGACAAGGACATATCGTTGTTCACATGCAATCCACCATTCCTGAACTCCTATATTAACCTACTTCTGTTTATCAACTGTTTTATATCTCATTTATAAATTGCATTATCACAGGCATGGTTTGTTTCAAATAAAAGTGCATGAGTAACTTGGCTCCTGCAAGTTACGGATGAGTGTCCATTAGGACACCTCCCCTTTTTCACCTATGTTTACCCCTTTAGACTAAGTCTAAGATGATTAGAATCTTCCCTCTTGGAAGCCCACCGATTTTCAAGAATAAAACTATTTTGGGTTCTTATCCTCCTAAAAAGTTTTCAAAATAAAACCCTTGGAAATAGGCATCATTTCTGAATGGAATTTTTACTAAAGAAGATATGAGGTGGATGAAGAGAAAGATAATGAAGAGAAAGATAAGTAAAGGAAAGTTAAGTAAGAGAAAGGAAGGGATGTTCTAAGCCAATGTCAGGAAGAATTTATCCGTGCAAACATTACCCTAAGCGCTGGGGCTTAGCTCGTAGTTGTAATCCTTAGCCGGGGCTGCTTGTACTTGCTTAACGGGAGAAATCCCTGGAAGCCCGAGTGGACCCTACTCTAGGTCTGCGGATCTGGGGCCTCCATCGCCCGCTACGGCGGAAGTGTCGGAGCAATAATTGGGTCTCCCGCGGATGGTATGTTTTAGGCGTAGGGAAGGAAGTGGGGTCAACAATTGTATATTGCCAAGCCGAGGGTTTGGGTATACGGAAGTGCTGCAGGGAGGACTAAGGCCATAGTTCCACATACTCGTGCCGAGGAGAACAAACCCAAAAGGAAAAACCGCCTTTGCTAGGGATGGACAAATGAAAGCTAAGTTTGATTATCCGAACACCCGTCTACAGTGTGTAGCGGGCTGTGGTTAAATCCCGGCGGATGTATTGATTCATGTGGGTAAAGTGCGCAAACTCTGCAGAGTCTAATCTATTCGAATAGCCGTGTCCACGGTCAAGGACGGTTGGAATGGCAAGTGCTAGGAGCACCCTTCGGTTTTGTTGTGCTGAAATAAAGGATGTGGCATGGTCATGAGGAAAGTTAAGAACAAGTTGGTTTTGACCAGAGATGGTCGAAGACGTTTTAAAAAGGGTTTTACAACAAAACTGTTTTAAATCTTTTTAACAAGGATGTGGAGATGTCCAGATTTTCTAAAAGGAGGCATATTTTGTAAAAACTTTTGTTTTTAACAAAGATATAGAGATGCCAATGTTAGGTTTACAAAATCAACTATAGTGTAGAGCTATCTCGCCACAGCCAAATATGCATTATCTTTGTTACCTTGTCTCGGTGGTTTGCGAGTACATTCAAAGTACTCACCGGCATTGTCCCTGGTTATTTACTTGGCCAGATTGCAGATATTACGAAGCTACGAAGGAGTTGACGTCTATGCGAGCTAGGCCGTCTTCCCAGTCAGTTGCCTGTAGGTTAAGGCACGGGCTCTGCGCTGAAGACTTCCGCTATCTGTGTTGTAATTGCCATAATGGCCCCTTTGTAAGTTTTTGTACTCGTTACTTTATGGATGATGTAATGATACTAGTCGGTTATGATCACGTCTCACTGGTCATGGGAACGGGAATTGCATGCATAACAGGTATTCTCGGATCGTAAATCCGGGGTGCCACATGAACTAAAGAAGCTGCAGCAATTTCATAGGATAATGTTCTGCTAAGGATCTATCCTCAATATCCTCATGTTTGCTAACATGATTAAAGAATTCATCAATATTTTATTTCCCAATTATAGAGCCAATACCTATTGAAAGGCCTTCCAGGGTGAACTTGGGGACCAACATGGTGAACTAGAGAAAGATGACAACTAGAGTAGGAACTAATTTTGTTGTTTTTTTATAAGAGAAAGCAAACCAAACGAAACTAAATTTTTTGGAGTTTTTGATAAAAAGAGGCAAACAAAACAAGGAAAAAGAAACTAAGCAATACAAAAACAAAGTAAAGAGAAAGGTTGTAGAGGACTCCCGTCGTGAAGCCGTCCTTAGCCTCGCCGGAAACGGCACCAGAAAACACCTTGATGTGCTGAGATCAATGTAGAGCTTCGTTGGGAGGCCACAAGAGGAAGGTATGATGAGCATAGCAGGAAGTCTTCCCTCAGAAAGAAACAAATGTTATCGAACCACTAGGAGGAAGGAAACGACCCAAAGGTGTTGTTAGAAACTTGGAAACCTGCACAACACAAACTCAAGACTTTTCCCCAACGAACAGTGAGGTTGTCAATATCACCGGTTTGCTGAAAACAAAGGATTAATTGTATGGTGTGGAAGGTAATGGTGGTTTGCATAAAGTAAACAGGAATAGTGGAAGATGTATCAATGGTAAAGATCAGACCGGGGTCCATAGTTCACTAAAGGTGTTCTCCTTAAGATAAACAACATGGCATGCTAGGTAAACAAATTACAGCAAGGCAATTGACAGGACGGAGCAAGGCATAACAATGCTGAAGGGAATATGCCCGAGAGGCAATAATAAAGTGGTTATTATCGTATTCCTTATTTATGATAAATGTTTATTTTGCATGCTATAATTGTATTAATACAGAAACGTTAATACATGTGTGTTTAATAAACAAAAAGAAAGTTCCTAGTTATGCCTCTCTTGTAAACTAGCTCATTGATTAACAAGATGATCAATGGTTTCATGATCATAGACATTGGATGTTGTTAATAATGAGATCACAACATTATTGGAATGATATGATGAACATTCATCCGAAGTATAGAATTATGATCAAGGTCATTGTGTTTATATTGATATAACGTCATACGAAGTAATCTTAGTGCTTAGACTATGAGATCATGTAAATCACTAACACCAGAAGAGTACCTTGATAACATCAAACGTCACACTGTAACAGGGTGACTATAAAGATGGGTTCAGTGCTACGAAGGTATTATGTTGAAGCTCATGGATCAATAGTGGAATTGGTCCATCCCGATGACGGAGAGATATACTCTGGGCCTTCTCGATAATATCACATTAGTTAGCTTGCAAGCAAGTGATTTGATCACTAGAATGTTATATCATGGGAACAAGAAAAGAGTACATGTCGGTAACGAGATCAAACTAGGTATGGAGATATCAATGTTCGAATCTCGGACATGTAATATATCGCGAGACAAAGGGATTGAGTTACATGCGTATAAGGTTCACACGATCACAGAAGTCATCGTTGAATATGTGGGAGTTAGTACGGATCTCCAGGTCCCGCTGCTGATTATTGATCGGAGAGGGGTCTCGATCTTGTCTACATTATTCGCGAACCATAGGGTGACACACTTAAGGGATACCGACACCATTTGGAGAAAATAATATGCTAGAGAAATAAAAAGGAAAGCGCAGGAATTTATTTCACTAAACACCGGAACTATTTCGATTGAAATTGCTGAAATTGGTTCTGCATGTGAAATTGAAATGTTATAAGCGCTTTTATGTGAATGTTAGTTAATTAGAGTAATTAACAAAATTCTGACTAAATAAATAGAAGAGTTTTATTTAAATGAGAGCTTGCTTTAAATTTGGTGGACATTTAATGCAGGTGAGTCGATTTTTTAGTGGAGGCATGTTTATGTGGGTGTTTTTCATTTTGAGTGGGAGCTCCACCCACATGAATGTGGAATAGGTGGGGTCAGCCACCATGGCTGGGCTCCATGCCCCTTGGGTGCCCCCCTCTCCCTATAAAATCCCCCCCCTCTCCTCCTCTCACATCACACCTCCTCGTGAAGGATCTCTCTCCCCCTTTAGAATTTCCCCATGGTCTCGGATCAGCGAGATACATGTTCCCGGTGGATTTTTCTGGAAGGATTTGTTGCTTCTTCTTCTTCCCTGGAGCGACGGCGCGGAGGTTGTCGGGGTACCCGGATGTGTGTGCGATCACGGATGCACCACTGCTTTGCGGTGCTGGACTTGATGGTGCTGGACCGACTGAACCAGATGGACTTCATCATGATCTTGAGATCGGCAAGCGTTAGACTACATCATCCACACGTACAACCTCGTTAACACTATTCGGTCTTTGAGGGTATGTATTCTATGGATGTATATCCACCCGTTGCTTGTATCTGGTAGATAGATCTTGGTACATAGTTGTTCCCATTGTAGGAAAATTTTTGTTTTCTATGCTGCGAACCCTACAGTGGTATCAGAGCCAGATCTAGGCATAGATGCTTTTCACAGGTAGTACACATATGTATATGTGGGCGATGATGATCATTTTATTGCTTCTTGATTGTACTTTGGATATTGGTGGCATAGTGGGATGAAGCGGCCCGGACAAACATTACATGTCCTCGCACATGAGACTTGTTCCACGCTTAACATAAAACTAGTTTTGCATAAGTGGTTAGCGGGTGTCTGTCTCTCCTATTATAGTCAATATCTAATTTACAACGAGTTGTCATTAATTTGATTATCATCGTTGTGGTTCCATGTTCGTAGGCAAGAACGGTTCTATCTTTGAAAGCCCTAAGCCACCTAAAATTTGCAATGGATAAATTAGAAGAGTCTAGTTTAGATTGTTGCTGGGCTAGTGTCATGAGATGGTGACGTTGTAAGTAAAATTATAAGTCGATACTCTTACAACACACATAACGTGTAAGTTCCATAGACCTGGGACTTACACATAGAGGAATGATGATGATCATACCATGATGCACATGATGGAGATCAAGTGCAAGAACCATAACATTTCACTTTTCACATAAGATGTTTTGTTGCATCTTATATTGCTAGTTTGGCGTTTTATTAGCATAATAAGATGATCCCTTATTTAGATATCAAGATAAAAATGTGTCCTTCCTTAAGTATACACCGACAATGTTTCGTCGCTTCAAGACATCACGTGATGATCGGGTGTACTTGAATCCACGAGCATATCTCGGGTGTAAGACATTTTTACACACGCGAATACTAAGGTTCTTAGTTGGCGAGCCTAGCATGTGTAGACATGGCCTCGGAACACAGACCGAAAGGTTAAGCATGAGTCATATGTTTTGATATGATGAGCATATGTATACTCGCCTTTGAAGCTACACCGACTCACGTGATGATCGGACTTGGTGTAGTGGATTTGGTTCATGTAATCACCAAAAAGATACGAGGGATGTTGTTTTTGAGTGGGAGTTCATTTCTAATTTCGATGAGTAGAACTCAATTTATCATAAATTAAATCAAAGTGAAATTTGCATAATTTGTTGTAGTCCTTGGCATTTGTTTGTCACCTTATGCTTAGTTGTACTTGAGATAATAGAACAATAGAATTCTGGATATTTACTTTACGAACTGGTATCTTATTGTGTTGAGTGTCAGTATAAAGTTTAAATTCCTATTGCAAACTTTCAGCAAACTCTGTTTACTCCGTGAAATTTAATAATTAGTATTAAATCGAGAGTAACAATTCCAGTGTTAGTATCTTAAGTATCAAGTTTGCCTCCATAATTATTGATTGTGTTAATATCAAGTTTATCTAGGAGCTGAAAGAATTGTTTCAGAAACCATCATGTGTAGCAGATATAACAATATCTGAAATAATGTTTTGGTTCTAATATGATAGAGTATAATATATGTTCTCATATTGGATGAGAATTTGAAAGGTTGGAGATGCTAGACATCCTAATCATCCAAAAGGGTTTTGGAAAGCAATGTTATACTCACGATTCGCCTTTATAAGCTACATTAGCTTGATCATGAAAGTCATCATGATAAGGATGAATAGAAGATGTATGTAAAGTGTTTACTACAGTAAAATATTACTAGAAAGACTGCCAATCATTTGATGATTGTGATCTACTTCAAAGTGCAAGTCCAAAGGTATTAGTATGTGAATATACACGCTTTGGACTATGTGTCATGTATATGGCACCACTTTCGATGTTGATAGATTCTTTTAAAAAGTAAAAGGAAATGATGAAGGAGAATCTATAAAATATATTTGGCAGAAAAGAAAAGACTGGAAATATCCAATTTAGGTATATAGATGATATACATGTTATGGTTGTATTCTTCGCTTGTTAAACAATGTGGTTCTTGGGTATTGAATACCGAATTGGTTGATATGAAATTTCATACAGAACGACGCAATTCATGAACCACAATGGCCTAAGTAATTAGCAAGAGAATAGGTGACGATGTTCATCGAAAACAAACAAACCGTTGTTTGTATTTCTCATTGACATCAAAGCTTGCCTTCAAGATTTTTTTTAATAATCGTTATTTAAATCAGGTATTATGAGAACAAAGATTGATCAAATAATTACCGTATTCCATATAAGATGGATGATTTAAAAATCTGGTTGGATAGATAACATCCATAAAGCTAATGCTAAAATGTCACAAAACAAATGATTGGAAGATCACTTACGAAGTGACATCGCCGTTTAAATTATATTGGAAATAAAACATGAAGAAACTCAATTTTTATGTATTTTTGGAGTCTTTGATTTGATCAAATGACGCTTGTGAGACTTTCCTCGGGATAATTGAAACTTCGTTCAAAGGCCAAAGAAGAACGATTGACTAGATTATTGGAATTTATACATATCGATGTATGTTGTCCATTACGTGTAGTCGTAAGCGATGGATTTCAACTTCATATGCTTTCTCCGGAAATTTGAGTGAATATTCACTTAATGAGAAAGAAGTATGAAATATTTGAAAATGTTCAAAGACTTTCAAGATGAAGTGGAAAATCATTGTAACAAGAAAATAAATGATTTATGATTTTATCATAAAGGGATTTTTTTAAGTTGCAAGTGTAACAAGAAAATAAATGATTTATGATTTTATCATAAATGGATTTATTTGAGTTGCAAGTTTAGAAAAACACCTAGATTTACATCTCCCGAAACACCATAGGAATCTAGAGTGTTTGAGATTTGTAATGAAACCTTGTTTGACATGGTTGGATCAAAGGTGTAATTTATAAAACTGCCATTATGTTTTAAAAAGACTAAAGCTTTAGAGACTACCGCTTTTACACTGAAAAGAGATCCATCTTGATCCGTTGAAATGACACCATGTAAGTTATGGTTTGGGATAAAACCCAAGATGTCCTTTCTTAAATTTTGGCATGCTAAGCATAAGTAAGATGTTTACAACCAAAGTTGGATGAGCATATCTTTGTAGGTTATTTTGAATAACCATTGGGTATTCCTCCATAACAGCGAGGACAAAAGGGTTTGTCGCTTGAAACGTGAAGTTTCATGAAAAATGAATTTTTCACAAAAGTTAAGTGGGAGGACAATAGAACATTGATAAGGTTAACGAACCTCAGCTATATGTGCTGAGTTGCATAGCACCGGAAAACATTCCGGAGGCAGCCACAATGCTCATGTCTCATGTGTCTCAAAGGTTGCGATCACGGAGGTCTAAGTTTCTATTGAACCAAGTAGGTCGAATAAACAATCAAATGCTGAAATTTGAGAGTAAATCTTTGTTGTTTGACAATGATGAACCGACTACATGCAAAGAAGCGATGATGGGCCCTGACTTCATCAAATGGCTTGAAGCCGTAAAATCTGTGATAGTTCCATACACGAGAAATCATGTTTTTTGAACTTGGAAGACCCTCCAGAAAGGTGTAAAAATCTATCGGTCGTATTTGGATCTATAAAGAAACAGACATGGATGTTTTACATCAATGAAATAGTCGACATGTCGTAAACTTTTTTACGACAATGTTCAAGGAGTTGACTATGACAAGATTTGAACTTTCATAGCGATATTTAGTCTAGATGGATTAAAGTAGCAACCACTACATATAATTTGTTATATGGTAGATGAATAAATAAAACAAAGTTCCTCTAAAAGAATGGTTACCTAGGATGTGTGCATGACACAATCCAAAGGGTTTTATTAATTCAAATGATGCTAAAAAGGGCATGCAAACTTCAATGGTTGAAGTAGGCATCACGGAATTGGAATCTTCACCATGATGAAAATGTTAAAATAGTTTTCATCAGAAGACGATGAAGATGCTTGCATTTGCAAGAAATTAAATAGGAGCCCTGAGACATAGTTCTAATACATTATGTGGAGGACATCTTCTTGATTGGAAATGATGTCTTTTTTATTGAAAAAGGTTATTTTATTTCGATGAAAGACTTAGGCAAAACCTGAATATTAAGCATGAATATATATATGGATAGACTGTGACGCTAATATGGTTGTGCCAAACATACATATATGCGATATTAAAGGGGTTCAATATAGAAACGACAAGAAAATGATCTTGTCGCATGGAAAAGAATTGAATCAAGATTCAAGTGTATCGCCACTTGATAAGTGAAACAAGATTCAAGTGCTTTGACACTTGATAAGTGAAATCACAAGAATATTTTGATCAATCATACCATGATATATACATATCCGGATATGTCCTATGCTCTAAGTGTTATGAGCATAGAATGAATCATAAAAATGATCATTGGATGATAGTAAGGATATTCTTATAATGTTTTGGAAGGATTAAGAATATATTCCATTTGTATAAGAGACAAATAGTTCATTGAAAAATGATACTAGTTTTGTTACAAGATACAAATTAAGTCTATCTCAATTTAAAATATGGGTGGCAGAATGAAATGAAAAGAAAGTTTCCATGATGGATTTGGATGAATTCCAAAGTTAAGACATTGTGACAGATACTACAACGAAAGGCTAAGTATATGACTGCTACAGTAGCAACAAAGGAGGGCATTTGTGGTTCGCAACGGGCTAACACTAAAGATATATTATACAAAAATAGTATCGACATGTTTTAACCCCAAGGAACTAAAGGTCACACCAAAATACCAAATTTATACAATGCCATCTCATTAGAGAAATGAGTGATGCGTGGAGACACAAAGACATGCAAATACACACGGACCTGAAAGCGTCAGATCCTTAGATTATGTTAACCACTTACAATTGCGTATATGGAACACCAGAAAACCATAGATGTTTAATACACAAAGTTTTCAAACTAGATTATTGTCTCTAGTGCAAGTGAGAGACTGGAGGGAATATGTCCGAGAGACAATAATAAAGTGGTTATTATCGTATTCCTTATTTATGATAAATGTTTATTTTGCATGTTATAATTGTATTAACTAGATAATACCCCGCGCGTTGCTACGGCAGTCTACGATTTTTTTCTTAGTAGAACAATTTAGCAAATTATTGATATATATATGTATGTATTTGTATTGCATGCACATTTATGTGGTATAAATACAGGCTATGAAAAAATTATAGTTTTAGACTGAACAGTCTTTTTAGCATGATGTATGTGAACTTGTTGATAGTGCTGCCTTCTTCGATTAATACGACTTGGATATGTGATGTTCCATCTTTTTGCACTCAACAACAACAATGGATCCACCGGATGCGAATTGATGATGGACACGTATTGGTTCGGCGTTGTTTTGAAGTGCAGGCTCACGTTTGAAAGTTAAAGAGACGGATTCTTTCTGGTGTTCTTGATCATTGTGGTTGCGTATATATATTTCTTGGCATCCCATTCTGAATAATCATATCACATCCTGGAGAAGAAAATATATGTACATTGTTATATAAATTTATAAAAACTTTATTGTTGAATGAAAACCTATAATTTAAAATATTATACTCCCTCTGATCCATATAGTTGACTCAAATTTGTCTAAATTTAGATAAATATAGACACTATTTAGTATATAGGTTCATCCAAATTTTAATAGATCTAAGTCAACTAATATAGATCGAACATTGGAGGGAGTAATTTAAACTGTGGCATTATACTTATCATAATAGAAATGAAATGAGCGTCTAGCACATACTCTTTTCGTATGTACTACAGATGTGTGTCATGATTATGCCACGATTAGTACTTGTGATATTCTGCTTGTACTACAAATATGTCTGTAGCACGGAATATAATATGGACACTTGCTCATCTATGATCATAGGCAGAGAAGGATCTGAAAAATATCAATAGGCCAACTGAAATAAGATGAAAGTAAAGAAGCATGACAATATAGAGGAGCACTGGGAGTAGTGAAAACATGAAGAACGTTGCAAGTAAATGACATGAAGTGCACGCACACAAACATACCAGATTGTGAAAGAACAATTCCAATCAACTAAACCTGCATTAAAAAAAATTCGGGAGTTAAGGATATACCGGAAAGAATGGTAAGGTTCCAAAAAAGAATTTGTAACAAAAAGGAAAAATACATCTTCTATTATTTACCTGCAAAAATCTGAAGTTCTGATGTACCCGATCTCAATAATGCTCTCTTAAAACCAATCTGAAATTACTCTCCAGTCATCGGAAGAAAAAAAAGAATCATAGATGTGTATAGAAATTCATTGCCTGACCAAAATATATGCCAAATTTGTTTTCGCATCATGGAAAAAATATCATTCTGCAGTTTTGTAGCCCATATAAAGAAGTCTACTCCCTGTTTCCACACTAAAAATAATAAAATAAAGCAACATGATAAAGGGGTATCTTCAAGAATGGAAATGCAAATATGCCAAAACCTGGGGGTAGTAGGCCAAAACCTAGGGGTATTCATCCTGGAGGAGCCATGGCCGCGACGGCTCATGCACGCGGAGGAAGGAGAAGCAATATTTCATGTGTGAGAATGAAAAATGGATTCATCATACACAGATATAGAGGCCTGGTTTATATATGAAGAGAAAAGAAGATGCAGCGAAGGAGAAGATATAAGTGAGATTGAAATGGGAAGGGGAGAAGACAGGGCAAGATTTTGGTGAACGTCAATCGGTTTCTTTATTGTGCACTTAATTCCCATGGGGAGATCAAAGGGCAAGGAAGATTGCTTCGTTCTGCAGATCACGAAGAAGACGAATCACCAATGGTCTGATTGGACATGTCGATGGAGAAGAAAAATAATACTCCCTCTGTCTCTTTTTAGTCTGCGTTCTGGGTATAACACTAAGGTGGGCTGATTTGAGTACTAGATGGCCATAAATGCCCTTGCTGTAGCCCCACGTGATATCCCCACTTGGCAGATAATTCATGCATGCATTGATTAGCAGCCGCCGCATGCAGTGGCTCACATAGCTCGTCTCCTCGTCTCTATCACGAATTAACTTAGCTGTCTCTCCCGCGCCAAAAGGAAGCTGGTTTCTGTTTAAATCACCCGCCAAAACAAACTGTTCAGCTCTTAAATCTGTAAACTTGGAAGGCCATTTTCTAGCGCCAAATCCCAGCGCCATTTTTTAGTTTGAACTTTGCTCTCAAATCCACTCTCTATAAATCACCTAACGAGTATTCAGTCATGGACACTGATACTCTCTCTCTCTCTCTCTCTCTCTCTCTCTCTCTCTCTCTCTCTCTCTCTCTCTCTCTCCATGGACTTGGAAGAACCGATCAACCTAGACCTCAATGAGCCAATCAATTGGGAAGACATCGATGAAGAGTACAATGGAGATGTGTTCGAGCTCAACTACGTCTACGTTTTTGAAGACAACGATGAGGGTAAGTTGAAGTTCTAATCCTATGATCCTAAGCTGTTCTGTTAAATTCATCCATAAGACCCTAATGACAATGCTTTATTATTTTTAGACGAGCCGGACTCGAACAATCTTGGCGTGGATCCGCAAGCAGCTGGTGGAAGCGGCATTGTCGGGCGCGGGCGCGGAGCTAGAAGACGCCTTGGCGGTCGAGGCAGAGCTAGCCGAGGCGCTGGTTGAGGGGCCGCGAGTGGAGGAGTAATGGGCCTAGGGACTCGGTAGTCATTGTATACGGGCTGAAGTGGGCCCAGTGGCTGCATGTGGTCGGTTGCATCGTACATATATTTTCTTAACATTCTAGAGATTTGCTCAGATCCACGGAATCGGAACAGGCGGCAGGGAACTGCAATGCGCTCGGAAATAAAGGGGTGACGTGGACTCACCAGAGTGGAGAAATAAGGTAGTGGGGAACTCCTATTTAGATATAGAAGATACGGAAACGTTAATACATGTATGTTTAATAAACAAAAAGAAAGTTCCTAGTTATGCCTCTCTTGTAAACTAGCTTGTTGATTAGCAAGATGATCAAAGGTTTCCTGATCATAGACATTGGATGTTGTTAATAACGAGATCACAACATTATTGGAATGATGTGATGAACATTCATCCAAAGTATAGCATTACGATCAAGGTCATTGTGTTTGTATTGCTATAACTTCATACGAAGTAATCTTAGTCCTTAGACCATGAGATCATGTCAATCACTAACACCAGAAGAGTACCTTGATAACGTCAAACGTCACACCGTAACAGGGTGACTATAAAGATGGGTTCAGTGCTACGAAGGTATTATGTTGAGCCTCATGGATCAAGAGTGGAATTTGTCCATCCCGATGACGGAGATATATACTCTGGGCCCTCTCGGTGATATCACATTAGTTAGCTTGCAAACACGTGATTTGATCACTAGAATGTTATATCACGGGAATGAGAAAAGAGTACATGTCGGTAACGAGATCAAACTAGGCATGAAGATACCGATGATCGA
Organism: Avena longiglumis; assembly: GCA_030063025.1. Classification (NCBI taxonomy): domain Eukaryota; kingdom Viridiplantae; phylum Streptophyta; class Magnoliopsida; order Poales; family Poaceae; genus Avena; species Avena longiglumis. Next base: position 362,660,164 of record CP125976.1, read on the forward strand.
ATCTCGGACATGTAATATATCGCGAGACAAAGGGATTGACTTACATGCGTATAAGGTTCACACGATCACAGAAGTCATCATTGAATATGTGGGAGTCGGTACGGATCTCCAGGCCCCGCTGCTGATTATTGACCGAAGAGGGGTCTCGATCATGTCTACATTATTTGTGAACCATAGGGTGACACACTGAAGGGATACCGACACCATTTGGAGCAAATAATATGCCAGAGAAAGAAAAAGGAAAGCACAGGAATTTATTTCACTAGACACCGAAACTGTTTCGGTTGAAATTGTTGAAATTGGTTATGCATGTGAAATTGAAATGTTATAAGGGCTTTTATGTGAATGTTTGTTAATTAGAGTAATTAACAAAATTCTGAATAAATAAATAAAAGAGTTTTATTTAAATGAGAGCTTGCTTTAAATTTGTTGGAAATTTAATGCATGTGAGTGGATTTTTTAGTGGAGGCATGTTTATGTGAGTGGAGGCTTTTCATTTTGAGTGGGAGCTCCGCCCACATGAATGTGAAAGACGTGGGGGAAGCCACCATGGCTGGGCGCCATGCCTCTTGGGGTGCCCCCCTCTCCCTATAAAAGGCCCCCCTCTCCTCCTCTCACATCAGACCTCCTCGTGAAGGATCTCTCTCCCCCCTTTAGAATTCCCCTCGGTCTTCGATTAGCGAGATACATGTTCCCGGTGGCCTTTTCTGGAAGAATTTGTTCTTCCGCTGCTTCGCTGGAGCGAGGGTGCGGGGTTGTCGGGGTACCCGGACGTGTGTGCAATCACGGATGCACGACTGCTTTGCAGTGCTAGACTTGATGGTGCTAGACTGGCTGGACCAGATGGACTTCATCACGATCTTGAGATCGGCAAGCGCTCGACTACATCATCCAAGAGTACAACCTCGTTAACGCTATTCGGTCAACGGGGGTATGTATTCTATGGATGTATATCCACCCATTGCTTGTATCTAGTAGATATATCTTGGTACATAGTTCTTTCCATCGTTGTCCGAATCCGGTTTATCTTCCGTAGTGTTCTTCCGCTTCTGAGCTTGTTGTTTTGGCTATTTGGCCGCATTGGGATTGTCTAGAATATTTAGCGGCCCTTCTGAATCATCATCGGCATCAGCATATTTGCTTTCCGTCTCAATCATCTCTCCCAAATATGTGACATGGTCACGCTTCAATCTGTGACGCAAAAGTCCGACTGGGAGTCCTGCAATGAAAGCTTCTATCGTAGTTTGCTCGTTTACTCCTTCATAGGAATTATTCGTGTCAATCCAGTGTCCGAGGTAATCCGGCAAGTATCTCCGGGTCTTTGAGTGCAACGCTGCAAGTCTCTGACTATGCAGGGCCTCCTGTATGTTCCCTCGAAGTTTGAAAATAACACATTTTGCATATCATACCAGTTATGAATTGAGTTCTCTAGTAGTTCATTGAGCCATGATCTAGCCGTCTTCATCAGCATAAGCGGGAGATATAGGACCGCAACCAGGTTGTTTCCTCCTTTGGAGATGCAGCAGGCCTGGAATGAATCCTGTAGCCAGGTATCTGGCCGAGCCACGCCGTCATAGGGCTAAATGTGATTGGCGATACCAAAGTCAACTGGAAATCTTGTCTGACGTATGCGTGGGCCAAAGCACTTGGGTCCCACGTACACATCTTCTTCCTCATACCGCCGTACCTCTATGTTTGACTCAATGTGATGGCTAGCATCGTTTTGTGAGAGAGATTTGCGCCTTGGAGGCTCACGACTTCTATGCGGCGGAGTCGGATTTCTGCTTCTCCTCTCACCATTGCTGCCTCCACCCCTACGACTTCCATGGCTACATAGGGATCCTTCATGGTCACTTCCTGGAGGCGATGGTGACCCTGGTGGATTGTTTTCGGCTGGGTTACGTGGTGGTGGTGGTGGAGCCTCATTATGCTAACTCCGATGCTGATTTCTTTGGGCTCCGTCCCTACTTGATTCATGACGATCTGGATCGTCTCTTCGTTCGGCGTTACCAGTCAGACGGCTCGATGGTAGCATCCTTAGCCGATCTTGCTCTCGCTGGTGGCACATTTCCGGGTCTTCTCTCTAGCGGTTGTTTTACCGACGATGGCCCTGATGAGGAACCATTGCCCCGATGGAATCTTCGGACGCAGCCGGAATAACGCTTCCTCAATTGCGTTGCGGCCTGCAAGAGTGGTCGTTTGTGCCGGTGCTTGAGTTCTATTATCCTCCACGGGGGCGATAGCGTTGATCCGTATCCCTGCGGGGTCTATTGTCAGTGCTTTGGTCGGCGCCAGTGTGGCAAAATTCTGACTTTGAGGCCAGCTTGCCACTGAATGAGGTGGCCGTTTTCTGCTGCTTCAATCCTTTGTCCAGCGACGCGACGCATTGCTGGACCTGCTCTGGATACGGATTATTGGCGACGATAGCTCGAGCTGCAGCAGCGTTTTCCAACGGCATGCTATAGACTCGGATCTTCTCTCAAGTTTTTTCGTTGAATAGATTTCTAAGATATCCGGGTTATTACTAGCAAGAACTGGACCTCCTCTTGTTTTGTTTGATAGTCGCTTGAAATCTGACTGATATTTGGCAGGATCACTATCTAACTACTTCTTAAGCTCGATGATGCATGCCGCCTCTTTGAGTAAAACAGGCGGTGCTTTTCCAGGTCCTTAGCCCTTTTTCCAGCGCCTCCAGAGTAAGATCCGAAGTCGTAGGGATTGGAATTGTGAGAGCATCTCCATAAATTTCACGTGCACCCTTGGTGATGATGTGTCCATCCATGGGAGGGTCAGTTGGAGTGGTATTAATCGGATCTCCATCCTGATTCTCCATCTCAATCTCTTCATCAACTTTTTCTTCGTTGGTTTCCTCGACGTCCGGCTCCGCCGGTGTCGGATTTTTGATTTTGTTCTTCTTCTTTGACTGCCCAGTAGCCTTAACATGCATACCGATGGCAAAGACGGCTTTTGGTCTGGTACCGGGGGATAAATTTCTGTCGGTACTTTTCGTAGTGGTTGGCTTGTGGACCTCGGAGGAATCTCTGGTGTCCATGTCATCCTGCAAGTGTAGCTTTCATCCATGCTATCATATGGACTAGGGGAATTTTCCGACTCACCTTGCGCTGGCTTGGAGGCATGTTCTTCTTCGTATTCCTCCATCTCTTTCTCGAAGTCCCAAAGTTCCTGTGACGTTATTGACTCCTGAGGGGAGCCAGGTAAGTCGGTGTTTTCTTCGATTGCATCGAGGAATGAATCGTTGCCGACTATAGCATCGATGGAGTCGGATCCAGAGCTTATGTCGTACACGAAACAGTGCTTCTTTTTGTTTATGTTCTTGAGGTAGTGGTACAACTTGGTTTCCGCCTCTTCCATCTCAAAGTTCTCCTTGATATTGACGATTGCTTCGTAATCGATGTAGGGGCATCTCGTCATCTTCTTTATCTTGCTCCTCAAGAGTGCTTTTCTTGCTATGACATCGGCAGGGCCGGATCCGTAGAGGATATATTCTTTTTCCGTGTATCCGATCTCGTCAGGGAGATCAGATCCGGATTATTCCTCCATCGCTTCTTCCACTGCAGGAGTGGGTTGGGTGGGTTTGATTTTCTCCGGGATCTTGAACTCTTCCGACTCTGCGGACAAAGTAGATCCGGATTATTCTTCCACCATGGTCATCACATCAAGGGTGGGTTGGGCGGGTTCAGCGAAACCAAGATAAATATCGATCTTTCCGATAGACATGATCGTGTAGGTCGTCACGGGTTTGCTAGCCGGAATGCAGGCCTCGTCGAGAAGGACGAGATGGACATCACTGGTGTAGACCACGCGACCCATGGCGATTGTTTTGCCAATTCCTGCACGCGCAGATTCCGCCTGGAACAAAGCTCCAAAGGTCACCTGCCCCACGGTGGGTGCCAACTATCATCAGATTGTCGACAAGTATACCATAGGGGGTCCTAGTGGCATTGGAGAGATGGGGTGTGAGACGTGGATGTTCCAGGAGCGGTGAGCACAAGTTTACCCAGGTTCAGATCCGACTGGGGTGATCGGATCCTACTCCTGCTAGTAACCCAGTAATATATCGGCGTAAGCCGGATGTTACAGCGGATTACAAAAGAGGTTCGCCTGTGCGAGTTGTGATTGTGGTTGTTGGTATTGTGTGCCCTAAAGGCTCCCATAGGGCCGGTTTATATAGTCACTGAGACCTAGGGTTACAAGAGAGACCCATACGGCTATGTTATAGAGTCGGTAACTAGATACAGCTTGGACTACAAGTAATACTACATGCCTTAAGTCAATAACTCTTCTGGGCCTTGCCATAGCCGGAACTGGCTCATCCTCTTTCTCTGACTGGTCCGCCCGTGAATCAAAGCTCTAACCCATTGGTGGGCCACCCTGGTCAGGGAGTCCTGAGGGTATACCCGAAAAGTATATCCCCAAGATCGATTTAATGAAATTTGCAAGGTAGACTATGTAACATGTAACCTTGCATAGAGTTTCAATGCAAAGGTCAAGTCATTGAAAGGGCTTATGTTGTGGAAAATATTTGATAATATTAGGCAGATGATCATGATAAAGATCGATTTGCGTCAAAGAATTGCATAAGCAGTATATGTTGTCCATCTCATGCTCCCATATTTGATTAAGGCTTTGAGTGACAGGGCAAAACAATTGAAGATGAAATTCATTAGAAGAGGAATGGAGGCTGAGGTAACATACACTGATAGTAAAGATAGGCAATGGAGGTATCCACTGAGTTTGGTTGATAGGACATGCTATTGCAGGCAATGGCAGCTCCGTGGGAAACCCTGCATATATGCAATGTTTTTCATGGATGTTCTAGGAGGTCAAGAGGGTGAAGTTGATCAGTATGTGTCGGATTATTTCTTCATTTCTAAATTTAGGGAAGCATATGATCAGAATGTTCCAGCCTTGTTGGGAAAAGACCAATGGATGGAAGTGGATCCAGGCTTCAAGCTATACCCTCCAGTTTTTACTAGTCCAGCAGGTGGGCCAAGGAAGAATAGGATAAGAGCTAGTGTAGAGGGTGGTGCACCACCTTGACAACGTAAGTGCGAACATTGTGGGATCCTAGGGCACATTTCTAGGATTTGTAAAAATGCAGTGGACCTAGCTTATGGAATGGACGATTAGGCGGGAGAAGCAAATGCAGATGAGAATGAAGTGTTTGAACAAGAGGAGAATGAAGTAATGGATCCATTGCAGATTGAACCAACGGATCGAGAGGAGATTGCACCAAATGTATAGGATATTGAACCAAATGCAGGGGAGATTGAACCAATGGATTGAGAGGAGATTGAACCAAATGCAGAGGAGATTGAACTTAATGGAGGGGAGATTGAACCAGACGATCGAGAGGATATTGAACCAAATGCAGGGAGATTGAACCAGTCGATCGAGAAGATATTACATCAACTGCATGAGAGATTGAAGCATAGTTCAAGCATAAAGGAATTACACGAGCGGATATTGAAGAAATGGAGGCAAAGCTTTTTGAACCGTATGAAACAGAGGATCGAAACATGATTGAACCAATTCTATGACAGACTGAAGCACTTGATTCATTGGATGTAAAGAAAAAGAACAAAGGGAAAAAACGGAAGAAGCTAATGGTGGACTCCGGGAATATTCCGGCTAGGATCACCAGGAGCAAGGTGGTGAACCCAACAAAAAACACTTGGAGAAAGAAAAAATGGATTTGAATTATTAATTTGAATTTGTATGATAAATTTGAACTACTGTCAATGTTTGTGTTACATTCGAACTAGTGGGATGCTCCCAAGTTTGTATGTTGGATAATCCCGTAATGTATGTGTTATTGCAAGTTTCTATGGTCATGCACCTAGTTGCTTAGCACTACTCAGTTTTGCACTCGACATGTGGTAAACACATGGGGTTTAGCTAGTTCATAGCTTATACGTTGACCAATTGATCCAAAATTTGGCACACTTGTGTATCTTGGATTGATTTACCATATTAAATTCGAAATTTTGGATTAACTTGTAATCATCCTCATTTTTATTTTTCTAAGTGATTAAATTAAAAAATGGTTTTAGGGTTAGTTTAATTCGAAAAAAAGTCAAAACATAGTACAACCTTCAAATGGAGTCTTGTTATGTTGCCTACAACCTAGCATGAATAATAAAGAAAAAGGAAATAAAGATTAATGGACTTATCCCCTAAACCACTTCTTAAACCCTTTTTGGAATGAGCTACTAGCTATGAAGATGCATGGCTTTCTACTCGATCGACCTTCAAAATAATCCATCCCAAAACATACTTTGCCTAAATGAGGCCAAATTTGGAACACTTGTGTATATTTGAGTTGCAAACAATATAATATCGGCCAAGATGAATTATTTTGTTCAAATAACACATTTTCTATTTTTTATGCCAAAAGCTTGAATATCCCTTACTCATTTCTTTATATGAGTGTCCTTGTTTTCCGTAGCTCTACTCAGTTTTCCCCTTCCGCTAAAGTATTCCTCACTTTTCCCCTCCCGCTAAAGTTTTCCTCACTTTTCCCTCTCTCCTGACTCAAACCCTCACAACAGCTCAACTTGCGCTCAGTTTGGCTGATGCGCTCTGATTGGTCGAGATGTATGTCACATGGATCTTGGTCAACCACCGTTGGATACATCATGGTCCGACGGGCTGGAGGTCTCTCTCCCGATGGGCGCACCTACCGGAGAGGAGAACCCGACAGGATAGATGTCTCTTCCCCCCTTTCCCTGCCACACGTATAGTAGCCACATCAGTTTGGCTGTGCTCTGATTGGTCGAGATGTATGTCACACGGATCTTGGCCAACCACCGTTGGATACATCATGATCTGACGGGTTGGAGGTCTCTCTCTCCCGATGGGCGCACCTACCCTATACATAGAGGAGAGCTCGACGGGCTGGATGTCTCTCCCTCCCTTTTCCTGTTGCACGTATACCAACAGCATATTCCTCCCCTCCTATCGACATATGGCAGTGCGGTTCTAAGAATGGCGGTACGAACGACGTGCGGTGGCGTGGACCTAAGCCTGGCAGTCCGAACGGCGTGCACCGGCGCGGACCTAAGCGTGGGGGTTAAAACAGCATGCGGGGGCACAGATCTAAGCCAGGTGGTCGGAACGGCGTGCGGCGGCACGAACCTAAGTGTGGGGGTCGGAGCGGCATACGGCGGCATGGATCCAAGCGTGGCGGCTAGAACGGCGTGCGGCGGTGTGGATCTAAGGGTCGGAAATTTCTGTCTTTGTCCGTCTCACTCGTGTTCACCTCCTCAGATCCGTTGCTGATGAAATAAATCGAGGCGGCGGCGGTGCCGCTAGTGGTCATTGATGCGATGACAATTGAAGCCATCATCCGCAACATCACCACGACGGTGCAGATCAAGCCCTCATGAGATGCTATGGGAGGCAGGCCGCTGCCGTGGCCCGCACGTCGAGGTGTACTTCAACGGTGAAGGTCGAATGTACCTCATGGCCAGATGGATGCGGCAGGGAGGGCGGCTAGCTCACCATCCACTTAATATTGGTACAATTTGAGCCAAATTTGAACCAAAATTATGCAAATTAAAATATATGTATGATTTGAAAAAAAATGATACTCCCTCCGACCCATATTAGTTGACTTAGATTCATCTAGATATGAACGTATCTAGTCATGTTTTAGTGCTAATATGGGTCGGAGAGAGTATGTATTTGATCTGTGAGACCGGTGAATATGCTCTAAAGCTGATTCATAAATAGCAGTACTTGCTTTAACAATCTCCGGTGAGCATGTATAAATTTGATCGAAATACGTTACATTTGAATCAAAATTTGTACTCCCTCTGCTTCATACTAATTTTCGTTGAAATGGATGTATCTAGCACTGAAACATGTCTAGATACATTCATTTCAATGACAAGTAGTAATATCCATTGGAGTGATACGCTCTAAAACAGATTCATAAGTAGTACGCCCTCTGACCCAACTCAGTTGATTTAGATTTGTCTAGATTTGATTGTATCTAGACATGAATTAGTATTAAATTCATCCCTATCTTGAAGAATTTAAGTCAACTAATTTCGATCGGAGGGAGTAGTACTTTATTTGACAGATCTCCTCCCTGGAGAAGAAGAATGCGGCATCAAGAAGAACGGGAATGGATGCTGCCGTCAATGCTGCAACTCTACATGGCAGCCACGATGGCAGCGACACAACGGTCATAACTTATAGGGCCCCCAACTTGACCCTCTAGGCATTTGGCACCCCAACTATGGCCAGCTAGATCCAATGGCAAGAAACTCGGGCCCCGCAATGCATTCTCTTGACAACTTTGGGGCCGCAGAGTGACTAAATTAGCAGGAACTCACAACCTCCGTTGAATAAGAATTCTACTCTCTAAATTAGCTATCAATTTAACTAATCATTACACGTGCCACCTTCACCACACCCCATACTGCAACTATTAGTATGGGAATGACAACTACTAAAACTGCCCACATGAATCTACTATTCTACTCCCCCTTCACTTGAAGTTCATGTTTTAGATTTTCGACCACTTGATCAGATACGGTAAGATCAGCCTCAAGTGTTAACTTCTCTTTCTGAATAAGCTCTGAGTTTTTATTTTCTTCCTCGATAGTAGCTTCAGCTCTAATATCAATAGGTTTACGGGCCAATTCATCACCTAAATTGGCAACCATCTCCTACGAATCCATCCTTTGGCTATACCACTAGGTTGATTCATCTTGGTATGCAAAGTACCATGGATCATCGGCCTGCATAGCACATTGTAATAGTTCCCAAACAAACCCAAATAAAATCAGTTCGACAGGCCATGGCGGCAAATTAAATTCAACGGTAGTACAAAGATAAGGAGCTACCTACACTTCCGACGTGGTAGGAGAAGGAGAACATGGCCACGACATGATCGAAACCCCATCCTCTCCGGTGGACCTGCTACGACCATACATTGAAGTCTAATTTACCCCTGCAATATCGAGGAAATTACGGGAATCGAATCGATTAGGGTGAGCGGAGCAGGAGCGAAGGTCTTACCAAGCACTACTAGCAATTGCTGCGACCGTGCGTCTAACTATGGCGGCGAAACAAAATCCCGGTCGTCGTGGGTAGTTGAATATGATGATGTTGTTGATTGCCTCCATGCGTGAGTAGTTCCCTTTGTTCTTGGGGAGATGGATAAACCCTAGAACTATTATGAAATGAAATAAAGATGATCTATAACTTTGTTCTTTGGTCTTTACTTGATCTATGATATTGTGTTATATATATATATCTAGATGGTATGTGAAGTCGACCACATAGCATTTATCTTCGGAACTAGAGAGAGGGAACTATCCTTTGGATGCATATGGGAGTATGTTTGGTGCTACTTTGTGACTACAAGCATTGGCTTATAACCTACACGGTCAAACAGGATAAGGAGAGATTCACTAAGATCATAACAATGTCCATGGGGAAACTATAGGGGTTTATAGTATAAAAAACAAAAAAATTCTATCTCATGAACACACAAAAGCCAAGATCTAATCTACGAGATCAATGTGACGAGTTCATAGAGTACTAACGCTCAAAGATCCAAAGCATTTAACGAGATCGGATCTCATGGTTGATGTAGTCGTTCACTTGCCGATCTCAAGATCTCGAAGACAATCTCTCAGGTGCAACGTTCCAGCATCGTTTCCGCAGTCGGTCACACGTTCGATACTCGATGAAGACCTTCCTCTCCCTTGTTCCAGCAGGCAACGGAGGTTATAGATTTCCTTGTGATTCTAGCAGCACGACGGTGTGGTGGTGGAGGTGGAGGAGTAGATCCTACAGGGCTTCTGTTGGGCCACGCAGAGATAAAACAAAACTTTTTCCTCTAACGTGGTGATCCCAAGATCTAGCCGAGGTAGAAGGCCACGAGGTTTCCCACTAGACGCGCAATTGCGGATTACTAGTGAAGCGCGTCAGTTGATGCAGTTCAGTCCCTTGCGATCCGATCATCTTGGTGTTGATTGTAAAGCACCTCTACTGGTATCCACACGTACAAGGAGGAGCACCTGCGGCGAACTGCTAGGTTCGTATCGACGGTAGGACTGTTGTGGAGCTAGGGTTTCCAACAAATGGAATGACCTAACCGATCAACGATTAACCCTTCTAGGTTACAGTGCTCCACTATATATAGGGAGTGAACATGGGCTCTGCTCGCGCGGCCCATTCACTAAAGCCCATATAATATTAGTCCCTGTGAGTCCGACTCACTAACTCCGTCAAAATCAGGCTCGGGTCCAACCCAACCAGATATCCAGTTCAGATCCAATCCGAACTTGCTCCCGCTCTTAACTGTGTGACCTCGCAGGCTCATGGATACTTGGACACGATTAGAGTCCAACTCTCAATCGATCAGTCGGTAGCGGATCCTCGCAGAACGTGCCGACTCCCAAGTACCAATGAGTCATGATGACTTGCCTTTCCAATGCGACTTACGTTCGAGTCCCTTTTGCCTCACGATATACCTTGTCAGACTATAAGCGAATATTTGCCATCCCTTAAATAGTCAGACTCTCTTCTCGATCTAAGATAAGTGATTCACCCGACTAACTCTTAGTCGATCGCCTCTGTTAACACTTAACCGAGTCGTGCATGGCCATGCTTTCCGAATCATATCATCCGAGAGGGCCCAGAGAATATCTCTCCAAGTGGAGGGTAAAATACAATCTTGGTTATTCACATCATACAACTTGATTCTCACTCGACTAGAACTCTGCCTTTATAACTGCCCAGTTACGGATCAGCGTTTGACAGAACCTAATTCGGTGATACTCAACTCGGACTATGCAATAACCTCAGGTCTAAGGATTACATTGATTGAGATATACAAATGAAAACTTATTCGTTGTACCTCAATATGGATTAATCCGACTCGCTAAACTCTTTAGACGAATCTGTGTAAGTTGGAATAGCATCTCCATGCCCATGACAAATGGAACCGAGTCATCAAGCCAACTTTCACATTGGTCTAAGTTGTGTGTCCAGCACAACCTCAATGACCAAGGATATTTAGTACAAACAACATGAATGTATAGTTCCACAATCGAATCACATATTCAATGATACACATCAGTTGTTTATACAAGGACAACTTAATATATTTATGAATACAATGGAAAATATCATCATACATGATTGCCTCTAGGGCATATTCCCTACAGTCTCCTACTTGCACTAGATTCAATCTTTCAACATCACATGTCTAAACATCTAATGCCCATGGCTCTTAGGTGTGCCTCATGCTTTGGTTGTGGTAATGGCTTTGTCAACGGATCCGCAATATTTGCATCCTTGTGTACCTTGCATAACTTGATATCACCCTGATACACGAACTGGCGAATCAGGTGTTACCGCATGAGTATGTGCTTGTTCTTCTGGTGTTGTCTAGGTTCCTTGTCTTGTGCAATAGCACCATTGTTGTCACAATACACGTCTAACGGATTGGACGAGCCCTAAACCACACCAAGATCCATGAGGAAATTCCTCATCCAAATAGCTTCCTTTGCTGCCTCTGAGGCGGAAATATACTTAGCCTCTGTTGTAGGTGCAGACACAGTCTCTTTCTTGGAACTCTTCCAGCTCACAGCACCTCCGTTTATAATAAACATGTATCCAGATTGCAAACGAGAATAATTAGAATCGGTAAGATAACAAGCATCCATGTAACCCTTTACACTGAGTTCATCTGCACCACCATAAACCAAGAACATATCCTTAGTCCTTCTCAAGTACTTTAGGATATTTTTAGCCACTGTCCAGTGGATTTCTCCAGGATCAGCCTGGTATCTGCTCACAACACTTAGAGCATAGGAAACATCCGGCCTAGTACAAATCATTGCGTACATGATGGATCTGACTGCAGAAGCATACGGAATCACACTCATCCGACTTCGCTCATCAGTTGTCGAAGGACACTCAGTCTTGCTAAGTTTTACACCATGGGTCATCGGTAAGAACCCCTTCCTAGACGATTCCATGTTGAAATTCTTCAACACTTTGTCCAAATAAGTACTCTGACTCAATCCAATGAGCCGTCTTGATCTATCTCTATAGATCCGGATTCCGAGCATATATGTTGCCTCACCCAAGTCTTTCATTGAGAAACTCCTTTCCAATGATTCCTTGGTTTCTTGCAACATCTGGACATCATTTTCAATCAATAATATGTCATCCACATATAAGATTATAAAGTTTACTTTTCTCCCACTAAACTTCTTGTATAAACAAGAATCATGATCACTCTTGATGAAGCCAAACGATTTGACTACCTCATCAGAGCGAATATTCCAACTCCGAGATGCTTGCTTCAACCCACAAATGGATTTCTGAAGTTTACACACCTTGTCAGCATTAGCCGGATCGACAAAACCCTCGGTATGTATCACATCCATCTGCCATATCTCATAGTCAAAATAGGCTGCTATAGCTAACATGATCCGAACTGATTTAAGCATCGCTACAGGCGAGAAAGTATCGTCTTAACCAACTCCTTGAACTTGTCGGAACCCCTTCGCGACAAGGCGTGCTTTATGGACGGAAACATTTCCATCCATATCAGTTTTCTTCTTAAAGACCCATTTGCACTCGACGGGTCTTGCACCGTCTGGCAGATCAACCAAGTTCCAAACTTGATTTTCATCCATGGACTTTAACTCGGATCTCATGGCTCCAAGCCATGACTCGGAATCAGATCCCACCATCGCTTCCGAGTAATTTACCGGCTCATCACTGTCTAACAGTAATACATCACGAACACTTCGTAATCTTGCCGATCTTCGTAGTACAGGTGCTGCTGCCGGCTCAGCTACCACGACCGGCTCAACCTCCAAGGTTTTTGCCGACTCACTACTAGACGGTTCCTCTCGAATTTCTTCGAGCTGCACCGTGCTCCCACTTACTCCCCGACTAAGAAACTCTTTCTCAACAAAGACACCATTCCGAGCGACAAACAGTTTGCCCTCTTCTCGGTTGTAGAAGTAGTAACCCAAGGTTTCCCTCGGATACCCCACGAAAATACACTTACCCGACTTGGCTGTAAGCTTGTCCGACTGAAGTCGCTTGAAAAATGCTTCACAACCCCAAATCTTAATAAAAGACAAACTCGGCTTTTTGCCTGACCACATCTCATGCGGTGTATTCTCTACTAATTTTGATGGTACTCTGTTTAGTGTGAACGCTGCTGTTTCTAGACAATAACCCCAAAATGATAAAGGCAAATCTGTCTGAATCTTCATTGATCGTGCCATTTCCAACAAGGTCCTATTTCTCCTTTCTGAAACACCGTTCCTTTGCGGCGTTCCTGGTGGAGTAAGTTGGGAAACTATTTCACAACTTTTCAGATGGTCATCGAACTCATGGCTCATGTACTCGCCTCCTCGGTCCGACCAAAGAAACTTTATTTTCTTGCCAAGTTGATTTTGTGCTTCATTCTGGAATTCTTTGAACTTTTCAAAGGCTTCTGACTTATGTTTCATCAAGTAGATATATCCATACCTACTGAAATCATCAGTGAAGGTAATGAAGTACTCATAACCACCCCTGGCTATCGTGCTCATTGGTCCACATACATAACTATGTACAAGTCCCAACAAGTCGGACGCCCTTTCGCAACTCTTTGCAAAAGGTGTCTTGGTCATTTTGCCGAGTAGGCAAGATTCACATGTCTTGAACAACTCCAAGTCGAACGAAGTTAGGAGTCCATCATCATGGATCTTCTTCATGCGTTTCCAACTTATATGACCAAGCCGATATTGCCAAAAGTAAGTCATATTCAGATCATTTGGTTTCAACCTTTTAGAATTTATGTTATAATCCGACTCACCATCAAGATTCAAAATAAATAACCCGTCCTATATGGGTGCAAAGCCGTGAAAAATATCATTCAAATACAAAGAACAACCATTATTCTTGATATTCGACTCATAGCCTTGCCTCATCAAACATGAAGCAGAAATAATGTTTCGACTGAGCACTGGAACATAATAACAATTATGAAGTTCCATAATGAATCCGGAAGGTAAATGAAGTTGCATCTTGCCGACTTCCAACGCAGCAACTATTGCTTTGTTGCCGACTCGAATATCAACCTCGCCTCTTGCTATGCTCCTAGTTTTTACCAGTCCCTGCAACGATTTGTAGATGTGAATAACTAATCCGGTATCATATACCCAAGAACTATTAGGTACATCAGCAATGTATATGTCTATAACATTGCAAACAAGTGTACCTGAGTGAGAAGTCATACCTCCACTCTTGGATTTATCAGCCAAATACTTGCTGCAGTTCCTCTTCCAGTGGCCATCCGCCTTGCAATAGAAGCAAGTGGATCCGACTGAAGGAGATGGATTAGTCCCTAAGGAAGCGCTTGGGACCGGGTCCTGAGCCTGCTTTCCTCCCGACTTAGCCTTCTTCTTAGTCCAAGAACTCTTCTTGAACTTAGCCTTATTCTGCACCATCAACACTTGAATGGCTCCCTTCTTGTGATCCGCCTCTACCTTCTTGAGCATCCCATGCAATTCAGTGAGCTTCTTATCCATAACATGCATGTGGTAGTTCGAAATGAACTACCCATATGCATTAGGAAGAGAGTTCAGAATTATATCCATAGCGAACTCTTCGCTAATGGGGTAGCCAAGCCTCTCCAGAGACTGCACGTAACCAACCATTTTGATCACATGCGAACTCAGTGGATCACCATCCTTAAGCTTGCAACTCAGCAAAGCCTGAGAGACTTGATACCTCTCAGTCTTCGCCTGAGCCTCGAACATACTTTTGAGGCTTTAGATCATATCGTAGGTCTGAACATGCTCGAACTGCTTTTGCAAGTCCGGTTCCATGTGAGCAAGCATAAGACAGCTAATATCCGTGGACTCATCCTTAGCCCGACGGTAGGCATTGGTGGCAGAAACAGTCGCATTATCATTCGGCTCATTTGGAAGTGGGTTGTCTAGGACATGGTCCTTCTTTTCTTGTTTGAGAACAATTCTCAGATTTTGATACCAGTTGGTAAAATTAGTGTCGTTTAGTTTATATTTCTCAAGGATAGTTCTCAACGCAAAACCGGATATCTGAGAATGACTGCTACTTGGTGCCATGATCTACAACAGAAAATATGCAAAACATTTAAGACATGTCTTCATAAAAGAGAAAGCATATTAAACATTTTAATATTTTATGCTCCCACTAGAACCAACACCCCTCCGATGGTTACTTAGTGATTCAGGACCCTAAATAAGCAAGTCCTCTAGTGAGCTTTAGCATCACCGCTAGCTTCCAAGTGATCTAGGTAGACAAATCCTTGTAAATCGCATCTCATACGACTCCTGTTGGACGGGTGGCATCACATGCCCTGGCTCCCATCCGTCCTTTTCCCGAGCCCCACAACCGTTGTGATAGACCCATCTAGCTTACCGAGTGTTTCAGTCCGACTCGAACCCACCTAGTCGGAAAGACTTGGCAGCACCTCAATTTTATGATCCCACTACCAAAAATGTCTGACTTGTGATGGTGCAAACGCTGGCGGGAAAACCGACTAGACCTTCTTTGATGGAGTAAATTTTACTGACTATCTAATAGAGGTAAAATAGAGACATAACAATAACACAAAATAAAGCAATTATAATGTGAAATGGTATGGCCCTCTTCATGGTGATCTCCATCTCCACAAAGCCTGTAATCCAACTCGTGCCAACTCTTGTCACTTGTCATCTTACTCCATGTCGCTGACATGTACATCGCCTTGCACGCCATCTGGGTTCTCCATACATCTACATTAGCTTAGTAAAGTAAATTACATGGAGAATCCGACACGCAGGTCGTTATACAATAAAATGTCAGCACCTAGGCTCCATCCGGCTGACAAAAACCGTGATTCACACATCACGTATGGATTACACACATATATCATATGCACATGAACCATACCATTCACAACTTCCTGCAAAAACAAGTTATGCATAGATACACTATCTTCTAGCGTTGTGAAACTCGCAACGACATCTAAGGTGCTACGATAGGGCGAAGCCGGCGGTCACACTCTACCCCGATGGCGGAAGCCGACCGGTAGGGTTATGTCGTTCCACTACCTTAGAAGTATGATCACGGAAATCAGATCTACCATTCCCCGAGTACAGTTGATCCAATCAACCTCATACAAAACCGATCTATCTCATAGATCGACGACCAAAATAGCACATAGATCTCATCTACAGCCAACCTCATATCACATATGCGAGATCTCGAGCCTAAAACCATAAGCTATCGCTCTGATACCACTGTTGGGCCACACAGAGATAAAACAAAACCTTTTCCTCTAACATGGTGATCCCAAGATTTAGCCGAGGTAGAATGCCCTAAGGTTTACCACTAGACGCGTAGTTGCGGATTACTGATGAAGCGCGTCAGTTGATGCAGTGCTGTCCTTTGTGATCCGGTCGTCTTGGTGCTGAACGTACACCACCTCTGCTGGTATCCACACGTACAAGGAGGAGCACCGGCGGCGCACTGCTAGGTTCGTATCGACGGTAGGACTGCTGTGGACCTAGGGTTTCCAACACACGGAATTATCTAACCGATCAACGATTAACCCTTCTGGGTTACAACACAAGGAAAACTTAATATCTTTATGAATACAATGGGAAATATCATCATACATGATTGCCTCTAGGGCATATTCCCAACATCTTTGCCTAAGACGGAGCAGGTATGGTGGATTTAGAGAGGGCCTCGGTGCCTAGGGTCTAGATGTTGAAGGGAGGAGGCGTCGGTGGCTAGGAGGGCTGGGCCATGGCGGCTTGGAGCTAGGGCTAGGGTGACGAGGTTCGATCTCGTCAATTCCCATTGTTATGGACTTGAGTTTTGGAGAAGATGGGGATGCTCAAAGTCGTGGAACGGTTAACAGACAAGCAACACAGAGACACGAGGTTTACCCAGGTTCAGTTCCCCGGAGGGAAAACCCTACTCCTGCTTGTCTACTCTTGATTATGGCGGAACCGAAATTTACAGGGGTACGCGATGCAATCTGGCGTGAGGTGCGTATGCGGTGAGTTGAGAGAGATAGATAGATAGAGAGAGAGAGAGAGAGAGAGAGAGAGAGAGATCCTTCTCGCTGTGGCATCCCGCAAAGCCACTACTAGAAAATCGCGTTGAATTTGTGCATTGCATCGTCATCATCATGCATTGTTTGCCAAAACTATGTTTGCAAAACCCGTCTTTGTTTTCTAAACGCCCATCTTATTCAAACACCGGAAGCCGGGTCGCCGGACTATTTTTGTTTTGTTGCTATCGGGTTGCAAACGGCCGTTAAAATAAATAAAAATTTAAATTATTTTAATAGGCGATCGAACGGGCCGCATGACCCGATCGACCACCCCAGGAAATGTTAATCGGTCCAAACCTGCCCGCCCTTCTAATCCTAAGCCTACCAAGAATCCTACCCACCCAAGCCCTCCACATCACTCTGGCCAATCACATCAGGCCACCTCAGCTGAACCACTCCCACCCTCCAATCACAACCTGCCACTTGGCCAATCCCCCAACCCCCTCTCTCCCTTCCCTCTCTCAACCATCCCACCAAACCCACGCACACACACGCTGGAACACACCTCTCCCTGCCAAAGACACAACGCACATCAAGACGCCAGACGCGGGACCCGCCTGGTCCCACCCACGCCAGCCCATTGCTCTCCCCCCTGCCTGGGCCCCCATGCACAGCCGCGCCCCGGACCAGGTCCACCCTCCCCTGTCAGCGCCTGGACCCACCATGAGCCACCTCTCCTTCCTCCTCCTTTTCCCCAACGCGACCCCAAGACCTCCCTTACGCTTTCCTCACTTGCCCGCTTCGCCCTGCCATGCTCTCTCCTCGCTCCCAGCCGCAGCCGCCCTGACCTCGCTCCCTCCCCTGGCGCCTGCGCGCCGCCTCCCTCCGCCGGCCGCCATGCTCGCCTCGCCCCGCCCTAGCTCCTCGCCCGGCCACGTCCGCCGCCGGTTCCACGCTTCCTGCCCAGTCGCCCTCGCCACCTCCCTCCGGCTGCCTCGGTCCCAGTTACCACGGCGCCGCTTCCTCCGTCCTCCGCAACCTCGCGTCGCCGACCAGCGCCATTCGCCACGTCGACCCGCGCCTCGCTCCTGCCGCCTCCTCCCGTGGTCCGCTGGCCGCCTCCGCAACCTCGCGTCGCCGACCGCCCGGCTCGCCCGGCCCTCGCGCCGCAGCTCCCTCCGTCCGCCCGGCAGCCCCGCCCGGCACCGCTTCGTCGCCGCACGCTCCCTTTCGTCGCCGGTGCGCTCCGCTCACCGCGCGCCCTCACCGCCAAGCTCCGTCCACCGCAACCCAACGCCCGTCCGCCTCCAGCCCCGGCGACCACCACCGCGCCCGAGCCTCCCCAGCGGTCGCGTCGCCCTGCAGCCTCGTCAGCCCGCCTCTGGGTCCTCTCGGGCCGGGCCTGCTGCCGTGACCGCTCCCCGATGACCACGTCCTTCCGCCAACGCCCGCCACTCGCCACCTCGGCGCCTGCCCGGTTCCACTCGAGCCTGCATGCGTCGAGCCTTCAAGTTCCGCCGTCTGAACCACGTCGACTAAGACCAAGCTCGTCAAGATCTGCTAGGAAGCTATGTGCTGGAGGGGTGACAAGTTACCACAAGATCTTCTTGTCGGCCGATACCGCGGAAGAATGCACAGGGTGATGCTCGAGGAACCCGACAAGATCCTCGACCCTAGAACCGAAGAGCAGGCTCGAAGGCGAGCCCCGGACCTCCTGGATCGACAAGACCTCCTTCACGGGTCTGAAGACCGACCCCGAAGACCACCGACAAGTACTTCTTCCCGGATCCGATGCCCGAGAACTTCTTCCCCCCCGGACGCCAAGTACTTCACCCCGAAGCCAAAACCGACTCGATGGCGCGGGCCCGACAAGACCCTCGCAACGGCAAGACCGACCCTGTGGGACCCGACAAGATCTGCGTGCGACAAGAACAACCCCGAAGAATCCGATGCAACCCCGGCACCGAACCGAGGACTCCTTTCCGAACGCCGAGACCGCTGAGAACCCGGATGCGACAAGATCTACCCGATGTTTGAGAACACACCGCCGAGACGAACCCGTCGAACCCTGGACCCTGAGACCGACCCCGAACCCCGGAACCCCAAGAACTGCCGAACCCTAATGTGTGACCCTTTTCCTCGAACCCTATTTTATAACATAACAACTTGTTGCATGTTTAATTGTCATCTCGCATGCATATCTGTGGTTTGGGGGCCTTCCGCCGATTCACCTAATAATTAAATATGGGGCCCATATGCGGGCAAACCTAGTCTCATATCGGCCTCATTTAAACTTGTGTAGCGAACCAATACTATAATCTTGCCTTGTTAAAACAACATTTAATTTGCGGGGTAGCTAAATAACTTGAACCTTTTCATTAATTGTCGGGACCCCGGTTTCGCTTAATTTGACCTAATTGCATCGCACCTTGCCATGCCATACATCATCCATGCATCATGCCGATCTTCTGCCGTGTATTAAATATCGCATCCGGTGTTTCTTCTAGTGTTTTGCTTCTTCGCGGATAAGGCCGTTGAGTGGATGTGAGCTTCGCCCCGATCTCCGGTTGAATCCTTCGACAATGTTTTCAGGCGAGCATCTCCCCCTTTCTACCTATCTTACTTTTATAGTATTTACTTCCCTCCTGTTGATCTA
Source organism: Avena longiglumis (assembly GCA_030063025.1). NCBI lineage: Eukaryota > Viridiplantae > Streptophyta > Magnoliopsida > Poales > Poaceae > Avena > Avena longiglumis. The sequence goes on from CP125976.1 coordinate 362,679,906, forward strand.
TTGCTATCTGTGTTGCGATGCTTTAGTTTCCGTACCCTCGATATACCGTGCAGCCCTATATTGCCTTGGACACACCCTATTACCTGTTGTCTGGTAGATAGTTGGACTTGCGTGTCGTAGTTGCTTGCTCAAGTGCGGATGGGTGTCGTCATATGCCACAGTTGCTGATGTATTGCCGTATGTTGTTGTTGGAGATGATTCTAGCTTTACTTATCGTCACTTTAAATTTCTGTTTAACAACTAAAATTGAATAAGCAGAGGCATCGGTGGGTGATAGATAATATTTGGTTTTCCGAGCATACTTGTGTCCCGTAAGACCCCGAGTACTTGATACTGTTCCTTGATTTTTGCGCTATCCACATCCGGGAGGTATATGGGACCCCCGAGCGAGCTTGATTCATCTTATTTCTTGGGGCCACAAACTAGTTTGAGGTTTTATTTACGATCTGTACTTATGCCATGTTTATGCTTTATTTACGATTGTGCGAGGTCTGCACCTTTGTCTTTGTTAGGTTGGCGGAGTGATTACGCGGTATCGACACCCAGTTTCGGGTTCCCGATCGCTTCATGACCATTGGCGCTAACCTTGAGGCCGTCTCGAAGCTAGCTTACTTTGCGGGTTCTACTCAAAGGGTGGCCCCTGAAATATTTCTGAATCTGTGATTGTTGTCGTGAAAGCCTCGTTGGGTTTTGATTTGGTTTTTCCGAGGTTGATCGAGCGTGTGTTGCTATTGGTGCACCCCGGCCGGGTAAAACTTTCTGAAAGCCGTGTCCGCGGATATGGACGACTTGGAGCACAGTTTCTCGATCATAGACAAGCATAACTAAAGTTTATTGCTACAAATTTGACTTTATAATGACTAGTAATCAGCTTCACTATAACGGAATGGCTAATTAATACTGCCCACAATTGCTTGTTTGGATGTCGCTTGCGACAATTGTATCTGACTAGTAAGTATTGCAACTACAACGGAATGGCTGAATAAAAGTACCAACAACTGCTGGGTTTTGGGTTTATCTCATGCCATCTGTACCTGATTAGTAATTGTTGCAACTATCATGGAATGGTTAACTAAAAGTGCCCACTGTTTACTTTATCAGGACGATTATCTAAACCTGACTAGTAAAGTGCCGCAACTATAACTGAATAAGTAAAGCTGCCAACTGTGTGAGTTCCTCGGTTGACTTCCTCGATCGTTGTCGAGGGGGAAACGCCAGGATGGGTTTGTTTGGTGTTAGTTTCAGGTTGGATCCGGATAGGTCTATCTTACCCCTCTCTAATTGCCGCCAGATGTATCGAGTCTCTATAGGTTGTTTAGTGCATGCTGCCGCTGCCGCTTCAGTCCACCATACCTATGTAGGCGAGGACCGCCGAATTCTAGCCTCGCCGTGTACTGGCCTCAGTACTGACGCTCCTCTTTTTCCTTTTGCCCTTTGTCGGCACCCCTTTTTGTTCAAGCAGGTTTTGAGATCGACGTCGTTAGCAGGGTTACCTTCCGGCTTGGCCTGGGCAGGGTTATGGACGCCATTGGTTATTCTTCAGGGCTCTTAGCCCCATTTGCATCTTGTCCGTAGTCGGACGCTTTCATTTTCAAGGTGATTTGGATCTTTGTATATTATATTTGTATTCTTGACTCTTTGAGTCGCTGTTATATATATCTGTTCTGTGGGTCCCATCGAGGACTGTTGTGTAATGTTATTACTTCGTTTTCCACCCGCACGAAAGTGCCTGGTGGGCACCTTTGAATCGTTTCTATGCGGGTTTGGCGAATTTTGCTCAAACTTGCATAGGTCCGATTCGAGGTGTTCTGAGTGGTATCGAGCTCGTGGTTGCGATACCCCACAAGTCCAGCCTGTAGGATAACCTAGCTAACGGCCGAAGTAGGGTGTCAAAAACTATTTTTGCAAAATCGGTTGGATAGTTCTGATTAGGTCTGATTTTACTCCTTACCCCTCTGCTGTTCTCCTCTTACCTCTACGTGTTTTGAATCCGCTCTCTTCTCTCTCTTCGAGTCCAGGATTTCTCGTGGTTGGGTTTCCGTCGTACCTTCAGGGTTTCGCTTTCTTCCTTTTGTAACGGAGGAGCTACGATCATCAATCTGCAACTTGTCTGTTGTACCCTTCATCCGAACTTCTGTCCTTGAGCTCTTTATCCATCTGTGTTCCTTGCCGGATATCAGTGTCGTTGAAAAACATATGAGAGGGACGAGCTTTGGTGAAGTTGGGGTTAACGTTGAGCATGTGTTGTTCATGCCAATGGAACCATCGCGGAACCTAATCGTTGTGTCTTTCATACGATTTCTGCTGGCAACATTCCTTTGTTCCGGATACCATCTAAGAAGATCTTCAGTCTAATTCCGAGAGTTGGATGCTTAATCCGCTTATTCGTGTGCAGAGTAATGGTTTGAGTGTGGGATGGAGTAGCTACCCTACCACTGCTCTTATCATTCACTCTTGTATGTCGAATCAGTGGATCCAGCGATTTTACTCTATCCATGGAAGTTAGAGGTGGCCTTATCGTTTGGCACCTTTACCTTCGTCCTTTGTTCTCCGGAGTGTACCCTCGACGATCAGGAACAACGACCCTTTGTTGGTGGTGTCGCCAATTTCAAGATGGAGGAGGAACCCTCGTTAGTGGTGTCGCGAGGATCTACACAAAGCGTGAAGACGGAGAACGCCGACCTTCCTTCCGGTACCATGAGGCGGATCTCGAGGGCGAGATCCATTGTTAGTGGTGTCGAATTGTGGCATCCCGCAAAGCCACTACTAGAAAATCGCGTTGAATTTGTGCATTGCATCGTCATCATCATGCATTGTTTGCCAAAACTATGTTTGCAAAACCCGTCTTTGTTTTCTAACGCCCATCTTATTCAAACACGGAAGGGTCGCGGACTATTTTTGTTTTGTTGCTATCGGGTTGCAAGCGGCCGTTAAAATAAATAAAAATTTAAATTATTTTAATAGGCGGTCGAGCGGGCGCATGACCCGATCGACCACCCCAGGAAATGTTAATCGGTCCAAACCTGCCCGCCCTTCTAATCCTAAGCCTACCAAGGATTCTACCCACCCAAGCCCTCCACATCACTGCCCAATCACATCAGGGCCACCTCGGTGAACCACTCCCACCCTCCAATCACAACCTGCCACTTGGCCAATCCCCAACCCCTCTCTCCTTCCCTCTCTCAACCATCCCACCAAACCCACGCACACGCTGGAACACACCTCCTGCCCGACACAGCACTACACCCTTGCGCTGCACTGGGACCCGCCCCGGGTCCCACCCACGCAGCCCCCAGCCCCAGCTGCTTTCCCCCTGCCCGCGGGCCCCCCATGCACAGCAGCGCCCCGGACCAGGTCCACCCTCCCCTGTCAGCGCCCCCTGGGACCCACCCGCAGGCCACCTCTCTCCTTCCTCCTCCTTTTCCCCAACGCGACCCCGCACCCTCCCCGCACGCTTTCCTCCGCCGCGCGCGCCGCCCCGCTCCGGCCATGCTCTCCTCGCTCCCCGCTCGCCGCAGCAGCCGCCCCGCGGCCTCGCTCCTCCCCTGAGCGTCCCCGCGAGCGCACGCTGCGCCGCCGCCTCCCTCCGCTGGCGACCGCCATGCTCGCCTCGCCCGCCGCTAGCTCCTCGCCCGGCCACGTCCGCCGCCCGGTTCCACGCTCACCTGCCCCCTCGCCACCTCCCTCCGCGCGTCCTCGGTCCCAGTTACCACCGGCGCGGCCGCTTCCTCCGTCCTCCGCAACCTCGCGTCGCGCCGACCAGCGCTGCTCGCCGCGTGCGACCGCGCCTCGCTCCCTCGCGCCTCCTCCCGAAGTCCGCTGGCCGCCTCATAACCTCGCGTCGCCCGCCCGGCTCTGGCGGCCTCGCGCCGCGCAGCTCCTCCGTCCGCCCGCTGCCTTGCCCGCCCGCGCTTCGTCGCGGCCGCTCCCTTCGTCGCGGTGCCGCTCCGCTCACCGCGCCCCTCGCCAAGCTCCGTCCTGCAACCCAACGCCCGTCCGCCTCCTGCGGCGACCACCACCGCCCAGAGCCTCCTCCCACCGGTCGCGTGCGCCCCTGCAGCCTCGTCGCAGCCCCGCCTCTGGGTCCTCCTCGCCGGAGCCGGGCCCTGCCTGGCCGTGACCGCTCCCCGATGACCACGTCTCCTTCCGCCAAACGCCCCTGCCACTCGCCACCTCGAGCGCCTGCCCCGGTTCCACTCCGAGCCTCTGTCTGCGTCGAGCCTTCAAGTTCCGCCGTCTGAACCACGTCGACTAAGACCAAGCTCGTCAAGATCTGCTAGGAAGCTATGTGCTGGAGGGGTGACAAGTTACCACAAGATCTTCTTGTCGGCCGATACCGCGGAAGAATGCACAGGGTGATGCTCGAGGAACCCGACAAGATCCTCGACCCTAGAACCGAAGAGCAGGCTCGAAGGCGAGCCGGACCTCTGGATCGACAAGACCTCCTTCACGGGTCGAGACCGACCCAAGACCACCGACAAGTACTTCTTCCGGATCCGATGCCGAGAACTTCTTCCCCGGACGCCAAGTACTTCACCCGAAGCCAAAACCGACTCGATGGCGCGGGCCGATAAGACCCTCATAGCGGCAAGACCGACTGTGGGACCCGACAAGATCTGCGTGCGACAAGAACAACCCGAAGAATCCGATGCAACCCGGCGAACCGAGGACTCCTTTCGAACGCCGAGACCGCTGAGAACCCGGATGCGACAAGATCTACCCGATGTTTGAGAACACACCGCCGAGACGAACCCGTCGAACCCTGGACCCTGAGACCGACCCCGAACCCCGGAACCCCAAGAACTGCCGAACCCTAATGTGTGACCCTTTTCCTCGAACCCTATTTTATAACATAACAACTTGTTGCATGTTTAATTGTCATCTCGCATGCATATCTGTGGTTTGGGGGCCTTCCGCCGATTCACCTAATAATTAAATATGGGGCCCATATGCGGGCAAACCTAGTCTCATATCGGCCTCATTTAAACTTGTGTAGCGAACCAATACTATAATCTTGCCTTGTTAAAACAACATTTAATTTGCGGGGTAGCTAAATAACTTGAACCTTTTCATTAATTGTCGGGACCCCGGTTTCGCTTAATTTGACCTAATTGCATCGCACCTTGCCATGCCATACATCATCCATGCATCATGCCGATCTTCACCCGTGTATTAAATATCACATCCGGTGTTTCTTCTAGTGTTTTGCTTCTTCGGATAAGGCCGTTGAGTGGATGTGAGATTCGCCCGATCTCGGTTGAATCCTTCGACAATGTTTTCAGTGAGCATCTCCCCTTTCTACCTATCTTACTTTTATAGTATTTACTTCCCTCTGTTGATCTATTGCTATACGTGTTGCGATGCTTTAGTTTCCGTACCCTTGATATACCGTGCAGCCCTATATTGCCTTGGACACACCCTATTACATTTGTGCGGTAGATAGTTGGACTTGCGTGTCGTAGTTGCTTGCTCAAGTGCGGATGGGTGTCGTCATATGCCGATTCTTGATGTATTGCCGCATGTTGTTGTTGGAGATGATTCTAGCTTTACTTATCGTCACTTTAAATTTCTGTTTAACAACTAAAATTGAATAAGCGAGAGGCATCGGTGGGTGATAGATAATATTTGGTTTTCCGAGCCCACTTGTGTCCGTAAGACCCGAGTACTTGATACTGTTCCTTGATTTTTGCGCTATCCACATCCGGAGGTATATGGGACCCCCTGAGCGAGCTTGATTCGGTCTTATTTCTTGGGGCCACAAACTAGTTTGAGGTTTTATTTACGATCTGTACTTATGCCATGTTCTCGCTTTATTTACGATTGTGCGAGTCACTGCTTGTCTTTATTTAGGTTGGCGGAGTGATTACGCGGTATCGACACCCGAGTTTTCGGGTTCCCGATCGCTTCTGACCATTGGCGCTAACCTTGAGGCCGTCTGAAGCTAGCTTACCGTTGCGGGTTCTACTCAAAGGGTGGCCCACGAAATATTTCGAATCTGTGATTGTTCAGTCGTGAAAGCCTCGTTGGGTTTTGATTTGGTTTTTCCGAGGTTGATCGAGCGTGTGTTGCTATTGGTGCACCCCGGCCGGGTAAAACTTTCTGAAAGCCGTGTCCGCGGATATGGACGACTTGGAGCACAGTTTCTCGATCATAGACAAGCATAACTAAAGTTTATTGCTACAAATTTGACTTTATAATGACTAGTAATCAGCTTCACTATAACGGAATGGCTAATTAATACTGCCCACAATTGCTTGTTTGGATGTCGCTTGCGACAATTGTATCTGACTAGTAAGTATTGCAACTTCTAGCGGAATGGCTGAATAAAAGTACCAACAACTGCTGGGTTTTGGGTTTATCTCATGCCATCTGTACCTGATTAGTAATTGTTGCAACTATCACGGAATGGTTAACTAAAAGTGCCCACTGCTTACTTTATCAGGACGATTATCTAAACCTGACTAGTAAAGTGCCGCAACTATAACCGAATAAGTAAAGGCTGTGTGAGTTCCTCGGTTGACTTCCTCGATCGTTGTCGAGAAACGCCGAGATGGGTTTGTTTGGTGTTAGTTTGAGTTGGATCCGGATAGGTCTATCTTACCCTCTCTAATTGCCGCGGATGTATCGAGTCTCTATAGGTTGTTTAGTGCATCTTGCGCTGCGCTTGATCCACCATACCTATGTAGGCGAGGACCGAATTCTAGCCTCGCCGTGTCTTGGCCTCGATGGCGCTCCTCTTTTCCTTTTGCCCTTTGTCGGCACCTTTTTGTTCAAGTAGGTTTTGAGATCGGCGTCGTTAGCGGGGTTACCTTCCCGCTTTGGCAGGGTTATGGGCGCCATTGGTTATTCTTGAGGCTCTTAGCCCCATTTGCATCTTGTCCGTAGTGGACGCTTTCATTTTCAAGGTGATTTGGATCTTTGTATATTATATTTGTATTCTTGACTCTTTGAGTCATGTTATATATATCATTACGTGGGTCCCATCGAGGACTGTTGTGTAATGTTATTACTTCGTTTTCCACGCGCACGAAAGTGCCTGGTGGGCACCTTTGAATCGTTTCTATGCGGGTTTGGCGAATTTTGCTCAAACTTGCATAGGTCCGATTCTGAGGGTGTTACACTCGCCGTACCCTCCTGGCCTTTATATAGATAGGCAGGTCCCGGGCTTAGGTCGAGTCAGTTACAAATTAGGGTTGATGCCCTTTGAAATTCTATCTAATCTAGACTTGTTCTCCAAGGATTCGAAAACATCATGGGCTTGGGCCACCCAAAGTCTTCATGGGCTGCGTGTCCTGATGTGGGCCTTCCTTGGGCTGGACTAGGTATACCAATGTTATGTACCCGTGGGGTATATCCATGTCAGTAGACCCCGAGTGTTCAGTCGAATTGTAGATTCGGATGGAGACTCTCCAATCTTTCAGGTGCTATGTAGTTGAGCCTGCTTTTCAAGGAGAAATGTTTAGTTCATAGGGATTGTTGATGCATGTGCCTGGATCACCCCCTGGATCAGGGCCAGTTAACTGTCATAGGACAAAACAACACGATCTTTGTCAAACTCGAGTCTCTGGTGTCGAATTCGAAACGATTGCTGGTGTGATTTGACTCAGGCCGTTGTGGTCTTACAGGAGTTGAATCCTAGTGATTTTCAAGTGATGTACCCAACACGTCCGTCGGGATTTTCATCGTGCCTGTTGACACGGAAGTTTACTGGCAGAGCGCAGTCAGGTGTGTTACCAGGCCATCAGATGATATTTGTAGGGCTTCTCTTTGTGTCGCAGGTACAACATCCGAAGTTTTATCACCACGAAGGTGTTTCAGGTGGCTAAGGAGATTGCTTCTCACTTAGCATTGGTTTGGGAAAAGTTGCCAAAAATATTTTGTCGTATTTGACCTGAAGGATCACAATCGAAGAGTTAATAGGGTGCGCGGCCAGCGCTCCCTATGGGAGTAGCCCCCGAGTGTCTGTTCGAGTTGTAGACTCGAGTAGAGACTTTAATTCAGGCATTTGCAGTATAGGTCCGAAGGACACAATTTTTTTGGATGCTCAACTAATGCTCCCTATGGGAGTAGCCCCCGAGTCCGTAGTAGAGTCGGAGGCTCGACGTAGGACTCGAAGATAATGTCTAGGCGATGTTACCTTAGTAATTTCTCAAGTGTGCGGCCAGCGCTCCTGATAGGAGTAGCCCAGAGTAGTTTCTCGAATCGTGGCCCTGGCGGCATGGAGCTAGGGATAGGGTGCCGGCGGCTGGGAGCAGGCGACGGCCTAGGGTTTGGGGTGGTGGCAAGGGGGTGCCCCACCCCTCCTTTTATGGGTGTGAGAGGCTGCAAGGGGGGGCGAGTCCTCCCCCAACTCCTCTTGGGGGCTGGTGGCTTGGGGAGGGAGAGGGAAACCTCTCCCTTGTGGTTTTCATTTCCCTCCTCCACTAGGACTTTGACTTTCCAAATTGGGATTTGACTTTTCAAATTAGAGTTTGACTATTCAAACTAGAGTTTGATTCCCACTTCCTACTCTTGGCCGACTTGACCTAGGGCACTAGACTGCATGCCCCACTAGGGCATGGTGCATCCATGTGCCCCCCTTCGGGGTGGTGGACCTTCTAGAACCTTCCATAAGATTTCGATGAAAACACCGAAAACATTTCTGAATCCCGGAATTGGACTTCCCTTATATGAATCATATTCTCCGAACCATTCCGGATCTCCTCGTGATTTCCTGGATCCAATCTGAGACTCGGAACAACATTCCGTCTCCAAATCATATTCCATATCTTCTAGACAACAATTAATCCTTAAGTGTGTCTCCCTATGGTTCGTGAATTATGCAGACATGGTGGATACACTTGTCCGACCAATAACCAATAGAGGAATCTGGAAATTCATATGACTCCCACATATTTCAATGATAACTTCATGATCGAATGAACCATTTACATACGATACCGATTCCTTTTGTTGCGTGATATTTTACTTATCCGAGGTTTGATCGTCGGTATCTCTATACCTAGTTCAACCCCGTTACAAATAAGTACCCTTTACTCGTTCCATGGTACAACATCCCTTGTGACCTAGTCACATGCTTTCAAGCCAATTGGATGACATTCCACCGAGAGGGCCTAGAGTATATCTATCTATCATATGGATGGACAAATCCCACTCTTGATACATGTGCCTCAACACATACTTCGAAAGTACCTAATGCCACCTTTATAACCACCTAGTCACGGAAGTGGTGTTTGATGTCATCCAAGCATTCATCCGGTGATGGTGATTAACATGATCTCATGGTCGAAGGATTAGGTTACTATGTATTTGAAAACTTTGTAGCAAACAAACTCTAAATGACTTGATCTTATGCTACACTTACTATAGTAATGTGTCCATCATATCATTCTCTTAATAACATGATCTTGTTATTAATAACATCTAATGTCCATGATCAGGAAACCATGATCATCTATTAATCAACAAGCTAGTTCAACAAGAGGCTTACTAGGGACTCTTACATGTTTACAAAACACACAAGTATTAATGTTTCTGGTTAATACAATTATAGCATGGGATGTAAACATGTATCATAAACACAAAGATATAATAATAACCATTTTATTGTTGCCTCTTGGGCATATCTCCAACAGAAACCCTTAATCGTGGTGGTTTGTAGAAGTGATTTTCTCACAAGCATCATAGTGGTTATTTAGAGATGACCTCATCACATGACTCGTAGTAGTGGCTTGCTCACGAGACTTGTTGGTGAACATCTTATTATGAAACTCCCTCCACATATGTCATGACAAAAGATATAGGTTATCCTAATCACAAGTAATTCTCACATGCAACTATTATTGGATCACCAGTTCCTGCAACTGTTAGTGACTCACAGATGACTAGGTCTGCCCTCTCAGTACTCAGTGTAAATGGGAGGTTGTAACATCCCAGGTTTAGCAGCTATAAATAGAGAGAACACATGTGTGTGCATTGCATTCATGCATAGAAATTCTGAAGATTTTTCGCACTTTTGTTTAAAATCCAGAAGGATCGAGATACCTCTTATTTTGATGACTAGGGTTTAAGTCACCAGAGTGAGTGCAATGCATTTCAACATGATTTCTGCTAATTTCTTTGATTTGTGGGAAAAAAATTTGAATTCAATAAACAATTTATATAATAAAAGAGTATTTGAATTGGGAGTTCAAAACTCAAACAATTCAATAATCAAGAGAATATAAATAAGGGAAATAAATATAATTATTACAAATAATGGCCTTATTGTTTTACAAATCTCAGTTAATGATATATATTACAGGAGTAGGGGAACTTACAAAAGAAAGAACATATATTATAATTCCATAATATTTAATAATACAAGTCTATGAGAGATACAACACATAAATAAAGTCAAACTTGAGACAATAGCAAGCCAGCCGAGCTGATCCATCCCAATAAAGATACCTCTATTGAAATTTGAACCCCAAGTGTCCCACTTGATAGAAGAACTATCACAACATGCAAGTAATGTGTTGTCAACACAAGAATCTTCACATGGAGCACAACCGTAGCACTCACTAGTACCACTAGTTAGCACATCACCTATTTATCCATAGCATCAAAACCACCCAGAACACTACACTAGGCTATTCATCAGTTTACGACAGCCAAGAACACCAATTCCTCCATGAAAACCACCACCATTCCAATGATTTCTTAGAAGGAAGATAAATCATATCAAGTTCTAGGAGGATAAGATGGAGTCAGCAGCAGGAGCTAAAAGGTGAAGCCCACCAGAGCAGCAGTAGCTAAACAAGATTTACATGAACAAGCTGATCAAGGCTAAGACAGCAATACCAGAAGGAGAAGATACACCACAGTAGATTGTCAATCTAATGACTAGTAGAATTAGAAGGCAAGACATAGTACAAAATCCACACATTTGTAGGTAAGTACATCGAGAAAATTAGACCTAGAATCTATTATTACCAGTTTCATTAGAAAAGATTTTGGGAGACTTGAGATTGTTCTCAGATAGGCATAGGGATGCTATGCTTGTCTCACCATAGAACTTCTAGGCATCAGTAGTACCTATTTTTCTTATTTCAGAATTGAAGCCTCGTATTGGAGCAATAATGGCAGCCAAAGTGGCATCCTTAGTTAGTAATAAAATAGTAGATCATGTTGCTATACCTGACTACTATGCACACTTAGTTGAGGCACCATAGTATAATTTTATAGAAGCAAAAGCCCCTTAATTAATTGGTGACATGACTATTAAGACAATATGTTTTAGTTTCCTCTATCAGTAATCAAATGAAATCCCTAAAATCATTCACCTAGTTTATTCAACTAGGAATCATATCATTTTAACAACAAACTAATCAGTAATGGTTCTAAATCAATAATGAACCAATAAATCTAGGCCTCAGCCTTTGCATCATAGGCCAAGCCAATAAAATAAAGCATAATATATGATCTTATCAGTTCATATAGAGAGATAGTAAGAAAAGAAGAGAGGGGAGCTAGATCAACCAGATGAGCTGGTGATCCCTGTTGTAACTAGGAGCTCACAACCTAACCACACAAAAAGAGGACAATAAGATGATGTATGGATATCAGCTGATGAGTACATCCCTACTGATTTGCTATCTCCAACTCCTAATGAAGTTGTCGATGTTGCTACCAAGAACAGGTCCAATGAGATCAGGATTGGACCTATTACTTGAGCTCGTGCCAAGCTACTTGAACAATAGGTGAATTCACTGCGTAATGAATCTGGTGTTTTTATTGATGAGAATTTTATACTACCTAATTCTATGCACTTGTGTATGATCAGGTTCGTTGAGAAAGCTAGCATGGCGCGAGGAGGAGAAGGGCTGCAAGAGGAGCCCAGCGCAATGATCATCCAAGGATGTGTGAGGGAGGAGCGGGAGGAAGGCATAAGAAAAGATCATCAAGAATAAAGAGAAGTTCCCTGCGAAGACCAATTGTCCAGCCGATTCCAACCGGACTGTCTGGCCTACCCAAGAAGCGTCAAGGTGGCAGCTAGTCAGTACATCAAATTGGAAGCTACCCGGAAGCCAACCAGAAACTTTGTAGTTTCCACTCAGACTGGACTGTCCAGGTTAAACCAACCGGAGTGTCCGACCCAACTAGAATGTTGTCCTAAACAGACTAGAATGTTCAGCCACCAACCAAATCTAGTCCAAGTCAGTTTGTATGAGTTTGAGTCAGACTTCTTTCTGTTTCGGTTTCTAGCCGTCCTAGCTGCCCATATAAGCCCTAGGACGCCTCCATAGTTGTTCCATTGGGAATTATCCAATTGCAAGTTTTTGTGATCTGTTGTTCTATTGGGGATTAGAATATTGCAATAATCTCTTTGTGGATAGCGGCTACGTGGGCAAGTGTGTGAAGTTGTGAATGTCTACAAAGGTCGAGAGCTATTGCATTGGCATCAGGGATTTATCGATAGGTTTGTGAGCATCATACAAGTTAACTACACCGATTAACATCATCTACCACCCTCGCTTAGTGAGAAGGTTGGGCCACCCATATCATTTTGGTATCATATTCCACCATTTCATCGGTAAGCATCCACAAATCCATCCATATTCTAGTTGTTTTTTTATCATATACAGAAAAAGCCATCAATAATATATGTGTTCGTTTTTGCCATAAACTAGATTGCATCAGAGTTGAGTCTTAGTTGCTAGTTGTTGTCGTGTCTTTGATTCAATATCTTCCAGTACTAGTAGTAGTGTCTAGTTTTTCCTTGGTGTCGTTGTTCTTCATTTTCGAGTCGTTCATCACCGTCTCCACGAGTTTCCATATATTTTTCCGAGTCCACATAGCGTACTTTTGTGTTCAACCATAGCTACAGCCTATCTACAACATCCGTGCCTAGGAATGTACCCACGATACTATTTGCTTTGTTCTGAAAAGCTGTTCATTAGGGTTTTGATGTGCAAAAAATTTCGACCAGGCAGACCGGACTATCCGGCCAACATCACCCATACTATTCGGCGCAACCGTAGTCTCCGGCGGTAGCTCACTGGACTATCCGGCCCAGTTTGTTCTGAATTACTACATTCGTATTGCATTGAGTCATATAGTTGAAAAAAGAGAATCAGTATTGAAAAATAGAAAAGAGCTACAAGTGTGACAAAGGAGATATCCAAGTGTGCATCATTGGAGGCCTAGTTGATCATAGTACATGTAGATTGAGAAATCTTGTGCTTGTTTATTTTGAGCTATTACTGGCATCTCTCTTGTGCATTGCAATATCCCTATTCATAAATTGTGTTGCCACATTTATCTCCACTATGAGTTTCTGTGGGTGTTTGTCACACAATCAACACTAGGATTTGCTTTGGTGTAGTTAGGTCTCTATACCTAAAGCTCCACTACATACTCCTGCTTTGTCGTGTAATTGTTATTGTACCCTTGGTATTCGCTTCATCACATCCGTGGACGTGTTGTTTATCCAAGTTGTTAAGCTTTTCTATTCACTTTGGAATAGTAAGATTTCCTTTTCTTGCAGTTATGAGTGAGTTGGGAGTGAGCCACCAAAATATTTTGATTTCGTGCACTAATCTACTAATCATGTCTACTAGTCCTGTTAATGTGCAACGCAAACATGATGAGAATGATAATGTTACTTGGAGTGATCATGAAGGATTGCGTCATAACCTTCAGGAGATGATTTCTCATAAAGATGATGACCTTAATTCACAAATCCAAGGTGTGAACTTGAAGATGGGTGAAAGTAATCAGACTATCAAGGCAGTTTAAACATGGGTCACGGATATTCAAACAAGTCTCCATGCTTTGACACAGTCTATGATAGCATTGCAACTTGCTATAGAACAATGTCCACAACCTCATGATGACGGGGATGATGATGCTAGTGTCCGTGGTGATACTTATGGCATTCATTCTCCATCTGCTGCTAATGCCGCTGGTCATGGAAGTGGTTTTTCTGTTCATGGCCGTGGTTTTCATCACCTTGGTGCCCAACATATTTCAATGCAACCACAACAAGATGACGGTTAGTATAAGCCAAAGTTCTCAATTCCCAAATTTGAGGGATCTACTGATGTGGAAGAATATCTTACATGGGAGCTCAAGATTGAGAAATTGTGGTATTTACATGACTATACTGAAGACAGGAAGGTAAAGCTTGCTTCTTCAAAATTTGATCGTTACGCTTTACAGTTGGTGGGATGGTGTGTATCGTGCATGATATGAGGATGGTGAGCCTATTCTCACTTGGAGAGACAAGAAGGAGGTGATGAAAGCTTGCTTTGTTCCACCCAACTATCTGCGTTACCTCTATGATAAGATAACGCTATTGAGAAAAGGTGCCATGAGAGTTGATGCATATTATATGGAGATGGAATTATTGCTATAGCCTGCAAGGGTCCGTGAATCGATTGAGCAGATTTGCAATGTTTTCTCCATGGTTTCAAGTATAACATGAAAGTCATTGTTAGGCATCCCACTTATAATGATATGAATGAGATATTACATCATGCTAGAGAATTTGAAGCCTAGTTTGCAGAAGAAGCTCAGTTCAAGGCTCGTTCTACATGATGTTTTTCTTCACGGTCGGCACCGTTTTATCCTTCATCTACTAGCCGTCCCGATGAACATCCTGCTACATCAACCAAACCTTCTTCCAACGTGTCTAACACAAGGAAGCCTGCACCTACATCTAGTGGTACCGGTTCCAATATGTATACAACACGCAATCACGACATGGAGTGCCATACATGTGGTGGCAAGGGCCACTTCCAGAGGGACTATCCCAACATAAAGGTAATGGTTGTCAATGAGTATAATGAGTATGAGACAGGAGATGATGCCGATCCAGATTCTTCAGATGATGATGGTTACACTAGTGATGGTCTTGATGTGTTTCCTATACATGCTCCCACCATTTTTGTGTCACAGCGTGATCTCAACGTTACTCCTTAGTCTAGTGCTACAAGCCATCGTTGTAATTTGTTCCAAACAAAGGCACTTTTTCGTCCAAACAAAGCTTTTAAGGTAATTATTGATGGTGGAAGTTGCCGGAATTTAGAAAGCAAAGAATTATGTGCCAAACTAAAGTTTAAGTATCTAACGCACCCACACCCATATTATATTCAGTGGTTAAGTGATAATAGTGATATGAAAGCTAGCCACATGGTGCATGTTTATTTTGAGATAGGTCCATGCAAAGACTCAATTGAGTTTTTTGTGGTTCCGATGACAGTATGTCACTTGTTGTTGGGTAGGACTTGGCTCTAGGATCATTATGTGCAACATAATGGCCGAGCCAATACATATCACTTGGAGTTCAAGGGCAGAAAGATCAACTTACAACCTATGTCACCACGATAGATTGTTAATGGGTCCTACAAAAAAACTGAAGTAAATGTAGAGAATGCACCTACATTAGATATGCAAGAGAATGTAACAGTTGTGAGTGATATAACGAAAAGGGAGGGAGTTCCCAACTTACTCATATTAGCCATCAAAGAAGACATGAGAGAATTTATTGAGGATCCTACTGTGATGCCGCTTGGGCTCATGTACAAGGGTGAGGTTTTGGTTTCTAATGACATGACCCCTGGTTCTCTTGGTGTTTCTAATTTGTTAAAGGAATACAACGACGTGTTTCTGGAGGAGGTACCTGCTAGATTTCCACCATTGCGAGGTATTGAGCATCAAATTGACTTGATTCCTGGAGCGTCATTGCCCAACCATGCACCATACCGCACAAACCCCGAAGAGACAAAGGAAATTCAGAAACAAGCACAAGCACTTGTCTACAAAGGGTATATTCGTATAAGCTTAAGCCCTTGTGATTCTTATATTATTTTAGTTCCTAAGAAAGATGGTACATGACGCACATGTATAGATTGTAGAGCTATAAATAACATCACTATTCAATATCATTATCCTATTCGTTGTTTAGAAGATATGTTAGATGAATTGAGTGGTGTTGTTGCTTTTTCTAAAATTGATTTGCATAGTGGTTATCATAAAATTAGGATGAAGGAAGGGGATGAATGGATAACTTCCTTTAATACTAAGTTTGGTTTATATGAGTGGTTAGTAATGCCTTTTGGTTTAACTAATGCACCTAGTACTTTCATGAAATTAACGAATGATGTCTTAAGGAACTTTATTGGAAATTTGTGGTTGTGTATTTTTAGTACATATTAATCTACATCCACAATTAAATGAATATAGTGATCATATTAGAAAAGTTTTGCAATTACGCGATGCTAAGCTGTATGGTAATCTTGAGAAGTGTACATTTTGCAAAGATAAGGTCATATTTATGGGTTATGTTGTCTCTAAACATGGATTTGAGGTAGATTCATCTAAAATTGAAGCTATTCAAAATTGGCCCACTCCCATGAATGTGAGTCAAGTATGGAGTTTTCACAATCTATCTTGTTTCTATAAGTGTTTTGTGAAAGACTTTAGTACTATTGCTGCACCATTAAATTAACTAACTAAGAAAGGTGTACCTTTTGAGTGGGGCATAGCCCAATATCATGCATTTGATGAACTGAAACGATTATTCACTTCTGCACCATTGCTTGCACTACCAGATTTTTTTAAGCAATTTTAGATTGAATGTGATGCTAGTGGCATAGGAATTGGTGGTGTATTGATGCAAGAGGGTCATACCATTGCATATTTTTCTGAAAAACTTTATTGTGCAAATTTAAACTATCCTGTCTATGATAAAGAATTGTATGTGCTTGTTAGAGTTCTTGCAGTTTGGCAACATTATTTGTGGCAAAAGGAATTTATCATACATTTTGATCATGAGACATTGAAATATCTGAAATCTCAATCTAACTTGAATAGGTGTCTTGCTAAGTGGGTTGAGTTCATTGAGTCTTTTCCATACATTATTAAACATAAGAAGGGAAAATATAATATTGTTCCTAATACTCTATCTAGGAAGAACATGTTGTTAACACAATTGGATATCAAAGTTCCCGGTTTAGAGAGTTTATGTGCTTTGTATGCACCTGAACATGATTTTGATGAACCATGTCGTTTGTGTGCTATTGAGAAAGCATGGGATAAATTTCACATCCATGATGGGTATTGGTTTCGTGCTAACAAATTATGTGTTCCAAAGTCGTCGGTCCATTTGTTATTTTGTCAGGAATCACATGCTGGAGGTTTGATGGGTCACTTTGGGTGTGAGAATGATACTCATGCTCGCTGATCATTTTTACTAGCCTAAGATGAGCCATGATGTGAATAGGTTTGTCAAAAGATGCATTACTTGCATCAAGTCAAATTCCAAGTTGAAGCCTCACGGTTTGTATACACCATTACCTGCGCCTACTACACCATGGGATGATATAAGCATGGATTTTGTATTAGGTTTGCCTAGAACTAAAAGAGGCCATGACTTAATTTTTGTGTTAGTGGATATATTCTCTAAGATGTCACACTTTATTGCCTTCCACAAAAGCAACGGTGCATCGCATATTCCTAACCTATTTATCAGGGACATCGTACATCTACATGGACTACCCAAGACAATTGTTTTTGACAGGGATGTGAAGTTCATGAGCTACTTCTGGAAAAGACTGGGGAAAGATAGGGACGAAGTTACTATTCAACACAACTTGTCATCCCCAAAATGATGGTCAAACGGAGGTGGTGAATCGAACACTTTTGACATTGTTGCAAGCAATGTTGAGGATATCGTTTATCGTTAACTTCTCGGTCAGCCCAAAATTAGTGATTTTTGGGTATATCGGCCGATTTATCGGGCGATAAATCGATTTATCGGACGATAAATTGATTTATCGGACGATAAATTGATTAATCGTCTTATCGGTCACCTAGTGATAAGCGATAAATCGGACGAAAAATCGGCATATCGGACGATTTTTTGAACAGTGGCTACAAGCTATGATCAAGAAGAATCTTATTGAATGGGAGAAGTGTTTTCCGAATGTGGTGTTGCATATAACAGAGCGGTCCACTATACCACTCACCTTTGTCCTTTTGAGGTGGTCTATGGTTTCAAACCCATTACGCCACTTGATTTTCTGCCTTTTCGTATACAAGAGAGAGTTAACATGGAAGCATCAAATAAAGCTGATTTAGTGAGGAAGATACATATGAAGACTAAAGAGGCCATTGAAAAGAAGGTCAAGAACAATGCTGAAAGAGATAACAAGAAGCGCAAGGAGGTGTTGTTTAAGCCTAGATATATGGTTTGGGTACATTTTCCCAAGAATAGATTTCTAGAGTTGCATAAATCCAAGTTACTTCCACGCGGTGCTGGTCCTTATGAAGTGATTTCCAATATCAATGATAATGCCTACAAGATAGATATTCCACAATATGTGTTTGGAGATGTCAATGGTAGTTTCAATGTTGCTGATTTGACACCTTATGATGAAGAAGACCTTGGAGTGTGGAGGTCGACACCTTTTGAAGGGGGGATGATGAGGACATATGTCACATCCCAAGATTTTCCAAATCTTGTAATGTGAAAATGAATGAATAAAATAAAATTTTGTTTGATTTTTAGGGCCAGAAGAATATTTTTGAATCCAATTGGAAATCTTCAAACCATTTTGAATTAAATAAAATCCTAAATAGGATTTAAAAAGTTAAACATTTAATAAAAGGAAAGTAAAATATTTTGGTTTTACTATTTTGGATCTATTAATAAAAGGTTTTGGTTTTCAAAGGAAAAAGAGGATTTATAAATAAGGACTATTTTATAAAGCCAAATTAAACCTTGGCCAAGCTTTGGAATTAAAAAACATTTTGTTTTGAATAAATATAGCAAGGGTTTATTTAAATAAATTAATAAGGACATAATATCCAATTTTTATTTAAATAAAAGGTTTTACCATTTTAATTAAAACATCAAAAACTTATTAAATTATTTTAAATAAGTTTTCCAAATATTTTATAATCTCAAATAAAACCTACTGAAGTGTTTTGGCTTTATTTTAGGTTTCAAAATAAACATCTTAATAAAACAAATCCTATTTGATTTAATAATGAAAGTCTATTATATTTAATTAATAATGGACCCTAAAAGGTTATTTTGTTTTAAACAAGTTTCCAAGTATTCTTTATTTTCCAAATAAAACTACTGATTTGGTTTTGATAATATTTGATTTTCAAATGGAGATTTTATTAATTAAATTCATACCCTATTTTATTAAATAACTAAAGATCCATTTTATTTAATTAAAGGATGGATCCTAAAAAGAATAAAAATTATTATTTTATTTTTGGAATTTGGTTTATGTTGATAAACAGAACCAAATTCAAAGTTACAAAGTTTAGTGATTGTTGAATTGATTTGAATGTTGTTTGGTTGTTTGAAATTCAAAACAGAAAAAGAATTAGAAAAAGAAAAGACTACAAAATAAAAAAATGGAATTGGATCTGACCCAACCCAGCAGCCCACTAAGGCCCAGCAAACCAGCCCAGCTTTCCTCCCCGAGGAAAAACGATTCGCACTCAGTATCTGACCCGCAGAGAGAATGACTGGTGGACCTCCTCCTCGCTCCTTTCCCACCGACCAGCCGACCCCACTCCTCATGTTCATCCTCCTCACCCGCGCAACCTCCTTCCCCAAACCTCGCTGCCGTTGCTGCCATTCAAAGCCGCGATCAATTCGTAGTAATGCCGCGCCTTCAACCTCGCCGTGACTGCACACTATTAAGCGTCTGCGCCTTCTCCTCCTTTTCCCTCTGTCGCACCACCTCGACACGCCCCCAGGCTGCCCCATTTCTCGCCGCACCACCCTCGGTCCGACGAGCTACCACTGTCGATTCCGGCCAAGTATCACCACCCCTTGCCTCCCTGAGCACGCTAACATATTCCCCACTCCCAGACGCAACTCCAAGTACCTTTCGTTCGACCGCGGGCGCCCCAGAGCGTCGGCTACGTCAAGCTTCCGAACGCCGCCGCGTCTGCAACCTCTCCGACGACCTACCCCGGTAAGCACTGACCGCCCCGCGTCTTCTCGATCACGCAAACATCCTTGCCTTGGTCTTGCGCGCCTAACCATGCCCCTGTCTTGCCTTAGGGCGACCTACAACGTCGACTCCGACCACGACTGAGACCACCCGTTGTTCTACTCCCGAAATTACGCACCGAGCACCCTCGACCAACCGACCACGCCCCGAGCATCACCTCGCCCTCGCGATCACGGTGAGAATCGTCACCTCGTAATTTGCTTCCTAGAACCACCACTAGCACCTTGCCTGACCGTCGCCGCTGCCATAGCGGCATTTTCCGGTCAAGCACGCAAGAGCCGTTAGATCTTAATCCTGTGGCGTAAGCAGAATGACTTAAACGAACCAGTATGGAAGCATCTGAGCCGCACGATTCGCATTAGATCCAACGCACCGCAACACCGATCCGGCCGAACCGGTACCACCCAACTAGAACATGACGCGTGGCCATGTTTTTCTGTTTAAAAACAGATTGAAATCTGATTGAGATATGATTTTCAAACCCTTGTAACTTTGGATCCACACGTCCAAAAATTACAAATTTTATGTCGATGGATTCAGGAGAGAAAGCCCTAGCCAACTATGGAATTAGTTTAGTAAATAGTATCTGTTAAATTGCTTGTTTTTGCAGAATCATTTGTGTGCTTATTTAGATTAGAAAAATTGTTTAAAAATGATTTTAAGGTTAAAACCTTTGCAAAATGGTTTGTGAAGAACTTACTGACCCTAGGAACCAACCCTTGGTGTTAAAAATGATTTTAGTAAAATTTAGGTTGTATTATTTGACTTAGCCATTTTCTAGCCAAATAAAAATTATTGATTTTATTATTATGAAATTGGTTTTTGGAGTAAAAACTTTGGAGAAATTGTTTTGGACCAAACCTACTGACCATAAACACCAAGTTTTGCGAAACAACAACTTATTAGGTGAAACCACTTAAGGTTGTGGCATTGAGAAAAATGTTTTTCACCACATAAAATGATGAAAGGTTTTGAAAATGGTTTATGGATAAGACCCATTTGCAAATGACTTTGCCATTTTGGTAAATGACCAATTTGGACCTTACAAAGTTTAGAAGCCTAGTGGAGACCATCTTTGCAAATACAACCATCTTTTGCATGCTTACATGCATGACTTAGATCTTAGATCCCATTGTTTTATGTGTGTGAAATGTTTGATTGATTATTTGGAATGCTAGTTGATTTGGTGTTTGTTTGATTGATTGTAGTGAAATTAGCAAAGTGTGAGACTAGCAAGATCAAGGAGTGAAC